>CM066032.1:1335384100-1336660766 GCA_033557465.1 Ichthyophis bannanicus | reverse complement strand
TAACATTGAGAGCTCCAGGAGTGCATGCTTTGACACCAAGCCCACAGCCAGGTGTATCTGCCCCGATGCTGCCCCTTGAACCCTGAGCCCAAAATTTTCATTCAAACCAAACGATACCCTTGGTATCCAGCAGACTCAAACTACTCATGGCTCTCGGTTCTGATACCTTCAAGTAGCAGCATCGACCTTCGTCCATGAAGCATCAAGATCGAACCCAAAACCACCGATTCTTTGACTTCTTACCAGACTCTGATTCCACTTAATCAGAATCTAACAAGGGATCACTCAATTCCCAAGAACTTACAGACATCCCTTTGGACCCTTCGTTACCTCAGGAATGGCATTGGTCCCCACCAGAAGATGTGTCTTTTCAGGACTTCATATGTGACATGGCAGCAGGGCTCACTATCACAGTAGCCTCAGAAAAGGAACCGAGGGCAGAGCAATTGGAGATGCTCCAGTGCCTTCCCATGCCCAAGGAGGTGGCTACATTACCGGTGCATTGGATCTTGCAGGATCTTATACTCCGAATGTGTGAGACTCTGCTCATGGTTCCACCTATTGGCAAGAGGTTCAATACCATGTACCGAGTACCAGAGTGTCCAGGCTTCCGAAATCCTCAGCTCCCCCACCACTCAATGGTGGTGGAAATGGCGATGTGCCAAATAAAGAGCTCTAAGAAACATTCATCCACGCCACTTGGCAAAAACTCGGACGCTCGATGCCTTTGTGCATTGATGTTTCCAAGCATGCATGTTGACCTCCAGAATAAACTCTTACATGCTGTACATGGGCATGTTTCTGAAGGATATCACCAGAAATCTGGAGACTTTCACACCCCTGCTTCCTGAGAATAAGCATAGTGCATTCCAAACACTCATAAAACAGGGCTAGAACACTTCTACATTTCTTACCAGGCCCTTTTTTGATGCCTTCAAATCAACAACAGAGCTTCAGCAGTCTGCATTGGGGCTCGCAGAATGGCTTGGTTACAGGCATCGGATCTCAAGCAATGGGTCCAGGATAAACTGACCAATATCCCTTGTAATAGAGAAGACCTTTTTTGACAAGGATTGGAGGGAAAAAGCAGGGGAGATTGAGACAGATGATCTCACCCTAAAACGCCTTAACAGGAAAACAGCTGACCCATTCAAGAGAGAGCCTCTTTCCAAGAAATCTTTCTATTCTAAAAGGAAGAGATACTATCCTCCTTACCTACCTTATGCTGCCTACCAGCCTCAACATCCTCAGCAGAGACAGCAGGGCCCTCACCAATCCAAGAAGCCCAAGCAGACTTTCACTATACTCACAGGTGGCACCTCATAGCATCAGAGTCCAACAAATTATACTCCAAATATATCACTGATCTTGTGACGGAAACCATTAGTCCATCACTTCAGGTGGGTACTGTTTGACCAGACATGCACTCGTATTACAACATAACAGGTCTCAGAAAATGGGAAAATGTGGCCATGAATGACCTACTTTTAATCCCAATATTACATCAACGACCTCTTTAATAAATTTAAGGTGACTCAGTGCATTATCCAAACTCCACCAGCCCACCTAAAGGAACTCCTAATATACAAATTTGTCATCCTTCTTTCTGTTGATATTAAAATTTCTCATTGAAACGGAATAGCTTGTGGCTAAACAATATAAACTTTTAAAATGCTGTGCAAACTTGCAAATCACCCAACGCCGTTCATTGGCACTGCCGACGCGTTTCTCCTCGCGGTTCTTCAGGGGTAAATTTCCAAATGCCAAGCATCCACACCACTATTCGTAAAACACCTATATGGAAAACAAAAACCAAATCCACCTCATAGCATCAGAGCAGTTGGACACTCCAGATTGTCCAAAGCGGTTATCAGCTTCACTTTGAAACCTTACCCCCCCCCCCCCCAGCTTAACAGGGGATTATCCCACACAACCCCTTCAAAACATTCTCTTAAAAGAAGAGGTGACTACCCTATTGTCCCACAGTGCCATAGAAAGAATTCCTTCTCCTCAAGAAAGGATGGGCTTCTACTCTCCATAGTTTCTCATTCCAAAGAAAACAGGAGGATTCAGGTACATCTTGGATCTGAGACTTAAACAAGTTCATGGTTTGAGAAAAATTCAAATGATTTCTCTAGGAACTCTTCTACCATACTTCCAGAGACACAGTTGGATACGTTCTCTAGACCTAAAAGAGGCTTATATGCATTTACTTGCACAGACAGTATCTGCGATTAATGTTTCAAGGAAACCATTATCAATACCGAGTTCTCCCTTACAGTCTAGTCTGCCCCAAGAGTCTTCACAAAATGCATGGCAGTAGTCGCTGCCTACCTGCACACCTTAGCGGTATTAGTCTTCCATTATTTAGATGATTGGCTGATCAGGGGAAACTCACCTCAGGAGGTAAGACTCTGCCTTCATTGCACCATTATGGTGCTCCAATGTCTGGGATTTGTCATAAACGTCCCACAGTCTCACCTCTCTCCAACCCAATGCCCGAGTTCATCGGAGCGGTCTTAAACACTCAGCAGGCCCAAGCTTTCCTCCCACAGGATTGCTGTGCCCACCTCATCGAGCTGGCAAAAGAGGTACAACAGCAAAGCCGAGTAACAGCTCTAGAGATGCTACGGCTATTAGGATACATGGCCTCCACAATCCATGTTGTTCCCTACACTCAATTACACATGCGACATGGATCAGGAACTGGTTAAAAGATAGAAAGCAGAGGGTAGGGCTAAATGGCCAGTTTTCCCAATGGAGAAAGGTGAATAGTGGAGTGTACCCCAGGGATCTGTGCTAGGTCCGCTGCTTTTTAACATATTCATAAATGACTTGGAAATGGGAATAACGAGTGAGGTTATCAAATTTGCAGATGACACAAAACTAATTAAAGTTGTTAAAGCCCATGAGGATTGTGGAAAATTGCAAGAGAATCTTGATAAATTGGAAGACTGGGCATCCAAATGACAGATGAAATTTAATGTTGACAAGTGCAAAGTTATACACCTAGGAAAAAACAACCCAAACTATGGTTATACAATGCAAGGTTCCACATTAGGAACTACCACACAGGAAAAAGATTAGGTGTCATCGTGGATAACATGTTAAAACCCTCCGCCCAGTGTGCAGTGGCAGCCCAGAGAGCAAATGGAATGCTAGGTATCATAAGGAAAGGAATGGAAAATAAAACAAAGGATATTATAATGCCTCTGTATCGTTCCATGGTGCGATTGCACCTTGAATATTGTGTGTAATTCTGGTTGCCGTATCTTAAAAAGGATATAGTGTTATTAGAAATGGTACAAAGAAGAGCCACCAAAATGGTAAAGGGGATGGAAGGATACCCCTATGAAAAAACACTAAAAAGGTTAGGGCTCTTCAACCTGGAAAAGAGACGGCTGAGGGGAGATATGATAGAGGTCTATAAATTATTGAATGGAGTAGAATGGATAAACATAGATCGATTGTTTATGTCATCAGAATATAGAAAGACTAGGGGACATGCAATGAAGCTACAGGGTAACCTATTTAAGACTAATAAGAGAAAATATTTTTTCACTCAACGTGTAATCAAACTCTGGAATTTGTTACCGGAGGATGTTGTAAAAGCTGTTAGTGTTGTTGTTAAGTGCTGTTGAGTCGGTGTTGACGCATGGCGACCCTCTGGATAGTTGTCCTAAATTGTGTTTAGGCTTCAGTCAGGCGGCTCATTGTTGACAGACTGGTACCCGTAGCTGCTGTTATTGTATCGATCCATCTCATTCCTGGCCTTCCTCTTTTGTGTTGACCTATCTTGCCAAGCATGATGTCTTTCTCTAATGATCTCTCTCTTCACATGATGTGTCCAAAGTATGAAAATCAAAGTTTTGTCATCTGAGCTTCTAAACAAAGCTTAGGTTTGATCTCCTCTAGTACTGACTGGTTTGTTCTTCGGGCAGTCCATATATACGCAATATTCGCCGCCAGCACCATAATTCAAAAGCATCAATTTTCTTCCTGTCTGTTTTTCACTGTCCAGCTTTCACATCCACATGATGTTATTGAAAATACCATAGCTTGAACAAGTCAAATTTTTGTATGGAGAGAGATGTCTCTGCTCTTGAGAATCTTGTTTAGGTCTTTCATAGCCATTCTGCCAAGAGCAATGCATCGTCAAATTACTTGACTGTTTGTTACTTCTTTATTGATAGTTGATCCAAGTAGGTTAAAGTTGTCCACAATTCCAATTTCTTCTCCTTCAATGATGAACTTGTTGATTTTGCCAGTTGTCCTGATCTTTGTCTTCTTTACATTAAGGTACAGGCCTATTTTGAGACGATGTTCTTTGATCGTGAGAAGCAAATGTTTCAGATCATCTTCACTTTCAGCCAGTAATGTGGTATCCTCAGCATAGCAAAGGTTGTTGACGAGTCTTCCACCAATCTTCACACCTCTGTTGCCTTCATACAGTCCTGCTTCTCTGATCATTTGTTCTGCATATAAATTAAAGCGATAGGGGGAAAGTATGCAGCCTTGTCTTACAACTTTGCTTATTTTAAACCATTCTGTTTCTCCTTGTTCTGTTGGAACTGTTGCTTCTTGATCAATGTGCAGATTGTGCAAGAGAACGATCAGGTGTTCTGGTATACCCATGCTTCTTAATGTGGCCCAGAGTTTCTCATGGTTTACACAGTCAAAAGCCTTGCTATAGTTGATAAAGCACAAATAGTTATCCTTTTGTTATTCTTTAGTCTTTTCAAGAATCCATCTCACATCCGCGATGATGTGTCTCATTCCTCGCCCTTTCTTGAACCCTGCTTGCACTTCAGGTAGTTCTTGTTCCAGGTATGGTTATAGTCTCCGTTGAATAATCTTCAGTAGAATCTTGCTGGCATGTGGGAGCAGAGCGATTGTGCAATAATTTCCACTGTTAGTGTAGTTGGTTTTAAAAAAGGTTTGGACAAGTTCCTGGAAGAAAGGTCCATAAACCATTATTAAAAGGGACCCAGGATATCACTGCTTGACCCAATGCAAGCATTGTGGATCCTGTGTCTTTTGGGGAAACTGCTGGATACTGTCGTGACCCTCTGCCTGGGCCAGTGGCTCACAGGCAAAGGGCTGCCATATTTGTCCTTAAATAAAGCTATTTTGTCTCCAGCAAGGAATCCTGGGACTTGTAGTTCTTTTCATTAAAGACAAAGTAGTGCGTGACCACTGGGGGTTGTTTAAGGAAAAAACAAGAAATTTATTTTTGGGTTCTTTCCACACATTAAATTCAACAACGTAGGCAAAAGGATTATTCTCCAAAACAGAAAAACTTACAGGAACAAAAGTACACGTGAAGTTAAAGAACTGAAATACTTCTTTAAACACGGCAGCTGTTTTCAGTACACATCTCAGCACCTGTGTTACAGCTTCTTTTCATTCAAACAGCATAGGTAAATTCTGATCATTTTTCCAATAATGCTGCCTTAATTCAAACTCTGTTCTTAGCAAAGTTCTTTAGCTTAAAGAAGCTCTTAGCACTTTCCTGGCTAAGGAAAAAATGTTCTTCAAAAGTTCTTTTTACAGTCCTTTCTAGCAGCTTTCAATTTCCCTAAATTTCCATAAAGAACAATCCATCGGTGATTCGTCATACACTGAATCTGACTCAAGAGTGTCAATTTGCATGCCTTCCGGTTCTGCAAATTGCTTATCTCTTTCAGGATTTTCAATAATGTTTTCCAACTTACTATTCTGTAGAAACTTCAAAAGTCCTTTCCAGAACTGCTCTCCCTGGTAAGCATTGGCTGTATCAGGGGAGCATGGGGCTTCTTTCCCTGGAACAAAAGCTTAAGTGCTTCACCTGTGTTCAGCTTTACGTCTCTGCCTTTGGCTGGGTCTTGGTTACGTCCGTTTGTAACAGCTTTCACCCCCCTTCTGGCAGCTTGGGTTTTCTGAACTGTCTCTTGCACACACTGCACTGCACTTTGTTCCACCTCTTCAGAAACCTCCCCAGTTATACATCTGCTGGTCTCTGGCTCAAGCGTACCTTTCACACAAGGGTTGCTTCCTTTGCTGCTGGAACTGCTTCTCCCACGTGGAGTTAAGCTTCCCCCATCTCCTTGCTCCTTCAGCTTTCCTTCCTCCTTCCTGTTGCTGCTCCTCTCTCCTTCCTTCGTCATTCCTCTCTCTCTCTGCACTGAAACAGGTTTAAAAAGCTGCTTCCTAGCTACCATACCCTTATCTCTGCACAGGTGGTTGTCATAAGAGTCCAAGCCTGCACTCACGTTGGGGCTTGGGTGTGGCTTAGCCTCAGCAAGTACGTGTTTCTTTTGCTTGGCTGTAGCTTTAGTCCTCTGAAAAGCTTGCCTGTCTCTTGTCTTAAAGACATAGTCACCACTTTCCTGTGTTTCCCTTGGCTCAGCACAGCTCTCATTGTCACAATACTTATGACCTAGATTGGCCACTATTGGAAACAGGATACTGGGCTTGATGGACCTTGAGCTGACCCAGTATGGTATATCTTATGTTCTTATGACAAGTGCAGTGGACTCTGTCTTCCCAATGGAGGCAAGGTCCACATGATTCTCAACTGATGAAATCCCTTCAGTGGTGATGTTTCCCTAATCGTCTGGTCACCTTTTCAGATGCCTGCACCTCAATGCACCCTGATGACTGATGCTTCTAAGTTGGGTTATGGGAGCCCATCTGAACAACCTGATCACACAGGGACTGTGGACACAACAGGAATCGGCCCCGTAGATCAACCTGCTAGAACTATGGGCACTGACAAATGCTCTTCGGGTTTTTCAACCCCAGATTTCGGGGAAGCTGTTCTAGCCAGGATGGATAACCAAGTTGCCATGTTTTGCATGAACAAATAGGGAATGGGGTCCTTCGCCATCTCACACCGCATTCACCTCAGAGCGGTGTACCTCCTGGATGAACTTGATGTCCTTGCAGACAGGCTAAGCCACATCCTTCATCCACACGAATGGACCTTGCATTGGGAGACGGCTGCTCAGATCTTACAGATGTAGGGAACCCCACTCATAGATCTTTTTACTACTCCACAAAACACACAGCTTCCACGCTTCTGCTCCTGGGTTCCGTCACTGCACCGGCAGTATCCGGACACCTTCCTTCTTCATTGGAGAAAGGGACTGCTCTACGCATTTCCTCCCATTCCCTTTATACCCAAGATTCTGTTCAAGCTATAGGCCAACAAGGACTCAATGATTCTCATAGCCCCCTTTTGGCCCCATCAGCCGTAATTTCCACTGTTTCGCCTTGTGCAGACTCAGCCACTCAAGCTGGGATGCGCTCAGACTCTCTCAAGACCATGAGACCCTCCTCCATCCCAATCTTCGCTCCCTAAACCTGATAGCTTGGCTGCTGAGGGGTTAATGCTTGCCGACCTTGACCTACCACAGACAATCAAGAATGTCCTCCTTGCATCTCGTAAAGATTCCACCAGGCACTCTCATGCTTTCAAATGGCATAGGTTTGCCCTCTGGTGCTCCCCAAAGGACATTAATTTATTTTCTTGCCTGGTGGAGTCTCTTCTAAATTATCTCCTCCACTTATCTTTGACAGGTCTTAAAACTAACTCAGTGAGAGTTCACCTTAGTGTCATTGTGGCCTCTCACAGACCAGCCTATCTCCTCATACCCCTTAGTAGCACGCTTCATGCAGGGTCTCCTGCTGTCCAAGCCATCTCCGGTGGCCTGGGATCTGAATGTGGTTCTGGCACAACTTCTAAAGCCACCTTTCAAACCTTTAGCCACCACTTCACTGAAGTCCCTATCTTGGAAGGTCATCTTCCTTATTGCCCTCACTTCAGCTCACCGCATCAGTGAGCTGCGAGCTCTTCTGGCGGATCGCCCCTATACTCTTTTCCACCATGATAAGGTGTTTCTCCATTCCCATCCACACTTCCTCCCAAAGGTGGTTTCCTCTTTCCATCTAAATCCTCCCGATTTTCTTCCCTAGACCACATGCGTCTCAGGCTGAAGCAGTGCTATACACTTTAGACTGCAAACGAGTGCTGGCTTACTATAGAAGATCCTCTCAACTATTCATTTCCTTTGATCCTAGTCATTTGGGTCTACTGGTGATGAAACATGCTCTATCCAGATGGCTAGCAGATTGCATTTCTTTTGTTTATGCACAAGCAAGACTCTGGTTGTAGGGTCCTGTCACTGTTCACAATGTGTGGGCTATGGCTATCTCTGTAGCCATTCTCCATTCAGTATCCATTGAGGAGATCTGCCAAGCAGCTACCTGGTCTTCCCTTCATACTTTTGCTGCACACTACTGTCTAGACAGAAACTCCTGTCAGGATGCTGTCTTTGACCAGGCTGTACTCCAGCACCTCTTTGTGACTTCAACTCAACTCCTACCCTCCGTCCTGGACTTCTATAAGATACCAGACTATCATCGGGGGAGTATTGCTTCCTGGAATAGTCCAATGGCCCATAACTCTTCCAGACTCTTCATCTACATGTTTTTTTAACTCAGGGATCACACTACTCTTCCCCCCCCCCCCCATACCAGTCTGGTACTTGGGAACTAGAGAGTTCCATATGTGAAGACTGCATTTCTGCTTCTTCTTGGAGATAGTGTAATTACCCACTTGTAACAGGTGATCTCCAGGAACAACAAGAATCAGTCACAACCCGCCCTCCTCCCCTGGGAGTTGTAGGGTTCTTCTATTTTCTTCTCAGTTACAAACTCAACTGAGGAGAAGAGTTGGGAAGGCGGGGAAAGCAGGCATGCAGGCGCAGTGCAGTGCTCCCAAAGGCTTTCCTATTGGATGCTAGGGAGTGTTCCCACACAGGCTGGGTCAGTGATGTTCACCCATATGTTAAGACTGATTCCTGCTGTTCCTGGAGATCACCTGTTACAGGTAAGTAACTATACTTTACTGCAGGGGAACTTTTAGAACACAGGGTTATGAGATTTAACCCTTCATCACACACGTTAAATTACCGACGACTTTACACACCTGGGGTTAAATTGACCCCATCAGTAAACAATTTCATCCACATAGGATTGGTATTTTAATGCATTTATTAAAAACAGTTCTCAGTTTTTGCTGTTTACAAATGTTCAGTGTTTATGATATAAAAGTAGTCTAACTATTAACTTCAGTTTATCACTTAATTGTAATTAAGTCTCGACATCCCTAGTATAATCATCTATCTAGGCGTCTTTTAGTCAGCACATTCATTGCATAACAGCTAGCAATGTTCTGGGCATATGGCTATACCACATCGCTTGCAGTATTTTGATGTTTTCTTATCTGATGATCTGGTGCAAAGCTGGCAGCACGATCGTGCCCCTCTGGATTCACAGCCTGTAGGACCAGGTAAGCTGAATCCAAGTAGTTGCATGCAGATCCGCACCCCTTTCTGAAGTGTTCTTGGGTTCTGCAATCGCAGTGTCTGCTGTGGCAGAACTAACTCCTTTGCCAGTTCTGTTAGGAACAGTCGCCGTTTGTGGGACACCTCTGTTTGCCATTTGGGTTTTTGCTGCACCCAAATTATGTATATGTACGCATAAGCTTGTCCAGATTGTCTACTTCAGACTTAGTAGCATTATAGTGCAGAATCATTGCAGGCTTCTTTTCATTCTTGTCGTCTATCGTCTTGTCATGATGCATGCTGCTCAAAACAATGACCGTTTTGTTTTTCTTTGGAACATAACTCACTAGTGTGATCTCTTTGCAAAAAACAAACTGTGATGAAAACAGTTCCTTGTTCTGCGAAATCAGCAGTTCACCTGGTATGTCCCTTTTGTTTTTTCTCATGGTGCCAACAACTGTTGTGTGTTGAATCAGAAGATCTTCAGCCAGTCCTACATCAGTAAAGAAATTATCACATGTAACATTGCAGCCAGTTTTCTACCAATGTCTAGTCAATCTTTTCACTACTTCAACTCCTTTCTTCAGTTCGACCGCTGCTCCTGGTTGCTCCACAGATAAACTTCTCCTTTCAGTGGATAGCTGGTCTCTGCATCGCAGTTCCAGAATATCTTTATTCCATACCTTCCTGGCTTTGTGGAAATGTATTGTCGAAAGCCGCACTTGCCTCTGAAGCTGACCAGTTGCTCATCAACTGTCATATCCATTCCAGGTAAGTACATCATTGATAAGCATGCATTTAGCATGTCCCATATATCACGGATGAGTGCCAACCTGTCGGTGGCTATGCGTTCTGGACGAGTGCACAAGTTATCCATTCTCACAAACCGTAAGATATCCTGGAAACGATTTATGTTCATTACGGAGCGATAAAAAGGTTTTGAGTCAGGTGCAAACAATGATGTAATTGCTTCTTTTCATGATCTGTCTTTACCGGCATGCAGCAGTATTCCAGTGGTTGCCTTTAGTTCAACAATGTCAATATCTGTCCACTCTTTTATTTATTTATTTATTTATTTATTTATTTAAACGGATTTGGTATACCGCTTTCTCATGAAATCAAAGCGGTTGTCACAGCAAACAAATCAATGAAATAGGTGTTGTCAGTAGCATGCAGTGGGTGATTCGTCACAGTGTGCTGTGTGAGAAAGTGTGGTTGATTTTGATGTGAAGCTATATACATTGTGTGTTTATGATTCATATTTACAGTTACATATTTACAATGATGGCTGTGTTAACTTAAATGGTTGGTTAGAGTCATTCTGTGAGGTTTTTGAAATGGTTTCTGAATAGTTCGGTTTTAAGCTGCTTTCTGAATTCTTTGATGTCTTTTGTTGCTCTGAGGTGGTCAGGGAGAGAGTTCCATATGGCTGGGACTGCCAGGGTGAAAGCTCTTTTTGATGTGGCTTGGTTTGTCCTGGTGTAGTCCTTTGGGGTTCTGATGTTGTTTGATGTTCCCTTTCTTCTTGGTCTTTTGCTATCGTCAGCTGTTATGAGCTGTTGTAGGTTGTCTGCGGATAGGTTGTTTATTATTTTGAATGTGGTTAAGAGAACTTTGTAACGGACTCGGGAGCTGATTGGTAGCCAATGGAGGTCGTATAGTATGGGTGTGATATGTTCGTGGGTTGTACTGTCTGTTATGAGTCTCGCAGCAGTGTTTTGTGCTATTTGAATTGGTTGTGTAGACTTCTTTGGGAGTCCAAGGTAGATGTGGTTGCCATAGTCCAGGGTGGGGGTGATGATGGCCTGGCAGACTGTTCGAAAATGCTCAGGAGCAAGGATGGGTTTGAGTCGTCTGATTGTCCTCATCTTGACATAGGCGCTCCTAGTGGTCTTCGCAATGTGGGATTGAAGGTTGAGCTCCCTGTCAAGAGTTATTCCCAGGTATTTTATTTCTTGTTTTATTGGGATGGTAGCATTGTTTAGGTCGATGGAGGGTGTGGGTGTGAATGTTTGGTCTCTTGTTATGATCAGCGCTTCAGTTTTGTTAGTTTATTGCTAAATTGTTTTCTTGCAGCCAGGTTGTCATCTCTTCAAAGCAGTTGGCTATGTTGTTGTAGTCCGGTTTGTTTAGATTGATTGGTGTGAATATCATTATGTCGTCTGCATATATGGTGTATTGTATATTGAATTTCCTGATGATTGTGCAGATGGGTTGTATGTAAAGGTTGAAGAGCAGGGCTGAGAGTGATGAACCTTGTGGGACACCCTGAGTGACGCTGATGGGTTGAGAGGTCTTTGATCCACATCTGACCTGGAGCTGTCTGCCCTTTAGGTATGATGTAAACCATTTCAGGGTGGTTTCGTGTAGGCCCGCTTCTTCGAGTCTTGTTAAAAGTGTTGAGTGGCATACGGTGTCGAATGCTGCGGAGATGTCCAGGAATATCATGAGTACGCCCATTTTGGAGTTGTCGATTGTTCTTAACAGACTGTCGAATAGTTGTGTCAGTAGAGTTTCAACCCCGTGGTTGGGTCTGAATCCGTGTTGGCATGGGTCGAAGGGGTGGTGTATGTCTAGATGTTGTTGTAGTTGATGCTGGACTACTTTCTCTATGATTTTTGCCAGGAAAGGGATGCTTGAGATGGGCCTGTAGGCTGCGGGGTCTGTTTTTGGTAGGATGATTTTCTTTGGGATCGGACGTACAGTAGCTAGTTTTAGTGTGTTTGGCATTATTCCTTCTGTGAGAGAGTTTTGTAAGATCTTCCGTATTGTTTGGGTCAGTTCTGCCTTTGATGCTTTAATCCATGATACTGGGCAGGGGTCGGTGGGAGCGGTGCTGGTGTTGAGGTTGGTGATGATCTTCGATAGCTGTTCCTTTGACGGGATGTTGAAGGCACCCCAGCTCTGTTCTCTTGAGGGGGCCCCGTCTATAGTGTTCTTGTTGCTGCTTTTGGGTGGTGCGGTGAATTTGTTGGTAAGGTGGTCTGCATAGGTCTGAGGATCTATTTGTTGTTCATTTCTGTTGAGGGGTTCTTTGGTGAGTTTCTTTATTACCTCGTAGAGTTCACGGGGTTTGTTAGTGGACTGTAGGATGAGGTTTGTGTGGTATTGTCTCTTTTGGCTGTTAATGAGGTTGTTGTAGTCGTTTTGTTTTGCCTGGTATTTCTTTTGAAGGGGAGTTGATTTGTTGCGTTTCCATCAATTTGTTCGGCTTGTATGTGGTAGTAGTTCTTGGCATAACGATTAGTCTCTCTAAGAATGATGTCCAACATTTCATCGGTAACGAACAAAGAGAAGCCTCGCCTATTGACTGAACTTTGCCTGCCCTTGTAACGCCAGGTATCTGACGAAGCAGATTAGCTGCCGTTGTACGCAATGTAGCATTAGGCTCGTCTTCTGACCATATGCGTCCACTCTTTGCCTTGTAGATTTTACCTGATTTATTCTGTTTATAAAATCCTGAGTTAATTTTTCTTTTCTTGCTTGGTTGTGGATCATCATCATCAGATGATGCACTGTCTTCATTCTCCGCAGTATCAGCTGCCAGGTACTGTGCTTCCTGTCCCTCAATTTGATCGTCATAGTCACTAGTTTGTTCAACATTGTTTGGCTCACCATCAGAGTCTTCACCTTCTATTCATGTTTCATCTTCTGATGATTAATTTTCAAGTTCAGCTAATACTGCCTGAAGTACAGCCTGGCTTGTTAGACGACGAGGACGACTACTACTCATTTCACTCAGAATTCTTGGAACAATAAAAAATAACTGAAATCTTAATAAATAACTGTTATTACCAATCAAATATATCTCAGAAAAAAGAAACAATGTTGGCGGCAAAGCGCCATTACTTCTATAACAGCAGTGAATAGGTCTATACGAACACATGCCTGGTATGAGCTCAAACGCTAAAAAATGTTGCCTTAATTTCACATGAAGATCACAGTAGCCTACAGATGAAATAGCCTAGCAATGCCAAATTAACAATAATAACTACAACATGAACCTGAAACAGGAAATCTGACAACACTGGTTTCGCTAAGCTGGGGTCAATTTGACCCCAGGTGTGTATAATAGGTATATACACCATAAAAATGTTAACAAAAAATTACTGTTCCGATTAAATGATAACCCTCTACGGGAAATTCAATGGCTGTCAATATTGAGAAGCTACCGGAAGTTTTAAGTCATGGCTAAAATAAATAAGTAAGTAATTTGACATAACAAAAGGCTTGGGGTCAAAATGACCCCACATGTGTGGTGAAGGGTTAAAAAGCCAAAGGTTCACATCTTGCTTTAAGAAACTTAGGAGTCTGTCTCCTAAATGTTATTCCATGGCTGCAGTAACCATTGTCATGCTGGCATAATTGTATGTGTTAATTCATATGCTTTCTGTGTACCGTGTTATGAGACAAGTTATGGTTGTGGAATGAACATAAGAACTTAAGATATGCCATACTGGGTCAGACCAAGGTCCATCAAGCCCAGTATCCTGTTTCCAACAGTGGCCAATCTAGGTCATAAGTACCTAGCAGTTTGCCCAAAAGACACAGGTTCCACAATGCTTGTATTGGGTCAAGCAGTGATATCCCGGGCCCCTTTTAATAATGGTTTATGGACCTTTCCTCCAGGAACTTGTCCAAACCTTTTTTAAATCCAGCTACACTAACAGCTTTTACTCAATCCTCTGGTAACAAATTCCAGAGTTTGATTACACATTGAGTGAAAAAAATATTTTCTCTTATTAGTCTTAAATAGGTTACCTTGTAGCTTCATTGCATGTCCCCTAGTCTTTATATATTCTGATGACGTAAACAATCGATCTATGTTTACCCATTCCACTCCATTCATTAATTTATAGACCTCTATCATATCTCCCCTCAGCTGTCTCTTTTCCAGGTTGAAGAGCCCTAACCTTTTTAGCCTCTCTTCATAGGGTATCCTTCCATCCCCTTTACCATTGGGTGTGGCCTACACATTCCAGTTAGTATATGGATCTTTACTGTGCAGTAAGTGCAGCTGCAATAATTCACAGTATACTTAACTGTGTAATAAATAACTTTTCTGTGTAGTAGCTGTATGGGAAGATTCCCAACAGCACAGAGGTTTTGCACTTAGAATGCGTTAAATGCAAAAATTAATGTATGGTAAGTGCAAACCATTACTGCTCCTTTGAGAAAATGGACTGGATTATACAAGTGGTTCTAGAAAAATCAAAATCTTTGTCCAAATACATAGAGGCCCAAAACTAACTGTCAGACACAGTCACACCCTCATGCAAACACATGTCCGCAGATACATGCAGGAAAGAGAGATAAGCACATGTGCTCATCCACTCACCAATCTGGACAAAGACACAATAGATAAGTACATCATCCCCCACATACTGGTAATATAGATATGCATATACACACACATGCACATATACACACCTGTGCCCAGTCTTAGGGCCGGCTCAAGATTATCTGGCCCCCTAGGTAACCTACAGCAGTGCATCTATCCCTTCCCCAATCATGGTCCACTGTCCTGTACTGTTTGTCCAGCTCAGGTGTGCTGCTGGATGCTAGATGACTTATTCAGTGCTGCTGATGCAACCAGTAATTTGTACTCTGATTCAGTCGCTGCTTCATTTAATTGCATGGATTTTAACTCCTCCTTGTACTTTGAGTTTTTGTGCCATCCTTAAAAATCTGCCACCTTACGCAGCCGCCTGGTTTGCCTGGTGCTAGGGCCAGCCCTGTACGCTACCCACATACACAGGCGACACAGTACACACACAGGAGGACAGAGTTTGGAAAGACTTCCATGAACCATGTGCCACATGCTTTCCACACTTGTTTACGTAGCAGTTATTAGAATACAAATGAAAGAATGACATACGGCACGGCAGGACCAGACAAACTGAGGAGGACACTTGTTCATTGTCCCCACATCCGCTACTATCCTTTTTTCCATGGGACATGCATAGTTTTTCTCAAAAGGAATCATTTAGCATAAGGCAAAGAACGAGGATTGTTAGGACAGTAAGCGAGTGTAGTTGTTAATTTGTCCCTTTAGGGGGTCATTCTGTACATCCTCCTATTCATCCCCCTGTGGCCCCAGTGCAAAGACTGCCTGTATGTACAGCTCTGTTGTATGAGGAGCTGTAGGCAGGGATGAGAGGGGCGGTCAGGAGGCAGGGCGAGGGCAGGGCAGGGCATTGGTGGGGCAAGATCCCGTTCGTACAGGGCCACTTCAGAGGTCAGCCCTGTATGTCCGGGGTTGACCGAGTAGAAGGGGACTTATTCTACCTCTGAGGTGGAATAAGTCCCCCTGGACGTCAGGGGATAGTGGTGGATGGCAGGGACAGGCAGGTGAGGGACAAAGGAGGTTTCCCGTAGCCCGACCCTGACCAAGGGAAGATGGATCAGGGGTCGTGCTGTGGGGAAAGGGCATTTTGGGTTGGTAGCCGGGGATCGCAGCTCCATAATGGAGCCATGTGCCATGGCAATGAGATGCCATGGCACTGTGGCTCCATTACGGAGCCAGGTTGAGTTAGCTAGGTATGTGGCCTGGCGTGCAGCAGATCAGAATCGGGACCTGGCCTGCACATCCAGGCCATAGACCCGATTCTGATCCTGTGGGCATGTCTACCTCTGTACATCCTGATTCAGATCGACCATATAAGGGATGGTCTGTTAGTGTATGCTGGTTTTGCTCTAGGAGCCATGATGGCTTGGCATATGAACTGGGACAAATGACAGAAATTCCCAGAGAATTTGTGGAGGAGACATACATGGGAATCTCTAGGAACACTTGGGCTATCAGTATTTGAGGCACCAGATGCTAATTTTGAGTTACATGGGTTTCTTCCATCCTTGCGACTGACAATGCAATGTCTGCTTCCGAGACAATGCTGATTTCTGACGACCCAGCAGAATGTGTGACGTATTCCAAAATGCTCACAGGGATAAAGTGAAAATGAAGCCATTGTGTAGAAAGAGAGAATAAACTGTCTCATTCAATTAATTACTTTCTGAGAAAAGGAAAATTTGTAAAGACAACTTTTAAAATGGTTTCGTTTTGGTGTGATTTATTCCTATTGCTGTGTCTAATTTAGTAGCTAAGTTGCAAGCAAAAAAAAAAAAAAGAAATTTAAGGGGGGGACTGTACCTGTCGCTATTGTTTCTTATTTTCATTGTTTTTAAAATGTAATAAAATGGCTTAAATTAATGCAGTGAAAAAATCGACTTTCAAAGTGACTTTAGGAAAGTTACACACTCTTTTAGTGTCTAAGTAGCATATTTAGATGTGTAAATCCTTATGCAAGTAGCAATTTTAGGAAAGATTCAACTTAAACACATATGCCATGCCACACAAAGATTTCCAAGATGTCTGTTCCAGGTGTGATTTCAGTTGTTCAAAGTATATGCATATGCCATATATCCAGGAACATGTCCACATGGGCACGAACACCTACTTTAGGTCACATCTGCTGCTAGCTTTTCATTTAAGCCTAGCGTTTGGAGACGCACTTAGGGGAGGAATTGTTTATATCTCTGGTTTTCAAACCACTTTGAAATGACAAAAGTGAATTTCAGAGCTTGACTCATTAATCCGTTCCTCATGGATGTACAGTTGTACAAAACCCATCACTTAAATTAAGCCTTATGTGATGCTGCTCTTTTTTACATTTTATTTTCTATTTGCCAAATGTTCAGAATAATTACAAGCATCTACTTGTGCAAAAACATAGTGATATTAAGGAAACATCCACAGAAAGAAAATCTTTCAAAATTAGAAACAAAATGTCAACAACATCTCTTACTTGGAGCACAAAAAGGCAAGGGAAGAAAATAGAGTGGAATATATCAAGTAAACAATCTAAAGTAAAAACAGGTAATAAGTGGTCTGGTCCAAAAACTTATTAACTGGCAGTGACTTGTGTAACCCAGGCCTGCCTTTTATTCCCTGAAGTTACGTAAAACCTGAGCCCTGAGATACCTTCAGGAGGCTGGAGATTTTTTGGTGCTTAGATATGTACAGCAATCCCTGGACATTTTATAGGGTTGAAAGGACTTATATCAGATATAGTGAGACTGGTTAACTGTAAATGAAATAGTGGATACTGAGCCATGTAATGTACTGAGATCAGAATAGAAGCGGACAAAAAATACTTGCACCAGACCTTTTCTTTTAATCTCATGCACAAGCAATAGCACACAAAGAAAGAACAATACAAATATTCACAAAACAAACCAAAGGCAGAAATAAAATCATTGAATAACAATGTCTTCCAAAATAAATAAACAATTAAGGTAAACTGATAAAATATGTAAATTAAAGTTTGCACTGCTGGCTAACAGAAACCAAGGCAGGGTGGTTGTTTGTTTTTTTTTTTTAACCCAGCTAAAGTAGTCAATTAGGTAAATAAAACCCAATGATTTTTGAGATTGTTGCACAAGTACTATAAATTGTGTTTGCATCTGGATACAAGCCCAGTCCCATTCAAAGCCTTGGTGCCTCTTCCTGTTTATTGTTTATTACTGTTTATTACGCATTTAATATACCGCCTCCCATAACATCGAGACGGTATATTAAATGTTGGGGGAAAATCTGGCTTTCTGTAGTTTATTTATGGTTAGATTTCACTGTTTGGATGGCAGTTCATTTTGGTCTCTGGCAGTTGCAAGGTCCAACCTGTACCCAAGGGAACCTTGAAATTGCAGGGTTGTCAGGAAATGCTGAATCTTTTCCTTCTCAACTCTGACCCAGAGCTGGAGCAGAGTAAATCCTTATTGTGTTTATAAGTCTGAGCCCAAGGCATAGAACTCTAGGGAGTTGAAGCCTATCTCCCAAGTTTTCCTCTCCCATAACTAGGAATAGCCTCTTGATGCTTCTTAGTCAAAAGCTGGCCAGCAATAGACTGTCTTGATTCAAAAAAATATCAGGAGTTTTCAACCAATCACAGAGGTCTGCAGACTGATGCAAGAACCTATTCCCTGTTGCTGATTAAAACATCAATCCATCACTTTCTGGCAGTTTTAAAAATTTGCTCATTGTAATCCACTTTGGGGTTTGCCTGTATGCTCAGGCTTTTAATTCCTAAAGCCCGTAACAAGCATCCATGCCAGGATTTCTGTCCTTAGGCCATGTGGTCTTTTTCTGTTGTCATGTTTCTATCTAGTCTGTCCTTCCATATCAACTATTATAGTCCCCTTTTTTCCTTTAGAGATCTTCTGTGTTTGTCCCATGCACTCTTACATAGTAACATAGTATAAGACGGCAGATAAAGATCAGCATGGTCCAGCTAGTCTGCCCAGCAAGGTGGCAAGGGTAGGTGCACCTGCCTCTCCGTGTAAGTCACCCCTATTTGTTGAGATATGAGATATAGTTAAGTTTATTTTGATTTTATCCTGTTGCTGTAAAGGGATCCACTGTGTCTGTCCCATGCCAGTTGGAATTCTGTCACTGTATTTGCCCCCACCACTTCCATCGGGAAGGCAATCCAAGCATCCACCACCCTTTCAGTGAAAAAGTATTTCTTGACATTGCCTTTCAGTTTATCCCCTTGCAGTTTCATGTTATGCCCTCTAGTTTTACAGCTTCCCCGTATTTGAAAAAGTTTTGTTTATTCATTAATACTCTTTAAGTATTTAAAGGTCTGTATCATATTTCCTCTGTCCCTCCTCTCCTCTAGTGTATACATATTTAGGTCTTCAAGTCTCTTCTCATATCTCTTCTGGCACAGGCTCTGAATCATTTTGGTTGTCTTTCTCTGAACCGTTTGCAGTCTTTTTATATTCTTTGCGCGTTATGTTCTCCAAAACTGAACACAATATTCCAAGTGAGACCTCACTAGCGCCTTGTACAGTGGCATTAGTACCTTCTCATTTCTGCTGGTAATTCCTCTCTGCATACAATCCAGCATCCTTCTGGCTTTTGCCACTGCCTTGTCACACTGTTTCGCCATCTTGAGACCCTCAGAAACAATCACTTCGAAGTTGTCGTCCTGGTCCATGCACACCAACCTCACGTCCCCTATCGCATATATTTCCCTTGAATTTCTGCATCCCAAGTGCATAACACTGCACTTCTTCACATTAAATTTTAACTGCCAAGCATTAGACCATTCTTCCAGATTTTATAGATCTTTCCTCATGTTATCTACTCCCTCAGGGGAGTCCACTCTGTTGCAAATTTTCATGTCATCTGCAAAAAGACAGACTTTTCCATTCAGTCCTAAAGCAATATCACTCACAAATACATTGAATAGTACTGGTCCCAGGACCGAACCCTGGGGCACACCGCTAATTCATCTGAGTGAGTTCCGTTTAGCATCACCTTCTGTTGTCTGTCAGTCAACCAATTTCTGATCCAGTTCACCACCTTGGGACCCATCCCCAGGCTCTTCAGCTTATTGATAAGCCTCCTGTGAGGAACAGCATCAAAGGCTTTGCTGAAATCTAGGTAGATAATATCCATCACATGCCATTGATCTAGTTCTCTGGTCACCCAGTCAAAGACCTCAATCAGATTTATTTGGCATGACTGTCCTTTAGTAAAACCATGTTGCCTCAGATCATGCAACCTGTTGGTTTCGAGAAAGTCCACTATTTTCTCTTTCACGAGCGACTCCATTACTTTTCCCGCCACCAAGGTAACGCTTACCGGCCTGTAGTTTGTCACTAATAACCTATTGCCACTTTTGTAAAGAGTACCATATTGGCCCTTTTCCAGTCCTGAGGAACTTCTCCTGTCTCCAAGTATGTATTAAAAACATCCTTTAAAGGCCCTGCAAGAACCTTTCTGAGCTCTTTCAGTATCTTGGGCTGTATCCCATCCGGTCCCAATGCCTTGTCTACTTTCAGTTTTGCAAGCTGTTCAAACACTTCATCTTCTGTGAATGGTGTAGTATCTACTCCATTTCCATTTGTACATTTGTCACTCACAGATGGTCCTTCTCAAGGATTTTCTTTAGTAAAAACAGAACAGAAGTATTTGTTTAGCATTTTTGCTTTTTCAATGTCACTTTCCACAAATCCGTTCTTGGCACTTTTGAGTCTTGCGATTCAACCTCTGATCTTCCTCTTCTCCCAAGTATACCTGAAAAACGTTTTGTCTCCATGCTTCAAATCTTTAGCCATCTTTCTTTCTGCCTTTGATTTTGCTATCCTTATTTCTCTTTTTATCTCTTTTAGCTTTATACTGTATTCTGTTCTATGTTCCTCTGTTTGTGAACTTCTGCATTTTGTGAAAGCTGTGTTTTTTGTCTTAAGTTGTGCAGCTATTTTTTTGGAGAACCAAATAGGTTTCCTTTGCCTCTTGTTTTTATTTACTTTCCTTACATATGTATCTGTTGCCCCTTTTATTGCCTCCTTTAATTTAGCCCACTGCAATTACTCATCCCTTATCTTCTCCCTCCTTCAAGCAATTGGCCATTTTACTGAAGTCAGGACTTTGTGCGTGCTGTGTGAACTCTGCCTTGACCTTTTTCTCAAACCACACCGTGTGATGATTGCTGCTGCACACATGGGCACCCACCCAGTTATTTGACACACTATCTCCATTGGCGAGTACTAAATCCAGCATCAAACGTTTCATGGTCGATTCCATTACCATTTGTCTTAGCAGTGCATCTTGGAAGACATCCACATTTTTTTTCACTTCTTTCCAGATTTTCAGAAGGAATACTCCAATCCACATCGGGTATATTAAAATCCCCCAATATGATCACTTCCCCCCTTCATGGCCACCTTTGCAATATCAATAATCAAGTCTCTATCCATTTCTTCAGTTTGAATTGGAGGCCTATAGACTACACTAGTATGGATGATAGTGCCATCTCCTCTTTCCAACACAATCCACAGCGCTCCATTTCTCCATGTCCCCTGCATTTCAGCAGCTTTAATATTATGTTGGACATACAGTGCTACTTCTCCTCCGTTTCTGCCTTCTCTATCTCTTCTAAATAAATCTTAGCCAGCTATAGTTATATCCCATTCATGCAACTCATTAAGCCATGTTTCTCTAATGGCCACAATGTCCAAGTCCATTTCTACCATTAGGGCTTCCAGGTCAGGAACACTGTTGGCTAGGCTGCGAGCTTTTGTGCTCATTGCTTTTTAGCATTTGTTGACTGGCTTGCCTGTATTTTGCATGTATTTTGTTCTGCATGCCTCTTCCTGCTTGCCATTTGTGTATGGGTTAATAGTGTGGCTGTTTCCAATGTTGTTTTTGCTGGGAGTGACATTCTGAACTTGTTTTTCTCCATCCGGCATCTCCTTTCCTTAGTTTAGATGCCTGTCTACGTAATGTCCTCATCTGTACTGCCGCAACTGGGAGACATCTACCACTCTTTCTGTAAAGAAATATTTCCGCATATTACTCCTGAACCTATCCCCTTTCACTCTCATCCTATGTTCCTTTGTTGCAGAACTTGCTTTCAATTGAAAGAGGCTTTCCTTTTGTGCATTTATGCCACAGAGGTAATTCAATGTCTCTATCATATCTTCTTTATCCTGTCTTTCCTCTAATATATACATATTAAGATCATTACGTCTGTCCCCATATTCTTTATAACAATGACTTCTAACAATTTTATTAGCCACCCTCTGCTCTGACTCCATCCTGTTTATATCCTTTTGAAGTTATGGTCTCCAGAACTGCACACAATACTCCAAATGAGGTCACACCAGAGACCTATACAGAGGCACGATTACCTCCTTTTTTCTGCTGGCTATTCCTCTGCCTGTGCACCCAAGCACCCTTCTGGCTTTTGTCTTCACCTTTTCTACCTGCTCTAGCCATTTAAGTACATAGAGACAATCACGCCCAGGTCCTGTTCTTCTTTCATGCACATTAGTACTTTGCCCCCTACTGTATACTGTACCATTCCCTTGGATTTTTGCAGCCCAAATGCAAGACACTGCATTTTTTTTAACATTAAATCTCAACTGCCAAATTCTTGACTTTTCTTCAAGCTTAGCTAGATTCCTCCTCATTATCTACTCTTTCCTGGGTATCTACTGTATTGCAGATTTGGTATCCTCCACAAAGAGGCAAATCTTACCCGACAGCCCTTCCACAATATCACTAACAAAGATGTTAAAAGGAATTGGACCAAGGACAGATCTCTGCAACACAACACTGGTTTATTTATTTATTTAATGTCTCTTCTATACCACGCTCTTTAAAAATCAGTGCTGTTTACAGGTAACAGATTTGTGCAGTGCAGGCAGGCCTACACTGGACTTACAATAAACAGGGGATTATATACAGGGTTAACGGTAACCTTATACAAGATAACTTGCTGTCATATGTTATGAGGACAGCTCCACACTATTTACACATTGGCTCAGCTATATACGTGGTGACAAGGCAGGGGTGTATATCTCTACCAGTCGAGGGGATCGGGGTCTAGCGGGCTGGGCTGCAGACTCGTGGAACGGCTGCGTCGGGGGCGTCAACCTGGGTCCTGAGTGTGACTGACTGCGGGTTGTCATCGGGTTCAGTGTAGTGCTGGAGGAACAGATAGTGCTTCAATGCCTTCCTAAACTGGGCGAGGTCATTGATAGCCCAGATGGCAGGTGGCAGGGCGTCCCAGCATGTGGGTGCATATAGCGCAAAAGCTCTGTTTCTAGTTGCCTGCGAGCATTTTGTGATCTCCCTCGGGAGTTTCAAAGTATTGACGGTGGCTGATCTCCTTACTCTGTTGAGGGGGGTGGTCTGTATGAGATCTGTGAGGGAAGTGGAGGAGCACTTGTTGATGGCTTTGTAGGTCATCATTAGAATCTTAAAGGAGATCCTGCAGTGGACCGGGAGCCAATGCAGGTGCTTCATAATTGGGGTTATATGTTCCCTCCTGGAGGCTCCATGCAGGATTCTGGTGGCTGCATTCATTGCCAGTTGCAGAGGATTCAGCATGTTTTTTGGGAGATTGTGTAGTATGGCGTTCGCATAGTCGAAATGTGGAATTACTAGTGCTTGGTAGACTGTCCGAAAGTCTTCTGGCTCAAGCAGCTGTCACAGGTAGCGAAGCGTCCGAATTTTGTTATAGATCGCCTTGATCATGTTGCTTATTTGGGCCTTCATATTGAGCTGTTAATCCAGCGTGACCCCTAGGTACCGAACCGTGGGCTTACTGAGGAGCTCTGCATCTCGCACCTTCAGTGAGGTGGGCGGAGTGAATGTTGGGTTCCTGGTGATAAAGAGGACCTCTATTTTTTTAAAAATTTATTCTGAGTTTCTGTGTGTATAGCCACTCCGTGACAGCATCGAAGCAGGCAGATAGTGGTGAGAGGTCGGGATGATCTGTTGAGATAGGCATGTATAGTAACACGTCGTTGGCGTAGATTAGGCAATTGATATTGAAAGAGCGGATGAGGTTTCAAATGGGCTGCATGTAGACGTTCAATAGTAGGGCTGAGAGTGAGGATCCCTGTAGCACGCCTTTCTCTTGTGAGAAAGGTGAGGAGGTGGAGTGGCCGGTGCGAACATCCTGCCATCTGTCTGTTAAGTACAATGCACACCAGGTTAGCGCAGTGCCCTGGATGCCCTTCTCCCTGAGACGTATCAGGAGTATTTCGTGGCACACAGTGTCAAAGGCTGCTGCAATGTCCAAGAAGATCAGGGCAAACCCTTGTCTGATGTTGTCCAACCCAATGGTTAATGTGCTGAATAATGTGGTCAACAGCGTCTCCACACCAAGCGATTCCCGGAATCCGTGCTGGCAGGGGTCGAGGGGTGCGCTAGTCTCAATGTGGCAGTGAAGTTGGCATTGTACGACCTTCTCAATGATTTTTGCCAGAAGAGGGATGCTTGAAATTGGCCTGTAGGAGTCCATCTTTGCTGGGTCCAACTTGCTGTTTTTTAGTAGCGGTCTGATGGCTGTTTGCTTCAGGCTTTGGGGGAAAGTCCCAGTCGAGAATGATAGTCCTATGAGTTTGGACAGAAAAGGGCTGAGGTCAGCACGCAGGGATTCTATCCAAAATGCTGGACAAGGATCGTTAGGTGCTGTAGTGGTGTTTATGGCGGTGATGATGTCTTGGATGCCTTTTTCAGTTGGGGCAGAGAAGGCGGTGATGATGTGCTGGGTGTCCTTCATGGATGGCGTCGAGGTGGGTGGGGTGCCCCGTACGTGGAGGACATGCTGGTCTGGCTTGTTTTGGCCTGCAGGTAGTCAGCATATTCCTGAGGGTCAGGAAGGCTTGGTTGCGTGGGGAAAGGCTCCTTCGTTAGGGTCTTAATTAGGCTGAAGAGCTCGTGTGTTTTATTTAGGGAGCGCTGTAATATCTCTGCATGGAATTGCTTCATTCTCTTTGTGACTGCTGAACGGGGTCTTCCCAAGTGAGCAGTGTATTTTTCGTGGTTCTCAGCTGATCGTGAGCGACGCCAACGTCTTTTGAGCTTTCTGAGATGGAGAAGCGACGTCCGTAGCTCAGGGGAGTACCAGGGAGCATTCTTTCTTCTTCCTACTGACTTATTGATGGGAGGTAGTTGGACTACGGCATCCAGGCTGGTAACATCCTTTTCTTCAGAGTGCGCTCCATTTATCTGTATGCTTTGTTGCCTTCCACTCATCTATCTTTTAACCCAGTCAGTCACTTTAGGGTCCATCCCTACAGTGCTCAATTTATTTATTTAACAACTTTTTTATACCACTTTATCTACTAGTCAAGAGGTGTACAATTAAGTTAAGTTGGAAAGGCTTACATATAGCTTGAACTGAGATTTAACTTATTTACTAATAAATTGGAACTGAACTAAGAATCAATTTACAGTGCAACTGGTTAAAATATAAGTTTACATAAATGTATTTATTTAGTGTACACTTGTATCCCGCTACTTCCAGCGATCAGCAGCGGTTTGCTATACATAACAGTGTGGCTGTACAGGCCAGGAATTAAATACATACATAATGATTTAGTGGAAAAGTACAGGTCACATCACTCGGATTACAGGTTTACACTTGATTGCAGGGTAGTGACTTCACTTGACTTCACTGTGCATCCTCACAGATCAGGTGGGAGGGTGTTCTATGCAGTAGGGGCAAAGAGGGACAATGCACGGTTACATGTGGATTGTTTGCTTTTTATTTTTTGGACTGGGGTGTTAAGGTGGTAATAGAGCTAGGTGTTCGGAGTCTGTTACTTTTGGGTCTGGAGAGAAGGGAATGAAGACAGGTTGCCGATTCATTGTGTATGACTAAATCAAGGTGAGTGCCTTATATTTTATTCTTAATGATTACAAATACTTAACCACTTATGTCTCCCACATATATACTCAACAAACTAGAGAAACATATACGTATACAATTTTTGTTGGAATTTGAACCTTGAAGAACCCTCCTTCTCGTGGTACAATGTTCCTTTTTATTCTTTTTTTAGGGACACAACCCTATCACGCATTTAAAGGGGATATTAACCCCTCAACATCAACGAAGTATCTATCTTTCATTCAGGAAAAGCTCATTTGAAAGACACTTATCTGGATGAGAACTTCCCTAGCTCTCATTAACATTCTTTTAAAATGTTCGTCGAACCAACTTGGCGTCCTCCAACAGTATAGAGTTAAATCCTCTTGCAAGGAACAAGAACCCCAATAGCTGTTTCCGGTTTAAAGATGCGGTTCCTTCAAAACGATGTAACCAGCAGGGAAGACCATCCACAGTGACTTTCCAAAACTTTTTTTTATAGCAACCATACGAGATTCTCCTCTCGATTTCAGTGACTCAACGTTGTATATGTTTCAAGCCAACAATTCTTCTGGCCCTTCTTCAAACTGTGTTATATTTTATTCTGGCATGGATAGGGAGCCAGTGTAAATGTTTCAGGACAGGGGTGATGTGAGCTTGTCTGGGGGCTCTGTTGATTTTAAATATGCAACGGTGTTTTGTGCCATTTGGAGAGGGTGTAGATTTTCTTTCGGAGGGCCATAATATATAATGTTATAGTAGTCAAGGGTGGGAGTGATTATGGCTTGGCAAACTGTTTGAAATGAATCTGAACTTAGTAAGGGCCGGAGATTCTTCAGTATTCTAAGTTTATAATAGACAGATTGAGTTGTTCTTATTTTTTCTTGGAAGTTGATGGATACTTCATATTTGATCCTCGTGTATTTCAGGAGCCAGTTATAAGTCACCTGTATGGAACACTGTCAAAGGCAGCAATCTCTTGGAGGGAGTATGTCTTTATCAGTCAATTTTTAAATGAGGTGTTTCAGGCAACCCAGTCAGCTTTTTAACACCCAGGAAGGATCTAAGTTTTCCTGCACAAAAACATGTACCTAACATTCATAAATCTAATAATGCATTTGAAAGGATATCTAAGTTGGAAAGTAGCTCTCAAAGTCAAAACCTCTGATGGCAAGGCAAGGAAAAGCTTTCTCCTTTCTTTGGTAGGGCATGCCACATCTGGGTACATTCGAACAAACTGACTATAGAAGGGCACACTGATCTTATTGAAATAAAGCTTTAAAATTTGAGGTTGATCAAGTTCAAATATAAAACGAACAGTATTACATGGTCCATTATATCACTGAAAGATGATTCTAACAATGCAGAGATGACCAAAGGACTTGAAGCAACAGGAGATGCATACCACCGGGTCCGGAGTAGCTCTCCTGTAGCTCAAAGGAACTTCTCTTCTTTTTTTTTTTTAGTATCCCTGAGTATTCTGTTTCCTCTTCCTATTTCCTGGTGCTATCCTTCCTACCGCAGTCTTTCCCTAGCCATGCAAACTTGTCGAAGGATAAAGTGGACAGATGACATGGCTGACTCATTGTGCTGTCCATGGATAACCCCTGTTATAGTAAGTAACCCCACTTTCTCCATGGACAAGCAGTCTGAGTCAGCCACTCCTAGGTAACTCCTGAGCTGGGTGCGTAGTTGGAGAAGAATTTCCTGGTCCTTAGGACCAGCCCCACCGCACCCAAGGAGTGCTGTGGTAGGAAGAGACTGCGGCGACATGCTAAGAGGAATGTACTCTGAGGCAGAAATCATCATTAAACTGTAGGCTTTATTTGAAGTAAGACTAGAACTGCAGAGCAGATAGCAAAAACATCACAAACTGGGGCAGGGAGGGCAGCACCAGTCAGATACCTAGGAGTCATTCTGAACCAGAACTTGAACTTACAGTCCCACATAAACATGACTGCAAAGAATGCATACCACAAAATGAAGATCCAGAAATTGAAGCCACTCAGTCAGAATGACTTCCGTACGGTACTCCAAGCCATTGTTATACCATTTCTGGACTACTGCAACTCACTATACAAGGGCCTTCCAAGGCAAACCATCCACCCCCTCCAAATTGCCCAGAACACAGCAGCTCGTATCATCACAGGATCAGCAAAACATGACCACATTACTCCCTTACTGAACCGACTACACTGGCTCCCAGTAAACAGTCGCAAAAGGTTCAATACAATACTCAACATCTTCAAAATCCTACAAAACAACTCAGCAGAGATCCTCCAGAACTTAATCATAAGACCAAGAAGAATCAACAGAAACTTGATCCTACACTCAGTCCTTACTCTAAATTCAAACAGACCACATCCATAGAGCGTTTTCACTTTATACACCAGCCTTGTGGAACTCCCTCCCAGAAGATATCGGAACCACACCTGATAGATTTCTTTGACTGGCTGACCAGGGAGTTGGACCAAGGAAGAGCCCTAGATGTGGTGTATTTAGATTTTAGTAAAGCCTTTGACACTGTTCCACACAGGGGACTTATAAACAAACTGAGCGCCCAAGGGATGGACCCTAAATTTACTGATCGGGTTAGAAATTGGTTGAGAGGGAGGCGACAAAGATTACAGATAAATGGAGCTCACTGAGGAGAGGCAGGTTACCAGTGGTGTGCCCCAGGGATCTGTCCTTGGTCCGATTCTTTTTAACATCTTTGTTAGTGATATAGCGGAAGGGCTGTCAGGTAAGATTTGCTTCTTTGCGGATGATACCAAAATCTGCAATAGAGTAGACACCCAGGAAGTTGTAGATAACGTGAGGAGGGATCTAGCTAAGCTTGAAGAATGAGCCTTTAAGGCCTTACGAAATGAAAGTTAAGTCCTTGATGATTCGTACATTTGGTGGAATTGAGTTCCAAATACTTGGTGAATATAGAGAGAAATCTCTAATAGATGTAGTTGAGTTAGATTTAGAAAAATGTATTGGCATGGATAATGTGTTTAGAGATCCTGTTCTTGACCTGATGTGTTTGGACTTTTGGAGTATAGAGTGAAGGTAGGTGGATGACAAATTGTTTATTATCTTGAATGTAATAAGAATTACTTTAAATTTTATGCACTCAATCATTGGGAGCCAATGAAGCTGTTTTATGCATGTGAGGTCCATGTACCAGGGCCTCTGAGGCCAATCCAGAGCAATGAGTACCACCAGGCCTTTATGTCTCTCTATCCTGTGCAGCTCCCAGCCGATCAAGGGCAGTGGAGAAAAACATACAGGAGACCCTCTTGTGGCCACAGCTGCACCAAGG
The DNA here is from genome assembly GCA_033557465.1 of Ichthyophis bannanicus. Taxonomy (NCBI): domain Eukaryota; kingdom Metazoa; phylum Chordata; class Amphibia; order Gymnophiona; family Ichthyophiidae; genus Ichthyophis; species Ichthyophis bannanicus. The sequence continues at coordinate 1,336,631,958 of CM066032.1, read as the reverse complement.
CATCGAGCCCTTCCAACATATGCTTGCGCCTCCTGCTGTAAACCTGGCTTGCTTTGGCATTGGTTGCTGATGCCATGAGGTCCATCACCAGTTGTCCCCAACACTGAGTGACACTCCGGAATACTAACTCCTCCAACGACCATTCCACTGGATCCACCTGATGGCCGCTCAGGAAGTCCGCTTGAACATTGTTCTTGCCCGCCCCGTGAGCTGCTGACAACACCCTCAGGTATACTGCTGCCCACTGCAACAGCGGAGTCCCTTCTTCCATCAGTCCCTTGGTGGATGTGCCATCCTGGCAGTTGATATAAGCCACCGTGGTGGCGTTGTCTGAAAAGACCCGCATCACCTGGTTCTGTAGAAGCAGCTAGAAGCATTGGAGTGCTAGGAATACTGCTCTCAACTCTAACAAGTTTATTGACCACATAGATATCTCCTCCATCCAACTGCACCCTGCAGTGGGCTCCCCAGCCTGATAGGCTGGCAAGGGTGGTGACTGTGATCCAAGCTGGTGGTTCCAACACCATGCCCGCTGTGAGAGCTGAGGATGGGTGCCACCAGTCCAGGCTGTGCCTGACCTCCAGCAGGCATGGTAAACATCATGACAGCGGATCCCATTTGGAGATGACCAGGGACAAGAGGGAGTACTAGAGTGGCCTCATGTGGGCTTATGCCCACTATATCAGGTCTGTGGTTGCCGCCATGGTTCCTAGGAGCTGGAGGTAGTGTCGTGCCGTCCAGAAGAAATGCTAGATCTTCTCTGGTACCTTTGTCGCCCTTTCCAACGGGAGTGCCACTCCTCCTTCTTGGGTGTCAAATAGTGCTCCCAAGTACGTCAGTTGTTGAGAGGGACAGAGGTGGCTGTTGTTGAAGTTCACCACCCATCCTAGACTTTGCAGGAGTTCAACCACTCGCCTGGTCGTGCTCTCGCTCTCCTTATGGGACTAAGAACATAAGATATGCCATACTAGATCAGACCAAGCTCCATCAAGCCCAGTATCATGTTTCCAACAGTGACCAATCCAGGTTACAGTACCTAGCAGGTTCCCAAAAAGATACACAGGTTCCACAATGCTTATCCCGGGGCCACTGTTCCCTCTAAGCTGTGCGTGTGTGCGCGCGCACACACCTCGCCGAGTGAGCGCACATACTTTATAACAAAGCGCACAAAAATTACGGTTCTGAATCTGATAGAAAACAACACAGACATCTTAAAATTTAAAAGTTGTTGTGTATTTACGGTTTTCACAAGTTCTACAATATTATCTAGTGCAATCAATTTGGTGTACATACTGTATTCTGATGTGTAGTCAAATTTTAAAGTATAGAACTCCAAGTGTCGTTATGTGACGCACAAAAATTTAACCTTCCTTCAAAAGCTGCACAGCTGATATTTTATGCGCACACAGCCTACAGAAAATTAGAGGGAACATTGCCCGGGGCAAGCAGTGGATTTCCAGGGTCCTTTTTAATAATGGTTTATGGACCTTTCCTCCAGGAACCTGTCCAAAACTTTGTTGAACCCAGCTACGCTAACAACTTTTACAGCATCCTCCGGTAACAAATTCCAGAGTTTGATTATGCGTTGAGTGAAAAAATAATTTCCAGGAACAAGCAGGAATGTTGTCTTCACATATGGCTATCGTCGGTACCGACGGAGCCTGCACGGGAATGCTCCCCAGCATCCAATAGGAAAGCTTTTGGGAGCATCCCACAGTGCCTGCGTGCTGCCTTCCTGCCTTTCCAATTCTCCCTCTTCAGTATTTCGTTTTCCGCTGAGCCGACAGAACGCATACCCTGTCACTGCAGAAAAATGTATCCTTATTCTTTTGTTTTTTGTGGTCGCGTCTGCCTTCATTCAACGCCTACTGGTACCACCGGTTCTCTTTTCTTCTTTTTCAAAAAAAACCCTAGCTTTCTAAAAGATTTTTCTTTCAGGAACCTTTCCCCTCTGGTAACTCTCGAGCCATAGGCACCCTTTTGGGCACTAGGCCCATTTTTCTTCAAACATGGAGAAACCAGCTAGTGGTTTCAAGAAATGTTCTAAATGTGGCAGTACCATATCCGTCACTGACACCCATGAATGGTGTCTTAAGTGTTTTGGTCCTGACCATTCTCCATCAGACTGTCTCTCCTGCAGAAAGATGACCAAGAGGGGCCTGCAGAATAGAGCTGGAAAACTCTGTACCCTTTTTGCCGCAGATACTATGTCAGTTGCATCGACGTCTTCCAGGGTTTCATCTTCCTCCCATGGATCTCAGGTAACTAAACTTGTCTTCTAAGACTGGCTGGTCCTCAAAGGGTAGATCTCCTTCCAAGTATCGAGATGCCACTGACGTTGCCCTTGAGGAAAGTTCACCGGAAAAACAGCCCCGGCGGGAGGTCTCGGTCTCCAAAGCATTAACGGGGCTCCAGAATGTTCCAGAGGCTTCCACCTCTGCAGAACTACTGGTGCCACATTCTGGGGTCATAGCCTCTTCCACCGGTACCGACACCCAGGCATCGGCAGGAGCGATGGATCACAGAATCCTCCCTATCGAACGCAGTCTAGCGGCCCTCTTAGCAGCTTTGGTACCGCTAAGACTGCTACAGACGGTTCCACAGGTATCAGTACCGACACCAGTACCAAGTGCTTTGGCGGGTATACTTCCCCCCATGCCAAGCCTTGAGTCTATCTCAAGTATCGTCGGATCGGTACCGAGACACCCCGATACCGACTTCGAGCAATACCGGTACTGTGCATTGCAAGAACATCCGGTGCAGAGATACTTCAAATCATCCGATTCCGATGACTCTGATTCTGCCGGTACTAGAGCTATCCTTTCAGAGGATCCATCTCCTCCTCAACGAGGATTTTATATGTGATTTAGCTTGGGGTCTTGCAATCACGGTGACTCCAGAGAAGGAACCCAGAGCAGAAGAATTAGAAATTCTTCAGTACCCTAAGGCTCCTAAAGAGGCGGCTACTCTGCCCATTCACAGAATCTTGCATGATCTTATGCTAAAAATGTGGGAAACTCCTTTAACAGTGTCTCCACACTCTCGATGACTCAATACCATGTACTGAGTTCCAAGCTGTTCTGACTTTCAGAAAACTCAGTTACCACACCATTCAATGGTAGTGGAATCGGCGATGCGTAGGATTAAGAGTGCTAAAACACATTCTTCCAATCCTCCGGGCCGTGAATCGAGGACGCTCGATGCCTTTGGGCGTCGATGTTTCCAATCCTCCATGTTGGCAGCCAGGATTAGCTCCTACATTCTCTATATGGGAATGTTCCTCAAAGAAGTTACAGGTGACTTGAAGCTCATGAGCCCTCTTCTTCTTGAGGAAAAAAGGGGGGAATTCCTTACTCTGGTCAAACATGCCCAGGATATCTCTAAATTTGTAAACTGTGCAACCTGTGATTGCTTTGAATGCATTAGCAGAACCTCTGCTATATCCATTGGTGCACGTCGTATTGCCTGGCTTCAGGCATCAGACTTAGAACAATGGGTGCAAGATAAACTGGGAAACATTCCTTGCACAGGAGAAAATCTCTTTGGCAAGGATTGGCAAGACAAGGCCAATCAGATTGAATCTGAAAATACTACCTTGAACAGACTATCAAAGTCTACAGCCAACCCAGCAAAGAAAAAGTCAGTCCTGAAACCCTTTTTCAACAAGAAAAAGAAATTTGACCCATCTTACACTCATCAGGGACACTGTCCAGTTCACGTTCCCCAAAGAGGGCAACAACAGAACAGACAGCAGAGAAAGCCACAAGTTCCAAGAGTTCAACCGGCTCAACAGACTCAGCCTCCTCAGGGGCTTTGACTCCTTCCTAGAGAACTTAGTTTTTCTGTCCTGAAAGGTCCAGAATCCCTTACTATCCCGGGCAGGTTATGCCATTTTGCCAGAAAAGGGCAACAAATAACATCAGAAAACTGGACTCTGTCCATTGTACGAAAGTTGTACAGACTTCATTTTCACAGCATGCCCCCTCCTACAATCATAAAACAGTTCAATTCTCAAGTCCCTGCCACCAATCTCTTGGGTCAGGAGGTCGCATCACTTCTTGCTCAAGGAGCAATAGAAGAAGTACCCATACCCCAACAGAGTACGGGGTTCTACTCCCCCTACTTTCTCATACCAAAGAAAACAGGGGGACACAGGCCTATACTGGACCTCAGAGAATTAAACAAATATCTGTTCCGGGATAAATTCAAAATGATCTCCCTTGGAACACTCCTGCCATACCTTCAGAGTCAGGACTGGCTATGTTCTCTAGATCTAAAGGATGCATATACGCATATTCTCATCCATGCAGATCACAGGAAATTCCTTTGATTCCTTTTCCAGGGAAGACACTTCCAATACAGGGTTCTTCCCTTCGGTCTGTCTTCTGCCCCAAGAGTCTTCACAAAATGCATGGTAGTAATAGCAGCATTCCTGAGAATTCTAGGAATATTCGTCTTCCCCTACTTAAACGACTGGCTCATTCGAGCATCAACAGCTCCAGAAGTCAGCTTTGCTCTTTCTCGCACCATACGAATCCTTTGATACTTGGGACTGGTCATAAACCTCCCAAAATCTCATCTCAACCCTTCTCAGTCTCTAGAATTCATAGGGGCTCGTCTAGACACAAGGCAGTCAAGGGCTTTCCTGCCACAGCCACGTTGTCTTCGTATAGTACAGCTGGCCTCCCAAGCAACTATGAAGGTCTTCCTGACTGCTCGGGAGATGCTTCAGCTTCTGGAGCATATGGCATCCACGGTCCATGTGGTTCCCTATGCTCGCCTTCATATACGAGCAGCCCAGTGGACCCTATCCTCTCAGTGGACACAGGCCTCGGGTCGGCTAACGGACAAAATCAGAAACTCCACATGTCTCATTTTGTCCCTGCAATGGTGGCAGTCACTGGAAAACCTTCTCATGGGTTCTCCTTTCCAGTAGCTTATATGCCAAACCACCCTAACAGATGCGTCCAAGTTGGGTTGGGGGGCTCACTTGCACGATCTATCAACTCAGGGTCTCTGGACCCCACAGGAGGCTTGTCTTCACATAAACCTCCTAAAGCTCAGAGCCATTTTCCATGCTGTCCAAGTTTTTCAGACCCATCTCAGCTACAAGACAGTTCTGGTCCAGACAGACCATCAAGTAGCCATGTTCTATATGAACAAGCAGGGTGGAACAGGCTCTCTGTCATTATGCAACGAAGCTTTGCGACTATGGGCCCTCGCCAGAGAGCTTCAAATCCACCTTCTTGTGGTATATCTTCTGGGCATTCAAAATCTTTGGGCAGACAAACTCAGTCGAATACCGCTGCCACATGAATGGTCTCTGCACTCAGACCAGCTTGCTTGAGTGTTTTGAATCTGGGGAACACCAGATATAGACCTCTTTGGAAGTCCACAGAATGCCAAACTTCCCCGATTCTGTTCCAGAATTCTGGCTGAAAACTGTCAGGCAAGGGATGCTTTCCTCCTCCATTGGGGTCGGGACTTCCTCTATGCCTTCCCACCCATTCCCCTCATTCCCAAACTTTGTTCAAGCTTCAGAGAAACAGAGATCATATGATACTCATAGCTCCACATTGGCCACGGCAGATGTGTTATCCTCTGCTTCTGTGTCTCTCTCAAGCCACACCTCTGGAGTTGGGATGTGCTCCAGATCTTCTTTCCCAGGAAAATGGGACGCTATTGCACCCGAATCCCCAGTCCCTGCACCTCAGGGCCTGGTCACTGAAAGCCAAGGATTCCCGGATATCAACCTATCTCAACAGGTAAAGGATATCCTTGTGGCTTCTAGGAAGCCTTCCACAAGGTGATCCTACGCCTTTAAGTGGAAGAGATTCTCTGTATGGTGTTCTCAAAGGGGACTTAACCCCCATACAGTGCCTGTCGAATCGCTTCTGGAGTACTTATCCCATCTATCAGATTCTGGTCTGAAAACCAATTCAGTAAGGCTCCATCTTAGTGCCATTGCTGCTTTTTGTGAACCTCTGGATGGACAACCTATTTCCTCTCATTCACTCGTAGCAAGATTTATGAGAGGTTTACTTTTAACAAAATCTCCCATTAAGCCACCACCGGTGGCATGGGATCTGAATCTTGTTCTTGGGCAGCTCATGAAACCGCCCTTTGAGCCTTTAGCCACTACAGCTCTAAAGTTTCTTTCTTGGAAGGTCATCTTCCTAGTTGCTCTCACTTCTGCAAGACGCATCAGTGAGTTACAAGCTTTAGTGGTGGATAATCCTTATACAAGATTTCACCATGATAAGGTAGTTATTAGGACTCATCCTCACTTTATGCCAAAGGTGGTTTAGCCTTTTCATTTAAACCAAGCGGTTTACCTTCCTGTATTCTTCCCTAGGCCTCATGCCTCTAATGCAGAAAGGAATCTTCATACCTTAGATTGTAAAAGAGCCTTAGCTTTTTACCTTCAGAGAACTAAGCAACATAGAAAATCTTCTCAGCTTTTTGTTGCTTTTGATTCTAGTCATTTGAGACTTCCAGTTTCCAAAAGAACTCTCTCTAGGTGGATTGCAAATTGCATATCCTTTCCATATGAGAGTAAGGGACTTTCTCTCAAAGGCCATGTCACAGCTGACAGTGTGAGAGCAATGGCAGCCTCAATGGCTAATCTGCGTTCTGTGTCCATTGATGACATCTGTAGAGCAGCCACTTGGGCTTCGATACACACCTTTATAGCCCACTATTGCTTAGACAAGGACTCCTGTCGGTATGCCTCGTTTGGCCAGGATGTGCTCCAGCATCTCTTTCAGACTTAGTACAACTCCTACCCACCGTCCTGGGTTTCGATGCCAGAGATCCATGGGAGGAAGCATGACCCATGGGGTTTGCAGCTTTCTGGGGTCATCCCCCTGGCATCTCTCAGCTGGGGAGTCCCCATATGTGAAGACAACATTCCTGCTTGTTCCTGGAGATAGCATAATTACTCACCTGTAACAGGTGATCTCCAGGAACAGCAGGAATAAGTCTTCACAACCCACCCACCTCCCCTAGGAGTTATCTCTATCTGTCTCTCTCTCTTTGTCTACTCTCTCTTTTGGTCTCAGCTATAAACTCAACTAAAGAGGGAGAGTTGGAAACATAGAAACATGACGACATAAAAAGACCAAATGGCCTATCTAGTCTATCCTTCCATATCAACAACTACAACAGTCCCCTTTTTACCTTTAGAGATCCTCTGTGTTTGTCCCATGCTTTTTTGAATTTGAATTCAGTTACTGTCCTCATCTCTACCACCGCCACTGGGAGACTATTCCACGGATCCAGCACTCTTTCCATAAAGAAATATTTCCGCATATCACTCCTGAATCTATCCCCCTTCACCCTCATCCCATGTCCCCTCATAGCAGAACTTGCTTTCAATTGAAAGAGGCTTTCCCCCTGAACATTTATGCCACGGAGGTATTTAGACATCTCAATCATATCACCTCTATCCCGCCTTTCCTCTAAGGTGTACATATTAAGATCCTTAAGTCTGTCCTCATATGCTTTATAATGAAGACCACTAATCATCTTAGTAGCCACCCTCTGCACCGACTCCATCCTGTTCACATCTTTTTGAAGGTGCGGTCTCCAGAATTGCACACTATACTCCAAATGAGGTCACACCAAAGACTTATATAGAGGCACTATCACCTCCTTTTTTCTGCTAGCCATTCCTCTCCGTATGCACCCAAGCATCCTTCTAGCTTTTGCCGTCGCCTTTTCTACCTGTTTAGCTACTTTAAGATCATCAGACACAACCACGCCTAGGTCCCGCTCTTCTTTAGTGGACAAAAGTACTTCACCCCCTCTATTATATTGCTCCCTTGGATTGCTGCAGCTCAAATGCATGACCTTACATTTTTTAACATTAAATCCCAGCTGCCTAATTGTAGACCATTCTTCAAACTTAGCTAGATCCCTCCTCACATTATCTACAACTTCCTGGGTGTCTACTCTATTGCAGATTTTGGTATCATCCACAAAGAGGCAAACCTTACCCGACAGCCCTTCCGCTATATCACTAAGAAAGATGTTAAAAAGAATCGGACCAAGGACAGATCCCTGGGGCACAGCACTGGTAACATTCTTCTCCTCAGAGTGAGCTCCCTTTACTTGTACTCTTTGTCGCCTCCAACCCAACCAATTTCTAACCCAAGCAGTAACTTTAAGGTCCATCCCTAGGGTGCTCAGTTTGTTTATAAATCGCCTGTGAGGAACAGTGTCAAAGGCTTTACTGAAATCCAAATACACCACATCTAGGGCTCTCCCTTGGTCCAATTCCCTGGTCACCCAGTCAAAGAAATCAATCAGATTTGTCTGACAAGACCTGCCTCTGATGAATTCCTGCTGCCTCGGATCCTGTAATCCACTGGACTCCAGAAACCTCACTATTTTCTCTTTCAGCAGTGTTTGCAATAATTTACTTACCACCGAAGTTAAACTAACTGGCCTGTAGTTTTCAACCACATCCTTACGTCCACTTTTGTGTAAAGACACCACAGGAGCCTCTCTCCAGTTCTTTGGCACCACTCTCGACTCCAACGAGGCATTAAAAAGGTCAGTCAGTGGAGCTGCTAGAACATCCCCAAGTTCCCTGAGTATTCTAGGTTTTATCCCATCCGGTCCCATCGCTTTGTCTACTTTAAGTTGAGCTAGTTTCTCACAAACACAGTCTTCTGAAAATTGTTCAAGATGACCCTCGCTTCTCTTCCCGTTTGTGGGTGTTTTCTGAGGTCCTGCTCCTGGTTCTTCATCTGTGAACACAGAACAGAAATATTTGTTAAGCAATTCCGCTTTATCCTCATCAGCTTCTACATATTCTTCCCCTTCACCCTTGAGTCTGACAATACCACTTCTGCCCTTCCTCTTCTCACTAACATATCTGAAAAATGTCTTATCCCTCCATTTTATTGCATTGGCTATTTCCTCCTCTTTTTAAATCTTTGCTTTCCTGACTACTTTGCTAGCTTCTCTAAGTTTTTCCAAATATACGGTAGATGCCTGTCTTCCTCTCTCTGTGATCTCTTGTATTTCATGAAGGCCTCCCTCTTTTTCTTCACTTTTTCATCTACTTCTTTCGAAAACCATAGCGGTCTCCTTTTCCTTTTACCTTTATTTACCATTTTAGCAAAAAGGTTGGTTGCCCTTAAAATATCCCCTTTCAGTTTTGCCCACTGTTTTTCTACATCCCCCAGCTGTTCCCATCCCACTAACGACTCCCTGAGGTATTGGCCCATCTTGGCAAAGTTAGTCTTCCTAAATTCTAAGACCCTCACCTTTGAATGGATTCTAACAGCCCTAGTCCTAATACTGAACCACACCATCTGGTGATCACTGGATGCAAAATGATCTCCCACTACAACATCAGGAACACTTTCACCATTGGTAAGCACCAAGTCCAGTATGGCCCCTTCACGTGTGGGGTCTGTTACCATTTGCCTGAATAGTACTCCCTGTAGAGAATCCAGGATCTCTTTATTTCTAGGTGATACTGCAGCAGGAATGTGCCAATCAACATCTGGCATATTGAAATCCCCTATCAGTAGCTCTTCCCCTTTCCTATCAATGCTGCGTATGTCTTCAATTAACTCTGTCCACCTCTTCCTCTTGTGAGGGAGGTCTGTATATCACACCAATGCAAATAGATTTTTCTTTCCCTCTTTCTAGTTTAACCCACAATGCCTGCTCTCTCCCTTTTAAGCTCTGTAATTCCAAAGCTTTAATAGTTTTTTTTACATATAGTACTACTCCTCCTCCCCTTCTTCCTACCCTGTCCTTTCTGAAAAAAGTATAGTCAGGTATAGTTACATCCCAATCATGGTTTTCTGTAAACCATGTTTCTGTAGCTGCCACTAAATCCAAGTCAGCCATTCCCACCAAAGCTTCAACCTCAGGGATGTTATTTCCCATGCTATGGGCATTTATACACACTGTTTTCCATATGTTACCCCTCTTACCTATTTCCATAAAGGTATTTAATGTATTACTTTCCTGGGGGCTTTCTTCACCCATCCCCAATGAACCTAGTTTAAAGCCCTCTTCAGTAGATTAGCCAGTCTAATCCCGAAGACGCGTTGACCTTTCTTGTACAGATGGATGCCATCTCTGCTCTGCAACCCTTGGAACAGCATCCCATGGTCTAGGAAACCAAAACGCTTTCGATGACACAATCCACGCAGCCATGCATTCATCTCCAGGATGCAAGCCTCTCTGCCTTGGCCTTTGCCCTCAACAGGGAGGATTGAAGAGAACACCACCTGTGTACCTAACTGCTTTACCCTCTGTCTCAGAGCCATGAAGTCACTTTTGATACGCTCTGCAGGATACCTGGCGATATCATTTGTTCCACATGGATTAGCAACATTGGATAATAGTCAGTGGGGTTGATGAGTCTTGGCAAACTCTCGGTAACATCTTCGATTTTGGCACCAGGCAGACAGCATACCCCTCTGGACATCAAAGAAAGGCGGGAAGACAGCACGCAGGTGCTGTGGGATGCTTCCAAAAGATTTCCTATTGGATGCTGGGGAGCATTCCCATGCAGGCTCCGTTGGTACCGACGATACCCATATTTGAAGACTTATTCCTGCTGTTCCCGGAGATCACCTGTTACCGGTGAGTAACTATGCTTTTTCTCTTATTAGTCTTAAATGAGTTACTTTGTAGCTTCATTGCATATCCCCTAGTCATTCTACATTTTGATGGTGTTAACAGCCGATCTATGATGACCTGTTCCATTTCATTCATTAATTTATAGACCTCTATCATATCTCCCCTCAGCTGTCTCTTTTCCAATTTGAAGAGCCCTAACCTTTTAAGCCTTTCTTCATAGGGGTATCCTTCCATCCCCTTTACCATTTTGGTGGCTCTTCTCTGTACCTTTTCTAATTCCACTGTATTCTTTTTAAGATATGGTGACCAGAACTGCTTACGGTTTTCAAGGTGCTGTTGCAACATGGAGCAATATAGAGGCATTATAATGTCCTTTGTTTTATTCTTCATTCCTTTCCTTATGATTCCTAGCATTCTATTTGCTTTCTTGGCCACCGCTGCACACTAGGCGGAAGGTTTCAACATATTATCCATGATGACGCCTAAATCTTTTTCCTGGGTTTTGGTTCCTAATGTAGAACCTTGCATTGTGCACCCATAGTTTGGGTTGTTCTTTTCTAGGTGAACAACTTTGCACTTGTCCACATTAAATTTTGTCTGCCATTTGAACATCCAGTCTTCCAATTTATCAAGGTGCTTTTATAATTTTCACAATCCTCTTGGATTTTAACAACTTTGAATAGTTTTGTGTCATCTGAAAATCTGATCACCTCACTCGATATTCCCATTCCCAGGTCATTTATGAAGCTCTTAAAAAGCAGCGGACCCAGCACAGATCCCTGGAGTACTTCATTATTCAACTTTCTAAATTGAGAAAATTGGCTATTTAGCCCTACTCTCGCCTTTCTCTCTTTTACCCACTGCGTCTTATCCCATGACTTTTGAATTTTGCCAAGAGTCTCTCATGAGTGACCTTGTAGATTCTGAGCAATGTGCTTTGCACCCTTTCAGAGGGTGTGCTACCCCATGAAAGTACATTTTTCATTTTGGGGGAGAGGGGTGGACAGGAGGCATTACTCCCCTGCCATAGGACCCACAAAGAAGTCATAGTGAAGTGAGGGGGACCCAAGTGGGAGACAGAATCAGAGGGAGGCTTTTACTCTACTTTTTTGCAGAAATTGATTTCAATGGGGCCGCGGCTCCGATAACGATCGTAAACTGCTACCATGGCTTTGTAAACAAGCCCCTTTATCTCCCTAGCATGTCCTGCTGTGAAACTGACCTAGCCGATACCGGGGTAATTGAAATCACCCATTATTATTACTGTGCTGTAACTTTTGTTAGCTTCCCTGATTTCCTCTAGCATTTCATCATCCATTTCTTCAATCTGTTCAGGTGGTTGGTAGTGTACTCCCACTGCCATTGCCTTTCCCTTTTTACATGGAATTTTTATCCATAGAGATTCTACAGTGGATTTTGTTTCCTGAAAAACTTTAATTCTCTGTGACTCAATGCTCTCTCTAACATAGAGCGCAGCCCCTCCACCAATTTGATCTACTGTATCATTGCGATGTCGTTTGTAGCAAGGTATCACAGTGTCCCATTGGTTGTCCTCCTTCCACCAAGTTTCTGACTTTGCCCGGATCAACCAATATGCCTTCCTGTTGCAACGCAGCTGTCACTACAACCATGACTTTCGTGAAAGCTCTGGGTGCAATAGCGAGACCAAATGGCAGCAGCAAAAAACTAAAAATGGCACTGTGAACCACAGGAACCGCTGGTGCTCCCGCCCGATCAGGATGTGCAGATACATCTCTATAAGGTCCAAAGACGGCAGAAACTCACCCTTGTGCACTGCGACAATGACGGATTGCAGTGTTTCTATGTGAAAATGGGGGACCTGGAATGCCCTTTTGACATGCTTGAGAACTAACACCGGGTGGAAAGACCCCTCCTTTTTGGGGATGAAAAAGTAAATGGAGTACCGACCGGACCCGTGCTGGCTTGTGGGCACTGTCCGTACTGCTTGCATGCTAAGTAGTTTGTCCAGTGTCACCTCTACTGCCTGGTGCTTGGCCGTGGATTTGCAGGAGGAGACCAGGAAGGTTCTGGTACAGGCCACGCCACCTCCAGCACATAGCCTTTCTAAACTATTTCCAGCACCCACTGGTCTTGTGTGATTTGGACTCAAGTAGAGTAAAAGCCTCCCTCTGATTCTGTCTCCCACTTGGGTCCCCCTCACTTCACTATGACTTCTTTGTGGGTCCCATGGCAGGGGAGTAAGACCTCCTGCCCACCTCTCTCCCCCAAAATGAAAAATGTACTTTCATGGGGTAGCACGCCCTCTGAAAGGACGCAAAGCACATTGCTAAGAATCTGTGAAAGCCCCTGAACTGACTTCTCAGTGTCAGAGATTTTCCTCCTGAGTTTTTCCTCCTGGAGTCGAGCTTCCTTGGATTCTCCGAGGTCCTTGACCAACTTCTTCAGCACCTCCCCAAAAAGAAGCTTCCCCTTAAATGGCAGCTTGAACAGAAGCACCCTGGAAGACACATCCATGGACAAATTACGCAGCTACAGCAGGCAGCGAGCAGCCACCACCGAAGCCATGCTTTTGGATGAGGCCTAAACTAAATTATAGAAGGCATCAGCTAAGTAGGCTACTCCTGACTCCAACATTGGGCCCTTCGAAGGCATGCCTTGGCTGCGTAGGCACCGCAAATGGAGGCCTAAAGGGTTAGCACATTTGCCTTTATTGCCTGTTTCAGCATGGTTTCCAACCTCCTGCCTTGAGCATCCTTCAGAGAGCCCCCCGCCTTCCACCAGTATGGTGGTCATCTTGGTAACCACGGTTACCAATGCATCAACCTTTGGTACTTCTCTCTCATCTGGAGAGAGTAGGTACAAGCATGACATTGTTCTCCCCCAATGCGAACTATCTTCAGGGAGTTCCCACTCCATATTGGTCATCTGTTTGATGACCTTGTTGTTGTTAAGTGCTGTCGAGTTGGTGTCGACTCATGGCGACCCCCTGGATAGCTATCCTAAATTGTGTTCGGTCTTCAGTCAGCCGACCCATTGTTGACAGACTGGTACCCATAGCTGCTGTTATTGTATCGATCCATCTCATTGCTGGCCTTCCTCTTTTGCGTTAACCTTCTATCTTGCCAAGCATGATGTCTTTCTCTAATGATCTCTCTCTTCGCATGATGTGTCCAAAGTATGAAAGTCGAAGTCTTGTCATCTGAGCTTCTAAAGAAAGCTTAGGTTTGATCTCCTCTAGTACCGAATGGTTTGTTGTTCGGGCAGGCCATGGTATACACAGTATTCGCCGCCAGCACCATAATTCAAAGGCATCAATTTTCTTCCTATCTTTTTCACTGTCCAGCTTTCACATCCATATGATGTTATTGAAAATACCATGGCTTGAACAAGTCGAATCTTTGTATGGAGAGAGACATCTCTGCTCTTGAGAATCTTATCTAGGTCTTTCATAGCCATTCTGCCAAGAGCAATGTGTCGTCTGATTTCTTGACTGCTTGTTGCTTCTTTATTGATAGTTGATCCAAGTAGGTTAAAGTTGTTCACAATTTCAATTCCTTCTCCTTCAACGATGAACCTGTTGATTATGCCAGTTGTCATGATCTTTGCCTTCTTTACATTAAGGTGCAGACCCATTTTGAGACTATGTTCTTTGATTGTGAGAAGCAAATGTTTCAGATCATCTTCACTTTCAGCCAGTAATGTGGTATCATCAGCATAGTGAAGGTTGTTGACGAGTCTTCCACCAATCTTCACACCTCTGTTGTCTTCATACAATCCTGCTTCTCTGATGATTTGTTCTGCATATAAATTAAACAGGTTGGGGGAAAGTATGCAACCTTGTCTTACACCTTTGATTATTTTAAACCATTCTGTTTCTCCTTGTTCCGTTCAAACTGTTGCTTCTTGATCAAGGTGCAGATTGTGCAAGAGAACTATTAGGTGTTCTGTTATACCCATGCTTCTTAATGTGGCCCAGAGTTTCTCATGGTTTACACAGTCAAAAGCTTTGCTATAGTCGATAAAGCACAAATAGATATCCTTTTGGTATTCTTTAGTCTTTTCAAGGATCCATCTCACATCCGCAATGATGTCTCTCGTCCCTCGCCTTTTCCTGAACCCTGCTTGTACTTCAGGTAGTTCTGGTTCCAGGTATGGTTGTAGTCTCTTTTGAATAATCTTCAATAGAATCTTGCTGGCATGTGGTATCAGAGCGATTGTGCAATAATTTCCACAGTCAGTTGGATCACCATTCTTTAGTATTGGTATAAACACAGATCTTTTCCAGTCAGTTGGCCATGATGCTGTCTTCCATATTTCTTGGCAGAGCCTTGTAAGTACGGTAACAGCTGCATCAGATTGCTGTAATACTTCTATGGGAATGCTATCAATGCCTGGTGCTTTGTTCTTTAATAAGGCTTTCAATGCTGCTTCAACTTCTTCTTCCATCACCAATGGTTCCTGATCATAAGGTACAAGTTGAAACTGCTGTTGGTCCACTTGATCTTTATCATATAAAAACTCTGTATATTCCTTCCACCTTTTCTTGATGATCTCAGCATCATTCAACATAGAACCTTGAGCATCTTGTAACATTCCAATTCGAGGATGGAACTTTTTCTTTAACTCTCGTAGCTTTAGGAAAGCCGATCTTGTTCTTCCTCTACTAGTTTCTGCTTCTATTTCCTTGTATGCATCATTGTAGTACTTTTCCTTGTCCTTTCTTGCTGCACGTTGGAAATCTCTCTGAGTTCTGCGATTGTCTTTCTTTCTCCTCTGGCTTTAGCTTCTCTGCATTTCTGGGCAATTTTCAGTGTTTCTTCCGTCATCCATTTTTAGCTGTTTTTGCTTTTTCACCTTTTGTAGAGACTTCTCGTTTTCTTCCAACACAACCATCTTGATGTCATTCCATAACTCTTCTGGAGCTCTGTCATTTGTATCTAAAACAGCAGATCAATTTTTCAGGCAGTCTTTAAATTCCAGTGGTATATTCTCAAGGTCATATTTTGCTGCATTCATGAGTGGTTTGCTCTTTTTCAACTTTAGCTTGAGTTTGCATACTAGTAGTTGATGATCTGTACCACAGTCAGCTCCAGGTTTTGTCTTTGTTGATGTTACAGAGCTTTTCCATCGTTGACTTCCACAGATGTAGTCAATTTGATTTTTATACAATCCATTGGGTGAAGTCCATGTGTACAGTCGCCGCTTGTGTTGCTGGACCTTATGCACTGGGAAAAAAATCCTAGGGGACCAAATACTTTGAAGCAAAGCTTTCTCCAGGTTCATCTCTTCAAGGGGTGGGCCGATCGTCATGTTCAGGGCTCCCAAGGAACGAGAAATTAGGGCTGCTAGTTCTTTCTTGCGGAAGACCTGGAAATCTAGGGGGTCGTCGGTGGAAGAGATCTCTCCTTCCTCAATCTGTCTTGAGGGGCTTCTCCCAATCTCCCGAGGTCCCCTCTAGTGTATCCTCTGAGGAGGCTGAATCCAGTGAAGCAGGCTCCACAGCTTGCTCCGGTTGCTCCCTGGGTCTTTTGACCAGCTGAGCTTTCGTAGTCTCAGGAAGAGGCAAGAGGTCCAAGCCAGCTTCTGAATTTGACCTGTCTTCTCTGGATCCCTTAGCTTTCCCCATGCCCTGCTTTAAGCAGTAGGCCTGGTGGAGCAGCAATATGAACTCTGGGGGAAAAGGGCAATCCAGCGGGTTGCTCCTGCTGCTCCGGCTCCTTGTGGTGCTTTCTCTTTGTGGAGGTCCCTAGGATCTTGCTCGCCTCTCCAATTTTTATCCCCACAGCTGTGCTGCCAAAAATGGCTGCTTTTCCCAATAGGCCAAGAGGCTACCTGGAATGATCTGAGGCAGCTGCAGTTACTTCTGCAGCTTTGTCCTGTGTCCCAGGGGCCAAATTGCTGAATTGAGGGCCACTTCAACCGATCTGACCTCTTCGTCACACAGTCGGCAGAGTCCTGCCATTGACCACATGCCTCTGCGTGCCACACAGACCGCGTAGGCTTGCTTCCCAAATGGCATATCTTCCCCACACATGCAGCAAATGGCTCTTCCTGTGGCAAGAAAAACAAGACACCAACCATGCCAGTGTGTGAAGGCAGACTGTCCCGGGCCTCTGACTCTTCTGGCAACAACCAGCTGATTTAAAAACTGCATCTGGAAAAAACACTCATCTAATCAGAGCAAGCAGAACCACAGCCAAGGCTCTTGATGCGGCGGTTGTGGATGGCAGGTCTGATGGGAGGGACCCAGGGCACTCCGGTGAACACCCCAACGCAAGTGAGCCCATCACTGTTCCCCAAACAGTTTGCGGTGCTCACTGCATAGATGTAGGTTATTGATTGCTCCTTTATTCTTAGTCAACTGCCAATGATTCTTAGCCTTATTTTTTTTTATGCCTCTTGCCAATCAGTTTCTTTAATGCACTGTTCTCCCACAGACTGATAGTCTGCTGGCTTCCCAAATTTTGGCATCAACCGCAGGATTCCTTTCTCTGTGACCATCCATCTGCTGGAGACTGAGCAATACTGGCCAATTTTCTGAGGCACAGAGCCCTTATAGGATGACATCACAAAACTGGTTATGCTCAGTCTCCATCTGCTGGTTGGACGGCATAACCCATGCGTCGGGACTGGACTGGAGGAATGATATGGAATTATTGCTTGTTTACTTCTGTCAGTTGTGGTATTACTCAGTAATCTTAAAGTTCAAGTAAACCCTTGGTTCAGAGCACAGTTTGTGGCCTGGACTCAGATTTTTGAGAAGAAAGTGGTTTGAGAGTGTCAAGGGCTTCCTGGCGAACACCAGTCCCCAAAGTAAAGAACTCTGATAATAAACATCCAGGAGTTCCAGACTAAACTTCTGAGAAAAGGTTCATTGGATTGGTGTGCCTCCTTTTCTGCCAAGCCACTAGAAGAAGCTGCAAGAACTACACAGAAGAGGGGTTACACTTGATTAATGTTTGTTACCTGCTTTGACTCTGTAGACAAAGCAGGATAGAAATTGACTAAATAATGTAAAAATAATTATTATTTTAAGGGTAGGAATCTATTAAATATTTTTTTTGAAAACCATCATGCAATTAAAAACATTAATCACAATTTGTTTCATTTTTTTTGTTATAAAGTGACTGATTTCTATTGAGCAATTGTCCATGTGATTTTGGAAATAATGGTCTTAGTGGCACATTTTAAAATCGTAAAACATTTAGACAAAAATGTATCCCAAAAATGCAAGATTTTTCAGGTCAACCAGTTGTATAAAGATAATAGCTTGCTTGCATTTTCTGGTATTTTGTCTTTGCTTTTATTTAGTACTGTAGGTGACCAGCTATATAGAACATTCACAGGGCACTGTTGCTGCAGGGCTTTCTAGGTATATTCTCACTAATGCAGATAAGGCAGGGTATTCGGAAGTCTGACTTTTCCACCAGTCCAAAATATTAGTTTCCCCATACACACTGTAGGTCAGAACCATATTTGTAATTTTGGTTTTGACATTATCTATACCTGGCCCATCTTCATAGTGTGAGTCAGGTGGTAGATTACACACTCATTTTCTTCAGATCTGGTTCTCTAGGTGAACAATTCTGTGCAGATTATTTTGCTGAAAAGAGTGATCTTTCACTTTTATCCGTGTTGTCTCATGTTCAGCGTAACTCAAAAATTAAAGTTTCTTTTTTTTTAAACCACCTTGTGGGTTAGGAGGGGGAGGGTGGGTAGGGGAGCTGGATTATTGTGTGCAGGGTTCTATAACATAGGTATGAGGAGGTTGAGTGCTTTGACAAGTCTGCATAGTGCATATAGTTGTGGTCAACATTATTGGCACCCTTGAAGTTCAATCCCTTAATGTCCAATATCTCCTAAAAGTGGCCAGTGAAATGACTTTGGACTATATATGCACACATATTTGATGCATAAAAGAATCAAATAAAGAAGACCAATTAAAAAAAAGAAATAGGAAAAAATAGTATAAAAACTGAGACATTGCCAGGACATGATTTTTGCTACCCTTATAAACAAATCAGATTGGTTTGAAAAGTAAAATTAGACACACCTGTGATCAATTGTCGGTACTCACATGACTTGAATCAACAAATGAATGAAGGCCCTAATCTTTAAAATGGCCATATTCACTGCCTAGTCCATTTTCACAATAGTGAAAATAAGAGTGCTACCTGCGACTATCAGAAAAGCCATTATCACCAAACATCAAACTTCAAAAGGGTCAAGGCCATCTCCAAAGAACTTGGGATTTCTGTGTCTACAGTTCGCAATGTTAAGACGTTTTCTGCTCATGAAACTGTCAAGAACCTCCCAAGATGTGGTGGGAAGAGGAAAATTAATCTAAGAAGTCTTTGAACGTTAGTACGAACTGTTGGAAAAAAAACATGTACAACATCCAAAGAGCTTAATGCTGACCTGGAGCAATCTGGAATGGTGGTTTCAACCCGCACCATACGCAGTGCACTAAACAAAGAAGGACTTCATGAGCGAAGGCCAAGGAGGACCCCCACTGCTCATAGAAGACATAAAAAGGCACACCTCATCCTTGCCCAAACCCACCTTGAGAAACCGCAATCCTTCTGCGAAAATGTTCTGTGGACAGATGAAACCAGACTTGAGCTCTTTAGCAATGCAGACCAGCAATACATTTACAGGTGATGAAATGAAACTTATAAGGAAAAAAAACACAGTTAAATATGGTGGAGGTTCCATAAGGTTGTGGGGCTATTTTGCTGCCTCAGGAAGTGGAGGCCTGGAACGTATTCCTAAAGGAATCACAAAGTTATAGGACTACCAAGGTATTTTGGAGCGAAATGTGCTACCTAGTGTCAGAAAGCTAGGTCTGAATCGAAAGTCTTGAGTCCTCCAGCAGGCCAATGACCCACAACATACATCCAAAAATACAAAAGAATTGTTGAAAAGGAAAAAATGTACTGTTTTAAACTGGACAGCATTGAGTCCTATTCTCAGTCCAATCAAGAACCTTTGGAAAGAGTTGAAATCTGCCATTGTTAAAAGGAATCCTGGAAACATTCATGAGCTGAAAAAAATCACAGTTGAAGAATGGGAGAAATTAGCTGCAGACAAATGTCCGAAGCTTATAGATGGCTACAAGAAATGTTTGGAGTCTGTCATCACTGCCAAGGGTTATGCAACCAAATATTAATGAAGGGTACCATAAATCCTGTCCAGGTCATATTTTGTTTTTATTTCTCAGAAATTACTATATCTAAGTCGCACAGACTTCTATTTTTGTTGTTGTTGTATACCTTTGAACATACTATTAACATTATGACGACAATTATTTCTCAAGATATTGTAAACTACATACCTAAAATACAGGAGTGCCAATAATGTTGGCCACAGCTGTATCAGAGTATGTAAGACTGTCTGTACTCTGAGGGGTGTCTGAATGGGAATCATGGAGGGTTGGGTCGAGATTTGGTAAGCTGGACATGTGGACTTGGTAGAGTGGTAGGAACTGATGAGGTGCTTGATCCTGGTGGTATGCAGATTCTAGGGAGTTCTTTGAATGAATGAATCGAGACAGGGGTAGAGGTTAACCTGGCGCAAAATGGGATCAACATGAGGTACTGGTGGCATAATCCTGTGCTATGTATGTACGTGATATTATTCTTGATGATGTGTAATAAGGATTGTTGGTATTTGCTTGCTTACTAAAAAGATTTACACTAAACTGTTCATCCAAAGCAGAGACAGCCATTATCCATTTCAAGTTCCCTTTTCTAGTGATTATGTCAGCACAGAATGCTTCCTTGAATCATACAGGGGACTATTGCAGTCGATATGGAAGGGCAGACTAGATAGGCCAAGGTGCTTCAGTCATGTAAAATGGCAACAGAATTACTAGGCTTGGAAACCATCAGGGTCTATTATTCTGCCAATGATTTCACATTGACTGCGATAATTTACTATCTCAGAAGACAAGCCTAGTAATTCTGTTGCCATTTTACATGACTGAAGCACCTTGGCCTATCTTGTCTGCCCTTCCATATAGACTACAATAGTCCCCTTTTTTACCTTTAGAGATCCTGCCCAGTTTTTCCCATTCAGTGCAAATTAAATTGTAAGAGCATATTTTGTTCAGATAATACCTCAAAGACTAGTTCCTTATGCTATAGTGACTTCTAAAGCATAATGTAGGTGCTGTTCCAGTAAATGGGAGCATTCTGAATTAATTTTCTTCTGGCAAAACTTTACATTTTTGTTCTTCTTGAGGGCATATTGTAGGTGGCATCAGACCCTGCTATTCTCAGTAAGTCTCGCAGATGCTTGTAATTACATTGTATGGCCTGCAGCTATTTGCAGTCCACTGCGTAATGGTATTCATTATTGTGTCACTTTTGGCTTTGCTGATAGATTTTATAGCTATCTCCAAGTCTAATACTGACTGGGAGGCAGCCAAGGGTGAAAATCTTTGTGGTATTACTTGAAGGAAGGGTAAAATTTGCTTTGATTGAAGATGGTAGTATAGTGTCATGACTATGATGGTATCTGAATTCTTTCTTGCAGTACTTGCAGACCTCAGTGGTGTGTTTTTTCTGCAGAACTTGGCTATTCAACAAATACAATTCTGCCATTTATCCTTGGTAGAACAGAGAATAGCTAATGAAGCCACAAACAGCTGGAGACCTTGGTTTGCCCTGCAAAAACAAATGAACATAGATAACAATCATAAACCACAAACGCCACAGCACAGCACATCCCACTCAATAAATGCCGTTCCCTTAAGGCAAGCCCTACCTCCACACAAACTGGCTGCCCCAAACACACAGAGGTCCATGTTATAGAAAAGATTGCTATACTTTTGTATTTCAGGAACAACTCACCAGTCAGCTCTGCTTTCATGCTGACGCTCAAAGTACCCATACGGCCACTTTAGTTTTGGAGCTGCCATCTTTTCCTACACTGAGGAGCCTGTAAAACTGTGCAGAAACAATTTAAAGGTCCATTGTTTTTAGGAATCTCTTTCTGTACAATAGGGCTGCATAGCAGCGAGAGTGCTTTGCCTGGTAGAGTTGAACTCTGATTTACTTCTGCTTACCTTTCTTGGATTTCATGTGGTTTTATGGATCCAAAGCATCAGAACAGACAGTGAGTAATGGTAAGGTGTCTGTGCCCTAGTGCAGGGGTCTCCAATTCCAGTCCTGGAGGGCTGCAAACCAGTCAGGTTTTCAGGATGTCCCTAATGAATATGCATGAGATATATTTGCATGCACTGCTCCCATTGTATTTATTTAGCTGCATTTATATTCAAATTTATCTCATGCATATTCATTAGGAACATCCTGGAAACCTGACTGGTTTGTGGCACTCCAAGACCGGAATTGGTGACCCCTGCCCTAGTGAATTAAAATTAGTTGCAATAGTTGTTGTTTTTTTTTAACTGTGCCAATAAATTTCAATCTATTCCAGAAGCATGAATATTTTATAAAGTTAATCATGTTATTAGCATGATAAAAAAAATTGTACATAAAAATCAAAATATCACTTCCTATTTTGCCTTGTGCCAGTCTTTAAATATGTGTCTCCACCAAACACAAATGCTGAAGAGCTGTATTAGAAGAACAGACAACCAATCAGAAAATGGAAATCAATAGCCTTGTTGATATCTATGGTGCTGAATGGTCAAGCGCGTCTTTTTAAATTTGTGAGCTATTTTACTTGTTTTGACAAGTGGTGATATTACCTCTAAGTATCTTACCAAACAGAAATTACAGATTATGTTATGCAAAGTATCCTTCCTGTCTACTGGACATCACTGTTATCTTCTGCACTCTGAAACTTTAGAAATTTAAAAACGCTCTGTCTTGATTGATTTGTGTACTAAGATGCCTCCTTTGTAGTTTGTGTCAAAACACAATTGAAGAGTTATTTGTCTGTCTTAATTTTCACTGTGAGGTTTATCTGTTAGGCGGGTGAAGGGAGCACCATAACTCATGATGGATGGAGCTTTGAGTGAACTGTAATGCACACTTGTCTTCTCTTTGAATTGTGAGGGTGAATAGCTTAAAACAAATTGAAAAATGCATGCATTTCAGTGCTTCTCAAACATTTTGCCAATATGACTCCATTGTAATCTTAAAAAAAACACATGACCCCAGATCTGCTTCTCTGATGATTTGTTCTGTATATAAATTAAACAGGGAGGGTGAAAGTATGCAGTCTTGCATACACCTTTTGCTGATTTTAAACCATTATCTCTTTGTTCCATTTGAACTGTTGCTTCTTGATCAATGTAAAGGTTGCGCAAGAGAACGATCAGATGCTCTGGTATACCCATGCTTCTTAATGTGACCCAGAGTTTCTCATGGTTTACACAGTCAAAAGCCTTGCTGTAGTCAATGAAACACATATAGATTTCCTTTTGGTATTTTTTGTCTTTCCAAGGATCCATCTCGCATCTGTGATGTCTCTTGTTCTTCTCCCTTTCCTGAACCCTGCTTGCACTAAAGGCAGTTCTCATTCCTTGTATGGTTGTAGTTTCTGCTAAATGATCTTGAGTAGAACCTTGCTGGCATGTGAGATGAGAGCAATTGTGCAATAATGTCTATAGTCCTTGGAATCACCTTTCTTCAGAATTGGTATAAACATAGATCTTTTCCAATCAGTTGGCCATAATGTTGTCTTCCAAATTTCCTGGCAGACCCTTCTAAGTATGGTAACAGCTTCATCTGATTGCTGTAATACTTCAATGGGAATGCTATCAGTGCCCGGTGCTTTGTTCTTTGATAATGCTTTCAATGCTGCTTTGACGACTTCTTTAATCACCAATGGTTCCTGATCATAATGTACAGGTTGAAATGGCTATTGATCCACTTTATCTTTATGGTATAATGACTGTGCATATTCTTTCCACCTTTTCTTGATAATCCAAGCATCATACAACATGGATCCTTGAGCATCTTGTAGCTTTCCAATTCAAGGTTGGAATTTTCTCTAACTGGCTTTCCTAAAGCTACAAATCTTGTTCTTCCTCTAATAGTTCCTGATTCTGTTTGCTTGTGTGCATCATTGTAGCATTTCTCTTTGTCTCTTCTTGTTGCATGTTGGAAATTTGAGTTGCAAAATCAGTGTGATCAGTATGCTGGCAAACAGTGCAGCCATGGCCATGTAAAGGAACTGGAGACAGACTTGAGTTGGCGAAGCAGATGCACCAAGCAGTCTCTGAATCAGCAGCCTGTGCTCTGAGTCAGAGCTGAATATACATATGGAAAGCTGGGCCCCTCTTATGTAGAGGCCCAGGACAGCTATCTCTTTTGCCCATAGGTAAAAGCATCCGTGATAAGAATGTTGTCTTCCTTTTGCATTTGGTCCACTAAAACATACACCCTAAAATTTTAAAATCCTGCTGTCCCTCTTGTGTGTGCAAACAGCTGGTTCCATACCTTCCTCCACTTAGAGGAGGAAAAGTTTTATTCCTAACCTTATCCTTATCCCTTTTGTTGCACTATGGATGACTTGCCCTTCTCTAAACACTTTCTTTCCAAACTACATCCCAGAACCCTTTTACTAAAGTGTACTAAGCAGCTAGTGTGCAAATTAGCCCGCACTGTTAGTGCATGCCTGCAGTAACAGTAACTGCACTGGTATGACAGTGCACACTAATTCCCATGCTAACTGCATGCCATGCTTTGACACCAGATTGGGGCAATATGGACATGGCAACCAGTGACAGCTGAACATGGAAAGGTGCCATACACTTGTTGTGACAACCACTAGTAGCATGGCTGCACCTAATGCCACCTCAGAAGTTCAGCTTCACTACTGGAAGTCTGGTGGCATTTAAAAAGAAACTCATAGCACAAAGCCCTCCCCACTAATTTTTCCCATCCCCTTCAGGGCCCCTCCCGGACAGCACCATTATTTAAGGAAGAGCCACAACCCCCAATCCAAAGGCCACCTCCAGAAAAGCCTACTGAGGGCCCCTACTAGAGAACCTTCCATTAATCCCCCCTCGCAAATGCTGAATCCCCACCCCCGATCCTGATAGATTCTAAAAATAAAATCCATAAAAGACTAATAAAAATAAGATTAATATTAATATTGAGAGGAGAGCGGGAGAAGAAGGAAAGGCTCACATCAGGAGGGAGGGAGGTTATGGGTCAGGTTAAGAAGGTGGGTTTTCAAGAGGAACTTGAATTTCTGGTATGTGGGTTTGAGGCGCAATGCAGGGGGAAGTGTGTTCTAAGATGTGGGAGCAAGAAAATAGAAAGCCGAAGTGTGGGTAGCTTCTAAGCAAGCCTGTGTTACATTTTGAAGGCGGTTTGAATGAATGCATGTTTGTTTATTATATTTGATATACCGCCCTTCATTAAATAAAAACAGAGAGGTGTACAATTATCAAAATTACAAGAATGGCCAATGGCCGAGAAAATAAAAAGAAATTACAATGCAAGATAGGATAGTGAATAGTAAACCAAGCATACCAGACAGGAGGAGTGGGCAACACTGAAGGACAGAAGAAATGCAATCACACATGGGGAGTAGGGAGGTCAAACGCAGAGGAAAATAAATGGGTCTTTAGGCGTGTTTTGAAGGTACGGTGGTTTTGTTCAAGTCTGAGGGAGATAGGCAGTGAATTTCAAAGTGTGGGTCCAACAAAGAAAAAAGCAGAGATGCGGGTTGATTGCAGATGGGCACGGGAAGGAGAGGGGAGGTAGAGGCGATTTATGTGTACTGACTGAAGAGTGCGACTAGGAGTGTGAAACTGAATGAGGTCCACCAGATACTGTGGGGTATGTGTGTAAGTAACCTGGTGCACGAGGGTGAGGAGTTTAAAGTGGATACGATAGTCTATGGGGAGCCAATGAAGGTGAAGGAGGGGGGTTACGTGCTTCTGACGGGCAGAATGGGTAATAATGTGTGCTGCTATATTTTGGATATGTTGAAGTCTATGCAACTGGGACTGTGGAATACCGGCAAGGGCAGAATTACAGAAAATCAATATGTGAGATAACGAGGGACAAAGTGAGAGTGGTGAGAGCCTGTGAAGTAAGGAAGGATCAAAGAGCATGAATTTGACGGAGAAAAAAAGGACGTTTTAGTGACATGGGAAATACGATCATGAAACGAGAGATCAGAATCAAGGAAAACACCAAGGTAACAAAAACAAGACACCAGAGGGATAGGGAAGCCAGAGAAGGATGTGGGGCTACTTGGGGACAAGGGTTACTGTGGGGAAACCAAATAGCAAGTGTCTTAGACAAGTTCAGGTGTAAGCAATTGGTGGTTAGCCAATTGGCAACAGAGAGGAGACAGAGTTGAGAGGGGAGAGATCTGGCTGAAGAGGGGAAGTGTGGTGAAGGAGAACGAGGTCATCAGCGTAATAGAAAGCAGGTATTCCAAATTGCTGAATCAGAAGGGCAAGAGGTGCCAAGAAGATGTTGAATAGAAGAGGTGCTAACACTAAGCCTTGAGGAACACCGCAGTGCAAAGGGACAGGGTCAGATGAGGCAACTGAAGTGGAGTGAGAAAGGACAGTATAAGACCGAGAAAAAAGATAAGAATGAAACCACCAATAGACAGTGCCACGAAGACCAGCCTCACGCAAAAGGGAAAGAAGAAGGGAGTGGTCCACAAGGTCAAAACCTGCTGAGAGATCTAAGGATACTGCCACCGAAATGTCACCACGGTCGTGAGCAATGTGTAATTCATTAAGGAAAGCAAGAACTGTTTCTACACTATGGCCTGGACGAAAGCCTGATTGACGAGGGTGGAGAAAGTTGATGGTGTCCAGGTGATGGGATAGTTGAGCAGGAACTGCTTTTATGAGTAACTTGGAAAGAAAAGGAAGTTGAGAGACTGGATGATAATGAGCAGGGACAAGAGGGTCAAGTGAAGGTTTCTTGAGAATGGGACAAATGAGAACATGTTTCCAAGAGTGAGGAAAAGTACCAGTGGAGAGGCTAGCAGAAAAAGGCCATGTTTGTCCCATGCTTTTTTGAGATCAGAGACTGTCCTCCTCTTTACCACCTCCACTGGGAGACTATTCCATGCATCTACCACTCTTTCTGTAAAGAAATATTTCCACATATTACTCCTGAGTCTATCCCCTTTCACCCTCATCCTATGTCTCCTTGTAGCAGAGCTTTTTTCAATTGAAAGAGGTTCTTCTCCCATGCCTTTATGCCATGGAGGTATTTAAACATCTTAATCATATCACCTCTATCCCGCCTTTCCTCTAAGGTGTACATATTAAGATCCTTAAGTCTTTACTCATATGCTTTATAATCAATATAAAGTTATCATAACAACGTTCAAACTGATAAGAGAGATAGCCCCATCATATCTAACTGATCTACTGACAATTCATTCAAGGACCAGAACAGTGAGACAAAGGAACCTGAACACACTACTTGTTCCAAACAACTTTTCAAAACTCAATAAAACTACAACAAATAGGGCATTCAGCTTCAATGCTCCTTTAATATGGAACGCTCTGCCGGATAAACTCAGAGATATCACAGATCTTTTAGCATTTCAAAAAGATCTTAAAACTCACTTATTTATAGAGTACTTTGGAGACTCATTCCCAATAGATGAAATATTTCCCACTTAAACTCATGTATACTCATATTCATTAATTCACAACTTACTTTTTCCTTTTTCTTACTCTATCTTACAATACCCAATTCTCCACATTATCACATTTACTCTTTACACTAATAATTCTAGTGAACTACAATACATTTTTCCTTGCTCAGATAAGATAAAATTTTTGAAATTTGTAAATATTTAAATCTGTATATATGTTTAAACTATCTATATACCTAATCAGCATTTACTCAGCATTGTAACCCTCAAATTACCATTTTTATTATGTACAATTTAATGTTCACTGTAATTTCAATTGTTTGAATAAGTTTCAATGTAATGTTCAAGTTTTGTTCTATGTAAACCGCTTTGATTTTTCTGAAAGGCGGTATATAAAACCGTTCAATAAATAAATAAATAAATAAATAAAATAAATAAATAATGAAGACCACTAACCATTTTAGTAGCCACCCTCTACACTGACTCCAGCCTGTTCATATCTTTTTGAAGATGTAGTCTCCAGAATTGCACACAATACTCCAAATGAGGTCGCACCAAAGACTTATACAGAGACACTATCACTTCCTTTCTTCTGCTGGTCATTCCTCTCCCTATGCACCCAAGCATCCTTCTTATTTTTGCCGTCACCTTTTCTACCTGTTTATCTACTTTAAGATCATTAAACACAATCACACCTAGGTCCTGCTTTTCTTTTGTGGACAGAAGTACTTCATCTCCAGGAACAAGCAGGAATGAGTCCTCACATATGGTACGTCGGTACTGACGGAGCCTGCGCGGGAAAGCTCCCCAGCTTCCCAGAAAGGAAAGCTTTTGGGGCCTCCCACAGCGCATGTGCGCTGCCTTCCCGCCTTCCTGACCAACTCTCCTCAGTTCTTCTTTTTCCGCGGAGCCAGCAGGTCGTGTTCCTGTCACCGCTGAAGAAGTTCTTATTTTAATTTGTTTCTTTGGCCGCGTGTCTGCCTTCCCCGACTCCGGACCGGTACCGCCGGTCTTTTTCTTTACTTTTCTAAAAAAAAAAAAATCTTCTTTTCCTCACTTGGTGTATTTCCTCTTTAGGCCTCTAGGCCTGGAGTAAATTCTCCCTCATGGAGAAACCAGCCTCTGGTTTTAAAAAATGCACCAAGTGTAGCGGTACCATCTCAGTTACCGACACCCATGAATGGTGTCTTAAATGTTTGGGGCCTGACCACTCCATCCCGGATTGCCAGTCCTGCTCTCTGATGTCTAAACGTGGCTTACAAAACCGGGCAGCCAAGTTTCATATGCTGTTTTCCACAGATACTCCAGCATCGACATCCTCCAGGTCTTCCTCTCCTGATGGATCTCAGGTAACCAAACTTTCTTCCGGCAGGTCCTCAAAGGGCAAATCTCCCTCTAAGTATCGAGATGCCCCCGGGCTTGACCCTGAGGACCCTGCACCAGCCAAACAACCCCGGCGGGAAGCTCCGGCTTCCAAAGCTCCTCCTATGGGGTTACAGGTTGACATCGATGGGCACGGCCTCGACCGATCACCTGTTGGACTGCTCTGGGGTACCGGCACACTCTTCCGGTACCGACATCCAGACAGTCGTGGCATCTATGGATCATACTGTCAATCCATGCAGCAGGCCATAATGGCTTTTATTAAGGCTGCGACGCCCACGGTACCGCAACCAGCGGTACCGACTCCGGTTCCGGTACCACAACCGATACCGGTACCCAGGGCATCCACATCGACCAGGATACCGGTTCCGGTTCCCGGTTCCGGGGCTTTTCCCGATACCGATCCGGTTCCGGGTACGCCCGATGTGGATACCGGTCGATACGCTTATCGATCCCTGGAAGCCAATAGACGATACTTCGAGTCTTCTGATGATTCTGATTCTTCAGATGACTCTCCTGAAGTATCTCTTACTCTTCCTGAGGAGCCCTCTTCTCCAAAGAGGAGAATGTCTCCTCCAGAGGATTTGTCCTTTCAAGACTTCATCATTGAAGTAGCTAAAGGACTCTCTATTTCAGTAACCTCTGAAACAGAACCTAGAGCAAAAGAAATTAGATATTTTAGGATACCCTAAGGTTCCCAAAGAGGCAGTCACCTTGCCCATTCATGAAATTCTTCAAGAACATATGATGGACTTATGGGAGACTCCTCTCACTCTATCTCCACATTCTCGTCGTTTGGACACCATGTATCGTGTCCCTCCTTCTCCTGGTTTTCAAAAAACTCAGCTCCCTCACAACTCTATTGTGGTGCAGTCAGCTATGAAAAGGATAAAGAGTACCAAAAGACACTCTTCTACTCCTCCAGGAAGAGAATGTAGGACTTTGGATGCTTTTGGTAGGAAAATCTTCCAAGCCAGTGTGCTTCTGGCAGAATCAATTCATACAGCCTTTATATGGGCATGTTCCTGAAAGAGATTGCACTAAAGCTGCGCAATTTTCTCCCCTTTATCCCAGAGGCTAGACAGGAGGAGTTCCTAATTTTGCTAAAGCATACCCAAGATGTTTCAAAATTTTCCAACAGAGCAGCTTTTGACTCCTTCGAGGGTGCTAGCAGAGCCTCAGGCATTGCTATAGGTGCTCGCAGAATTGCTTGGCTCCAGGCTTCTTTCCTAGAACCCTGGGTCCAGGATGGCTTGGGAAATCTGCCCTGTACAGGTGAAAATCTGTTTGGAAAAGAGTGACAAATCAAAGCCACTCAAATGGACGCAGAAAATGCTGCCTTAGATAGACTTTCTAAGTCTACCTCTACCCCTGCCAAGAAAAAATCTTTTAAGAAGCCTTTCTATAAGAAGGCCAGATTTTCTACAAATACTGGCCAACAATCTTCTACAACTCGCTTTGCTCCTAAGCGTCAACAATCTAAACAAGCCAGGGCAAAACCTGCAGGGACTACTACAGCCCAGCAGTCCCAACCCCCTCAGGGTTTTTGACTTAATACTAGAGAACTTAACCTTTCTGGCTCTACAATAACCAGAGCCTCTCACCATTCCAGGAAGGTTAACTCATTTTGCTCCCAGATGGGAGCAAATCACATCAGAACAGTGGACCCTCTCTATCATCAGAGAGGGCTACAAACTACATTTCTCCAGCCTTCCTCCCCATACCAAGGTGAGACGTTTCAATTCTCCCCCATCCCTCGTGGACCTTTTGGGTCAGGAGGTGACCACCCTTCTCGCCCAAAGGGCAATAGAAGAGGTTCCTCTTCTTCAACAGGGGTCAGGGTTTTACTCCCCTTATTTTCTCATTCCAAAGAAAACAGGGGGATACAGACCCATTCTAGATCTCAGAGAATTCAACAAATTCCTATGCAAGGAGAAATTCAAGATGCTTTCTCTAGGTACTCTCCTTCCATACCTGCAGAGTCAGGATTGGCTTTGTTCTCTAGATCTCAAGGATGCGTACACACATATACTCATCCATCCATCCCACAGAAAATTCCTACGGTTTCTGTTCCAGGGAAAACATTACCAATACAGAGTACTTCCCTTCGGTCTAGCCTCTGCTCCAAGAGTGTTCACCAAATGCATGGCAATAGTGGCTGCATTTCTACGCGCCCTGGGAATTTTTGTCTTCCCATACCTGGACGACTGGCTCATCCGAGCTCCATCTCAGTCCGAGGCCCAGACTTCCCTGGACCGCACCAGACGCATTCTGCAGTATCTGGGACTTGTGATCAATCTGCCAAAGTCTCAACTCACCCCTACTCAGTCCCTGGAATTCATAGGGGCCTGGTTAGACACCACCACTGCAAGGGCCTACCTCCCTCAAGCCCGTTGCCAACGTCTAGTGCACTTAGCCTCCCAGACTCAGTCCAGAAGCCACTTGACTGCCAGGGAAATGCTACAGCTACTAGGCCACATGGCCTCCACAGTACATGTGGTGCCTTATGCTCGCCTACATATGAGAGCAGCTCAATGGACTTTGTCCACCCACTGGACTCAAGCATCAGGAGCTCTCTCAGACATAATAGCAACCTCCAAACGTCTCTTTTGGTCTCTCCAATGGTGGATGTCCACTCAAAATCTGTTGTTGGGGACTCCCTTCCAACCACTGTTGCCCCAAGCAACCCTCACAACAGATGCCTCCCAAGCAGGTTGGGGAGCTCATCTTCAAGATCTCTCCACTCAGGGCACTTGGTCTCCACAGGAGACCACCCTTCATATCAACCATCTGGAACTTCGAGCGATTTTTCTAGCTCTCAAAGTTTTTCATACCCTCCTCCACAACATGACAGTCCTTATTCATACGGACAATCAAGTAGCCATGTTTTACATAAACAAACAAGGAGGGACTGGCTCTCTGTCGCTTTGCAACGAAGCTCTAAAATTATGGGCCTTCACCAGAGAGCATCAAATCCATCTCCTGGCAGTAAATCTCCCAGGAATCCAAAACTCTTGGGCAGACAGACTCAGTCGAGTTCTGCTTCCACACGAATGGTCCCTGCACATGGATCAGGTACTCAGAATCTTTCAGAAATGGGGAACCCCGGACATAGACCTCTTTGCAAGTCCGTGGAATGCCAAACTTCCCCAGTTCCAGAATTCCGTGTCAGGGAGCTCAGGCCAGGGATGCCTTCCTCCTTCATTGGGGTCAGGGCTTTCTGTATGCCTTTCCACCCATTCCTTTGATTCCTAAGACTCTGTTCAAACTTCAGAGGGATCAAGGATCTATGATCCTTATAGCTCCACGCTGGCCACGCCAAGTGTGGTACCCTCTACTTCTGCATCTTTCCCAAGCCCCTTCCCTGGACTTGGGAGCTGCTCCAGACCTTCTGTCTCAAGAGGAGGGGACTTTGTGGCACCCAAACCCCATCCCTTCACCTCAGAGCTTGGTTACTGAAGGCCTAGACCTTCAAGACTTCAATCTTTCTCAACAATTGAAGGATATCCTCCATGCCTCTAGGAAACCTTCCACTAGGCGTTCTTACGCTTTTAAATGGAAAAGATTTTCCATTTGGTGTGCTCAAAAGGCTCTTAACCCTCTAGCACTCCCCTTGAATTCTCTATTGGAATATCTCCTGCATCTCTCCAATGCAGGACTCAAAACAAATTCAGTACGGGTCCATTTGAGTGCTATCTCAGCATCTCTTAAACCTCTCAATGGACAACCTATCTCCTCTCATCCTCTTATCGCAAGATTCATGAGAGGCCTAACTTTAACTAAACCTCCCATTAGACCTCCTCCGGTAGCATGGGACTTAAACTTGGTTCTTGGTCAGCTTATGAAGCCACCTTTTGAACCCTTAGCCACCACCTCCTTGAAATTTCTTTCCTGGAAGGTTATTTTCCTTATTGCAGTCACCTCAGCTCGCCGTATCAGTGAACTGCAAGCCCTAGTGGCTAATCCACCTTATACAAGGTTCCATCATGATAAGGTGGTCCTTAGGACCAATCCCCACTTTATGCCTAAAGTGGTCTCCCCTTTTCATCTTAATCAAGAGGTATATTTACTTGTCTTTTTTCCAGCTCCTCATGCATCCAGTGCAGAGAGGAACCTTCATACTCTAGATTGTAAAAGAGCTCTTGCCTTTTACCTCCACAGGACACAGCAACATCGAAAGTCTTCTCAGCTTTTTGTTGCTTTTGATCCTTCCCATTTAGGACTTCCAGTCTCTAAAAGAACACTGTCCAATTGGATTGCTCAGTGTATCTCTTTTGCTTACCAGAGTAAGAACCTTCCTCTGGAGGACCATGTCACAGCTCACAATGTGAGAGCCATGGCCACCTCTATGGCTCATCTTCATTCTGTGTCCATCGATCAGATCTGTCGAGCAGCCACCTGGGCCTCGGTTCATACCTTCACAGCCCATTACTGTTTGGACAAGGACTCCCGTCGGGATGCCTTGTTTGGTCAGGCTGTCCTCAGACACCTGTTCCATTCTTAATCAACTCCTGCCCACCTTCCCTGAATGGATGCCTGAGATCCATAGGAAGACGAGGAACCCTTCAGGGTCTCATACCCTTAGGGGGATCTCCCGGGCATCTTAGCTAGGGAGTCCCCATATGTGAGGACTCATTCCTGCTTGTTCCTGGAGATAGCACAGTTACTTACCTGTAACAGGTGATCTCTGGGAACAGCAGGAATTAGTCCTCACAACCCACCCACCTCCCCTAGGAGTTGTATCTATCTCTCTCTCTCTTTCCTTTCCTCTCTCTATTGTCTCAGCTATAAACTCGAACTGAGGAGAGTTGGTCAGGAAGGCAGAAAGGCAGCACGCATGCGCTGTGGGAGGCCCCAAAAGCTTTCCTTTCTGGGAAGCTGGGGAGCTTTCCCGCGCAGGCTCCGTCGGTACCGACATACCATATGTGAGGACTAATTCCTGCTGTTCCCAGAGATCACCTGTTACAGGTTAGTAACTATGCTATCTCCTACACTATATCGCTCCCTTGGATTGCTGGAGCCCAAATGCATGACCTTGCATTTTTTAACATTAAATCTCAGCTTCCAAATTCTAGACCATTCTTCAAGCTTAGCTAGATCCCTTCTCATGTTATCTACACCTTCCTATACCTTGTAAATTTTGGTATTATCTGCAAAGAGGCAAATCTTAACCGACAGCCCTTTTACAATATCACTAACAAAGATGTTAAAAAGAATTGGACCAAAGTCAGACCCCTGGGGCACACCACTGGAACCTCCTTTTCCTCAGAGTGAGCTTCATTTACCTGTACCGTTTGTTGCCTCCCACTCAACCAATTTCTAACCCAAATAGTAAGTTTAGGTTCCATCCCTAGGGTGCTCAGTTTGTTTATAAGTCGCCTGTGTGGAGCAGTGCCAAAGGCTTTACTGAAATCTAAATACACCACATCTAGGGTTCTCCCTCGGTCCAACTTCCTGGTCACCCAGTCAAAGAAATCAATCAGATTTGTCTGACAAGACCTCCCTCTGGTGAATGCTTGCTGCCTTGGATACGGTAATCCACTGGATTCCAGAAACCTCACTATTTCCTTTTTTAGTAGCGCTTCCAATAATTTACTTACCACTGAGGTTAAACTAACCAGCCTTTAATTTTCAACCACATCCTTACTTCTGCTTTTGTGTAAAGGGACCACATGTGCCCCTCTCCAGTCCTCTGGCACCACTCCCGACTCCGAGGCATTGAAAAGGTCAGTCAGTGGAGCTGCTAGAATTTCCCCAAGTTCCCTCAGTATTCTCAGGTGTATCCCATCTGGTCTACTTTTTCTACTTTAACAAGATGAACTTCACTATTTTGAATGAGCTGCAGTCTACGTAATTGATAGCGGGGAAGACCAAGAAGTACATTGTTACAGTAGTCCAACCGAGAAATCACAAGAGAAAGAAAGGGTAGTGAGGGAGGAAGAAGAGAGAAAAGGAATAGCTGACTAAGACTCGAATGAAGCTGTTACGGCCTGGAACTGCCCTGCCACCAGTCATTTAAGAGGAGAGGAGAGAAGATGCAGAGGAGTAGAGCCCGGAGAAAGGAAAGGGAAGACAAAGAAAAGACATAAAGCAAAAAAAAAAAATCCTCCTTCCCTGCATAAAGCAAAAAAAAAAAAAGGTAAAAGGAAAATATGTCCCTGGTTCTTAAAAACAAAATGTTAATTTGTGACCAATTTTGTAGACGTTTTGTAGACAAGGTGTGCACAGTGCTGTACATATAGATAGATTTAAGAGACAGTCCCTGCTCATCAGAGCTTACAATCTAAACAAGACAAAAAAAATCACAAAACTGGGGACTAGAGTATGGTAAGAAACACAAGTAATGATCAAGAGAACGAAGAGCATCAGGATACAAAAGCATCCTCAAAAATATGGGTTTTTAGCCTGGATTTGAATAGAGTTAGAGAAGGAGCCCGACACACTGACTCAGGTAGTTTGTTCCAAGCATATGGAGCAGCAAGGTGGAATGAATGAAGACTGGAGTTGGCAGTGGCAGATAAGGACACAGATAAGAGATCTTCCAGAGGAGCGGAGGAGAGGTGTAGAATGAGATAAGAGAGGAAAGGTAGTGAGGAACCACAGAATGAATGCACTTAAAGGTCAGTAGAAGAAGTTTGAACTGGATGCAGAAATGGATAGGGATCTCCTTTCTGAGTCTGAGTTGGAATCTAAAGACAATCCATCCACAAATCTTGCTTTAAATCCCTCTCATTCACAGGCCCGGAAGATTTCTCCTTTCCTTTTTTTTAGGAAACAGAAGACTTTATACCAAGGGCATCTGTTCTTTCTGAAAAACTCGCTGAATAAATTTCCTGGAGCTTCGGGTTATGAGTGCTCTGAAGGTTTTCAGAGATGGGATGGTCAACAAGATTGTCCTGCTTCAACAGATAACTTGAACAAGCAGTGAGGGACATGTTTAGTTTCCTGTATCAGGAAACTATTAATCTCCGGGAACAAGCAGGAATGTAGTCTTCACACATGGGTGATGTCAGCACAGACGGAGCCCATGCAGGAACGTTCCTTAGCATCCAGTAGGAGAGCTTTTGGGAGCACTCCACTGCCCCTGCGCAGCTGCCTTCCCAGTCTTCCAATTCCCTCTCCTCCTATGTTAAGATCATGGCCTCTGGACTACGATAAGAACTAGGTGCCTGGATAAAGTAGCAGGGCAAGGGGGTTAAAATCAATTTGGGGAATGGGTTTACAAGACTTTTAGGTCATGGGAGGGAGAGCAGGATTTGGAAGTGATGTGCTTAAGGGTCAGTACAATGAGGATTGCAATATATGCTTATAAAGTGGGTCCATAGTACTCCATGAAGAGGAAAGTTTTTATAGCTATCTCCAGGAACAAGCAGGAATGAGTCTTCACATATGGGTATCGTCGGTACCGACGAAACCTGCGCGGGAACGCTCCCCAGCATCCAGTAAGAAAGCTTTTGGGAGCATCCCACAGCGCCTGCGCGCTGCCTTCCCGCCTTTCCCAACTGCCTCTCTCCAGTTCTTCTTTTCCGCGGAGCCAGCAGCACGTGTTCCTGTCACCGCAGAAAAAGCTCTTTATTTTTTCTTTATTCTTTTGTGTCGCGTCTGCCGCCTTCGACGTCGGACCGGTACCGCCGGTCTTTTCTTTTCTTTCTTTAAAAAAAAAACAAAAAAAACCCTTATACTTTCTTCACTGTGCATTTTAGTTTTTGGGCCTTAGGCCTAAAAATTTTCTCCTCATGGAGAAGCCCGCCTCCGGGTTTAGAAAGTGCACAAAATGTGGCGGTACTATTTCTGTCACCGACACCCATGATTGGTGTCTAAAATGTTTGGGTCCTGACCATTCCATCACGGACTGTGTGTCCTGTACCATGATATCTAAAAGAGGTCGGCAGAACCGAGCAGCCAAGCTCAGTACCCTGTTTCCCTCTGATGCAGCTTTGGTGGCATCGACGTCTTCCAGGGCTGCTTCTTCCTCCCATGGATCTCAGGTAACCAAGCATAAATCTGGCTGGTCCTCGAAGGGCAAATCTCCCTCTAAGCATCGAGATGCCTCCGGGCTTGTCCTCGAGGACTCTGCACTGGCAAAGTTACACCGGCGGGAAGTTCCAGCTTCCAAAGCATTGTCTATGGGGCCACAGGTTGACATTGATGGCTCGGCCTCGACCGATCACCTGTTGCCGTGTTCTGGGGTACCGGTGGCTCCCACTGGTACCGACATCCAGACTTTGGTGGCGTCGATGGATCAGAAGATTCTGACCATGCAGCGCACCCTGACGGCATTCATGCAGGCTGCGACGCCTCCGGTACCGCAACAATCCCCGTTGCCGGTACCGGCTCCGGCACCGGCATCATTCCCAGTGCCGGTACCGATTGCATCGACATCAGCTTCGGTGTCGACTGCAACGGTACCCTATGATGCCCATCGGTACCGAACCGGTACCGGTTACTCCCGATGTCGATCCCACTCGGTACGCATATCGGGCTTTACAGGAGCATCCAGACAGGCGATACTTCGATTCCTCCGAAGACTCTGACGAGTCCAAAGGATCTGTCGAGGCATCGATACTTCTTCCTCAGGAGTCGTCTTCTCCTAAACGAAGAATGTCTCCTCCAGAAGACTTGTCTTTTCAAGACTTCATTAGGGAGGTGGCTAGGGGCCTCTCCATCACAGTGGCCCCTGAGTCAGAGCCTAGAGCCAAGCAGTTGGATATTCTACAATATCCTAAGGCTCCTAAAGAGGCAGCTACTTTACCTGTTCATGAGAATTTCTATGATCTCATGTTGAGCATGTGGGAGACACCTCTTACTACCTCTCCTCATTCTCGCAGGTTAGACACCATGTATCGTGTCCCTCCTTGTCCTGGCTTTCATAAGACTCAGCTTCCTCACCACTCTATTGTGGTAGAGTCTGCCATGAGAAAGATAAAGAGTGCAAAAAGACACTCATCTAATCCTCCAGGACGTGAATGCAGGACCCTAGATGCTTTTGGCCGTAGGGTTTTTCAAGCTTCTATGCTAGCTGCCAGAATCAACTCCTATAGTCTCTATATAGGGATGTTTCTAAAGGAAGTCACAGATCATCTGCAGACTTTAACCCTTTTTATTTCAGAAGATAAAAGGCAGGAGTTTCTCACTTGGCTCAAACATGCCCAGGATGTTTCCAAATTTTCCAACCGTGCAGCCTTTGACTCTTTTGAGTGTGTAAGCAGAGCCTCGGCTATTGCCATAGGTGCACGCAGAATTGCTTGGCTACAAGCTTCTGATTTGGAACTCTGGGTCCAAGATGAATTAGGAAATCTTCCTTGTACAGGTGAAAACCTTTTTGGCAAGGATTGGCAAGCAAAGGCCACTCAGATGGATGCTGAGAACTCCGCCTTGGATCGACTTTCAAAGTCCACCTCTGCTCCTGCTAAGAAAAGATTGTTCAAAAAGACATCTTTTTCTAAAAAGGGAAGATGATATCATGCTTATGGTCAGCAGGCATCTTCTGCAGGTTGTTTTGCTGCAAAACGTCAGCAACCACCTAAACAGGCCAAGTCAAAGGCTGCTAGGCCTTCCACAGCCCAGCAGCCTCAGCCTCCTCAGGGCCTTTGACTTGCAACTAGAGAACTTAGCCTTTCTAGCTCTGGAAGAACCAGAGCCCCTCACCATTCCAGGAAGGTTGGCTTACTTTGCTCCCAGATGGGAACAAATCACAGCAGAGCAATGGACCCTCTCCATCATAAGGGAAGGGTGCAAGCTTCATTTCTTAAGCCTTCCTCCTCGCACCATGGTGAAACAGTTCAATTCTCCAACATCTCTCCTCAACCTTCTGGGTCAGGAGATTGCCACCCTTCTTGCCCAAGGGGCAATAGAAGAAGTACCTCTTCTTCAACAGGGCTCAGGGTTCTACTCCCCTTATTTTCTCATCCCAAAGAAAACAGGGGGCTACAGACCCATATTAGATCTCAGAGAATTGAACAAGTTTCTATTCAAAGAGAAATTCAAGATGATTTCTCTCGGTGCTCTGCTTCCATACCTTCAGAGTCAGGACTGGCTTTGTTCTCTAGATCTCAAGGATGCATACACCCATGTCGTCATCCATCCAACACACAGAAGGTTCCTTCGGTTCCTTTTTTAGGGAAAGCACTACCAATACAGGGTGCTTCCGTTTGGTCTGGCTTCTGCACCAAGGGTGTTCACGAAATGCATGGCAGTAGTAGCCGCATTTCTACGCACTCTAGGAATATTTGTCTTCCCTTACCTGGACGACTGGCTCATTCGAGCTCCATCCCAGTCAGAGGCCCAGAATTGCCTAATCTGTACAATGCGTGTTCTCCAGTATTTGGGACTGGTAATAAACATCCCAAAATCAAATCTCACCCCTACTCAGTCTCTGGAGTTTATAGGGGCCTTGCTGGATACCACAACTGCAAGGGCCTTTCTTCCTCAGGCCCGTTGCCTACGCTTAGTGCAGTTAGCCTCCCAGATACAGTTAAAGTCCCATTTAACTGCTCGAGAGATGTTACAACTCTTAGGCCACATGGCATCTACTGTGCATGTGGTTCCATATGCTCGCCTTCACATGAGGGCAGCTCAGTGGACTTTGTCCACCCAATGGACTCAGGCATCAGGTTGCCTGTCAGACAAAATAGCAAACTCCAGTCGCCTTTTTTGGTCTCTCCAGTGGTGGAAGTCCTCTCCAAATCTGTTGCTGGGATCCTCTTTTCAGCAGTCACTACCCCAAGCAACTCTTACAACAGATGCTTCTCCAATGGGTTGGGGAGCTCATCTGCAGGATCTCTGCACCCAGGGCATCTGGTCTCCACAGGAGACTTCTCTGCATATCAATCTCTTGGAACTCAGAGCAATATTCTTAGCTCTGAGTGTTCCATTCCCTGCTCAGCTACAGGACAGTCCTCATCCATACGGACAACCAAGTAGCCATGTTCTATGTAAACAAGCAGGGCGGGACTGGCTCTCTGTCACTTTGCAACGAAGCTTTGCGACTGTGGGACTTCACCAGAGAGCATCACATTCATCTTCTGGCAATATATCTTCCAGGCGTTCAAAACACTTGGGCAGATAGACTCAGTCGAGTTCTGCTTCCACACGAGTGGTCCCTCCACATGGACCAGGTAGCCAGGATTTTTCGAATTTGGGGAACCCCGGACATAGACCTCTTTGCAAGTCCGTGGAATGCCAAACTTCCCCGGTTCTGTTCCAGAATTCCGTGTCAGGGAGTTCAGGCCAAGGATGCCTTCCTCCTTCACTGGGGTCAAGACTTCCTTTATGCCTTTCCACCCATTCCCCTAATTCCCAAAACACTATTCAAGTTTCAGAGAAATCGAGGAACCATGATCCTCATAGCACCACATTGGCCACGCCAAGTGTGGTATCCTCTACTTCTGCATCTCTCTCAAGCTCCTTCCCTGGACTTGGGCTCTGCACCAGACCTTCTATCCCAGGAGGAGGGAACGTTGTGGCACCCAAACCCCCAGTCTCTTCATCTCAGGGCTTGGTTGCTGAAGGCCTAGAACTTCAAGGTTTTCATCTCTCTCAACAAGTCAGAGATATTATTCATGCCTCTAGAAAGCTTTCTACTAGACGTTCCTGTGCTTTCAAATGGAAAAGATTTACCATTTGGTGTTCAGTGAAGGGTCTTAACCCTCTTGCAATACCTTTGAATTCTTTACTAGAGTATCTCCTGCATTTATCCCATGGAGTTCTTAAAACGAATTCAGTAAGAGTCCATTTGAAGACCTATTGCAGTGTCCCTCAAGCCTCTCAATGGACAGCCTATTTCCTCTCATCCTCTTATAACAAGATTCATGAGAGGCCTTCTTCTAACTAAACCTCCCATTAGACCACCTCCAGAGGCATGGGACTTAAACTTGGTTCTTGGCCAGCTTATGAAGCCACCCTTTGAACCTTTAGCCACCACCTCCTTGAAATTTCTTTCTTGGAAGGTTATCTTTGTCATTGCAGTCACCTCAGCACGCCGCATCAGTGAATTGCAAGCTTTGGTGGCTAATCCACCTTATACAAGGTTCCATCATGATAAGGTAGTCCTCAGGACCAATCCACACTTTATGCCCAAAGTGGTCTCGCCTTTTCATCTAAACCAAGAGGTATATTTACCTGTCTTTTTTCCAGGACCTCATGCATCAAGTGCATAGAGGAATCTTCATACCTTGGATTGTAAGAGAGCTCTTGCTTTTTACTTACAAAGAACACAGCAACATAGAAAGTCTTCTCAACTCTTTGTTGCTTTTGATTCTTCTCATTTAGGACTTCCAGTTTCTAAGAGAACACTGTCCAACTGGATTGCTCAGTGTATTTCTTTCGCCTACCAGAGTAGGAACCTTTCTCTGGAGGGCCATGTCACAGCTCACAATGTGAGAGCCATGGCAGCCTCAATGGCTCATCTAAACTCTGTGTCCATCGACCAAATCTGTCGAGCGGCCACCTGGGCCTTGGTTCATACCTTCACAGCCCATTACTGTTTGGACAAGGACTCCCGCCGGGATGCCTCATGTGGTCAGGCTGTTCTCAAACACCTGTTCCGTTCCTAATCAACTCCTACCCACCTACCCTGATTGGATGCCAGAGATCCATGGGGGGAGGTAGAGTCCTTTTCAAGGACACACAACCTGGGGTCTTCCCCTGGCAACTAGGGAGTCCCCATATGTGAAGACTCATTCCTGCTTGTTCCTGGAGATAGCACAGTTACTTACCTGTAACTGGTGATCTCTGGGAACAGCAGGAATAAGTCTTCACAACCCACCCACCTCCCCTAGGTGTTGTATCTCTCTATCTATCTTTCCTTTCCTCTCTCTCTCTTTGTCTCAGCTTTAAAACTCGAACTGGAGAGAGGCGGTTGGGAAAGGCAGGAAGGCAGCGCGCAGGCGCTGTGGGATGCTCCCAAAAGCTTTCTTACTGGACGCTGGGGAGCGTTCCCGCGCAGGCTCCGTCGGTACCGATGATACCCATATGTGAAGACTTATTCCTGCTGTTCCCAGAGATCACCTGTTACAGGTAAGTAACTGTGCTTTCCTGTATTCTGAGAGATCTTTTATAGCTCTTATAGTATCCGGCAGCTCATTCCATACTGATGGAGCGTAAAAGGATAGTGCTCTGTTACATGTTGTTTTCTTAGCCTTCGTCTTGTCTATGGGGATGGTCAGTGTGTTATTTTTCAAAGTTCTTGCTCTGTTCTACAATTCATAATGTTATTAAGATATTTTTTGTTCATTGAACTGTCAAGAACCTCCCAGGACATAGTGGGAAGAGGAAAATGAATTCAAGAGGTCCTCAAAGGTTAGTGCTCAGGGTTGGAAAAACACCACACACAAAATCCAGAGCGCTTAATGCTTATCTGGAGCAATCTCAAGTGGTGGTTTCAACCTACACCATGTGCCACACATTAAACAAAGGATTTCATGGGCGAAGGCCAAGGAGGACTGCACTTATCAAATACAGACATAAAAAAGCATACCTGATTTTTGCCCAAACCCATCTTAAGA
Source organism: Ichthyophis bannanicus (assembly GCA_033557465.1). Lineage (NCBI taxonomy): Eukaryota > Metazoa > Chordata > Amphibia > Gymnophiona > Ichthyophiidae > Ichthyophis > Ichthyophis bannanicus. Next base: position 1,336,589,917 of record CM066032.1, on the reverse strand, counting down.
AACCACAATCCTTCAGAGAAAATGTTCTGTGGACAGATGAAACCAAACTCAAGTTCTTTGGCAATGCAGACCAGCAATACATTTACAGGTGAAAAAATGAAGCTTATAAGGAAAAAACCCACTCTTCTTACAGTTAAATGTGGTGGAGGTTCCACAATGTTATGGGGCTATTTTGCTGCCTCAGGAACTGGAGGCCTGGACGTATTAAAGGAATCATGAAGTCAGAGGACTACCGAGGTATTTTGGAGTCAAATATGCTACCTAGTATCAGAAAGCTAGATCTGGATCAAAGGTCATGGATCTTCCAGCACAACAATGACCCAAGACATACAGCCAAAAGTACAAAAGAATGGTTAAAAAGGAAAAAATGGACTGTTTTAAACTGGCCATTATCGAGTCCTGTTCTCAGTCCAATTGAGAACCTTTGGAAAGAGCTGAAATTTGCCATTGATAAAAGGAACCCTGGAAACATTCATGAGCTGGAACAAATAGCAGTTGAAGAGTGGGGGAAACTACCAGCAGACAGATGTATGAAACTTATAGATAGCTACAAGAAACATTTGGAGGCTATCATTACTGCCAAGGGATGTGCAACCAAATATTGGTGAAGGGTGCCATTAATCCTGTCCATGTCATATTTTGTTTTTTTTTTCCTCAGAACTTACTGTGTCTGTTGCACAGTCTATGTTAGTGGTTAGAGATTTTCAGCAGTACTATTCTAATGGTGCTGCTGAAAAATCCATGGGTAAAGGACTTATATTTTGCAGTGGCCAACCATTTCTAGTTGAAAAGTAGACTGCTTCTCTTTGTTATTCCCAGGGAGTTCTAACATTGGAAGACCATGTCAAGGTTGATAATGTTAGAACAGTTGTTCTCAATCCAGTTCTGGGGACCCACCTAGGCAGTCCAGTTTTCAGGATATCCACAATGTATATATATGACATAGATTTGCATACAAGGGAAGTATTTTTTCAAGGAACTTTATTCCGTTTACCCATGAGAAATCACTTTTGAAAACATCCCCTGCTGGTAGCTTTTGTTTGTTTATTTTTATTTTAGACTCATTTTCTTTCAATTACGTTGTATTTATTTAATTTAATTTATTTCTTTTCATTTGCCCCAATTCAAAGATTTGGAGGTGGGAATTAATCCATTCACATAACAAGCTAAAAATGATAACCATTCAAAATACTACACTATTATTAATCAATAACTAAAGTATAATGGGCACACAACATAATATATACCCAAGTAGGACTAACAGAAACATAACTAAAAAATAAAAAAAAACAAAAAGCTATTGTTCTGATTACAATTTAAAAGGAAAATAAAATCCCAAAATAAAATGCATCCAATGCCCTAATTTATTTAGGGAGGTGCTTGAATATTTAGGGGCCCTTTTACTAAAGGGCACTAAGGTGCGTTGTACCTAATGCGGCATAAGCTCTGAAACAATGGCACATTAGGTGCAAGACCACTGCATTACCTGTTGGGGGCGTAGAAAGGATTTCCCCAGGAGTTCATGTAGAGTTCTATCACATTAGCCCGGGTGCCCTTAAGTCCACCTATTGAAGTGACATTAGGTGATCTTGCGACAATGCAGGTAGGGCATGGTGTGAACACAGTGCTAACTGTGCTGAGCTCACCACGCCCACTGTTTGCTCCTAATCTGCCCACTCACGACCCTACCACAGGTCACACAGCGTGGGAATCATCCCAAGCTGTCATGGCCCTTTGCTAGCTGCCAACACGTGTCCCAATGTATATTCAGCACATCCTCTTTAGTAAAGGATCCTCAGAGTTGCTTATTAAAATGAACAACTGCTTGACAGTTACTGCTACTTTTACTACTACTTTTCATTTGTATAGCACTACTAGGCGTATGCTGTGCTGTATGGAGACATGTAAGAACAGTCCCTTCTCATAAGAGCTTACAGTCTAGTCAAGACAGACAACACAACAGTCAAGATTTTGTTTATCTGACATCTTTCAGTTTTTGATCTGTTTTATGATGTAATAATATATCTACAAAACACATTTCCGTACTGACATAAGGAAATAGAATGGATATCAATGTTTGTACTGTAGTGTAATATGATAAGTTTCTTGATATAATTTGATTTTATTTTTAATTGAATAATATGGATGAGCCATCACCAGTACTTCAGAAACCGTATTAAGCTGAACCCATGAATTTCTAATCCACCGATAAAAGTACCACTCTAAGCCACTGTCATACTTCAAACTAATCAGCAGAAAGTTCCATGTTTTATTTTTGGCAGCATAGTCATTGGTTACATTAAACTTTTATTATTCCTGGTGATCAGGGAGCTCTGAAATAGAGAATCATATTACTTGCTGTAGAGCATAGTACTTAATCAGTCATGCTAATGAAGTGATGCATTCATTGAGCCAGTTCAGTAGGTAATAATATATCCTATACTTTTCATTACATTATTACGTTAGCTCTTTGTGTGGTTTTTTTCTTTTCTACCAAGACTCTTTTCAACTGTAATGTTGAAAATTGGCTGCCTCATAGTATCATTTTTTTAGATCCACCCATTTTTTGCTTTTTTATATAGAGTAGTAAGCTGTTGCAAAGACCTTTTATGGCTTAGATTTTACACTATAGGAGAGTTAATTTTCATCTGTTCTTTTGTTTTCTGGCTCACTGGCACCCAGGCTGAGATCTGATACCATGAACTTTCATTGGCAACACCTGTTTGCATTTTCTCTAATTTTTAATCCCCTCCTCCCCCCCCCCCCCCTCTTCCTGCTTCCTGCTTGAACCATCTCATATGGGATATTGTAGAGACTGTCTGGGAGTTATGTAGCCTGGCTCCCTTTTGGAGCCTTACAACCATGGGCCTTGACTCCAATCATCTAGGTGGTGTTCTCATGCAATGTCCACAACTGACCACAGCTTCTTTCCCCCACCCCAGGTGCTGTGAACATTGCCTTTACAGCATTTCCAGTCCCTGTCAACCTGGGGAGCACATGTCCCAATCCTGGAATCAAATTGGGGACCTTCCACCTAGTGCTATGAAGCACTTAACATCCGAGGCACTGGGTCAATTTAGGACGACTCAGCTTTTGACTTAAAAACAAACAAATCAAAACAAAAACCAACAACAAATTGCAGGTGTAAAGCATATTTGAGCTACTATTGTGCTGGCGTTTAGCTGTCTAAAATGAAGTTTAATTTTCTCCAAGTACTGGTGCACAAGAAAGCAGACATAGGGGCATGTTAACTTTTAAAGAAATGCACCCAGAGGAATAAAAGGTCAGTGGGATATTAACACACATTATTTTCATTAGTATGTATTGAAACCTTTAGTAAACATGCCCCATAGATTTTCTTGCTTATGGGTCTTTTTTGTTTAAATGATACAGAAAGCTGTTTGCCTGGGTGCTGCATTCTGAATTATTTTGTTGTTGGTTTATGAAAAAGATTTGATTGTTTTATGGAAACTTGGGTGGTGTCTTGGACGTATGCCAGATATTTTTCTTTCTTTATTTTTTTAATGGATATAAAGGCTGAGTTTATAGTGCTTAATATGCCAGCTTTTGCATTTGGCCGCTAAGAAAAATGTATGCATTACTATTCTCACCTATTGTACCTGCCATCATTGAAGTGTCATAGGTATTGAATGATATGTTTTCAATTTGTTTTGTTGACCTCTGCATGTTACATCATTACGTTATTTACAGTTAACTTCTATGAAGGTTTATAGATTATCTATCCATTTAAGGTAGAGTTTGAAGTTTTTGAGCTTTCTGATACTTGTATATGATTCTTTTTAGTTTTCAGGGCAGCATAGCACATATATGTACGTAAACTATATCAAATCATCAGAAGTTTGCCCATTTTAGAAGAATCATAAGTGAAGTTTTTGTTAAGAATTTAGTGCTGGTTGTAATGTGGCCTGATGCTTCAGGTTTGTTTATTCAGTAGTTTTACAAATTTGCATATGGGTGTGATTACTCTAAACCCTAGTCTTTTATTATTAGATCCCATGCATTCACATTTAGGATGTCCCTAGTGTTGGACTGAGGAACCTATTAGATCTGACATATCTTATGAGTTAGAGCCTGAGCGTCAAGGCAGCAACAGCAGCAGCAGTTTAGCAGGAGGGTTCCTGTTTCATCATGGAGATTTGCTGATTCTCATCAGTTTCCTGGCTTGGGATTTTTCATGTCCTCAGGAAAGGGAGTGCAGCACAACTTCAGAAAATTACCTCCTGTTTCTGGGAACAAACTCCTGTGGTTAGTCTGAACTGGGAATAATTTTCTTGGTCACTGATGTTGGGAGCAAGGATCTGGATGCACTTAAGCCGGTAGGACCTACTGGTTCCCAGCCCATTAAGTTCCATCCAGCAATAATTTTAGGTTCTGTGGGACCATGATTTATCCAAGAGTTCTGTCTTTAAGAAATCTGCCATATATGCCTTTTAAAGTACTGACTTTTGGCTACTGCTTTATTTGCTGAAGCATACATTTGTGCTTGTGAATGAGGATTGTAAACTTTCTTTATCTGGTCTGTAATTTGCATCTGCTTTGGTACCCACATTTAGTACCCTTGTGCATGAAAGAGAGGAGCTTATGGTCAGAGGTTCTGAAGAAGGTTCTAGCAATAATCCTGGATAGGAATTTGTGTCTCATCCCCAGAAAGGCCTGTTCAACTTTTCCAGAATGAATATTAGCTTCATGGTCCACTAAACTATCTGATTGACCATTGAGAATCCTAACAAGAGCATTGAGAATCCTAAATGAATGGGATACATCTAGGGGAATGGTTAGGAAATTCATAGGAGACTAAGCGGATTAAGATCCAAAAGCGGCTTCAAAGAGTTGAGTTTTCAGCCTGGATTTGAAAAAGGCCAAAGTTGAAGCCTGAGGCACAAACTCAGGTAGTTTGTTCCAGGCATAAGGAGCAGCAAGCTGGAAGGATCGAAGTCTGGATTTGGCAGTAGAGGAGAAGGGATCAGCAAAAAGAGCGGAGTTCCCGAGGAAGGGTGTGAGGAGAGATAATAGAGGAAAGGTAGTGAGGAGCAGCAAAATGAGTGCAGTTATAGGTCAGTAGGAGAAGTTTGAACTGAATATGGAAACAGATAAGGGAGCCAATGAAGCGACTTGAGAAGGGGGATTATATGAGCATACATACAGTACCTGAATATGACTTCCTTAACTACCTAGCTGCTATCCGCTATAGGCAGTATATCAAGTAAATAAACTAGAAGTGCATATTGAGGCTGGTGGAAGATAAGCCGCGCAGCAGAGTTTTGAACAGATTGAAGGGAAGAGAAATGATTCACAGGGAGATCAGCAAGGAGAAGGTTGCAATAATCTAGACGGGAGTTGACTAAAGAGTGGATAAGTATCATAGTATTGTGTGTAGAAAGGAAAGGACTAATTTTGCCAGTGTTATAGAGACAAAACTGGTGTGCAGAGTAGAGCTGGTCTAGGTACACTACTTTATGCAATATGGCAGCCTGAACCATCTGTCCACTTTACAGTTAAAACCCTTAGCATTCTTCCGGTGAAATCACCATTTCACTATTACTTTGTGTCACATAATAAAAACTAGAATTGTGGATTAAATTGCAGGTAATTCAGCAGTTCTTTTCTATTCATCTTTCTTTAATTGTCTTTCAGCCTTCTAATGGTGATCCAAGTGAAAGCAAAAAACAGTAAAAGTATGTTAAGTGTGAAAATGCAGAGCCAGTGCAAGGATAAGAGACACCCTAGGTGAACCTCTTTCTAAGTGCCCCTCCCCCCTATTGCTGCAGCCGTCGCCCCTCTTCACGATGTGCAGCAGCGGCAATACTTTCAAAACGGCACCGAAGTGCCAGAGTTACCTTAAGCTCCAATGCTATGTTGCTGTTCCTGCTTCCGCCCCCTTCTGTTTTCATGTCCTATTTGCATGGGGGCAGAAGCCACTTTGCCCCCATGCCAAAAGGAAGTGAAATTAGAGGGTCAGAAGCAAGAATGGCACTGTAGTGCTGGATCTGAAGGTAATTCCAGCACTTTGGTGCCATTTTAAAAGTATTGCTGCTGCGGCACGTCCTGAAGAGGGGCGACTGCTGCACCAATGGGTGCCCCTAGAGAGCCAACACTCTAGGTGACGGCCTAGTTCATTCAGTGCTTGAGCTGGCCCTGCCAAAGTGCTAGCTACTTAACCCTGGAATTACCAAGATTTTTTGCACACACTGAATACCCTTGGGGTCATAAATGACCCCACGACGAATTTTAATTGTTAACCATGAAAAATTTAAACTAAACAGACAAAATATTATTCCGAATTAATTATTTATTATATGAAGGTTAAATGTTTTGAAACTTAATGCTTTATTATAAAATTACATGAAGAAGAGTTGCCATGAAAGCAGTTTTTGCATGCACTTGATGAACACAGTAAAGTACTACAGTCATTTGCATGAGACACAGACAGTTTCTGAATGTTCTTTGCAAACATTCTGCTTGCAGGAGGTGCAAACTGTTGCTTTTCTTGTCTTTTTCTCTGGAACAGCAGTGACACCTTGCCCTTTTCTTTGGGATCCCGACATTGCAAACAGCATCAGTGGCTTCTTCAATGCTGGAAGAAGTCTCGCTGCAATTACTCTGAAGCAGCTGCTTTCCTAATTCCAAGAGGAATAGACGACATCTGTGCTTTGACTTGGACTGCCATTCTGGATTTAGTGACATCCAAACAATAAAGGCGTTCAAAGCACTGATGTCCAACATGTTGTAGAAGATTGTCACTGGCCAGTGTCTTGTCATTCGTTTTGTGGTATACGTGCGCAACATTTGATCTGCCGTATCTACTCCATCTTTACTAGAATTATAGTCCAAGATCATGCGTGGTTTTTTGTCTGGACGTGTGTTATCTACTACTTCTTGATCATGCAAACTGCTCAGAAGAACAACCACTTTTCCTTTCTTCGGGCGATAGGAAACCAGAGTGGCGTCATCGCGAAAGGCAAACAGTGAAGTGAATACCTCTCGACCCTTCGCTGTTACAAATTCTGGAGGTAATTCTTTTCTGTTCTTTCGAATTGTCTCCAAAAGTGTCATTTGTTTTTCTAGCAATTTCCGTGACAGGGATAAACTGCAGAAGAAATTGTCAACAGTAACATTTCTGCCAGATTGTGTCAATCCTTCAGTGAGTTGCAGCACAACCCTTTCACCCTGATTCTGTTCCCTGTTTTGTCCGAGTTCCCTTCCTGAATATACTTGAAGACGCAGAACATATGACGTTGCACTGTCACACAACATCCATAGCTTTATGTCATATTTCCCAGGTTTGCTGGGAATATATTGTCTGAATGGAACACGGCCACGAAATGTAAGCAATTGCTCATCCACGGTAACATTTTCACCAGAAACAAAGGCGTCACTTAGAGTTGCTTCCCAGGTATCAAAAACGTGTCTGATTGGAGCAAGCTTATCCACGCCTTGCTGTTCACGTTTGTTGGTTGCATCATCAAATCTGAGAGCACAAGAAATTTGCTGAAAACGGCCATATTTTTGCCGAAAACAGAATGACCATCTTCAAGGTTCCACAACTGAACTATGGATTCATTTTGTGACTTGTTTTTTATTTATTTATTTATTTAGCAATTATTTCTATACCGCTCTTTCACAAGTATCAAGTGCGGTTTACAAATGAACAGTATGTTATATGGTATGGGTGGTATCATACCAAGTCAGTTTACATAGAACATATTGAACTATTTACAGGTAACAATATAAAGTATTAACATTATAATTATTAGAACATTAAACTGTTAGAACATATTTACATTGTTGATATTTACAAATTACGTCATGAATTATAAATTGTGGTATATATCACTTGGGTTGTATTTTAATTTATCACTTGGGTTGTATTTTAATTTATACTTCAGAGAACATGTAGCTATGATTTGTATTATGATTGTTAACCTGTGTCTCTTTGAGTGGTCTGGGTGAATTCTGCTCCTTTGTTGTAGTATAAAGAGAATAAATGGGTTTTTAGTTGTTTTTTAAATTCCTTTATGTCTGACAGTTGGCGAATGTGGTCAGGAAGGTTATTCCAAAGGGTGGGAGCTGAGTGTGAGAATGCTCTCTTGTTAGTTTGTTTTGTAGCTTTTGTGTAATCCTTTGGTACTGTTATAGTATTTGAGTTTCGACTCCTTTGTGTTCGTTTATCATTTTCTATTTTGATGAGAGTATTGAGTACAGACGGGGCTAAGTTGTTTATAGTTTTAAATGTTGTTAGAAGAATCTTGTATTTTATTCTGCTTGTACACGCCTGAGAGGATCAGAAGTCCAAGAAAACGTTGAAATTCTCCGTCTGTCAAATCTTTCCAGGTGTCGTCATAAATGTTTCTTCCTTGTTTGCTCATCCACATCATGATTTCATTCAATAAATTCTTCCTCATGAACAAGTGGAATGCTGCGAGAGGGCCATCAACATTTCGTACAGCATACCTTGTAGGACCTTGTTGTACGGGCATGACATTAGCTCTGGCGTATCTTCCAGCAGCTTGCTTTATAGGTTTCCTGTTCCATGTTGTGGCATCCTTAGATACATAGGCTTCAATGGCAACATTTGTGCTTATAGTTGATGACCTCTTAGCTCTTCTACGACCACAACTAAGATTCCTCACAGATGATACTGACCCCGAGGACTCCTGCCTTCTTCCCCGTCCAGCACAGCCTCGACCTTTGCCTCGATCTGTAACTTGACTCTTTGCTGCAGGCGATGTTACTGGCTCAACATCAGTCTCACATTCACTTGGCGACCAACTGCTGTCGCCATCTGAATCATGATTGTCATCAGATTTATCGCCCAAACTTGGCTGATATGCTTCTTCGCTTGTTGAATATGCTGCATCATCAGATGACTCAGAACCGTCACTCTCAGCATCTCGTTGCAATATTTCTCTTACTTGGGCAGCTGATTATTTTTGTTTTGACATCATAAACAATAACCTAAAATAAATAAACAAAGATAAAGTTGAATAAAACGCAAAGCAGTTTTACTATAGGTGTACAATAATCGTGATGAACGAGATGAAAGCTTTTAGATTTCATCAGAAATAATGAGAGAACGTATGATATCAATTACAGAAAATGTGTAATTTTCATAAAATAAGAGTACAAAAAATAAATGATACATAACACAGGTACACTAAAAACATTTTTTTTAAACTGCCTCTAATGTTTCGATTGATTTTTACATTTTTTGGTGCGCTGAATCCAAATCTGGTAACCAATTTGCTCCATCACGTACAGATTTTTTGCTATATTGGGTTAGCAGTTTGAGGTGAACGTTTCAGATTGAGTGCGATCGAGATAAAAGTTTCTTGGATGAATTCTTTATACTAATTGTTTAGTAGTTATTCAAATAAGAATAAAGAAAATTGTAACAAGGCAGCACATAAGAATAGAGTAATGTCAACAAAACACACTGTGATGGTAGCAAAATTGTCTGCACTTAAAACAGCCACATACATGTGCACAAATATTGAGCATATAAGAGCGAGGTTAGACACAAAGCAAAGCAAAGAAATGTGCAAAAAATGTTGTACAGGTATGTATGTAAGAATAGAAAACGCAAACCGCACCATTGCAATACATGAAGACAAACACCCGATGGTGTGAAAATAAAATTCTAATAAATGAGATCCGACACTGTGGTAATAACTAGCAAATTTTTATTTCAAAGTTTAGTAAAAACACGATATTTGTCAACACAGTTTAGATTTTAAAGTCATTTTTGGGTCAATCAATCTCCTGGTGGGCCCGTTTCTTCTTCCCCCGAATGCTTCTCTTGGTGCGCTGCTTGGCGTATTTTTCATCTGGGGTTTCCCGCAGCAGCAACCAGCAGAAATCAGCCATCATAGTGGTGTTCCATCTTCCTTGGTACCTTCTCTCTGCGTCCTTGATGTCCTGGTGAAACCTTTCACCTTGTTCTTCACTGTACGCCCCCAAGTTTTCGGGAAAGTAGTTCACATGGGAGTGCAAGAAATGGACTTTCAGGCTCATGTTACAGCCTTGTTCTTTGAAGGCATTGAGCATCCTGGCAACAATATCCTTATAGTTCTCATCCCGCCTGTTCCCCAAGAATTTGAGAACAACATCCTTGAAGGAATCCCAGGCTTCTTTTTCCTTCTCAGACATCGTTTCAGCGAATGCTCCATCTGAAATGAGTTTCCTTATATCAGGGCCAACAAACATTACTTCCTTTAGCTTTGCTTCAGAAAGTCGGGGGAATTTTGAGCAAAGGTACCGAAAGCACTCACCATCTTTTGGAAGGGACTTGATGAATTGCTTAATGAGACCCAACTTAATGTGGAGAGGTGGTAATAGAATTTTATCACGAGGTACCAAGCTCTCATGAAGAACATTTTTCTCACCGGGTCTCAAATACTCCCGAATTGGCCAGTCTTTTTTCCCCCAGTGTAGGTCGCGGGCCCGGCTGTCCCACAAGCAAAGGAAGCAGGGATATTTGGTGAAACCGGATTGCTGCCCTAATAGCATGGATAGAATTTTAAAGTCTCCACAAATCATCCACTTATGCTCATCATAACGAATCTTCTGAAGAATCAGGGCCAAATTCTCGTATTTTTCTTGGAGAATAACAGAGTGAGCAATAGGAACTGAAGCGAATGTGTTGCCATTATGAAGAAGAACACCTTTTATGCTGTCTTTTGATGAATCAATGAACAGCCGCCATTCAGCAGGATCATACTTGAGTTTAAACTTTTCCATCACTCCGTATATATCGCTGCAAAATACCAAATCTTCCTCTTTGCTGAAATACTTCAAAAATTGTGTCTCGCGGTTGCGGTACCAATAAAAAGTTGTTCCTGGTGACAATAGATTTTTCTGTTTAAGCCGAGAACCTAGCAGTTGGGCAGCATCTTTTGGGAGTCCTAAATCCCGGACTAAATCATTCAATTCAGCTTGAGAGAAAAGTTCAGGTTTCGGATCTGGTTCAGTTTCAAACTCGGAAGTACTGGACTCATCGGGAAAAGCCATCTGATGAGTCTCATCATGATCAGAACCGTCCACACAAATATGATCCAAAGATTTTGGTGGTTCAGGCACAGGTACTTCGTTGCTATGAGGCATAGGCCTAATTGCTGAGGGAAGGTTGGGGTAACTTATTACGTTCTTATTTTTTAAGTTGTATCCCTTCACAATGCAAGAGCAAAAATAGCAGTCACTGCTGTGGTCTCTTTGTTCACGCCACATCATAGGTATTCCGAAACGAAATGCTTGTTTTTTACCTTTCATCCATAAGCGTAGATCTTCCTCACATGTCTTGCACACTTTGTGAGGAGCCCACAGTTTGTCTTGATCGCCTAACTTCAAACCGAAATAGGCAAAATATACTTTTTTAATAAATGCAGAAATGTTCCTCTGCCGCTTTTTCACGGTATATTCCCCACAAATAAAACAAAAACTGTCCGGAGAGTTGACGCAACCTCTGGCTCTGTGAGCCATCACAAATACACAGCACTGCAAACTACAAACTGTAGTGAACCACTTCGGAATAAAGCTGGATTACGACTGAGCAAACAAAAGGTAATAATGAACTTGCAAGAAACTGAAATTTGACAGGAACATTCATGTCGCAACCACCGTGTTTGAGCGAGCGAACGAGGCGAGGCGAACAGGAAAGAACATGCGCCAGCGCGAGTACTGGATTTAGCCCCCCGCCTCCCAATTGTCCTGTTAATGTATAAAATGAATACAAAACACTCTAAAATATCATGAGGGAGTGTTTCTAGTTAGTTAACCATTACAACCTCTATTTTGGGCCAAGAAAATAAACTGCAGTCGGCTAAAAAGAAATTATGTGAACATTCCTTATATGGGTAAGAAATCTAATTTTGCAAGAAAACATGACGTGATGGAACATTTTGGCTATTTTTCCTGGATTCAGCACCCCAAAATCTATAGGAATCAGTTGCAAAACTGGAGGCAGTTTTTTGGTAGTGTACCTGTGTAATTTAATGATAAATACCCTCTGTCAGATCAAAAAATTCACAAAACTGCAAATTGTATCACGATCCAAACTGGACGTAAGACACTGGGGTAAAAAATGACCCCACTGGTACTCTGTGCTGCAATTCATCACTAGTGTCACATAGCGGATGAAAATTATTCCTCTCATGACGCAATATAAAGAGAATATTGACATGTGAAAAGTCATAAAAAGATTGCATTCTTGAACAACTAGTTTCTGAGATATGCATTGTGAAACTTGCAATGGGGTCGCTTTTGACCCCTTTGGTACTCCCAGGGTTAAATCATCTACAATTTAAGCGGATTAAACCAAGTCAACCTTTTTTTCTGCAAGAGGTTGTTCAACATTGCAACATAATATATGATAGCAGATAAAGACCAGCATGGCCCATCTAGTCTACCTAGTAAGGTGATTAGAGTTGTTACTGCTACTCTGTGTAGGTTATCCCCCCATATGCCTTTTTTTATAAATATGAAAGACTTTTAAATTTTGCTTTCAGCTGAAATGCTGTTTACTTAAATTTCATCCTCCTGCTATATGAAGATCCTTTGCATTTTTCTCAGGCCTTTTGGATCAGTATTTTTATCTCTACCACGTCCAAGTGGAGGGCATGCCAAACATTCACCAGCCTTTCTGTAAAAGAATCATGAAATATGTTTTTGGAAATTGATCTCCTTTTAGCTCATTTCATATCCTCTACTTCTATAGTTTCCTTCTTTTTGTTCATTGACACTCTTCAACTATTTAAATGTGTGTATCATATCTCCCCCTCCCTCCTTTCCTCTAGGGCAGAGATTCCCACCCTTTTTGGTTGCATAAACATCTTTCAAAGGGTTCAGGACCCCTCCCCCCCACCCCCATTTCATCTCCACCATGCCTGGTGTCCCTGTCCCTTCAGTACCAAGCCTGTCCTCACGAGCCCTCTTTATCTCCCTCTCTCTTCCCCTTCCAATCTCTACTAGTCTTTCTCTCCCCTTCTATCCAGTCCCCTCCAGCCTGTCTTTGTCTCCCTCATCCCAGCCAATTCCCTGCAATCTCCTCCCCCCAGGCTAATCCCATCCAGCCTCTCTTTATTCTCATTTCAGTTTTTTGTGGACCCTCAGAGGTCTTTGAACCACAGGTTAAGAACCTCTTCTCTAGAGTATAGATCAGGAATGGGCAAACTACGGCCCGCGGGCCGTATACGGCCCGGCGGACCTTTTAATCCGGCCCGCTGTATCAGTTATCCTGGTGAACAAATGGACTGCTGCAGAGGGAGCCAGGGAAGCCCGCGCGAAGCCCCGGCTCCCTCTGCACAGCCCGCCAGCGTGAAGAGCCTTTACCTTCACGCTGGCGGCTGTTTCAATGAAGCCACGAATGCCGCGAGAGGTTAAAGGGCATTGCCTTTAACCTTTCCCGGCATTCGCGGCTTCATTGAAACAGCCGCCAGCGGGAAGGTAAAGGTTCTTCATGCTGGCGGGCTGTGCAGAGGGAGCCGGGGCCTCGCGCGGGCTTCCCCGGCTCCCTCTGCAGCCCCTTAGACAGCGCAGGGCTCTTCGGGGGGGCGGCTAGGACTGGATGGGCTGTGATGGGGGGGGGAACAGACTGGAAATGGGCTGTGATGGGGGGGGAAATGGGCTGTGATGGGGGGGGGGGAAACGGACTGGAAATGGGCTGTGATGGGGGGGAACGGACTGGAAATGGGCTGTGATGGGGGGGGACACAGACTGGAAATGGGCTGTGATGGTGGGGGGGGGAAACAGACTGGAAATGGGCTGTGATGGTGGGGGGGGGGAGAAACGGACTGGAAATGGGCTGTGATGGGGGGAGGACTGCAAATGGTCTGTGATGGGGGGGGGGATAGGACTGGAAATGGGCTGTGATGGGGGGAGGACTGCAAACGGTGTGTGTGGGTGGGGGGGATAGGACTGGATATGGGATGTGATGGTGGGTACGGACGGACTGAAAATGGGCTGGGATGGGGGAAACAGACTGGAAATGGGCTGTGATGTGGGGGGGGGGAACAGACTGGAAATGGGCTGTGATGGGGGGGGGAAACGGACTGGAAATGGGCTGTGATGGGGGGGGAACGGACTGGAAATGGGCTGTGATGGGGGGGGAAACAGACTGGAAATGGGCTGTGATGGTGGGGCCGGGGAGAACGGACTTGAAATGGGCTGTGTTTGGGTGAGGACTACAAAAGGTCTGTGATGGTGGGGGGGATAGGACTGGAAATGGGTTGTGATGGGGGCGGACTGCAACCGGTCGGTGATGGGGGGGGGGCTAGGACTGGAAATGGGCTGTGATGGTGGGGACGGACGGACTGAAAATGGGCTGGGATGGGGGAAACAGACTGGAAATGGGCTGTGATGTGGGGGGGGGGGAACAGACTGGAAATGGGCTGTGATGGGGGGGACGGAAAATTGGGCTGGGATGGGGGGAAACATACTGGAAATGGGCTGTGGTGGGGGGGGAGAACAGACTGGAAATGGGCTGTGATGGGGGAACGGACTACAATTGGGCTGTGATGGGGGGAGGACTGCAAATGGGCTGTGATGGTGGGGGGGATAGGACTGCAAATGGGCTGTGATGGTGGGGGGAATGGACGAAATGGGCTGTGATGGGGGGGAACTTGGACTGGAAATGGGCTGATGAAGGGCTGGATTAGGACTGTGTAAATGTGTTTGAAATTGAGAATTGCAACAACAAAGCTATCTCCTGACTTTGATGCCTTAACAAAAAAGGGAGACCAACAACACTGTTCACACTAAAATTGAAGGTACTATTTTATGAAAGAAATACATTGCATAAAAGTTTTGTAAAATAACTCTTTTTATGCTTTTCTACCTTAAATTAATCTAAACATTTAATGTTACAAATTTAAATTTAATTTATATTAATTCACACATACACACCGTCCATCTACTCGGTCCGGCCCCCGGGTCCAATATATGATCCCATTGCGGCCCTCGAGTCAAAAAGTTTGCCCACCCCTGGTATAGATATTCAGGTCTTAAAGGCTCTTCTCATTTCTTTTCTAGCACATATTCCGTACAGTTTTGATGGCTTTCATCTGAATTGCTCAGAGGGGTTTTTTTTTGTTTGTTTGTTTTTTAATATCTTTAGCAAGATATGTCCTCTGAAACTGAACACAGTATTTCTAGTGAGGCCTCATGAAATGACCTGGTATAATCTCCGCTCCCATCTGCTGTTTATGCTACTCAATATTCAGCTTAACATCCTTCTAGTTTTGGCCACTGCCTTATATCGCTTTGCCATTTTGAGATCCTCTGATATTATCATCCCAAGGGGTGTCTCCTAGTCGGTGCACATCAGTGACTCTCACTCATTACATATAACTCCTTTTGATTTCTGCACCTCAGGTTCATCACTCTGCATTTCATCACAATGAACTTGGGAGGCTGAAAATGGAGAAAACCATGGGACAAGATGGAATACATCCCAAGACACTGAGGAAGCACAGAGAGGTTCTGGCGAGTACACTGAAGGATTTGTTTAGCAGATCCCCAGAGATGAGAGAGGTTCCATGTGTTTGGAAAAAACAGCAGATATGGTCCCTGTTCAAAAAAGATAACAAAGAAGTAGTGGGGAAACCACAGGCCTGTGAGCCTTATCTATGTGGTGGGAAAAGTAATAGAGATGCTGCTGAAGGACAGGATAGTAGTAAGCATTTTATGATCTAGAGGGTTTCAGGATCCAAAGCAAAATGATTTTGCCCGGGGGCAGGTGATGCTAAACAAATTTGATTGATTTTTCTTCAACTGGATGACTGGGAGAATTAGACGTGATCATGCGCTAGATGGGATGTGCTTGGATTTCAGTAAAGACAAAAAAATACCTCTACTTGATGGAAAATTAAAGATATCTATCACATAGCCATCAAGATATTCAACCCATTAATTATATTCAATATTCTTTTGTCTGAGCCTGCCGAGGGAGGGCTGGAACAACATAACCAACCCCCACCAGACGGCAAACTTCTTTTATTTTATTTTATTTCTCACCCCAGTAGTTTTGCAATAAAAATAGTCACTTATCTTTGATGAACATCAAGTCATAACATTTCTTATTCACTTCAAAGTTGCTAACTGTGAAAATGCACGACGTGCACGTTTCGGATGAAACCCTGTTTCAAGTGCTCAGTTCTTCTCATTCCCGTGGTCACGGGTATTCCTCATTCAATGGCAAAGTAAATCACCTGAGCTTTAAACAGGGGAGGAACCAATCAGAAGCGGGAACAACCCCACTGTCAGGGGTATCCACACTGCTATTGGTCTAAACTTAAAGTAGGCAAAAAGGCTCCATAGCTGACGTCACAAGATAGTATTCCACTCAATTTCCCGATTCAGACCATGAGGAGAAATGGAATTCAATTCAAAAATCCAGCGCTGTTCCAATCGCTGCAGTTTCAATTCACGGTCGCCCCCCCCCGCGGATCAAAGGGTACATGATCGATGACAGTCCAAGCCAAATCCTCAAAAGAATGCGCCAAAGAATCGCAATGCTCCACCATTGGAGCCGTCAAAACTTTATTCCTAATTCGCGAAGCATGTTCTGCTAAACGTTTGCGCAGGATTCGAGTAGTGCGACCCAGCATGGTGGTCATTATTCTTGTCAAAACTGTATTTATTGCGAGAGAACTATTGTAGGTTCTGGCTGGCAACATCCAGCCACTCATCAAGAATATGTTCGACGTTGGAAAACGACCTGTTCTACCTCTTTTGTGGTGTACTTTTTAAGATGTCCCTGTGGATTATTATATGTGGGTCGCACTACTCGAATCCTGCGCAAACGTTTAGCAGAACATGCTTCGCGAATTAGGAATAAAGTTTTGACGGCTCCAATGGTGGAGCATTGCGATTCTTTGGCGCATTCTTTTGAGGATTTGGCTTGGACTGTCATCGATCATGTACCCTTTGATCCGTGGGGGGGCGACCATGAATTGAAACTGCAGCGATTGGAACAGCGCTGGATTTTTGAATTGAATTCCATTTTTCCTCATGGTCTGAATCGGGAAATTGAGTGGAATACTATCTTGTGACGTCAGCTATGGAGCCTTTTTGCCTACTTTAAGTTTAGACCAATAGCAGTGTGGATACCCCTGACAGTGGGGTTGTTCCCACTTCTGATTGGTTCCTCCCCTGTTTAAAGCTCAGGTGATTTACTTTGCCATTGAATGAGGAATACCCGTGACCACGGGAATGAGAAGAACTGAGCACTTGAAACAGGGTTTCACCCGAAACGTGCACGTCGTGCATTTTCACAGTTAGCAACTTTGAAGTGAATAAGAAATGTTATGACTTGATGATCATCAAAGATAAGTGACTATTTTTATTGCAAAACTACTGGGGTGAGAAATAAAATAAAATAAAAGAAGTTTGCCGTCTGGTGGGGGTTGGTTATGTTGTTCCAGCCCTCCCTTGGCAGGCTCCGACAAAAGAATATTGAATATAATTAATGGGTTGAATATCTTGATGGATTTCAGTGAAGCCTTATACCTTCCCTCATAGAAGGCTTATCATTAAACTAATTTGCTTGGAGAAGGATTCAAGAGTAGCGTTCTCCGAAATGCTTCCCGTTCCACGTGCAGGACCCAAAAGGCAGGTAGAGCTCCGGAGTCTCAATGCATGGATGAGACAATGGTGCAGAGATGAGGGTTTTGGATTTATTAGGAACTGGGGAACATTCTGGGGAAAGGAGGGGCTCTTCCGAAGGGATGGGCTTCACCTTAACTGGGATGGAACCAGGCTGCTGGCATTAACCTTTAAAAAGGAGATAGAGCAGCTTTTAAACTAGATAATAGGGGAAAGCCGACAGTCGCCCAAGAGCGGATGGTTCGGAAGAATGTATCCTTGAAGGATACTACCAAAAGCAGAGAGGTTCCAAAAAAGAGTAAAGTAGCCCAAATGCCCTCGAGTATGGAGCAGACAGAGCTTAAAGATCCCAAATTACCCATGTCTACCAATAGACAAATTAATATGTATAAAATACAGTCTCTAAAATGCTTGTATGCAAATGCTAGAAGTCTAAAAAATAAGATGGGAGAGTTAGAATATATAGCACTAAATGAGAGGTTAGATATGATTGGAATATCAGAGACATGGTGGAAGGAGGACAACCAGTGGGACACTGTAATACCTGGGTAAAAACTATATCGTATTGATAGAGCTGATCAAATTGATGGAGGGGTTGCACTCTGTTAGACAGGGCATTGAGTCAGAAAGGATTAAAGTTTTGCAGGAAACAAAATTTGCTGTAGAATCTCTATGGATTGAAATTCAATGTAAAAAGGGAAAGGCGATGGCAGTGAGGGTGTACTATCGACCGCCTGGCCAGAATGAAAAAATGGATGATGAAATGCTCAAAGAAATCAAGGAAGCTAACAAAGGTTACAGCGCAGTAATAATAATGGGTGATTTCAATAACCCCGGTATCGACTGGTTCAGTGTCACGGCAGGACATGCTAGGGAGATAAAGTTCCTAGATGACATAAATGGCTGCTTCTTGGAGCAGCTGGTTCATGAACCGACCAGAGGGGAAGCCATATTAGACCTAGTCCTTAGTGGAACACCAGATCTAGTGCAAGAGATAAGGGTGTTGGGGCCACTTGGCAATAGGGATCATAGCATGATCGCCTTTGATTTAATTAGTGGAGGAGGGATAGTAAGGAAATCCACAGTACTACCTTTTAACTTCCGAAGGCGAGACTATGATAAAATGAGGAAAATAGTTAAGAAAAAACTAAAAGGCATAGTTGCAAAGGTTAAAGACTTACATCAAGCTTGGGTGTTGTTGAAAAATACTATCTTGGAAGCCCAGACCAGCTGTATTCCACGCTTTAAGAAAAGTGGAAGGAAGTCCAAAAAACTGCCAGCATGGTTTAAAGGTGAGGTCAGAGAGGCGGCTGTTGCCAAAAAAGAATCCTTCAGGAAATGGAAAAAAGAGCCAAACAACGAAACCTGGAAACAGCACAAGCACTGGCAAGTCAAATGCAAGGCATTGATAAAGCAGGCAAAGGGAGAATTTGAGAAGAAGCTTGCTGCGGAAGCAAAAACGCGAAATAAAGATTTTTTTTCAAGTACATTCGTAGCAAAAAACCTGTGAGTCAGTTGGTCCATTAGATGATAGAGAGGTTAAAGGGGCACTAAGAGGCGACAAGGCGCGATAGTGGAGAGACTGAATGAATTCTTTGCTTCGGTCTTTACTGAGGAAGATGTAGGGATGTTACCCATGACTGAAGTGGTATTTAAAGGTGCGAAAGAATTCAAGGAAATATCGATACATCGGGAAGATGTATTAAACTATTAGATAAACTGAAGAGTAGCAAATCACCTGGGCCAGATGGTATACATCCAAGGGTGTTGAAAGAACTGAAATATGAGATTGCAGACCTGCTATTAGTAATCTGTGAACTATCATTAAAATCATCTCTAATACCTGAAGATTGGAGGATCGCCAATGTAACACCAATTTTTAAAAATAAACAGGTGGACAAAGGTGAGTCGGTTGATATAGTGTATCTGGACTTTCAGAAAGCCTTTGACAAGGTCCCTCATCAGAGACTTTTGGCAAAACTAAAGAGTCATGGGATAGCAGGCAGTGTACTACTGTGGATCAAGAACTGGTTAAAAGATAGAAAGCAGAGGGTTGGGCTAAATGGCCAATTTTCCCAATGGAGAAAGGTGAATAGTGGTGTACCCCAGGGATCTGTGCTGGGTCCGCTGCTTTTTGACATATTCATAGATGACCTGGAAAGTGGAATAACGAGTGAGGTTATCAAATTTGCAGATGACACAAAACTATTTAAAGTTGTTAAAACCCAAGAGGGTTGTGGAAAATTGCAAGAGGATCTTGATAAATTGGAAGACTGGGCATCAAAATGGCAGATGAAATTTAATGTGGACAAGTGCAAAGTTATGCACCTAGGGAAGAACAACCCAAACTATGGTTGCACGATGAAAGGTTCCACATTAGGAACCACCACCCAGGAAAAAGATTTAGGCGTCATTGTGGATAGCATGTTAAAACCCTCGGCCCAGTGTGCAGTGGCAGCCAAGAGAGCAAATAGAATGCTAGGTATCATAAGGAAAGGAAGGGAAAATAAAACAAAAGCTATTATAATGCCTCTATATCGTTACATGGTGAGACCGCACCTTGAATATTGTGTGCAATTCTGGTCGCCGTATCTTAAAAGGGATATAGCGTTATTAGAAAAGGTTCAGAGAAGAGCCACCAAAATGGTAAAGGGGATGGAAGGATGCTCCTATGAAGAAAGGCTAAAAAGGTTAGGGCTCTTTAACCTGGAAAAGAGACGGCTGAAGGGAGGTATGATAGAAGTCTATAAATTAATGAACGGAGTGGAACGGGTAAACGTAGATAGATTGTTTATGTTATTAGAATATAGAAAGACTAGGGGACGTGCAATGAAGCTACAGGGTAAACTATTTAAGACTAATAAAAGAAAGTATTTCTTCACTCAACGTGTAATCAAACTCTGGAATTTGTTACCGGAGGATGTAGTAAAGGCTGTTAGTGTAGCTGGGTTTAAAAATGGTTTGGACAAGTTCCTGGAGGAAAGGTCCATAAACCATTATTAAGAAGGGATCCAGGATATCAATGCTTGACCCAGTACAAGCATTGTGGAACCTGTGTCTTTTGGGGAAACTGCTAGGTACGTATGACCTGGATTGGCCACTGTTGGATACAGGATACTGGGCTTGATGGACCTTGGTCTGACCCAGTATGGCATATCTTATCTTCTTATGTTCTTATGGATTTAAAATTGGTTGACTGGCAGACAATGAGTGTAGTGGTAAATGGTATCCATTCAGAAGAAAGAAATTTGAGTAGCAGCGTACCTTGGGTGTTGGTCTTGGAGCCGTTTCTGTTCAATATCTTTGTGAGCGATATTGTTAAAAGGTTAGAAGGGAAAATTCACCTTTTTGTGTATGACACAAAGGTCTGCAACAGAGGGGACACCTCAAAGGGAATGGACAAAATGAGAAGTGATCTATAAAAACTAGAAGATTGATTTAATACTTGACAGCTAACCTTTAATGCAAAGTGCAGATTGATATATTTTATTTGCAGAAACCTGAGGGAGCTGTATGTGATAGGAGAACAGAAGCTGATGTGCATGGATCAGGAGAGAGACCTTGAGGTGAAATGACCAGGTGGTGACTAAATCCAGAAGGATGCTGGGCTGCATAGAGAGTAGTGAAACCAAAAGGAAGGAGGTAATAATGATGCTCCTGTAAAGCATGCTGATAAGGCATCACTTTGAGTACTGTTCTCAGTTTTGGAGATGGCATCTTGCTAAGAACATAAAGGCTGGAGTTTGTACAGAGGAAAGCGGCCAAAATGGTAAAAGGTCCATTAGAAGGCACATGAGAAAAGGCTAGATACCCTAAAGATGTATAGTCCAGAGGGGAGGAGGGAGAGAGAAATTAAGATACAGGCCCTTAAATCCTTGTAAGATACTATAGAACATAAAAGCCTTTTTCAAATGAAAGGAAGCTCTAGTATTAGAAGACACGATATGAAGCTGCAAGAGGTAGAATCTAAAGAAATATCATGAAATATTTCTTCAAGGAAATGCCCTCCCGAAAGGAGTAGTGGAAGGAAAAATAGTAGTGGAATTCAAAGAAGAGTGGTATAAACAGCAGATTCCTAAAGGGCAAGAAGATGGTAACCATCCTCAAGAGCTACATCTTCAAGAGCATTATCCCTCACAGCGCCATCCCTTTGGAACACCTTTCCCGATGACTTGAGAACTACTACTGATATCAAAGACTTCCAAAAGAAATTAAAAGGCATACTCTACATAGAGCACTTTGGACCTACCACCTCATGCACAGCATCTACCCATGCAGTACCTTGAACAAGATCCATCCTGACATCCCCTTCTCCTTCTGGCCGAATCCCCCAGCGATTCAAAATGTATATACCTACTTTGTAAATAAGTTGCTTCCTAAGCCCACTGCATGCCCCCCCCCCCACCATTTGCTATGTACTCTGCTTATATATATGCCATGTAAACCGCTTGAATTGAAGGAAAAGGCGATATAGAAAACCTGTTAAATAAATCAAGAAAAGAGCGCCTCAACTCAAAACAGATGTGAAATGACTCTCTAAGAACATGGCAAATATGACTCCTAAATACAATACGCTGTGTGGCACAGCTAGGATAGAGGTGTCTGTGAATGGGTTTCTTGACTCTACAGCAGTGGGCTTTGTGCTGGACTGATTTCAGAGAGAGTTTCTTGTCACACATGCAACTGGGATAGTTGTGCCTTTGGAAGGCTCACTTGCTGAATGGCAGGGAGTCCTTGACTGATTGTGATAAGAAATGACAGTATTGCTAGTCTTACGATAGGCTACAGCAGCAGTTCTCAATCTGTGGGTCGCGATCCCCCACGGTGGTCACCTCAGGATTTACCAGGGGTCGCCTGACAAATCCCGGGATATGCTGTCTCACTCTGCCTTCAAAAATTAAAAAAAAGCAAAATTTTTAAAGCGCATGTTGCTTCCGCTGCCGAGTCCGCTTCTCGGCAGTGGCAGATTCGCCCTCTTTTCTCTGGCTCTGGCAGTGGTGGCGACTCTGTGAGTGATCTTCAGTTTAAATAAAAGCCAAGCCGGTGCAGAGCCTTCCGTCTCTGTGAAGAAGCCTGTGCAGATGTGTCCCGCCCCCAAAGGAAGTTACATTAACTTCCTTTAGGGGCGGGACACATCTGCATGGGCTCCTTAGAGGCGGGAAGGCTCTGCACCCGCTTGGCTTTTATTTAAACTGAAGCTGACTCGCACAGCCACGGCCACCAGAGAGAAAAGGGTGAGTCTGCAGGGTCATCATCGTCCAAGTGCTGCCCCATCTTAGTCTGATCATTTTTAAGTTCTGCTGCAAAGTGGAAAACCATTCTTTTATGTCCCCTTGCCGTTTTTGAGCTTGCCCACAGAGTCATCTGCTGGCACTCCACTCTCGCTTCCCCTTCTTGCCGCTCGTGGTTACAGCTGCTAGCTTGCCTCTGGTTGCTGTCTTCATAGGGTGTTTTTTTTTTTTTGCCTACCATCGGTTACTGATCTGCTCCCTAAACCTGCATCTAACTCCAGCACTGCTCTCTTTGGAATTTAATGCACTTTATTGGAGGGGTTTATTGTTCTGCCTGCGGAGCCTCTTTTGATGAGGAATCCAGTTTTGAATAGAAATAATTCAGAATAATAGAGATTCATCTGATAGCTCCAACTTTTAGTTATTTATTTGATTGTTTCTTACATTATGTATTTCATATTATATATATATTTTAACATATATTTATGTTTTTTTATACATCTGTTCGTCATTGTATACTACATTTTGTTTTTAACCATTGTTTCATCAATTTTTTATACATAATCTCCTATTTATGTATTTATTTGTTCTATATACAATTTGTTATTAACAGGTTGTACTGTTGTTTTTTAGATGCGTACCCCCCAATGAAGGCTTTCAACCAAAACGAGTAGGGGTTTTTCTTAAATAAAACTTAGCACCTGTGACCTCATCTGCCTTCGCCTTGTGTGTAATATTATATAACACCAGCGACTCCATTGAAAATGAATGACAGAGAGAAGAATACCAAGAAAAGAAAATATTGTGATGACTTTTTAAGGTATGGTTTCACCTCCATATTTTCAGCAGGGTTTGAGAAACCACGATGCATTATTTCTAACAAAGTTCTATCAGCGGAATCCATGAAGCCAAACAAACTGAAACGGCATTTTGACAGTAAGCATCCCGTCTTTGTAGGCAAGGATATTTGGTATTTTAAGAACAAAGCTGATGGAATCAAGAAAAGCAGACTTGATATTGGCGGAAAGTTCCACCAGCAAAACATAGCCACTGTTGAAGCTTCCTATATGGTGGCTCTCAGAATCGCCATAGCCATGAAAGCTCACACCATTGCAGAGGAATTGCTGTTACCAGCAACAAAAGATATTGTTTGAGTCATGCTTGGAGATGAATTTCTACCAAAATTGAGTCCAATTTCCTTGTCTAATGACACTGTCGGTAGACAAATAGAAGATATGTCTGCTGATATCCTTGACCAAGTAATCCAGGAAATGAAATCCGCTCCACTTGGACTATTTAGCATCCAGCTTGATGAATCCACAGATATTTCAAACTATTCTCAGTTACTGGTTTACGTGAGATATATTAATGATGGCGAGTTTAAAGATGAGTTCCTTTTTTGTAAGCCGTTTAACGACAACAACTGCTCGTCATGTGTTTGAAAGATTTTGTTCATTCCTGCAAAAACACGATATCCCCATCGACAAGGTTTGTGGTGTTTGCACAGACGGAGCTCCAGCTATGCTAGGATGTCGGTCGGGATTTCAACATTTGGTGTTCAATGAGTCGCCGAAAGCCATCGGAACTCACTGTATGATTCATAGACAAGTTTTAGCAATGAAGACACTGCCACAAGAGCTGCAAGAAGTTATGATAAATGTAGTAAGCGCCGTTAATTTCGTAAAAGTGAGTGCTTTAAACAGTCAACTGTTTACAAAACTTTGTAGTGATTTGGATGCATCCAATAATGTTCTTTTACTACACACTGAGGTGAGATGGTTATCAAAAGGAAAGGTTTTAAAGTGTGTCTGATCTTTGCGATGAACTAAAAACGTTTTTTAAGCAAAAAGCAAAACCACAATTTGAAGCACTTTTCAGTGACAAAAAGCAGCTGTTGAAAATTGCTTACTCGGTTGACATATATGCAATATTGAACAAATTAAATTTATTACTGCAAGGACCAAATGCAACGTGCCTAGATTTGTCCTAAAAGATCCAAGCATTTCAAATGAAACTTTGGCTTTGGCAGAAAAAGCTGAAAATAGAACGTACATGTTGCTCAACTTATCCGCTTTCTTTGAAGAAAATGAGATTGAACTTGACTCAAGAAATGGAATTATAATTTCTGTCAAACAGCACTTAGAAATGCTGGAAGAAGAAATTTCAGCGTATTTTCCAAATTTACCTGGCACGCCATTTGCCAGAAGTCCCTTCACAGTTAAAGTTGAGGATGTTCCTGAGATTGCACAAGAAGAGTTCATTGAACTCATTACCAGCGATGCAGCGAAAAATGATTTTTCTTCAATGTCAGTAATTAAATTCTGGATCAAGTATTTTCAATTGTATCCTGGACAGTGAGATTGTGTTGCGTCTACTTCTTCCGTTTCCAACAACATATCTGTGTGAAACCGGCTTCTCAAGCTTGTTGTGTATCAAGAGTAAATACCAAAATAGACTTGCTGCAGAAGATGATCTTAGTTGTGCTCTTGCAAAGACTGAGCTGAGAATTTCAAATCTGGCAAGAAGGAAGCAAGCACAACCTTCGCACTGATAGAATAGGCCTACTTTTTAGGTTTGACAACGCTAACATTTTTGCCCTTCATCAGTCTTTTTGAATAAAGCATACTAAAACCGTTGACTGAAAAATCATAATAATTTTGAAATCAAATATTGTTACTTGTTGTTGTGATTAATTATTGTGGTTTAAATAAGTAAATTTTATAAATAAAGACATATTGCAAAGGCCTATAATATATTAATAATTCAGCAAATGATTACAGCGACAATGCGTTAACAGTAAAGGAAGAGAGATGCATTTGATTTTATCATTGGGGGTCATCACAAGTTGACCAATGGTAAAAGGGGTCGTGGTACAAAAAAAGTTGAGAACCACTGGGCTACAGACTTAATCAAATGCAATATGTTTGAGTAGTGGCGTAAATTCTACCCAATCAGCCTCTGCAATGGGGGGGGGGGGGGGCCCGACAGCAGCGGTAAGCAACGCAGCAAACTTACTTGATGATCTTTGCCATGTGCCTCCACTCTTCTAAGTTTGCCTCATGTCCAGTGGCTGTTTGTCACCGGGCTTACGTCTCGTGATAACAGCCATACCGCATACCATACCACTTGGGGATGGGGCCACAACAATGGGGGCTCTCAGCAAAATTTTGTTTGGTCCCCCTCATTGGAATTTACGCCACTATGTTTGAGGACTATTGAGAAACCTTGATCTGGGGAAAGTAACTTCAACTGCATGAGATGTACAGCCTTTGCGTCCCCTCCCCCCCAAAAAAACCCTCAAAGTATGAGTGATGTAACCCGCATTGCATTATAGATTCTGACCAGGCAACCCTACTTGACAGCCCACGTAAGTCTTTATCTGTCATCATCCACAGTGTTAACTGCCAAACATTAAACCATTCTGCTAATTTTTGTGGATCACTTCTCATGTTGTTTACTGTCTCAAGGGGTATTCACTATGTTGCAAATCTTTGTTATTTGCAAAGAGTCAAACTTTTCCTTTTAGCCCTTTGGCAAATTTACTGACAAAGATATGAAATAGAATCTACCCCAGGACCAAACTTTGAGGCACTATATTACTCTCATTTCTTTTCTTCCAGTGAGTTCTGTTTACCATCACCCTCTGCCATCTGTTAATCAACCAGTCTCCAATTCATTTCACCACTATGGGTCCTAATTTCAGGAAGCTCATGAATGAACTGAGCAGCCTATGAGGAACAGTATCAAGGGCTTTGTATCTTGATGCAAAAAAGCTTGAAGATGTGGTTGGAAACACCTTCTTGGGAAGTGTATATTGGAGCATAAGCATTATTTGTGTAGCACTGACAGGCATGTGCAGCCAGTAGATCCCCCTTACAAGTATGCCAAAAGTAGCATGATTGACCCCCCCTGATTGCTGTGCCTGTGAAAATTGCCTCTTTGCTTCACCTAGTGCCAAGTCCCTGGTCCCCCTCCAATCTCCGCTCTCTCTCCCTCTCCTAGTGCTTTCTGCATATTATCCCCACCCTTGGGCATCCTGAACTTCAGAAGACCTAGTAAAGCAATTGAACTGGCATCCTTCTGCTACTGAGCCACGAGGCTAGCCGTTCCTTAGGAGTCTTCAAAGAAAGAATGAGAGGATGTGGTTATTACATAGTAACATAGCATATGATGGCAGATAAGGACCAGTAGGGTCCATCTAGTTTGCCCCGTAAGGTGGTTAGAGTGGCTATAGGTGCCGCTCCATGCAGGTCATCAACCTCTGTACCTGTGTTTAGGGTTGTACCTGCTGCTCCATGCAGGTCAACTCTTCTCTATTTATTGAAGTATAAAAGATATTTAAGTTTGCTTTGATTTCATCCTCTTGCTGTGAAGGGGATCCACTGTGTTTATCCTATGCCATTTTGAATTCCATCACTGTATTGCCCCCATCTTCTCCATCGGGAGGGCATTCCAAGCATCCACTACCTTTTCAGTGAAAACGTATTGCTTGATGTTGCTTTTAAGTTTACCGCCTTGTTCAAACAATGGAGTGTACGAGGGGGGAAATGCTCTTTCTAGGCCCAGTCACACAAATAGTCATGAGACGTGAAAGTATGGGTAAGTCTAGCAGGGAGGATAAAGCGGACTGGTGATAGCGCCAGGGGAGGAAGTGGTGGCTGCCTAAAGTGCAGGTAAAAGCAGAGAGGAAATAGTGGTAGGGTAGAGGCAGAACGGTCAGGCCATAGGAGTGAAGGAGGAATCCTGTATTGTCCAGGTCTGGTCTATTAGGCACATTCAGAATTTGCTCATATGTTCCTGTGCCTGTTCTGTAGAGCATCTATCTGAAGATTCATGTCCATGCAGATCTCATATATATCAGATTCTGCTATTGCCAAGGCAGTGCAAAGGAAATGCAATAAGCCCCCCCACAGGAGGAAGAACTGTCTGAAAAGGGTAGTAGCTATAGAAAAATCAATAAAAATGTAATACAAACAGGGTCAATAAACACTAACAGTGTCAGTATTTGGTACAGTACAATTATATCTAACATGAAAAATCTAAATCATAAAACATGAAAGGGGAAAATAAGAGCTCTACAAATCTTGACATACCCATGTTTGGGCAAATATTGCCTACATCATTTACAAAATGTGCATAAGTTACAGTACTTAAGAACTTAAATTTGCACTCTACCTATGCATGCCCCCAAGCTTGGCCCCTGTGCTTGACCCACTTCAAAACTACATGCCATCGCCATGACGCACATACTTGCAGAATAGCGACCCCTTATACTCCACCCGTGATTACCCATTCTCATGCACAAGTCATTTAAAATAGGTGACTTAGGCGCATTGATGGCACACAAATGTCTGTGGCTCGTTATAAAATTATCCTCTTATAGTGTGATAAAATAAAAGCAGATCACATTAATTGTGATTGAACTAAACCAGCAATCACAATTTATGTGGGTGCACTTTCTGCCATACATTGAGATGGTAAGTGCACCCATGCTAATTGCAGCATTGACATATGCCAGTCACCCCTGCACTAAACACAATGTTCAGTCAGTGCCCACTCTCTACCCTTAACCTGACCAGTCTCTGCCCCATTGCACGCTAAGTAGTTAGTACAGTATTTTTACTGTGCTGGCCGTTTTAGTGCATGGTAGACTCTGCGGTAATAGCACAGTTTTGTAAACATGCCCCTTAGTTTCGGAATTAGTTCAACCAATTTTTGTAATGCTTCATTCTCCAAGAACAAGCAGGAAGTCAGTCTTCACATATAGATGATGTTGGCACCGATAGAGTCCACACGAAGCATTTCCCCAGCTTTCAAAATAAGCCTTTGGGAATGCTATCATGGATGCATAGTCGCCTTCCCGCCCAAGGGTGCCATCTTGTTCAGTCTCCTTTTTTCCATGGAGCACAATGGACATGGTCCTCTACTCTCCTGGAAAGTTCTTGATTCCTTCCTTTTGTCCGGTTTGCATACCAGTTCCCTTCTCGCCTCGAGGCGGCACCATTGGTGCGCATCTCTGCTACCTTTTTTCCCTGGGTTTCCTCGAGGTTCCACCTCGACCGGCCTTCGTGCCATTTTTCGCCTGGGGGTCCTCGACCCCGGCCGGGTGTACTCCCACCATGACTCCTGATGAGTTCAAAAAATGCGACTGCTGCAGTCAGACTATCACCATCTCTGATACTCATGACTGCTGCATCCGTTGCCTGGGCCCGGACCATGACAGTTCCACCTGCGACCAGTGCCAAGCCATGACTCCCAAAACAAACAGGAGGCAGTCTGAGTTGCAGGGGAAGCTTTTCCCAAGGTCTTACTCTGCACCGGCTTCCCCATCGCTGAGCCCCCGGAACCGGCCCTTTGTGAGAGGTCTGAGCATCCTCCAAGTCCCACGGCGGCTCCTCCGGTGTGGCCCCGGACCCTCACAAAAAGAAGGAGGTCCTGAAGGAGGTGCCTTTGATCAAAAGATTCAGAGGAGAGCCACAAAAATGGTTAAGGATGGAAGGATACTCCTATGAAGAAAGGCTAAAAAGGTTAGGGCTCTTTAACCTGTAAAAGAGACGGCTGAGGGGGAGATATGATAGATGTCTATAAATTAACGAATGGAGTGGAACGGGTAATCGTAGATTGATTGTTTATGTTATCAGAATATAGAAAGACTAGGGGACATGCAATGAAGCTACAATTATTTAAGATTAATAAAAGAAAATATTTTTTCACTCAACGTGTAATCAAACTCTGGAATTTGTTACCGGAGGATGTAGTAAAGGCTGTTAGTGTAGCTGGGTTTAAAAAAGGTTTGGACAAGTTCCTGGAGGAAAGGTCCATAAACCATTATTAAGAAGGGACCCAAGATATCAATGCTTGACCAAGTACAAGCATTGTGGAACCTGTGTTTTTTGGGGAAACTGCTAGGTACGTATGACCTAGATTGGCCACTGTTGGAAATAGGATACTGGGCTTGATGGACCTTGGTCTGACCCAGTATGGCATATCTTATGTTCTTATGTTAAACCTGGCAAAAAGTCTCGAAACAAGAGTCCTCAGCCAGTGGAGATTGGGTCCGGACTCGTGAACCTATAGTCCTCCTCGAGGATGCACTCTCTGGAGTGCCGGCATCAGATCTGAGGCCTTTGGTGCCCAAGCCGAGTGCTGCACAGCCATCAAGCCTCGAGTCACACATGGCAGCCATGGAGCAGAGCCTCTCCTCCATCTTGGCCTTGCAGTGGGCGTTGATGTCAGGTCCCCCGGCATCATTGGCCCTGACACCGGGCCCCCTGGCCTCCGGGGAGCCTCCAGGCATCGAATTTGGCACCGAGTGCCACCAGCCTTGGGTAAGTACTTGGCGTCGATCGAGATCTCGATCACACTTCTCGGGGTTCCAATCCTCTCCAGTGAGTTTCTGGGAATCTGACCCCAGGTCCTCAGAGGGGGCCCAGTTCCTCGGAGCCACCCCCGGGGCTGACTCCTCGACACCCTTGGGCTCCAACTGGGAGACAGAGGATGAGGCTTTCCCAGAGACCTCCCGACACTGGGACGTCCCCTCTGAGCTGTCTCCCCTGGAGCCTTGGCGCTACTCCCCGCCTGAGGACCTGGCCTTTATGACTTTGTTCATGACATGACCCAGCCTCTTTCAATCCAGACTGAGTTGGAGGAGGACCCGCGCACCGATGAGCTCAAGATCCTGCAATATGAGTCCCCTCCCAAGGAGACTCTTACAGTGCCAGTTCCACCCATCCTTGAGAGATTGCTCCTCCGGATGTGGGAGTCCCTGGCATCTGTGCCGCTGGTCAGTTAGCACCTGGATGCCATCTGTCGTGTCCGGAAGGGCCCCGGGTTCCATAAGCCACAACTCCCCCACAACTCGATGGTGGTTAAGTCCTTCATGCAAAAACTGAAGAGTCAAAAGACCTACTCTTCCATTCCCCATGGTAGTGAAGCCCAGGCCCTCGAAGCCATGGGGTGCAAGTGCTACCAGGGCACCATGCTCGGGTGCCGCATATAGGCATATGAATTGTACATTGGAATGTACCTTAAGTTCCTGATATAGAAATGTTTCCCAAGGAAAAAGAGCCACTCCCAGGCTGGCCACTACCAACATTTCTCAGGGTAGCCTTACAAGGCCTCACAGCCAAATGGCCAGAGACACGGGCCTAGGAAGCCCAAGTCTCCCAAGCCTGAGAAACCAGCTCCCACCCAACCAGGGGGTAGCTTTTGACTCTGTGGACTGGGCCTCCCCTCCCCCAAAAGGCCCACCTCAGCCCACAGGGGGTCAATTGGCCTCTTTTCCCCACAGATGGGTCAGCATCACCACAGACCAGTGGGTCCTGTGGATGGTGCAGGAGGGGTATTTCCTTCATCTGCAGCGGAATCCTCCAGATTTCTTCCTAGGAGAGCCACTACAGCCTCTCCTCCACCAGGCCTTGCTTGCCACAGAACTCACAGGCTTGCTCAGGGACAGGGTGGTGGAACCAGTACCCGATCACCTCTGGGGAAAGGGGTTCTACTCAAGGTATTTCCTTATCCCAAAAAGAACAGGGAATCTCCGGCCTATCCTGGACTTGCGCAACTGAACAAGTTCCTGGTGAGGGAGAAGTTCAAGATGCTCTCCCTTGGAACACTGCTGCCCTACATCCACCAGGGAGACTGGCTCTGCTCCTTGGATCTCAAGGATGCTTACACCCACATCCTGATCCACCCCTCCCACAGGCATTACCTGAGATTCATGGGGGGGGGGGTGCTATCTGTACAGGGTGCTGCCGTTTGGCCTTGCCTCCTCTCCAAGGGTCTTTACAAAATGCCTGGTGGTCAGCCGCCCATGTGCACCTCCAGGGGGCTCATGTCTTCCCTTACCTGGAAAGACTGGCTCATCAGAGGCAGCACACCTCTCGAGGCCAGGCGGGCCACAGGGCTCATTATCTGCACCCTGCATCATTTGGGGTTCATCATCAGCTACCCCAAGTCTAGCCTCGGCCTGGCCCAAGATTTGGAATTCATAGGGGCCCAGCTGGACATTCTGTGGGTCAAGGCCTTCCTCCCTGTCTGATGCAGCTGGCAAGGGATGTGCAAAGCTCCAGTTCAGTGCCAAGTCGCCTACTCCTCTACCTGCTTTGCCACATGGCCTCAACTTTTCACATTACGCTTCTGGCCCGCCTACATAGGCGGGCAGCCCAGTGATGCCTCCATGGCCAGTGGACCCGGACAACGGGCAGGCTGAGGGGCAGAGTGAAGGTCATCCACCAGCTGGCGGCCTCCCTCACCTAGTGGCAATCCCTACATTACATCAGGGCAGGGATGCCTTTTCAGGCACTGACCCTTCAGAGGGTCTTGACAGATGCCTCCCTTGTAGGCTGGGGCACACATTGTGAGGGCCAGTGCACCCAGGGCACCTGGTCTCCAGAGAAACCCTCCTGCAAATCAGTCTCCTCGAGCTTGGCTCCATCTTCCTGGCCCTACAGGCCTTCTGCCACCTCCTGAGCAACCTCCAGGTCCTCATACAGACAAACAATCGGGTTGTTATGTTCTGTGTGAACAAGCAGGGGGGGTATGGGCTCTTACTCTCATGCACAACCATATTCTTCTGAGGGTGCTGTACTTACCGGGTCAGGACAACTGCCTGAACAGTCTGAGCTGGGTCCTTCAGACTCATGAGTGGCGCCTGGCTTCAGGAGTGACCCAGAGGCTTTTCTGTCTCTGGGGGAGACCCTGGCTGGCCCTGTTTGCCTCCCTGAACAACTCACAGTTGCCAAAATTCTGCTTTTCTCAGCCACATCGCAGGAGGGTGGCGGCGGATGCCTTTGTGATCTGGTCACAGGACCTGCTTTATGCATTCCCACCGACACCTCTGATTGCCAAGTGCCTTTTCAAAATCCAGAGCAATCAAGCCTCAGTAATCCTGAATGCGCCCAGGCAGCCTTGGGTTCCCCCTGCTGCTCTCCCTGTCAATGGCAACCACAGTACCACTGGGCTGGGACCTGGACTTCCTGTCCCAGGAGAGAGGCTCCCTGCTACATACCAACCTGCAGTACCTAATACTGACAGCATGGCTTCTGAAAGGGTAGCACTGGCCCCTTTCAACCTCCCTGGTGAAGTTAAGCAAATCCTGCTGGCCTCCCAGAAGCCATCCACCAGAAGGACTTCTGCCTTCAAGTGGAGGAGGTTCTCTGTCTGGAATGCAGAAAGGAATGAGAACTCGTTCTCCTGTCAGGTAGAGCTTGTGCTGCAGTACTTGCTGCATCTCTGCCACTCAGGCATGAAATCTAACTCGGTGAGGATACATCTCAGCACCATAGCGGCTAACCATCACCCTATAGAGAGGAAGCCCCTCTCAGGCCAGCCTTTGGTCTCTAGATTCCTCAGGGGCCTCCTGCTATCCAAGCCTCTCTCTGCTCTCCAGCAACGGAATGGGACCTCAATGTGGTGCTCTTCCAGCTCACTAGGCCGCCATTTGAGCCTTTGGCCACCTTCCACCTGAGACACCTCTCCTGGAAGGTGGCCTTCTTGGTGGCGTTGACGTCTGTTCGCAGAGTAAGTGAGCTGCAGGCCCTAGTGGTGCACCGGCCCTATACAAGGTTCTGTACGAACAAGATGGTGCTTCGCACGCATCCCAAATTCCTCCCAAAGGTGGTGTCTGCTTTTCACCTCAACCAGGAGGTAGTTCTCACCACGTTCTTCCCACGGCTGCATGCCGGCAGGGAGGAGGTAATCTTGCATACCCTGGATTGCAAGAGGGCCCTGCCCTTTTATTTACAGAGGACCAAGGCCCATCGAAAAGCTCCTCAGCTTTTTATCTCCTATGAACCCAGCAGACCGGGGCTACTTGTGACCAAGCAAGCAATGTCCACCTGGGTGGTGAACTGTATTTCCTTCGCTTATGAGCGAGCTGGCCTCTCTCTGGAGTGCCGGCTCACTGCTCATCGCGTGAGAGCTATGGCCACATTGGTGGCCAACCTATGTGCATTGTCGGTGCAAGGCATCTGTAAGGCCGCCATGTGGTCTTCAGTCCATACGTTCGCAGCCCACTACTGCCTTGAGAGTGAGTCCCACAGGGACAGTGCCTTTAGCCAGGCAGTGATCAGAAACATTCTCGGTGTATAGGCAACTCCTGCCCTCCGACTCTTCAGTGTTCAGGCTACTGGAGTTATGGTAATGCTGGATGCTGGGTCTGCAGAGCCTTTTGGTAGGGACTCACCTTCTGCAAATCACGACCTCCCTTGGATCACCGTTGCTGCTGTCGTGGTTCGGGCCCCAACAGCCTGGAGCTAGGGAGTCCCATATGTGAGGACTGACTTCCTGCTTGTTCCTGGAGAAAGCATAGTTGCTCACCTGTAACAGGTGTTCTCCAGGGACAGCAGGAATCAGTCCTCGCAACCCTCCCTCCTCCCTTGGGAGATGCCTTCTTTACCTTTTTGTCCTTTGCCTAAGCTGTGTCATCTGACTAAGCAAGATGGCATCCTTGGGCGGGAAGGGGACCACACATGCATGGTAGCATTCCCAAAGGCTTTCTTTGAAAGCTGGGGAATGCTCCGCATGGACTCCATCAGTGCCGATGTCACCCATATGTGAGGACTGATTCCTGCTCTCCCTGGAAAACACCTATTACAGATGAGTAACTACTCTTTCCTACTTGCTGATGGATTATATATCAGTAAGGGAAACAATGATCCAGGGTAAAATATCAGACTCGGATTTGCATAGTTGTTGCCCACAGGCAATAATGATGGGTATCCTGTGCTCCCCTTTCCAACCGGCTCTGCCTTCCCCCTGCTTGGCTCTGACTCTCTCCCGATCGGCTCTCGTCTTACTGTGTTCCCAAGTGATAGCAGCAATTTTCTGAATGAAATACAGCCTGGGGCTGCCCAGGCCCTGTAAGATCCCTCTCTCTCCTCTCGCAAGGCTTCTTGTTACTATGGATACCCTGAAAGGGGAAAGAGGGCGGGACACTACAGGGCCTGGGCAGCCCTGGAATGAATTTCATTATCAGATTCGCTGTTGCTGCATGGGACTGCTTCACCCAATTAGCGAGAGTTTCAGACTCAGACTGAGGCATGGCAGTTGGGGCAAAACTCCAGTGCCTATCAAACTTTGGTGCCGGAGGCAGTTGCCTTCATTGCCTATACCTAATCCAGGCCTGTACAATATAATATCCCCCTTCCCCCATGTATTCAGTAGGATACACACTACAAATACCTAGATCAGGGGTTGCCTACTCCGGTCCTGGTGCATCATAATCCAGCCTGATTTTCAGTATGTCTCTAATGAAAATTCATGAGATATATCTGCATACAGTGGGAGGCAGTGGATGCAAATATACCTCATGAGTATTCATTAAGAACATCCTGAAAAACCAGGCTGGATTGTGGTGCACCAGGACTGGAGTTGGCCACCTCTGACCTAGATGTATCACTCCCACATTCCCTTTAAAAACCACTCCCATCACATCCACCAGAGTAGCTGCATCCACTACCCCCCCCAGTTTCAGCATAGAAGGTCAATGCAATCTGAGATTCTTCTGCAAATTCCAGAACATAATGGAACTTGTGCAATCCAGTAAAGACCAAGTGTTGATCATCGCTGTAAGGACATTCATAAACTGTTCAGCTTGTTACTCTATTAGCTGCACTAAAACTAAATACCTTCATCCGCGTCTCTATAAATATGGAGAATGGTAGTCCTGGTCTCAGCACCATGATGAAGTGGCTGTGACTATGTCACACGCAACAATAAATAAAAAATTTCAGTGGAAAACCCAATCGGAATTTATACGTCAACAAATCAAATTTATTATCATATAAAACCTAGTAGTTTACTCAATGTTTCTTAATGTTCTAATAGTCTTTGGCATTCACCAGGACCCACTAGCAGGGAACCCACTTAAGGGGGCTTCCTTTTTGACTTTTTTCCTCCAGCCCAGAGCAATGACATCAGCTGGAGGGGACTCCGAGTCTCTCTCAAGCTGCTGAAAAGGAAAGCACAGGAAGGAAGGGTCACAGCTGTAGTTTTCCAGCTCTCCACTCTTATCGAAGGCAGGTAGATGCAAAGTGGATATTCTGAAAACTGGGCTCCAGGACAAGCTTGAGAAACATTACTGCAATTAGTTGTTGTGCTATGTCCTCCTGCTATTGACTTGTGGGATGTGATAAAACTGGAATTTTCTAAATCTGTTTTCTTTCTGTTAGCCTCTGCAACAGTAAGGCTTGTTCTTCCAAGACAAGTATATTAAATCTATTATGTCTGCACAGATGTATGCCCTTCTTAAAAAGGTATTGTGTTCAGGTTTTCAAGGGTACATTTTGGTTATGGTAACATAATTTCTCCCTGGACAAGCAGGTTGCGTCAGCCACACCTGGTGACGTCATCCGATGGCGCCAAGGACAGAGTGCCCTCCTATAGCTCAGAAAGGCAAAGCCTTTCTGAGCATGCTACTGTGCCGCCACCTCAGGGACCGCCCCTACCTGGCTCAGTTTTTTCTTCGTCTGCCCTGCCTGCAGGATGGAATCTACAGCTCTCCTACTTCTTCTTTCAATGGATAAAAACAAGGAAAAGAAAAACTGCAAACCTGGATTCAAGAAATGCCCCAAATGCGGAAGAAAGGTGAACCCTGAAAACACCCACGATCGCTGCATCTGCTGCTTGGGGGAAGCTTAGCATGTGGAGGACTGCCCCCACTGTACCCGCATGTGCCCCAGAGCTTGCAAAGCATGTAGCTACACTCTTCAGGAATTCCTTTCCTCCTCCGAGAGCGCAGCAAGTAAGGCCCCAAAAGCAAGAAAGGACAAAACGGCAAGAAAAGACAAAACTGCGAAGAATGAAACCAGTACTAGCAGAAAGGAGGTGAGCAATGTGGCTGCTGCCATCTTGGACGCCTCCGGGACTCCCTCCTCCACCGCAACTTTATCGGCTGCTCAAAAGCCCTCCTCTGATGCCTCCTCGGCTGCTCCTCTTCCTAAGCGCCCCTCTGAGTCAGACCATGACAAAGAAAGAACTGCCGCGGGCTCCACCGAGTTTTTGTCTCCCATCTGGCAGCCTCCCCGTGCCGAAAAACACAGCCACAGGGAAGAGCCGCCCACCACCAACGTCACTAAGCATCACTTCCGCGCTGACGAGGGATCCCCAGCGCACAAGACTCCTCCCCCTCCAGCTCCTCAGCTTAATGCAGGGCTCACAGCCTCCGCGCCGCAGTGTCTCGCTCTGAAAACGGACACAGACCGCACCGGAGAGCCAGGAAAGGCAGCTCCAGTAGCAGGAGTTCCTCCTGCAGCTGGCACAGGAGCAGGAAATGCGCCAGAACTCGCTCCCCACGCAGATCACGCTCTGTCACACCCTCCCTACCAGCACAACACCCCAGTGCTTCAGGGAACATCAGCAAGAAAACAAAAGATGCCCTGCACAGTACCAGATCCACAGGTGACAGACAGCACACCAAGGACACACAAACAGCGCTCATAGAGCTCCTGTCCAAGATCATTATACAGTGGCACTCCAGCTGGAACTCCAGTAGACCTCACGCTCCCCGGATCCTCCCAGGTGCTCACGACCACTGTCATCAAGGTCAACTTCCCCGGGCATAACTCCCTACAACCCAGGACACCTTCTCCCCCTGGGTCACCTGTGCTAACAGACTTTTCCCCGGAACCTCTTATGGACAGTGAAGAAGAGCACGTGGCTGGCCTGTCTCCCTCCAACTGCTCCCACTGCTCCTCCAGCAAGGGGCGCTCCCATTCCCCCTCACCACCAGCTCCAACGCTGCCACCTCTGCCACCATCTCCCCCGGAGGATCTGACGTACCCCAAGTTTCTACAGAAAATATCTATGCGCCTGGCACTCTCGCCTATGGACACACCAGACCCTAGGAATGAGGTCCTCGGTCTCCTCAGGCTTGAGAAACATTACTGCAATTAGTTGTGCTATGTCCTCCTGCTGTTGACTTGTGGGATGTGGTAAAACTGGAATTTTCTAAATCTGTTTTCTTTCTGTTAGCCTCTGTAGCAGTAAGGATTGTTCTTCCAAGACAAGTATATTAAAACTATTATGTCTGCACAGATGTATGCTCTTCTTAAAAAGGTATTGTGTTCAGGTTTTCAAGGGTACATTTTGGTTATAGTAACATAATTTTTTTATCTGAGGACATGGTCAGATTGGGGGAAGATCCTGGGCAGGAAGTGATGTTTCTTCTTTTATTGGTTATGTTCTATTATACTCCTGAAGTGTTGGTACATAGATAGTATTCTTGCAAGTATTCTTCCTGATAGAATGTTCCTGTTTTTTAGATGGTGTTAAGAGGTCTGTAGGCCTTTGGTCAATAGAGAAGTGGGGGGTAGAAAATCAAAAGTGAGATGGTGACAGCTATACTATGTGCTGTCGATGGAGCGAAACAGAAGGAAAGGAGTTGGGAATTATCTTCCATATCACAAACTGCCCGCTCTTCCCTCTTTCATTTTTAATTTGTTTAATTGTAATTTTGTTAGCATTTTTTGTTAACTTCTCTGATGCACAGACAAAATACATCATATGGTGTAAGTCTCCTGAAAATCCAACAGTCATTTGAACATAAAGTTCCATATACATGTGGTCAACATGCATTTTAATTGCCAAAATTAAGTTGTTGGAGCTACACAGACCTCTGCATTAACTAGTGTTCTCAACAGTTTCCCATTTAGTTCATAAAGGAGAGCTGTTTTTTAACTGCTTGTTAACTGCATTGCAGATAAGGCAATTCAGTTAGCACAACCTGAATAAGTGTAGCTAACATGTCAGACAAAATGGAGGGATTAACTGCTAGTGTGGTAACTTACTGTGCTCTAACTGTAAGTAGGAGTCCCTATCCATTATCTGTCTATTCTCCACCTTGTTCCATATTGGCTGTTCCTTGTTCCTTGTTCCATATTGGCTGTTTATGTGGAAATTACTGCACATTTATGCAAAGTGCCATATTAACTGTTAGTGTGCATTAATTGTCATGTTAACAGTTAAAACAAATCAAGTTTAGTACATCGGCCCCTAGGCAAATACAAATTGAGTCCCTTTTATACTAAAGCCTGCTAAGGATTTGCCATTATCATGCCAATCTCGTGCAAGTTAATTGCAAAGGTCGCATGTTAGCTGTCGGGGACATGTCCAGTATGCCCCTGGCAGTTAATGCAGAAAGAGTTGCCTAATGTGCGCTCCACTGCGACAGGTTCTTGTAGTGACTCTTAGAGGTATCATTATGCATACCCATATTAGGCGATGCATTGCTACCGAGCACGCAGCAATAGGCTGGGCTCTCGTGCTAATGCACTTTCGACACACATGCACTGCCCATTCCTCACCCCATCCCTCAATTGCCAATCGTACATTTAGCATGTGATGGTAGACACTATCACGCAATAGTATTCCTGATACTAGTTGCTGTGTATTAAAGTGCCCATTAACCAGCTAATGGGCTTTAATAAAGGAGGCCCTTAATGTTTCAAACAAATGTAATAGTAAAATCCTTTATTGCTGTGGAGGCCAATTCAGAGCCCTGCATACCTGGGTCGTCCAAACATCCAGAAAATGGATGGGGCACATTTGTACCCAATTCTGCAAGCGCGGGAGCTATATATATGTTCCCGCAATTGGAGGATCGGGCAATTCTGAATAGTGAGACGTACAGCAGACTGCCAATCCTCACCGCTGAATGCTCCTGCTGGTGTGCCACTGGAACATCCAACAGGAGCGCATGATGGTAATTCCCATTTCCCCGCTGCCCAACCCCACTGGGGGCCCCCATGGCTGGGATCAGTTGGATGGCACTCACCCGTGGCAGCACGCTTGGCTGGGGGGCTCCTGCCCACATATGGAGGGGTGCCCGGAACTTATTCCACCTCAGAGAGGGAATAACCTGAGCATCCATGTCACTGCTGATAGCCATACAGGGCCCTGACCTGAATAGGCCCTGTACGTCTGGGTGCTATGGGCCTGCCCACTCTCTGTCCCACTCCCATCCAGCGCTCCCCGCACAGCGGCTCTGTGTGGAGAACCATGCCATCAGAACACGGTCCCTGCAAATAGCGGGTTTGCATGTCCATTCCGGATGTACATCCCCACTATTCAGAGATCAGAATGACCCCCATATTGTTTTAGGGACATAATAACACTTCAGTGTGTGAATTGAAGAATTTCAGTCTGATGCTTTGTTGATACAGATACTCGAGGCTAGATTTATGAAAGCATGGTACTGCTTTAGCGCTAACACAATTACTGTGTATTATTAGTAAATTGATCTCATTGCATAAAATGGAACCTGTGGTACAACACATACAAATGCTTGCTAGCGTGAGTTAATATGGTAGCACTTTCTAGTAAATGCTGTCTTACTACACTTTTGGTGTTTTATGATTTAAATTTTTCATGCTTTATATAAGGAGACTTTCTCTTACATTTGTTTTTTAATTTACATAAATGAAAATTGATCTACTGAAAAAATCATGAGAAAAAAAATAAACGTATTTTGCTTTAACAAATAGACTGCAGATTTGTTTCTCATACTTGATTTGCAGTGTCAAGTGTCTTCCACTTGAGGTCATCCTTCTAACATTAGATACTGTTCTTGAATTAAGCACTAGTCATTCATTTCAGGGACTGAGGAAAGAACTGATGTACATTCATTCACTTTTGTCTTAGTTCAATTTCTTTAGTGTTTTTTCAAAAACAGAAACCTGGCTTATAAACAATGACAGCAAATAAGCAGACTGCTGAAACTAGAAGACGATACCAGTAAACAGATTTGACTGTAGTTTTGTTTATTTTGTAGCAGGAAAGTAACTTTTAGAACTGAAGACAGGGCCGGTGTCCCCATTAGAGGAACTAGATGGTCGCTTAGCTCACCGGCTCTCCAGGGGTTGTCCATTGCTGCCCACAGCCAGCACTGCCCTCCTCTCTGGAGCCCGCAGTAGCAGCAATGCCCTGAAACTGCAACGCAGCACTTACTCCTCATCTTCAGGGATGCGTTGTAGTTTCTCTCTTGCACAGTCTGCTATTTCTACCCTCCTCCAATGCAGATATTCGGTTTATGCAAAACCAGAAGTCTGTTTAGGACGGTGAGGCAGATGTGCTACATTGCACAAGAGAGAAACTGCGACATAGCCCCAAAGATGGTGGGTAAGTGTTGCATCTGGGTTTTGGGATTATCGCTACCACTGCTGGCCCTGGAGAGGGGTGGCAGCAATGGGTGTGGTGGGGCAGTGGGTGGCGGAAGGATGAAGGGTCTGCCTAAGGTGCCTCCAATCCTTGATGTTTTTGAGGATTTTTGTTTTTTCGAGTCCTGTTGCTGTCATGTTTGCTGATTCCTGTTAGTGCTTGGCACAGCGCGGTTAAGCTTCATAGGTTATGTGTGTGTACTTATAACAGCCCCCTTTCCTTTCGGGTTGATGCCCCCCCAGCCCCCCTTCCAGTAAGCAGAGGCTCCCAGGACTTAAAGTACAAGCCTGAGGTGTTTCACACAGAAATAAAGCAGAGGTAAAGTAGAAACCAATTGCTAGTTAGTAGGAGGATGCAGAAGAAGAGCTAGAGCACTGGAGCAGCACGTACAGACCTAACAGGACATTCTTACAGAACAGAAACAAAACCCAAGTAATAGACAGAAAATGGCCAAGAAGCAGGCATGGGTCAGGGCAGGCAGAAGAAGCTTCTAACCAGAAGACTGAAAGAGAGATCAGATACTGAGGATCAGCAGAAGTAGTAAAGCACTCAGGAACTCGCATGTGAGACCTATCCAAGGGCATGGAGAATGGGAATTCTTGGGTTAAAAAAAAAAAGAGCAGGGCAACAATTAGGGAAGATGCATTGCTTGAACCAACTAAACCAGGATGCATCCTTAGAGAGCCAGTTGGGGAGCAGCATAAAAGGCAGGAAGCGACTGCAGCTCACTTCCTAGGAAATCCTTCTGGGAGGTAATACTGTAGCAGCATCTTAGGTTTTCAGTCAGTTTTTCATTTTTCAAGTTCACTCGGTTCAGTCCTTGGTGGAAGGCTTTGAGCCCCATAGTTGGATACATTGTAAGGAGTATCGGCAGCATCACAAAAGATAAGACACCAAATAAACTGTAGGGATTTGAAATGATATTTCATCCACATCCCTCCAGTCCACTCCAGACCAATGGATAGTGCCCATCGACCTGTAGCTGAAGACTGATATGCAAATTTTTTTCCTCCTGATGACATGCTATACCCTCTGAGGCTCCCCTCTCCTTTCTCAGTACTTCATTCTCCAGCAGCTGGGGTACATCCATCCATTCGCTGGTCTGGAAGGAATGGATAGTTCCCTGAGGCTCCCTTAGCTGTTTCTTGTCCTGGAGGAGCAGAACTGTTCCTGGCAGGAGGGCTCAGACTGCACTGCCTGTGCACTTTAAAAAAAAAAAAAAAAAAAAAAGTGTAGTGCGGCTATTTCATTTTGTGTGGCCTGGCAGTCACTCCGGAACCCTTCAGTGGGCAGGAGAAGACCCCCTGCGAGACCACTGTGAACCGTTTAGTCGGCATCGGTAGAACCCGATGGCAGTGGCAACCCTGCGGCCTCGAGGAGCTGAGCGCTGTCCCCTTCATTACCCGTAGTGAATCTGTGTGTGCGCGCGCGCATGCTTGTGGAAGCCATTTTTTCGGGTGATTCTTACCACCAACGCGATTCCTGGCCCTTGGCCTCCCCGTCGCATTATGCCAGGGTCTAAATATTTTTGTGCGGCATGCAGCGTGCGTCGGGGCTCTCTCTCTCAGGCAGGCTGTTGCAAAACGTGTGAGAGAGAGAGCTGTGAGCTAGAGGAACATCGGGAGGAAGTTGGTCTGTGCCGGGGGGGTGGGGGGGGTCACAGGACTCACAGGGGAAGCTGGATCAAGTATCAGGACTTCTCTCTCTGACATATGAACTTTCTCGCACTTTCTCTCTGGTGACCATTTTGTCAGGAAGCCTATGAGCTGCTATGGCCATCTCAGACAAAGAGCTGGGGCAGACAGTTGCTAGAGGGGAATTTCAGGAACTTCTCCATTCAGCAGCGATTTCAGATGAGAGCTCTCTCTTCTCTCCAGAATTCATCTTTCTGCTTCACAAAGCCTTCATGCTGAAAAAGGGACAAGCACAAGAAGGGCTTGTGATTGGCATTCAGCATGCGGGGCTTAAGCGCGCATTGCTTATGGAGGCCGAGCATGGTTACCCTAAGCTCCTGAGGTGCTCTGGGGTCCCATGGCATACTTGTCAGACCTCTGTTATCAGGAAGTGCTGTTTTGGCGACCAACGTAGAACAGATTCTACAGTGGGCCGAACAGCATCTGGTGGCACCATCAGCCGACTATGTGGCCGGAAAGGACAACATACAAGTGGATGACTTGAGCAGGCATTGGCTGGATACAGCAGACTGGTCGCTGGAGGATCTCACATTTGCAGGCTTAGTAGATCGCTGGGGGCCACTGGTGATGGATCTCATGGTGTCAGTGAACAATGCC
Organism: Ichthyophis bannanicus; assembly: GCA_033557465.1. NCBI lineage: Eukaryota > Metazoa > Chordata > Amphibia > Gymnophiona > Ichthyophiidae > Ichthyophis > Ichthyophis bannanicus. The sequence continues at coordinate 1,336,546,623 of CM066032.1, read as the reverse complement.
AAAACCAGTCATTTTTTTCAGCAGGCAGAGAGAGCCAATGTCAGAGGGGCCGGATGCCCTGGCGCACCGTGGCCCCGGGAAGGACTACTGTATGCATTTCCCCTGTGGGCCCTCATCAGTCATCTCCTGCAGAGGATTGCAGAGGATTGTAGAGCACCACGGTCGCATGATATTAGTAGCCCCGGATTGGCCTCGGCGTCTGTGGTACGTGGATCTGATCAGGTTGGTGGTGGACCAGCCTTGGTGCCTGGCGGTGTCGGATGACCTGCTCGCACAGGACCAGTGTTCATGCCTCAAGTGGATCGAATCTCATTTACAGCCTGGCCCTTGAGCGGGCAAGGTATTGAAACAGAGCAAGGTTGGACTCTTTGAGCAATGCTTCGGTGCTCGGCAGTTGGCTTCTGAAGCGACTAAGGTGCCATCTCTGTTGGCCTTCTACAGGAGGGACTGGAGATGGGCCTTCCCTTAGCTCCCTGAAGATTCAGATGGCAGCTTTGTCTTTTTTCTGGGGTCTGGTGGTTGGTAAGTCTCTAGCCTTGCACTTGGACGTCTCGCGCTTTCTCCAGGGGGTTTGGCGTCTGCATCCTCCCCTCTGGTCTGCGATCCCTTCCTGGGATCTGTGTCTAGTGCTCAGGGCCTTGATGGCAGCCCTTTTGAGCCATTGAAGTGTGCTACTTTGAAAGACTTGCCACTCAAGATGGTGGTCTTGGATGCAGTTTGTTCCACAAGGTGGATTTCTGAGCTGCAGGCTCTGTCTTGTTAAGATCCTTATCTGTCCTTTCAAAAGAGGCTGTTTCCATTCGGCTTGTGCCTTCCTTCTTGCCTAAGGTGTTTTCTCCCTTTCACATGAACCAGGTGGTCTGCCTGCCCTCCTCCTCTAAGGAGCAGTGTCAGGGGAAGGATAAGGATCTTCGCCTTGTAGATGTCTGGAGGGTGCTTCTCCAGTACTTGGAGATTACAAATTCCTTTTGTAAGTTCAACCATTTTTTGTGCTATTTTGCTGGCCTCCACAAGGGAAAGTGATGGCTAAGTTGACAGGAGCGCTGGATTAAGGAGACTTTTGCCTCATCATATCTGTTACAGAACTGGCTGGTTCCGATGGATTTGCGCTCCCATTCCACCCAAGCACAGGCATCCTTGTGGGCAGAGCAGAGCTCGATAGCCCCTGCAGACATTTATTGGGCAGCAATGTGGGCTTCACTTTCGACTTTTGTTAAGCATTACTGCTTGGATGCCCACATGAGGGCAGACACAGCCTTTGGCTCAAGGGTTTTGCGAGCTGCTGTGTCTTATTCCTGCCCAGTGAAGTTGTAGCTTTGGTATATTCCACTTATCTGGACTGGTCTAGGGCGATATGGAAGGTAACATTCTACTTACCAGTAAATGTCCTATCCTTGAGTCCTGCTAGACCAGTCAGGACCCACCTCTGGAACTGTATTGCTCTGTTATTCTGCTGCGGTACCCTTGGGTTCGCCCTGATTTTTATACTTGACTCTGCAGTTTCATCATCTACTTGACAGCCTTATGTTTATGCTTTCCTGTACATAGTTCTCTACTGTTAATCACTCGTAGTTGCCCACGGTTGAGGTTGTGTGAGGCTTCCATATGCTTTAGGATGAATACTGAAGGGACCTTTGGTGGCTGAGGTAAATAGAGGCATGGGAGTGATGTCATTGAAACCTGGGCTTTTCATTGGTTCTTTGTCTCCACTAATCTTCTGGTAGAAGAACACAACCCACTGGTTTGGACTGAACTGTGTTGGGAAGAAGTGGGTTGAAGCCCACTTCATACCATAACCAAAAGCAATCCTTGTGGCCTAATAGAGTAACCGGAAGTCAAAAAAACTAACTAAATGTGACCATTGTTTTGCTGGGCAGATTTCAGAGCACAGACTGAAAAACTCATGGCAGTGGGTCAAGTATGAGATATGTAGAAACAGGAAATATGCCCACCACAGACTGGACAGAGAAGGGAAAAGAGGGGTAGAAACAAAGTAAAGACAAGCTGTTAGGGAAGTGATGATAACAAACTCCAGTCATTTGCGGAAGTCTGAAAAGTCTGAAACTGCTTGCACAGGAAACAGAGCTAGATCAGCCACCTCTCCGCACTCCCTGCACTCCTCTCCAGCCTCACTAGGTACCAGCCTTCTTACTCCCACTGTCGTTTGCTGCCTCTCCTAGTCTCCCTTCTATGTCTCACATACCAGTCCACTGGGGTCGCCGCCCAACCGTGATCTCCTGCTGGCGTTCTCGCTCCCTTTCTAATCTTCTTCTCTGTGCCCCCTCCCGCTCTGCCCCCTCTTCTTCTGCAGCTTCTACCCACTCCTACTCCCAATCCTCTGCCCTCTCCACTGCCTCCCAGTCTACTCTTAAGATTGGCCTTGTTAACTGCTGCTCCCTCAGGACCAAGTCCCTCCTCGTCCAGGATTTGATCTCTCAGGCCTCCTTTGACTTGACTCTCCTCACCGAGACCTGGTTAAAGGAAGGGGAGGACGCTCTTCTTGCTCGCTGCCTCCCAGCAGGATTTGCAGCCGCTTCAGTTTCCCGCACAGGTCGCTCAGGTGGCGGCGTGGCCGCCATCCTCGCTCCCTCTCTCTCTTTCACCTAGATTTTCTCTCCCTTTCTGTCCTACCCCGAGGCCCTTCTCCTCCACCTCCACACCACACCCTCTACCCATGTTCTCCTCATCTACGCACCCCCTGCTCTTCGGTCTGACCTCTGGGACTCTCTTCTCCGTTCCATTTCCGACCTTTCCCTGCTCTTTCCCCATCTCCTCATCGCTGGCGACTTTAATCTTCACCTTGACTCCCCCTCATCCCCCAGAGAGCATGCATTCCTCTCCCTCCTGCATGACCTGTCTCTTCTGCAACACATCTCTTTCCCTACTCATTCTGCTGGCCATACTCTGGACCTTCTCCTGACTCTCTCCTCCTCCACGCTTTCCCTATCCAACCTGTCCTCCCTCCCCCTTCCTTGGTCGGATCATCTTTGCATCTCAGCTTCTTGCTCTCACTCGGTGTCATCTTCCCCTTCCGTCGCGCCTCCCGCCACTCCATGCCTCTCCCGCTCCATCACCCCGTCACTGGCTCAGCAATTTCCCCCAGCCTCAGATCTGCTCCCCGCCGACTTTGCCTCGCTATCTCCCAACTCTCAGGCCTCTACTTGGTTCTCTTCCCTCTCAACCGCTCTTGATCGCGTTGCTCCCCTCCGTCCACGCCCTCCTCCACGTCGCCCATCACATCCCTGGTATCACCCCGGTCTCCTCCTGCTTCGTTCCCTACTCCGCAGAGCCGAAAGGCAATGGCGTAAGTCCCCCTCTCCGGCCACTTTGTCCCTCTTCAAAGCCCAGCACTCCCATTACCGTTCCCAGGTCCATCTTGCCAAGTCTTCCTTCTTCTCCAATGCTATCGCCAACGCTCCCAACCAGACCCGTCACCTCTATTCCACCCTTAAATTTCTTACCTCTCTACACCCTTCCGCCCCCTCCGCACCTACCCATCCTATCCCTGCTCCTTCTCTTCTTGCTTCTGCCTTCAGTAACAAAATCTCCTCCTTAAGGGCTTCACTGCCCTCTCACCCTCCGCCCATTCTCTCTCCTCCCCCAGCTGCCTCCCCCCCCCCCTGTCTCTCAACTATCCCACACATGGTCTTCCTTTTCCCTGACCACCACTGCCGAGTTTCACCATCTCATTTCCGCGTCCAACAAAACCTTCTGCTCCCTCGACCCCATCCCTCCCTCCTGGCTGCTGACTCCCTCTCAGTCTTTCCTTCCCTACATTCAAACTATTCTGAACAACAGTCTCTCCACTGGAACTTTCCCCTCCCCCTGGAAGCACGCTCTAATCCGCCCACTCCTCAAGAAACCTTCTCTTGACCCTCTCGACCCCAACAACTACCGCCCAGTCTCCAACCTTCCCTTTCTGTCTAAACTTCTTGAGAAGGTTGTCTTTGCCCAACTATCTCATCACCTTGACTCCACCAACTTCCTTCACCCCCGCCAATCCGGTTTCCGTCCTGTGCACAGTGTTGAGACTATTCTTCTTGCCTTCACCAACGCCCTGCATGTAGCCCACGATCGTGGTGAAATCTCGGTGGCGGTAGCCCTTGATCTTTCTGCTGCATTCGACCTTGTAGATCACTCTCTCCTCCTCTCCCGACTACACGATGCTGGCCTCTGTAGCACTGTCTTCCGGTGGTTCCACTCCTTTCTTTCCTCTCGTTCTGGTGCTGTTCTCTCCTCCTCCCCTTCTTTTCATTTATTTCATTTATTTTCATTTATTTAGGCTTGATATACCGCCCAAGACCGAGGTATCAGGGCGGTGTACAATAAAAGGCAGCTGTGGAAAAGCAAAGAGAGAAAGGAGCGCCATTGGAAATAGGAAAGAGTAAGAGAGAGAAAGAGAGAAAATTAGAGTAGAGTCTACAGAGCTAAACACAGGGACATGGGGAGGGAAGGGAGACAGGGTGTGGGAGTTGAATGTGATGTGGGAGTCAGGAGTTGAGTGGTAGTTGGATGTAACGTGAGGGGCATGAATTGGTATGTTGACTACATATCAGGGGGAGACCTGTAGGTTGTACGCTTGAGAGAAAAGGTGAGTCTTGAGGAGAGTTTTGAAATGGAGGAAGGAGGGTTCAATACGAAGGGTGTGAGGGAGGGAATTCCAGAGGGCAGGGGCCAGAAAAAAGAAGGCAGAGTGGCGGGTAAGTTCGAGGTGGGCCTGGGATGGAGGAGGAAGGAATAGACGATTGGTATGAGATGAGCGAAGAAGACGGGGAGCGGGCTGGTGGAAGATAAGGTCAGAGAGATACCGAGGAGTGCTGGTGTGAAGAACCCTATGAGTGATAATGATATACTTGTAGATAAGTCTGAATTTGATGGGAAGCCAGTGAAGGGAGAAGAGGCAAGGGGTAATATGATCAAAGGGGGAAGAAGAGGTGAGAAGGCGGGCAGCAGTATTCTGGAGAAGCTGAAGACGACGGAGTTGACAGGAAGGGAGACCAGATAAGATAGAATTGCAGTAGTCTAAGCGGGAAGTTACAAAAGAGAGAACCAAAGTGGTGAGGGATTGAGGGGAAAGAAAAGGACGAAGGGAGCGAATACGGCGCAGATGAAAATGGCAAGTACGAACAAGGGAGGAAATGTGAGGGTGAAAAGAGAGAGAAGAATCCAAGGTAACACCCAGATAGCGGAGGGTAGAGACAACAGGAATGGGAAGGGAAGACATCACAGGGGCTAGACTAGGTGGGGAAGAGGAGAAAGAAAACCAGATGGCAGAGGATTTAGAAGGGTTAACACAGAGGAAATTTTCAGAAAACCAGGAGGCAACAGAGGATAGACAGGCGTTAAGGGTGGAAAGATCAGGGGAAAGGGAGCTGGTATGATGAACAAGAAGGATATCGTCTGCGTAAAAATAGAAAGAAACACCAGATTGCTGAATGAGGAGGGCTAGGGGAGCAAGAAAAATGTTGAAAAGTAGAGGAGCAAGAATAGAACCCTGTGGAACACCACAGTGCAAGGGAAAGGGAGCCGAAGTGGAGGTACCAGAGTGAACAGAGAAAGAACGACGGAAGAGAAAGGAATGAAACCAGCGTAAAACAGTGCCACGAATACCAGAGTCAGACAGACGTGTGAGAAGGGTGCGATGATCGATAACGTCAAAAGCGGCGGAGAGATCTAAAGAAACAGCGATAGACAAGTCACCACGATCGTGAGAACGGTGAAGATCGCTAAGAAGTGCAAGGAGAACAGTTTCAGTGCTATGGCCAGATCTAAAGCCGGATTGACGGGGGTGAAGATAAAGAGTAGAGTCAAGATGTTGTGAAAGTTGTGTGAAGACTAATTTCTCTAGGACTTTAGAAAGGAAAGGGAGATTTGAAACTGGGCGCCAGTTGGCAGGTAAGCTGGGGTCGAGAGAGGGTTTTTTCAAAAGAGGGCGGACTATGGCATGTTTCCAAGAGTGGGGAAAACTACCGGAGGAAAGACTAGTATTGATTATACCAAGGATATACGGAAGAAGGTGGAGTGAAGGATCAAGGAGCCACGAGGATGGGAGGGGATCAAGGGGACAAGTAGTTTTATGAGAAGAGGAGATCACCTGAAAAAGTTCGGCAGAGGAAACAAGACTAAAAGAACACCAAGTATGAGAGAGAGCATGAGAGGGAGGGGGGGAAGGAATGGAGGAAGAAGGAGAAGGTGAAAGAGGAGGGGAAAGGGGAGGAGGGCACAGGGAAAAAGAGGAACGAAGAGACTGAATTTTATAAACAAAGAAAGAGGCAAGAGCTGTTGGGCTAGGGGCAGTGGAAGAGAGTGCTGATGAGGAGGGACAGGTTGACGAGGAAGACAGGGAGTGAAAGACCCGATACAGGCAACGAGAAGAGTTTGAGGAAGCAGTGATAAGGTCAGAAAAATAGGCCTTCTTAGCTGCAGTGATCATGGTGCGGTATGAATGATGAGCAGAACGAAAAGAAGTCAGGGAAGCAGGGGAAGGATGGCGACGCCAATAGCGTTCAGCACGCCGAAGATGGGTGCGCTGAAGATAAAGGCCGGGGTGGTACCAGGGGTGGTGGGAGGAGGGACGGTAGGGAACGGGGCGAAGGGGAGCAAGTGTATCAAGGGTACTGGAAAGAACAGAAGACCAGGAATCAGCTTGATGGTCGACAGGGAGTGAAAAGAATTCAACAGAAAAGAGAGAGTCGGCGGGAGGGAATGACTGCAAAATAAGGGGAGTGAGACGACGCCTAAAAACCTTAGATGGAGCTGGGGTAGTTGAAGCAAGGGTTTGGGCAGGGGGAAGAGGGAAGGAGAAGAACAGACAGTGATGGTCCGACCAGGGAAGAGAGACAGAAGAGATGGCAGAGGGTATGTAAGGGGAAGAAGAGAACGTAAGAATAAGATCTAGTATAGAGCCAGAGGAATGTGTAGGGCAGTGCACGTGTTGGTAGAGGTCAAGGTCTGAAAAAAGTGAACTGAGGGCCTTATCCCGGGGGCGGGTTGGGGGGGTAAGGTGGGCATTAAAGTCCCCGAGAACAACCAAATGGGAAGTGAGTAAAGAGGCTTCAGAAAGGGAGAGCAGAAGAGACTCCCAGAGGTCAGAGCGCATAGAAGGTGGGGCATAAAGAAGCAGGAAAAAGATAGGTACAGAGGTATTGGAGCGTAGCAGGAGAGCTTCGGGATAGCGGGGCTGAGGAGATACAAGAGAAAGAGAGAAAGATGAACGGTGAATAATGGCTACACCGCCCCCGGAGCGGTGGAGTCGGGGGAGGTGAAAGCTAGAATAGCCAGGGGGGAGACATCGGTGGAGGACTCCGTCCTCTCCCTCACGAAGCCAGGTTTCCGTAAGGAACAAGGCATCTTGCCCCTCCTCTGACTCCTTTCCCCTCCCTTGTGGGGTCCCCCAAGGTTCTGTGCTGGCTCCCCTCCTCTTTAATCTCTTCCTAACTCCTCTTACACTCCTTATACAACAATTTGGTATTTCAGCTTTCTACTATGCGGATGACATCCTTCTTCTATACCACACCTCCCCGGCTTGCCCCGACCTTGCCCCTCTTAACTCCTGCCTGGCCGCTATCTCTGATTGGATGATCCATAATTGTCTGCATCTCAACCTCTCAAAAACTACAGCTATTTGGTTCCCGCATGGTCATCAGCCCCCTACAATTGCCCCCTCTTTCCCTGCCATTCCTATCACTGTGGTCTCCACCTTTCGGTATCTTGGGGTACTTTTCGACTCAGATCTCTCTTTCTCTGCCCATGTTTCACATATCTCCAAAACCTCCTTTTTCTATCTCAGGCAAATTCACGCCGTTCGCCCCTTCCTCTCTCCCTCCGCTCTTGCTACCTTGTTGCTGGCCCTTGTTATCTCCCGTATTGACTTCGCTAACTCCATTCTCTCTAAGCTCCAACTCTCATGTCTTCAACGAATCCAGAACACCGCTGCTCGTCTCGTGTCCTCTTCCTCCCCTAGAGACCATGTCACGCCCCTCCTCTTCCGTCTCCACTTGCTTCCCATTTCCTTTCGCATCCAGTTCAAGCTTCTCACACTCGTTCACAAAGCTCTTCATACCACCACACCACAATACCTGGCCGATCTCATCCACTTTCACACCCCCCGGCACCCCCCCCCGCTCTTTCCACCTCAACCGCCTCACACTACCCCCCCCCCCCTCACTTGCTCACCTCCAATCCACCTGCTCCTCAGCTTTCTTCTTCATTGGTCCGGCTCTCTGGAACTCCCTTCCCTCTACTCTCCGTCTGGAGTCCCATCACCCCACCTTTAAACATGCCCTAAAAACCCACCTCTTTTCCCTCGCCTTCAATCCCCCTCCCCCCTAGCCTTTATCCTTCCCTATGCTGACCCTCCTCTCTCGTCTCTATCTCTCTGTCCTTTATTAAGTTGTAATTTTCCTTTCTTTTTCCGGCCTTGTGCCTACTGTAATGAAGATTTATTTTGTTGTAAACCGCTCTGTTTATCACTGAAGGGCGGTCAATCAAGCTAATAAACATAAACATAAGAATATAGTACAGTAAAAAGTCCCAACCACAATGAAATAATGTATCTAAGGACAGCACTAGATATCATTCATGGGAGGGGGGGGGGGTGGAACAAACACGATTCATACAGAAAGTCCGATTTGGTAATTCAGCTTCTGTTGTCTTTGTCTTCCACCCTCTGGCTCAGGCAAACTGTATTGTTTAAGAAAAATAGTGCTGCATTTTGCATTTTGCCTAAGATTGTAACTGATTGGGCATAATAAAGATCTAATTTCATTACTGACCAAGTGTCTGAGTCTGTTTGGAGCAGAGCGCGGTCATTCTTGTATCCTTGGGGTAAAAACAGTCCACCAAAATCCCCAAGAACTGGACTCAAGGAAAAGACATTGACTAGTAAGTAAAATGTCACCATATGGTTTATGGTTGATCTATTATGTTTGGCATACTGCCATTCTGCAACAATTAAAGCAGTTTACAATCATAACATAAAACACACAAACTAGGAAAGGAACTTCATGTTTTAGATAGGAAAGAGGAAAAAAATTAGAAGGGGAACCAGGTAAGATTTGGTAAGCAGGGACGGTGTTAGACATGCAGGGGCCCTGGGCAGAAATTGGTGAGGGGGCCCCAAAGTGTGCTTCCAGGCTATGCTTCCTTCATTTTGCAGCAGATTTGGGCCCCCTGTGGCATGGGGGCTCAGGGTATTTGCTCTGTTTGCCACCTTCCAATACTGGCCCTGTTGGTAGGGCAGATAGGAAGGGGGAAAAATTGGCCTGTACCCGCCTTCCACCGAGACTCATAACCCATGATTCCAAATGTCTGCTGAAAGAAAAGGTACTTTAGAGCAGACTTGAATTTCTGGAGGACAGGCTGCAGACACACATATGAAGACAGGCTGCACCAGAAAATAAGTGCTGTAAAGGAAATATGCAGAATGACGTGTCGACTTGTAGGAAGTACTTTGCTCACTCCATGCTCACCTGCCCCACATACCACTGCCTTCTAAGGCAAAGACAACAAGAAGGGGCATAAAGACAAATCAGAGAAGACAGATATTCTGGGGCTGCATCTTGGAGGGCCTTAAAACTCAAAAGGAGAATCTTGTACATAATACGAGAAGACACTGGGAGCCAATGGTGGCCCATAAGAAGAAAGGTAGCTTGATCAGATCTTTTGGCATGAGAGAGAATACGCACGCTGTATTTTGGATTGATTGTAACTGTTTCAGTTTATATTGTAAAAGGCCTTATGTCTCAGCAGCAAATATATATATGTAATAAGCAAAATTCCTGTAATGCTATACTAAAACAAATCCTAATTTATACCAATTTCCCTAACGAACCTAATCGTCATTATGCCACAAAGTCTGACTGAAATTTGCACTGACAAATTTTTTCTAGCTAACCACAACATGTTGAAATGCAGAATAGCCAGCTATACAACCTAATGAGCTGAGGAGCGAGCCAATTCCCCAATCCGAAGGGGCAGATGCATCTCTCTGTAGTAAGGAAGGAAATGGTTATTCTGCCAAGCTTAAGCAGCACAATGCAAGTCAGCACTAGTCTGGAGGTCAGACTCAAGTGGTTTATAAAGGGATAGGTCGGTGCAAGGCTCGGTTAGCGGCTGTAATAAATCTTAGCAGTTTGCCATAAGGATAATGACCAATGAACAGTCTATAGCCGATGGCGTTGTGTAAATTAGGGGCCCCCAAGCAAAATTAGCTGAGGGCCCCTTATGATGGTGGCAGCAGCCAGGAGAAGGTGATCAGAAAATACCCCTCAGCGTAGCAAACATCTTACAATAAAGATGTTTCCCACGCTGCCTCCCACTGCCTCTCTGCTAACAAGTATTTTCCCGTGGTAGCTCGAGGTCCAGAACAGCTTCTCCCCACGTAGAGTTGAACTTTTGGGTACTGCAAGATTTCTGGTGCAGTGGGGAGAAGCTGTTCTGGGCCTCAGCTATCGCGGTAAAGTACTTTGGAAACAGAGACTGTGGGAGGCGGCACAGCAAACATTTTTATTGTAAATATGATGTTTGCCACGCTCTTCTGCTGCCATTGTAGGCCAGGGAATGCTGGGCCAAATGGGCTCCCGTCTAATTTGGACTCTCACATTGCAGGGGCTGCATGGGCAGTATTAACACCACTGTAGCACAAAGCCAAGGCACAGGCCACCACAAAGGGAAAATTAAAGCTCAGAAATCTTCCTTTTTTTGACAAAAATAACTTTTTTAGAAGCTCCTCTGTGCTTTTCAGCTCCTTACATGGGCAGGTGATCCTTACACCCATTGGCTGGCCCTGAGCTTGTCGGTACCTGCAGATGAATCGGGATCCATTTATGTGCCCATCTTGTGTAGGGTGCCATCAGCAATGAGAGACAGTTGCAGAAGTTGGTGTCTTGTTTTACAGTTCTGGTTCCATGATGGTTGCAATGTTGTGACAACTTGCAGGTCCTCCAACTGGGTCCGAAGGCTGAGTAAATAGGAACTCCTTTTTTCTTTATTCATAGCTTTGCTGATGTATATGTGTAAAAAGTCTATTTTCACAAGTACACACAAGCAGCTTGCAACGTCATGAATACAGAGGCCTTAGTGCAGTGAAATTTGTAGTATGTCACAGAAAATGTTTCTCAATGGGCTTAAAAAGTGCACCCAGTGTGACAAGACTATATTGGTGATGGATACTCACAGTTGGTGATTGCAATGTCGGGGGCCTACCATGAACCCTCTGTGTTTGATTGCAGATGTCAGAGGTCTTCAGTCATGAGAAGCAATGCAGACAAATATTTGCACCTGCAAGTCTGGTCCATTGACAATCTGACTTCAGAGTTGTAAGTCAGGCATTCTGCTGCAACATAACATGCAAATGCCACTGTTCCCCCTCCTGCCCATACAACCCACACAAATGCCCTAGTCAACCCCCTCCCAGGGGGTCCAGAGTCCTAAGCAGATACCACGCAGGCCACATAGCACCTCCCATACTCCACCAACACGTTCCCCACAGACTTCACACAACAATCCCGTCATTGCATCCACTATCAAATGTGCATTGATAAATGCTAGGTCAATCAGAAACAAACCAAATACCATCTACGACTTTGTTCTGGACCAAAGCCTGGACATAATTTGCATCTCCAAAACTTGTCTAAATGATACAGACCAGGTCATCCTGAACCAAGTCACTCCACCGGACCTCTCGGCATTCAACTGCCCCAGAGCCCACAAGAGAGGGGGCGGAATCCTTATTCTCGCCAGAAAGGGCTACAAATTTAAACTGATCTCTACAAGCAACTCGACCGAGTCCAGCACAATCAACATATCCAATAAATATCTCAGCATTTGTCTCACCTAAAGGCCCATTAATGCCATGACGGAACATCTTTCTACAGTTCTGGAATCAATGTGCGCTCATAGCAGCCAGCACAAACCCCTCATTGCCCTAGGAGACTATAATTTAACCTCCACACCCACCAAAGAAACCAAAGCATTTCTTAAAGCCATGGAATCATTAAATAATTATCGCCAGACGCTCGTCGCACCGACACACCAGCATGGAACTACTCCGGATCTTGTCTTCATTCCTAAACAGCTGATAGAAAAGGATCAGGTCACAGCCCCAACAATCACCCACTCACATGGTTTGACCACCATGCCATTGCCTTCTCATTGCTCCTGGGTAGCTCCTCTCACGACAGAGAAGGGAAGAGCAACAGATGTTTCAGAGTATACAACAAGGATGCTTTCCTAAAGGAAATAATTCCACAACTCCAGCAAGAAAGTGACATCCTTGAAAAAACCATAGAAAGATGGAATCTCGTAATAACTAAGGCTTGTCATGAAGAAGACCCTTCTGAGCCTATGGAGTTGGTGAGAGAAGGGGATTCCATTACAGAAACTGACAGGCAGTCTGAGCACATGGCTCAGTGTTTTCAGAGAGAATGTAAACAAAGAGAGTCACGAGCTGGAAAGACACTCCCACGCTGTGACGTAGTCCCTAGTTCAGGAGATAATGAGATACACCTGTTTAAGGGAGAGGCACAGTTTAGCCCGGGGAAACAGGATGATAAAAAGTGGTCATTAGCCTGGACTAGAGGGGAGCAGAAAGAAGGAAGACGTCAAGAGGTGAGAACCGAGGGAGCCGTAGTCCTAACGCCAGAAAGAAGCAGCACAGGACAGGTGACGTCTGGTAAAGGCAAGAAGGATAAGATATTTCCTGGAAGGCAGGCTTGGGAAAACTCACATGCTCCAGAGAGAGAAACCTGCTGGCAGGATAATACTTGTAACTCTAAGGCTGAAGCTACGAGGCTGAGAGAGAGACAAACAAACACAAGCTGTGTTTGGGAATCAGTCTGACTTTGCAGAGCTGAGAATTCCTTTCCCTTCAAAGCCGAAAGGAAGGCTTCCCAACTTACATAGATTGGAACCTAGTTATAAAGTATTTCCCTGCAGTTGCCAGAATGTAGTAGACTCTCTAAAAAGAAACTTCAGTATATACGGTAATTCACAGTCCTATCCTTTAGAGTGCTACCGAGAGAAGCCATGTGAGGATAGTGAAGACGTCTGTTTTAAAGTTCAGGATAGCAGCTCACTGACACACCCTGTTATTGCTGACGCTGAAGAAATGCAAATTGACTCTGATAGCAGTGAAATAGTGGATAACCAGATGGACTGCACGTTATGTTTTGCTGACCACGTTGCGTCTCTGTGCTGAACACTAGTTTGAGAAAACTGGTAAAGCAACAGAAAGAATGGGGAACATTTTCTTTTGCTGAAGGAAGCTGTTATTGTTTGTTTGTACCGAGCACTGCACGTTGTGAGCCTGAAGCTGCTAAGGCTAATTTACCTGAGTTCTTGTACATATCCCTCAAGCCAATTGTATGGCAGTTTGTCCTAAGTTATTTACCTGCATTGAAATCCGTTGGGAAGGGGAAAAATAAATTCTTGTCATTGCCTGAAACACTCGACTACAACTCTTCTGTTCTCAAAGGGTAAAAGGGACTACCATTCCCAGAGGGCCTTGCAGGACCAATGCAGGGTCATGCTTTCTGAGTCAGGAATACAAAGGCAGACCAACTCAGCGCCTTAGGCGCTGAGCTGGCCACCGAGAGGTTGACAAGTGGCGTAGTCTGTTCAGATTTTTGCTTGGAATACAAAAGGACATCCCAACTGAAGGAAAAGAATGGAAAAAACATCAGGATACACCAGAAGTTTTGCCACATCTGGAAAGTATAGAGAGAAAATCTGCTAAGCTGCTGGTGGAGAGTGGTTGGAGATTTCGCTGGCAAAATCGTGCCAGGAGGATCAGGACACAGAGGATAAGACTCCTTTCTCAAGGCCTGAGTCTGCACCGTGCGAAGGTAACGGGTAACTGGGCACGGGTGTAGAGGATTCAAGAGAGAAAGGGGAGTTTTTGTTCTGCAGTAAAACTAGTTAGGATTTAAAGGAGAGTTTGGTGCCGCACTTGGTGGGCTTTTCTTTTTGCTTTCTCTGCAGGAACCACAATCCTTAAAAACTGGATCCACAAGAGGTGTTGCGGTGGATGTCCAATCAGTTCGAGAAGCAAATGGAACTGGCATATCGCATGCAAGAGCAGACAGCTGCAGCTATGTATGTCCAGCAGAAGCCCTTAGTAGAGCTAATAGAGGCTTTACTTGCCAAGCAGAAGGCTACCGAAGAAACAAACCCATCCTTTGCTGCGGTGGTAGGACCACAAGGCTGTGGAGCCTTAACTTTTGGCCAATTAACAACTAATGATGATTTGGATGACTTTATTGAGGCCTTTGAAAGGGTTGCAATAGCAGTCAAATGGCCAGTTGAGCAATGGGCAGTGAGATTTGCCACTTCCCTAACGGGAGAGGCTTTAGCAGCATATAAAACCATGCCCGCTGCTTTCGCGACCAACTATGAGAAGGTTAAAAAGCAGTTAAAGACAATTGGGTCTAACCCCAATGTTCTACCAGCGAATGTTTAGAGAGGCCAGACTTAAACCGAATGAGACACCTAAAGCGTTATATCAGAGGATCAAGGCTTTAGCCTGGAAATGGCTTGTTCCAGAAGGAAAAACCCTTGACTCCGTGCTAGACACGGTCATTCTGGAACAATTCATGGAGGCAGTACCTCCTGAGGTGAAATCTTTCTTAATTTTACAAAGTTGCCAGTCCACTGCAGAGGCAGCTGTCCTCACAGAGCGCTATTTTGAAGCAGAGTTGGTGGGAAAACCAAAAGGAGGCGCTCTGTACTTGGCTGGAATAACCAACTTTGGAAGATTAGAAAGGGGTATGAAAGCAAATGTGACTACTGGAAATGCTGTTTTGTTTATGAAAAAAGGAAAATGTTATAATTGTGGAAAAGGGGGACATTTCCAGAAAAATTGTACAGTGCGAACACACTAATGTCTGGAAAAGGAAAACAGGTGAGAGAAGGGTTCCTGTTAAAGGTGGAAGTTCAAGGCATTGTGGCCAATGCACTGCTTGACTCGGCTGCAGACCAGAGCATGGTCTCCAAAAAGCTCTGGCAGGCCGTTGAAGCCCGTGGTAGGTCTGCACCGAGGCAAGCAGAAGGTCAGGTTAAGATACGCTGTGTACATGGTGCTTCCTCTCATTATCCACTATACAGGCTCTCAGTAAAAAGGTTGGGGACTCAAAAAGAGGTTTTGGTGGCTGTTGTCCCACGGCTTCCCTATGATATTGTGTTGGGGAGGGACTGGCCCCCATTTTGCAGAGGGATAGAGGAGGGCTTAAATGTGAAAACAAGCATGGTCTCCACTAGGTCCCAGGCCGGAACCTCTGGAGTAAGGGTTGACCCACCAGAGGGAAGAGAGGAACTCCCCGAGGATAGGAATGAACCCTCCGAGAGTGAGGATGAGTTGGTAGAGGAGGTATCAGAGATGTTTCCTCTACATGATGACCTAGTTAATGCCCCTTCCAAAAAGGTCAGGAAAGGAAAAGCAGATAGGTGCCGGGAGAGACAGCGTAGGACCCAAGGGAGGGCTGACTTGGAGGCCGGAGAGGGGTTGCCCTGGGTGCCCGCTGATCTTGTCAGGAAATTCCCTTCCTTTCCGAAGGAACAAGCTGACCCCGCACTAAAACGAGCATTTGAATACGCTCAAACGGATAGAGAAGACCCTTCCTAGATTCCTCCTAGATAAAGAGGTGGTGTACAGAGAGTCCAATGAGCCACAGACAGGGGCGGTAAGGAAGCAGTTGGTAGTGCCCACTACATTTAAAGCAATAGTTCTAAGGTTGGCCCATGATCACCCTGTAGGTGGCCATAAAGGGATCCAGGGGACACTGGATCAAATCTTGTCCCACTTTTATTGGCCGGGGTTTTTTAAAGAAACTGCCCGCTACTGTGAGTCATGCCCCACATGTCAGCGTGTTACCTCTGCCAAGCCACGGGCAGTGCCCATGATACCTACACCCGCGATATCAACTCCAATTCGCCGTATGGCAATGGATATTGTAGGACCCCTGATTAAGACCCCAAGGGGGTTCCAATATATATTGGTGATAATAGATCAGGCCATGCGTTTTCCTTGGGCAATACCCTTGCGGAGTACTTCCGCTAGGACGATAGCCTTAGAACTCATTAAGTTGTTCTGCGAGGTAGGGTTCCCTCAAGAAATGCTTACGGACCAAGGCAGTAACTTCATGTCGAGGTACCTAGCCCAGCTGTGGGATGCATTTGGGGTGCGCCATGTAAGGACCGCCGCCTACCACCCCCAGTCTAATGGACTGGTCGAACGTTTGAATCAGACCATCAAGCAGATGTTGAGACGGGGTCTGAATGGGAAAATGTCTGAGTGGGATACCTTGCTCCCATTCGTTTTATATGCCTGTTGAGAGCGTACGCAGGCATCCTTAGGAGCATCACCTTATGAATTGCTATTTGGTCGGGCTCCCAGAGGGATTTTAGAAATTTTACGAGAACAATGGGTGGAACTGGAAGTTCAGGACATATGGGTGCCTCACTTCTTAAGGGATTTGAGATGTCGTTTGCAAAGGACTTCTCAGGCATCAATAGAAAACTTAAAGGCCAGTCAACAGCAACAAAAGAAATATTATAACCGAGGGACAAGGCCTCGGCAGTTAGCAATAGGAGATAAAGTTATAATTATGGTAGCAGACGCCGGACCAAAATTCGAGTCCCAATGGAGAGGTCCGTGTACGGTGGTAGAAAAAGTAGGTCCCGTTTCCTACGCCATAGAAAACGATAGGGGACGTTGCCAAGTCTACCATTTGAATGTTCTTAGGCCCTGGCATGAGAGGTCAGCGGCAGCACGCCTAGTTATGGTAGAAAAGCATCCTAGCGCCTCATTGGGAATTACGTGCTGTCCGAGTAATAGCTCGTCAGCCCGTAATATATTAAGGGGGGGGATATGTCATGAAGAAGACCCATCTGAGCCTATGGAGTTGGTGAGAGAAGAGGATTCTGTTGCAGAAACTGACAGGCAGTCTGAGCACATGGCTCAGTGTTTTCCGAGAGAATGTAAACAAAGAGAGTCACGAGCTGGAAAGACACTCCCACGCTGTGACGTAGTCCCTAGTTCAGGAGATAATGAGATACACCTGTTTAAGGGAGGGGCACAGTTTAGCCCGGGGAAACAGGATGATAAAAAGTGGTCATTAGCCTGGACTAGAGGGGAGCAGAAAGAAGGAAGACGTCAAGAGGTGAGAACCAAGGGAGCCGTAGTCCTAACGCCAGAAAGAAGCAGCACAGGACAGGTGACTTCTGGTAAAGGCAAGAAGGATAAGATATTTCCTGGAAGGCAGGCTTGGGAAAACTCACATGCTCCAGAGAGAGAAACCTGCTGGCAGGACAATACTTGTACCTCTAAGGCTGAAGCTACGAGGCTGAGAGACAAACAAACACAAGCTGTGTTTGGGAATCAGTCTGACTTTGCAGAGCTGAGAATTCCTTTCCCTCCAAAGCCGAAAGGTAGGCTTCCCAACTTACATAGATTGGAACCTAGTTATAAAGTATATCTCCAGGAACAAGCAGGAATGGGTCTTCACATATGGGTATCGTCGGTACCGACGGAGCCTGCGCGGGAACGCTCCCCAGCGTCCAAAAGGAAAGCTTTTGGGAGCATCCCACAGCGCCTACGCGCTGCCTTCCCGCCTTTCCTAACCGCCTCTCTCCAGTTCTTCTTTTCTGCGGAGCCAGCAGGTCGTGTTCCTGTCACTGCTGAAGAATTTCTTTATTTTATTTTATTTCTTTGGTCGCACGTCTGCCTTCTCAACGCTGGACCGGTACCGCCGGTCTTTTCTTTCTTTATTTAAAAAAAAAACACAAAAAAAACCCCTACTATTTTTTCTCACTTCAGTGCATTTTCTTCTTTGGCCTTAGTCCTAGGACATTTTTCCTCATGGAAAAGCCTGCCTCTGGGTTTAAAAAATGCACAAAGTGCAGCAGCACTATTTCTGTCACTGACACCCATGAATGGTGTCTAAAATGTTTAGGTCCTGACCACTCCATTGCGGATTGTGAGTCCTGCTCCATGATGTCTAAAAGAGGTCTACAGAATCGAGCAGCTAAGCTCAGTACCCTGTTTCCCTCGGATGCAGCTTCGGTTGCATCGACGTCTTCCAGGGCTGCTTCTTCCTCACATGGATCTCAGGTAACCAAACTTAAATCCAGCCGGTCCTCGAAGGGTAGATCTCCCTCTAAGTATCGAGTTGCCTCCGGGCTTGCCCTCGAGGAATCCACACCGGCAAAATTACCCCGGCGGGAGGCTCCGGCTTCCAAAGCTTTATCTATGGGGTCACAGGTTGACATCGATGGCTCGGCCTCGACCGATCACCTGTTGCCATGTTCTGGGGTACCGGTGGTTCCCACTGGTATCGACTTCCAGACATTGGTTGCGTCAATGGATCAGAATATCCTGACCATGCAGCGTGCCATCACGGCATTCATAGAAGCTGCGACGCCTTCGGTACCGCAACAAACTCCGTTGCCGGTATCGACTCCGGCACCGGTACCGACATCGGTTCCGGTGCCGGTACCGATTGCATCGACATCCGCTTCGGTGTTGACTGCAGCTGTACACTGTTCTGTGATGCCCATCGGTACCGAATCGGGCTCTGCAGGAGCATCCAGACAGGCGATACTTCGATTCCTCTGAAGACTCTGATGAATCAGAGGTCTCTGTTGAAGCATCAGTGATTCATCCTCAGGAGCCCTCTTCTCCAAAAAGGAGAATGTCTCCTCCAGAAGACTTGTCTTTTCAAGACTTCATTAGGGAAGTGGCCAGGGGCCTTTCCATCTCAGTGGCCCCTGAGACAGAGCCTAGAGCCAAAAAATTAGATATTTTACAATATCCTAAAGCTCCTAAAGAGGCAGCCACTTTACCAATACATGAGATTCTTTATGATCACATGTTGGGCATATGGGAGACTCCTCTCACCACTTCCCCTCATTCTCGCAGGTTGGACACCATGTATCGTGTTCCTCCTTGTCCTGGCTTTCATAAGACTCAGCTCCCTCACCACTCCATTATGGTGGAATCTGCTATGAAGAAGATAAAGAGTACAAAAAGGCACTCTTCTGCTCCTCCAGGAAGAGAATGCAGAACCTTAGATGCCTTTGGCAGGAGAATTTTCCAGGCCAGTATGCTTGTTGCTAAAATCAACTCCTATAGTCTCTATATAGGGATGTTTCTAAAAGAAGTTACAGATCACCTGCAAACTTTATCTCCTTTTATTTCAGAAGATAAAAGGGAAGAGTTCCTCACCTGGCTCAAACATGCCCAGGATATTTCCAAGTTTTCCAACCATGCAGCCTTTGACTCTTTTGAAGGTGCCAGCAGAGCCTCGGTCATTGCCATAGGTGCACGCAGAGTTGCTTGGTTACAAGCTTCTGATTTGGAACCTTGGGTTCAAGATGGACTAGGAAACCTTCCTTGTACAGGTGAAAACCTTTTTGGCAAAGACTGGCAAGCAAAGGCCACCCAAATGGATGCTGAAAATTCTGCTTTAGATAGACTTTTAAGAAAAGGTTGTTCAAAAAGGGATTTTTTCCCAAAAAAGGGAAATATTATTCTGCTTATGGTCAGCAGTCATCTACTGCAGGTCGTTTTGCTACAAAGAGACAGCAACAACCGAAACAGGCCAAGCGTAAGGCTGCTAGGACTGCTAAGGCCCAACAGCCTCAGCCTCCTCAGGGCCTTTGACTTACATCTAGAGAGCTTAGCCTTTCTGGCTCTAGAACATCCAGAGCCTCTCACCATTCCAGGAAGGTTGGCTTACTTTGCTCCCAGATGGGAACAAATCACAGCAGAGCAATGGACCCTCTCCATCATAAGGGAGGGGTACAAGCTTCATTTCTTAAACCTTCCTCCTCACACCATGGTGAGACAGTTCAATTCTCAGACATCTCTCCTCGACCTTCTGGGTCAGGAGATTACTACCCTTCTTGCCCAAGGGGCAATAGAAGAAGTACCCCTTCTTCAACAGGGCTCAGGGTTCTACTCCCCCTACTTTCTTATCCCAAAGAAAACGGGGGGCTATAGACCCATATTAGATCTCAGAGAATTGAACAAGTTTCTATGCAAGGAGAAATTCAAGATGATTTCTCTCGGTACTCTCCTTCCATACCTTCAGAGTCAGGATTGGCTTTGCTCTCTAGACCTCAAGGATGCGTACACCCATGTCCTCATCCATCCAACACAGAAGGTTCTTTCGGTTCCTTTATCAAGGGAAGCACTATCAATACAGAGTGCTTCCTTTCGGTCTGGCCTCTGCACCAAGGGTGTTCACAAAATGCATGGCAGTAGTAGCTGCATTTCTACGCACTCTAGGGATATTCGTATTCCCATATCTGGACGACTGGCTCATCCGAGCTCCATCCCAGTCAGAGGCTCAGACTTCTCTAACCTGCACAAGCCGTATCCTTCAGTATCTGGGACTTATAATAAACTTTCCAAAATCCCATCTCACCCCTACTCAGTCTCTAGAGTTCATAGGGGCCTTGCTGGATACCACAACTGCAAGGGCCTATCTTCCCCAGGCCCGTTGCTTACGCTTGGTGCAGTTAGCCTCACAAATTCAGTTAAAATCCCATTTAACTGCTCGAGAGATGTTACAACTGTTAGGCCACATGGCATCCACTGTGCATGTGGTTCCTTACGCTCGCCTTCACATGAGGGCAGCTCAGTGGACTCTGTCCACCCAATGGACCCAGGCATCAGGTTGCCTGTCAGACAAAATAGCAACCTCCAGTCGCCTCTTTTGGTCACTCCACTGGTGGAGGTCCACTCAAAATCTGTTGCTGGGGTCCCTCTTTCAACAGGTGTTACCCCAAGCAACCCTTACAACAGATGCCTCTCCAAGAGGTTGGGGAGCTCATCTTCAAGATCTCTCCACTCAAGGCATCTGGTCTCTAGAGGAGACATCTCTACATATCAATCTCTTAGAGCTCAGAGCAATTTTTCTAGCTCTGAGTCTTTCACACCCTGCTCAGCTACAAGACAGTCCTCATCCATACGGACAACCAGGTAGCCATGTTCTACGTGAACAAGCAGGGCGGGACTGGCTCTCTGTCACTTTGCAACGAAGCTCTGAGATTGTGGGCCTTCGCCAGAGAGCATCAAATTCATCTCATGGCAGTGTATCTTCCAGGGGTTCAGAACTCTTGGGCAGACAGACTCAGTCGAGTTCTGCTTCCACACGAATGGTCCCTCCATGGGGACCAGATAGCCAGGATCTTCCGAATTTGGGGAACCCCGGACATAGACCTCTTTGCAAGTCCGTGGAATGCCAAACTTCCCTGGTTCTGTTCCAGGATTCCGTGTCAGGGAGTTCAGGCCAGGGATGCCTTCCTCCTTCATTGGGGGCAAGACTTCCTCTATGCCTTTCCACCCATTCCCCTAATTCCCAAGACACTCTTCAAACTTCAGAGAGACAAGGGGTCTATGATCCTCATAGCACCACATTGGCCACGCCAAGTGTGGTACCCTCTACTTCTGCATCTCTCCCAAGCTCTCTCCCTGGACTTGGGATCTGCTCCAGACCTCCTGTCCCAGGAGGAGGGAATGTTTATTTATTTATTTATTTATTTAGTAAACACTTGTATACCGCTGCTTCCTACGATCAGCAGCGGTTTACTTTACAGAATCATAATGTATTGTACGGTACATTGAGATTTCAGTTTTACATTTTGATTAGTCAATGATTACGTAACACGGGACAAGCATTTGGATACGATACACATCTGATTAAAGCACACAGATCAAGGTATACATTTGATTTCAGTAGATTGGGGGGGGGGCCCATATATACAATTTGTACAGAATTAGTTGCCAAGGTGTACAGGCTATACATGGTTATATACAATTTGTACGGAATTAGTTGCCAAGATGTACAAGTTATACATGACTATATACTATTGGATTATATGCTGCCGAGTGCGGCAGAGGAGATCTGGTTGAGGTAGGGTATTGCAGTTAGGTCAAGTTGTAGTGGGTTTGAAACAGATAGGTTTTCAGTTTTCGTCTAAATTCGTTCAGGTTGTTTGTGAGCCTTAATTCATGCGGTAGTTGGTTCCATTGGGTTGGCGCTGAGTATGTGAACGCCCTATTGCTTGTTTCGGCCTTGACAGATCTTATGCTGGTCGGGATACATAGGGTGTTGAGATTCATAGTTGTCCTGCTCCTGTTGCTAGGTTGAATAGTGATTAGGTTATTGAGGTAGGATGGTGCGATGCCATTGATGAGTTTAAATGTTGTGATGAGTAGTTTGTAGATGATGCGGGCGGCCACTGGGAGCCCGTGCAGATCCATTAGAACTGGGGTTATGTGGTCGGTGACTTTCTTTTCCATGATGACTCTTGCAGCCACGTTCTGAGCCATTTGCAGGATGCTTAGTGTGCTCTTTGGAAGCCCTTGTAGAATGGCATTGCTGTAATCCAGGTGGGGAATGATTAGTGCTTGAGCAACAGACCTAAAGTCGGATTTCTCGAGGATATTGCGGAGTGGTTGAAGGATTTTGAGTTTGTAAAAGATGGCTCGGTTAACTGTTCTGAGGTGTTTGTCCATCTTGAGGTTGCTGTCAAGTAGGACTCCTAGATACTTTATTACAGGCTTTGTATCGTATATGTTTTTGTTTAGTGTGACTGTGGTGGGCGGGATGAAATTGGCTTTCTTGGACATGAACATGACCTCTGTTTTTTTGTGATTTATTTACATGTTGTTTTGCTGAAGCCATGATTGGAGCATGTCAAGGCATTCTTCTAGTGGACTGAAGTTAGGCTGTGTTATGTCAAGCTGTGTGTATAACATCACATCGTCGGCATATATGTGGTAATTTATGTTGTATTTCTGGAAAATACTGCATACCGGCTTTATATACAAATTGAACAGTAGGGATGAGAGGGCAGACCCTTGAGGGATCCCTTGGGTTTGGGGGAAGGCATCAGCTCTGTCGTTGTTGAATTGCACTTGTTGCATCCTATTGGATATGTATGATGTGAACCATTTCAGGGGGGTCCCTGTTATACCTAGCGAGGCCAGGCGGTCCAAAAGGGTGGTGTGATGTACTGTATCGAATGCCGCTGAGATATCGATGAATATGAGTATGAACATGGAGTTTTTGTTCTCGAGGCCCCTAAGTAGATTGTCAAGGAGTGCCAGTAGTAGTGTTTCCACTCCGTGATTTTGACGGAATCCGTATTGATGTTCATCTAGGGCTTTTATCTCGTCCATGTGGTCCTGGAGTTGGTGCTGGACCGCTTTTTCAATCATCTTTGCTAGGAAAGCTATGCTTGAGATTGGGCGATATGATGCAGGGTCACTTTTGTTGAGCGACTTGTTTTTTAATATGGGTCTAATAATCGATTTCTTGAGATGAGACGGCATGATTCCTTGTTTCAGAGACTGGTTGACAATGTGCGCGATGGGTTTTGCGTTGTCTTTCTTGGTTGCTTTCATCCAAGCGGCTGGGCATGGGTCGAGGGGGGAGGTAGTGGTGTTTAAGTTGGTTAAGATTTGTTGCTCACCTAATTGCTGGAAGGTGTTCCATTCTGTTTCTGGGTCTGCTTGAGGGGCAGTTGTGGTTTCTCGAGTGGTGAGAGCTAGTGGCATGCCTTTGGTCATGCTTGTGGGAAGTTTCGGATTTAGTTTTTTGGCGTAGTGGTCGGCAAGCGTCTGGGCCTTTATATCGTCTGCAGAGATGGAGTTTTGTGAAGTTTTGGTCAGAGATTTTACGAGTTCAAAAAGTTCTCTGGGTCTGTTGAGCGCTTTGTTGAGTAGATTAGTGTGGTGTGTCTTTTTAGCGAGGTTTACCTCATTCTTGTATCTTGCGAGGAGTGTTAGGTATAGTTGCTTGCATTCTTCGGTTTGCTTTTTTCCTCCATTTTCTTTCGAGTTTGCGTAGTTCTCTCTTCATTTTAGATAGCGTGGGAGAGTACCATGGTTCGGTTCCTATCTTTGTTACAGCGTTTGTGTTCTTCCATGTTGGACTTGCAGCTGCTTCGATCCCTGAGTTCCATTGGTCTACCAGCTTGTCTAGGTCTGTGGTGGTGTACTCAAAATGTGTAGATATAGAAGTTACCAAAGCTTCGCTATTGAATTTTTGGAATTTCCTCTGTTGATGTGTTTTTGGGTCGGCTTGTGGCATCCAAATCCCCAGTCTCTTCACCTCATAGCCTGGTTGCTGAAGGCCTAGACCTTCAAGATTTGCATCTTTCTCAGCAAGTGAAGGACATCCTTCATGCTTCTAGAAAGCCCTCCACTAGACGTTCCTATGCTTTTAAATGAAAAGGTTTACCATTTGGTGTGCAGAGAAGGGTCTTAACCCTCTTGCAATACTTCTGAATTCTTTACTAGAGTATTTGCTGCATTTATCCCATGCAGGCCTTAAAACAAATTCAGTAAGAGTCCATTTGAGTGCTATTGCAGCATCCTTTAAACCTCTCAATGGACAGCCTATTTCCTCTCATCCTCTTATAGCAAGATTCATGAGAGGCCTTCTTTTGACTAAACCTCCCATCAGACCACCTCCAGTGGCATGGGACTTGAATCTGCTTCTTGGCCAGCTTATGCAGCCACCTTTTGAACCCTTAGCCACTACCTCCTTGAAATTTCTTTCCTGGAAGGTTATTTTTCTCATTGCAGTCACTTCAGCTCGCCGCATCAGTGAGCTGCAAGCCTTGGTGGCTAATCCTCCTTATAGAAGGTTCCATCATGACAAGGTAGTCCTCAGGACTAATCCACACTTTATGCCTAAAGTGGTCTCACCTTTTCATCTGAACCAGGAGGTTTATTTACCTGTCTTTTTTCCAGGTCCTCATGCTTCAAGTGCAGAGAGGAATCTTCATACCCTGGATTGTAAAAGAGCTCTTGCTTTTTACTTACAAAGGACACAGCAACATAGAAAGTCCTCTCAACTCTTTGTTGCTTTTGATCCCTCTCATTTAGGACTTCCAGTCTCTAAGAGAACTCTGTCCAATTGGATTGCTCAGTGTATTTCTTTCACCTACCAGAGTAAGAACCTTTCTCTGGAGGGCCATGTCGCAGCTCACAATGTGAGGGCCATGGCAGCCTCTATGGCTCATCTAAATTCTGTGTCCATTGACCAGATCTGTCGAGCGGCCACCTGGGCCTCGGTTCATACCTTCACAGCCCATTACTGCTTGGACAAGGACTCCCGCCGGGATGCCTTGTTTGGTCAGGCTGTTCTCAAACACCTGTTCCATACCTAACCAACTCCTACCCTCCATCCCTGCCTGGATGCCTGAGATTCATGAATGGAGGTAGAGCCCTTCCCAGGGACTCACAACCTGGGTGATCTCCCAGGCATCTCTAGCTGTGGAGTCCCCATATGTGAAGACTCATTCCTGCTTGTTCCTGGAGATAGCACTGTTACTTACCTGTAACAGGTGATCTCTGGGAACAGCAGGAATGTCTTCACAACCCACCCACCTCCCCTAGGAGTTGTATCTCTCTTTCTTTCTTTCCTTTCCTCACTCTCTTTGTCTCAGCTTTAAAACTCGAACTGGAGAGAGGCGGTTAGGAAAGGCGGGAAGGCAGCGCGCAGGCGCTGTGGGATGCTCCCAAAAGCTTTCCTTTTGGATGCTGGGGAGCGTTCCCATGCAGACTCTGTCGGTACCGACGATACCCGTATTTGAAGACTTATTCCTGCTGTTCCCAGAGATCACCTGTTACAGGTAAGTAACTGTGCTTTCCCTGCAGTTGCCAGAATGTAGCAGACTCTCTAAAAAGAAACTTCAGTATATACGGTAATTCACAGTCCTATCCTTTAGAGTGCTACCGAGAGAAGCCATGTGAGGATAATGAAGACGTCTGTTTTAAAGTTCAGGATAGCAGCTCACTGACACACCCTGCTATTGCTGACACTGAAGAAATGCAGATTGACTCTGATAGCAGTGAAATAGTGGATAACCAGATGGACTGCACGTTATGTTTTGCTGACCACGTTGCGTCTCTATGCTGAACACTAGTTTGAGAAAGCTGGTAAAGCAACAGAAAGAATGGGGAACATTTTCTTTTGCTGAAGGAAGCTGTTATTGTTTGTTTGTACCGAGCACTGCACATTGTGAGCCTGAAGCTGCTAAGGCTAATTTACCTGAGTTCTTGTACATATCCCTCAAGCCAATTGTATGGCAGTTTGTCCTAAGTTATTTACCTGCATTGAAATCCGTTGGGAAGGGGAAAAATAAATTCTTGTCATTGCCTGAAACACTCGACTACAACTCTTCTGTTCTCAAAGGGTAAAAGGGACTACCATTCCCAGAGGGCCTTGCAGGACCAATGCAGGGTCATACTCTCTGAGTCAGGAATACAAAGGCAGACCAACTCTCAGCGCCCTAGGTGCTGAGCTGGCCACCAAGAGGGTGACAGGCTGCAGCACCTGCAAACAAAGAGAGACCGCACGCACGCAGGAAAGTCAGCGCACCCTGGTACTCAAATACCATCCGGGATGCAAAATGCATACTCAAAAAGCTGGAAAGGAAATGGAGGCAGGACAAATCACATGACTCTCTGCTGCACTACAAAGCCAAACAGCTGGAATACAATAACCTGATTAACGATCACAAGCAACAGCACCACACCAACTTAATCATGAAATCAGCCAACAAGTCAATGGAACTATTTAACATTGTGCAGAAGCTCACTAATGACACTTCTCAGCAGGACACCCACCCTTTAGACCCACAAGTATTTGCAAATTACATGATCACCAAGAACTCCAATCATCCCAGTCACCTCAACATTCAACCTGGAAATGACAAAGCCCCAACAAACCTGAGGCAACTTTAGCATACCCTCAGTTCAGCAAATATAAAACATAATGGACGTCCTGCATACAACAACCTCACCAGCAGACCCATATCCTATGACATGGATCAAAGCCACTAAAGACCAACTGAGTCAACAACTCCACATAATTGTAAAAGAATCCCTCCAGCAAGGATACATGCCGCACATGCTCAAGCAAGCAACAATATGACCAATCCTCAAAAGCCCCTCGCTAAACCACTCCAAAATCCTATCGCCCCATTTCTAGTCTCCCGTTCCTCTCAAAAATCATCAAAAAGGCGGTACAAAGACAACTGCAAGAGTAGATTGATCTGAATGCTCCACTAGACAACCACGAGCATGGGTCTGTTGAGTCCAATGATGATTTCTTCAGAATGGATCGTATTGAGGTCTGTTTCAGGGTAGGGGTAGGTATTCTTGAGAGAGGGAGGTGTGGAGCATCTTTAGAATAGACTGGGTGAACTCACTGCAAAGGGATTTTATCCATGTCACTGGACATGTGTTGAGGTTGTTGTATTGATACTACAGATGATGTCTGAGTTCTTTCTAAGTTATTAAGAACATAAGAACATAAGAAATGCCATACTGGGTCAGACCGAGGTCCATCAAGCCCAGTATCCTGTTTCCAACAGTGGCCAATCTAGGTCATACGTACCTAGCAGTTTCCCCAAAAGACACAGGTTCTGCAGTGCTTGTACTAGGCCAAGCATTGATATCCTGGGTCCCTTTTTAATAGTGGTTTATGGACCTTTCCTCCAGGAACTTGTCCAACCTTTTTTTAAACCCAGCTATACTAACAGCCCTTACTACATCCTCCGGTAACAGATTCCAGAGTTTGATTACACGTTGAGAGAAGAAATATTTTCTCCTATTTGTCTTAAATAGTTTACCCTGTAGCTTCATTACATGCCCCCTAGTCCTTCTATATTCTGATAGCGTAAACAATTTATCCACGTTTATCCGTTCCACTCCATTCATTAATTTATACACCTCTATCATATCTCCCCTCAGCCGCCTCTTTTCTAGGTTAAAGAGCCCTAACCTTTTTAGCCTCTCTTCATAGGAGTAGCCTTCCATCCCCTTCACCAATTTGGTGGCTCTTCTCTGTACTTTTTCTAATAACTCTATGTCCTTTTAAGATACGGTGACCAGAATTGCACACAATATTCAAGGTGCGGTCGTACCATGGAGCGATACAGAGGCATTATAATATCCTTTGTTTTATTCTCCATCCCTTTCCTTAGGATACCTAGCATTCTATTTGCTTTCTTGGCCGCCGCTGCACACTGGGCGGAGGGTTTTAACATGTTATCCACGATGACTCCTAAATCTTTTTCCTGGGTGGTGGTTTCTAATGTGGAGCCTTGCATCTTGTAACTATAGTGTGGGTTGTTCTTTCTAAAGGTGTGCCAGAGGTGAACTTGGGATGGATTATCTTGTTGGGGTATGGGCTCCTGGGGTAGTGGATGCAATGTGGAAGTTGGCCATATTCTGTTGGTGTAGTTGTTCTTTTGAGTTTGAGGGGTATGTTGAAGTGGGGTCATTGGAAAGGGAGGACACAATGAGAATAATTCCCTGTGACAGTTGAGTGATTTCATGAGGACGTTGATATTGTATTCTTTTTGCAATTATTGGAAAGCTTATTGTATTTGTGTTGCTTGGAGAGAAATTGTTGCTTGATGGGGGAGGGGTGGTGGGGATATTGAGAGAGGGTGGATGAGCAGGAGGGGTGTGGGGAAGAATGTGAGAGGAATGGAATGCAAGAGTGACTGGGGGGGAAGAGGGGCAGGGTGGGATGATCTGACATTTGGGGATTGCACGGGGGCTGTTGACATCACAATGGGGGATGTGGAAGATGAAGGTCACCCTAAGGAGGGCTGCACTGTGAGGCCCCTGGAGGGAACCATGAAAGGATGTTTAAAACTGGCAAGTTTTGCATGAATTAAATGATTATGGCTGAAACTCATATCATGACCCTGAATGTGGGAGAGCTCCACTGTCTCGTTAAGAGAGAAAAAATTCTAATTGTTGAGATATGAGATAGTTAAGTTTATTTTGATTTTATCCTGTTGCTATCAAGGGATCCACTGTGTCTGTCCCATGCCATTTTGAATTCTGCCACTCTATTTGCCCCCACCACTTCCATCAGGAAGGCATTTCAAGCATCCACCACCCTTTCGGTGAAAAAGTATTTCTTGACTTTGCCTTTCAATTTACCCCTTTGCAGCTTCATGTTATGCCCTCTAGTTTTATAGCTTCCCCATCTTTGGAAGAGGTTTGTTTGCTCATTATTTCTCTTTAAGTATTTAATGGTCTGAATCATATCTCCCCTGCCCCTCCTCTCCTCCAGAGTGTACATATTTAGATCTTCAAGTCTCTTCTCATAAGTCTTCTGACGCAGGCTCCAAATTATTTTGGTTGCCTTCCTCTGAACCGTTTCCAGTCTTTTTATATCCTTTGCGAGATATGGTCTCCAAAACTGAACACAGAATTCCAAGTGAGGCCTCACCAGCGACTTGCAAAGTGGCATTAGTACCTCTTCCTTTCTGCTGGTAATTCCTCTTTGTATGCAACCCAGCATCCTTCTGGCTTTGCCACTGCCGTGTTGCACTGTTTCACTACTTTGATATCCTCAGAAATAATCACTCCTTCTTCTGGTCCGTGCACACCAACCTCTTGCCCCCTATCGTATACATTTCCCTTGGATTTCTGCTTTCTAAGTACATGACACTGCACTTCTTCACATTAAATCTTGACTGCCAAGCATTAGACCATTCTTCCAGCTTTTGTAGATCTTTCCTCATGTTCTCCACTCCCTCAGGGGAGTCCACTCTTTTGCAAATTTTCATGTCATCTGCAAAAAGACAGACTTTTCCATTCAGTCCTTCAGCAATATCACTCACAAATACATTGAATAGTACTGGTCCCAGGACCAAACCCTGGGACACACCGCTAATCACCTTCCTTTCATCCAAGTGAGTTCCGTTTACCATCACCTTCTGTCACCTGTCAGTCAACCAATTTCTGATCCAGTTCACCATCTTGGGACCCATCCCCATGCTATTGAGCTTGATAAGCCTCCTATGAGGAACATTATCAAAGACTTTGCTGAAATCCAGGTAGATGACATCCATCGCATGCCCCTGATCTAGTTCTCTGATCACCCAGTCAGAGAACTCAGATTTGTTTGGCAAGATCATCCTTTGGTAAAACCATGTTGCCTCAGATCATGCAACCTGTTGGTTTTGAGAAAATCCACTATTCCCTCTTTCAGAAGCACCTCCATTACTTTTCCTGCCACTGAAGGTAAGACTTACCAGCCTGTAGTTTGTCACTTTTTCCCTGTTACCACTTTTGTGAAGAGGTATCACATCAGCCCTTCTCCAGTCCTGAGGAATTTCTCCTTTCCCCAAGGGTCTGTTAAAAACATCCTTCAATGGCTCTGTAAGAACCTCTCTGAGCTCTTTCAGTATCCTGGGATGTATCCCATTCGGTCCCATGGCCTTTTCCACTTTCAGTTTTGCAAGTTGTTCTAACACATCATCTTCTGTGAATGGTGTGGTATTTACTCCATTCCCATTTTTATATTTGGGAGTCACAGGTGGTCCTTCTCCAGGATTTTCTTTAGTAAAAACAGAGCAGAAGTATTTTCTTAGCATTTTCGCATTTTCGATGTCACTTTCCACGAGTCCGTTCCCAGCACTTCTGAGTCCTGCAATTCCACCCGATTTTCCTCCTCTCCCGAATATACCTGAAGAAAGTTTTGTCGCCACATTTCACATCTTTAGCCATCTGTCTTTGATTTTGCTTTCCTTATTTCTCTTTTTATCTCTCTTAGTTTGATCCTGTATTCCTTTTTGTGTTCCTCTGTGAACTTCTGAATTTTTGTGAAAGCTGTGTTTTTTGCCTTTATTTGAGCAGCCACTTCTTTGGAGAACCAAATAGGTTTCCTTTTCCTCTTGTTTTTGTTTACTTTTGTTACATATGTATCTGTTGCCCCTTTTATTGCCACCTTTAGTTTATCCCATTGCAATTCCACTTCCTTTACCCCCGTCCCACCCTGCCAACTCCTCCTTCAGGTACTTGGCCATTTTACTGAAGTCAGTGTTTTTGACGTCTAGGACTTTGAGCTTGCTATGATTGGACTGCACCTTGGCTTTTATCTCAAACCACACCATGTGATGATCGCTGCTGCTCACAGGGGCACCCACCAGGACATTCGACATGCTATCTCGGTTGGTGAGCACTAAATCCAGCATTGAGTTTCCCTGGTTGGTTCCATCACCATTTGTCTAAGATGGCATCCACTTTTTCTTTTACTTCTTTCCAGATTTGCAGAAGGAATACGCCAATCCATATTGGGTAGATTAAAGTCACCCATTATGATCACTTCCCCTTTAGTGGCTGTCTTTGCAATATCTATAATCAATTCGCTATTTATTTCTTCGGTCTGAGTCGGAGGCCTGTAGACCACACCAGTATGGGTGACAGTGCCATCTCCTCTTTCCAACACAATCCATAGTGCTTCTTCTTTTCCCCACGTCCCCTGTGTTTCTGTAGCTGTAATATTGCTTTGTAATACAGGGCTATTCCTCTTCCTTTTCTGCATACTCTATCTCTTCTGAATAGATTATAGCCAGCTATGGCTATATCCCATTCATGTGACTCAAACCATGTTTCTGTAATGGCCACAATGTCCAAGTCCATTTCTACCATTAGGGCTTCCAAGTCAGGAACCTTTTTGGCTAGGCTTCGAGCATTTGTGCTCATTGCTTTCCAGCATTTGTTAACTGGCTTTACTGTATTTTGCATTGATTTTGTTCTACACACCTCTTCCCACTTGTCATTGATATGTGTTTTAAAAGTGTGGCTTTTTCCAATGTTGTTTTGCTTTTGCCGGGAGTAACGTCCTGTACTTGTGCTTCCCCATCCATCACCCCCTTTCTCTAGTTTAAATGCCTGTCCACATACTGCCCGACTGTTTCACTCAGAATCCTTTTCCCTGTGATGGAGAGATGTAGTCCATCAGCACAGTATAGCCTCTTGTTGATCCATCTGTTTCCCTTCAGCAAGGGACCAGGCAGGATTGCCCCCTCTTACCACTCTTGTTTGTTCTTTCTCTGTAGCCATTAGCACAAAGTGAGAGAGGCCGCAGATATAGTGGGGATCAAAGTAGGAATTCAAGCATACAAAATAAGTTTGTTCACGAATAATATGCTGATTAGCATGCAACGTACTGAAGTAGGCTGGATGGCCCTGCGGTGGATTCTGCAGGAGTTTGGAGCTTTATCAGTCTTAAAATTAACATGGATATATTGGAGGCCTGGTTATTGGGAGAGCAGGGAAAGTTGGGGGGACAGTGAAGTTTTTCGGTGCTTCATGGACCCCCATAAGTACCTGGGCATTTATCTATACCATGATCTCAAGAAGGTCTACCAATCTAACATTCAGGACAAAATTAGGCAGATAAAGAATCTCTGCCAGAAGTGGGTAGACTTATTGCTATCCTTCTATGGCAGGGTGGCGCTCACCTATAAGGCTGTTATACCAAAAATACTGTATCAGTTCCTGATGCTTCCCCTCTGGATGTGGAAGGAGGATGAACAGCTTCTTAAGAGTACCCTGCATACCTTCCTCTGGCAGGGGAGACAGTTGAGCATCAGCTTTGCGAAGCTAATCTTGAGTCAGGAAAAAGGGGAAGTGGGGATGTCGGACCTCCGGACTTACAATGTAGCGGCATTGATGAGGTGGATATATGACACCTTTACAGCAGCAGCTCAGTATGCCCCTGGAGATCTTTTAGATGAGTGGAGCAGGCCCTATGGGCTAATGAGTGTCTTACATTATGGGTGCCTGCGGATGGCTTGCCCTGCCTACCAGGCGCTGATCTCCCCCCTGTGCAAGACATGGGAATGGTGGGCAGAAAAGAATAGCCAGAGCTGGGAGGTAACCCCATTCCTGCAAGTAGCAGACAATCCCGGTTTTGAGCCCTGCCATAGCAGTGGGGCCTTCTGGGATGGAGTTCCTTAGGGAGAGTGGACCTGGGACAGGTGTTGAGCTGGGGGTGGGGTGATATTTCCCTTCCTTTGAGAGTCAGAGCACAGATGGAGCCCCAGAGGGTGCAACGCTTTCAATATCTGCAGTTTAAACATTACTGGAGGGCATTGAATGGGGCGCACCCAGGCACAGTAGCTATCCATGAATGTGACCTAACACCCAAATGGAACACTTTGTCCAACTGGTACAGGATGTTGCAGGATAGGCCGAAGGGAATCTATCTGAGGGACATGGTGCAAAGGTGGACAGAGGAATTGGGGGATGAAATTGATGAGGAGCATCTTGAAAAGTGTTAATTGCAGATTCCCCAGGTGTACAGTTTAGCCCGATAGCAGGAAATGCAGTATCAAATCCTTCATAGAGTTACCTCATGGGAGAAAGAGGGGCTTGCCTGGGTTTGTGGGCACGGGATAGGTGCAAGAAGTGCAAGATACATATGAAAACTTTCCACCATGCCTTCCTGGAGTGTGCCAAACTTGTGGGACTCTGGAGGCAGGCCCTACAAAGCATAGAGGATCTTCTGTGTAAGCCCATAGAGTGGGTGTATGGCCTCCTACTGCTGGGAGAAGAAAGTCCATTAAGGGCAAAGCAGCTTCGGAGAGCTGAAGGAAAGTTTTTTAATGATCGGGCTGTAGGGTGTAAAAAAGGTGATCCTGAAGGATTGCATGGGGAAGGACCCCCTCTTTATGCACAGTGGGTTAATCACATGCCCACTTAGGCCAAGCTGAGAAGCATGCCTATGCTGACTTCACGAAACCCCAATGGATGCGCTATAAATTACTGTAGAACCAGTTTCAGTACAAGTACCCTAGGATGAGGGGGAGAGGGGATGGAGCAGGGGGGATAAGATATAGCTGGGGTGAACCATGTGCAGTCTGTTAATGGTGTTGCACCTGCTGATTCAGACTGCACTGGAAGCCTGAATGCTGCTAGGTGTTGGGAAGGACTGGGACACCTCTGTTTGGTTGAGTGGTGTTGGACTCATCTGGAAAGCACGGACAGATGGTGTTCTGGTTTGGTCCTGGTACACTGTATGCTGTAATTTTTGGGTTAGTGTGCTACTCAACCCTCCGGACCTTTGAACTGGAAAAATGAAGGATGCTCCAATAGGCATTGGCTATGAATGATAACCTGGTATGGACTGATGAGCATCTGTCTTGGTAAATCGCCGTATGGCACAATATTGTTGTTCTTTTAGTATTAATGCCTTTAGAGATGCTTTAAAAAAATTGGTACTCTTATGCTTGCTCTTAATTTCCAGTTATGTTTGCTTTTTATTTATTTCATGATGTCTGCTCCACCTTGGTTACTTTCTTACATTTCTATTTCTATTCGTATATTGAATTATTATTATTAGTAATAGTAGTAATATTGTTACTAACATTATCAGTATTATTATTTTTATTACTATTACTTTTGTAGCACGCAAGGTCTGGCGCATGATTTGGGGGTTGGGGGTTACTGGTTGTTGTGGTGGTTGGTGTGGAAAATCAATAAAGTTAAAAAAAAATGAAATGGCATGCTCTTTCGGTGGTGGCCCACCTTCCCCCAAGAGCTGATCTGCTCAACACAAATCAGATTCCTCCCTGATCTGAGATCTTACCCCCCCCCCCCCGTCATAGCCTCCCTTACTCTGACTCCCCAATCAGCTTCCCCTTCCCCTTTGAGAACCCTCTCCTGTTAAGAACCTATGTTTGGAAAGCAACTGAACAATACAGGCTCCCCCCAAACCCCCTGCTCTCTACTTGCACCTCCTCCAGGTAAGATCTTGGGGATTCCCTAATGTTTCCAGTGGGAATGTGGCAAGAGCTGTCTCCTTCTGTTCCCGCCCCTGCTGGTGGTGGCTAACAAAATGGAGACTGACTCCTAGCAATGTCTCTCAATACTACCACTATGAGTCAGAGCCAGCATTTTCTCAGCAGCCGGAGCAGGAATGGAAGGGGGGGCTGCTCCTGCCACCTTCCTACTGAGACCACCAGGAAGACCTAGGGTGGGTGGTCGATCAGAGGTGGGAAGTCTTGGGAGAGATCTAAAGTGTTGGGTTGCTTAAGTGTTGAGTTGCTAAAGTGTTGGGTTCTTAAAGGTTCGGAGGGAGGGGGGCTGATCAGTTGTAGAGTTGTGTTGGGAAGGGTCAGATTGGGAGGATTGCTTGGTGGGAGGGATGTGATGAGTTCTTGAGGGGGGGGGGGAGGCAGAAAATTGCAGACACTCTTTTGCCACAGTTCTGTGGCGACAAGCTGCATTCCCTGTCTCGACAGGGTGCTCTTATGCTACCTGCGGAAGCATTGTCGAGGGGGCAGGCAACACAGTCCTTGCAGGTAGTAAGTGTGCCCTGTGTGGTAAATGCAGAGCAGATACTGGGCATGCCCCCCTACATTTACTGTACAGGCTTTGCACTGACCACACTTTAATTTTGGCAGTTAAAGTGCGTTAAGTGCAAACACTTAGCACTCTTTAGTAAACAGGTTGCCTATAGTGATGATTAAATTATTTGCATTTGTGTGGTAAGTACTCCAATGCAACATACACCGATTTAAATGATATAGATTATGTACAGATTTAAGTGACATGTAGCTAATATCCTCTTAATTCCCATGCAGTGTTCTTCAATCCATCTAGTGAATAGCTCCTAAATATTCCTTGAGAACTCCCAACAGGGCTGATTTCCAAGTTCTTAGAGAAACTATATGAACATCTTATGAGTATTTATTAAAACTATCCCAAAAACCAGACCTCTTGGAGGACCTGATTTAGGAGCCATTTTACCAGAGCTTATCCCCAAGATTAAAATAAGTTACTATGCTGTTACCGAGGTACTTTAATAAGGAATTTTTTTCTTGATCTCCTGCACTTTAGAGTATAAGTAGTATTTGTTATCCTTTAC
Source organism: Ichthyophis bannanicus (assembly GCA_033557465.1). NCBI lineage: Eukaryota > Metazoa > Chordata > Amphibia > Gymnophiona > Ichthyophiidae > Ichthyophis > Ichthyophis bannanicus. Next base: position 1,336,510,921 of record CM066032.1, on the reverse strand, counting down.
AAGCACTTTTCTTTTAAAGAATTTTAAATATGATTTCTAGCCTTAGAGAGCAATTATGCAGTCTCCAATGTATTCTGTTTTATTACAATAAATGTTTTCATATAACTTCTTGATAATTTTGCTGTGTTTGCAGAAGTGAAAGGTTTTGCCAGATAACTAGCTAAATGTGTGCTGTTGGTTTACAATATACTAGATCATTAGAAGATGCTTTATACTAGTGATAAACAAGTTGAAAAGTGTACACTAGCGGTAAAACACAATGGGGCCGGTTTACTAAATCTCATTAGGCTTTTTTAGCTAAAGTGCCAAAAAGGTACACATTCAAAAAAATCCCCTCAAGGAGCCAGAAAACCAAAAACTATCAATAAATAACTCCAAACTGGGCTGAAAAATCTCTTTTAAACCAAAACAAAAAACAAAACCAAACAAGGCAAAAAGGTACACACAGCACTGCATTACTGAAAAAGCCATGTGTTATCTGTTGGTGATGTCTACAGCAGTTCCCCAGCAGATAACACACCGACAGTGTACATAAGAACATATAAGAACATAAGATATGCCATACTGGGTCAGACCAAGGTCCATCAAGCCCAGTATTCTGTTTCCAACAGTGGCCAATCTAGGTCATACGTACCTAGCAGTTTCCCCAAGGGACACAGGTTCCACAATGCTTGTATTGGTTCAAGCATTGATATCCTGGGTCCCTTCTTAATAATGGTTTATGGACCTTTCCTCCAGGAACTTGTCCAAACCTTTTTTAAACCCAGCTACACTAACAGCCTTTATTACATCCTCCGGTAACAAATTCCAGAGTTTGATTACACGTTGAGTGAAAAAATATTTTCTTTTATTAGTCTTAAATAGTTTACCCTGTAGCTTCATTGCATGTCCCCTAGTCTTTCTATATTCTGATAAGGTAAACAATCGATCTACGTTTACCCGTTCCACTCCGTTCATTAATTTATAGACTTCTATCATATCTCCCCTCAGCCGTCTCTTTTCCAGGTTAAAGAGCCCCAACCTTTTTAGCCTTTCTTCATAGGAGTAGCCTTCCATCCCCTTTACCATTTTGGTGGCTCTTCTCTGAACCTTTTCTAAAATTGCTATATCCTTTTTAAGATATGGCGACCAGAATTGCACACAATATTCAAGGTGCGGTCTCACCATGGAACGATATAGAGGCATTATAATATCTTTTGTTTTATTTTCCATTCCTTTCCTTATCATACCTAGCATTCTATTTGCTCTCTTGGCCGCCGCTGCACACTGGGCCGAGGGTTTTAACATGGTATCCACAAGGACGCCTAAATCTTTTTCTTGGGTGGTGGTTCCTAATGTGGAACCTTGCATCGTGTAACCATAGTTTGGGTTGTTCTTCCCTAGGTGCATAACCTTGCACTTCTCCACATTAAATTTCATCTGCCATTTTGATGCCCAGTCTTCCAATTTATCAAGATCCTCTTGCAATTTTCCACAATCCTCCTGGGTTTTAACAACTTTAAATAGTTTTGTGTCATCAGCAAATTTGATAACCTCACTCGTTATTCCACTTTCCAGGTCATTTATGAATATGTCAAAAAGCAGCGGACCCAGCACAGATCCCTGGGGTACACCACTATTCACCTTTCTCCATTGGGAAAATTGGCCATTTAGCCCTACCCTCTGCTTTCTATCTTTTAACCAGTTCCTGATCCACAGTAGTACACTGCCTCCTATCCCATGACTCTTTAGTTTTGCCAAAAGTCTCTCATGAGGGACCTTGTCAAAGGCTTTCTGAAAGTCCAGATACACAATATCAACCGACTCACCTTTGTCCACCTGTTTATTCACTCCTTCAAAAAAACATAACAGATTAGTAAGACAAGATCTTCCTTGTCTAAAGCCATGTTGGCTGTCTCCCATTAGGTCATGACTATCTACATGCTGAGTAATTTTATTCTTTATGATGGTTTCTACCATTTTTCCCGGTACTGATGTCAGGCTCACCGGTCTGTAGTTTCCCGGATCACCCCTCGAACCCTTTTTAAAAATTGGTGTTACATTGGCGATCCTCCAATCCTCAGGTATTAGAGATGATTTTAATGATAGTTCACAGATTACTGATAGCAGGTCTGCAATCTCAAATTTCAGTTCTTTCAACACCCTTGGATGTATACCATCCGGCCCAGGTGATTTGCTACTCTTCAGTTTATCTAATAGTTGTAGGACATCTTCCCGATGTATCGATATTTCCTTCAATTCTTCCACACCTTTAAATACCACTTCAGTCGTGGGTAACATCCCTACATCTTCCTCAGTAAAGACCGAAGCAAAGAATTCATTCAGTCTCTCCGCTATCGCCTTGTCGCCTCTTAGTGCTCCTTTAACCCCTTTATCATCTAATGGACCAACTGACTCTCTCACGGGTTTTTTTGCTACGAATGTACTTGAAAAGGTCTTTATTTCGCGTTTTTGCTTCCGCAGCAAGCTTCTTCTCAAATTCTCTCTTTGCCTGCCTTATCAATGCCTTGCATTTGACTTGCCAGTGCTTGTGCTGTTTCCAGGTTTCATCATTTGGCTCTTTTTTCCATTTCTTGAAAGATGCTTTTTTGGCAGCAACAGCCTCTCTGACCTCAGCTTTAAACCATGCTGGCAATTTTTTGGACTTCCTTCCACTTTTCTTAAAGCGTGGAATACAGCTGGTCTGGGCTTCCAAGATAGTATTTTTCAACAACACCCAAGCTTGATGTACGTCTTTAACCTTTGCAACTGCTCCTTTTATTTTTTTCTTAACTGTTTTCCTCATTCTATCATAGTCTCCCTTTCGAAAGTTAAAGGGTAGTACTGTGGATTTCCTTACTATCCCTCCTCCACTAATTAAATCAAAGGCGATCATGCTATGATCACTATTGCCAAGTGGCCCCAACACCCTTATCTCTTGCACTACATCTGGTGTTCCACTAAGGACTAGGTCTAATATTGCTTCCCCTCTGGTCGGTTCATGAACCAGCTGCTCCAAGAAGCAGTCATTTATTTCATCTAGGAACTTTATCTCCCTAGCATGTCCTGTTGTGACACTGACCCAGTCGATGCCGGGGTAATTGAAATCACCCATTATTATTACTGCACTGTAACTTTTGCTAGCTTCCTTGATTTCTTTGAGCATTTCATCATCCATTTGTTCATTCTGGCCAGGCGGACGATAGTACACCCCCACTGCCATCGCCTTCCCCTTTTTACATGGAATTTCAATCCATAGAGATTCTACAGCAAATTTTGTTTCTTGCAAAACTTTAATCCTTTCTGACTCAATGCCCTCTCTAACATAGAGCGCAACCCCTCCACCAATTTGATCAGCTCTATCATTTCGATATAGTTTGTACCCAGGTATCACAGTGTCCCACTGGTTGTCCTCCTTCCACCATGTCTCTGATATTCCAATCATATCTAACCTCTCGTTTAGTGCTATATATTCTAACTCTCCCATCTTGTTTTGTAGACTTCTAGCATTTGCATACAAGCATTTTAGAGACTGTATTTTATTCATATTAATTTGGCTATTGGTAGACATGGGTAATTTGGGATCTTTAAGTTCTGTCTGCTCCATACTCGAGGGCATTTGGGCTACTTTACTCTTTTTTGGAACCTCTCTGCTTTTTGTAGTATCCTTCAAGGATACATTCTTCCGAACCATGCGCTCTTGGGCGACTGTCGGCTTTCCCCTATTATCTAGTTTAAAAGCTGCTCTATCTCCTTTTTAAAGGTTAATGCCAGCAGCCTGGTTCCATCCCGGTTAAGGTGAAGCCCATCCCTTCGGTAGAGCCCCTCCTTTCCCCAGAATGTTCCCCAGTTCCTAACAAATCCGAACCCCTCATCTCTGCACCATTGTCTCATCCACGCATTGAGACTCCGGAGCTCTGCCTGCCTATTGGGTCCTGCGCGTGGAACGGGAAGCATTTCGGAGAACGCTACCCTGGAAGTTCTGGATTTCAACTTCCTACCTAAAAGCCTAAATTTAGCTTCCAGAACCTCCCTACCACATTTTCCTATGTCATTGGTACCAACATGTACCAAGACAGCAGACTCCTCCCCAGCACTATCTAAGACCTTATCTAGGTGGCGCGTGAGGTCCGCTACCTTCGCACCAGGCAGGCATGTTACCAGGCGATCCTCACGTCCACCAGCCACCCAGCTATCTACATGCCTAATGATCGAATCACCAACTATAACTGCTGTCCTAACCCTTCCCGCATGGGCACTTGTCCCTGGAGAAACCTCCTCGGTGCGAGAGGGGTTTACATCACCTGGAGGACAGGTCCTAGTTACAGGATCACTTCCTGCCACACCAGGGTGATGCTCTCCTGTCACGTGACCTCTCTCCTCCATGGCAACAGGGATGCTGCCAGACTGGAGGTGGGACTTCAGGACTATATCCCTGTAGGTCTCGTCTATGTACCTCTCTGTCTGTCTTATGTTTTCCAAGTCTGCTACTCTAGCCTCTAGAGAACGGACTCGTTCCCTGAGAGCAGAGAGCTCCTTGCACCTAGTGCACACGTAAGACCTCTCACCAGCTGGGAGAAAATCATACATGTGACACTCAATGCAAAAGACTGGAAAGCCCACATCCTGCTGCTGGACTGCTGTCTGCATCTTAGTTTTAAGTTTGTGTTTAGATCTTTAAGTTCTATATGTACTAAAGGGTGCAATGGATATTTATACCACTAAAACTGTACCTAAGAAGTTTAATATACCTTGTTCACCTGAAGCTTAATTAATCTCAGGTCCTTGGTGTATGACTGATTTGGGTAATGAGCTTCACCTGAGAGCACCTCCTGTCTTTTAAGTTGTGCAAGTACCTATAAAGCTGTGAAATTCCCAGGGGAGGGTGGGTGTGGGGAGGGAGGGAGGGATATAACACTTATTAAAAAAGGGCTGCTACACAGTACCTTGTCCTGTGCTGCTGAGGAAAACTATATTCTGATTTGATTTAAATTATAGCTCTTTGCTGCTACTAGGCTCTAACCTATTATGAAATTTAAACTACAAGCTCTCTGCTGGATTCTAAATTTAACCAGAAAGCTCTCTTCTGTGTTTTAATTTGAAACTAAAAGTACTTTGCTGATGCTAGGCCCTGAGTGACTATGAAATTTAAACTACAGCTGTCTACTGGGTATGAAAGGTAACCAGAAAGTTCTCTTCTGTGTTTTTAAATTGAATCTTAAACTGTTGCTACTAGGCCCTGACTGATTTAACAAAAAAAATAGTGGGTTCACAGATTAATTAGCTTTAAAAGAAAAACAATTCCTTTCAGAAAAATTCCCAGAAGTATATACTCACAATTTCAGATTTCTCTCCAGAAGTAACAGCCCCCCTTTCCAGTCCGTCAAGACAGACAGTGTAGAGAATGTGGTCGGACAGCATTGTGGATGCAACTAACGTCACCCACTGAGATGGCATTAGCTGCATCTGCACTTTTGTGCCAAGGTAACCGCATGTTGCAGAGCTGCCCTAAACCTGTCCACTCCTGTAGATAATGCAATTTCTACATATAGTGCAAAAAATTGCTGCATTATTTGCAGTTGCCCTGTGTTAATTGCTGTGTGTCCAGGTAGCATGCACTATCTGTTGCATTAGCAGCTAACACAGTTTAAGAACATAACATAAGAAATGCCATACTGGGTCAGATCAAGGTCCATAAACCCAGTATCCTGTTTCCAACAGTGGCCAATCCAGGTCACAAGTGCCTAGCAGTTTCCCAAAAAGATGCACAGGTTCCATAATGCTTGTATTGGGGCAAGCTGTGGATTACCTGGGTCCTCTTTAATAATGGTTTATGGATCTTTCCTCCAGAAACTTGTCCAAACCTTTTTTTTAAACCCAGCTAAACTACCAGCTTTTACTATATCCTTTGGTAACGAATTCCAGAGTTTGATTATGTGTTGAGTTAAAAAATATTTTCCCTTATTAGTCTTAAACAGATTACACTGTAGCTTCATTACATGTCCCCTAGTCTTTCTACTTTTTGATGCCATAAACGATCGATCTACGTTTACCCGTTCCACTCTCTTCATTAATTTATAGATCTCTATCTTATCTCCCCTCAGCTATCTCTTTTCCTGGTTGAAAAACCCTAACCTTTTTAGCCTCTCTTCATAGGGGTATCCTTCCATCCCCTTTACCATTCTGGTGGCTCTTCTATGTACCTTCTCTAAATCTTCTATATCCTTTTTAAGATACGGCGACCAGAATTTCATAGAATATTCAAGGTGCGGTCGCACCATGGAATGATACAGAGGCATTATAAAATCCTTAGTTTTATTCTCCATTCCTTTTCTTATGGTTCCTAGCATTTTATTTGCCTTCTTGGCTGCTGCTGTACACTGGGTGGAAAGTTTCAAAGTGTTATCCATGATGATGCTTAAATCTTTTTCCTGGGTGGTGGTTCCTAATTTGAAACCTAGCATCGTATAACCATAGTTTGGGTTGTTCTTTCCTAGATGCATAACTTTGCACTTCTCCACATTAAATTTCATCTTCCATTTGAACATCCAGTCTTCCAATTTATCAAGGTCCTCTTGCAATTTTTCACAATCCTCATGGGTTTTAACAACTTTGAATAATTTTGTGTCATCTGCAAATTTGACTACCTCACTCGTTATTCCCATTTCCAGGTCATTTACGAATATGTTAAAAAGCAGCGGACCCCGAAAGATCCCTGTGGTACTCCACTATTCACCTTTCTTCATTGGGAAAATTGTCCATTCAGCCCTACCCTCTGCTTTCTAACTTTTAACCAGTTCCTGATCCCCAATGGTACACTGCTTCCTAGACCATGACTTTTTAACTTTGCCAGGAGTCTCTCATGACGGACCTTGTCAAAGGCTTTCTGAAAATCCAGATAAACTATATTGACTGGCTCACCTTTGTCTACCTCTTTGCTTTTTACTAGTGATAGAGTAAACAAGTTGAAAAGAGTACACTAGCGGTGAAACACAATGGAGCCGGTTTACTAAACTTCATTAGGTTTTTTTCAGCTAATGTAACAGATTAGTAAGACAAGACCTTTCTTGGCTAAAGCCATGTTGACTTTCTCCCATTAAACCATGCCTATCTATATGTTCGGTAATTTTGTTCTTTATAATGTACAATTTTTACCTGTATATAGTTAAAGCATAATGTTCCTTGTAAATGTATACAAAAGTATACAATTGTTCTGTTTAATGTTCAATGTAAACCGCCCCTGATCTCTGGAAGGGGCGGTATAGAAAAGACTGTTAAATAAAATAAATAATGGTTTCTACCATTTTGCCTGGTACTGATGTCAGGCTCACCAGCCTGTAGTTTCCCGGATCATCCCTGGAAGCCTTTTTAAAAATTGGAGTTACATTGGCCATTCGCCAGTCTTCAGGTACTACATATGATTTTAATGGTAGTTCGCAGATTAATAATAGTAGGTCTGCAATTTCATATTTCAGTTCTTTCAACACCCTCTGGTGTATATCATCCGGTCCAGATGGTTTGCTACTGTTTAGTTTATCATAAAGTTCTAATATATCTTCCCGGTTTATCGATATTTCTTTCAATTCTTCTGATGCATCACCTTTAAATACCATTTCAGTCATGAGCAACTTCCCTACATCTTCTGTAAAGACCAAAGCAAAGAATTCATTCAGGCTCTCCACTATAGCCTTGTCCCCTCTTAGTGCCCCTTTTACCCCTCTATCATCTAATGGTCCAACTGACTCACAGGTTTTTTGCTACGAATGTACTTGAAAAAGTCTTTATTATGTGTTTTTGCTTCTCACATTCTTTTTTTTAAACTCTTTTTCATTAATATCAGACCATCTAAGATCACATTTTATAATGCAATTCAAATGCTCAACAAGCATACAACAAGAGAGAAAAAACAGGACATTTGTTTTCTACAAGGCAGGTGTCAACATGGCTATACTGCAAACTTACTCTCTGCATCTGATTACCCATGCCTCACTTGTTCAACTATAGCTCTTTTGCCCTCTGACATCCTTTCAAGATCCCCTCCCCACCAGGGGGACCTCTCTTTGGCCCTTTGTGTACACTTGTTTCTTTTGGCTATTACATCTGCTGTTTTTTATTTTGGTTTTCTCCCCTTTCCCCCTACCTTCCTCTCCCCACCCTCCTTCTGCTACCTGCCCTAATGCTGCCTTATCAATCTAATAGAGGTCACAGGGCCCTGAGGCACTTATTCCATAATTCTTAATATTGCTGCTTCTTTTCAGTATCATCTTCTGTTTTCCTATACATCACCCAGCCAGCCATCATCCGCATCATAGCCACCCACTGCTCTATCGCTAGCGCCTGCTCTGCTATCCTCTGTGCCAAAATAGTGTTTCTAGCTAGCAACAAAGCTACCTGTGTAAACTTGCATTTAATGTCCCCCTTAAATTGCCTCTGGAGCAATTTCACATCTCCAAGGAGCAGAATCTTATATGACCACTCAAGTTTGGTCCCCGCTATTTGTTTTATCCTTGATAATACTCCTGCTCAGTAGCTGTGTAGTGCATTACACTCCAGAAAGGTATGTACCCACATCCCTTTACCCCGCTTGCATCTTAGACATTCTGTACTCTGCCAAATCCGCATCATTCCCCCCTTTTCTCTTGTCAAAAAGGCCCTATGCAGAATCTTAAACTACATTTCTTGCAACGAGGCATCTGGTGTAAGTTGTTTGATATTTACAAAGAGTTCGCCCATTTCTTGTTCCTCCATTGGTTCCCCTAGCTCCTGTGCCCATGTCTCTCCTTATGCCTGGAACCATCCTCCTCCCTTAACCTCTATGCCCACTCTATACCAATAGGCTAGTGTATTTCTCTTTACTGGTGTTGTAATAAATCGCTTATCTAGTGATGTAAACCCTTGCCATGCTGCCTCTCATGCCTTGCTCATAACATAATGGCTCACTCAAAAAAATCCCTTCACCGGAGATAATTGAAATACCCTATAAAGAAATCCCCTGTACAACCCCCCCCCCCCCCCCCCGTAGAATCAAATTTTTTCTTTTTGTCAGACCACAATGAGGGAGGTTAAGATGGACTGCAAAACCACACCCGTCAGAAGAGGTCCATTTTAATCACACCATTTAGTGAGTATCATAAAAACTTAGCTTAAAGTGGAAAACGTGTCTTGAAGTGTTGAGAAAAAGAAGCATGACGTGCACGTTTCGGGATCCGTCGTCCCTGTATCTAGTGCCCGCACGCAGCTCACACTAAGTTGTTTCTTCTTATGTTGGTTTCTTCTCATATCACACATGTTGGTGTGTGATATGAGAAGAAACCAACATGAGAAGAAACAACTTAGTGTGAGCTGCGTGCGGGCACTTGATACAGGGACGACGAATCCCGAAACGTGCACGTTGTGCTTCTTTTTCTCAACACTTCAAGACACGTTTTCCACTTTAAGCTAAGTTTTTATGATACTCACTAAAGAATGGTGTGATTAAAATGGACCTCTTCTGACGGGTGTGGTTTTGCAGTCCATCTTAACCTCCCTCATTGTGGTCCGACAAAAAGAACAAATTTGATTCTACGGGGGGGTTGTACAGGGGATTTCTTTATAGGGCATAACATAATGGCGGCATTGTAAATATTTAAATCACAACCACACCCTTAGCCTCATAAATACATTAACTACATATAAATATATCACACTCCCAAACTCATTACAGACTTAAAATTATGTCTCTTATATAGGAGAAAAGACCTCAGACTAATGCATTACCTCCCACTATGTGGCAAAACAAATCACCATAGGGGATTAGAGCTTCATGCATCATCGGTTCCAAAAACTCCCCTATATACTACTTAATACAGTACTAAAAAGTACTTTTTTTACACTTTTTTTCTTAAATTACATATATAATACAAAAGTTTTATCTATCTTCACAAGAAGCTCATATTCCTTTAAATTACACTCCACATCAGAAGGGAACAGAGCACCGTATTCTGAAAAGAACACACAGTTTCATAGTCAAATCACTTTTCCCTTACAGCCATAGATAAAAAATTCTACTTACCTTTAAGTTGTCAAGCTTCAGCACTGCTGCCCTCCTCAACTCCAGTGTTCAGTGCTACTCCTCTAAACTTCAACAGCAATCCTTTAACTTCAACAGCAATCCTTTAACTTCAACAGCGTCTTCTTCAATTCCCTCTAACCACATTGCCGCCTGAAGTTAATCATTAACCCAACAAAGATCTTCGTTTCTCCTTGAAAAAGGCTCCGTCAGGGGTAAGCTTAAATCTCAGATGACAACAGCTCAGGGAGATTGGCTAAAGGATGCTTATATCCATATCCTTATCCACCCCAACCTAAGGTTCATGGTTGGGGGCAACCACTACCAGTACAGGCTACTACCCTTCGGTCTAGCCTCCGCATTTGTCATAAAAAGTGTTGAGGGCTTTGTTCGTGTATGTGTATGGGTCATGGAAAGTATCAGTCTTCTTGCATGCGTGCGTGTATCAAGAGGATTGTCGAGGGCTGCATTCATTACTACTGCTACTACTTCTACTAATAAGCATTTGTATAGCGCTGCACAGACATGTAATAGATGGTCCCTGCTCATCAGAGTTTACAATCTAGTCAAGACAGGCAACACAGTAGGTGTAGATACGGGATACATCTAGGGAGAATGGTAAGGAAACACAAAGGAGATCAAGTGAGTCAAGATCCGGAAGCGGCAGCGAAGAGGTGAGTTTTTAGCCTGGATTTGAAAAGGGCCAGAGAAGGCGCCTTACATACAGACTCAGGTAGTTTGTTCCAGGCATAGGAGCAGCAAGGTGAAAGGAACGAAGTCTGGGGTTAGCAATAGAAGAGAAGGGCACAGATAGAAGCAATTTGCCACAAGAGCAGAGTTCCCGAGGAGGGGTGTAGGGAGAGAGAAGAAAGGAAAGGTGGTGAGGAGCTGCAGAGTGAATGCACTTATAGGTCAGCAGAAGTTTGAACTGGATGCGGAAACAGATAGGAAGCCAATAAAGAGACTTGAGAAGAGGGGTAATATTGAGCATGACGAGGCTAGTGGAAGATTAGCTGTGCAGCAGAGTGTTGAACAGATTGAAGGAGAGAGAGATGATTCAGAGGGAGACCAGTAAGGAGTAGTTTGTGTGTGTCATATGACCCCATTCCCAGCCTTCCCCCAGTCTCTCTCACTCTTCAGGCCTGCCAGGTTTCACTCAGTGTCACTCCTCGCTCTCTATCTCTCTCTCATAACCCTGACCCCTGAGGCATCACCCATTCTCTCTTATGCCCCCCTTCTAGTTCTTCTTTTGCTTGTCCATTCTGGCTGCACCCGCTTGAATGCCTTGGTTCAGGCTTTCCTTCTCCACAATCTGATGTCTAAATGATAGAGCTGCGCTGGACAGGAGGTTCAGACTGATCTCTCAAATAGTGAGATTAGTGTGAACTTCCTGCCCCGCGCGGTTCCATCTTTCAGAGAGTCTATCATAGAATGGCATTGGCGCATTCATGTTCATCCAGACAATTTCCATACTCCTTAATCTTCGCCTTAGTAAAATGCTCCTAAAAACGTTAATACTGACACTTTATGTAAAGTTTTATTTTCTGTCACTTGTTTAGAAGGATGGAAAGCAGCCCAGGGTTGTGTAGCTTTGTACGAGAATGTGAAACCACATGTAGCAGCTTACATAATATTTTTCCAGATTTGCTTTGCTTTTCTTTGTTTTGTATTCCAGGAAATTTCGGATTTGGGATGAGGTCAGGTCTTTTCCCCCCATTATGCAGTTGTTGCAGTGCCTGGAAACCAGAAGCTATAAAAATTAGTTTGTAGAATATCATCAAATGCAGTTTGAGTTTGGTACAAAATGAATCCTGACCAACATAATATTTGAAATGTGGCTAGATGTGACTTAATTGATTAACAGAATTTTGCCCTAAACAGCAGGTAATGTATGGTTAATACAATATTTAGTATGAAACAGAACATGGCATTTTGCTGTGGCATTGTACAGCATTTCCTCTTCTTCGGTACACTTTGTAATTGGCTAATCTATTGAATGCTGATGTTTTCTGTCACCATAAGATTTAAGGTAAGATGAAAAGATGTAAGTGCTTGATTTTTATTTTTTTTAATATATGCAGAGTGTACAGAGTTGTCATGTGGAAAATAAAATGTTTACTTCTCTCCTTATTCGGGAAACCTACTTCTAGAACTGTGTTGTCCTCTAAATGCTGTCAAATTATTTATCGAAACTGGATGTGTATAGAAAGGGCGTATGCTGGAGAAAAAGAAAAGCTTGCCAGGCAACTGAACAATGCAGGAAAACAGGAATGATCAAATCTTTATATTCACATCCTATCATTTTGGTATTTTTGCCTTGTTTTCTTTGTTCAAACATGTAATTTTATGGATTGGCATTGGAGTACAAGGATTTCAGTAATTATAAACTATCCAATAAAAAATAAACTTAACAGTAGTTGCAGTATTCTCTTTCAGTAATAGTTGCCAGTGGTGATAAGGTTTTTAATTTCATCGTAGTTCTGTATACTAGGTAATATTTTAGGTAAGATTTCTCTTTCTACATTTTGCAGGTGAACAGCGTTTTTGGATAAAACATCCACCATAATTTCTGTCTGTGGCTGCTTCTCAGAGTCTTGTAGCAACATTTGGTTGAAGTTGGACCTTTCGCTTGCATGTCTCTCATGGACAAACACAAAGTGAAGCGGCAACGTCTCGATCGCATATTTGAAGGTTAGATATTATAATATGAAACAATGTTACATAATCGTTTTTTATATGCTAACCATTTTAGTATAATTTAGGGGCCATTTTACTAAATGTTTTAACGCGCATTAATGAATTTGAAAGTGTGTTAAGTGTCTACAGCCCTTTTAGTCCTGTTGGTGCAATGGCACTTAATGCACATTAACGTCATTAATGCATGTTAACCTTTAGTAAAGGGCTCCTTAATTATGCTGCATTTACAATAAAACAACATATTTATGCATATTTGTTCTGTCAAAGTAACGGGATTTTTCATCCTAAATGCTAAACTAGTAATCTCAGGCAATATGAGGGAACGTTTCTCAAGGTTCAAAATAGATAGTTTGTGTAAACAGAGCTGTCTGCTGGCTTTCCAAAAGTGATTTGTGCAGCAAAGTAGTTTTACATATTCTTATGATTGCGTGCTAAGAATAATCAAGGTTAGTGACTTCTTTCTTAACCAGTATTAACCTATTTTGGATTCAGTAGAATAGGCAGGTTATATTGTTAAAATGTATTTATCTACAAGATTGTATGTATAATCTTATGCTGGTTTGATTTATGGCAACTCTGATTTTAGAGCATGCTTCAGCTCAAGATGGATGTTTTCGCATTTGATTGACTTGACATTTGAGGTGCAGGGTACTGGCAGAGTCTTTATTGTAGTCAGAATATTTTATTCTTTTATTGCAAAATGTGTTTCCTTTAAAAAAGCCAATACTGCTTTTCTGATCATTTATTAAAATTGTTTTCTCATTTTGGGCACAGTTCAGTAATGGTTGGTCTTTGTTTTGTGTCCATACCATTTGGAAAGAATCCTTGTGAGCCAGTTAAAACTCACATCAGCCGTATTTAATATATTTACCATTGAAAGAGACAAAATACATGGGTACATATGGAATGCCTAAAGCATTGGAATATGGATATAAAATGATTCCTTAAATGTAGAATGCACTAAATTGTAGATGTTATGTATAGACTTAACGTTTAAGTTAAAAATATGTATTAGTTGCGCTGATTGAGGCGATTCTTTGTTACAAGTCACATTTTGCCATATACTCTACCAAATTCCTTCCTCACAATTCATCCATCATGCATAAAATGCAAAAATTGCTTTTGGGAGGGGAGCAGGGTGCACAAGCTGTGCTTTTCATAACCAAAAAGTAGTTATGAAGATGTTTTCTGAAAAGGGCAATAATCTTCTAACTGCTACACAACATGTTACTACTGAACTGTTAAGAGCACCTGCCCATAGCTGCATAACCTTGGAAAATATATTTTTTATGATATTTGCTAAATGTAGAAAGCTAGCAGTCTCTATTACCTTCTTCCAGTTTTCTCCAGCATTTCCTCAGGTAAGTAGCCCATAATAGCTTTTACAAACGCCTTCTAGTATCTTTTTGCTGGCTGCTAGGGTGTCACTGTAAGAGCAGCACTTGGCTTTCTTTCCCAAGGGCATCAGCATTCTCCTTAAGGAGCACAAACGGCCCGTCTGAGAGTTACTTTAATTTAATAAGTTTTAGGGCTTCTTATGAATCTACCCCAGTGAAATTTGCTTAGTAAAACATGAGACCTTTATATGGCCTATGAAAGATTCCACTTGGTGTTTAATTTAATGGGTAATTTTTAGAAAATGTACAGTAAAAATGCTTTTTTGGACATAGCACAAATTATGCAGGAGTTGGAATCGCCCAACAGTGCTTTCCTACTGTTAGTGTCTGAAAGGGTTTTGTAGAACTGGGTTTTCTAATTTAATCTTTGGGACCCTTAACTTTGTATGGATTTAAGGATAGTCAAATATGAAAATTAATCTGGTTCTTGTAACAATATTTGCAGGGAACATTCCTGTGCTATATTTAAGAAAATCGGATGTATTTGTAAATTCTAAGGACGAAGGGGCCTTTATATTCATGGTAAAGCCTTCCATTTAATATGTACACCTTAAAGGAAAGGTGGGATAGAGGTGATATGATTGAGACATTTAAATACCTTTGTGGCATAAATGCACAGGAGGAGAGCCTCTTTCGATTGAAAGCAAGCTCTGCTATGAGGGGACATGGGATGAGGGTGAAAGGGGATAGATTCAGGAGTGATATGCGGAAATATTTCTTTACGGAAAGAGTGGTGGATCCGTGGAATAGTCTCCCAGTGGAGGTAGTGGAGATGAGGACAGTATTTGAATTCAAAGAAGCATGGGACAAACACAGAGGATCTCTAAAGGAAAAAAAGGGGAATGTTGTAGTGATTGATATGGAAGGACAGACTAGATAGGCCATGTGGCCTTTTTCTGTCGTCATGTTTCTCTCTTTCATTTACAATGCGTTATATGCAAAACATAATGTGCAAAGCCTGAATGCTGTTGGTGAGTGAGGATGTTCCTCAGCATGTTCCCATACTGGAAGGGCAGAGAAAAATTTCACTTTACAACAAAGGAGTATGTCTACTAAAGGGCATTAGCTGTCATCGTGGCACTATTGTAAACCACCCTGCTGCTAAAGTGAAGGGCGGTATATCAAATTTTAATAAACAATAACACTGGAAATTTGCACCACAGCGACAGCTAATGTGGGAGAAATGCAGCTACCGCAGGTTATTTTCCACAATAGCTGCACTTTGCATGTTAGCAATGTAAGTGGGTGGAGTGTGGGTGGAGAGTGGACATGTACTTACCATGCAGTTACCATGGACATTGACTGCACACAGTAGGCACATTTTTTGCAGACATAGTGAATGCAGCTAGGGTTGGCCCTAGAGTTGGTTCAAAGTGGTCCCTAGGCGAACCTCAATCTTTGCACCCGCTCTGTCCATGAAAATCTATTATTAAGTTTAGAATGTGCAACTTTTGCTGCCCTCCAGAAGTTGCCACCCTAGGCGACTGCCTAGTTTGCATAGTGGTTGGCCCGACCCTGAATGCAGTTAATGCTACCTCTGTGAGTGGTGTTACTGCATCAGTGATGCTGTCTTGCCATGATTTCTGCATTTTCACTGCGTTCTGTTGGGGAAATGCTGGGCCTGCCCCCAGCAGATAACGCAGGAGCTTTGCAGCTTCCATGGTGCTTTTCAACTAATGCCTAGCGTTAGCTGCTAAAACCCTACTGCGCTTTAGTAAACATACCCATAAGTGTATTGACAGGAGGAATGTACAATACCACCTTCTTAAGTGCATCTGTGTTATCTATACCAAGGACAGTTAATGCACAGTAAAGTACTGTGTGCTAACTGGAATACACAATCCGTACCCATTCCTTGCCCATAACCCATCCATTATGCCTAATAACACAGTATGCAATTAGTATGTCATCTCGGCTCATTAAGTTACTGTGACTGTGTGCTAACGCTTAGCACACTTGAGTGAAAGGGCCCCTAATTTTGGAAAATGATTCCAGATCCTTGCATTCCATTGCAGTTATGCTTTTCTTTGAAGGACCACTTTACATCTATTTAATTTCTGGAGAAATACAGCATACCACTGTGTGGGTTAGTTGTGCTGTTAAAGAATATAATTGGATGCGGGGACAATCCACATAGTAGTATCTGCTCTTCACGTGGTGTTCAAAAGGTCTTAAATTTTCTTCATTAATAATGTGCAGATATTCTTTATGGCAGAATATAGTTTTAAGGGAATCTCTCTTTTTTTATTTATATACCTTCCTTTCTGTATCCCTGGCATTGCAGCAATGGTTCTTTGCATAGGAAGCATACCCACGTCTCCTTCTGGAACCTCCTGCTCATGTACCTTGAGCTTGACTAGGAAATGTTTCTGTTCTGCTGTGACCAAGGCTGCCTTCATCATCAGAAATGTAGCCACTGTCTTTACAGTATTCCCTGTCCCTGGGACCTGAAGAGTGAAGCTGTATGTTGCATATGATATTGTGGCACACATGCCAACATTTATTTATTCACTCAGTCTGTCATATCTTTTTTTTTTTCTTTTTCAAGATATGGTAACTCGGTTTAGATCTTTTAGGCAGGGAAACAGAGAGCTAAGTCTGTCTTTAAAGATACATAAGTATAATGCTGCCAAAGAGACATGGACATCTCTCATGACTCACAACAGAAAAAGTCTTCATTTGTTGAGCAGGTTAAAAATAATAGTGGTATCTCTAGGAGGTTTATACATATAAGTAGCATGGGTACATGTAATACGCAATTTTGTAACTTATGTGTACATGGCATCATATACACATATATAACTAGTGGATTTTGTAAGCCTGCACATACGAGAATGGCTGCTCAGTTTGCTGTCCTCTAAAGCTCTAACTTTTTCCCTAGGGAAGTGAGTTTGAACACCAAAAAGGTAAGCACTCTTTCTCCATGCACAAGCAGGAATGAGTCCTCATGTATGAGTGATGTCTGCAATAGAGCCCTGCACTGGAACGCTCCCCATCTTCTATTGGAAGCTTTTAGGAGGCTCTACCATGCCTGTGCGCCTCCTTCCCATCTGCTGCCACATCCCCATCTTAGTTCAGTCTTTCATTTTCCACAGAGCTTCACGGACGTGTTTCAGTCATCCTCCACTTGGTAAATTTTTCTTTCTCCCTTGCAGGGGTTTCTGTGCTTCAAGTTTTTGTCTAATTGCCTTTTGTCATGGTTCTCTCTTCCCTTTTTGGGTTTTTTCTCTCTCAAATGTTAGTCTTTTTCTTTTTCCACAGCACCACTGTCCCTTTAGGTGCCAGTGCTCCGGTTGGGCCTTACTTTCCAAAATTGAGCCGTTTGATTTTGTTGTGGCTATTGTCCTGGCAGCATGTCCCATAAACCTGTCAGCAGGTTCAAGAAGTATACCCAGTGCAGTAGGACCATATCTGCCATGGATAAACCTAACTGGTGCCCGATCATCAGCCCTCTTGTAATTTGCATTTGCAGAAGACAGAAAGAGGACTCAGTCACTTTTTGGTGCTCACAAGTATGATCCATCGCTTAAGGCATCAACCGCACCTACACCTTCCAAGGCTGGTAGTGCAAGGGACACTGGCAGTGCATTGACATCAATGAGCTCTCAAGCTCAATCAGAGCCACACACCTGTAGTGCCCTGGAGCATTGGCCATCGATTGATCTCCACCCGAAGACTAGGAAGAATTCAGCTTCATCTTCATCGATGTCGAGGGATGATCGAACAGAGTGAAGACCCTGGTGCATCAAGGCATAACATTGAGAGCATTGATGGTCTGCATGAGTGCCCCTCAAAGGTGCCCCAATGGACATCACACCATGAACAGAGTTCAGAAGTCTCCCAGATTTGAGATTAGCTTCCTCACCATTCCATGGTGGTCGAATTCACCCTTAAGAGATCCAAGAGTACCAAGACTCATTCCTCGGTGCCCCTGGGCCGGGAGGCCCAGACATTGGATTCTTTAGGGAGAAGGTATTTCCAGAGTTCCATGCCCATAACCTGCATAGCCTCTTACTAGCTCTACATGGTCATGTTCTTGAAGAACATCATGTGTGATCTCACCAAGCTGCTTGAGAAACTGGAACAGTATCATTCCTTAGTGGTTCATGGCAGGGACTGCTCGAAGTTCATGGTCCGGGTGATCTATGACATCTTCAAAACAGCATTGAGAGCTTCTGCCATAGGTATTGGTGCTCGGAGACTTGCCTGGTTCCTGTCCTCAGATCTGGAACAGTCGGTGCAGAACAAGCTTGTTGATGTGCCGTGTTGTGGAGAGAATCTCTTCGAAGAACAGGTTGAAGAGAAGGCTGGCTTCATAGAAAAGCAGCATGTCACTCTTCATAATCTCTCAAGGCGCATGTCCGAGCTGGCCTCCCATTGCAGGAGTTACCACAGAGGGCAGAAAAAGTCCTATTACTCTCGTAGGTGTAGATACTTTCCTGGGACCCAAATCACCCAGCCCAGCCCAAGCAAGCTCCTCAACAATAGCATCAGGAGAAGCCTTAGAAAGCCCAGCCTGCTCCTTAGCCAAAACCTGGGGTGGGGTTTTGACTGTTTCCTTCAGAGCATAACCACTCTACCCATAGCCACAGTACAGAGACCCTCTGATCAGGGGAAGGCTCGCTCTTTTTGCCCAAAGGTGGCCACTCATAACCTTAGACACATGGGTTCTACAGATAATCCAATGCAGATACAAACTACATTTATTGGATCTACCACCAAATTGCCCCCCGAGGATGCATCACCTTGACCCTCTGCATCAGGAATGGCCTCAGAGAGAAATCACTGCCCTCTTCTCAGATCTCATGATTGAGCTTGTGCCATCAGAGAAAAGAGGGTGAGGGTTTTATTCCAGGTGCTTTCTGATCCCCAAGAAAATGGGGGGAATACTGTCCCACCCTAGACCTCAGAGATCTGAATATGTACTTGGTAAGAGAGAGGTTCAGAATGATTTCTCTAGGTACCCCGCTTCCTTCAAAAAGGAGATTGACTATGCTCTCTGGATATGAAGGATGCATATACCCACATAGAGATATATCCTGCTCACAGGAATAATCTGATTCATCCTGTGGGGACTACACGTCCAGTACCAAGTGTTGCCTTTTGGCCTACATCAGCACCTCGTGTTTTCACAAAATTCCTCGTGGTAGTATCTGCTTACTTTCAGACGCTAAGAGTGTTTGTTTCCCCTATCTGGATGATTGGTTGATAAAGAATATCACTTCAGAAGGAATTTGTTATAAATCACCCAAAGTCCCACCTTTAAATCAACCAGCAGTTAGAATTCATAGGAGCCGTGCTCAACACATTTCAAGCAAGAGCCTATCTTCCGCACGACCGACTGCACAGGCTGACAGCACTGGTGCGGGAGACTCAACTGAATCAGCAGGTGACAGCTCACAAGATGTTGACCGTACTAGGCCACATAGCTCTACAATGTATGTCATACCCTTGGCACATCTCCAGATGGACTGAGGACTCAGTGGACCAAGGCCACATGTAGACTCCGAGATCGTCTGTATGTCACCAGTCCTCTAGTCCAGTCATTGCATTGGTAGACAGTCCATCAAAATTTGCTCGAGAGCCTTCCCTTCCAGATTGCTTTGCCACAAAAGATTTTGATGACAGATGCATCCAAATTGGGTTGGGGAGTTCATCTCAGTGGATTTCACATGATGGGCAATTGGTTTGTCCAAGAGTCTCTATCAGACCAACTTCTTAGAGTTAAGAGCTATAGCACATGCTGTAAAGGCTTTCCAAGATAGACTGGCCAACCAAATTGTCTGGGTTCAGATAGATAATCAGGTCGCCATGTTCTACATCAAAAGCACCTTGAATATTTGTGCAATTCTGGTCATCATATCTTAAAAAGGATATAACACAATTAGAAAAGGTGCAAAGAAGAGCCACCAAAATGTTAAAGGGGGGATGAAAGGATACCCCTATGAGGAAAGGCTTAAAAGGTTAGGGCTCTTCAACTTGGAAAAGAGAAGGCTGAGGGGAGATATGATAGAAGTCTATATATTAATGAATGGAGTGGAACAGGTTAACGTCGATTGGTTGTTTATGCCATCAAAAAATAGAAAGACTAGAGGACACGCAAGGAAGCTACAATGTAACCCATTTAAGACTAATAAGAGAAAATATTTTTTCACTCAATGCATAATCAAACTCTGGAATTCATTACTGGAGGATGTAATAAAGCTGTTAGTGTAGCTGGGCTTAAAAAAGGTTTGGACAAGTTTCTGGAGGAAAGGTCCATAAACCATTATTAAAGAGGACCAGGAAAATCCACTGCTTACCCCAGGACGAGCATTGTAAAAGCTGTGGACTTTGGATACCTGCCAGGTGCTTGTGACCTGGATTGGCCACTGTTGGAAACAGGATACTGGGCTTGATGGACCTTGGTCTGACCCAGTATGGCAGGGAGGAACTGGCACGTACCTCCTGTGTTAGGAAGCGGTCAGATTGTGGAAGTTCACCATCGCTCATAGAATGAAAGTTAGAGCCACATACCTACCAAGCGAACAAAACATTCTGGCAGAAAGACTGAGTTGAGTCCTCCATCCGCACGAGTGGACAATAGACAGGGAGGTGGCAGCCCATATCTTTCGGAAGTGGGTCACCCCCTCGATAGATCTTTTTGCCACTCTGCAGAATACCCAGGTGGATCAGTTCTTCCAGAGCAGGACCGTACTGAGCTTGAAAGGCACCCTGTGCAACTAACAAATCTGGTGCCCCCCCCCCTCTCTATCTAGTCACGTCTAGTAATTCATTCTTTTTGTGCTTCCTGGAAGCCCTGTGATGACATCAATGCCCCTTCTGTACTTGCGCTCTGTGCAGCCACAGCCCTAGGTACAGCCCTGCTCCAGAGTAAGATCACACAGTAGACTAGCCTTGAATGCTTTCCTTCTGCATTAGGGGAAGGGTGTTCTGTATGCATATCCACCAATCCCTCTCATCGCAAAGACCCTCCTGAAGCTCAGGTCAGACAGAGGCTCGATGATTCTCATTGCACCCTATTGGCCCAGACAGCCATGGTTTCCTTTCCTGCTACAACTCTCTAATCAGGAACTACTCAGCTAGGCCATGCTCCAGATCTAATTTCAGTGATTACACAAAAAAACAGGATACTCCAAAGAAAAATTAAAAATTCAAACCCCAGTTCTTTGGGAGTTTTTTAATAAAGGAGAAAAAGGATCTCAGTTTATCAGTCAAACATAATTAAAGAAGTATCTGGCTTTCAGTCCAACATCATTGATCCAGAAAAAAAACTTTTATGTTTGTTTTATTCAAAATTATATTTTTTATAGGTTTAATTGTTTAAAAACATCCAGTCCTTTGTCTTTTAAGAAATATTACAACATTCCACTTAACGTATAAGTAATCTCCCAATAAGTGCTTTATAATAAATTGTAGCATTGGTGCTATAGCACAATCTCAATATATGTTAAACAGTCAGACATCAAAAACTATCATTGTCCTCAGAAATTCAGATGGTGGCAAAAATATTTGTAGACTGCAAAAAAACAATTCTTAGAAACATAGAAACATAGAAACATAGAAATATGACGACAGAAAAAGACCACATGGCCTATCTAGTCTGTCCTTCCATAACAACTACAACAGTCCACTTTTTGCCTTTAGAGATCCTCTGTGTTGGTCCCATGCTTTCTTGAATTCAGTTACTGTCCTCATCTCTACCACCTCCACTGGGAGACTATTCCACGGATCCACTACTCTTTCCGTAAAGAAATATTTCCGCATATCACTCCTGAATCTATCTCCCTTCACCCTCATCCCATGTCCCCTCGTAGCAGAACTTGCTTTCAATTGAAAGAGGCTCTCTCCCTAAACATTTATGCCACGGAGGTATTTAAACATCTCAATCATATCACCTCTATCCCGCCTTTCCTCTAAGGTGTACATATTAAGATCCTTAAGTCTGTCCTCATATGCTTTATAATGAAGCCCATTAATCATTTTGGTAGCAACCCTCTGCACCGACTCCATCCTGTTCACATCCTTTTGAAGGTGCGGTCTCCAGAATTGCACACCATACTCCAAATGAGGTCGCACCAAAGACTTATACAGAGGCATTATCATCTCCTTTTTTCTGCTAGCCATTCCTCTCCGTATGCACCCAAGCATCCTTCTAGCTTTTGCTGTCGCCTTTTCCACCTGTTTAGCTACTTTAAGATCATCAGACACAACCACGCCTAGGTCCCGCTCTTCTTTAGTGGACAAAAGTACTTCACCTCCTATACTGTATTGCTCTCTTGGATTGCTGCAGCCCAAATGCATGACCTTACATTTTTTAACATTAAATCCCAGCTGCCAAATTCTAGACCATTCTTCAAGCTTAGCTAGATCCCTCCTCATGTTATCTACCCCTTCCTGGGTGTCTACTCTATTGCAGATTTTGGTATCATCCGCAAAGAGGCAAACCTTACCCGACAGCCCTTCCGCTATATCACTAACAAGATGTTAAAATTCTTAAAACACACTTTTCATTCATAAAGCCAGCTTACAGATTTAATTTTGCCAGACTGGATGATGCTGCAGCCCAACATCTAGTCCTTCACGGCATAGATGTTGAGAAGCTAGTATTGTTTGAACTCAACTTGCCCGACAATATAACAGATGTCCTTTTGGCCTTCAGGAGAGCTTGAACAAACACTCTCTTGCAATTTGGCTAGTGGACTGCATCTGTTTTGTTGATTTCCAGGCAGACCTGAGCCTTGATGTTCATGTCATAGCTCACAATGTCAGAGCCATTGCTTCATCGGTGGCCAACCTGTTCGCGGTCTCCATGGAAGAGATCTACAGGACTGCAATGTGATCTTCTGTCTACACATTCACATCTCACTACTGCTTAGATGGGGATTTCCTTCGCGACAGCAACTTCTGCCAATCTATACTCTGGAATCTGTTTGGGGATTAGAATCCAACTCCATCCTCCCTAGGCTCATTCTGTAATGTCCAGGCTACAAAATAAATAAATAACTAAAAGAAGAGAGAATCACTGCTATTGTACATAGTTGGTATTTGAATTGCTATGGCCTCTCGCCATTCCGCAGTTGAGTTTTGCCCCTTTTGGGCTCCTCAGTGACCTCCTCGGTTTTCGATAGCCTGTAGCTTGGAAGTCCAATACATGAGGACTCATTTCTGCTTGTCCATGGAGAAAAGGTAGTTTTTCACTTGTAGCATGTGTTCTCCGTGGACAGCAGGAATAAATCCTCAGAACTCTCCCATCTCCCTGAGGAGTTGTCTTCTATTACTGCTATGTTATCAGACCGATCTAAGATGGTGCCATGGCAGCAGGTGGGAAGGAGGCGCACAGGTGTGGTAGAACCTCCCAAAAGCTTCCCGCTTAGGGTTCAATCAGCAACGTTACCCATACTTGAGGACTTATTCCTGCTGTCCACGGAGAACACCTCCTATGGGTGAGTAACTAACTTTTCCTCTCAAGCAGTCCTCCAATCCAAATCAGAAGTTAGCCAGGAGTTATGTATGATTCAAAGCTGGTGTAAAAGCCGATGGGCTCAAGTGATGCTTCAGATGTGTATTGCTGTTTTAAAATATGGGAGCCACATATACTTTGAAAGACCTCCCAGAACATGCCACTTTAATCTCTTCAACCTCTTTAATCTATACATATAAATAGCACTTTTTCTATAATCATTACTTATGTGCCTGCCAAAAACACACACAAATCTATTTAGGTTCCTGGAGAAGCAGTGTGCTACAGCGTGCTCAGACTGCTCTTACCTAAAAAATCAAGTTTGGGGTGTTCTATAAGGATCACCTATATCCCCAATCCTTTTTAAAATGTTTCTTCAGACATTGGGGTCTCTTACTGTGGAGATAGATGATCAGCACTTTTGTTATACTGATGACATTCAGTTGTTTTATTTCTTTTCAGGCATCACTAGATTATATATTTAAAGCTCTGAGCAGTTGGCTTCATATTATTTGTGACTATGTATGTGTGTGAATAAATTAAGTATTAACCCTAATAAAACTGAGTTATTTTGGGTAGGTAAATTTTGTCATTGTTACATACTGCTTAATCCCCTTAATTCCACAGTAAATCAAGGCACCAATATTTTGTTCAACTGCATCTGAATCACACTCTGGAGCCACAGTTATGGTCTGTTTTCCTTGTGTAACAAAGGTGAGGGATTCTGGTAAAATACAGGAATTTATTTGTTCTCTTTTTCCAACTGAACATGCATTGGTGTTCTAGAATATTTTTAGCGATGACTTTTCATAATTAAGGTTGGTGCATTTGGACTATTTGTACTTGATGCTGTGAGTGGAGGAGTAGCCTAGTGGTTGGGGCAAGGTACTTCGGGCCGGAAGGTCGGGGGTTCAAATCTCACTAGAGGACAGCAACCTTGGGCCGGAAGGACTGGGGTTTCTAGTCCCACAGGTGCTCCTTGTGGTCTTGGGCAAGCCACTTAACCCTCCATAGCCCATGTTCCCTGTAAAATAGTTCTCTGTGTGCTGTGCTTTCCTGTCTAATCAATGTGTTTATACCTCAAAAATTTCCTGTCATGATTTGACAATTTCCAATCTGTAATCAAAAACCGCTGCTGATCGCTGGAAAGTAGAAGTATACAAATGTATACTAAATAAAAATAAATAAATATGGTCTACTAAAATTCTAATGGAGTCTTTCACTAACAAGCGCTAAGTTGTTGCATGTAATGCACGAATAGTGCCAGAACCGTAGCATGTTAGGTACAATACCACGCACTAACCATCAAGAGCATAGAAAGCATTTTGCTGGCAGTTAACGGGGAGCCCTGTCCCCTAGCACATGCTGCATTAGCATGGTGCGCCTAACACCACCTATTGAGATGGCATTAGGAAGTGACATTAGGTGAACCCACACTATAGCAGTCAGTGCACGGTGTGAACACAGCACTAACTCTGCTGAGCTCACCACACCCACTCTCCCCCCCCCCCAACCTGCCCACTTTTGAACCTAATGTGGGTTGCACAGTTAGCACAGTATGAGTCCTGTGCTAATTCTCATGGCCAAAACCTGCGCTGCGCCTGTTAGCAAAAAAACCCCTAAGTGTCCATTTACAGCTTTTGTGTTATCTCACACAGTTGCTAGCAGTGGAGGGAGATTCTGTTTTTGTCACTGATGTGACACCAGAATTTGACTAGAATTTTCTTTTATATCGAATTGTGAAGTAAAATGTTCCACTTCTGCTGGCTGCCCATTACTGGGGGAATTTCATTGATTGAACTGTGAATGTAAATGAATAATTATATTTGATATGATTTACACATAAAATATATCTAAGAATGAGTAATGTACTCTCTTACTATGCAATTAGCAGCAAAACATAATGCGCTCAATAAGTGCAGCCATTGTGTGCTAACTGTTGGGGATGTGCCCAGCAAGTTCCTGGAAGTTAGCGTATAATCAAGCACCAGAACCTACAGCATGATTAATGTGGGCGCATCCAATGACATCCATAGAGGTATTATGTGCACTCATGCTAATTACAACATTGCCACTGAGCATGCAGTAATTGCCCTTGTGCGAGTGGCAATGTGCTCTCCACACCCACCCTCCACCCCTATCCTGCCCACTTTCCTCTATAATGCACAATGGCCACTAACTGTGAATTTTAGCAGCTGGTAGCTGACATGCATATTTATTAGTGCTCTTGGCTACCAATTACCATATGCTAAAACGCATATTGACTGGTTAGCAGCCTTTAGTAAAAAGGCTCCTAAGTGTAAAATGGGCTGTGGGGTTCCTGATGAACTTATATGTACATTTGTTAAAACACAACTAAAAGTCATCCCACCCCTCCCTGGAGTTCCACTCTGTCTATTGCAGCTTGCCACCTTTTGTTTTGGTCTCCATTCCTTTTCTTAAGATTCTTAGCATTCTATTAGCATTCTTGGTTACTGCTGCTACACACTGAGCAGAGGATTTCAATGTACTGTATTTCCACAATGATACCTAGATCCTTTTCCTGGGTGGTGACTCCTAATGTGAAACCTTGCACATTTGAAATTCTGCCCAAATGCAGTTTATTATAATTTAGCATTTGTGTCTGGAATTTATAATATGCAAAATTATTGTTGGAAGTAGGCAGCAGGAACAAAAAAGATGACTTGCAGCTCCCGCATCTGACACTTCCTGCAGTACTGTGTATTACATTACAGGCCTGGTTAGGATAATCTTCAGCTGTAAAGTTTTGGGAAGTGGAGCTTATATTTATATTTGGTTTTTGCCTGCTTTTTATGAACTTTCTTTGCAATTTTTTTCTCCTGTTCATAATTATAAAATCACTCGGTGTTCTGTGAATTTTCAGTTTGTCTGTATTATGCATGGTACTTGAAACTTGCTTTGAGTCCATGCATTATTTTCAGTGCCCAAACTCAGATTTATTCTGTATCTATGGATGTCAGTTTAATAGAAGATGCTGATTTATACAAAAGAAAAATATTTCAAGTAAATGTATTTAGTGCTGTAATATATATTCACGTTGATTCTGAATAGCTGCAGAAATGAAAAAAGAATTGGCCCGATATTTATTTAAAAGCAGGTATCCATTTAGCATTACCTGCTAACCAGATGGATAATGCCACTGCAAATCATTGTAGACTACCCCTGGCACTATCCGAATAGCACCAGAGTGGCCCAGGGTAGGATTAGGCCAGAGTGGCAGCTTCAACTAATAGCAGCGATTTTCAGCTTTGCTATCCAGATAACTTCGGACAGCAAAATAGGCATTCACATAACTTAGGACAGCTATCTGGATAATTGCACTGGATATTGTTGTTACCCAGATAGTGGTGGCTGGCAGTTTACCCAGAGATTGTGCCACTGTCCAGATAGCGCCAATGCTTAATATTCAGGCGTATCTTTAAAGGCCACTGTCAGCATTTAAAGAGAGCACCAACTGCAGAGTTTAATATTACTCCCAATGTGTTTTGTGAAACTGGCATGGTCATATCTTGATTTGGTATCTTTTGAAAATAAAGTACATTGTGTCATGAGAGCTGCACAATGCCAAAAAAGGAAACAGATTGCATACAGAGTGTTTAGGACTGGACTGGAAAGAAAAACGTGTTACAGACACTGAAGATGCAACGTTCATACTGTCACAAACTGATTTGGAGATCAAATACCTGTAAATAGTGCACTAGCCATTTCAAAAACTTTTGGTAAGATCTAAACTTGACTCTTACCTTTCTAGGTTTTTCCCCAGTTAGTAGAAAGCCTTGAATCCCTATTTCTTCATATTCATGTTTAAACTTACTGCATGTTTTTCTGGACTGAAAGTCAAGCTAAAATTTGTTAGCTAGCACAGACTATCATTTCTCCCTCTTCAAGTGAGAGGCTCAATATTATCCTCTAAAGAAAGATATG
Source organism: Ichthyophis bannanicus (assembly GCA_033557465.1). Lineage (NCBI taxonomy): Eukaryota > Metazoa > Chordata > Amphibia > Gymnophiona > Ichthyophiidae > Ichthyophis > Ichthyophis bannanicus. The sequence goes on along the minus strand of CM066032.1, from coordinate 1,336,483,392 downwards.
TTTTATGATATAATATTATGAGGACAATTTTGAGTTACCCATGTACTTTATTTTCAAAATAAGTTGATCATAGAGACAAAATGGTGTGGTTACTTACAGCCTTCTGTGTGTGTGAGTGACCGAGGGGAGTTAAAATAACATGCTTACTTAATGTATATTCAACCAATGCTTGCTGCTGTCCTTCCCCAACCCAACTATGGTTTGTGCATATTTTCTACCAGGCAGAGGGGGGAGATTCTAAGCTGAGCTCTTTTATCCAGGTAAGGCTTTGAAAAATTAGCCATAAATTAGAAAACTAACTTTGTTCTCCTTTTTTCTTAAGAATTTCTTCTTGGGTTTTATAAAATGTGGGAATCTAGTCTGACATCGTCTATCCTAAGGCTCAGGGTGTCCTAGTCAGTGATTTAGTGGAATGGGCCTTTGGGAACCTCTTCGTAAATTTGTTTTCTTATCGCCCATGCCAGGCTAATCTAGACCCTTACTCGTGCAAATTTAGGATCAACTGTGGTATTGAAGTCCCCCTCCCCTAATTATAAGGGGGGGTCCCCTAACCTTTCCTCTATCTGCGAGTAGAATTGTTGAAAAAGGCCCCTTGTACATTAGAGGCATAGATACAACACAGAATCATTGGTTGTCCTCTCCAAAGGAGGTTCCGTCCATGAGGGTCGCGTACCATTTCCTTTTCCTCATTGCCAACCTCTGGCAAATAGTATTCCCACTTCTGTCACTTGGGTGCTCTTTATGTGCAGCCAATAGAGCCTGCTGATATTTCCCATCTGTGAGCCAGTATTCTTGGGATCTCTTCAGGAGTATTTCCTGTATCAACATAATGTCAGCCTTCATTCTAACTCCTTTTATCAGCGCCCTCCACTTATACCCTGTGTTGAGTAATTTAACATTTAATGTCACTATTTTTATCCCCCCTGTGGCATATTGTGACTTAGCATTTGAAATACATCTACTATAATTCCCCAGAATATGAGACCTGGAAGATCTACCCCATCTCCACTTCCTCACCCCTCCTTTTTTCCTTCTTTTTTCCCTTCTCCCCCTCTCCTCCCCCTTCCTTTGGAGCCTCTCTCGCACCTCCTTGGTTCCCTGGTGGCTCCATCTGCCCCTCTATCCCCTATCCTGTATGCACACAATCTCAATCCCACTCCCCCACAAAGCTTGTCAGACGGCTGCCTGGGTGAGAATCTTCACACTCTTGGCAAGTGCATATTTCTATATGATTTGCAAGGTATTGTGGGCAATGTAGTTCATTCACATCAGACACAGCTGCTGACAATAATTTAGTTGTGCTCTTGGGTAAAGCCAATAAGATATTTATTTATGGGGTTATTTCTCCCAACACAGATATGCTTGGTAGCACATAAATTAGGTTACTTGCTTTCAGTGTTAACTTGGAAAAACAAAGTCAAAATCAGGAAAACAACAAATGAAAAGCCACAAAGCAAGAAACAAACTGTTCTTTTCAGGTTAACTTCTGATTACTTCCCACATAGATACAGAAGTGATTCTCTCCTAGCTCACAAGCAATTAGGTAAGGCTTAATTGCTAGCAGTTATCCAGCTGAAACCCCTTAGCTAGCTTGCTTTCTACTGTGTGGGTCAAATCCTGCTTCAGGAGCTTTTCTGGGTAGATTAAAGAACAAATTTGTATTTCTTTGTGATGGTTGCTGTACTTTATAACAGAAAGTTACCAACGGAGTTTAGATAGAGAGCAGTCCATATAAACAGGATCCTCATCTGCTATTATTCCCCCTTGTTCAACAAGCATGGGTTCAATATCATGGATTGGCACAGATGAATCTCTCAATGGAGCATTTTCAGGAGAATACTTGTTTCCCTGCTGTCTTTCAAGGTTATAGCTAGGGCATAGATCAGTGTTCATACCTGAGCTTCCATTGCTGCTAGAGTTCCTCTCTATATAGCCTGGCCAGTATGTAGTCCAGTTCTTATGTCCAGCCTTCCAATCCAGATCCCTGGACACTGGATCTCTCTTCACATACCTTCTGGCACAGGTCTTAGGGTCCCTTCCACGTGCAGCCGTCTCCCTCACAGGTAGCCTCTGGTGATTCCTAGCTCTGCAGCACCATTCCTCTGGCTTTCCCCAGTCCAATGGTGTATGCTGGCCCTTGGAATACCTCCCAGTATACGTACTGCTTTGGACTCTTCTAGACCTCTCAAAGGCTTTTCTCTTCCTTCTTCTTCTAAAGGGTCTCTTTCCCTCTCTGTCCGTCCAGTTTGGCTTCTGCTTCTGATGATCCTTCAGATGAAACTGAGGATAATTCTCTGGATATCCAAGGTGATCATGAAGATCCTGAGGATGGTCATCTGTAGAATAAACTCTACTCTTATTCTGCTTAGATGAGTGTTCCATCCTAGCACAGCGCAGCTGTGCTGAATCAAGCCCTGCCCTTTGCAATGAGTGCTTGGGGATTACCTCATAGCCCTTTTGATTGAACACACGTTTTCTCACTTCAGCTCCTCTCATGGCTGTTGGAAACCTGGTGCATTCTGGGACTGGTAGTCTTTTATGGCAAAATTCTGTTTTCTCATTTCTACCAGCACTGACAGGTTGCTTGTTCAGAGACACTTCACCTTTTCTATAGCCCCTTCCTGAGCTATGATAAGCTTCCTTATCACAAGCTTCATTCAAATATTTTTATGTAGCATTATCCAAATAACCTTTTTCACCAGAGTCGGCCCAAGGGGGTGCGGGGCCATGTGCAGAGACTCATTGCGGGGCCTCATTTGCATAAATGTTTGCATAATGTTTGCATAATGCTAACTTTTAATAAACATGCCTCTTAATGAGTGTCTGGATAAAGAAAGACTACCAGATTTCTACATTACTATACTCCAGTGCCAACCGCCAGGCACATTAGGAAGTACTCTAAACACTGCTCATTTAGAACCCATAGCAAACCCACCGTATCATAACATCACTACCAGGACTCACAAAGCACCAAACCCTACCTATTAAAAGGCAACACTGCAAATATTAAACCAGTACATCTCAGAGAATACCAATTCATCTCGTACTGGGGAAAGAGAACAAGTGGCACTGTCACAGAAATTACATGAACTGAATACCTCAGCTCTGTTATACATGCAGAACATAGACCATCACCAGACAAAGAACAAGGGATCACAATTTAGAAATAGGAAGACAATAATTAAATTGGGAACCCCAAAGGCCAAACTTGGAATGTACAACACTGGACTGGAGAAATAAAGCTATAAATTAATTTCCTCTTGTACTAAACAAATGCAAAGATGTAAACGATGCACATTTCCCAGAGCTGACATATTCTAGCTAATAAATTCAAAATAAAAAAGTATCTTTTTACCTTTTGTTTGGGCATTTTATTTTTCAGTTGCAATTGCTGTAGTCACTTTCTTCTGGTTTCTTTGTATCTTCTGCTAACTCTCCATTGTCTGCTATCCATTGTCCTGTCTTCTCTCTTCTAGTTTTTTTTCCATTCTCTACTTCTGCGTTAACATACTGATCTTTTTCCCTTTAGTCTTTTCCCCATTTCATTCTTTATTCCTTTTTCATCCACTCAAATTTCACCCTTCCATCCTCAATTCTCACTCTCCCAATACCCAGACAATCATAGATTTTTATTCCCTCCCACACAAAATATCTTTTCCCCTCTCCATCCTCACTCCCCTAACATCAGCTGCCTTCTAATTCCAGCCCCACCCAGCATCTGCTCCTTTCTAGTCCCATTCTGCTATCCCCCCGCATCAGCCCATTTCCAGTCCTATCCTATCCCCTTCATCAGCCCATCTCCAGTCCTATCCTAGCCCCCCATCAGCCCATTTCCAGTCCAAGCCCCACCCCATTAGCCAATTTCCAATCCTAGCCCCCCATCAGCCATTTCCAGTCCTATCCTAGCTCCTCTATCAGCCCATTTGCGGGCCTATACTGGTCTCCCATTTCCAGTCCTAGCCCCACCTCCCTCTCTTAAGAGCCCTGTGCCTGTCTGCTTTACTTTACAGGGCTCCCGGCAGGCTCTGGCTCGCCTCTCTACAGCTGCCGAAATGAAGTGCCATTTTTCTTCACTTTGGCAGCTGTGTTCTAATGTAGGCCGCTGGCGCGTTGAGTGCCAGGAAACAGGAAATGTCCTTTGACATTTGGCGCACCAGCGGCCTACATTAGAACACAGCTGCCGAAGTGAAGAAAAACAGCGCTCTTCATTTCGGAGGCTGTATAGAGGTGCTCTGGGGCCTGCCGGGAGCCGCTGTAGCTAGGTGCTCTGGGGCCTGCCGGGAGCCGCTGTAGAGAGGTGTGCTGGGGCTTGCTGGGAGCCACTCTAGAGAGGTGAGCTGGGGTCTGCCAGGAGCCAAACAGCATGTGTAGGATGTTGTTGGCGCAGGGCCGCCTGAAGCATAGAGCCCTGTGCGAACAACATTCTCACACAATGGACGAGCCGGCCCTGCCCACACCAATGGTGATAGCACTGGGTGGTCCTTAGTGACTTTTCGCCCTTGGTTGATCCAACAATAGGAGCTATAGACAGCATCTAACCAACTGTCCTGAGGAAATGAGGGAACTGCCTGATTAGTATTGCTCACAGCCTCTGAAACTGGACCGAAACCTTTATTGGTGGGGGTTTTGAGATGAGGAGTACTTCCAACCAGTCTCTGAATTTTGGTCCCTAAAATTCCAGGACTTTTCCAAAAGACATTTATCCCTTGGTGAGAGTGACACTGCACAAGTTCAAGATTGCCTTGTCTGCCACTCAGTGCAGGTGCTCCTAGGAAGTTCTGTCCTTGGAGAGCAAGAGAAAGGCAGTAAAGGGAAAAAAAAAAGCTTTCAACACAGCTTCTTCCCAGATTCTCTCCCATTCTCCTATGGTTCTTTGTCGGATTTAGACTTGGTCAAGGGTTATGACGTGATCACACTTGCACCTCCTCTTCCTCCACTTCCTTCCAGTATGTCTGGAAAAGGAGGAGGTAAGTAACACAGCAAGGAGCAGCGTGTCTTGCACAGAACACAGAATGCACAAGGAGCAAGAGACGAAGGTAGGATGTTTAAGATCCTTTATTGATGAAAACCCCAACGCGTTTCGGCGTGACCGCCTTCATCAGGGGGAATATAGCTTAAAAACAAACAATAATATACTTTAATAAGATACATATAAATAAATAATTATTTAAATGAATGTCAGACACAAGATGGATATTTATGACTAAAAATTAATAAATATACTGTTGTAAATGATGATAGGATATGTTCTATAAATATTCAAAATTGAAGCATTTGATCGAGTACATGATATCTATACATTGATATAAAATTATTGATAGATAATAAAGAATGTTACATATAAAAAGCTACAAACGCAGGACTTGAGGTAAAAATCATGATGGACAAACAGAATAAATAAATTATAACTATACTAGATGAGGATGAGGAATGCCAATAATGAATAATAAAAAACACGGTAAAAAGCTTAAAAGGTTGAGCCATAAATAAGATAGGATAAAGATAAAAATTAAAACCGAGGTGTAATATTAATCGTATATAGTATTGAGAAGCTATATCGTGGAAATTCGCTATTGAATTTGTATTTATTTAATATGGAATTAGGTGTTAATACATTCCACCTTGATATAGTTTAATAGCTGTGATAGTTATCAAACTATTCTGTTTTGCTGCTTAGATGTTATATCGATGAACGCACTATAAAACATTTATGAAGTGTCAAGCCTTGCTAGCTTAGCATGTTTGTCAGACATAACCATTTGGTCTACTGACCTGATTGGTTCAAATCAATTTGTATTTGTCTTATACATGGGTTGTACAATTTCTGTTCATCTCTGAAACCGGGAAAAAGTTGTTAAAAACATGATTATATTCTAATATCTACAGGGCATTTAGAATTGGCATATAAAGGAATAAATAAATAAATAATTAAAAATATCTAGTAAAATAATTGTTGTCGTGGGAAGAAAGCAATATATTCTGGCTCACCATGTTTGTGCACAACTATTATTAGTACCAGCTATATGTAAAATGTACCATCGAGTTAAAACAAGATTCAAGGATCTTCCGATATAGTTAAAAGACCACCGATCTAAACTCTATGATGTTAAACACTTTATATACTTAAAACCTATTTTTCCTGACATTGCTCATAAACAAAACCTTTAGATCTATTAACCTAATAGAATCGCCTTACTAATATCTAACTTGTATAAAGGTAAACAAGTTTTATATATTCATGAATCCAGAGGCTAATTCTTTCATGCCTTAAAATACTCCAATGTCTATAGCATATGGAGGTGTGCGGATAAATAAATAGTATCAATCTATGAGAGGACTATTATGTATGCGTACGTGAAGGTCACAATAATAATGTAAGTGAGACAACATTGCTTTCCATAATATGTATGACTGTTTTTAAAGTAACATTTCAAGTTAGGTTTTTCTTGACAATAAACGGCTCTATATTCATCGCACTGTCAAAGCATAGCTAGATGCGGGAACCTTTTAAAAGTTGTTTAAAGCCAGTCACTGATGTGATCAGTTATGAATGAGTACAAGCAGAACTACCCGAACTCAAGCTATTGGTCTTATATCATCGGTGCTATAGCGTGGTACTAAAATGTGGTGCTATAGTGTGGTACTAATATTCACAAAATTCAGATGTGTTTTTTGTGTTCTTAATGATGTAAATCGAGATATACTAACTAGGGTATGAATCTCGAGAGTGTTGTGCCGTCGCTGCACAATCCTTGAAAAACACGGTTCTAAAGAGGAGAAAGCCATCATACGTTAAAAAGAAGGAGGTGTCCATTCGAGGGATAAATTGTGCACATCTTAGTACCATATTATTAATAAAATTGATTATCGGTAGCATACCTGTGGAGCTAGAAGCACTTGCACAAACAAATTTGGAAAAAACGGAAGTTAGTTTGGTGCGAGCTTGACTATAAATCCTTCAACATTTGCGCCAAAAGAGGAGGAGCTGTTGGAAAGGGGGAGGAGCCTGGCTGTCACGGAGGACTTGCACCATTGTTAATTCTATCTACTGCGTCTGTCTCATTGATAGCTATGACCCCACATAAAGGATACAATGTAAATCATGCCTGTTAGTAATGATGTCCATACGTATTGGTTATGTATTTTTAAAAAAAGAAGAAGAAGAAACCATAGTTTGCAATGATCAAACTTACTATGCAGTTCTATTATACTGCAACTATGAGGTTATGTATATTTCGACTGTGTGTAATAATACACCTGTAAGACCACATGTACAACCCCCGATACAAGGGAGAGGGAATGCACGAGACTTTCCAGCCAAAAGACAGCTGGATTGGGACCTGTGAGTAGTGTAGTCAACCTGTCTAGTTATCAACGTTCAGATAATGAAATACAAGTGTTGGAAAAAGGACTCTCCTTCGTTCCTACTAGACAACATGATAAGTTCACTACATATGTAGAATTATATAAATTCTTCAGGAAATTAAAAATAATAGACTTCTTCAGTGGATCTGACAAAGACACCTCCGATCCTTCAGTAGTCAGAAATCAGTCCACATGGGTTCCTCCCAACAATAATGCCATCATTAGCACATATCAACAAATAGTCCTATCTAAGGTAGACAAATTATACCAAGATAAAAAAAGCACATTATTTTTATAATCTCACAGGTCCACAAAAAAAGGCCTTAAAAGATTTACGGACCAATAATAACATCGTCATCAAACCGGCCGATAAAGGCGCTGCCCTAGTGGTACAAGACAGAGAAAATTACATCAAGGAAACATTGCGCCAATTGAACAACGAGGCATTCTATGAAAAAATCTATGATGACCCGACAACTGGTCTACAACAGAAAATTGACACCTTATTATATATCGGCAAAGAAGCCGGTTACCTCACACCCCATGAGATCTCTTTCCTCAAGGTGTCTCATCCGGTCATACCTACAATCTATATGGTGCCCAAAATTCATAAATCGCTTCAAAATCCACCAGGACGTCCAATTGTATCTGCCATAGGATCTTTACTTGAACCTCTCTCGAAATTTCTAGATATATTCTTAAGACCATTTGTACCATTAATACCATCATACGTACAGGATTCTACACATATCATCAACATTCTACAAGAGTTTGAAGGATATCATAATGATCTTCTGTTAGTTACATTAGACATCAATTCACTTTATACCAATATACCTCAAAAAGCAGCTATTGAAGTACTAACCAACACTCTCATTTTGAGACCCAAGCCAGTTCGCATCCCTACCTTTTTCTTAATACAATTGGCTACATTGGCAATGACAGAAAATTATTTCAACTTTAGAGGTATTTACTATAAACAAATCAAAGGGGTGGCCATGGGTTCCTCCATGGCGCCAGATGTCGCAAATCTGTACGTTGCTCAATTTGAGAAACAACATTTAACATACCACCCATATCAATCCAACATTCGATTATGGAAACGATACATTGATGATATCTTCATAATTTGGGAAGGCACCGAACAATTATTACAGCAATTCTTTGTAGGCTTAACAACTTAGACTCTAATCTTCAATTTGAAGGCACTTTCAGCAGAGATAGTATTCCATATTTAGACATAATGATCAAGAAAGATGAGTTAGGGTTCACCACTGGACTTTATCAGAAACCAACAGACCGCAATACCCTATTAAAATTTGACAGTCATCATAATCCGTCCCTCAAAAACAATTTACCAACCAGTCAATTTCTCAGGATCAAAAGATTGTGCACAACTGACGCTGAATTTGAGCATCAGGCAGTCAAGATGCACAAAAGATTTAAAGAACGGGGATATTCCCAAAAATGTATTAAGAAAGCATAGATTAGAGCATGCACCACTGAACGCCCTTCCCTTTTGAAAAAGCAAGATCGACATAAAGACATTGACAGGATCGTTTGTGCTCTTACGTACACACATTTCTCCAAACCAATAGTGAAGATTCTAAGAGAAGAGTGGCATTTACTTGATCTTTTGCCTCAGTTTTCTGCTAAACAGCTGATGGTAGCATACAAGAGAAACCTTAATTTATCTAATATTCTAGTATCGTCAGCCCTCATCAAAAATAATCCTCCGCCTAAAATTAAGGGCCACTATAGCTGTGGTAACTGTTCCGTTTGTCCTCATACCATCATAGTTAAAAACAATTTTATTCATCCTACTTCTCAACACAAAGTATATTTACATGATTATACCAATTGTAAAACATCTAATGTAATATATTTGATTTTATGTCCCTGCAATATGGTATATATAGGTAAAACCACAAGAGAAGTACGTACGCGCATCATCGAACACAGGACTTGTATCCAGAGAAAGGTAGCAGATAAACCCTTGGTTGTGCATTGGATCTCAGCGGGCCATAAAATTAATGACTTAAAGTACATGGTTTTGAAGAAAGTTGCACCACATTGGAGGGGAGGAGACATCAATAAGGCCTTATTAAAACTTAAGCAAAGGTATATATATGAATTTAATAGTCTAGAACCGAATGGACTAAATCAAGAAGCAGATCTTTCCGTCTTTCTATAGACAGACCAGCCCATGGCCCCCCTACTGTCTCCCATGATCTGTTCACGATTCTAGGTGGTATGACTTTTCATTGATAGTTTTTGGTCTGATCCATACCTCTTAAATAATCTTAAGAATGTTTAGACAGTCCAGTACATGTGGTCTTACAGGTGTATTATTACACACAGTCGAAATATACATAATCTCATAGTTGCAGTATTATAGAACTGCATAGTAAGTTTGATCATTGCAAACTACGGTTTCTTCTTCTTCTTTTTTTAAAAATTTATTTATTTATTTATTTAGTATACATTTGTATACCGCTACTTCCAGCGATCAGCAGCGGTTTTTGATTACAGATTGGAAATTGTCAAATCATGACAGGAAATGTTTGAGGTATAAACACATTGATTAGACAGGAAAGCACAGCACACAGAGAACTATTTTACAGGGAACATGGGCTATGGAGGGTTAAGTGGCTTGCCCAAGACCACAAGGAGCACCTGTGGGACTAGAAACCCCAGTCCTTCCGGCCCAAGGTTGCTGTCCTCTAGTGGGATTTGAACCCCCGACCTTCCGGCCTGAAGTACCTTGACCCAACCACTAGGCTACTCCTCCATACATAACCAATACGTATGGACATCATTACTAACAGGCACAATTTACATTGTATCCTTTATGTGGGGTCATAGCTATCAATGAGACAGACGCAGTAGATAGAACTAACAATGGTGCAAGTCCTCCGTGACAGCCAGGCTCCTCCCCCTTTCCAACAGCTCCTCCTCTTTTGGCGCGAATGCTGAAAGATTTATAGTCAAGCTCGCACCAAACTAACTTCCGTTTTTTCCAAATTTGTTTGTGCAAGTGCTTCTAGCTCCACAGGTATGCTACCGATAATCAATTTTATTAATAATATGGTACTAAGATGTGCACAATTTATCCCTCGAATGGATACTTCCTTCTTTTTAACGTATGATGGCTTTCTCCTCTTTAGAACAGTGTTTTTCAAGGATTGTGCAGCGACGGCACAACACTCTCGAGATTCATACCCTGGTTAGTATATCTCGATTTACATCATTAAGAACACAAAAAACACATCTGAATTTTGTGAATATTAGTACCACATTATAGCACCACATTTTAGTACCACGCTATAGCACCGATGATATAAGACCAATAGCTTGAGTTCGGGTAGTTCTGCTTGTACTCATACATAACTGATCCACATCAGTGACTGGCTTTAAACAACTTTTAAAAGGTTCCCGCATCTAGCTATGCTTTGACAGTGCGATGAATATAGAGCCGTTTATTGTCAAGAAAAACCTAACTTGAAATGTTACTTTAAAAACAGTCATACATATTACGGAAAGCAATGTTGTCTCACTTACATTATTATTGTGACCTTCACGTACGCATACATAATAGTCCTCTCATAGATTGATGCTATTTATTTATCCGCACACCTCCATATGCTATAGACATTGGAGTATTTTAAGGCATGAAAGAATTAGCCTTTGGATTCATGAATATATAAAACTTGTTTACCTTTATACAAGTTAGATATTAATAAGGCGATTCTATTAGGTTAATAGATCTAAAGGTTTTGTTTATGAGCAATGTCAGGATAAATAGGTTTTAAGTATATAAAGTGTTTAACATCATAGAGTTTAGATCGGTGGTCTTTTAACTATATCGGAAGATCCTTGAATCTTGTTTTAACTCGATGGTACATTTTACATATAGCCGGTACTAATAATAGTTGTGCACAAACATGGTGAGCCAGAATATATTGCTTTCTTCCCACGACAACAATTATTTTACTAGATATTTTTAATTATTTATTTATTTATTCCTTTATATGCCAATTCTAAATGCCCTGTAGATATTAGAATATAATCATGTTTTTAACAACTTTTTCCCGGTTTCAGAGATGAACAGAAATTGTACAACCCATGTATAAGACAAATACAAATTGATTTGAACCAATCAGGTCAGTAGACCAAATGGTTATGTCTGACAAACATGCTAAGCTAGCAAGGTTTGACACTTCATAAATGTTTTATAGTGCGTTCATCGATATAACATCTAAGCAGCAAAACAGAATAGTTTGATAACTATCACAGCTATTAAACTATATCAAGGTGGAATGTATTAACACCTAATTCCATATTAAATAAATACAAATTCAATAGCGAATTTCCACGATATAGCTTCTCAATACTATATACGATTAATATTACACCTCGGTTTTAATTTTTATCTTTATCCTATCTTATTTATGGCTCAACCTTTTAAGCTTTTTACCGTGTTTTTTATTATTCATTATTGGCATTCCTCATCCTCATCTAGTATAGTTATAATTTATTTATTCTGTTTGTCCATCATGGTTTTTACCTCAAGTCCTGCGTTTGTAGCTTTTTATTTGTAACATTCTTTATTATTTATCAATAATTTTATATCAATGTATAGATATCATGTACTCGATCAAATGCTTCAATTTTGAATATTTATAGAACATATCCTATCATCATTTACAACAGTATATTTATTAATTTTTAGTCATAAATATCCATCTTGTGTCTGACATTCATTTAAATAATTATTTATTTATATGTATCTTATTAAAGTATATTATTGTTTGTTTTTAAGCTATATTCCCCCTGATGAAGGCGGTCACACCGAAACGCGTTGGGGTTTTCATCAATAAAGGATCTTAAACATCCTACCTTCGTCTCTTGCTCCTTGTGCATTCTGGAAAAGGAGGAGGTGACATACTGCAGGTACATTTTAAGATTTATTTCAGTTTTATATACCTCCTTCTGTCAGGCATCAAAGAAGGTGTACATCAAGGTAAATTCAGAGTGGTGCAGTGATGAGACAAAAAGAGTGAGAAATGCAAGGAAAGGTTAATGATTTTAGTTTCAATATTACCAACTATATGCATTTCCAGTTATGTAAGTAGACTAGAATATTCAAAATTAAGTTTAGGAAACCACAATAAGGGAACAGGAACTGAAAGAATACAATGAAAGAAGCCCAGCTCAAGGCTGTGGTGCGAAGAAAGTACAATCATAAGCTATTATTCAACCCAAGTGAAAGTGAAAAGGTAAACCACTAAGGTACTGGAAGAATTTCTGAAATATATAGAGAGGGAAGAAAAGCTAGGGAGAAAAGAAGTTTGAGTAGTTAAGTCATGGCCGTTCAGCATGTCAGCAGGTGCATTGGCCTGGCTTAGGAACAAGCAGACACCTGGTAGGCGGGTGCAGTCTACTCTTACTCCACTTGCTCCCAGTATATGGAGGGTGGAAAGGGAAGTGAGGCACTGAAGGTAAGTCATGGCAGTTCAGCGTGTAGCTGGTATATTTAGGCAGGCAGAAGATGAGAGGTTTAGTGGCCAGCCAAAAGCAAAGCTGAAAAAGTTTCTATAGATTGGGGTATTTATTTATTTATTTATTTTATTTATTTAGCTGTATTTATATCCCGCTTTTCACCGGGTCAAAGCGGTCAATTGGGGGATACATTTAACACGAGGGGATATGAGACACATACGCTAATACTTACAGGGAACATGGGCAATGGAGGGTTAAGTGGCTTGCCCAAGACCACAAGGAGTGCCTATAGGACTAGAAATCCCAGTCCCTCCGGCCTGAGATTGCTGTCCCCAGGTGGGACTTGAACCCCCGGCCCTCCGGCCTGAAGTACCTTGTCCTAACCACTAGACCACTCCTCCCTGTATGGTCTGTGTTGCGTGTATGGAAGAAGGCCTGGTCAGCATTCCTGTTTTGGTGGCATCATCAGTAGTACGGTAGTCATTTTATTGCCTTTCATGCCAAAAATATGTAATTGAAGCAGGTCAGGCCATTAATCCCCTTTTCTCTCTAATACATAAACGGAATAGTTTGTGTAAGCTACATATCTACCCTCAGGCACTTCTCCAATTCTCTACTAAGCTAATATTTCTGTAGGCGATCTCACCAGCATGTAGGAGCTTTTCTCCTTACCTCTCCCTCCCTTCTGGCTAGGGAAGTAATAGTGGGAGCAATCTGCAGAATCGGTTCTCTGCTGCTTTACTTGTGAAGTGTCCTAGAATGCCCTTTATACCACATTAGGCTTGTGATGCATTAAATTTACTGCAGCCTGAGAATAAGTGCATAGAAGGAACCACAGGTTGATCTTTAGCAATGTTTAGGGTGCTAGCAGTGCGTGCCACTGATTGGAGAAAGAGGAGGAGATAGGTGCTGGTTCAGCAGACAGAATGAGATTGCCTATCCCTCAGTGCTGAGGTTGTTTGGAAGAGAAGATCTGTTGGCCCTTACTTTCTAGGGCATGGCCTCCTGGTATCTCTCGAATGGACCACTGGAGATGGTAGTTTATAGGGGGTGATCCTATATTCCTGCACTGGCACAGGTCTCTCCCTTCCACCCCCAAAATGCTTCCTGTTGCACCTGAAAGCTGAAGATGGAATCTTCTAAGTCTGAAATGCCTGATTCTAGCCTTAAGATGGCCAAAACCCCGTGGATTTATTTTATTTTTTTCTAATGAATAGAAGGAGATGGTTTTGGGTCACCTAGATGGTGCCTTTATCTTTCAAAACCACAACTGGAGGGAAGCACAGTGTTCAGGAATGTTCACTGTAGAAAGATTGTTTAAAAATAAACTCAAAAATGCAATGCTGACTTCTAGCGACCCAGTAGCTCCTGGGTTTTATTAGTAGTGTGACCAGAAGTACAGTAGATTGCCAGGCCTTTCTTTTGTAATCTATCCAGGCAGCTATATGCAGTCACTTCATGACTCAAGCCTTCCTATGTTGGGTTCAGCATGCGTCAGATGGGGACCATGATGACCTTCCTGCAAGTAACAAAATGCAGAGAAGGGAGATTTCAAACATCTGTATGCGGGACCTAAAGGCTCTAAGATGGATTTTTGGCTGGTGAGCAGGGCAGCCCAAGGGTTTCTGCTATCTCAGGCAGAGGTCCCCGCTGTGCTGCTGCTGCTGCTGCTGCCCCCTGAATACATCTTCTCATCTTGCGGCAGTGGCCTGACTCCATTTTGAGCCGCCACCACTGAAGATGAGAGAAATGGATTCGCGGGTGGTGGCCCGACTCAGTTTTGAAAGTTGGGCCATCACTGCTTTCAAAATGGAGCCAGGCTGCCCACCAGGGTCTAATGTCCTAGGCTACTGCCTAGTCCGCATGGTGGACAGCCCAGCCCTGCTAGTAAGTTTTGCACAATGGAGGTAATGGATACTAGGAGCTCCTTTGGTTGGATACTCCATATTTCCTGGTTTGGAACAGGGCCATATTTCCAGGTTAAGAACAGGGCACAGTGCTTATGGTCAGGTTTCTTGGGAGCTTCTGCACAGTGTATCAGACAAGGTAATCGAGGTCTATAAATTAATGAATGGTGTGGAATGGGTAAATGTAGGTCAGTTGCTTACGCGATCAAAACGTAGGAAGACTGGGCTTCTTGTGACATCACCAAGAGTGATGGAGGTCTAAGCTCGGTGCTCTACTGATCCCCTTTATCTTCAGCAATTTATAGCATCCTCCAGGGAGTTTGGTGATTGTGACTGTATAGAAGCATCCCCTAGGCATCGGAGAAGGGATGGCTGGCAAGAAAAAAACATGGATATGGCGGACTTTGCATTTGATTGCAGTACAGGTACCAAAAATAATGGTATCTAAGATGGCGATGGCGGAGACTCCATTCCGTCAGATGACGGCGGAGGCTAGCGAAGAGGGTTCCAGTGCTGAGCAGTCGATTTACGCAGGTCCTCAAGCTGGGGAATTATGCCAATGGATGGTGGAGATGAAAGCCAAGATGCAACTTTTACGGAGTGATTTAACAACGTTAGCTGTGGACCTCTGATCGCAGCTGTCTGAGTTTTGCCGTCGCATTGAAGATGTGGAACAGCAGTTAGAGGTTCAAGCAGGGAATTGTGGTGCTTTAGATCAATGGGTGCAAGCCCTAGAACAAGTGAATGTCACAATGGCTGACAAGCTAGAGGATATTGAAAATAGGAATAGACGTAATAATCTTTGCTTTAGAGGAGTTCTGGAGGGGCCTGCATACTAGGACTGTGATAAAGTAGTGATTGACATGGTCTCCATACTATAGGACAACATGGAAAAGCCCCTTTTAATACTGGACAGAGCTCATTGGGCGCTTGGGCAGATGTGAGCTAATTTGCCCAGGGACATAGTATTATGCTTTTATAGCTACTTGATAAAGGACCAGATAATGGCCCGAGCCTACAAGCAAGGATCTATATCTTGGGAGTCTCATGTGATAGAAGATTGAGGATCTTTCCCCGACCACGCTTCAAAGGAGGTGGGAATTACACGATGTCAGCCAGAAGCTCCAGAATTTGGGAGTGAAATACAAATGTTTTTTCTCATTTCCTTTGGTGATCACTAAGGAGGGCCGCACAGTGCAAGTCAAAACCCAGGCAAAGGCCTCGACTGCATTGCTGGAGCTGGGTATTGCTGGAGCAGAGGACTTTAGAAAGGAGCAGAGCACACTGTGATGTAAAGAATCCTTGTGTCAGAGAGCAGAAGGGAGCAAGTGCTTGAATCAGCAGCATGGACAATCTCCAGAGCCCCTGCGGCAGGACAGTCATGCCTTGATTTTACACCCACACTTTATATTTGGAGTATTCTGGTGGAATGTTTTTAGGTGGATAAGGGGGTTTGGGGAAATTATTCGTTGCTGATGAGATGGGATGTAAGTTGCGGGAAGCAGGGAGGCGGGAGAGTGGGTTGACGGGTAGTGGTTAAGAGAGGGATATTGATGAGCGTAGAGAATGAAGGGAGGGGAGAGTTATTTGATTGTTTAATGGTGAGTGTAGAGTAATAATGTGAGTAGGTACGAGATGGCATTATTGGGGACGTTCTTACAATGTGGTGGGGCTTGCAGGGTTGTTAGGGTGTTACGGGAGGGGGTCAGGTGGAAGTATTGTGCTAGGTGATGTCACGTGGTGAGAAGGGACAGTGAGCTGGAGATGGGGGGGAGGGGGATAGGTATTTTGGGGGATTAGGCATGGAGAGGGGAGCGGGGTGAGAGAGGGAATGCTGGTCCAAACAGGGAGCTTAAAGTTAGGTTCCATCAATGAGAAAGGGTTCAACACACCCCACAAATGCCACTCCTATTTAAGGAAATACAGAGATTGAATCTAGCAATGGTATGTGTGCAGGAGACTCACTTGCATGTTCGCAACCAGGATCTTCTGTCACATATCCATTTTCAGTATAGATACTGTGCCTCCCCCAGGGGGTCTGGGAAGTCTGGGGGTGTAGCTATCTTGCTACAGAACTTGGTACCTTGGAAAGGAGGTAGGTAGGGGTAATGAAAAATGGGGAAGGGAGATATATCACTATCAAGAAGAGGATACAGGGAAAATTGATAACTTTGATGTGCATTTATGCAGCAAATCAGAGACAAGGCCAATTCTTTGCATGCCTGTCAATAGAGCTATCATAGTTTTTTTTAGACGGCTCAGTGGTAGTTGCTGGAGATTTTAATACCCTTGTTAACCCCGGACTTGATCATTCCCGGGGAAATGGAGGAGGAGGGAAGGCACATAGGAAGCGCTTGGTGGAGTTGATGGTGGGACTGGCAATTGCTTGATGGGTGGCAGGAGAAGTGTCCCCCGAGCTGGATGTACTCCTTCTATCAGCACTTCATAGTACTTATTCCCACATAGATATGATATTAATGAGTTCTCATTTAGCGCCGGCACTGACCGGAGTGGAATGAGCTTATTTCCTGGACTGACCATGGCCTTATGTGAGTCAAGCTGCTACACAGAGGGCCACAGCTGGGGATACGATACTGGAGGATGAATGATAGCGTATTATTTATTTTTTATTTATTTAACATTTCTTATATACCGCCTTTCATGATATCAAGGCGGTTTACATTGAACAAACTGAAATTACATTGAACAGGGCATTATAACTTGGAGATAACTATTTTGCAGGGAACATTAAGAGTGCATCCGGGTAGAGGCGCTTCGTAAGGATATTCAGGAATTTTTTGAAATCAGTGTTAATGAGGAAATAGATCTTGCTGTGGTCTGGAATGCATTTAAGACTTATCTTAGAGAGAACTTTATAATGTGGGGGGAGCTTTTCAGAAGAAACAAACAGCAAGCGCTGGACACATCTAAAAGAGCTCGAAGTAGCCCATGACTTGGAGGGGTGACTTAGTGTCTGCGCAGGCACTAGAGGTAGCACGGACGAGAGTGCTCAATATACAGCTGGAATCCCTGGCCTTTCAGTTACAGCATGCTGGGCAACGGTTCTATAAGCATGGGAACAGACCAGGGAAGCTGTTAGCTCATAGCCTAAGTGCCCAACAGGCTTTATATGTGGTTCCCAAACTATGCTCAGCTAAGGGAGATTGGGTGTGGGGGGATGAAGCTTTGTGCATGGTGCTTAGGGATTTTGATAAGGAGCTCTATCAGGATGATCTGGTGGTTTAGAGGCCGGAAATGATGAATTATCATGCTCAAGTAGAATTGCCTAGGCCAGTGATGGCTAACCTTTTTGAGCCCGAGTGCCCAAACTGCCGCACAAAACCAAAGAATTTCCTCAAAGTGCCAGCACGTCAATTAAAGCCTCATTTGCATAAGGTGCCTCATTTGCATAAATATTTGCATAATGTTACCATACACTAACTTTTAGTAAACATGCCTCTTAATGAGTATATGGATAAAGAAAGACTAAAAGGTTTCTACATTACTATAATCCAGTACCAACCGCCAGGCACATTAGGAACTACTACAAACGCTGCCCATTTAGAACCCATAGCAAACCCGCCGTATCCTAACAGCACTACCAGGACTCACAAAGCACCATACCCTAACTATCAAAAGGCAACACTGCAAATATTAAACCAATACATTTCAGAGAACAACAATACATGACCTACTGGGGAAAGAACAAGTGGCAATGTCAAATAGGAATTATATAAACAGAATACCTCAGCTCAGTTACACATGCAGAACAGACCATCACCAAACAAGGAATCACAATTTAGAAACAGGAAGACAATAATTAAACTGGGAACCCCAAAAGCCAAACTTGGAATATACAACAACACTGTAGAAATAAAACTATAAATTAATTTCCTCTTGTACTAAACAAAGCGCAAAAATTAATGATGCACATTTCCCAGAGCTGACATATTCCAGTTAATAAATTCAAAATAAAGAGATATTTTTCTACCTTTTGTGCATTTTTTTTTCAGTTGCAATTGTTCCAGCCACTTTCTTCTGGTTTCTTCGTGTCTTCTGCTAACTCTCCATCTGCTGTCCATTTGTCCTTTCTTCTGTCTTCTTGTTTTTTTTTTCCATTCTCTCTCTACATCTGCTTTAACATACTAATCTTTCTCCTTTTGCTCTTTCCTCATTCCTATTTCATCTACTCAAAATTTACCCCTCCATCCTCAATCCCCACTTATTCTCCCAATACCCGGCCAATTGTAGATTTTTTATCCCTCCCACACAAAATATTTTTCCCCTCTCCATTTTACTCTCCCAGCCCCATCCCATTCTAATCCTCCCCCAACACCAGCTCCCTTCTAGTTCCAGCCTCACCCAGCATCCATTCCCTTCTAGTCCCTGCATCAGCCCATTTCCAGTCCTAGCAGCCCCCCAACCCATTTCCAGTCCTAGAAACCCCCCAACCCAATACCAGTCCTAGCCCCCCTCATCAACCCACTTCCAGTCCTAACCCCCCATCACCCCATTTTCAGTTTAAGCCCCCCCTATAACCCATTACCAGTCCTAACCCCCATCAGCCCACTTCCAGTCCTAACCCCCATCAACCCATTTCCAGTCAGCCCCCCATAGCCCATTGCCAGTCCTAACCCCCCCATCAGCCCACAGTCCATTACCAGTCCTAACCCCATCAGCCCACCTCAAGTCCTAACCCCTCCCCATCAGCCCATTTCGTGTCCGAGCCCCCCCATAGTCCATTATCAGTCCTAAACCCCCCATAGCCCATTACCAGACAGCCCCCATCAGCCAACAGCCCATTACCAGTCTTAACCCCCCCATAGCCCATTGCCAGTCCTAACCCCCCCATCAGCCCACAGCCCATTACCAGTCCTAACCCCATCAGCCCACCTCAAGTCCTAACCCCTCCCCATCAGCCCATTTTTTGTCCCAGCCCCCCCATAGCCCATTATCAGTCCTAAACCCCCCCATAGCACATTACCAGTCCTAACCCCATCAGACCACCTCCAGTGTTAACCCCCATCAGCCCATTTCCAGTCCTAACCCCACCCAAAAGCCCACCTCAAGTCCTAACCCCTCCCCATCAGCCCATTTCCTGTCCTAGCCCCCCATAGCCCATTACCAGTCCTAACCCCACCCAACAGCACACCTCAAGTCCTAACCCCTCCCCATCAGCCCATTTCCTGTCCTAGCCCTCCATAGCCCATTACCAGTCCTAAGCCCCCATCAACCCACTTCCAGTCCTAATCCCATCAGCCCATATAGACTTAGCTCCCCCATAGCCCATAGCCCCCCCATAGCCCATCACCACTCCTAACCTCCCCCAGCCCATCACCACTCCTAACCCCCCATCAGCCCATTTCCTGTCCTAGCCCCCCATAGCCCAGTACCAGTCCTAGCCCCCCCCACCAGCCCACAGCCATTACCACTCCTAACCCCCCCAGCCCATCACCAGTCCTAACCCCCCAACAGCCCACAGCCATTACCACTCCTAACCCCCCCAGCCCATTACCACTCCTAACCCCCCCAGCCCATCACCACTCCTAACCCCCCATCAGCCCATTTCCTGTCCTATCCCCCCCCAGCCCATCACCAGTCCTAACCCCCCAACAGCCCACAGCCATTACCACTCCTAACCCCCCCCAGCCCATCACCAGTCCTAACCCCCCCCCAGCCATTACCACTCCTAACCCCCCCCCAGCGAAATTTTTTTTACAAAGAAAGCTGTCGCTGCCGGGGCCGGGGCCGCCGCGGCAGAATCGAGTGTGCCGCGGGGCCCCCCCGCCCAGCAGAGCCTGCCCTCCGTCCCCGGTATCACCTCTCTCAGCTGCCTCCAGTCACACGCGCCGGCTTTCAGAGCGCGAGGGAAGTTTCTCCCTCGCTGCTCTGTTAAGCCCGCGGGGGCTGATGGGAACTTCCCATCAGCCCCCGCGGGCATAACAGAGCAGCGAGGAAGAAACTCCACTCGCGCTCTGAAAGCAGGCGCGTTTGACTAGAGGCAGCTGAGAGAAGGTGATACCGGGGACGGAGGGCAGGCTCTGCTGGGCAGGGGGGGCCCCGCGGCACACTCGATTCTGCCGCGGCGGCCCCGGCCCCGGCAGCTTTTTATTTTTATTTTTTTTAATGCCGCATATTTTGATTGCGGACCTTCCCGCGTGCCAGCTGCAAGGCCTTCGCGTGCCACAGCTGGCACGCGTGCCATAGGTTCGCCATCGCTGGCCTAGGCGCTCTGATCCCGCAAGGAAACGAATAGAGCAACCTAACTCATTAGAAGAGATGGATAAAGCCATTGGGTCCTTAGCGAATGAGAGAGCCCCGGGGCTCAATGGATTCATGGCACAGGTATATAAGACCTATAGGGAACTGCTGGCCCCTTGGCTGCTGAGGCTCTTCAACAATGTTTATGTTTATGTGTTTATGTTTATTAGATTTGATATACCGCTGAGGAAAGTACATCACAGCGGTTTACATAGTAAAAACAGGCTCAGAAAGGAAAGGAAGTTACAATATGAGACAGGAAAGCAAACAAGCGGAGTCATACAACAGGACTGGATAGGGAGGGGAAGGGGGGACAGAGAAGAGCGGGTCACACAAAAGGGTCGGACAGGTCAAAGGCACAGGCGAAGAGGTGAGTCTTGAGGTGTTTCTTAAAAGTGGAGTGTTCAGATTCAAGTCGGATAGAGGAAGGCAGGGAATTCCACAGGGCAGGGGCCAGGAAGAAAAATGCAGATGAGCGGGTGGACTGGAGTCGAGCAGCAGAGGGTGAAGGAAGGTAGAGGCGGTTGAGGTGGAAAGAACGGAGAGAGCGAGCGGTGGCATGTAGGCGTACAAGATTAGACAAATACTGAGGTGTGCGGGTGTGAATGACTCGGTGGAGAAGTACCAGGATTTTATAGTGGATACGGAATTTGATGGGTAACCAGTGCAGATGGATAAGGAGAGGTGTGACGTGATCGCGGATGGAGGAGTGAGAGAGTAAACGGGCTGTGGTATTTTGTATAAGTTGGAGGTGGCGGAGGTGAACATTAGGTAGGCCAGCTAGGACAGAGTTACAAAAGTCGAGGCGGGACATAACGAGAGAGAGGAGGAGAGTGGTGAGGGCTGACATAGAGAGGAAAGGTCTGATAGCCCAAATTTGACGGAGATGGAAGAAGGAGAGTTGTGAGATATGTGCAACATGATCACGGAAAGTTAGAGCAGGGTCAAAGAGAACGCCAAGGTAGCGAAAGGAAGAGACTATGGGAACCGGTGAGCCAGAGAAGGAGGGGGAAAGTGTGGGCGGGGAGGCATCACGGGTGAACCACATGGCAAGGGTCTTGGTAAGGTTGAGGTGCAAACAGTGAGTAGTGAGCCAGTTGGCGACAGCGGTAAGACAAGTGTTGAGAGGAGAAAGGTCAGGTGAAACAGGGGAGGTGTGATAGAGGAGAAGTAAGTCGTCGGCATAGTAATAGGCAGATATCCCATGCTGTTGGATTAGGAGGGCAAGAGGTGTGAGAAAGATATTGAAGAGGAGGGGGGCTAATACTGAGCCTTGGACCCCACAAAGAAGAGGAGTGGGCTCGGAGGGAGTAGGGGAGGAAGAGTGGACGGAGAAGGACTGGGAGTGAAGAAAGGAGTGAAACCAGTGAAGGACTGTGCTACATAAACCCGCTTCACGGAGGCGAGCTAGAAGAAGGGAATGATCAACAAGATCGAAAGCAGCCGATGGGTCAAGGGAAACCGCCACCGAGAGGTCACCCCGGTCGTGAGCAGAGTGGAGTTCATTGAGAAAGCCCAGAAGAACGGTTTCAACACTATGACCGGGTCGGAAGCCAGATTGATGTGGGTGCAGAAAGTGTGTGGAGTCAAGATAGGAGGATAGCTGGGAAAAGACAACTTTCTCGAGGATCTTCGATAGGAATGGAAGATTAGAGACGGGACGATAGTGTGCAGGAACAAGTGGGTCAAGTGAGGGCTTTTTTAGGATAGGGCGAACCATGGCATGCTTCCATGGTTGAGGGAAAACACCGGAGGAAAGGCTGGTGTTGATTAGAGTGAGAGCTGGGGGGAGGAGGGCCAGGGAGGGGATGAGCAACCAGGAGGATGGGATGGGGTCAAGTGCACAGGAGGTTTTCTTAGAGGAGGAGAGAACTGCGAGGAGCTCTGAAGAGGTGAGCGGATGGAAAGAGTGCCAAGTGTGGGAGAATTGGGAGAGAGGGGGAGGAGAGCATGGAGGGGGGCTGGAAATAGGAGGGGGGCAAAGAGGAAGAGATTGTCGGAGATCAGACACCTTGGAGCTAAAGTAGATCGCTAGTTGAGAAGAGGTAGGAGATGGGGCAGGAGGGGAAGGGGAAGCGTGAGACTGAAGTGAGGTAAGGGAGCAAAGGACGGAATAAAGATGGCGGGTCTGGTTTGGTGCGGAAGAGATTGCGGTAGAGTAGTAAGTCTGCTAATGTGAGGGAAGGAGGTACCTTGCCAAGCATAATGGGACAGGCAGGCATTAGTGTCCTTCCTAAGCCTGGTAAGGATGTATCAAAGTGCTCTTCCTACAAACCCATATCACTTATTAACCTTGACGCCAAAATATTGGTGAAAATTTGGGTGGGGGCATACTTGCCGAGGTTGATAAATGTGGATCAAACAGGATTTATCCAGGGTCGTCAAGTGGGGAACAATGTAAAGAGGGTGGTGAATCTAATACAGCTGATCCAATAAACCAAGGAGCCAATGGTGGTGTTGGCAGTCAATGCTGAGAAAGCGTTCATTCGAGTGAGTTATGATTTTTTATGAGCCATCATGAAGAAGCTTGGAATAGGGGGCCATCACATTGGTTGGGTTAAGGGGCTGTATGCATGACCCGTAGCAGCGGTGAAGGTTAATATGGGGTATTCCAGGTTCTTTCCGCTGCAGAGAATGAGGCAGGTGGTGTGCCCTCTTTCACTTCTATTATTTGCTATTTCTTTGGAGCCCTTTGCAGAACATATCCAGACATGATTAGATGTGAATGGGGCTGGTGTGCGGGGTGAACAATACAAAATCTCTTTTTACATATTGACATTCTACTTACCCTTAGGCAGCCAG
Source organism: Ichthyophis bannanicus (assembly GCA_033557465.1). Classification (NCBI taxonomy): domain Eukaryota; kingdom Metazoa; phylum Chordata; class Amphibia; order Gymnophiona; family Ichthyophiidae; genus Ichthyophis; species Ichthyophis bannanicus. The sequence continues at coordinate 1,336,459,555 of CM066032.1, read as the reverse complement.
AATCTTCCCTTCAGGCGACTCAAGATGAGATGAGTTCTTGTCAAAAAGTATTGGGATTTAAATTTAACCTAGATAAGACAGAGGTATTGAATCTCTCCCTACCAAGGCTAGAAGCCATGAGATTGAGAAATATTTTCCCATTTAGGTGGGTGAATGGCTCCATCCGCTATCTGGGTGTTCATCTGAGTGCGGAGACTTCACAACTTTATCAGTTGAATTATGCCCCCTTGTGGTGTAAGATATTTCTTGAGTTAGAAAGTTGGAAGAAATTACCTCTGTCTTGGTTGGGCTGAGTAGCTAGCATAAAGATGGTCACTCTGCCTAAAGTACTCTCTCTTTCAAGTATTGCCCATAGTGGTTCCTCGTTGAGATATACTCCTGGCCCAATGCAAGATATTTCACTATATTTGGAATCACCAACCTCCACGGGTTGCACAGAAGGTAATGTATCAGCAAGGGTATAGGATTTAAGCCAAGGGCACTCAGCTGAGTGGGCACAGAAATGAAAGTAGTGGATTTTAGGGGACAGCCAGGATTGAGGTACAGTACGCCTCACACGTGAGGAACTTGAGGAGTGAGTGCATCTAGAGCGGTGGAGAGGTGGGAAGTATAGTGTTGTAAGAAGATACAACCTCATCAAGAGATTCAGATGATCATAGTAGAGAAAAATGATAGTGAGACAGCAGTAGAGAGTGCTGAAGGGTCAACAGTGAAGGTGCCTAAACATGTTGGCGGAGATTGGGTGAGACTTAGGTGGGTGGTGGTTAAGAATGAAGGTTTAGAAAGTGATGGTAGACAAGGGAAGAACTGAGGTGGAGACGTCTGAGGGGAAGCAATTGGAGAAGAAAGTGAGGTCAAGGCAGTGCCCATGCTGGTGAGTAGGGGCAGTAGAGCCCAACTGGAGGTTGAAAGAGGATGTTAGGGAAAAGGAGTTTTAAGGCATAAGGGTCAGTGAGGTCATTGACATGAATGCTGAAGTCCCCAAGAATAAGGGAAGGGGAAGATGCATCCAGAAAGAAGGAGAGCCAGGAAAAAGTCAGTGAGAAAGGTAGAGGTGGACTTGTCAGGGGGTGGATAAATGACAGCTAGTCGGAGAGGAAGCGGAGCAAATAATTGGATGGAGCAAACTTCAAAAGAAAAAAAGGAGAGAGACTGAGGCAGAGTGAGGGGTTGAAATTGGCAGGAGTGAGTCAATAGAACTCCAATAGCACCATCACGGCCAGTGGATTGAGGAGCATGGGAAAATAGATAGCCTCTGTGAGAGAGGGCAGCAACTGAAGCACAGTCTTCAGGGAGAAGCCAAGTTTTCGTGAGAGCAAGAAAATGCAGAGCATTAGAGATAGAGGCCATAAATGAAGGCAAGGATATTGGAGACAAAGCATGCATTCCACAAGGCGCATGAGAAAGGGACAGAAGAGGGAGAAAGAAGAGGAATATGAATAAGATTTGAGGGGTTGCACATGGATCTGCCTTGAGAGTGTGAAAATCTAGGGGGGCCAGGTTTGGGATTGATATCCCAAGATGAGAGAAGGAGGAGGAGCAGGAGAGTACATGGGGGAGAGGAGACTTGATGACTAGGGTGAGGTTCTTTCAGAGAGAGTGGAGACGGCTGAATAAGAGGGAAAAAATGGTGAAGCTCTAGAGCGGATGATAGGGTAGAAGACAAAATGGCAGTAGAGGTGAGGATAGTAAGCAGTGGGTGATAAGGACTAGCGATCTGGGGATGTTGGCATGAAGGAAACAGATTAAAAAGAGTCAACATTAATAAGAGAAGATGATGTGAAGCCATGGGATAAGGAGGGGAGGAGAGAAGATAAACTAAAGGAGATACATAGGGAGGCAGGAGAGGAGTACTAGAGGGATGGTGTGCACCTGAAAGTAATGGTGCTAATGATCCAAAGAAGGCTATATGAGGCAGCTAAGCCACGGAGTAGGTGGGCGAGAGGTGCGTGGGAGAAAAAGTCAGGTGTTGAGGAGGGAGGATACCAAGTCAAGTGCTGTGGAGAAAAAGGAAATTGCAGTAGTGTGCAGAAAGCTGGACAAGATTACAGCAGGCCAAATACAATTAAGTAATAACAGCATATGCACACACAAGAATAAATACTAACAGTCTTAAAGCTTTGAACAAGCAGAGTAGAAGGTATGAAAAGGAAAAAAACCAAAGCTATCACATAGGCTGAAGTAGGATGATTTAAAGAGGGATTCCAATATACAAATCCATCTGAATGGCTCAGCAGGGGCCAAGCCCTTCCTCCTCAGGTGCAGAGTAAGCAACAGAGGCAGGCAAGCCAAACAGTATTTAAGATTATAGAAGTGAAGTTACAGAAAATAGAACAGACTTAGCAGTTGAAAGATTTTAAAAGTCCATAAACCATTATTGAGGAGGACCAGGGAAATCCACTGCTTACTCCAGGAATAAACATTGTGGAATCTGTGTACCTTTTTGGGAACCTGCCAGGTATTTGTGACCTGGATTGGCCACTGTTGGAAACAGGATACTGGGCTTGATGGACCTTGGTCTGATCCAGTATGACATTTTCTTTTGTTTTTATGAACCTGTTGTGCACTTTCACTCTCTGCAAGAGAGAACTGTATTTTGGAGAAGTCCTGGAGTAGGAACCAAAATTCATAAACTGGTTGGAAGTATTTATGAGTACAGCCCCTCTTCACCTCAAATCCCCCACCAATGGTCTTGTTTTTCCTTGGTCCAGTTTCAAAGGCCATGAGCAATACTAATCAGACATTTCCCTGCCTTCCTCGGTAAGGTAGTCCTGGACAGTTGGTTAGATTGGGGTAGATCCTTACTTATTGAAAGCTGCTGTGCTCTTTCAATGCAGCACTTCCGGTCTTCTCACTGGATAGTCAGACACTACTCAGGGGGATTTCCCGTCACTCTTAGTAAGGGCTTCAGAGGCAATGTTAAGTTGTTACAGTGAACCCATAGGCTTTGAGTCTTTGTCTCTCCTTTGAGGGAAGGCAAGACATAGTTCTATTTCAAGTTGTGGAGGTGGGGGAAGCTGAGTCTACCTGCATTTTGGGGCCCCTTGCTGAATAGCAGACCTCTTCTCAGGTAACTCCCTGCATGGATACAAAGGAACATTCCCTTTAAGGGTTACCACCAGATAGTTCTCAGATGGGGTATCCTAGATCCCTAGCTGATAATTTCAGGCTCTCCCTTTGTGCTAACTATAGTTCCAGTTATTGGTCATTCAAGGGATAGTAAATTTGGATGCTTGGCTATTTAGGGCTGTCAGCACAGGAGAGTTCAGCTGTCACTAGGATTTTGCAGGTGTGGACCCTCTGTTCTGACAATTATCCTGAACAACAGTTTAGGCATACCTAGGTTTTGGAGTACATGAGAACTCTGTCTCCAAGTCTCAAAGAAGATCATGGCATTGTTGCCTTAGATATCAGAAGCTCAGAAATTTACTTCCAGTGTCCAGATCTCCTGTTTCCATGCCCATTCTGAATATTTTTGAAGTTCTTAGCCTTCAGGAAAATGGACGTGTATGGTACTTTGGGCTCAGATGTGTATCTGTCTCAACAAGTTCAGACTGCTATCAGAGTGACCTTCATTAGCCCAATGTCACAAGACTACTCTCTCTCTCTCTTTCTACTGGAAGGAGCATGAACAGGTGACTTTTCATAGTTCTCTCTGGCAGGGAATGGATCAGGAATCCCCTTCATAGTTATTTCACACCCTATCCAGATAGATTAGGAGTGAAGTTGTGTTTCTTTAGAGCTTCTTGATATATGAGTTAGTATGTGGGAGCTCATTCGACACCTTTGATGTCCCCCTTAGGTCCTCTATATATTTTTGATATATACTCATCCTTTGACTTTCCTTTTTTGTCATATTCTAAGTGGGGTGCTTGACACTATTATGTGTTTTCACAAAGAATAAAATGTTACCCGCATAGATACAAAACATAATGTCTATACTTCACAATAGTTGGCTTAGGAGAAAACAAACATTAAAGAAAGTGATGGACAGGGAAAATTCCTGTGGAACTCCCCTCCCTATGGGATGTATTTTTGAATGTACTGTGAAATATTTTGTGTGTGTAATGTAGATAGTTTAGAATAGAGAGATGGGGGAGGGAATATACATTTTTTAAAAATAAATAAATGTATATGACTTGTTTCCCTGCACTTTGTAACAGAAACTGTCTAATTTAGCATACTTATATTGTTTAATTTTAATATATGCAGCTTCTCTCATGTATGCTATCATCAAAATTTTTAAATGGATGCCCTACTATGGTCATACATTTTCAGCACAGAGATCATGTAATAGCTAAAAAAATTACTTCATAAATGACACATAGAATAAATACTAAGTGTAGTCATGCATAGTACCTTTAAACTCAAAACAATTCATCTGTCAGCATGTGTCTGGATCATTCAAATCAACTTTGGTTCTACTAATAGTTCTTATTTTCTACAGCACACCACCTATGGATTACAGCTAACAGGTAATTCAAAAAAGTACAAACAAAACAATTTCCAATGCATTTTCTCTTTATTTGGTCTTACAAATTATGGACTTCTGCTATAATTACATTTCCAGTTTAGGATCTTTTCGACTCGTATCAGCAGAGCATTACAAACCTACCCGGGTAAATGCTCTACTTTTTATCTGGCTGGAACTTTTTTGTATCCTGATTGTATAAATAACTGAGATGGACAAAGTGCTGTGTTATCCATTTTTTAGCAAGGGGCTCTCAGCACTGGAAAGGTGAGATTTAAGCTTATCTATTAAATTTTCTTTCCTGAAGTCCTGCCAGACCAGTACAGATAAATGGTGTATGTCATCATGACAGCCAATGGAGCCAGAAGAAAAACTCAGCTTAAGTTCCCTTATAGAGGACTAGTACTGCCTTCAGCTCTTCAGCACCCTATGATAAAGCTAAGACAACTGAAGGTATGTGTTCTTGTGTTTCTGATTCACCACCAAAGCTAAACCAGATGCAGTCAAAAGCTTCATTTCATGGTCACTAACCCAAGAAAGAGATAGCATGCACTAAACCAATTACCTTCAGAGCAGGCTGCAACATACTCACTGTTAGCTTTCTGAACTTGTCAGAGTCTTTGATCACCAAAGCTTCCATAGGAGGATTGGTCTTGCAGGACTCAAGGAAAGGAAAGGAAATGAACAGGTAAATTTAAATTCCATCTTCCTTATTGATCATGACAGACTAGTTGGGACATACCCAAGCTGTATCCAGACCAGGATGGAGGAAGCCATACTAACTCTCACAACTCCTACATCAGAGGTGAAGACCCTCCAGACCTGCATACCCAAGCCGAGGCACGAAGAGAAGAGATACATGGAGGCAATGGCACTGCCCTGCTATTACATTCTAGAAGATAGAGTAACTGCCTCTGAGGACTCTCGCACTCTAACCAAGCCAGCTCACCATCCCTCAGTCTTGCCAACTCTTGCTGGTGTTGTCTGAGGTAATCATCTCCTGGATACCTCCTGAAATCTATGCTTCAAAGACTGCTGGGTCTTTTTAAGACATATATAACACAGGTACACTCAAAAACTTTTTTTTAAACTGCCTCTAATGTTTCGATTGATTTTTACGTTTTTTGGTGCGCTGAATCCAAATCTGGTAACCAATTTGCTCCATCACGTACAGATTTTTTGCTACATTGGGTTAGCAGTTTGAGGTGAACGTTTCAGATTGAGTGTGATCGAGATAAAAGTTTCTTGGATGAATTCTTTATACTAATTGTTTAGTAGTTATTCAAATAAGAATAAAGAAAATTGTAACAAGGCAGCACATAAGAATAGAGTAATGTCAACAAAACACACTGTGATGGTAGCAAAATTGTCTGCACTTAAAACAGCCACATACATGTGCACAAACATTGAGCATATAAGAGCGAGGTTAGACACAAAGCAAAGCAAAGAAATGTGCAAAAAATGTTGTACAGGTATGTATGTAAGAATAGAAAACGCAAACCGCACCATTGCAATACATGAAGACAAACACCCGATGGTGTGAAAATAAAATTCTAATAAATGAGATCCGACACTGTGGTAATAACTAGCAAATTTTTATTTCAAAGTTTAGTAAAAACACGATATTTGTCAACACAGTTTAGATTGTAAAGTCATTCTTGGGTCAATCAATCTCCTGGTGGGCCCGTTTCTTCTTCCCCCGAATGCTTCTCTTGGTGCGCTGCTTGGCGTATTTTTCATCTGGGGTTTCCCGCAGCAGCAACCAGCAGAAATCAGCCATCATAGTGGTGTTCCATCTTCCTTGGTACCTTCTCTCTGCGTCCTTGATGTCCTGGTGAAACTTTTCACCTTGTTCTTCACTGTACGCCCCCAAGTTTTCAGGAAAGTAGTTCACATGGGAGTGCAAGAAATGGACTTTCAGGCTCATGTTACAGCCTTGTTCTTTGAAGGCATTGAGCATCCTGGCAACAATATCCTTATAGTTGTCATCCCGCCTGTTCCCCAAGAATTTGAGAACAACATCCTTGAAGGAATCCCAGGCTTCTTTTTCCTTCTCAGACATCGTTTCAGCGAATGCTCCATCTGAAATGAGTTTCCTTATATCAGGGCCAACAAACACTCCTTCCTTTAGCTTTGCTTCAGAAAGTCGGGGGAACTTTGAGCAAAGGTACCGAAAGCACTCACCATCTTTTGGAAGGGACTTGATGAATTGCTTAATGAGACCCAACTTAATGTGGAGAGGTGGTAATAGAATTTTATCACGAGGTACCAAGCTCTCATGAAGAACATTTTTCTCACCGGGTCTCAAATACTCCCGAATTGGCCAGTCTTTTTTCCCCCAGTGTAGGTCGCGGGCCCGGCTATCCCACAAGCAAAGGAAGCAGGGATATTTGGTGAAACCGGATTGCTGCCCTAATAGCATGGATAGAATTTTAAAGTCTCCACAAATCATCCACTTATGCTCATCATAACGAATCTTCTGAAGAATCAGGGCCAAATTCTCGTATTTTTCTTGGAGAATAACAGAGTGAGCAATAGGAACTGAAGCGAATGTGTTGCCATTATGAAGAAGAACACCTTTTATGCTGTCTTTTGACGAATCAATGAACAGCCGCCATTCAGCAGGATCATACTTGAGTTTAAACTTTTCCATCACGCCGTATATATCGTTGCAAAATACCAAATCTTCCTCTTTGCTGAAATACTTCAAAAATTGTGTCTCGCGGTTGCGGTACCAATAAAAAGTTGTTCCTGGTGACAATAGATTTTTCTGTTTAAGCCGAGAACCTAGCAGTTGGGCAGCATCTTTTGGGAGTCCTAAATCCCGGACTAAATCATTCAATTCAGCTTGAGAGAAAAGTTCAGGTTTCGGATCTGGTTCAGTTTCAAACTCGGAAGTACTGGACTCATCGGGAAAAGCCATCTGATGAGTCTCATCATGACCAGAACCGTCCACACAAATATGATCCAAAGATTTTGGTGGTTCAGGCACAGGTACTTCATTGCTATGAGGCATAGGCCTAATTGCTGAGGGAAGGTTGGGGTAACTTATTACGTTCTTATTTTTTAAGTTGTATCCCTTCACAATGCAAGAGCAAAAATAGCAGTCACTGCTGTGGTCTCTTTGTTCACGCCACATCATAGGTATTCCGAAACGAAATGCTTGTTTTTACCTTTCATCCATAAGCGTAGATCTTCCTCACATGTCTTGCACACTTTGTGAGGAGCCCACGGTTTGTCTTGATCGCCTAACTTCAAACCGAAATAGGCGAAATATACTTTTTTAATAAATGCAGAAATGTTCCTCTGCCGCTTTTTCACGGTATATTCCCCACAAATAAAACAAAAACTGTCCGGAGAGTTGACGCAACCTCTGGCTCTGTGAGCCATCACAAATACACAGCACTGCAAACTACAACTATAGTGAACCACTTCGGAATAAAGCTGGATTACGACTGAGCAAACAAAAGGTAATAATGAACTTGCAAGAAACTGAAATTTGACAGGAACGTTCATGTCGCAACCACCGTGTTTGAGCGAGCAAACGAGGCGAGGCGAACAGGAAAGAACATGCGCCAGCGCGAGTACTGGATTTAGCCCCCCGCCTCCCAATTGTCCTGTTAATGTATAAAATGAATACAAAACACTCTAAAATATCATGAGGGAGTGTTTCTAGTTAGTTAACCATTACAACCTCTATTTTGGGCCAAGAAAATAAACTGCAGTCGGCTAAAAAGAAATTATGTGAACATTCCTTATATGGGTAAGAAATCTAATTTTGCAAGAAAACGTGACGTGATGGAACATTTTGGCTATTTTTCGTAGATTCAGCACCCCAAAATCTATAGGAATCAGTTGCAAAACTGGAGGCAGTTTTTTGGTAGTGTACCTGTGTAATCAATAGACCAGACCGATCTAAAATTCTGAAGTAAATGGGCACCTGTAACATCTCAGAAGGTGACCACTAACTGACCTGAGAATGGCTTCCCCTGCCCTAGCCTAATTTACCTGACCTCCTTACCATTGGATGGAAGAGACAAAGCCTGATTCTGCCAGAAGTGAAACACTACCTTCAGAATGTAGAAGAATACGGGGTACAGAGATTCTTTAAAATTACTCAGAGACCAACTCCTGCCCCAAGACCTAAAGAGATGCTACCCTGCAAGGCTTGAGAGGAACGGAGCACTCTGAACTAATTTCAGGTTCGGTTATAATAAAGTCATTTAGGACATAGTGTAACAAACTAACTTTCAGTTAAAGTAATGTCAGTTAGAATATAGCTTAAACAGAGTAGGGTAGATATTCTTTGGATATACACAGATAAATTGTTTAACAAAGAAAACTTTTACAAAAGAAGCGTTCCTGATAGGAGGCAAGAAAATTGTGAAATTATTTAAAAAGGTGTTAAAGCCAAGTGAAAGATCCATGGGGCAACTTGAAAGGCTCCCCTTATCATACCAAGGGCAATGTGGATCACCAAGAAAGTTGCTAAAAGAATTTGCCTTAGAAGTACTGAGATAAGTAGGTCAACCAGAGCTTAGTGATTTCAGTCTTGAAGAACTGCTGGGAAATTCTCAAAATCCTGGGGAAAAGGGAATTTTTTGGGCATAAGCTGATATAGAGGGAGGAGTGGCCTAGTGGTTGGAGCAAGTTACCTCAGGCTGGAGGGCCAGGGGTTTGAATCCCGCTAGAGGACAGCTGCTCCTTATGGCCTTGGGCAAGCCACTTAACCCTCCATTGCCTCGGGTACAAAAACATAGATTGTGAGCCCTGTGGGAACAAGGGAATAATATATATACAGTACCTGAATGTAGACCACTTTGACTGGTAGAAAAGTAGTATATAAGCCTAGTTAAATAAATAAATAAAATCTAGAAATTATAATGCCTCTGTATCACTCTATGGTGCAACTGTACCTTGAATATTGTGTGCAGTTCTGATCACCATATCTTATAAGGGATATAGCAGAATTAGAAAAAGCACAGAGAACAGCAACCAAATGATAAAGGGGATGGAAGGATACCTCTACGAGAAAAGGCTTAAAAGGTTAGGGTTGTTCAGCTTGGAAAAGATGGCTAAGGGGAGATATGAAAGAAGTCTATAAAATAAGTAGAGTGGAATTGGGCAAATGTAGATCGGTTGTTTACTCCTTCAAAACGTAGAAAGGCTAGGGGACACACAATGAAGCTACAGTGTATCACTTTTAAGACTAATTGAAGAAGAAAATGTTTCACTCAATGAGTAATCAAACTACGTCTTTGCAACACAGTGTTTGAATGGCTTGACCTGCCTACAAACACGGGTCTGCATCACTGCTGCTGCCACCACCTTGAAGAAAAAAAAAAGTGGTGGTGGCTGCAGCGGGGCAATGTGAGGGGGCGCATGCGGAGGCAGGCAACCAGCGGGGGGGGGGGGGGGGGCGGCGGTGTGCACCAGAAGAGGAAATGGCACAGGGTGCAATTATGGCTTGGTACGACCTACAAGCCAGTATGAACCCACTCAGAGGTGCCTTACTGGTCCCCTAGTAGAGCCACAACAACTAATTCCAGTCCTTACAGTTCAGTGTCCCAAAAAGGGTTGGCTCAGAAAGTCCATCTGTAAGATAGTGTTTGTCATATGTTGCTGCCAGGTCCCGCAGGGGAACTCCATCCCAGATCAAATATGACAGACTTACAAGAGCACGCTACTAATTTCCCTTAGTTTGTTCCCATCAGTGAATAGCGTCATCTTGCCTGCCGCCAGTTGAAGTATCTTCTCCCAAGGCTAGAGGCTAGGAGTGATAGATGGCTGCTTCTAGTCCTCGGCCTAAATTTCGACCTATTAGTTAGCCACCAGAATCACTGTCACCATTTCAATTGCCAAAGATCACAACTTCACTCCTACCTCATCATCTGTCCTCCTGATTCAAAATAGTCATTTTTTATTTTTATAATTTTCTGCTTACTTAATAAAACTTATTTAAGACAAAATTTTTCACAGTTACAAATTCAAAAATTCCCCACCGCTTAATAAGGTGTAGAGAGGACTTCTTTCATACAGCGTCATCTTTATACAAAGCGTCTTGCATGGTCATATACAATCCATAGAAGCAGTCACTTATAATTATCTTTGTGTTTTGCTGTTTGAGTTCTAGGAATTAGTGCTGTTTTGGTATAGTATGACAGATCTGTTATATAGCTTCTGAGTGATTTTAATGAAAAGTTTCATGTTGTTTCTCAAAGTACTTGCTAATGGATTGGAGAGTGTTATATTATTATGCCGGAGCATCTCAAAAGTCGTGTTTTTCAGATGCATGGCACCGGCACATTTTCTGGTGCACCACCAGTTTAAGCAATTACCCTACACCTTTCTTTAGTTATGGTTGGGCATGTTCAGAGATGATCAGTTACACTGCATTGGTGCTTTCCAATAAAGATTATAGAAGTCCCATTGTGTTTCAAAGATGAAGAGACTGAGAGGTTAGCCCTTTCTTTTTTGGGTAGCTTCTGAAAATATTACCTAGCAAGAACAAAATGTAAAACGAAATAATAAAACACACTAGAGATCTAACTAGTCAAGTACTGTATATAGACAAAAAAGATATGAAAGGAAGGGGAATCTAAAAAGCCAGTGTGATTAATGCTGCCTCCGGAGAAACTGTGGCAGGAAGAAATATGAGAGGGTTGAAGAGTACATGTAAGAAAGAAATTAACTCACAGAGGGCAATTTTCAAAAGCCATTTTCCCATGTAAATGGCTACTTACATGAATAAAAAGTCAATTTGAAAACTCTGTACTCTGTGTGTAGCTAAAATTATATAAATGCTTGTACAGTCATTCAGAGCATTTATGGAAGTAGGTAAGGTCGGTGATTACTACAGTGTTCATGTGCTTGCATTTTTAAAGCTACACGTTTTAGTTGGAATAAGTATCCATAGAGGAAATGAGTGCAAGTATCTGCAGGTAATTTTCCTTAGGCAGTTTTCACTTTGAAAATCAGTGAAAATACCTGCTAGACCAGTCCAGACAAATGGGTTGTGCTCCCCAACTAGCAAACCAATGCAGAGGACACTGATTTCCAGTGACATCACCACTATAAAGGGTAGTGCAACCCTGGAATTTGTCAGTATGTTCTGCCTTCAGAACATTGTTGTAACTTGGTCTGGTGCAGCAGGTTTCTTGTTCATCTGGCCTGACTTCTTGGGGCAAAGATTAATGTCTGTGGTCCCTGGTTGAGCTTCAGTGTCTGACTGGGTTGTTCTGCGGACCTTTGCCCAAATCGAGTTATACAGAGGTTCCTTGGCCAGGGCTCTGACCTGAGGGTCCCAATTCTAGCAGGCCAAGAATTTCTTTGGCAGTAGTGGTCCCACTAAGCCTCTGCCAAGGACTTCGGTGAGTAATGACGCTTAATCCTGAGATATCCTACCTTTCTCCTCCTTCCCATTCTACTACTACTACTTATCATTTGTGTAGTGCCTCACGGTATATGCAGCGCTGTACAGAGACATGAAAGAGACAGTCCCTGCTCTAAGAGCTTACAATCTAGTCAAGACAGACAACATAACAATCAAGACAGACAACACAGCTGGGGACTAGGATATATCTAGAGGAATGGTAAGGTAACATATAGGAAGTGAACAGGAAACTAGTGGGATCAGGATCCAAAAACAGTCTCAAAGAAGTGAGTTTTTAGCTTAGATTTGAATAGGGCCACAAATGGAACCTGGCATACCAACTCAGATCTTTATCTTTATTTAAAATTTAATATACCGCTTGAACCAATTGGCATACAGCGGTTTACAATAAAAACAAAACGGAGCTACTGGGAAAGAAACAGAAAGGAACGCCATTCATGTAGAGTAAAGAACAGTGCAGAAATAGGTCAACAAAGTATAGTGAAAATAAGAGAGAGATAAAAGACAGACAGACAGTCATGCAGTCGTAGAAGGGGGGGGGGGGGGAAGGAAGGTCAAAAGCTGTGCAGAAAAGGTAGTTTGTTCCAAGCAGAAGGAGCAGGAAGGTAGAAAGACTGAAGTCTGGAGTTAGCAAAAGAAGAGAAGGGCACAGATAGAAGGGATCTGCAAGAAGAGTGGAGTTCCTGAGGAGGACTATAGGGAGAGATAAGAGAGGAAAGGTAGTGAGGAGCAGCTAAATGAAGGCACTTAAGTCAGAAGTAGAAGTCGCCTGGAAAAAAGCAAAACTAGAAGCAATATGCTGGTAACCAGAAAAGACTAGAGATTTTTCCTGGACTGGCTGCAACCTGGTATATGCTGGGCTTGGGGGTGGGGGACGAGGAAGGCAGGATAGCAGTTCAAAGCATATGAGAACTGCCGTACCAGCAGTGTGACAGAGGACCATGGCTTCTTCTCAACTACCTGTGCAGGCAGTATTACAACAGCAACATTTTGCCTAGTGAACTGTGGTTATTCAGGAGCCTTTCCCCATGGAGATTAGGGGGCTGAAGCACTTCAGGCAGTTATGAACCCTCAGAGAAGGTTGAGCCTCATCTCTAGCTGCTTTGGTGAAAGAGTGCTGGGGACTAGCAAATGCTGAGGGGTTCTACCCTCTTGGGAGCCTTTCTCCCAAGGAGGAGGAACACTTTCCCTCTGAGGGAGAAGGATCCTTTATGATCTCTTTTCCATTGGTAGGAGCTGAATTTTCGAGATCATCTGCTCCTTCTGGATGGCAGAATAACATGACAGAAAAAATGTTGAATGGTGACCCAATCCTGAAGGGCTTGTGTAGGCCTTCCAAAGCTTTTCCTCTCCATAAAGCCCTCAGAAGAATGGTGGTAATAGAATGGGAGCTCCTGAAAGCAATGCTAGAAGGCGGCAGAATCATGGGATTGCTCTTTTTCCTCAGGAAGAACTAGAGCAGCTGTTTTGCTTCCCCAGAGTGGATTTCCTCATGCCTGTGGTGACCAGAATGATCCCCATTCCAGTGTAGGGAGACCTAGCTTTCAAGAATTCACAGGGTAGAAGGGTGAAAGTGCTCATGAAGCAGGCCTTGGTGCCCTCTGCAGGGTGCAGGTGATGATATGCACTGGTTGCATTGCTCATGCTCTGCTCCATTGAATCTAGCAGCTTCTAGAGATTCTGGAGGTAGTGAGCCTGGAATCAGGGGTGGCTTTCTTAGCAACTATGTTTGACATGGTCTGGATTGGTTTGAGGACTTAGGCTTCAGCAGTGCTGGCCTAGAGGTGGCTGTGGCTCTGCAGTTGGTTAGTTGACTTGACCTCCAAGATGTGCCTTAGCAAACTTCCTTTTTGGGGTAAACTCCTTTTTGGCAAGGAATTCAAGAAGCTAGACAAAGAGTTGGACAAGATGTTCTCAGAAATATCTTGAGAGCTGAACTTATTCTGCCTTTATGGGGTCCACAAGTAAGACTTGTCTAAAGGATTGGGGCACTTCAGGTTGAGCAGGCAGGTAGGTATAAGAAGAATTGGTCCTTTCATTGGATTCATAAGCTGTGGGATGGAGGTGGCACTCCCCTGCAGGAAGTAAAGGAGCCCAATGATGGGGGGTGGACCCACCCCGAGGTCCAGAGGGTAGTTGTTGGCTGTCTTATTCAGACTGGGTGTGTGTCACCTCAGATCAGTAGGTGCTCAAGGTGATTCATCAAAGCTATGTTTCAGAGTTTGAACTCCTTTCCAATGTCTTTTTAGGTTGTCTCCCTGTGGAATGGTGCTCAAGAGGGCAGCAGTTGGGGGCCATCATACTGGTTCCTTTGAAGGAGCAGGGACTTGGTCACTGGTCCATTTATTTTGTGACCCCAAGAACAGGGGTTGTTCTTGCCCATACTGGACCTTAAGGGAGTCTATGGCATTTTACGCATGCCCTCATTCTGCATGGAGATCTTGCAGTCAGGAAGGTTGAGTTTCTCACCTCCCTAGATTTGTCTAAATCTTATTTCCACATAACAATTTAGAAGCATCACCAAATATTTCTCTGCTTCTGTGTACTCTGCAAACACTATCAGGCCCTTGCCTGTCGGCTTGGCAAAGCTCTAACAACCGTTTCAAAGGTGATGCTAGTAGTGATGGCTTTCCTATGCAAGGAGGGGTTCATCCCTACTGAAATGAATGGCTAATCTGAGCCAACTCAAAGGATGATGCCAGGACAACCACTCAGTGGTTCAAGAGATAAACAGCCTTGGGGGTTGAGTAGTAATCTATACAAAGACCAATTTAGTTCCTCCTTTGTCCCTTAAGTATTTAGGAACCAGGTTCAAAATCAAGGACAGGAAAGTGTTCCTGACAAGGGACAAGATGGACAAGCTACTCATGCAGATAGAGAATTTTTGCTGCTGGACAGCTTTAAGAGCCTGGGATTACCTTCAGTTTTGAGGATTCGTGATGGTGACCTTTGAGTTGGTTCCCTGGGCGAGACCATACATGAGTCCTTTCCGTGGCTCGTGCTATTCAGATAATTCCTCCATTCTCAGAACTATAAAACTAGCTGTTACTTTTGTTGTTGGTCAGGAGGTCACTGTTTGGTGATAGAATCCTCATCACCTGCTCAAGGGCAGGAACTTAGAACCCCCCCCCCCCAATCTTATTGATGACTATCAGTGTGTTGGGCTTGGAACTCATTGCTGGAGCCAGGTGACACAGGACCATTGGCTGTGGCAGACTGGAGGCCAGAGCAGTTCAGCTAGGGTTGATAAGCATCCTTCCAGTAGCTGCAGTTTTAGTACTATCCAACAGTGGCTTATGCCATCAAGCAGAAGAACACCCAGAGTGTGGTGGTAGCAGCAAATATCGAGACAAATGGAGACTGAGTTTCCAAGCATTCCAGATGGTGTTGCATTGCTTTGACTTGATGGTAACAATTATTACTCCAAGGCTGCCCATTCCTTCATTCACAGGGGGGAATCAGGCACCATTGACATTGATGGACTGATTCAGCCTTGGCCTCAACAAGGTTCACTATACATCTTTCTTCATGGCCGCTCATCAGTCGGGTGCTGCACAGAAAAGTGGATCATACCATCCTGGTGATTGTAGTGGCTTCTAACTGGCCTCTCAGATCATATTTGTCCTGCACTTTACCTCCCAGGAGACTGGCCCCACAAACAAAGAGCACTCGGGCCTCTTCCTGCATTTATTTATTTATTTATTTTATTTATTTACATTCTCTTATATACCGCACTATTCTGCATCAGTGCGGTTTACATTGAACAAACTGAAATTACATTGAACCAGGGCATTATAACTTGGAGATAACTATTTTACAGGGAACATGGGCTATGGAGGGTTAAGTGGCTTGCCCAAGACCACAAGGAGCACCTGTGGGACTAGAAACCCCAGTCCTTCCAGCCCAAGGTTGCTCATTTCATACTGTCATTACTCTCTCTGATGATACAGCACACCTCCCGTTGGCTTTTCATAAGTGCAGTCTGGGTTGATTGGTTCATGAAAAATTAATCTCTGTTGATTGACTCCCAGCACCTATTTAATTCAGGAATTCCTAGTCTACCCTATCCTCGGATAGGTCTCTCAGTGAATCCAAGTGCCTTGTCATTTACTGATAGTTGGTGTTTGACCGCTGCTGGTCTTAAGGTAATGAACCATTTCTGCCTGCCCTGATTCTTGACTGTTCCTGGACCTCACTTCAGTCTTCCATTTTGAATTTGTTTCCATGGCCTGGTATTTTTCCTGCCTGGTGGCTGGAGACTAATCTCCTTCTCCAGGGAACATCTCAGAGGCTGCCAGGATTTGAAACACAAGCCTGAGTACCAGA
Organism: Ichthyophis bannanicus; assembly: GCA_033557465.1. Classification (NCBI taxonomy): domain Eukaryota; kingdom Metazoa; phylum Chordata; class Amphibia; order Gymnophiona; family Ichthyophiidae; genus Ichthyophis; species Ichthyophis bannanicus. The sequence goes on along the minus strand of CM066032.1, from coordinate 1,336,443,365 downwards.
GGACTGAAACTCAAAAGGAAAGGGCCTGTTACAGGTGAATGCACACGTCCTAGAGCCCAAGTCCCTGTTGTTTTCAGAGTGGATCTGGCCTCCCTGCGGCTGCCTCATAATCCCAGGCTCCTCTGTAAAGTTCCTGTTCTCATAGATGATTTGGATTCCTTTAGGATTATGGCCTGGCTCTTGAAAGGGACAGGTTGATTCATAAGGGTAACTCAGCTGTGGTAGTCAAGCTCCTGAAAGCACACAGAGCCTCCACTTCTTTGGCTTATCTGCGAGTCTTGGACTGGATTTGGATTTAATGTGCATATTTCTCAGAAGGTAACTGTGAGCTGCATTTAAGTACAGGAGGTATTTGGCTATTCCCAGAGGACTTACAATCTAAATTTGTACCCAAGGCAATAGAAGGTATAGCACTGGAATCTTGGCATGAGGAAAGATGTTCCTTCAATTCTGGCTTTCTTGCAACAGAGGCTTAAGTGTGGTCTGGCCTTACGTTTTCTCAAGGTGCAAGTGGAGGCACTAGCCTGTTGGATGAAAGTTGTTGCCTTGGCAGTACACCAGGATGCTTTGTAGTTTTTTTGCAAAGTGTGTGTGTGTGGGGGGGAGGGGTTTAAATATATGCATGCCCCTTTCCATCATTGGCATCTTAATTTTGTTACTGAATGCTTTGGTGGGTCCACCTTTTGAACCTCTGAAGCAAATTCTCTGAAGGATCCATCTTTGAAGTCTATCATTGGTAGACATCTACTCAGTGAGACATAACTTGGAATCGCAGACCCTTTCACCTTAATCTGTGTCTCCCAGCTCCCCCAAGAGAAGCAGAGTGGTCCTAGTAATTCTCTCCATGCATTGGGTGTCCACAGGACCTTGCTTTGATATTTGAAAGTCAGCAATTCCTTTTGCAAGTCAGATCATTTGCTTTTTTTATTGCACAACTACCCATAGAAGAGTGAAGCAGCATAATAGTCCTCGTTATCCCAGTGAATTAAGAGAGGCTATTGGTTTAGCCTATGTCTTGAATGTGAGAGAAATCCCCATTGGGCCTCTGAACTCACTCTACGAGAACACAGGTCACATCCTGGACACACCTAAAGATATTTGCAAGGTGGTGACATAGTCATCGCTGCACTTCTTTGAAAGAAGCATTGCCAATTGACTATCCGGGCTATGGAAGACTGCACCTTTGGAAAGGTGGTCTTCATGGGGGTCTTAGCTTCCTACCCTGCTGTCTTGAAACTTGATAGCAGGTAATAACAAATCTCACCTTCCTTAATTTCTTTCCTTGAGTCCTGCTAGACCAGTCCAGGTCACACCTGCCAAAAACTAAGGCTCTTCAGGTTATTCTCTTCAGTTTTTCTCAAGGTCCAAGTAAAAGGAAAGTTTCAATTTTATTCTTGCTAATGATTACAAAGTTTTCCCCCATATCCTTGGGAATGGTTACAGGAAATTTGTTTATACTTTTTTTATGTAGTGTTTGTTAATAGCATACTGGCAACTTCCAGGCTGCACCTCTGGTGGTTATGTCGCTGGACATCTATGTTTTCTATTGCCATCTGCTGGTTGGGGAGTACACTCCCCTTGTCTGGACTGATCTTGCAGGAATCAAAGAATGGAAGTTAGCACACAAAAACACATTTTTATTTATTTAGCATTGTTTATATACCGCTTTTTGCCAGACTAAAGCAGTTTACATAAAACAATAAAATACCAACTGGTTTACATAGAACAGAGTAACTATATACAGTAAAATATTGGATACATTTGGATACAGTTAACTATGTATAACAGGGATCAATGCTTGCTTTTTCTTTAGTAAGTCCGTTTTAGTAAGTCCGGTGGGCTGTAATATTCCGTGAAAAGGTGCGTTTTCCGTTTTTTTTTTTTAAATGTGTTGAGGTCGATGGAGGTTCTTATTATGGTTGGAAGGGTGTTCCATAGGGTGGGGGCGTAAAGTTGTGCACAGAACATCTGAGCCTACTTCTGTGTGATTGTGTGTAGGTGTGCCTGGACATAGTTTTGCACAGCGATGGTGGAGTTGCAATATATGCACATTTTATGAAATGCATGAGTACACACATGGGGATAATTTTATAAACGTTTCCATATGTGAAACCCCTTTTATAAAATTTACCCAAGGTTTATGCATGTAAGAGTATATACGATGATTAGGGTTGGCATGCTTTATAAAATACACATGGTTTGCAAATTGTACGTGTGTACATTTACATCAACCTCTGAGCAGGTATAGATATCAACAGCTCCAATCTTGCTACGATTTTGGGTGATTTACACCTAGTAATTTATAGACATGTAAATACCTGCTTCTTCATAAAATAGGCTAGAAACAGTGCTGTCTTGCACTCTAAAAATAGATGGCTTGTTATAAAATTCCCAACTTAAAGTGTATTCACACGTGTAGACACACTTCAGAGCAGGTGTAAATGTGTTCGTCGGTGCATGGGTGCCTGTATTTATATAAGCGCAAAGATTCTTATTTTGCCTTTTATAAAACAGGCTTCAAATGGCACCTTTTTAGATTTCTCATTTAGGTGTCCAGTTATATACATTGTGAGACTGATTATGCAGTTTTTGAGGGCATGTGATATTTATACATTTATGCTTCTGTAAATGGACAATGTAACATCTTTCTGTATGATCTGTGACACCATTTCTGTGAATCAGCTTTTTTCCTTGTCAGTTTTTGCATGCTGAAATGACTGGAATCCTTTGCCGGTCCTTTGCAGTACAATGCTGCTCTTATGCATAACAGTGTATTTCAATGGAATTGTCCTCCAAAATGCAAAACAAAACAAATTCAAGCCAGCCATCTTAATTAAGACGTTTGGATTTTGTGGATTTTTCTTTTGCAATTGTCTGAGGTAGAGGCTTTCTGCTGCCAGTAGTGCTGACTTCCTGTTGTTGTTAGCTGTGGCAGCACAGCTGTTTTGGGGGTTTTCAGATTAAAATCAAAAACTCCAGGTTCTGTTTGTAACCTAGCATAAGGCAAAGTGGTAATTACAAACATGCTTTGAGAAACAATTCTGCGTCGTTGGGCTGCTCACCCATCAATTTAGATTGCTGTGCCTTTCATGGGAGAAACTCAGTAGCATAAATGGCATTTAGTAAGCACATCAAATCCATTCATTTTAACAAATAATGTTATTTTATTTGGCGTTTATATTCTGCTTTTACAGGAAAATTCTCTGTGCAAAGTAGATTAGAATAATTTCAAATCAACAAACCTACTATTACATAGGGACACTTGCATGTTAAAACATCTCAAGAAACTAGATAGCCTCAATTTCATGGTTAAGTCCATAGCAGTGGAATCCAATCTATACATGATAAACATGATAATACATGATTTATGCAGCGGCATCTAATGAAAATGGAGAAGACTGCTGTCTGTATTCCTGTTAGATTTCATTGGCAGAAAAAGGACATATGGGAGGCAGTGCTATAAAGTTATTCCTATGTCTATATGGTCTTATAAAATATGGACTGGTGTAAAAGTATGCACTTTGGCATGATGGCACATACTTTGCCAGTTGGCATGCACATTGATGGAGTTTAGACAGAGGGCGCAAATACATGCATACACTAGAAAGTACCGTAATCTACTGTGTGCATACTGAAGAATTATGTGGGGATATTTAGACCTGTTCCTATGTAGATAACTATTTTCACACTTAAAGTAAGAGCCTCCTTCAGGGCTGGCCCAAGGGTATCTACTGCCCTAGGCAATCCTTCAGCCACATGCTCTACCATTCCTCCACGTTGTGGCTCAGGATGCCCCCCCTCCCCCCAAGGTGTCTAGCATTGCCTTTTCCCTTCCCTCTCGTAGGTCTTCCGCTACTAGAGTATACAGTATGCACACACATGGCCTGCCAGGCCTGCTGCCTCCAATGCCAACCTCCTGTCGGAGGAAGCAGGAGCAGCAGGCCTCGAGCACATATGCGGGGGTGCTTAAATGCCTTTGGCTGTGCTGACAGGAGCATCTGTCTTCGTTCTTCATAAACGGGCTAGGCTATTAACTTTTTCACTACATTTTTTAAATCATATGCATCATTTTTTTTTAACCAGCAAATTTTTGAAGGATGGTCTAAAAGTCAGGCTGTTATGTAGGCATTGAAATACTAGGTTGGCCTTTAGTATCAGGCTTCTGAGGAAAGCAAGGTTGTGTGGGGACTCCATGAACAATCAAGGTGAGGGGAAAAATGTATGCCCCAAAGCCATGGCCCCAGAAATAGTGCTTGCATCTTCATGTTTCCTTTAGTTTTGTCAGTGTTGTTTTTAAAAAGGGTTTCACATTGCTGTCCTTGCCGATATGGCTTAACCCAGCTCTTTAATAATGAAAGCAATATAGGGAGAAACCTGTTTCTGCCACAGTACCTAAAGAAAACAATTTCTGCCAATTTGAGCCATCCGGTGAAGAATTGGAGGAGGAGGCCCTAGAGATTGTAAGTCTGCTGGAGAAAACTGGTCACTTGAGCTGTAGCAGACGCACGCGCTAGCTAGCTTGTGGCTCTTCTGTCCTCCGATGCACTTACTGCCTTGAAGGCAGTTTTAACGCTGTGAAAGGTCTGACTTTAAAAGGTAGGGCAGAGCACTTGTTGAAAGATTAGCATTATCTGTACCAGAAGGTCTTTAGGGACAGGTAATAATTGGAGCTACTAAAGCCTCACAGCTGGAGACAAGTTATAGTGTGTGCTGCATGCTGCAGTTTTTTCCTAGTTGTGCCACTCCCTCCCTCCCCCCCTTAGGCAGACACCTACTTCACTAGTGGACAGGTCAGTCCTGGCCCCCTTATAAAAATTACCCTTGTACTGCTTGTAAATGTCTTTATACCATTATAATTTTTAATTCTTCTGTTTAAAAAAATACAAAATGCATTTAAAGTAGGAATTTGTTTCACACTCTACTACATAAGATACATTATGCTTTTAATTATGAAAAACAAGTTATAGAAATACTAAAAAAACAAAATAGGAAACCAATAAGTTTCAATTACTTAGATATTCACCGCCTTAAACTCAAACCTTTTTAATTTCCAAAAATTGCCTTAACAAGGTCCATAATAAGTTAGAGCCCATCTGTTTCTAGTCACGGTAGTTGGGCTTTTTCTTTTACATAAAGTGAATCTGAACAAAGGTCGAAGTATGCCGAACACAGAGTTTGTCAAAAGAATTCCAGAATAAAGTTGTTCAAAGATACAGATTGGGGAAAGGCTATAAGAGAATTTCAATATGTTTGAATGTTCCTTGGGGAACTGTCAGGTGCCTCGTAAAATGATAAGAGTTTGGCACCAGCAAGACATTGCCTCAATCAAGCCATCCCTCCAAAGACAGGCCTCACAATGATCTTCCTCAACAACTTCCTTAATCCTCAATTACTAAGATTATTTTAAGAGAGCTATAGAGGTCTCTGGCTGAGACTAGGGAAAATGTTGGCTGCTAACCGTTTCAAGATTACTCCACAAACATGGAGTGGTGGCAAGCAATAAGCACTGTTGAAGAAAAGCCATATGATATGCACAAAATGCTTGCAAAGAAACACTTGTGAGATACTGCGTGCATATGGGGGAAGGTTTGCGGTCTGAGACCAAAGTGGAACTTATTGGTATCAGTGGTAAACAATGTGTGGCATAAAATACAGCAAATGGCTCTTCTAACACCATCCCTACAATAAGGCATGATAGTGGCGGCATTATGTTGTGGAGATACTTTACAGTAGCAAGGACAAAGAGGTTTGTGAAGATTGAAGGGAAGATGACTGAGGGATCCTTCATCTTTGAGCAGGCAATAAGTACGAGGGCTGCACCCTGCTGTTTCTATTCCAGTCCTCTCATCCACAGGGTGAGTATTGGATGGAAGAGAGATTTCCTTCTGTGCCTGGTGCAACCAGTGCACACTTCTTCAAAGACCTCTAGGATTGGATTGAGGTGCTACAACTGTGCCAAGAAGTAAATTAGAGAGTGTCCCAATAACAGTCCTTCCTTCCCGAGGATGTTAACATTTAATAACGTGGTTGGTTCTCATATACCCAGATTCTCCATGGACAAGCAGGAATGAGTCCTCACGTATGGGTGACATCCCCGATAGAGCCCCACGTGGGAACACTCTCTAGCTTCTATTGGAAGCTTTTGGGAGGCTCCACCACACCTGCATGCCGCCTTTCCACTTGCCACAGTGGCGCCATCTTGATTCAGTCTTCCATTTTCCGCAGAGCCCCATGGATGCATTCCAGTCATCCTAGGTTTGGTAAAGTCTTTCTCCCCTGTGGGGGTTTTTTGCGCTTCGGGTTTTTGGTTTTCACCTGCTGTCCCGGTTTTTCTTTTCCCTTTTGTTTTTTCTCCTTTGATTGCTGTTTTATTAATATAGCTAAAAGCAACATAACAATCTATAGCTGCAATCATGATTGTGCATAAACTGTAGAATAAAGTGAAGTTGACATTGCACGTGCATGAGATGGAGACGTCCTCAACTTATCACCACAAAATTGTGTTTTACAGGACATTTGAAGGCTTTTTTCACCTTAGAAAATATAAATGCAGTCATATTCATAATTCCTGGGTATCGTATACCACTCGGGCAGTAATTTCTACAGCATCTGTCAACAGAGGTTTTTCACTACTAGCTGATTTAATGTGCAGATGGTTATTTTTGCTTTCTTCTTACGTACTGCTCTACATATTGTGAGACCATGCCAGTCCTAGGCGGTTGCCTAGACCCGGGATAGCCTGGAGTTGTGGTAAATAAAGGACACTGTAGTCGTGATCCAAATGAAATTAAAGTTGGGTTTTATTGCCCTTCCCTTGAGGATGTCGTAGAATAAGGGACAACATAAAGAACGGTTGTTTTCACCAGGGTAAAGGATGTTTAACCAAAAATAATCATGCTTCTTTCCAGCAATAAAGTCCAACACTTTTCAATGTGCAAAATACAGTTTCTTTCTTGCTCTTTCTGTTTAACAAAGGCTCTCTATATCATCAGTTATGCATACAGCACGTTCCATGGGTTCAAGGATATTTTCCGAGCTATTGCTCTCCCATTGCATAGGGCTAAGGCCTGTCCCTGTATAAGGACACTGAGCCCCTATGAAGCTGCTCTCTGTCTTGCTCTGGGGAAACCTCAGTTGCCACCAGTGGGAGCGGCTTTTGTATGTCCCAAATATCAGGAGCTGTGCTGGGGATTTCTTCCCACGGCTTAGGCAAATAAGAGTCCCCTTGCCGGTTATAAGCCTGGCTTCTATCCCGGAGACTCCCTTTTCTCCCCTTAGTAAAAATAGGGCACTTTTCTTTTGGAGAAGTGAGCTCAAACCCCTCTGCTTCCAGCCAAGGTTTTCTTTCTGCCCTGCAGCCTGCTCTTCTGTGGGAACCCTGGTTACGATGTCTGGCTGAGGGAAACTCACTTCCTGCTTCCCATGTGCTTCTTTGGTCGTGACCTCTGCCTTCTGTTAACTGGACAGTTTGCCTTGGTGTGAGGACCCCTCTGGCTGGAAAGACCCTGCTGCAGTTTTGCTTATCCCACCTGGGTTTGCCAGCCTGCCTTTCTCCAGCCCTGGTTCTCCAAGGTAACGTGTCTTCCTGCAATTGCTTGGGATTTCTACTCTCACCTTCTCTCCAAGCCTGCCTGAAACAGCAGTCAGAGTTCCTTTGGTCTCTGCCTTCCTCCTGGCATTCAAGCTCCGGCTCCAGCCCTAATCCAGGCTCCAGCTTCCACTGCCAATGCTCATTCTGCTGCTTCGAACTCTCTTCCTCCTCCTTGTTCCCCTCCTTGTTCTCCCTGTGTGAGATTTCCCACCTGATTTTATCTCTCAGCTCATCTAACGTGGAACGTGAGTCTGAGTCCAGGTGAGCCTGATTGGCACTCTCAATTCTTACTGCGTCACTACAACCCTGTGGAAAGTTTGTTTTCCTTTTCTCTGCCTCTCTGCACTGTGAATGCTGCAACTGCCCCTGAGGCTGCAAGGTAAGCTCTTCTTCCTTTTCATTTCTTAATATTTCAGGGTCTGTGTTTTCTAACTCCTGACAGGTAAGCCCTTCCTCCACATTGTCCTTTAATGTTTCAGGCTTAGTGCTGTCTAGCTCCTGACAAGTAAGCTCTTCCTCTGCACTACCCTTTAATATTCCAGGTTTTGTGCTGTCTACCTCATGACAATATTTGTTCTCCAAATGTTGTTTTGTGTTTCCATTTGAGCATAATCTATTTATTCAGCTAAGGGGGCTAGTTACTAAGGTGCGCTAATGTTAATATGTATGAATTCACCATGCTGTTCAATGGTACCTAGTTGCTAATGATGCTTGTTGACATTAGTGTACCTTAGTAACTGGGCCCCCTTAATTATTAAGTCATTCCTGCTTGCAGTAAACCCAAGCAGTTGCACTCCCACTTATCTTATGTTCATGAATGCATAGTTTGTAAATGGCTTTTAAAAATTTTGCCCAAACCAGAGTACCCTGGTCTTTAAACTGTAGTGAATGGACTGAAAGATTAAGAAATAGTATCATAATTAATTAGTTGCCATATTAACTGTTAAATTTCGGTAGTTTGGTGGGACCATTAATAGAAGATATGCAATCTGAAGTATTATATATTTTAAGTACATATTGAATAGGAAGAGAAAGGCAAGGTACATGTTTAGTCAGAAAAGATGCTAATGGGCTGCATTTTTTTTTACTCAAATGGGCAAATGACTGTACTGGGTACTTCATCATGCCAAGTGTAGTTAGCTTTCCTTTTTTCAAGTTATACTTAAAATTCTGCTGTACAACTGATTTAAATGCATTAATGTCTTATGTAAGATTTTGTTTGACAGTTCTTGTCACTCAGGCTATTTAGCTAATATAAATTTGTTCTGTTCATGAATTTATATTTTTAAATTTCTTCCATATTTAATTTACCTCCTACTAACTCCATCTACTAGTCATATGATCTGTGTGAAGTTAAACAATAGTGCTAAACTATTACCTCAGTGATTTTCATACGTAGATTGGCAGTACTGTTGTTCTTTGATGCACCTCATCTCTAACATGTTACATGTGTGATGGTGGTCATTTGCATCCCTCATATCACTTTGGGTAGCCTGGCGATTGGCCATCATAGCTCACTGAAGAGAGAAGGCGTGAATCTGTGAGGAGGTTCAGTATTTAATTGGCCATCTGAAAGAACACCATCTACCTCTCATTTTGCCATGTATGGAGAAGGATATAAACATCTGAAGGGGAAGGAGCAGGTAGAGTTTCCTCTTGGTGAAATTTCTCCAAATGGATTAGCTTTGCATGTACTGTGATAGTAATGAACCTCACTCCTGAGCCAGAGTGTATGGAATATGATCTCAGTCTCTCAGAGTTTCCACTAACACTCTGCATAGTATTTGCGTTGTGCTAAAGAAAGCTTCCTCTTGGAGTTCATAAGATATTTATTTATTTATAGTTCTTTTATACCGCACTCTTTTTCATCAGCGTGGTTTACATTGAACAAGAATACTCACAGCAAGCAACAGACTGTTGTGAGTTTACATGTAACAGGAGATTTCAACTGGGATTCAACTTTGGGAAACTTTGTACATATATGTTAAGGAACTATATACAATGAATAGAGTTTTTTTTAATAACATCTTGTGTAAATAAGATATTTACAATTTTACTATGAGGGCTTGAAGTGTGTTAGAGGGTTGATGATGGGCACTGGAATTGGGAGAAGTGTAGAAGGAAGAGGTGGTGTTTTATGGCTTTTCTGAATTGCTTGAGGTCCGTGATTGCTCTAATGGTGGGTGGTAGGTTGTTCCAACATCTGGGTGCGTAGTGTGCGAAAGCCCTGTCTGTGGTTGTGCGTGTGCATTTTGTGGCTTCTGATGGTGTGGCTAGGGTATTTGCAGCTACTGATCTCCTGGATCTGATGTTGGGAGTGTGATTGAGGAGGTTTGAGATTGATGATGGGGCTATCATATTGATCGCTTTAAAGGTCATGAGAAGGGCTTTATACGCAATCCTGCAGTTTATGGGGAGCCAGTGTAGTTCCATTAGGATGGGTGTAATGTGGTCACTTTTTGAGGCGCCGTACAGGACACGGGCAGCAGCATTCATGGCTAGTTGTAATGTATTTAGGGTGTTTTTTGGGAGGCCATGGAGTATTATGTTAGCATAGTAGAAGTGGGGTGTGACTATAGCTTGGAATATGGTCCGGAAGTTGTCTGGTTCGAGCATATTTTTCAGATGACGGAAGGTCTTTATCTTGAAATAAATGGTTTTTACAGTGCGCTTGACATGTTCTTTGAAGTCCAGTCGATGGTCCAGTATTACTCCAAGGTATCTTATGGAGGACTTGATTGGGAGGTCTGCATCTCGTACTTTTAGAGTAACTGGGGGTGAAAATTCTCTGTTTTTCGTGACGATCGGGACCTCGGGTTTTTTGAAATGCATTTGCATATTCTGGGTGAGGAGCCAGTCTGCTAAAGCAATCTACTAGTGCTGTGTAATCTGGGAGCGTGAGGTTGATTGGTGTGAATATTAGCACACCGTCTGCATAGATTAGGGAGGATATGCCAAAGGAGCAAGTGATATCGCATAGGGGCTGCATGTATATATTAAATAGCAGCGCTGATAGGGAGGAGCCCTGAGGTACTCCTTGTTTTAGCTGGAAAGGTTCTGAGGTGCCTGCAACCGTCCTGACTTGTTGCCAGTGATCATCCAAGTATGATTTGCACCATTCCCATGCTAACCCGTGGATTCCCTTGTCATATAGTCGGGTTAGTAGTTTGTCGTGGTCCACGGAGTCAAATGCTGCGGAGATGTCGAGGAAAATTAGTGCAAAGCCCTTTTTGATGTCGTCCATCCCACTGATGAGTATGTTAAGGTGGTCAGCAGTGTCTCAACTCCGTGGGCTTCCCTGAATCCATGTTGATTGGGGTCAAGCGGTGAGGAGGTGTCTATGTGCTGTTGGATCTGATTGTAGGTCACTTTCTCAATTATTTTGGATAGTAGAGGAATACTAGAGATCGGACGGTATGATTCCTCTCTTGTTGGGTCTAGTTGGTTGTTCTTTAGCAGTGGTCTTATGGAGGTCTGCTTTAAGGCAGATGGGAAAATGCCTGTTGAGAATGACATATTTATGATTTCTGCTATGATTGGGCTAAAATCAGAGCGCATAGCTCTTATCCAATGTGCTGGGCAAGGGTCGTTAGGTATATAACCTGTATAAACAACTTGACAAGGTGTGCTTGGAAATTCCTCTTAATCAAGCCTGCGGCTGCCAGTTGTCACAGGGCCTACCTTGGCAGCGTACTGGAGCGAGGTAGGTGGGACATAAAAACATTTAAGGTTGGGTTTGGCCCATATCAAACAGGGCCCAGGGACTTTCAGCCCTGGTAGCGTCCTTTGGTACCAAAATCTCACAGAAAACAACAGGTCCGAGTGGAGGGAAAACAAAAGGCATTTATTTCCCCTTTCATTCACAAAGGTTCATATGCTTGGACACAAAAACGTCACACAAATTCCTTACTTCAGGATAAAGAAAAAGAAAACATAAAAGGAAAACTGTTATCTTCACAGTGAATAGTATAGCAGGCAAACAAACAGTCTCAACTCCCAAGACTTAGCTTAGTTGCTCAGTAAGGACTCCAAGCTTCCTGTCTTACAGAAGCTACAGTCCATCTCAGTGTCTGATGCAAATTCCACCTGCATCGGTTCCCCTTCTGAAGCCTCTGAGCCTAAGTCAGTATTTGTTGGTAAGTTGTAATAAGGCTTTTTAAATATCTTCTGCACAACCTCCCAATGCTCAGGGTTGAATACAGGGCGTCGGTCCTGCGCCCACAGATACTGGGAACTGTCTTCCTTTTGCAAGTGTTTTGTCTTTGCTTTCTGTAAAGCTTGGTCACTAACAAGTCTCTTAGTTGGTGCGTGTTTCTTGCACCTTATCTCATAAGCATTCGCACAAGGATAATATTCCTGTGCTCCCTGTGCTCCCCATACATCAGCAGTTTGTACCCTGCTTTTAGTTAAATATGGGTTACCTTTTCTTCTCGGCTTGTCTGCTCCAGGTGAGGTTTGAGGCCTGCTCCAGTTGGGATCCTGCCTGTCCTGAGCAATAGGCCTTGAGCTCTCCAAGAGTCTTGCTGTTGGCTTTAGACCACAGTCACAGCCACGCCTTTGCCTCTCTGTACAACAAACACTCACTCTGGCTGGAGTTGTCCCACCTTCTCCATGGGGTCTCCTTTCTCCAAGCCAATGCGGCTGCTGCTGCCTCCTGCTGAACCGTGGTTCAGGGATTACTGCTCCTTCTGGATATCTAGCCCATGCACTCGGATGTCCTGCCCAACCTGCTGGTTCTGCTGGTTCTCCTGGCAGTCCTCCTTTCCCAGGCCGTCCTGCCTGTGCCTTTCTCTGGGGCTGTCCTGTCTCCTCAGGATATCCTCCTTTCCAGGGTTGTCCTGCCAGTTCTCTTCCTGGCCGCTCTGCTCCTGATTCTGCTTCTCCTGACTCTGCCGGTTCCGCTCCTGGTTCTAATTCTGCCTTCCAACCTTCCCAATTCCCTTTAAGAGGCACTCCTCTTTTTCTTGATTGGAAGCTGGCTGGCATTACCTCATGACCTAGGAGGTGTGGTTCCTCAGTTCCTCGGAGGTCCCTCCTGCTCCCCCTATGTGGTTCCTCGTGATATTTCAGGTTGTGCTTGACTTTTTTCGTGTTTAAAACATTTTATTCTATTCCCCGCTGGTCTGCTGCATCACACATCCCCCTTCTTAAAATATTACGGGCTGGTGAAGTTTCTTTTACACAGCACGTAATACGCGATACCGCGCTCTTCCGCAGCTGACCGGTCCTGCACTTCCCTCGTCGGTTGCCCACCGGTATAGGTTCAGGGTGGAATATATTCCCAGCAGAAGCCAGCAAAACTGACCGCTCATGCCAGGGCCGAAGAATATTGACATGATATACTTGTGTATGTCCTTTTTCATCCTGGATCAAGTAGGAGGTTGCTCCTATAGGCTTAACTACTGTCTGAGGTCCCTTCCACCGGGCTTCAAACTTAGGAGTGGCGCCCGATATCAAGACCACCACCTTCTCTCCGACCTTTAATTGCCAGGGTTTGGCATGCCTATCATAGTATCGTTTTTGTTTTTGTTGACTCTCCTGTAGACTTTTGCCTGCGAACCGGGAGGTTCTTTCCAGGCGGGTTCTTAAGTTCTTTAAGAATAAAGGTACGCCTATTTCTGTCTCAACGGGTTCAATCCATTGTTCTCTTAGGACGTCCAATATACCTCGGGGTGGTCGTCCATACATGAGTTCGTAAGGCGAGGTACCCAAGGAATTCTGTTTTCTTTCCCGACAGGCATACAGGATAAATGGCAACATGGTGTCCCACTCCGTCATTTGGCCACCCAATGCTCGACGAAGCATTTGTTTTATGCTCTGGTTTAATCGCTCCACCAGACCATTGCATTGGGGGTGGTAGGCGGCTGTCTTCACATGATGGATGCCAAAAGCGTCCAGAACCTGAGCGAGGTATTTTGACAAGAAGTTACTACCTCTGTCTGTCAAGACCTCCTGCGGGAACCCTACCTGTCCTGAGCAATAGGCCTTGAGCTCTCCAAGCGTCTTGCTGTTGGCTTTAGACCACAGTCACAGCCACGCCTTTGCCTCTCTGTACAACGAACACTCACTCTGGCTGGAGTTGTCCCACCATCTCCATGGGGTCTCCTTTCTCCAAGCCAATGCGGCTGCTGCTGCCTCCTGCGGAACCGTGGTTCAGGGATTACTGCTCTTTCTGGATATCTAGCCCATGCACTCGGATGTCCTGCCCAATCTGCTGCTTCTCCTGGCAGTCCTCCTTTCCCAGGCCGTCCTGCCTGTGCCTTTCTCCGGGGCTGTCCTGTCTCCTCAGGATATCCTCCTTTCCAGGGTTGTCCTGCCAGTTCTCTTCCTGGCTGCTCTGCTCCTGATTCTGCTTCTCCTGACTCTGCTTCTCCTGACTCTGCCGGTTCCGCTCCTGGTTCTAATTCTGCCTTCCAACCTTCCCAATTCCCTTTAAGAGGCACTCCTCTTTTTCTTGATTGGAAGCTGGCTGGCATTACCTCATGACCTAGGAGGTGTGGTTCCTCAGTTCCTCGGAGGTCCCTCCTGCTCCCCCTATGTGGTTCCTCGCGATATTGCAGGTTGTGCTTGACTTTTTTCGTGTTTAAAACATTTTATTCTATTCCCCGCTGGTCTGCTGCATCACACAGTACAATGCAAAAGTTTTGTATCTTTCTGCCACATTTTCTTGGTACTTCAGGATCTTCTTTCTCTCTAGAACGATTCACAGAATAATCACTTAGAACAGACACCTCTATTATCATTGCCATTCTGGTATCTTTTTTTCTTTGCACAATCATAAACTGCACCAGAAGTACTGTCAATCTATCTCAAACAAAGGGCTTCTGGACTACGTTAAATGTACGTACTTTCAATCAGACACCATTTCCAACTCAAAATTATCAGCTCATAACATGAAGCCTTTAACCAATATAGTAATTCTTAAACGCCTTTGGGGTGCACAACCATATATATCGTTAAAGCAGCAAAATGCAAAGGCGTTTAAGAATTACTATATTAGTTAAAGGCTTGATGTTATGAGCTGATAATTTCGATTTGGAAATGGTGAGTCTGATTGAAAGTAGGTATTTTTGTTTTCTTTACCATTGTCTTATTTCCTCGCATCTAGCTTCTTATCCAGCAAAATGTGTATGTCCCAAGTTATAACTTCTTTTTTCTCTCCATAGTTCTCTTAGAGTCATGATCCCAGTGTTTTTCTGGTACAGTGATGTTAGTGTTTACACAGTTTCCAATGGATGAAAATGCCAACTTGTTATGCCTTTCTGTATAGGAATTTTTTTCCATCAGCACTTAGAGGGGAGTGACCATTTCCAGCTCTTTCTTTTTTTAAACAGAATCTGCATATATCTGTTTTACCAGTTTTCTCTGTGCTAGTTGTGAAACCCTATCATGGGCTGCAGCTATCACTCTCATCCTTAGGTTTGGTTGCCTCTACTTAACCATTCATGTCCTGCCTTGTTCAACAAATGTCTCCTGGAGTAATGCTTTGTATTTCCCACTGTATTGATACATTTGCCACTTACTGTTCCTCTCTGATGCTGCCACTAAGATGCTCCTCAGAGTTGCGCTGCTCTGTTGAGACTTTCCATGAGCTGTACTGCACGATACTACCGATTCTTAGCTGGTTGAGGGAAAGAACAGTGCGCTAAGAGGAGTGAGGGATGGAGAGCAGAGCAGATGCAGAAGAATGAGAGATGAAGAGGGGGAAAGCAGGCATATAATAGGAAAAGACAGTGGGAAAAAGGCAAGAATTGCAGAGAAGGGAATGGCATGAAGAATGTAAAAGGAAAATGAGATGGAAGAAAAAGAAAGTTAAATAAAGAAAAAAAAGTAGAAGATGGAAAGACAATTCTAAAAGAATTGAAGACAGTAGTAGAAATGAGTGTGTAGGAAAAGTAAACTAAGCAAGCAGAATGAAAAAATTAAGGGATACAAAGGAGATCAAAGGAAAGGAACAGAAAGGAAAAAAGAAACTATCATGAACTGAAGATAGATGAGAGCATGTTGGAGAGTGTGAAAAATAAGACTAAAATGCATGGACTTCCAAAGAGGTTGATTTTATTAAAAACCTCTGGTTTTGGTGCATGTTCATGAATAGGTATACTGACTTAAGAAACTTCAGCACTATATAGTAAATATACTTAGATTTTAATATTTTGAATAACAGGAAAAGACTAGGTTATGTATATCATGATATCCTATTATAAACGTGAGTTCCATATATTACATTTATTTATAAAACCTATAATTCAACTTAATTTAGGATAAGGTGGGACTTTGATATCAGCCTTTTAAAACTGAGGTTTAATAACATAAGATAAACCATACTAAGTTAAATGAAGGTCCACACAGCACACCATCCTATTTCTGACAGTGGCCAGTCTGGGTCCTAAGAATCCAGCAGATCCCGAAAAGTAGATTGAATTACTTAGTGCTCATTTTGTGGACTTTTTTTCCCAGGATCTTGTCCAAACGTCTTGTGATCCTTGTTAATTTAGTTATTTGACCGTGTCTTCTGACAACAGATTTTGTCTTAATTATGTGCTATGTGGAAAAAAATAGGGGGATTTGATTTTAGCTTGCGCCTTTCTTCAGAAGTTCAAGGTAAATTACTTTCAGGTACAGTAGGTATTTCGCTGCCTACAGAGGGCTTTGTCTGTTTTGTACCAGAGGTAGTGGAGGGTTAAATGACTTGCCCAACTTCACAAGGAAGCTCGATGAGATCTGAACCCTGGCTTCTTTGGTTTTCAGCACAGCGCTCTAACCATTAGGCTAATTTGTTTTAAATCTTCTAGTTTCATAGATTGTTCTTTTGTTTTAGTGGTGCTCAAAAGGTTAAACTGTTTTCTATTTAACCATTCTACTCTACTCATGATTTTATAAATTTCTTCCCTTTAAAATGTTTCTTTTCCAAGCTGAAGAGCCCTTATTTATTTAGCCTTTTTTTGTAAAGGAGGCATTCCATTGCCCTTATTATTTTTCTTGCACTTCTCTGAACCTTTTCTAATTTTGCTGTATCATTTTTTAAGATGTAATGACAAGAACACACAGTACTCAATGCTTAGTCCCACTAGGAAGCTATAAAGCAGAATAATGATATTCTCAATTTAGTTTTCCGTTCATTTTCAAATAATCCCTTACATTCTGTTTATTTCTTTGGCCGCAATGATAGACTGAACTAAAAATTTGTGTATTGTCCATAATAATTTTTTTTTAAAATTAGGCTGTTATGGCCGTTGAAACATTTGTAGTCTGCGCCAGATCTGCTCTTTGTGGTACGCATCTTCAGTCTTGGAGTACTACAACAATCTGTTGATAGGGATTCTAAATCAAGTCCATTGAACTGTTGCTGTTGGTCCAAAATGTGGTAGCCTATCTTCTCACAGATGCAATTGATTAGAACTTATTACTCCACAGTTAAGTCTGCACTGGTTACCAGTGCAATCTAGAATCATGTCTTTATAAATTTATTTGTTAGTATTTATTTAAAAGACTTGATGGGAAGTTCACATATCGAGGTTGGGACATGGAGAATTCCCATGGTATTTTACAAGAGCCTCCTGTAAAATAGGTGCAGGATTGCACATTGATGTTTCTTCACATGCAGCAGGAGAACATGGGGAAAAAAAGCCATCAGATACCACCCACATATTTGTGTGAGCAGCTCTTTAAAATCTGTTATTACTGCACATGAATAGCCCAAGCCAGTAGGAACAGTGTCCCCCCCCCCCCAACACTGACCACACAAGACATCCAACTCCCCTCCCCCAAGATCCCCCCTCTCCTGGCAGACTTCCCTATCCCAGATCTCCATCTTCAGCCTTAACCAGGGAAGCCTGGTGTCTAGTGAGATCAGCAGTGATCCCCAGTTGTGCTTGCTCTTACATGGCCAGGTTCCAAAATGGCCACCATGATCCCTAGTGCTAATACCACAAGATTCCTATTAGGGTTACAGTGGCCATTTTGGAACCTGAGCCCATAAAAGCTGGCATGACTAGGGATCACTTCTGCTCCCACCAGACACCAGGTCCCCAGTAAAGATGGTAATGTGGATCCGGGAGTTGTGCTGGTGGAGGGAGATGGGGATCAGATCTCATGGAGAGTTCAGCTGTCCAAGGGATTGAGGAAGGGGATCAGATGTCTTGTGTGGTCATTGGGTGGGTGATTACGTCAGAAAGAGTGTTGGAGTGGCCCAGGTCTTTGCCTTTACAGCTGTCCCTTCAAAAAGGCACTTATGTGCTGTGGAGAAGCTGTGAATGCCTATGTCTTCCTGTTTTGCTAATCCACATCGATATTATGGAGCTGCCCTATCCACGCCCTTTCCTGACACTTTTCATGCTTCCTAGGAAATCTAAGCTCTGCTACAAGGGGCCATAGGATGAGGGTGAAAGGGTATAGACTCAAGAGTAATATGCGTAAATATTTCTGTACGGAAAGAGTGGTAGATGCATAGAATAGTCTCCCAGTGGAGGTGGTAGAGATGAGGACAGTATCTGAATTCAAAAAAGCATGGGATAAATACAGTGGATCTCTAAAGGAAAAAAGAGGACTATTCTATTAGTTGCTATGGAAGGGCAGATTAGATAGGCCATGTGATCTTTTTCCGCTGTCAGGTTTCTATGTTTCCAAATACGATAAGCATTCTCAGGTTTAAACAGCCCCCATTCTAAAATGGTATTTACATGTGTAAGCCAATTGTCATTTGTAAATTCTGCTAATTAGACATGAGGATGCTTCTAAAATAACCTCCTTTGTATGGTACAGCAATGCTGTTCATGGTTTTTGACCAACTTGTTTTCAGTCTGTGATCAGGAATATTGTCCAAGAAATTATTTTTTTATTTTTTTAAAATACTGGAAGCAAGTGTTTTTGAAGGACCTTCCTTTATATCTCGTATTTTTTGAGAAAAGCCTTAGCTGCATTGTCCGGGTGAAGTGCTTCAGCTTGGTCAGTACCATCCTTTCTTTCAAGAGTGGTTGTAACATTCATGTAGATCAGATTGCTGCTTTCCTTTCAAGGACTGTGGAAAGATTTCAGAGTGCTTCACACGCTAGATGCACAAGAGCTCTGTTGAATTTTTCTGGAAGTGTCTGTGTTCTAGAAGTCTATAAGACTGCTGGTTCTCTTCATCTGAGTCTTCGTTGTGCAATGTCTATATTCAGAAAGGACTGTACCCTCATGTCTGAGGGAGCAGTTGATCACAAGTCTGGCAGCTTCTTGGGTGGATGCTCATACAGTGTCAACTGTGGAAATTTGTATAGCTGCTTCTTGGGCTGCTTTACATACATTAGCTAAGCCTGATAGGTTAGCTAGATATGCCAGACAGGAGGCTTTCTTATGAGTAGGTGTGCTTGGTGCATGTGTTTCTCAGTCCCACCCAGTGGAAGGGGTACTTTGTTAATCCCATTCTTTGGATAAGGAAAGAATAATTTGGTCTTACGTGCTAATTTTATTTCCTTGATTCCTACCAGACTAGTCCAGAGTCCCACTGGGGGACAGTTTCGCTAAATGGGTTAATTTTGCACATAACATGACAGTCATGAACCTCACTCCTAAGCTGGGGTATGTAGAGTAAATCTTTCAAATTTACAGCTAGCTCTCACCGTAATATTTGCATCATGCCAAAGAAAGCTTTCTTCTGGAGTTCATAAAATGTAATGTGTTTAGGCAACTTCTCAAGGTGCAATTGGGAATTCCTCTTAATCAGGCCTGTGGCTCCCAGTATGATGAGTAATATTTCTGTATGTGTTTAACTGTTGGTGCTGCTATTTATGTATCATTCATTTTGTTAGTCCTTCCTGAGAAGGCTAAGGTGGGCAAGGGGTGGCTATGGGATCCGTTCCCTACTGCCTAGAGGGGTAGATAAGGGGAGGTCTGCATTTGCTTTGTTACAGAATAAAATTCAGCAGCTACTGGCTACACAGTGTGCTATGTAGTGCTGGTAGAGGACATAACTCATTCATCTGGACTGATCTGATAGGACTCAAGGAAAGAAAATTAGCAGGTAAGACCAAATCTTTGCATAGTTCATCTCACATTTTATTTCTTTTGGGAGTAAGTTCGATGTCGGAAATGTGGTGGAGAAAAAGTGTGAGAGAAGAGGGCAAAGGCATGTGAGTGGCTGAATGTGGGTCATGCATCTAATGCATGTCTTCGCATCTCTGGCATCTAGTATCCAGAAACACCTGAGATCTGCTAGGAATGGGATCCAGGAGGAGACAGGGTTTAAAGGAAAAAATGTCTGCTTTCTGTGCCTGAAAGCAGCATTGAGGAAGAGGAGGTAAAGGGAGAGAAGGTGGAGAATACTGAAATCCTCAGCTTATGGGGAAACTACCAGTGCAAGGGGAAGAGATTTCCATTCCCCAAAGTAAAGTGAATGAACAAGGTAAACTGTACTTTTTTATGTTTTTATGCTCTGCATATTTATTTTTCTGGTTGATTTTGATCATTTAAACTTTCAGTAAACTTTGTTGATTTTCAGGAACAAATCCTGGACTGAGCTGTGAGTTTATGGAAGTGGAAATAAGTGGCTCTATTTTCTTATCCAGTT
Organism: Ichthyophis bannanicus; assembly: GCA_033557465.1. Lineage (NCBI taxonomy): Eukaryota > Metazoa > Chordata > Amphibia > Gymnophiona > Ichthyophiidae > Ichthyophis > Ichthyophis bannanicus. The sequence goes on along the minus strand of CM066032.1, from coordinate 1,336,423,224 downwards.
CAGACTTTTCCTACTGACCTATATGTGCATTCATTCTGCTCTTCGCTACTTTTCCTCTCTTCTCTCCCTACACCTTTCCTGTGGATCTGCACTCTTCAGGAAAATCACTTTTATCTGTGCCCTGCTGTTCCACTACCAGCTCCAGAACTTTGTTCATTCTGCCTTGCTACTTTATGTGCATGGAACAGACTACCCGAGTAGTATGTCAGGCTCCATCTCTGGCTCTATTCAAATCCAGGCTAAAAATCCAGCTCTTCAAGGCTGCTTTTGAATCTTGACCATTTTATTCGCCTTTTACTACCTTTGTGTCTTTACCATTTCCTCTAGATTTATCATGTTTGTCTTGAGTGGATTTTAAGTTCTATTGAACAGGGACGGTTTCATACTTGTATACGTACAGAGCTACATATGCCTTGTAGTGCCCTACAAACAATTAGTAGTTGTAGTAGTAGTAAGCACAGGAGGGAGTGATCCCAAGAGCCAATGACCTCCCAGCCCTAGCTGGTCCTGTAAACCTAAGGGTGATAGACCTAAGCAGGAAAGTGCTGCAACCTCTGAAGTATGTACCTCTGCTCTCAGCATAGAGAAGTCGGCATTCCTTGCTAGTTATTTCTTTGGTTATGATGAGATAAAACAGTATTTTGTGGAAAATAATTCATATATTTTGAAAGAATACGATAGTGAACAATTGTTTTCTGTCAAATTGTATTTTGCTTAAGAGAGAAATGGTTCTATTTAAAGTGTGTTTATGCTTTCAAAACATTTAGCATCTCCAGGAACAAGCAGGAATGTAGTCCTCACATATGGGTATCGTCGGTACCGACAGAGCCTGCGCGGGAACACTCCCCAGCATCCAATAGGAACGCTTTTGGGAGCATCCTTCAGCACATGTGCGCTGCCTTCCCACCTTTCCAACTGTCCCTCTTCAGTTCTTTGTTTTCTGCGGAGCCGACGGGATCTATTCCCTGTCACCGCAGAAAATTCTGTCTTTAAATTTCTTTTCTTGTGGTCGCGCTTGCCTACCGCATGACGCCTACCGGTACTGCTGGTTCTTTTCTTTTCATACAAAAAAAAAAAACCTTAGACTTAGACTGTTTCTTTTCAGAAACTTTTCTCTTGGTGCTAGGTGCCATTTTGGGCACTAGGCCTCATATTTCTAAATCATGGAAAAGCCAACTAGTGGTTTTAAAAAATGTACTAAGTGTGGCGGTACCATTTCCGTCACTGACACCCATGATTGGTGTCTGAAATGTTTAGGACCTGAACATTCTCCAACTGAATGTCTCTCCTGCATGGCGATGACTAAAAGAGGAAGACAGAACCGGGCTGCAATTTATTAAGGACTGAGGGCCTGAATTCAGCAGTGGCGGCTTATGCGATTACAGTGGCTAGCCATCGCCACTGAATACTAAACCCAGACATTTATTTATTTATTTAACTTTCTTATATACCGCACTATTTAGCATCAGCGCGGTTCACAGAGAACATAAAAGACCAGAACAACAGGCTGTTCGGTATTACATATAACAGGAGTATCAACTTGGAAAACATGGGGGAACTATATAAATAGAATATATAATCTGTTAAACATGGGGGAACTATATACATAGAATATATAATCTGTTAAATCGATTACATGATAGAGCTGTTTACATAAGTTAGCAGGAGTGCTAGGATCAGGAGAAAACCGTGGTTAAATTTATGGTGGGACTATTATCTTGCACTTCATATAGGATAGTACCTGATAAATAGGTTAAATTTAAGGGCCTTTCTGAACTGGGTTAGGTTGGTTATTGCACGGATGTCAGGTGGTAGGGAGTTCCAGCATTTTGGAGCGCAAAACATGAAAGCTCTGTTCGCAGTTGATCGGCTGCATGTTGTTATGGCTTTTGGTGTTTAGAGAGTTTAGTGCTACTTGTCTTCTCGATATGTTTGGTGGTATAGTTTGTATGAGCTCAGTGAGTGAGTTGGCTGATAGACCATGGATGGCCTTGTAAGTGAGAATCAAGGTTTTGAACATGAGCCTGCCTTGTATAGGGAGCCAATGGAGTTGCTTGAGGATAGGTGTAACATGTTCACTCCTGGGCGCTCCTTGTAGAACCCTTGCAGCAGTGTTCATAGCAAGCTGTAAAGAACTTAGAGTGGATTGTGGGAGTCCTTGCAGAATGGAATTGGCGAAATTGAAATGCGGTAATATGAGTGCTTGGTAGATGGTTCTGAAGTCCTCTGGGTCTAGTAAGGAACGTAAGTGCCTGAGTGTGCGGATCTTGAAGTATACAGCTTTTACAATATTATTTACGTGTGATTTCATATCGAGATGGTGGTCCAGGGTGACTCTGAGGTATCTTATTGTTTCTTTAGTGCATAGATCAGCTCCCTTAACACTTATATGTGATGGTGGAGTGAAGTTGGGGTCTCTTGTGACAAAGAGAACCTCAGTTTTCTTGTGCTGGATGCGGAGGTTCTGTGAGAGGAGCCACTCTGAGACTGCGTCGAAGCAATTTGTTATGGGCAATAAGTCCATTTGCATTGTGGAAAATGGCATGTAAAGTAGGATATCATCTGCATATATCATACATTGCACATTGAATGATCTGATGATATTACAGATAGGCTGCATGTATATATTAAACATGAGAGATGAAAGAGAGGATCCTTGCGGAACGCCTTGTTTTTGATGGAAGAGATCTGATTCTCCCTTTGCAGATTTTACATATTGCATTCTAGTATCCAGGTAAGATTTACACCACTCAAGTGCTGAGCCATAGATGCCTTTTTCCTTTAGTCGTCCAAGGAGTATCTCATGATTTACCGAATCAAACGCTGCTGCTATATCCAAGAAGATTAGCACAACGCCTTGTCGGATGTTATCTATGCTAGTGAGTATATTATTGAAAAGGGTGGTGATAAGTGTTTCAACGCCATGATATTCTCTGAAACCATGTTGAAAATGGTCTAGGGGGGCTGCGGAATCTATGTGGTCTTGAATTTGATGTTGCACCACTTTCTCAAAAATCTTTGCTAGGATGGGGATACTAGCAATAGGCCTGTATGAATCAGACCTTTTTGGGTCTAGTTTGGGGTTTTTTAGCAGCGGTCTAATGGATGTGAGCTTTAGAGCAGAGGGGAAGGAGCCGGTTGTAAATGAAAGGTTCATGATTCTTGCAATGAAAGGGCTAAAGGCATTTTGAAGATCCTTTATCCAAAAGGCTGGGCAAGGATCGGTTTGAGCGGTGGTAGTGTTGAGTGAGATGATTGTGTCTTCAATGACTTTAGCAGAGGGTGTGGTAAGTACAGACAGGGAACTTCAGCAGGTTGTTTCTTGTACATTGGTTTTTGATAGCTCAACCATCTGCAGAAGTTTTGATTGCAAGTAATCAGCAAATTCTTGTGGGTGAATATCTTCCTTTTGTTCGGATGATGGTTCCTTTGATAGTGATTTTACTAAGTTGAAAAGATCACGGGGTTTGTTCAATGATCTTTTGAGCGTATCAGTGTGATATTGCTTCTTTTTGATTGTGATTGTTTCGCGGTGAGATGCTAAGTGGAGATTGTAGGCTGTTTGATCATCAATGGACCGTGATCGGCGCCAGCGTTTTTTGAGTCTTCTTAGGTGCGTAAGAGAAGACCGCAGGTCGGGAGAAAACCATGGAGCAGAGGTTCTTTTCCTTGATATGTTCTTTTTGTGTGGTAGATGAGCAATGGCGTTTAAGCTGTTGTTCCAGGCTTCAATTGACTCATCAAGGTTGAGTGTTATGTTGTTGAGGAGTGGTTGGGTACTTGTTAGTATAAATTCCTTGTTGAAAGGTCGAAAGCCTCTTGTTGGGGCTCTTGATGCATTGTCCAGTTTTCTGTTGTTTTGAGGATGATTGGTGCTTAAGGGAATTTGTAGGCTTATGAGTTTGTGGTCTGACCATGGTACATCGGTGATAGATTTTACAATGTTGCTATTTTGTGCAGAAACAGATTGTGGAGCGAAGACCATGTCAAGGATATTTCCTTTGATATGTGTGGGCTCCTTGATTAGTTGTTGATATCCAAGATTTTCAATGGCACTGAGGAATGAAGAGGACTGGTGTTGTTGCAGTGATGGGAGATTGAGATCTCCCATTATCCAGTTTGGAGTGTTGAGGTTGCTGGTATTGGCAGCTAGGTCTGATATGGTGGGAAGGTCATCAGGGGAGCTTGAGGGGGCTCTGTAGACCAGGTTGCTGGAGCATTGCTTGTTTACTATGGTGATTGTATCCAGATTGTTTGAGCTGTAGGAGTTGGTCATGTTGAAAAGGAGTTCTGACTTGGTATGAGAGCTCCTCCTCCCTTCTTGTTTTCTCTGTGGGTTGTATGTATAGAGAAGTTTGTTGGAATGAGTTGGTTAATAAGGACATTAATAAGGACATTCAATGCTGGGGCCATATCCAGCCACTGACACTGAATATCTGGGTCAGCTACGGAAGCAGAAAGCTAACCAGGCAGCAGCGATACTCAGTTGCTGCCCAATTAGTTTCTGCATCAAAAATTAGAACAGCTTTTGCTGTGCCTTTCTTTTTCTGCCCTGGGATAACCAGACAACAGCTGAGTATCGCCATTGACCAGTTATCCCCAAGTATCACCCATGGAACGCCTCCCAGTTTGCATCGGGGCATATAGCGGAGATACCCATGGATATTCAGCGACACTAACTGTGTTAGTGGCACTGAATATCCCGCTTAGGGGCATTTACATGGTTTACAAGTCTGTAAATCGTGTAAATGCCTTTGACTATCGGGCCCTGAATCTTTATGGTTAACAAACGACAAAGGTATTGAGATGTCTTCAGCACAGGGTGGTTGTGACTATAAACTTTTCTAAAGTGTGCCATAACATAGGGCTATAGTTGGATGCCTCTTTGAGCTTTTAAGACCATATCTCCTGACAGGGTAGGATTTTGTTTGCGGTGTTGAGGATGACTAGAGATCTGCAAGATTATCTTTCCAAAAAAGGGGTTCTCAACCCAGTCCTCAGGACACACCTAGCCAGTCAGGTTTTCAGGATAACCACAATGAATATGCATGGTAAAGATTTGCATGCATTGCCTCCATTGTATGCAAATCTCTCTCATGCATATTCAGTGGTTATCCTGACAACTTGACTGTCTAGGTGTGTCCCGAGAAGTGGGTTGAGAACTCCTGTTCTAAAAGCAATCTGATTGTAGTGACATGGGCACTGGTTTTGAGGCACTTTGATTACTGTAATTCTTTGTTACCTGGCCTTCAGTCTAGGGAGATTACATGTTTACAACAGATTCAGAATCTTGCTGCAAAAATCTTAAAGGATTTAATTAAGTTGGATCACATCACACCTGTCTTGTTTGGATTACATTGGTTGCCAGTATCATACAGGGAGGTTTTGAACCTAGTTTTTAAATCTGTCCATGGTATATGGCACTGGCATATCTGGGCTCAGGATTGTACTTCCCAGTCTCAAGGGGCAGGGCTGCTGACAGTACCTGGAGTTTAGGAGGTAGAATGGGATCAGCTTTGTGCACAAATTTTCTGGGCTCAAGCACCTGTTCTGTGGAATGCCTTTCCTGGTCAGCTGCGATGGAAGTCAGATTTTAAGTGTATTAAGAGTGAGCTGAAAGCCCATTTATTTATGAAGATTTTTCGGAGGGAATTGTTTATATGATTTTGTTTTATTATTTTATTAACTTTGACTGTTATGTGTTATACGCTGCTGAGAGCTTGGTTAGGTATGTGGTATATAAACTTAAAGAAATAAAGAAATAGATGGCTTGTGGAGGAGCAGCGGCGGGGTTATCGGGGCTTGGCGGCCAACTTTGTTCCAGTGCTGACTTGTTTCCAGGTGAAACTCCTCCCACTCCTACTTTCATTGGGGAACTGCAACATTTAAATGCCGGCTGCCTTCGCGGCCGCAGTTGCAGCCCGCAGCCCATGGTCATGTGCCCGAAGGGGGCGTGACCAAAGGAGGAACGCCCCTTTGGTGCTCCTTCGGGGCCTATTCGGGGCCTTTGGTCCAAGCCGCTGAGGGTATGCCTAGAGGACATTCTAAATGGAAAAGTAAGTCTTCAAGGCAGGCTTCTGATAGTACTTCTACTGTTAAGGGTGTTATTGGCCCAATGGATCAACACGTGGTTACTAAACAAAAGTCTGCTTCTGTAGTTCAGAATTCTTTATCCCCCTCTGGTGCTTCCCTGAGTTCCATTGAAAGGACTCCTCCTCCCAACCCTGGTTTGTCTCAGCCTTCGGTTATAGACGTATCTCCTTCTGCCTCCGGAGAGGAAGAGGGTGTTTCTCTTGATTCTTTAAGTCTGCCTTGTGATGTGTCATCATTTTTACCTATTCCAGCTATTAACTTAGAAGATGTATGTTTTTCTTCTGATGGTGTTACTTCTGAAAATGTTACTTTAATAGATGTATGGAAACAAGTTTCAGCTACTAATTTACTGTTGACTAAATTTATGGATCAGACAGCTGTTTTTTCTAGACAGACTGTTAGTAAGGTGCAAGTATTGGAAACAACTGTTGGGAGTTTATCTCAGCGTTTTGATAGGGTTGAGGTTCAAGTCGGTACTTTACAATCGGCTAGTACCTCAGCCCTGAAAGACGCCCTGATTTTGTATAAACAGAATCGTTGGAAAATATTTCTCATGCCAAAAATATTCGTATTTTGAATTTTCCTAAGACTCGTTTTATGTCATCTATTCTTCTATTTAAGCAATATTGTAAGGATATATTGTTATTGCCGGAATTTGAGGGTATTTTGATTGCCCACTCTTTTTATATATCTTCGCGTGAGACCTCTGTGGATACTAATCTGGCTCAGCCCTTGGACCAGAGTGATTTAAATTTAACTGACTTTTTGGAGAATTCTCAATGTTTGATTTCTTCGTGTGCTACTTTAATGATAACCTTGGTTAATTTGGCTGACAAGGCCAGGATAATGAAGGCTTTTTTCTTTAAAAACTATGTTTCTTTTCATGGCCATAAGTTATCTATTTTTTCAGCTGTCTCACGCTTTTCTCAAATTCGGAGGAAGTCCTTCCTCCAGCTTAAACCTCGAGTTTTGGCTGGGGGGGGGGAACTTTCTTTCTCCGATTTCCTTGTAAATGTTTACTTACTTTGCGAGGGATAGATTGTTTTTCTTGATCCTTTGCAACTTGAAACACTATTGACGTCCAGCCAGGCTTAAGACAAGATAGATTAGTTTGGTTAAGTGTATATTATTGCTGTTTATGTATTAGGCTGGGAGTAGTAGCCTTAAGTTCATTTGCCCCGGTTGTCTCCTCTAGCTGCTTTCTCCGTGATGTGGGCTATGTAGTGATATTTGATGTTATTAATTTGTTTATACTGTATTTTTTTTTGTTTGTATCACTTAATTTCTTTGAGTGTTTTGTATTTGGAATGCATTATATAAAATAAAATTAAAAAAAATAATAGATGGCTTGTAATCCAGAGCTCTAAAAATAGTTCCATCACCAAGGGATTTCAGAAAGTCCACTAGTCGCATTCTATTTCATCATGATCTATTTTTTATTTTTATATAACTTCAATCTTAAAACACAATCAACTATATACAAAACTTTAAAGAAAAATATAGAACCTAAAAGAGGAACAAAAAATAAATAAAAAATAAATACCACTGTAAGTTATAAGGCCATGTAAATTTGGTAAATAAGAAGTAGCAAGAGTAGTAAAAATAGACATTCATTAATTTTGGCATAAATAATCCTCCATTGGCTTTCAAAATTTGTTAATTTTGGCCAAGGAGTTAGTTTGAAGCAGTCCCTTCCAGTTTACGAACTAGGCAGACTATGTTTCTAACAAAAGGCATTTTAAAAAAGTGATATCTTTCCAGTTACTTAACTTGGTTTGCACTGCTAAGCAGTATATCCAATAATTTTTTTCTCAGAATTGCCCTGACCTTTTAATACAAGGCATTGAAATAGAATCTATTTGAGTTTCAAGTTCGAAGTTCAACTTGAAGATGTCCTTGATGTATGAGCAAACACCAGTCTAGAAGTCTTTCAAGGAGGTGAACTCATAAAGCATATGAGTTAGTTACCACAGACTTGGAGCAATGCCAACACAGATTTGCGCTTACAAGGTTAGCTTTCAGCAACTTCTGGAGAGTCCACACAGCCCAGTGAGCTAGAAAAGTAAAGAGTCTGAGAAAGCCCACTCAATAATATAGGATGTACAGTGGACTTCCAAAAGATGGACCAATCAATTTCTTCTTCTGATAAGCTCATGTTGCTCTCCCAAGTGTGATGCAGACCCATCAGAGAGTGCTGCCTAGATGCTGTTAAACGTGATATGCCTGCTGAAATTCTGCAAACAAAATTCAAACTTCTGTGTCAAGTCTGAATTATACAAATTTCTTCATGCTTTTTGTCAAAATATCATAGCATATTGTTTTTGAGTGATACTAAAAGTACAATAGAGAAAATAAATATCCCAAAAATGTGCAAACTTTATTATTGTGTGCAGAATTCCAGCAAGAGTAATGCAAGTAAAAACCTAAGGAATAACCATTGGCAAGTACCTTTTGACATATTATGGTTAAATCAGAAACAGGAGGTTTTCAAGCAAAATGTCACAATGGAGTAAGCATTCAATTAATTAGTACAGTTAAGATGCATGGGCCTGTTTTAATGACATTTGCCCATTAGATGGGGATTTGCAATAACTCTACCCGCCTCAATTAGTTGCTCCAAACACCAGATACCTTAGTCCTGTTACCTCTTCCAGGAGATCTTACGCCTATTTGTCAGAATTTGAGTTATGTCAGAAAGACTCATCAGAGGAATTCTAACAACAGTTAGCATATTCCTTTTCCAATTCCTTTAAGTCTTTAATTGAACCCCAAACTGGAAGGACATCAAAGAAGATTTTAAGGGGCTCCATTGAGGGTAGGGATGTGAAAAAAAGGGTTGACCCATCTCCTTCTCAACCCTTATCCATGAAGGTATGGAGGTAGATACAGGGGTCATATATTAACCAAGTCTCTCCAAACCATAGTAAGGACGTGAGGTGTTACATATAAAAATCAGGGAATCCCACACTCCAAACTCCCCACTGCATCTTAAGTTTGGACAGGGCTCTTTATGAGAACAAAATAAAGAGCAGGGGAATCAAATTGTAAGTAACACGTTTTATTAAGCCCTACAATTTGATTCCCCCCACTCTGTGCTTTGTTCTTGCTTTTGCTTTTTGTGGGGGTGTCCCTTTTCTTTTTCTCTTTTTCCAGGGCTATTTGAGGATAATTTAACCTTCCATAAAAATTTAGTCAATAGCTTATCTAGCTGGGATGAGAAATGCTTAGGACACAGACCAGGCAGCATACTTAATCTATAAATGATCTATGGGAGGACCATCATCTATAGTATCAAGTCTACCCCACCAAGGTATGTTTAAGTGAGACTGATGCTGTAGTATGTTCTTCAGTTCAGACACTATTTTCTTCATATTTAAAGAAATTGTGGCATCTAGATCATTATTTTAATGATATTTAAGTTTTCAGTGGGGACCACTTAAAACTGGCATCACCTAAGTCAGTTTGAACAGTGAAATAATTTTGTGTTTTCTCTCAATTTACTTTAAAGCCTGAAAAGACAAGATGCCATCAATCAACCTGAGCAAGGCAGAAATTGAGATTTTGGGTTAGAAAGGAAAATAGTACATCATCAGCATAAGCAGCTAGTTTATGCATTTATGAGGTGAAACCTTCCCTAATAGCTATGAGCAGAGATTCCAATGCCAATTTGAATAGCAATGGGGAATGACCACATCCAAACCATTCAAGGTTCTGAATCATATAAGACCATTCCACTTGGTCAAATGCCTTCTTGGCATCAAGCGACATGACAATTGCAGGTTGCTCCTTATTACTGTGCAGCCAATAAGAGATCACTCTTTCTCAACGAATAATGAACAACTGATCCACTGCTATGTTAATGGCTTTTGTGAAACTGAACATACATACTTTGGAATGCAATGTTAAACTGAAGATCTAACAGTTATTTGGTAGGTTTTGCAAAAGTGAGGAGCATTTTGCCCTTTATGGGAAACCAAACCATATTCCTGTCTTTGTTCCTAATTAAGTGAGTCCTTCGAGGACGAGGGAATAAAAAGTGCCCGTTAGAATATGAAACCGCTCTGATAAACATAGTAAAGGTCGGTTTATCAAGTGCCTAAACCATAATTGTTGCCCAGGGTCATTCAGCCCTCTTCCAGTTTGCTTTTTAGTATTTAATGCTAATCAAGAGGATGTAAGACTGGCCTTTATTTTACTTCACTTTTGCCCTTTTGCCAAGAATTCCTATTTGTAATTATCATCTTAGCCGAATATTGTGCTATATGTAGAAGAAATGTTCCACCGCAGTTTGAACCTTGGCGGCTATAAAAACAACCATCTGCAAGTTAATTGTCTGACTTGCATAGTCACATGGGTCAGCTTTTTAAAGGGTTTAGGTGCCTAAATTTGGTAGTTACTCAAATTTGCCCTTTTGAAAACTAAGGCTGAACACCTGAATGTTTAAGTAACTGAATCCACAACATCCACTAGCCACAATACCACTACCCCTGAAACCTGAGCCCTCTCCACCACACCTTCATAATAACTACCCAGCAAACTTTCCCTACCTACACCATGGAAATCAAACGCACCCCTCTTTACACAATACTAAGCCTGCTAATGCTAACAATAACAGCCAATACTCTACAAAGAAACAAAGATCATCTTACACACCACTTCATCCCAATAATCCAAGGACACCACAGAGATTATCTACCACTCCACAACAAACACCTACACACCAAAGACCACTATGCTCACAGCAATAAACCACATCATAGGTTGATCTACATCAACTCAATCCACTTCAACCAGAACCAGACATACACAGACCACATAATTCCACTAAAACTCATACTAATCAATGCACGTTCTGTAAGAAATAAAATCCCAATAATCTGAGACATTCTAATCGATGAATCCCCTGACGTGCTCTGCATTACAGAAACATGGATAACACAGTCAGACACCATCCTCATGAATCAACTGACCACAGGCAACTACAAACTATACAGTTGTCCAAGAGACTCCAAAAGAGGTGGTGGAATCCTTAGTCTATCCAAAGTTAAACTAAACACCGCTGCATGCACCAGCAGTGCGGAAATGGATATACTTAAAGTGGGAAACAATAAATTAGCAAAATGCCTACTCTACAGACCTCCCAGCAACAGCCACCCTAACTTTGCAACCATTCTAGAATCTGCCTGCACTTCACCAACAAGGAAACCCCACATTATCCCAGGGGACTTCAACCTCTCATCCCTCCCGATACACCAATCCACATCTTTACTGGAGTTCATGGAAGAAATGGGCTTCCATCAAATTGTAAACACTCCCACCCACATGAAGGGCAACACCCTTGATCTCATCTTCATCCCTGAACACCTTATGGAGCACCCCAATTACACTCCCCCCCTACAACTTCACAAGTCCCATGGTCTGACCACTCCTTACTGCAACTGAACATCCCTATACCACAGCCCACTCACCCTGCACCCTATACAAATCATCATACTACATCATTCAAGAACATCAACAAAAACTCCTTTTTTGATGAGATAATCCCTCAACTAGATCCTACTTCTAAGGACCTAGACAACGCAATACACTCCTGGAACTCTATAGTCAACAAAGCAGCTACAAGGACCAACAATCAAACAAAAGCGAAGCATAGACATACTGAAAGATGGTATACACATGATCTTCATTCACTAAAAAAAGAGCTCCGCAAAGCCGAACAAAAATGGAGAGCTAAAAAAAACTCAGAATTGAAAAACCATTATTTGACCACACTGAATGCCTATAAAGAAGCCATAAATACTGCAAAAAAGAACTATCATACAAACATACTAAACAAAGCCATCAACCGACCAAGGGAGCTTTTTGAAATCATCAAATCCATTACTAAACCTCCACAGAATGAGAAAAACATGAATAACATCAATTCACAAACATTAGCCAATCATTTTGCTACCAAATTAAAGTCTAATAACCACTCACCCCTTCCCCTCCCACTCAATAATCAAACCAACTCCAACAAATGGCAATCCTTTTACCTCATCAAGGAAAAACAACTCCTAGAAACAATTACTAGGATCAACAAAACATCCTCTCACCTAGACCCATGCCCAGTGGTATGGATAAAAGCAACAAAAGCAGAACTAGCACCTTACCTACTGAATATAATCAACCAATCCCTTGGAAACTTACCTAGCGAACTTAAACACTCAGACATCTGACCTATACTGAAAAACAAGTCCCTGAACACAGAAGACCCTACTTCATACAGGCCAATTGCCAGTATACCTTTTCTAGCTAAAATCACAGAAAAAACTGCAATTAGAGCTCCAAAGCTTCATCGACCAAAACGCGCTCCCAGACGAAAATCAATATGGGTTCCGCTCCTTTCATGGAGTTGAAACACTGCTGCTTGTACTGTTTGATACTCTCATACAAGGCATGGATAACTCAAACACAGCCTTTGCACTCATATTCATAGATATAACGGCCGCATTAGACAATGTAGAGCACACTATTCTCCTATCAAGGCTTGCTCAACTAGGTCTACCAGGTACCATCCTCCAGTGGTTCAGATCATAGTTAACTGATTGTACCCAGTACGTAAAACTCGATTCTGAATCCTCATCACCATTCCTGCAGGAGCAAGATTTCTCCAGGACCAAGCAGGAAGTCAGTCCTCACATATGGGTGACGTCGGCGCCGACGGAGCCCCCGTGTGGAGCATTTCCCCAGCTTTCATAGAAAGCCTTTGGCCATGCAGTGCGCATGCGCGGTCCCCTTCCCGCCCAAGGGTGCCATCTTGCTCAGTCTTCTTTTTTCCGCGGAGCCCGACGGATGTATATTCGTTTCACCCAAGGAAGAAGTTGATTTTCTCTGCGTTGACCTGTTTTTCTTCGGTTCGACGCCGGTTTCCCTTTCCCGCCTGGGCCCGATACGTCGGTATCGAGCCCGGATCTCTTTTTCGGTTTTTGTCCTTAGTGACTAGCGTTCGTGCCATTTTTTCTTTTTTCACTGGCAGCCCTGTCTTTTGACCTTGCAGGGGCCCTTTTTCCCCTGATGGCTGCCAGCGGGTTTAAAAAGTGTGATCGGTGCAAGAAACTTATATCTCTCACCGACACACATGACTGCTGCCTCCGGTGCCTCGGACCCAAACATGACCCGATGATCTGTGGTCCATGTGGGAAAATGTCCTCTAAGGCGTTAAGGAGTCGGCAGCACCAGAAGGAAAGAATCTTCTCTGACTCCGCGTCCGGTCGGGCCCGGACCTCGTCAGAGGCTTCGACATCTCGGGACTCCGGCCCCGAGCAGTGTTGAGGCTCCTCTGAAAGGGGCTCTCCCTCGCGGGAGCATCGTAAGAAGAAAAAACCCGCGAGGGCAGCGTCGGTGGATGCACTTGGCTCCTCGAGGGCCAAGTCGCATAGCCCCGAGCGCCGTCCCGGATCTTCGGAGTCGGAGAGGCCTGCAAAACAACCTCGTGTGGAGATTGAGTCCCCGGGTCACGTGAGTACTGTAGTCCACGTGGACTTACCTCCAGGGGAGCCGACGTTGGGCCCGGTGCCACTGGGGCCTGAGTCGGGGGCTGCTGAGTCTCCTGAGCTCAGACTCAGGTTGACGGTCTTGGAGAGCACTAATCGCCGGTCTAACCGGTGCATCTGCCCCGACCACTGGGACAAAGATGTCCAAGTCGACTCCGGAGGAGTTGGCAGGTCTTCTGAAGGAACAGGCAGTAGAACCGGTGCCCCACCACCTGAGAGGTCACGGCTTCTATTCCAGGTACTTCCTGGTACCAAAGAGAATAGGAGGCTTCAGACCCATCCTAGACTTGCGAAACCTGAACAAGTTCCTGGAGAGGGAAAAGTTCAAGATGCTTACCCTTGAAATCCTGCTGCCCTACCTCCAGCAGGGAGATTGGCTATGGTCCTTAGATCTAAAGGATGCTTATACTCACATCCTTATTCATCCAGACCACAGACAATATCTCAGATTTGTAGTGGGAGGAAACCATTATCAGTACAGAGTACTGCCTTTTGGCCTTACATCCGCCCCCAGGGTATTCATCAAGTGCCTAGCAGTGGTGGCGGCCTACCTCAGGGTTCAAGGCCTCTTTGTCTTTCCATATCTGGACGATTGGCTCATCAGGGGTCAGTCCCCGCAAGAGGCCAATCAAGCCACCCTTCGCACTGTCGCTCTGCTTCAGCACCTGGGGTTTGTCATAAACTTCACAAAGTCCAGTTTGCATCCCTCCCAGAACATGGAGTTCATAGGAGCTCGATTGGACACCTTTCAGGCAAAGGCCTTTCTACTAGTGGACAGGGCCCACAGATTGATGGCTCTAGCCAGGCTATTCCACAGCAATTCTCTGGTCTCTGCCAAACAATTCCTGAGGCTCTTAAGCCACTTGGCATCCTCGGTCCATGTGACTCCAAATGCCCATCTACACATGAGACCAGCTCAGTGGGGCCTCAGGACTTAGTGGCATCAGACCACAGGAAGCCTCACGGACACAGTGAGGGTGTCCAGCCTACTACAGTCTTCTCTGCAATGGTGGCCTCATCTTCCGAATCTAGTGCAAGGGGTGCCTTTTCAGGCATCTCCATACTCTCAGGTGCTGACAACCAATGCTTCTCTTCAAGGTTGGGGTGCACATTGCCAAGGGGCATGTACTCAAGGCCTGTGGACTCCTTGGGAGGCTGCACAGCAGATCAATCTCTTAGAACTGAGAGCTATCCACTTAGCCCTGAGAACTTTCTCTCATCTCATCTCTCACCAGTCCGTCTTGGTTCAGACGGACAATCAAGTGGCTATGTTCTATGTGAACAAACAAGGGGGCACAGGGTCCCACCTTCTCTGTCAGGAAGCACAGAAACTCTGCTCCTGGGCAGTCGATCATGGCATTCTTCTCAAAGCAGTCTACCTCCCAGGTCAGGAAAATTACATGGCGGACAAATTGAGCAGGATTCTGCAGCCGCACGAATGGCAGTTGAACCCTTTAGTGGTTCAACAGATCTTCCTGAGATGGGGTCTTCCAACCATAGATCTCTTTGCCAGTCCTCTGAACCGTCAACTTCCCAGGTTCTATTCCAGACAACCGCATCCTCTCAGAATAGCAGCGGATGCGTTTCTCATTCCATGGTCTACAGGCCTCCTATATGCGTTTCCTCCCACGCCTCTAATGTCCAAGACACTATTCAAGGTGATCCGGGACAAGGCCTCAGTGATTCTGGTGGCCCCCAGGTGGCCAAGGCAACCCTGGTTCCCACTACTGTTGCAACTAGCGGTGGACACTCCTCTTCCTCTAGGGATGCAACCCGATCTCCTGTCTCAGGAGCAGGGATCTCTCTTGCACCCTAATCTCCAGTCCCTCAATTTGATGGCCTGGCTGCTGAAAGGGTAGTTCTAGTGCCTTTACTATTGCCTAGGGACGTGGAGGATGTAGTCTTATTTATTTATTTATTTATTTATTTATTTATTTAACTATTTCTTTTATACCGCCCCTTCCAGAGATCAAGGGCGGTTTACATATAACAGATTAACAGTCTTGTACACAATTTGTATACATTTTACATAGAACAGTAGAAATCAACTATTTACATTGAACAGTAAGTATAAACTTTGTAGGTATTGTAACAAAAAACAAGCAAACATATCAAACTTTGTACAAAAGTATATTTACATCGTGTAGTGTGTGTGGTGTATGGGGTAGAGATTGGCGTAGGTGCTGGAATTTAGTTCCTTTTATTTTTGTCATCTTTGGGGCGTGTGTGGGGGGGACAGGCTTGTGGTTAGATTGTTGGGGTTAAGGAGTTTGTGCATGGGTGCCCACATTTGTGGTAGAGCTGGCTTTGGGGGAGTAGGGGATTTCGAAGTGTTCAGTGAACAGGTAGGTCTTTAATTCTTTTCTGAATTGGATGAGGTCTCTTATGGTGCGAAGTTCAATAGGGAGGTCGTTCCAGAGTGTAGGAGCAGTGAATGAGAATGCTCTAGAGCTAGTGGTATTCTTGGTTTTACAGATGGCTTTAGGTATGATGAGGGAGTGGGCTGCGTTTTGTCTGAGGGTCCTTGTCGATGTTGGAGACTGCAGTAATGTGGTTAAGTGTGAGGGGGCTATGTCGTTTATGAGTTTATAGGTTGTTAGGATAATTTTGTATTTGATTCGGCTGTTTATAGGAAGCCAGTGGAGTTCCAGCAGTATTGGGGTTACGTGGTCTGTTAGGTGGGCTTTAGCAATTACTTTTGCACAGATGTTTTGTGCTCTTTGTAGAAGGTATGTGCTTTTTTGAGGGAGGCCTATTAGGAGACTATTGCAATAGTCGAAGTGAGGGGTGATCAGTGTACTTACTACGGATCTAAAGTCTTGTGTTTCAAGGAGTGGCCTTAGGTGCTGAATAGTTTTGAGTTTGTAGAAAATGGTTTTTACTGTTTGTTTTATGTGTGGCAGCATGGATAGGGTGTGGTCTATTATTACCCCTAAGTATTTTACCTGTTTTCTGACAGGTATTGAAGTTTTGTTGATTGTGATTGTTTCCGGGTAAGTGTTTTCAGTCATAGAAGATCTTGTTACAAACATTGCCTCAGTTTTTTTGAGATTTATGCTGAGGTAGTTCGTTTCCATCCAGGAGGAGGTCTCGGCCATGCATTTGGATAGAGAGTCATATGTATGGTTTTTAGTGGTTATGGGGATAGCTAGCATGATGTCATCAGCATATATAAAATGGTTAATCCTGTGTTTTTTAAATATGTTTGTTATCGGTTGTAGATACAAGTTAAATAGGAGGGCTGAAAGGGCTGATCCTTGGGGTATTCCTTGTCCTTGGGGGAATGTTTCTGATGTTTGTTGATCAATTTGGACGCGTATTAATCTATGTGAGATGTAGGATTTGAACCAGTTAAGGACAATCCCGCCTATTCCTAGGTTTTCTAATCTGTTGATCAGTGTCTGGTGATTAATGTTATCAAAGGCAGCAGAGATATCTATAAATAGGAGTAAGAAGCCTTGGTGTTTGTCATCTGTGCCCTTGATGAGGAAGTCCATAAGTGTGATTAGGAGGGTTTCTACTCCGTGGAAAGGGCGGAAGCCAAATTGGTGTGAGTCAAGTGGTTTGTGTTCATCAATGTGTTCCTGTAACTGAATTTGAATTGTTTTCTCTATTATTTTAGCTATGAATGGAATGCTGGCTATGGGTCTGTATGAGTTTGGGTCTTTTGAGTCAAGCTTATTATTCTTTATTATTGGTCGGAGTGTTGTGAGTTTTAGGGCATCAGGCATGATGCCCTGTGAAAGGGATTGGTTAACTATGTGTTGTAGATTTACCGCTAGTTCATCTTTCACACACTTAATCCATGAAACGGGGCATGGGTCGAGTGGGGAGGTGGTGGTGTTTATCATTGTTATGATTTTGAGAAGTTGCTTTTGTTCTACCAACTGGAAGCTTGTCCATTCATGTGTGGTTTTCGTGTTTGATAATAGCGGGGTTGGGGTAGTGGTCTTGTTTTTTAGTTTTTCTGCAAAATGTTTTGCTAGAGTTTGTATGTTTATTGCTTGTTGTTTAGGTTCGGTGTTACTAGTTTTGGTTAATGTTTTTACTATCGCAAATAACTCCCTAGGGCGGTTGATGGATGAGTTTATTACTTTTGAGTGGTAGTCTCTTTTTGATTTGTTAATTGCGTTTTTGTATTCTATGAGTAGGAGCATGTATTGTGATTTGTTTTCATCAGATTTAAGTTTTCTCCATCTCTTTTCTTGTTTCCTTAGTTGTTTTTTTAGTTTTGTCAGCTCTTTCGTGAACCATTTTTCTGTCTTTTTTGTTTGTTTGTGTAAGACTTGTGTTTGGACAGCTGCTTTTTGAATAGTAAGATTCCAATGTGCTATGGTTGAGTTGATGTCTGGTGATCTTGAGTCTAGTTTGGGTAGTACTTTGTCGAGGAATGTGTCTTTGTCAAAGCGTATGAAGCGTGATGTATGTGAGGTTGTGTTCTCATTGTTTCTTGGGACTTGTGCTGGTAACTGGATTGTGATTAGATGGTGGTCTGACCAGGGTACTTCGGTTATACTCGGGGTGAAATGTAGTGAGTGACTGTAGAGTGTGGCTGGGAGGAAAATTACGTCAAGTATGTTACCTTTTTTGTGTGTAGGAGCGTGTATTATCTGTGTGAACCCCATTTGTGACATAGCATCTATGAAGTTATCTGATTGTGAGTGGTTCAGTGATGGAAGATTCAAGTCACCAAGAAGTATAAGTGGTTTGCTTCGTGGCGCTGTGCATGCGAGTTCTAGGATAGGGGTGAGGTTTTTTTGATCGGATGAAGGGGGTCTGTAGATGAGGGTGAGAGCCATGGTTTTATTTTCTATGTTAACAATGTCCATTCCATCTATATTATTTAGGTTTGTTAGGGTGAATTTTAGGTCATTTTTGGTGAGAATCAGTACACCCCCTCCTCTTTTTATATTCCGTTGGCAATTGAATATGTCATATTGATTTGTGGTAAGTTGGTTTAGTAGTATAGTGTCTGAGGGTGAGAGCCATGTTTCAGTAATACAGATAATGTCAGGGGATGTATCTTTAATTATGTCATTAATTATTGGTGTTTTGTTTCTTATGGATCGGATGTTTATTAGGATGAGTTGTAATTTGGTGGTTGTATTGTCATTTTGGTCAATTTTATCACTTAAGGGTTGGTGCTTTATTTGGATGAGACGGTGCTGGCGTTTGTGTGAGGTGTGGCGCGAATGGTGATTGTGAGAGTTTGAGTATGTAGAGCTATATATTGGGTTTTGATACTGATTGTATGTGATTGGAAGATTATTATAAGGGTTCCGGTTATAATTGTGGATGATTGGAATGTTTTTGTATGGACATTGGTTGGTTTTGTAGGTGTATATGTGTTGAGTTAGGAGGGTTATTAAGAAGAGAGTGAAAAGGAGATTTATAATCTTGGTAGGAGATATTGTTTCCATTATGATGTAAAGGGTAGAGTGGGAGAGGAGTAGTTGGGGGGAGGGAGATTATTACTGGTAACAGTATCTCAAGTTAACAGTGCAGAGTGGGTATTTACTACTGTCAACAGTTTCTTACAATAGCTAAAACTGGCAATGGTAGTTTACTATAATTACTACTGGCAACAGTAACTCAGAATAGCAGTGCAAGAGGGGTAATTACCACTGGCAGCAATGGGAAAATACTACTGGCAACAGTATCTCACAATAATTAATAATTAATTAATCTTACAATAATTAATACTGGCAATGGTATTTCACAATAATTACTACTGGCAACAGTAGTCTTGGCCTCTAGGAGGCAGTCCACCAGAAAGTCTTATGCCTTAAGTGGCATAGATTTTCTGCCTGGTGTACTCAACACAGTGAGAATCCCTTCTCATGCCTGGTAACAGTGGTGCTGCAGTATTTGCTTCATCTGTCCAACCTAGGCCTTAAGTCCAACTCTGTTAGAGTTCATCTTAGTGCTCTTTCAGCACACCACTCACAGGTGGAGGGTCAATCTCTCTCCAGTCATCCTTTGGTGGCCCGCTTCCTCAGAGGCCTGCTTTTGCTTAAGCCTCCAGTGCGTCCACCTGCCCCTGAATGGGATTTAAATGTGGTCTTGCAACGGCTTACTTGCCCACCATTTGTACCTATGGCTACTTGCCCTATGCATTTTCTGTCTTGGAAAACGCTATTTCTGGTAGCCCTTACCTCAGCTAGGCGAGTGAGTGAGCTTCAGGCCCTAGTTTCAGAAGCACCTTATACTGGGTTCTATAAGAACAGGGTAGTCTTACGGACTCACCCTAAGTTCCTTCCAAAGGTTGTCTCCTCCTTCCACCTCAATCAGGAGGTGGTTCTTCCGACTTTCTTTCCCAGGCTTCATGCTAGCTGGGCTGAGATGGTCCTGCATACCCTGGACTGTAGGAGGGCGTTGTCCTTCTACCTTGCCTGTTCGCGGGAGCACTGGAGGGCGGTTCAGCTCTTCGTCTCTTATGACCCCAATAAGTTGGGGTTGGCTGTCTCCAAGCGTACCTTGTCCATATGGGTAGCTGACTGCATCGCCTGGGCTTACAGGGCAGCCGGCCTCTCATTGCAGGGTCGAGTTACGGCTCACCGTGTCAGGGCGAAGGCTGCGTCGGTGGCTCATCTCCGCTCTGTTCCATTGGCAGTCATCTGCCGGGCCGCTACTTGGTCTTCAAGCCAGACTTTTGCAGCCCACTACTGCCTTGAGAGGGAGTCCCGCAGGGACAGTGCTTTTGGGCAAGCTGTACTCCATAATCTCTTTGGGGTCTAGGCAACTCCTACCCTCTGGCCATGGTGTTGGGCTACCTGTCGGGGGCGTTATCAGAGAAGATTCTGTTCTTGCATGCTGAGGCTCTAGAGCAGGGGTCACCAACCTGCGGCCCGCGGGCCGCATGCGGCCCACGAGGTCCCTTCGTGCGGCCCGCGAGGCTCTACCACTGTTAACATTGCGTGCGGCCCGCCACACACTGCAGATCATCAGACACAAACCGCGCCGATTGGACCTATGGAGGCGGCTCGTTGACGCCAGGCGCCCTCTGATTGGTCACTCTTCATTAACCAGCTCCCTCCGACTTCCCGCGGCCCCGCACTCCTGACATTACAGGCGGAGGTTTGGCGCATTCCGAGGTAATTGAAATCTGCCATTTTCATCTCATTTCTTTTAGCATATCATCTCCTGTCTCGAGTGTAGATAGACCCATTTTGAGATAGAGCTGCATTTAAGAAATGCAACTTGCAAGTTCGCCAGTGACACCTTCTCCATTCCATCTGTCCCCCACCTTGCAGCCAATAGTTCCAGGTATCTCTGATAATGGGCCGGTCGTACCATGTCTCGGATCTCCTTTGCCTGAGAGCCCCCTTCAGCCAAACGTGCAAAAAAGGGTCTCTGTGTCTCTGTGCCTGCCTGAAAAGGTAAAGGGAAGTAAACAGAAGGGTGACATCAGCAGGGCATTTGATTGGCGGTGCACAGCTTGGCTTTCATTGCAGTTGGTAGTGCATTGCACCACTATGCACTATTGATGCTACACCCCTGGTCAGTGTCATGATCACCAGCAGTGAGGATGATAGGAATCAAGCAGGGGTGACAAGCAGTGGCAGCATTTGTTCGTAGCCCTAGTGAGGAGAGGCCCAGGAGCACGAGTGTAAAGAGTATCTTAAGGTAGGTGTGCCACATGGTGCAGTTTTGCCTATTGCAAGTGGGGGGGTCTTTGTCCTTGTTGGCATTGTATGGCTTCTGCAGAGTTGATTCAGGGCTTTGATCAGATATCGGTGCTTCCTGTGCTGCAAGTTTGTGGCTGATGGCATTGTTTGGCCAGGTGGGCAGGCCGTGAATGGTTTTGCGTTGCATGTAGCACTTCTGCTGATATGTCAGGGCACTAAGCCATGGGACACTTCCATAAATCGATGTCTAAGGATTCAGTTCAAGATACTTAACACCCATCGGGTCTAATATTCCTGTCTCCGATTCTTCCTTGCTGACCTTTTTGTCTCCTGTGTGCCTCTGTTCTTCACAATTATTGCGTCACATTTGCCAAATTGCTTAGAAGGCATCTGTAAGTCTTGTTTTAGTGTGATTGCCCCTACTCTGGAATTACCTGTCCCTGGACCTCAGGAATGCTCACAGAAGAGATTCAAAAGTTGGCTGAAGAACAGCTGTATTGTGCTTTGTACGTTTTTGATTGTAAAAGTGCTGTAATTTGTTAACTGCTTAGCAGGCTTTAGTAACAGGGTCACTTAGTGGTTTTTCTCTGGCATTGTACTGTAATGAATGCGCTTACTGACTGTGTCCTACTTATTGTACTTCTTTCCCAACTGGGGGAAGGGATAAGGGAGAAACAAAGGGCTCCAAAGGCGGAGAAGAGGTGCTGACCCAACAACGACAACAACACACAGCATGCCACCACTCCTAGCCCCCATCTATCTCCTAACACCCCTCCTAATCCTCCACCCCCACTCAGCCAAACCCTGCAACCCCTCTGCCCAGACACCACAACAGCTCAACCCACGAGCACCCACAATCATGCACACAACCATGCACACAAGCACACACACTCACCTTGCACACCAACCTGCACCACTGACCCCACAAACCACCACCACCTCCCTTGTTATGTGTTACACCGCTTTGACCCGGTGAAAAGCGGGATATAAATACAGTTAAATAAATTAAATAAATAAATAAAATAAATAAATAAATTAGAGGACCAATCAGCAATAAGGCTTAAACTTTGATTATGTTTTTGCAGCTATCGATAGAATTCCTGTTCTCTTTTTTCCCCATGGCTTCCCCCATGAACAAGAAGCACAAGCTCAGCGATGAGAACCGCGGCTTCAACCCTGAGTGGAACAAGCTCTTCTTCACGCTGCACAAGGATCGTGCGCTGTGTGTCATCTGTCAGAAGACCGTTGGCGTTCTGAAGGACTACAATGTGAAGCGCCACTTCGAGTCCGTCCACCCAGAGTACGCCAAGATGGATGCAGTCAAGAAGAAGCAGGAGTTTACCTGCGTGTCGTCTGCGCTCCAATGCCAGTCCGCTCTCTTTGTGAAGAGCGTGACAGCCGCCCAGACTGCAGCCGCCAGCAACACCACAGCTAGCTACCGCGTTGCCTACCTCGCCGCAACTCGTCTCAAGCCCTTCACCGACGGCGAATTCGTAAAGGACTGTGTACTCGCCGACGAAGTGTGCCCTGAGAAGAAGGCGGTCTTCGAGAATGTCAGCCTGTCTGCTCCGACCCTCACTCGCCGCATCGAAGATATGAAGGACGACGTCTTGGGCACCTTGAAGCAGCGCTTCCGTGACTGTCAGCACTTCGCGATTGCCTTGGATGAGTCGACAGATGTGAAGGATATCGCTCAGCTGGCGATCTACTTCCGTGGCGTCACAGACTCCTTCGACGTCATCGAGGAGTTCGCTCAGCTTGTGCCGATGAGCGGAACCACCACTGGCGCTGATGTGTTGGCAGCTGTGCTCTCCTGGATCAAGGACTTTGAACTTGACTTGTCGTGTCTGTGTGGTGTCACCACTGACAGCGCCCCTACCATGTTGGGGAAGAAGAACGGCTTTGCCTTGCTTCTTGTGAAGCACGTGCGCAACCTCGGCCACAAACAGGATATCAAGACATTGCACTGCATCGTCCACCAAGAAGCCCTTTGTGCCAAGTCTGCAACCATCACTGAGGTCATGTCGGTCATTGTGAAGGCTGTGAACTTGGTGCTGTCTCACGCATTGAATCATCGCCAGTTCAAGGACTTGCTCGCAGAGGCTGACGCACAGTATGGCGATCTGCTGTACTACTGCGAGGTGCGTTGGCTCAGCCGTGGGAAGATGCTTGAGCATGCCTACGAGCTGAGAGAGGAACTGGCGTCTTTCCTCGAAGCCAAGGGATTCGACTTCCCGCAGCTGCGCGATCCTCAGTGGTGCCAGGATTTAGCGTTCCTTGTCGACCTGACAGCTCACATGAATCAGCTCAACACCCAACTGCAAGGCAAAGAACTCCTCGTCTCAGACATGGTCGCCAAGGTCAAGGCCTTTCAAGTGAAGCTAATGCTGTGGGAAAAGCAGCTGCAAGCACGCAACTTCGCACACTTTGCGCAGCTCGCTGCACTGACGCCTTCGGCTGCTGCTGCTCGCCGTTACGCATCCACCATCCGCCATCTCAAGACAGAGTTTGAGGCTCGTTTCCAAGACTTCACCAAGCACTCGCAAGACTTTGCCCTCTTCAGTGCCCCCTTCGAGATGAACCCCACCGACGTGCCCTCTGACCTTCAAATGGACTTGATCGAACTGCAGTGTGACGACGCACAGAAGTCGCGCTTCATGGCTATGGGCCCTGTCGCATTTTGGAAGACACAGGCGGCCACCCACCCGTCCATGGCCGCCAACGCACGCAAGGTCGCTGCTCTCTTCGGCTCAACCTACTGCTGCGAACAGCCGTTCAGCCGAATGAAATTGATAAAGTCATCCACGCGCTCGCAGCTCACCGACGACCACCTGCAAGCGTCCCTTCTCCTGTCAGTGTCATCTGTGAAGCCAGACTTTAAGCGTTTGTCTGCTAGCATGACTCATCAGCCATCTCATTAAATTCAATAAAGGTGATCAGCCATTGTTTTCATAATTTTGCGTTTGTTGTTTTTTTTCGCGGGGGCAGGGAGAAGGGGGGGTGCGGCCCGCGAGGCTCCCGGTAGTCGGCTGTGCGGCCCGCGGCCCTCTGGAGGTTGGTGACCCCTGCTCTAGAGGGAGCTCATTTTTCAGTTTGGGGCCTCTGGTAGCCCTAAGCTAGGGAGTCCCATATGTGAGGACTGACTTCCTGCTTGGTCCTGGAGAAAGAGTAGTTACTCACCTGTAACAGGTGTTCTCCAGGAGCAGCAGGAATCAGTCCTCACAATCCTCCCTCCTCCCCTTGGAGTTGCCGTCATATGATTTATTTTTGCTTTTTTGCTGTCTTTTAGCTATGTCATCAGACTGAGCAAGATGGCACCCTTGGGCGGGAAGGGGACCACGCATGTGCGCTGCATTCCCAAAGGCTTTCTATGAAAGCTGGGGAAATGCTCCGCACAGGGGCTCCGTCGGTGCCGACGTCACCCATATGTGAGGACTGATTCCTGCTGCTCCTGGAGAACACTTGTTACAGGTGAGTAACTACTATATCCCACAGGGTTTGGCACTTTACACCCTCCTGTTCAACTTTTATATTCAACCACTCTGCTCAATATTCAAAAAGCACAAGATTAAGAACATAACATAAGATATGCCATACTGGGTCAGACCAAGGTCCATCAAGCCCAGTATCCTGTTTCCAACAGTGGCCAATCTAGGTCATACGTACCTAGCAGTTTCCCCAAAAGACACGGGTTCCGCAATGCTTGTACTGGGTCAAGCATTGATATCCTGGGTCCCATCTTAATAATGGTTTATGGAACTTTCCTCCAGGAACTTGTCCAAACCTTTTTTAAACCCAGCTACCATCTCTATGCAGATGACATCCTACTCTACTCCCAGATCAATGTACATAACCGTACATACAACAACATAACCGAATGCATACAGGAAGCAGAAAAATGGCTAAATATAAACCTTATAAAAACAGAAGTACTTGTCACCATGAGGAACCATAGTTTCACCCCCCACAAACAATCCACATTCTCAACACCACTATCCCTGTAAAACAGGAAGTCAAATACTTGGGCATTATCCTAGACAGAACCCTTAACATGGAGCCACACATAAAACAAACTGCAAGAACCATATTTTTCAAGTTAAGAACCACCTTAGACCTTAGACCCCACCTCGCATCCCACCAACACCTTAGACCCCGCCTCGCATCCCATGATTTCAGAACGGTAGTCCAAGCATTAATCACACCCCACTTGGACTACTGCAACAGCTTAGTAGCCACCCTCAGCACCGACAACAATTTAGGAGGTCTCCCCAAAAAAAGCATAAACTACCTCCAATTAGCCCAGAATGTCACTGCTAGAATCATAACCAAGGCACACTTAACTGACCATATCACACCTATCCTACAAAATCTCCAGTGGCTCCCAATAGCAAGTCGCTCATAATACAAAATGATGATTACAATATTCAAACTACACAACAACATTGCACCATCATATCTGTCATCCCTTATAACTGCTCAGCTCAACACCAGAAACAGAAGGAAAAGTAAACTGAACCTCCTCAACATTCCCACCACTATACGTAAAACCAAACAGATAATTTATTTATTTATTTTATTTATTTATTACAGGCTTTTATATACCGCACTATTTAGTATCAGCGCGGTTTACAGTATAACAAAAGACCATAGCAACAAGCTGTTTGGTTTTACATAGAACAGGTTTTACATAGAACAGGTATGAGCAACTTGGATATACATGGGGGACATTGTTAACTGAAACTATTTACATGCTGTATATACATGTATGTACAGTAGGAATTATTCTTAGTTTGATAAAGTTTTGTAGAACAGGAGGTCAAAAAGGGGATGGTCAATCAGGTCGGTGGTTGACTGGTATGGTAGTATTGTGGGAACAGGTGAGATTTGAGTGCTTTTCTGAATAGAGTTAGATCGGTGATCACCCGAATCTCAGGTGGTAAAGAGTTCCAGCACTTGGAACAAGCAACAGAGTGTTTACCTTCACAGCCCCAGTACTTTGGAACTCGCTACCAGCTCACTACGATCACTCAGACATACAAACATTCAGGAAGGAATTAAAGACTCTACTCTTCATTGAACACTACAGCAACCACAACACCAGCAGCACCCAATCACACCACCGCCCCCCCCCCCAACACAAGGCATAACCTAATCAGAGGCAAAACTATATACCTCACAAACTCCCCAAAAGCATATTCAGCACCTGATCGGTATAACAATCATTAAAAAAACTGCTACATTGTTGCTTTATTTCTCAATGTAAATACTTAACAAGATACAATGTACATAGTTCAGTTGTTACAATGTATATAGTTATACTTGGTTCTATTATATTACATTGCTAGCTCTCTGACTGGGAGCTCTTAAAAGGGTTTTTTGTATATTTTTTAAAGCAAGGTTACTTTCTTTTTGCTGCTTTAGTGGAACGTTCCTTGAGCACAGTAGGTTGCTGAACTCTAGTAACCTCCTCAGGTTTGGAAACTGCTAACACCTAATCAGGTGATAGTTCCCTCCCTACCCACCCCAACTCCCACCCACCCCTAGTGAGCAGTCTTGCTTTATGGGGCACCTCCCCCTTTAACACATCACAGAGAATTGGACCAGCACATTTTGAATATAATTAAAGAGATTTAACGGCTTTTTCTCTGAAAGGACAGCTGGGAAACCGGCTGGTACTTGGTAGATCTCTCTCTTTTGCTTTAACAGATACCTAAGCTCCACGAACAGAACAATGGCTGGGAAAAATCGTATTGCTAAAGCTGTTGCCCCCGTTACAGCTTCTGCCTCGATCCAGACAGAGGTCCTAATGCCAGTTGAAGGACCAGTTCCATGTGCAGAGTGCCTGCATGCCGAAGCTCTGAGGAAACAAGTGTACGAACTCAGAGAGGAGGTGGCGAGGCTGAGGAGCATTCAAAACAGAAGTACATTGATGAGATGCTTCTTGCAGCAACCAAGCTCTCCAGCACAGGAGAAGATGGGTGCCAACAGAATGTCGATGGTTGGACACAAGTCACCAGGGCCTGCAAAATCACCAATCCAACTTCTTCAGCCCTTGAATTGAAGAACCATTATGCAGCCATGGAAGGGGGAGGAGGTGAAAGCATCCCTGTAAAGGGAAGAACCAGAGTTCAAGTACCCCAAAGTTGCAGAATCAGTGACCAGAAGGAAACAAAGGGTAGTGGTGGTTGGAGACTCTCTTCTGAGGGGTACTGAGGCGTCCATCTGCCGACCAGACTTGATGTCCAGAGAGGTATGCTGTCTGCCTGGTGCCAAAATCCAAGATGTTAAGTAGAGTTTGCCGAGACTCATCAAGCCCACTGACTATTACCCAATGTTGCAAATCCATGTTGGAACAAATGATACTGCCAGGTATACCTTGGAACGTATCAAAAGTGACTTCATGGCTCTGGGACAGAGGGTGAAGCAGTTAGGTGCACAGGTGGTGTTCTCTTCAATCCTCCCGTTTGAGGGTAAAGGCCAAGGCAGAGAGGTTCGCATCCTGGAGATGAATGCATGGCTGCGTGGATGGTGTCATCGAGAGCGTTTTGGTTTCCTAGACCATGGGATCCTGTTCCAAGGGTTGCAGAGCAGAGATGGCATCCATCTGTCCAAGAAAGGTCAACGCATCTTCGGTAGTAGACTGGCTAATCTACTGAAGAGGGCTTTAAACTAGATTCGTTGGGGATGGGTGAAGAAAGCCCCCAGGTAGGTGATACATTAAATACTTTTATGGAAATGGGTAACAGGGGTAACATATGGAAAGCAGTGTGTATAAATGCCCGTAGCATGGGAAATAAGATCCCTGATGTTGAAGCTGGTGGGAGTGGCTGACTTGGATTTAGTGGCAGTTACAGAAACATGGTTCACAGAAAACCATGATTGGGATGTAACTATACCTGGCTATGCTTTATTCAGAAAGGACAGGGTAGGAAGAAGGGGAGGAGGAGTGGCACTATATGTAAAAACTACTATAAAAGCTTTGGAATTATAGAGCTTAAAAGGGAGAGAGGAGGCATTGTGGGTTAAACTAGAAAGAGGGAAAGAGAAATCTATTTGCATTGGTGTGATATACAGACCTCCCTCACAAGAGGAAGAGGTGGACAGAGTTAATTGAAGACATACGCAGCATTGCTAGGAAAGGGGAAGTGCTACTGATAGGAGATTTCAATATGGCAGATGTTGATTGGCACATTCCTGCTGCAGTATCATCTAGAAGTAAGGAGATCCTGGATTCTCTACAGGGAGAACTATTCAGGCAATTGGTAACAGACCCCACACGTGAAGGGGCCATGCTGGACTTGGTGCTTACCAATGGTGAAAGTGTTTCTGATGTTGTAGTGGGAAATCATTTTGCATCCAGTGATCACCAGATGGACTAGGGCTGTTAGAATCCATTCCAAGGTGAGGATCTTAGACTTTAGGAAGACTAACTTTGTGAACATGGGCCAATACCTCAGGGAGTCGTTAGTGGGATGGGAACAGCTGGGGGATGTAGAAAAACAGTGGGCAAAACTGAAAGGGGATATTTTAAGGGCAACCAACCTTTTTGTTAAAATGGTAAATAAAGGCAAATGGAAAAGGAGACTGCTATGGTTTTCGAAGAAAGTAGCTTAAAAAGTGAAGAAAAAGAGGGAGGCCTTCATGAAATACAAGAGATCACAGAGAGAGAAAGACAGGCATATATATATATAAAAACTTAGAGAAGCTAGCAAAGTAGTCAAGCAGGAGGAGGAAATAGCCAATGCAATAAAATGGGGGGATAAGACATTTTTCAGATATATTTTTGAGAAGAGGAAGGGCAAAAGTGGTATTGTCAGACTCAAGGGTGCAGGGGGGGAATATGTTGAAGCTGATAAGGATAAAGCGGAATTGCTTAACAAATATTTTTGTTCTGTGTTCACAGATGAGGAACCAGGAGCAGGACCTCAGAAAACACCCACAAATAGGAACAGAAGCGAGGGACATATTGAACAATTTTCAGAAGACTGTGTTCATGAGAAACTAGCTCAACTTAAAAGTAGACAAAGCGATGGGACCGGATGGGATACACCCTAGAATACTGAGGGAACTTGGGGACATTCTAGCAACTCCCTTGCTGACTGACCTTTTCAATGCCTCGTTGGAGTCGGGAGTGGTGCCAAAGGACTTGAGAGAGGCTCATGTGGTGCCTTTACACAAAAGCGGAAGTAAGGATGTGGTTGAAAACTACAGGCCGGTTAGTTTAACTTTGGTGGTGAGTAAATTATTGGAAACGCTGCTGAAAGAGAAAATAGTGAGGTTTCTGGAGTCCAGCGGATTACAGGATCCGAGGCAGCATGGATTCACCAGAGGCAGGTCTTGTCAGACAAATCTGATTGATTTCTATTGACTGGGTGACCAGGGAGTTGGACCGAGGGAGAGCTCTAGATGTGGTGTATTTAGATTTCAGTAAAGCCTTTGACACTGTTCCTCACAGGCGACTTATAAACAAACTGAGCACCCTAAGGATGGACCCTAAAGTTTCTGCTTGGGTTAGAAATTGGTTGGGTGGGAGGCGACAAAGAGTACAAGTAAATGGAGCTCACTCTGAGGAGAAGGATGTTACCAGTGGTGTGCCCCAGGGATCTGTCCTTGGTCCGATTCTTTTTAACATCTTTGTTAGTGATATAGCGGAAGGGCTGTCGGTAAGGTTTGCCTCTTTGCGGATGATACCAAAATCTGCAATAGAGTAGACACCCAGGAAGGTGTAGATAACATGAGGGAGGGATTTAGCTAAGCTTGAAGAATGGTCTAGAATTTGGCAGCTGGAATTTAATGTTAAAAAATGTAAGGTCATGCATTTGGGCTGCAGCAATCCAAGGGAGCAATACAGTATAGGAGGTGAAGTACTTTTGTCCACTTAAAAAGAGCGGGACCTAGGCGTGGTTGTGTCTGATGATCTTAAAGTAGCTAAACAGGTAGAAAAGGTGACAGCAAAAGCTAGAAGGATGCTTGGGTGCATACGGAGAGGAATGGCTAGCAGAAAAAAGGAGGTGATAATGCCTCTGTATAAGTCTTTGGTGCAACCTCATTTGGAGTATAGTGTGCAATTCTGGAGACCACACCTTCAAAAGGATGTGAACAGGATGGAGTCGGTGCTGAGGGTGGCTACTAAATTGATTAGTGGGCTTCATTATAAAGCATATGAGGACAGACTTAAGGATCTTAATATGTACACCTTAGAAGAAAGGCGGGATAGAGGTGATATGATTAAGATGTTTAAATACCTCCGTGGCATAAATGTTCAGGGAGAGAGCCTCTTTCAATTGAAAGCAAGTTCTGCTATGAGGGGACATGGGATGAGGGTGAAGGGAGATAGATTCAGGAGTGATATGCGGAAATATTTCTTTACGGAATAGTCTCCCAGTGGAGGTGGTAGAGATGAGGACAGTAACTGAATTCAAACAAGCATGGGACCAACACAGAGGATCTCTAAAGGTAAAAAGTGGACTGTTGTTGTTGTTGATATGAAAGGACAGACTAGATAGGCCATGTGGTCTTTTTCTGTCATCATGTTTCTGTGTTTCTATGTAACTTGTTGAGTTCTATGTAAACCGCCCCTGATCTCTGGAAGGAGCAGTATAGAAAACTGTCCAAATAAATAAATGTAGGGGCCTGTCTTCTAGGGTCCTAAATTTGGAGTTTTTCAGATGAAAACCTAGGGGCTACTATTCAGCTGCGGCGATTAGGGTATTCTTTTTTTAAATCAGGCTTCCACCGCTAAATGCAAAATGCAATGTGTGCCTTCGAGTCAGTCCTGACTCCTGGTGACCCAGAAGCTCCTGGTTTTCTTGGCAGTGTCACTGGAAGTAGATTGCCAGGCCTTTCTTCCAAGGCAATGGAGGATTAAATGACTTGCCCAAGGCCACAAGGAGTGCTAGTGGGAATCGGACCCTGTTTGCTTGGTTACCAAGCCAGTGTTCTAACCACTAGGCTACTCCTCCACTTCTAAATAAAATCCGGATATTCAATGCCAGTATCTGGATTATGGATGGCACTGAATATCGGGAATTCAATGGTGACTGGTACCATTTTCTGGATAGCAGCAATTTTCAGTCCGTTATCTGGATGGCTAACCACATACAAGCTGATGCAGAAAACCAGTGCACTGAATCAACTTTTTATGCACCCTGACAACACACATCTTTTAACCCACTTTGCAGCAAGGACAGGGTATACAAATGAAGAATGTGGTAACTGTGCACATGCTTATGAGCCACCCGTTAAACTGGGCACAAAATGGCAGCGTTAAACTGGGAGAGCAAGCCAAACACATGTGCACAAGAAGTCGGCGCTAGTTTGGCATGCTCTCCCAGAGAAACGGGCACCGTGTGGCTAATTTGCATATCAGCCCCGGCAGTATTTTAATAGCATTGGGGATGATCACAGCATCGGGCAAAGTCCCAGTGCCATCAAAATACTGTCAGGGGCTGGTGACCCGACAGAAAGTGACTACTTGGTGGTCTAGCAGCCCCTGAAACCCCAACCCCCCACCCCAAATTAAAATAAAATAACCCAGTGGTCTAGCAGCCCCTAAATCCACGCCTCCCACCCAGTACATTAAAATAAACGGGAGCGCTGCCTATGCGCTCCCATTCTGGGTCCACCATCTTGAAAAATGGCGGCACCTGTCCCCGCGTGGTGCATCAGTTGGTGTTACACATGCATCCATTTTTTTTCTGCATTTAAAAGTGCTTAAAGTGTGCTTAAACATGACGTTATTGGTGCTTAAAGGCTGCACCAGCTTTCTGCATTGGCCTGATAGTTAGGACAGCCTTTCTTTCTGCCCCAACTTTACGCAGATAGTTATCTGCTTAGCAGCTTCACTATTGCTGCTAACTGGATAACTTTGAACTTAGCCCCAGTTCTGCCCAGGTACCACCTTGGTAAAGACAGTGCCAAGTTGGTCAGAGGAAATATTCAACAACATTATACAGATAACGCCATTGGCAATCTTACTGGCCAGGACCTGTCCAGTTAACAGGTGCTACTAACTGAATAGGTGATTGTGAATATTGGCTCTTTAGATTCCTAATTCTAACACTTAAGTGAAGACCAAGCATTTTTTTAATTTGACCTCATGGTCAATGACAACAGATAACGATCAGCTGACTATCCAGTCTGTCTAGTTGTCTATCACTTTGGATAGATGACATACAACTTTCCATATGCAAAACACTAGCTTATTCCTTTTTCCCTT
The DNA here is from genome assembly GCA_033557465.1 of Ichthyophis bannanicus. NCBI lineage: Eukaryota > Metazoa > Chordata > Amphibia > Gymnophiona > Ichthyophiidae > Ichthyophis > Ichthyophis bannanicus. Next base: position 1,336,390,750 of record CM066032.1, on the reverse strand, counting down.
TTCCATATTTTGGTGATTCTCCAACCTTTTCCCTCTTTATGGTCTCCTTCACTTCAGCTGGTAAGCCATTTTAGGTCTTGTCATCTTTCTTTTGATTCTTACAGGATGAATATTTAATCTAGCGCTCTTATTCCCTTCAGCTTTAATTTAATTTACTAATTTTGTAGTAATCCACACTGCCACAAAAATTAGTGAATTTATTGTGAAAAAAAACATGAGGAGCCCAGTATTCAGTGGTGGTGGCTTGTGCTGCTAAAGCATCTAGCTGATACCGCTGAACGAAAGACCCAGATATTCAGTGCTGGGCCATATCTAGTACACTTTGGGGGTTTTTTTATTAGTCAACAATAATAAAAAGATTGTGTTATGGGGAACAATGACAAATATTTAAGGTGATGTTGACACAAATCATAAAAACCTTAAATTTATGCAAAGATTAATTATACAGAATTTTGTCTTAACAGCTCCAGCACATGGGTTTAAGAATCGTATCATTTGTTTCACTGAAAAATATTTTTTTCATTGTCATCTTTGAAATCTTAGTGCAGAAAACATCCTATTTTTTTTTAAATTACTGACACCAGAGCTGCTGATTTCATTTTGATAATAGAGGCTTTGTTTTTGCTAGTATCAGACGTTGACATAGACTATAGAGCAGGGATGGGCAAACTACGGCCCGTGGGCCGTATAGGGCCCGGCAGACCTTTTAATCCGGCCCCTCCCAACATTCATAAGCCTGTATGGACGGTATGGTAGTGGCTGGGCCGGCCAGCAGCTAGTGGGGGGGCGGGGCCGTGGGCGGAGTACGGATTGAGCCGTACATGCAGGCGCAGGCAGGGAGTTGACGTCACGTCAGATGACGTCAACTGCCTTTCCGTGCGCCTGGAAGAGGGGTCTCACGAAGCATAAGAGCAAACGTCCACGTGAAAAAAGTGGCAGAGCAGCAGTAAATGTGTCCTGTTCAGCCTTTCATCAATGCAGCTCCCCCTCCAGAGGTAAGAGACCTCGGGATCCCTCAGGGGAAGGGCCCTCCTTGTAAACGGGATGCATGCATGCGCGAGTCCCTCCTCCAAGCTCTACAGAGACCCACGCTCCAAGAGTGCATCAAGTGCTGATTTTTTTGTGGGGTGTTTTTTTTTTTTTTTTTTTTTTTAACTAATGAAAAAGTTCATGAGGGAGCATTCTGAACAACTCCTGGTCACTTGGGAGGATCTGGATATCCCACTTCCTGACGCTTCGGCACGCAATAACTGCAGATTCATGTGAGGTGATTCAGAATCTTAAATCTCGCTCATATCTTGCCCACCCCATCTTTTCGGATGAAGCGGGTGGGACAGCCCCCACTTTGGCTACCACGCTTCAGAAACCCAAAGACCCATCCACAGAAGGAAGTAGGGAGGCATGGTCTAGTCAGGCGCAGGCAGGGAGTTGACGTCACGTCAGATGACGTCAACTGCCTTTCCGCGCGCCTGCTAGTGAGGAGCGATCCATGCGGCGCCCGGCAGTCATTTTGTGATGCAGCTAGAAGAGAAGAAAGCGCTAGCCAACATAACAAGCAGCCTATGGGCAGATGCGTCTTATAGGGTGAAAAATATGGTAATCTCCTGAGGCCTTCTGACTAGTGTCCGTGATGGTATCTGCTTCTTCTTCAATTGCACGCTATTATTTGCACTTGCTTATTTTAATTTTTATTATTCTTCTGTTGTGTTTAGTAATTTCTGTTTTAACTCCTATTTTTATTTATAGATCTTTATTGCAGAATCCCAAAATGAGTGGGGCAAAGAAAAGAAAAGTGGACAGTGAATGCAGAGTGTTTAATAAGGAATGGATAGCAAAATATTTTTTTACGGAAGTCCGATCAATGGCTGTATGTCTCATATGCCAGGAAACTGTTGCGGTTTTCAAAGAATATAATATCAGCCATCATTTTGCCACGAAGCAGGTTAACTATGCTAGCAAGCACTCGCCCCAAGAACGGGGGTCTACAGCTCGGAGGTTGATGGCTAAATTACAGGCTCAGCAAAATTTATTTCACAGACAAACTGCGATTCAAGAGTCAAGTACCAAAGCAAGTTTTATGCTCTCATTCAAATTAGCAAAAGCTAGTAAACCCCTCTCTGAAGGAGAGTTTTTGAAAGAATGCATGATAGAGACCGCAGGTCTTTTGTGTCCAGAGAGCAAAGACAAGTTTGAAAAACTCAGTTTATCACGCAGGACAGTGACTCGTCGTGTGGAACTGATTGATGAAGACATAACAAACAAGTTAAATAATATTGCAGAGTCCTTTAAATTATATTCACTAGCACTGGACGAAAGTACAGACATAAAAGACACAGCTCAGCTCTTAATTTTTATCCGAGGGATTAGCGACAGTTTTGAAATAACAGAGGAGTTTTTGGCCATGGAGCCACTTAAAGGAAAAACACGGGGAGAAGATTTGTATGACCGGGTGTCTGCTGTCATCGAGAGTATGAAGCTACCTTGGAGTAAACTTGCTAATGTCACTACGGATGGATCTCCAAATTTAACTGGAAAAAATGTGGGATTGCTGAAAAGAATTCAGGATAAAGTGAAAGAGGAAAACCCTGAGCAAGAAGTTATTTTTCTCCACTGCATCATACACCAAGAATCTTTGTGTAAATCTGTATTACAGCTTAGTCATGTTGTGAATCCAGTTATAAAGCTTGTTAACTGCATACGAGCAAAGGGACTTTAGCACCGTCAGTTCATTGCATTTCTGGAGGAAACCGACGCAGACCACCAAGACTTGCTTTACCACTCTCGTGTCCGCTGGTTGAGTTTGGGCAAAGTGTTTAAACGAGTGTGGGATCTTAAAGAAGCGATTGATACATTTTTGGAGTTAAAGGGGAAGTCTGATGATTTTCCAGAGCTGAGTGACAAGAATTGGCTGTGTGACTTTGCGTTTGCTGTTGACATTTTTTCTCACATGAATGAGCTTAACGTCAAGCTACAGGGAAAAGACCTGTATATTCACGACATGTATAGTAATGTAAATGCCTTCAAAGCCAAGTTAACTTTTTTCTAGGCAAATTTCAAAGAAAAAAACTTCTCATTTTCCCACACTAGCCACACAGGAAAAGGCCATCCAAAATGTGAATAAATATAGCAAATCACTGAATGACCTGCATGAAGAATTCTGCCATCGGTTTTCAGATTTGGAAAAAATTGAAAAGTCACTTCAGCTGGTGGCCTGTCCCTTGTCACAAGACCCAGAAACAGCACCACAAGAAGTGCAATTGGAACTAATCAATCTTCAATCTGATGCAATCTTAAAGGAGAACTTCCACTCTCTTCCACTAAAAGAGTTCTATGCCTCACTTAAAGATGACTGTTTTCCAAACCTCCGGGGGATGGCACAGAAGATTCTGGCCTTGTTTGGCTCGACCTACGTGTGTGAGCAGACGTTCAGCGTCATGAACATCAATAAATCCCGTCACAGATCCCAGTTAACTGACCAACACCTCAGATCTATTCTGCAAATTGCAACAACAAAGCTATCTCCTGACTTTGATGCCTTAACAAAAAAGGGAGACCAACAACACTGTTCCCACTAAAATTGAAGGTACTATTTTATGAAAGATATACATTGCATAAAAGTTTTGTAAAATAACTCTTTTTATGCTTTTCTACCTTAAATTAATCTAAACATTTAATGTTACAAATTTAAATTTAATTTATATTAATTCACACATACACACCGTCCATCTACTTTTGGTCCGGCCCCCGGTTCCAATATATGAACCCATTGCGGCCCTCGAGTCAAAAAGTTTGCCCACCCCTGCTATAGAGACATCTTTTAACCCTTTCCACTCGAAATGCCGCTCATGCCAGATTAGAATACATTTTAACAAGCAACTGCCCAAACGGCAACCAATATAATATACACATTCTACAGTAATCAGTCATGTTGTATTTTTGACTATAAGTTAGCATATTATTCATATGTCCCACAGGGTGGGACAAATGATTGAAATGGGAAAGGGGTTACGGTTTGAGTTTTATTTATTTATTTTAGTAGTATTTAGCTTACGCCTTTTCCAGTGGCAGTATAAGGTGAGTCACATTCAGGTACAGTGGGGATTTCCCTGTCCACAGAGGGCTTACAATCTAAGTTTGTACCCGATGCAGTGGAAGGGTAAAAGACTTGCCCAAGGCCATAAGGACTTCCAGTGGGATCCAAACCCTGGTCTCTTTGGTCACAAAGCATTGCTTTAGCCACTAGGTTTCTTCTCCACTCATTCCTAGCAGAGTGAGCATCTTTAGTATGATAGTTTTTTAAAATGAAAACACTGTTGTAATTAGTAATTAGCATGGTAGGTCTTATTTCACTATTAAGTCAAGCACACTAATTTTGATTCACATCTTGTTTATTTCACAGTGCACGTTATTCTGCTCTAATTTATGGTCTCTTTTACTAAAATGCATTATGGTTTTGCAATTAACACATGTTTAGCGTGAATATTAAAGTGTACTAAGTGCAAAGTCTCTGCAGTAATTGTTGGATTCATGAACAGTATAGTCCCAACAGTTAACATGTGGAAGAGTTTAGCAGAGATCAAGCATTGAAGAAAGGTACAACAGGCTCTTCCAAGAAGAATGAACCCACCACCTGTGCAAAATCAACATAATTTCAAGAAGGAAGTGATGGGATTCCAGCGAGGAGTGCTAGAAACTCCTTCATGTATTGTAGCTCAATACATGAAGGAGTTTCTGATCTTTCAGCACTCTTCCCTGGGATCCCATCACTTCCTTCATGAAATTTAGGTTGATTTTGGACAGGTGGTAGGTTCATTCTCCTTGGAGGAGCCTGCTGTACCTTTCTTCAATGCTTGATCCCTGCTAAACAAATTACAAAACTGAAAAAATATGCCACTTTGTGTTGAAGTTCTTTTACTGTAAATATTTTTATTATCGAACACTAATTTGATGTGTTGAGTTCTTGTAAGAAAATTATTAATGAGAATAGCCGATTCTGTATAATTCTACAATGAACAGTTAGATTTGCTTTCTTTCATTTTACATTTAGATGAATCATATTGTCTTTCAGCATAACTGATCAGTTGTCTATCTTGGTCATTTTTAATGTTTTTCCTTCTGTACAAATACCACATTATACGTTTTACATCCTAAAAAGTCCAAGTTATTGTATCAACAGAGATAATATTACTTTTGTTCAACAATATACTAAACTGTTATGAGCAAAGGCATTTTCTTGCCAATTATAGCAAATATGTGTATACTAGATTTCTGTTTTCCCCATAGCTTCTTATGCAATCATAACCGTATGTTGGAACAGTGTTACTCAACTTCTTATAATTAATGAGCCATTTTTGCAATAAACTGATTGAGGACAATGGTGTATTCCTTTCAGTGGTACTACTCTACTACTTCTTTTTCTAAAGCACTATTGAACATATGCAGTGCTGTACAGCTACACACAGACAATTTCTGCTCCAGGGTGTTTATAGACTAGTCAAGGCAAAACACTCATGGCCAACTCCAACAATAAGCAGGATGAAACCAGCCACATTTTAAGACAACATCAGGTACAGATATAAATATTTGTCAGAGCTCAGAAAAACTTAAAATCATTGTAAGCATGTACAGTAGTAGTGTAGTCCACAAACCAATACCAAAATCATTTCTCCACAAGGCTTATTTTTGTCCATTAGGGATAGCTTGCTTAAATGTGAAATTTCGGCTTGATTAAGAAACATTTAGAGGTCGCCCCATTCTGAACATTTTATGGATGGGAAAAGGCATTTATGTTTTGAAAATATTCCTTTTCAAGGCTCAGGTCAGGATGACTACACATGAGTCCAAGAATATCACAGATTTGGCTCTGTTTGTCAGACTTGTTTATGTCAAACAATGGACTGAAGCACCATTTGCAATCCGATCTCAATCTCAATGACATTGAATTTGTATCAGTTCTTAAGACTTACCCAAACCAGGCTGTTGCATTTTCAAGGCACCTCTGTTTTTTGTCTGAACATTTGGCATGCCTAGCTCTTTTTGATGACAGAGTCTCAGCACAAACAAAGAAAAAGATGGTGCAGAACCTTCAGCAGCCACCGTTACTAGATCTTCCAATTGTCTGCTCTTTAGTTCAGATGACATAAAAACTGTCATAGTAACCTCTAAATGTTTATTTTCATTACAGTTTTGTATATTTGTGTTAAATATGATAAAGAACAAAATCAGTCTTGTGGAGAACTAAAATCTGGAGTTTTTTTTGAGCTACCCTAATGTACATATATTCCTGTACAACCTCTATCATGACCTTCCTTTAGCCTTTTTTGTGCCAAGATGCCGCACAGATGTGGATCAGGCTGTTTTGGCTTTTTCCTACATATTGATAAATGTTTTTTCCTGCCTTCTCTTGTAAAATAACCAATTCAAGCCTCCTTTGTTTTCTCTTTCTCCCTTCCTGCTCAAAAAAATGCGAAGAAAAATGGGTCAGCTAGCTGTCATTGTGGATGCTGCAAATGGCTTCAAGAAGCATAGATGAAGTAGGAGAATGTCAAGAATGGACAACGTGTCAATTCTTACTGCCACTGCCCCAAGATATTACAAAAAGAACTTAAATTTCATGCTTCCAAGATAGCGGAATTCAAGCCTGATTCTGGAAACACTCCAATGTCCCAGAGTTTGAAGGATGTGAAGGCCATGAAACATAGAAACATAGAAACAGGGGGGGGGGCGGAGCCTGATGTCCAGCGGGATGGTCGCATAACGCTGAGGCTCCCGAGAGGCCTACTCAGAATCCTGAATTAACACCGTACATCCTTGGAATTTCTACTCTGATCTTGCCGGGGCACATTGGTGAGATGGCGGGGACCAAACCCACGCGCCTGGAATTTGGATCTCCAGCGGCTTCTCACGGCAAACGTTCCAAAACTGAACCTCCGTCCCCGCAGAAGGGGCTGGCCTTGGGCGAGGGCCCCGAAATGCAGCAGGAAATCCTCGCAGAGATTAGAGGGGTCAAAGACCTCGTGCAGTCAAACGGTGAAGCACTCCGAGCGCTGCGGGAAGATTTTGGTGTGCTGCAAAGCAAGCTAGAAGGGCTTTCTTCTTCGCGTCAGGACAAAATGGAGAGCATATTGGACTCCCATGCGGCCCGGTTGTCCAAACTCGACAAAGTTGAACGTCAGGTGCGGGCCTTGCAGAAAGAAGTGGAAGATGGCAATAATAGAGCGCGCCGTAACAACATACGACTCGTGGGCATACCGGAGGGAGCGGAATCGGGAGACATGAAAGAGTTTTTATGCAAAATCCTCCCTTCCCTGCTCCAAATCACCTTTACCAAAGATTTAGAGATCGATCGCGCTCATCGTGTACCCACAAGCATAACGCTCAACAGGAAGACCCCGCGGCCTATCATTTTTCGACTTTTGAGATATCAACACGTGGAGCAAATTCTAAGTGCCTCTCGGGCAAAGGGCCATATGGAGTTTGAGAGCCACAAGATCTCCTTCTATCCCGACTTGGCTAAACCCACGGTCGACCGCCGAAAGCGCTTTCTGGAATTCCGGCCGAGGCTTCAACAACTACAAGCACGCTATGGCCTGATGTACCCGGCCAAGCTCCGAGTCACGCTTCACAATCAGACAAGAACATTTGAGGACCCTGATCTACTAGCGGAGTTTTTGGATTCCAAAGAGGCCGACTTGATGCGCTGACTTCCAGAATATTCCTGCAAGTATTCTCATACCCGCTGTACCTGCCATATTGGATCTGCCGCAGCCCAGCAAAGAGTCTGGCGAGGGCAGTTTGTTGCCTTACTTTTGATGATATCTGTAACCCGACTCCATCTACCCACAGTAGCCTCGATGAGTATCAGAGACAGTGTTAATTATGGTCTCTGGTGTTTCTTTTCTTTTTTTCATGTCTTTCTATTTCCTCTCTAGGGCCTCCTCCCGCAGACATATGGTCGCCATATTCTTTGGGGGTTTTGCTTCTTCTCTAAGATACTTTAGTACATACTTTTCAATATGGGGTGTATTAGCCAGAATACTCGGTGATTATGTCATTGTTGTACAGATTCTGATTATGTTGTATGTTTTCAAGCGCCCTTACCTAAAATGTCTATTACCGATTGATGGCACCATGTAAGATTTTCTCATTGAACGTAAAAGGAATCAATAATCCGATAAAACGGAAGAAAATCCTAAGCTACCTAAGCCAGGAAGCTGCGGATCTAATTTTTCTCCAAGAAACGCATTTAAATTCGAAGGAAACTCTTAAACTCAATATTAAACCTTACATGGTGGCCGCCTATTCCCCAGCCATTTCTAAGAAATGTGGGGTTGCCATACTGGTTAGGAAATCTTTGCATGCTACTATTATTGCGACTAGCTCAGATACAGCAGGTAGATGGTCCAGAGTTCATCTCAAGATAGGTAGCCTTGAAGTTACATGTATATGCCTTTACGCTCCTAATGTGGATGACCCTGCCTTTTTTGCTACCATTGCTCAGGTTGCGCAGGCCTCTGCTAATACTTCATTGATAATTGGGGGGGACTTCAATCTAGTCCTTGATCCCCTGATTGACAAACAGCCGCCTAGGACAAGTGGTCCCCCCAAGAGTCACACCACGCTTACCTCCCTGATCAAAGATCTTGCTTTAGTTGATCTATGGAGGTTACTACACACCCCAATGAGCTGGACTTCACCTTCTTCTCTTCCCCTCATAAATCCCAGTCTCGCATAGACTTCTTTCTAATATCAAAACTGTTAGTTCCTCAGGTGGACACTGCGAAGATTCACTCCCAACATATTTCAGATCATGCTGCCATTTCCTTTCAACTACACACTACTGCACCCCAAGGGAACTCGGGGGCCTGGTTCTTTGATAGAGCCCTGTTAACTCAGCCAGAGTTCCAGTTAGAAATTCGAGCAGCCATACAGGATTACTTTCATTTTAATTTACCCCAGGATACTGCGAATTGGGCTTGGTGGGAGGGCTTCAAAGCGGCCATTCGAGCAACGATCACTAGCTATCAAATCCGCCTGCGGAAACAACGCAAACAGCAGCTACTCATACTAGACCAACAAATAAAAGCAGGTGAACGCGTTCTAACTGCACGTACTGATCCATGTGTATTAATTCGATTACAGCGTCTCCGTTTTCAATATAATTCAATCCTCTCAACTGCAGCTTCTAAGAGTATTGAGCTTCAGCGAGGGACATATTATCGTGAAAATAACCGAGCCGGTCGACTCTTAGCCAACGCTTTGAAAGGTCAAAAAGAAGCTAAACGCGTAGCGGCCCTTCGAGCTCCACAGGGAGGGGGCATAGTGACCACAGACTCCGACATTGTAGAGCTCTTTCGGGATTTCTATACCCGCCTATATCAATCTGAATGTGAGTTCTCGTCAGAGACATTCGAGCGATTGCTGTCTGGCATTCAGCGGCCGACCCTCTCTGAAGATGATAGGGATGCGATGGATGAATCCTTCTCTACTTCAGAGATCCAATCTGCCCTAAAACGAACAGCCTCGGGCCGTGCCGCAGGGCCCGATGGTCTCCCGACCGAATTCTACAGAACGTTCAGTGCAGATTTAGTTCCCTATTTAAAACTCTATTTTACTGCCCTTGCGGTAGATACATCCTCTTTGGGATCCTTTTCTGCAGCTAATGTGGTAGTATTTGAGAAAGAAGGCAGAGACCCGCTACTAACCGCCAACTACCGTCCCATCTCCCTACTTAATGCCGATTATAAGATCTTCGCAACGATCTTGGCCACCCGGCTATCTGACAGGATGGCCACCCTAATTCACCCCGATCAATGCGGTTTTATACCCGGCAGATCAACTGCTGACAATGCTCGGACCTTGTGCCATGTGCTCTCCAGTGCTGCCAATCTAGATCATCCATGGGTGGGTCTTTCCCTGGATGCCGAAAAAGCCTTTGATCGTCTAGAATGGCCCTTCTTATTTGCAGTTCTCCGATGGTATGGCTTTGGGGAGGGCTTCCTCCGCTATCTCCAAGTCATGTATACTCAACCCGTTGCCAGTATTTGCGTAAATGCCATCAAGTCTCAGCCATTTAATCTCCAAAGAGGCACGCGTCAAGGTTGCCCCCTGTCACCAATGCTTTTTGATCTAGCTCTTGAACCCCTAGCCCTCCTTATTAGACAGTCCGCACGTATTCGAGGTGTCCCCTTCAGTCATAGGGAGATTAAACTCTCTGCATATGCAGATGACCTTATGCTTTTCGTATCCCTCGATTCGGTTCCAGCTGTCTTGGACCTGATTGACGGATACTCACAATTATCGGGCTATAAAATTAACTGGACCAAATCTGTAGCATTCCCACTGAACCGCTGGGTACATGAGGCTGACATGCAGGCCTTTCCCTTCCTTTGGCAATCCCGCATGGTGAAGTATCTCGGGGTCCATTACTGTTCTCCTTTAGAAGACACTATCAGTTTTAATGCCAAAGAGGTAGTCTCCAAAGTCCGTGAGCTCACAAATCATTGGTCTCCCTTATCTCTTACATGGTGGGGCCGCTTAGAAACTGTGAAAATGATGATAGTCCCCAAAGTGAACTACATTTTAGAAATGCTGCCATGCTTACTCCCGCTACATACTTATAAAGATATTGAGGGCCTTCTCGTCCGTTATCTCTGGCAGGGCAAGCCACCAAGGATAGCTAAACAAAAACTACAGTCTGCAAAGGAAAGTGGGGGTACCAGATTTCCTGATTTTCTTAGTTATCATCAAGCCTTCCTACTTAAGCAAGGTGCCCGATGGCTAGATGCCTCAACAGACAGCAGACCAGTTTGGCTTGACATAGAAGAGGAGCTTAGTAGCCCAATTCCGTTGACCCATCTCCCCGGTATGTCCTATCAAGTAGACACCCGCCATCCACCAATGATTGTCGATACTCTTGCGGCCTTTAACACTCTCATTCTATCACTGGGCCCGAACGTATGTCCTCTGGACGGACTCCCGCTATGGAATAACCCCAGATTTCAAGTCCTAAATAGAACGATAGCATGGAAACCCTGGTACTCAAGGGGGATCTGGACACCCCAACAGCTTTTCTCTGCAGCTCGTTGGAAAACCTTTTCTGATTTACAAAAGGAATTTGCGTTACCAGCGAAACACTACTTTCAATTGATGCAGCTGCAACACTGCCTCAAAAGTGCTCGAATTATGCCGCCCTCTGCCCATACTGAGGACGGGCTATTAGAGATAGTTCACTCTATTAGTGGTGCACATGGGGTAGCCTCTAACTTTTATAAAATATTATGTCAGGGTACAGACACGGCCACTTTTAGAGCCCAACAAGCCTGGGAGCGCGAACTGCAAACCACTTTAACCCCTGTGCAATGGAGCATTTTCTGGAGCAAAGTAGTGCGGGTTTCCCGGTCTGCCTCTGTTACCCAAACTCTCTTCTTTTTTGCACACAGATGCTTTTATACCCCAGAAAAAATAGCCAAATGGCACACAAATGCTAGGGACCAGTGTTGGTCTTGCCATACTGCTGTGGGAACCTTCGCTCATGTTATTTATGAATGTCCTCAACTACAGGTTTACTGGGGGCGGGTCTGGGGTTGTATTCAATTTATCTTGCACCTCCACGAACCTCTCTCTTGGACGATCGTGGGACTCCGCTCTGTGGCGGAGGTCCCCTCTCTTCCTAAGAAGGGTCGCTTTCTCCTTGATTTCATGCTGGGTATAGCCATATGCTTAATCACGAGGAATTGGAAGGATAGCTCTCGACTTACTGTTAATAAATGGTGGAACCTCGTCTGCTTATATAGTAAATATGAGCAGATACCTCGGAGAGCTATTCCCCATGCCCAAACTCACTCTCGCTTGTCTAAATGGCAGATGCTTAATGATTATGTACAATCTGCTCATTGTTCCAACATGCCTGTATAATGTACACTCATCATGTCTCAGATCACCGTTAGGTTTTGTAACACAATAATGTAAGTACACGCCCGCTTCGGGAATGATTAGTTTTCTAGAGAAGAAGCAGGGGGGAGGGGGGTGGCAGGGGTTTCTTTTGGTGTATGTATTACACTTTATGTATCTGTCTTTTAGCTGTATGTCTTCCTTTTCCTTTGTTGTTATAAAACGAAAATAAAGAATTTAAAAAAAAGAAACATAGAAACATGATGACAGAAAAAGACCACAAGGCCCATCTAGTCTGTCCTTCCATAACAACAACTACAACAGTCCACTTTTTACCTTTAGAGATCCTCTGTGTTGGTCCCATGCTTTTTTGAATTCAGTTACTGTCCTCATCTCTACCACCTCCACTGGGAGACTATTCCACGGATCTACTACGCTTTCCGTAAAGAAATATTTCCGCATATCCCTCCTGAATCTATCTCCCTTCACCCTCATCCCATGTCCCCTCGTCGCAGAACTTGCTTTCAATTGAAAGAGGCTCTCTCCCTGAACATTTATGCCACTGAGGTATTTAAACATCTCAATCATATCACCTCTATCCCGCCTTTCCTCTAAGGTGTACATATTAAGATCCTTAAGTCTGTCCTCATATGCTTTATAATGAAGACTACTAATCATCTTAGTAGCAACCCTCTGCACCGACTCCATCCTGTTCACATCCTTTTGAAGGTGCGGTCTCCAGAATTGCACACCATACTCCAAATGAGGTCGCACCAAAGACTTATACAGAGGCATTATCACCTCCTTTTTTCTGCTAGCCATTCCTCTCCGTATGCACCCAAGCATCCTTCTAGCTTTTGCCGTCGCCTTTTCTACCTGTTTAGCTACTTTAAGATCATCGGACACAACTACGCCTAGGTCCCGCTCTTCTTTAGTGGACAAAAGTACTTCACCTCCTATGCTGTATTGCTCCCTTGGATTGCTGCAGCCCAAATGCATGACCTTACATTTTTTAACATTAAATCCCAGCTGCCAAATTCTAGACCATTCTTCAAGCTTAGCTAGATCCTTCCTCATGTTATCTACACCTTCCTGGGTGCCTACTTTATTGCAGATTTTGGTATCATCCGCAAAGAGGCAAATCTTACCCGACAGCCCTTCCGCGATATCACTAACAAAGATGTTAAAAAGAATCGGACCAAGGACAGATCCCTGGGGCACACCACTGGTAACATCCTTCTCCTCAGAGTGAGCTCCATTTACTTGTACTCTTTGTCGCCTCCCACCCAACCAATTTGAATGGCAGTCCGCCAGCTACTGCAGTGTGCTAGGATCCCTTAAACACTAACAGCTGAAGAGGAATCCAGAAGTGCACTGGGAGATATTACAAGGACTCCTCCCTGTCCCCCCCCCCCCTCAAAAAGAGAGAGCATGGGTTCTCCCCATTATTTTCTGCAGCTCCCTGTGGCTAGCTCTGGCCAGAACCATTCCACCATTACTAATGTCAACCCCAATGCATTGTCGGCCCACTTTCTGCCGAGGGTTGTGGTATTTTGATTGTTGGCACTGTGAAATAAACGTTTCTTCCTTATCGTCCCTCCAGTCTAGTCCCGAACTCTGGAGTTTATGCTCCTCTTCCAGCAGCTTGGAGACTGAGAAACATCATTTCTGTGATGTCACGGGTACATAAGTACAGACACCTCCTTCACACTCCAGTTCTCTCAGTCTCCAAGCAGCTGGAGGATTAGTGAGCCTGGTGGTTCGGGCTCACTGGAGGAGCAATTAAGGAAAGTTAGGGTGTAGTTTAGTTTAAAAAAAAAAAGAAGACAGCTAACTCTTCCTTTATTTCGGAAGTTTTTGTACTTTAGTACTAGTTGAAACTGAGCCCTTCCCCCCTCCCCCCCTCTCCTGCTGATTTCGATGGGGCAGGTTAATTTGTGAGCAGTCATCTATGGGGCAGGAGTCTTCGCGGTGACTGAAGATCCGGCAGTGAGTGCGGCCCATAGCCAGCGCAGAAGAGTCTGCCTGCCAGAGCTATTGGGTCACGGGCGTCAGTGGACCTGTCAGTTTTTCCGGCGGCACTGCTCGGAGGGGGATCACGGCAGCGTCAACTCCCGATTCGCCCAAGGCGGCAGCTCTCGCTTGGCGATTGAGCACCGCTGGAGAGGGGCTTCGCTTCACAGGAGAATTAAGGTACGAAGTTAATTTGGTTGCTCCAGGAGCAGGGCGGGAGCCGGCAGCACACTGAGACGCGGCCGGGGAGAGCAGGCCGGGCCGTGTGTCAGCTGTTCGGGAAAACACCTTGTTCAGTCACCGGCTACAGATCGTTGTTATATACGGAGGGGGAGGCCTCGTTTTCACTCCAGTTCCCCAGACATTGGCTGAGGGGCTTCTTTGAGTGGAATGCTGTAAAAAAAAAAAAAAAAGTTTTATTGCGTTTGGGGGGTTCCTGTTAGCTGTGCTGGGGCAGCTTACTGGATTAAAGGTGTTTTTTTCTGTTCAGTGAGCCCTTGCGAGGTTTGTGGAGCAGCCTCTAGAGCAAAATGCCTTCTAAGATGCTCTGTTTGCTTTGCGGGGCAAAGAGGAGCACGGTGTCTGAAGCAAGGGTGTGTAAGAGCTGCAGTTTGGAGTCTGCGGCTATGGGGCAGGGCTCGGAGGTGATAGCGGAGGCTCAAAGAGGAGTGCCTACCGTCTTGATGGAGCCAGGGTCCCCTCTTCTTCCATCCCCAGAGCCAGTGCCTGGAACCTCCTCTACTCCGGATGTACGGGGCTCGCAGCCCCCATTAGCTGGAGGGCTGGCAGCGATTTTTTCGCCAGAGTTTGTGGCGGTAATCCAGCAGGCATTCGGCTCTGCCCCAGGAGCTTCTCTGTCAGGGGTCACGGATTCTCTGCTGGTGGTAAAGAGACCGGGAACACCTCTGACTGCAGGAGTTTCAGGTTCAGCGAAGAGGCCCAGAGGTGAGAAGGAGTCGGTCGTCTCAGAGGGAGACTGTTCGGAGGACCCTGACCTGGATTTGGACGAAAAGTTGGAGGAAGGCGAGATTACAGAACAGGAAGATCAAGTGAGAGTGGTTCGCATGTTTCGACGAGAGGAGTTGCCCTCACTCATTTCAGAGACTCTCAAAGCTCTTAATATGCCCTCCAGAGTTCAGGCGGAGGAGACAGCCCTGGAGGACCCATTACTGCAAGCCTTTAGAAAGACTCAGAGGGCTTTCCCAGTGCACAGGGTTCTTCACCAGGAGGTCTTCGCAAGGCTGGTGTGGCGCTGGGGGACGCCGGTCATGTATCTTATGGCGACCTTTCAGTCTGCTCAAGTGGATCATTTCTTCAGCAGAAGGAAAGAGCGGATGTCAGAAGGCCTGGATGTGCTCATTCAATCCTGGCCAGAGGGGCACCTCCTATATGTGTTCCTTCCCTGGGTGTTAATCGGTCGAGTGTTACAGTGCATAGAAAGGCACAAAGGACAGGTAATCTTAATCATGCCGGATTGGCCGAGGAGACCGTAGTATGCAGACCTCATGAGGCTTTTGGTCACGGACCCGTGGCAGCTTCCCCTGCAGAAGGATCTGCTGTCTCAGGGCCCCTTGCTCATGCCTCAGGTGGCTCGATTCGGGCAAGGACGACGGCGAAGGGATATTCGGCGGCGGTGATTTCCATCTTGCTGAAGGCTCGGCGTAGGTCGACCTCCATTGGCTTATATCCAGGTTTGGCAGATTTTTGAGGCTTGGTGTGTGGATAGGCAGATTGTGGCGCTGAAGGCCTCTCTTCCGCAGGTTTTGGCTTTCTTGCAGGAAGTTTTTCAAAAAGGCTTAGCGGCTTCATCGTTGTGGGAGCAGTTGGCAGCGTTGTCCTGTTATAGGGGCAAGGCTCGAGGAGTAGCACTTGGGGGGCATACGGATGTAAAGCATTTTTTGAGAGCGGTATCTCTCTTGAGGCCCCCTCGCACACAGGTAGTGCCAGCTTGGGATCTTCCTTTGGTCTTACAGGCGCTGGTGAAGGAGCCATTTGAGCCACTGTCAAGGGCGTCTTTAAAAGATCTTACTCTTAAGGTAGTGTTCTTGTTAGCTATCTGTTCTGCTAGGCGAATTTCAGAGTTGCAAGCTTTATCCTGTCGCAGACCTTTTCTATCCTTTTTGGGGTCTAAAGTGGTTTTGAGGCCGGTGCCGTCCTTTTTGCCCAAGGTGGTATCAGCATTTCATGTGAATCAGGTAGTTTCCTTGCCGGTGTTCTGTTGGATGTTCGTCGAGCGTTAAAGAAGTATTTGCGTCAGACAGCCGGCTTCCGTAAATCGGATAGGTTATTTGTTCTCTTTGCAGGATCTCGCAAAGGGGAAGCGGCATCGAAAGCTTCCATTGCGCGATGGGTGAAGGAGGCCATAGGATCGGCATATCTTCTAAAAGGCAAGTTGGTACCGGAGGGCCTGAGAGCTCAATCTATCAGAGCTCAAGTGACATCGTGGGCAGAGTGCAGTTTGGTACCTGCGGCGGAGATTTGTAAGGCAGCTACTTGGTCTTTGCTGAATTCCTTTGTCAAGCATTACTGTCTGGATGTTCAGGCAGGCAGGGACACCTGTTTTGGATCGGTGGTGCTTCAGGCTGGTCTACAGGATCCCTCCCGATAAGTGCTATCACTGCTCTGTTACATCTCCAGAGTTCGGGACTAGACTGGATGGACGATAAGGAAAGTGAAATTAGACTTACCTGCTAATTGTTGTTCCTTGAGGAACTCCAGTCTAGTCCCGTATCCCACCCTAGTGAGTCCGGTGGACTATAGCCTGAAGCATAGGAGTCTTACAGGTAAGCTACAGATAATGAGATGGGAAGATATAGTTCTTCACAGTAGGGTGTGGACTGGTGTGTGTGTGGGGATCCACGTCCTTCTTGGAGGGGAGAGACGGGCCTCAGCACTTGTCAAACACTGTAAATAAGAGAAGAGTTTAAGTGTACATAGTGTTCTCTTACGTTATATGCAGTTTTGGTTAGTATGTTTAATGCATTGGTATCTATTACCTAATTGTTGCTCCGGGGATCCTGCTTTGTCAATAGGTTACTGGAGTGTGAAGGAGGTGTCTGTACTTCTGTACCCGTGACATCACAGAAATGACGTTTCTCAGTCTCCAAGATGCTGGAAAAGGAGCATAAACTCCAGAGTTCGGGACTAGACTGGAGTTCTTCAAGGAACAACAATTATTTATTATTTATTTATTTATTACAATCTTTTATATACCGCGCTATTTGGTATCAGCGTGGTTTACATGAAAACAAAATCAACAGAATAACAAGCTATTCTGTGTTTACAGAGAACAGGTGTAAAAACTTGGGTAACATAGGGTAACTTTTTACAAGTATTAATTATATACAAGTGTCATGACAATGCACAGTGATCCTAGATATTGTACTGAGAAAGTTGATGAGGCAGGTAAGTCTAATTTCACCTTCTCAATCTAGCATCTGGTGCCAAATGCTATGGCTTTGTCACCTACATTGAGGCCACTGGTCCCATTGAAATTCCCTCCACTGAGGAAACTCCCTGTCTTGGTGCTGGAAATAAATAGTTCATCACTAAGTCTATCTGAGTTGAACCAGCAGCAATCCATAGTGGATTAGGAATGATTCTTTAAATTTGATAATTCTTTCAGGGATAATTCTATCCTTTCCCCTCTTAGTGTGGTCTCCCCAATTCCAAAAAAGGTAAGAGCATTAAAACCACTAGGAACCTTCTAATGTGCCCCAAAATGGTAAGTGGATAATCAAGCAAATTGAAGACTCTTTCAAGTTCCCGATATCCCATTGCTCCCCAAAGGGAGTAAAAGAACATAGACACATCTCATACCAGACTCCTCTGGATCCCATTTTTTTACACTTGTCATGTTAAATAAACAGTTATGAAACTCCAAACACAAAAGTAATATAAAATAATATAGCCAAGCTCCACAGTAAACAATTCAGAAGATATGGACAAGACTAGGGAACCCATCCTTCTAGCAAGGATATCAAGTAGTTCAAGTACAAAGAGCCACCACACTGCCCAATAACAAATTTTAAAAAAGGCGATGTGACCATACAGTCCAAAAAACCCCTTCCTTATTAGGCCACAATCGGGAAAACGGTACAGAATCCACAATCAGAAGGCTCTAGGTGGCCATGTTTTGGCACCAAGTGCCTTCCTCAGGGATATAGAATCTCTCATTCAAGAGTCACAGAATTATTTTGGATCCAATCTTTTGTTTACTCTTGGTAAGTTAATCAGTAGCAGCTCCTGAATTTGTCTTGACAATGAGATCATTAGTCTGAATTAATCTATTAGATCAGGCTTGGATCCAAAATGTTATTGTGACACTTGAATGAGAGATTGTATATATGACCCATAAGGAAGGCACTGGTTGCTGAAACATGGCCATGTAGGGGGTGTCAATGACAACAAGTAGCAGTAGAATAAGTGAGCCCACCACCCCACAACTGCCATCACCAAAATTTACTCCAAGTATCATTATAGGACTCATTCTTCTGCCACAGAGAATATGCTAACTTCTCAATCGGGGCAATCTCAGACACCTGTGTCAGCCAATGAACAAACTGAGAAAAATCTTTCGAAAAAGCTGCAATGATAAATTGGACGGCATGAAGCTACTGACCTCCCATAGTATGGTTGGACTGAGAAGACTATATCCTGCCAGTAACCCACTAAGCAAAGCAAGGGGATAAGCTGTAGGCACCATCCCAAAATTTCCTTGACAGCCTGCCTTACCCGCTTCCAAAATAGGACAATGTGGGGCAAGTCCACTACATATGGAAGATGTCCACAGGGAGAGAATAGCCCCACCCATACCCACCAGACAAGGCATTCCTAACGGGGACTATACATTTCAAACAAAGGTAAGCATTTGTATTTTTTAAAATTGCTAGCTCTCTTACTGGGAGCTCTTAAAAGGGGTTTGGTACATTTTTAAAACAAAGTTACATTCTTTGTGGTGCTTTAGTTTAAAGGGAGGAATATTTTCTTTAGTGGGGGTAGGTTTGAAACTCTGCTTTAGTAACTTTCTCAGCTCTTTGAAGCCACTGACACCTAATCAGTTGTTAGTGTGTCTGATTAGCCTGTGAAAGAACTGAGAGCAGCTGAGGCCTACATAAAAGGCTTCAGAGCCCTGCACTGTTGAGGCATTCCTAACAGGGACTATACATTTCAAACAAAGGTAAGTATTTGTGTTTTTTTTAAACAAAGCACATGCCCCATCCAGAACGGTAACAACACCCTTAGAGCAGCCGCCTGCATATCATCCATCAACACAAACCGTGCTAGACGTGAACATGCTCCTTGGTACTCCCAGGATCTGCGAGCATCGCTCCTTCAACTGCGTAAACTTGAGAGGCAGTGGCGCCACACCCGGACCCCTGAGGCACTCGGTACATATTCCACTCACCTGCAAGCCCATCGACGAAAAACTATGGAAAAAAGAAAGCTGTATTACTCAGAACTACTAAGGCGATCGCTGAATAAACCCCACGACTTATTTAACATAGTTAAGTCGCTAACTGGAGATCCAGCACTAGACCAAAAAACTTTGCCCCAGCCGCAAGACTACTCTACCTACCTTCAATCTAAGATGATACAAACTAAATACAACATGAATACATCCATACTACCTACCTACACCTCACATAGACCCCCCAACCAACCCCTCTACTGTCATTCTCCAAGGTATCCAGCAAAGAAATTTTGGATATCATCACATCTATTAACCTCACCACTGCCCCTAATGATCCCTGCCCTGCTAGCTGGATAAAAGAGTTGCGCCATGAGCTCAGCCCATATATATGCAGAATCCTGAATCAATCACTTACAACAGGATCCTTCCCTCAAAGCCTAAAATACACGTCAATCCGCCCCCTGTTAAAGAATAGTAAGCTCGACCCATCTAAAGTTGAGTCCTTCCGACCAATCTCGAGCATCCCACTGCTTGCCAAAATTATGGAGAAGGTAGTCCAACGGCAAATTCAACACCATATTGATACTGTAGCACCACTGGACCCTTCTCAACACGGCTTCAGGGAAGCTCACAGAGTGGACACCATCCTCACAACCCTCTTCAACAACTTAATCACAGGAATCGACAATACCAACCATGGCTTCATCCTCATCTTCTTAGACATTGCAGCCGCTTTTGATTCAGTGAATCATGAAACACTTCTATTCCGCCTCAAAGATAAAGGTCTGCAAGGCTCAGCACTAGCCTGGTGTGAATCCTATTTATGTAACAGATGGCAACAAGTCAGAACAGGTTCCAAGACCTCTGAACCATTCTCTCCTAAGCAAGGTGTACCTCAGGGATCTTCCCTCTCCGCATTAATGTTCAACATCTACATGCAGCCCATCTGTGCTTTAATCCAATCCTTCAACATCCATTGTCTCGCATATGCAGACGACATCCTAATGTACGCACAGTTTAAAATAGATCAACCGGATTTCTCTCCAATTACAAGATGCTTTGAAGCAGTAGCAGATTGGTTTCTTTCTCAAAATCTACGTATCAACCATAGTAAAACAGATGTACTATTCATCTCGCGAAATCAGAGGTTCACGCCACCTTCCTCACTTCTAGTCAATAACATTGAACTGAAATCCAAACCTACAATTCGATACCTGGGCATCACTCTTGACCAGCGCCTCGACATGTCAGCACATGTCTTAAACACATCTAAAGCAATCTATTACAAGATCCGGTCACTATGCCATCTCCGTCCACTTCTTGACTTCCCCGACTACCGTTCAATATTCCAAGCCTTAGTCATCCCACACCTCGACTTTGCCAATATTATCCTACTTGGGCTCCCACAATCGACTCTTAACCCGCTACGCCTTGCTATGAACTCAGCTGCAAGGGTACTGTCAGGGTCCTCAAGATCTGACCACATAACGCCAGTCCTAAAGAACCTACACTGGCTCCCGCTGCAGGCTAGAATCCATTTCAGGGCCTTTGTCATGACATTCAAGGCCCTAAAAAAACCATCCCCCTACGCCCATCAGTGATCTTCTCCACAGCACTCCAGACAACAGAACTAGGAGATCTACTTCGTTGAATAAACTCGACGTCCCAAAACTGCTGATAAAATGTAAGAAAACAACAGCAAGTAGAGCCTTCTCCGTTTTTGCACCTATGGCATGGAATGCCCTACCTGCTGAAATCCGGGCCATCTCAAACTTGGCGCTATTCCGAAAAGCCCTCAAACACCACCTATTCTTACAATATTACCCTAACACCACTCAAGAAGCTCACACTGCCACCCCCTCACAATCCTTACTAGCCCATCCCTTAGATCACCCTCATCTAGATAACGGCTAACCATTCTTCCTTACCCGACTCCTTGACCCACCAGCCAAGCATCCAGGCAAAGTTTTATCTATTCGTCCGTAAGAGTACCCCTAGTTATATAATGTGTATATAATTTGTACATAGTTCTTTCCCTTGTTGTTTTTCTCCATGTTTTACATTCCCTGTTCTATGTAAAAAACTCGATGTAACTTGTTACATTCTTGGTTGTTCTGTTCAAATGTAAACCGCACTGATTATAATAGCGCGGTATATAAGAAAGACAAATAAATAAATAAATAAATTGCTAGCTCTCTTACTGGGAGCTCTTAAAAGGGGTTTGGAACATTTTTAAAACAAAGTTACATTCTTTGTGGTGCTTTAGTTTAAAGGGGGGAATATTTTCTTTAGTGGGGGTAGGTTTAAAACTCTGCTTTAGTAACTTTCTCAGCTCTTTGGAGCTACTGACACCTAATCAGGTGTTAGTTCCCTCCCTACCCCCCCTCCCCCAACACCCATCCACCCCTAGTGAGTGGTCTTGCTTTATAGGGCACCTCCACAATTAACACAACACAGGGACTTGGAACAGCATATTCTCAATATAATTAAAGAGATTAAACTGCTTTTTCTCTGAAAGGACAGCTGGGAAACCAACTGGTACTTTGGTAGATCTCTCTCTTTTGCTTTAACAGATACCTAAGCCCCACGAACAGAACAATGGCTGGGAAAAATCATATCGCTAAAGCTGTTGCCCCGTTACAGCTTCTGCCTCTGTCCAGGCAGAGGTCCTAATGCCAGTTGAAGGACCGGTTCCATGTGCAGGGTGCCTGCATGCTGATGTTCTCAGGAAAGAAGTGGAGGAACTCAGAGGGGAGGTGGCGAGGCTGAGGAGCATTCAAGACAATGAGAAGTGCATTGATGAGATGCTTCTTGCAACAACCAAGCTCTCCAGCAGAAGCGATGGGTGCCTACAGAATGACGAAGATTGGACACAAGTCACCAATGTCTGCAGAATCACCAATCCAAATTCTCTAGCCCTTGAAGTGAAGAACCATTATGCAGCCCTGGAAGTGGAGGAGGTGAAAGCATCCCTGGAAAGGGAAGAGCCAGAGCTCAAGTACCCCAAAGTTGCAGAATCAGTGACCAAAAGGAAGCGAAGGGTAGTGGTGGATGGTGACTCTCTTCTGAGGGGTTCTGAGGCGTCCATCTGCCAACCAGACTTGATGTCCAGAGAGGTATGCTGTCTGCCAGGTGCCAAAATCCAAGACATTACGAAGAGTTTGCTGAGACTCATCAAGCCCACTGACTATTACCCAATGTTGCTAATCCATGTCAGAACAAATGATACTGCCAAGTATTCCTCTGAGTGACTTCATGGCTCTGGGACAGAAAGTGAAGCAGATAGGTGCACAGGTGGTGTTCTCTTCAAGTCTCCCTGTTGAGGGTAAAGGCCAAGGCAGAGAGGCTTGCATCCTGGAGATGAATGCATGGCTGCGTGGATGGTGTCTTTGAGAGCGTTTTGGTTTCCTGGACCACGGGATGCAGTTCCAAAGGTTGCAGAACAGAGATGGCGTCCATCTGTCCAAGAAAGGTCGACACATCTTCAGTAGTAGACTGGCTAATCTACTAAAGAGGGCTTTAAACTAGATTCATTGGGGATGGCTGAAGAAAGCCCCCAGGTAAGGGAAACATTAATTACCTTTATGGAAATGGCTAAAAAGGGTAACATATGGGAAGCAGTGTATATAAATGCCCGTAGCATGGTAAATAAGATCCCTGATGTTGAAGCTTTGGTGGGAGTGGCTGACTTGGATTTAGTGGCAGTTAGAGAAACACATTACAAAACATGTGTTTTATCTTAATTCAAAATGTCAGGAATTTATACGTATCGTAGAGAAACAGACCAGTATCACTTACATATATGTTGCTGCCCGCATTTTCTCAAGCTGTAAACTGATGTTGCAAAAAACGCCATGCATGCAAACTGATAGTCACAGTCTGCTCTTTATACAGAATGCTATCACTGTTTTGTAATCGCAGTGGGTGAGATGTTGAAAGTTTACTGCTATTATTGTGACTACATTCACAGACCCTCCTGAAGAAACTCCTATACGGAGTGAAACGCTATAAGGGTACCGGGGGAAGCGTAGAGGCAGAAGAGACACAAGATAAGAAGCTAAGACTTTCTTTTAAAACAATTTTTTCAATAGCTTCTGATACATTTGGTGGTGGAGAACTGGTGTTTTAAGTCAGCAACTTTAAAAGAAAAAATCCAGGTTGGTTATTGATGTCACTTATGCGCTGATGCTTTTTTACAAATGAGCATTTGTCTGAGCGCGGTATTGGTCTGAAACCTCCTGGTTTGCTAATAAATTATAATTTGCTGCATTTTAAACATTGTTTCCAGTTACCCCATTAGAAAAAGAATTTTCCACTAAGATTACTTGTTTGTATGGAGTGATTTTTTGAAATTAGGATTGTAATTCACCCCGTGAAGACCAGTGATATTTTTGTCTGAAGAAAACTCAGCAATACCACTTGAGGTGATGCACAGTAAGGAGTGTGGAAAATACATTGTCCAGACGTCATATATTTTTTGATAATGGCATCCAGAGGCTTCTCAATAAGCATTAGCACCAGGAGACTCTCATAACTCCAATCCTGAGACTTAGTCCAGTGTGTAGGAGCAACTTGTTATCTGTTTGGAGATAAGGTTCAGAAGGCTGTGACCTTGATAAAACAGCATGCTGGCACCTTGAAAACACTCTCCAGGTCCACTTCTGACACAGAATCCTCATCTGGGAGGTTTCTCAGAGGACGGCAGCAGAGATCCCCCTCCCTCCCACCTCTCATAAGCCAGACAACCTCGTGTCCCCATCCCAGGCAGCCAAAGGTTCAGAAGCCTATATGACATCCCATCCAAAACCAGTGGAAGTATTTTGACTGGTTCCTGGAGAACATAGCCACTATCCTGGTGCTAGATATGGACAGCCTTCCAGGCGGAGGGAGGCTAATGTTCTTTGTGGATCACTAGCCTCTTGTAACCTTTGATTCTTGGGTCGTAAAATAGTCCAGGAGAGGTACAGATTACCCCTATTGGAACTCCCTCCAAATTGTCCATCGAGAGTTCATTTTATGATCTCTCAGCATCAGGACATACTTCATCAGGAACTCTCCGTCCTTCAAGCCACAAATGCAGTTGGACCCATCTACCAGGGTAGGAAGGACTAGGATTTTATTCCATGTATTTCCTGGTGCCAAAGAACAGGGGACTACCATGCTATCCTAGATCTATGGGATCTGAAATTTCTGGTCGAGAAAAATTCAGAATGCTTTCCATAGGCACCTTGCTTCCTTTTCTACAAAAATGGGATTAACTATGCTCTCTGAAACTGAAAGACACTTACACGCAGATTCATTTATGTCACAGGAAGTATCTGCAATTTATTGTAGGGAAATATGTCCAGTAATGCATATTGCCCTTAAACATTGCATCCGCCCCTCACATATTAAAAAAAATGTCTTATGGTTGTCGCAGCATTTCTACGCAGATTGGGCGCGCATGTATTTCCCTACTTGAATGATTGGCTGGTCAAGAGTGTCCCTCAGGAAGGAGTTCAAGAATCTGTATGCCTTAATATCCAGGTGCTGGAGCTATTAGGTTTTGTCATCAATTACCCCAAACAAACCTGAGCCTGCCACATTAATTGGAATTCATTGGACCTCTGCAAGACCTGACTGTGGTGAAAGCCTTCCTTCTGTAAGACAGGCTGGCCCACTTGATGCCGATTGTGGAAGACATATAACAGAGTCAGCAGATGCCATCAGGTAACATATTGAGACTGTTAGGCCACATGGCTTTGACAATTCACGTAACTCCCTTGGCACATCTCAGAGTGAGACCATCTCAGTGGACTCTGAGTACAAAGTGGTCTTAATCCACTCACAATATAAAGAATGTGATTTCTGTCACTTCTTCTCTTTGGAACTCTCTGCCCTGGTGGATGGAATATTCCAATCTGCTAGAATATAAAATTCCTCTCTTTCTAAAGTTGCTGATGATGGATGCATCCAAACTGAGCTGGTGAACTCATGTAGATGAGTTCCACACCCATGGTTTCTGGTCCTTCCAGGAAAGCCTGAGTCAGATAAATATCTTGGAACTGAAAATAGCCTTGAATGCTCTAAAGGTTTTCAGAGATCTGTTGACAAACCAAGTTGTCATGATTCAGAAAGACAATCAGGTCATAACATGAGGAGGGATCTAGTGGTGTGCCCCAGGGATCTGTCCTTGGTCCGATTCTTTTTAACATCTTTGTTAGTGATATAGCGGAAGGGCTGTCGGGTAAGGTTTGCCTCTTTGCAGATGATACCAAAATCTGCAATAGAGTAGACACCCAGGAAGGTGTAGATAACATGAGGAGGGATCTAGCTAAGCTTGAAGAATGGTCTAGAATTTGGCAGCTGGGATTTAATGTTAAAAAATGTAAGGTCATGCATTTGGGCTGCAGCAATCCAAGGGAGAAATATAGTATGGTAAGGGAATACAACCCACTTGTCTGGACTGGTCTAGCAGGACTCAAGGAAAGGTTATTATTTGGTAAGTAAAATGTCACCTTCTGTCCCATCCAGTATTAGACTCCCATATAGACGACTTGGTTGAATGTTGCTATCAAATAATTTTAATGATTGCTTTAATGGTTGAAACTGAATGTGGGTCTCTTTATTGCAAAGAAGGCCCTTAGCACATCTTGTAATGTCTTTTACTGTATTGCCAATTTATAGGCAGAGGATTCTGCTGTGCAGGTGGACATGATGTAAGGAAATGTCAGTTTGACGTGCACCCTTGTTGTTCACTCCAAAGACTTTGGTCTAAAGCTGCTACTGTTTGGTTCTGCTTCTTTCTGGCATTTGAAACTGGCACCTCTAGACCCTGCATGCCAGCTGCCTTTTGCTCTCTACCTGCTCTTTCCTCCACTTAGCCCTACTACTGTTGCTGCTTCCAATCCAGTCTGGGCATGGCCCCATAGCATACATGGATTTGTAGTTGTGATTTTTCCCTTACCTCCCCTAAGATAATCAGAATTACACATCTAAACATGCAATGGAGCAAAACCAGGAGTGGATCATCTGGTTTGGTTGAGATGGGGTTGGTGGCAATTGCCCCTTTATTCTTACTGGAGCAGTCCCTTAGAGCACAGTTGAAAAGCAAATGATATTTGCCTTTACATCAGACTTCTACTCTCCCCCCCCCCCCTGCTTCCAGATGTCAGATTCAGAGGGAGACACATTGCTCCCCCCTTCCACTTCCAATTGTCAGGTTCAGAGCTGGAAAGGTCTTCAGTTATGGTCTGTGGAAAAGTTGGCAACCCTAACCACCTGATGTTCAAACACCTGAAGCAAAGATGTGTTTGACAGAGCCAGTGAACTTGTGCTCCTCATGTCTCCTTTCTACAACTGTCCTGGGTTGAACTACAGGAGTCTGAAGCCAGAGCTGACAGCCATATCCTGCATTATGTGTCTAAAACATGAAATGGTAGTAGGAAATAGTATGTTTCTCAAAGAAGGGCCAAGTTAGGGATAAAGGTAGCATTAGTTACAGGGTTGACTCACGTCTGCAGTACCACCACTGTACACTGAAATTCCTGCTCCCTTCCTATCTGGCTCAAATACCCGGCTAGGATTGCCATCTAGTGATGATTTTTCAGGACAGACTGATCCAGTCATGATTTTACTCCATTTCATGATATTGCTGTTGCTTTTCCTGATGCCTTTTGGCCAGTCTTGGTTTTGAACTTCAATCCCCAATGCAATGCAATATTTATAATCCCTAATTCTGCGCATAAAAATACTGTAGATGCTGCAGATCGTATAATATATCAGGATAGGGCTGCTTGAAAGGAGGAACATTTAAAAGCAATATCAGGACTGTAAACAAAGTTTCAGACTCAACACAGGAATTTTACCTACATCACTTGGAGAGGTAATCAGATTTTGGAGCAATTTAAGTGCTTACAAGTGTTTCCATTCTTGGATTACTCTCTAACCAGTCTAGTTTTCAGGATATGTACCCACAATGAATATACATGAGGCAGATTTGCATACAATTGAGGCAGTGCATGCTAATCTTATGCATATTCATTGTGGATACCCTGAAAACCATACTGCCAACTCCAGGAATGGTTGTGAAACACCGCTTTTTACAAGAACATGCTCACATTAATAGACAAAGTATTTAATATACATACCACAGATATACAGTATGTTCTCCTATAATGCGATAGTTCCATTCCTAGAAAACCTCTCGATAAAGCAAATTTGTGCTATAGAAATAATGGCACTTATGTTTAGTCGAAAATATTTTTATTGAGACAAACATTATTCCAACATACAGTCGTGCTGCACATATCGCATGAAGTTAACCGATCAAATTTTTAACTATCCAACACCATTTGCAACACCTTTCTGGTGGAAGTAAGTGAAGGAGGATCACTGTCTTCTTCATCTTCTTCTGCTCTTTGGTTTTGGATGAAAAGTTGTAACACTAGATGTGGATGGCTGTGGTTCATTGTCCTCTTGATGTGTCTTTGGTGGCTTAAAATATAAATCCAGTTTCTGTTGCTTTGCAAGCACCCTCCTTTGATACTTGTATGCTTCCAAACATGCCCAGGTGCTGCATGTGGCCATCCCGCTATGTTCTGCATCATAATCATCATCTTCCAGCCACTAGATAGCTGTGCTGTTTTTAGCTGTCGTGAGGGAGCCTTCTAGTTTTTGTCATTGTCTTCATCTTCTGCTTCACCCATCAGCAACACATTGTTGCAACTCTTCAGTGGTGAGATCATCAGGCTGAGCCCCTTGAAGCTCTTTAACATCTTGATGTTCTACTTCCTCAAATCCCACCTGCTTTTCTAATTTAACACAGCTGGCAGTGATTCTTTTTTATTTGGTCTGAAGGTTAAAAACCTTCAAAATCACAAATTAAATCCAAGATAAGTTTCCACCACACATGATGCAAGCATTGTTTTTATACCTCATTCCAAGCTTTTACAAAGTTATCCATGGCCATTTTTGTTATCTCTCTTCCAAAATTTTATTGCAGTTTCAGCATTTTCCTTTCAGTAGTATCAATTAGCATCTTTATCTTAAATAGTAAGCTTTGAATGCTGCTATCACACCATGGTCAAGCAGCTATATCAGAGACATGGTATTCGTTGATAAAAAGACAAACTTGACATTTAGATTGAGTTCAACTGCCATCAGGGGATGGCTTGATGCATTATCTACTATTAGAACTTTGAAAGCCATGTTCCTCCTCTTGCAATAATTTTGATATTGATGATGCAATCCTCAGCAAAAATATCAATGCAGATTTGGGCAGTCATCCATCCTATCTCCAGGAACAAGCAGGAATGAGTCTTCACATATGGGTACGTCGGTACCGACGGAGCCTACGCGGGAATGCTCCCCAGCGTCCAATCAGAAAACTTTTGGGAGCATCCCACAGCGCCTGCGTGCTGCCTTCCCGCCTTTCCCAACTGTCTCTCCTCAGTTCTTCTTTTTCCGCGGAGCCAGCAGGTCGTGTTCCTGTCACCGCAGAAGAATTTCCTTATTTTTTCTTTATTTCTTTTCTGTCACGTCTGCCTTCTTCAACGCTGTACCGGTACCGCCGGTCTTTGTTCTTTTCTTCTTGTAAAAAAAAAAAACCACATCTTTTTTCCGTTCTTTTTCTTCAGGTGCACTTCAGTTTTGGGCCTTAGGCCCAAAACTTTTTTTCCTTAAATATGGAGAAGCCTGCCTCAGGTTTTAAAAAGTGCACAAAATGTGGCGGTACTATTTCCGTCACCGACACCCATGACTGGTGTCTAAAATGTTTAGGTCCTGACCATTCCATAACAGATTGTGTGTCCTGTTCCATGATGTCTAAAAGAGGTCGGCAGAACCGAGCTGCCAAGCTCAGTACCCTGTTTCCCTCTGATGCGGCTTCGGTGGCATCGACGTCTTCCAGGGCTGCTTCTTCCTCACATGGATCTCAGGTAACTAAACATAAATCCAGCCAGTCCTCGAAGGGTAGATCTCCTTCTAAGCATCGAGATGCCTCTGGCCTTGCCCTCGAGGATTCTGCACTGGCAAAATTACCCCGGCGGGAGGCTTCGGCCTCTAAAGCATCATCATCGGGGTTCCAGGATGATCTCGATGGCGTGGCCTCGACAGATCTCCTGGTGCCATGCTCTGGGGTACGGGTGGCTTCCACCGGTACCGACTTCCAGACATTGGCGTCGTCAATGGATCAGAGGATTCTGTCCATCGAATGCAGTCTGGCGGCTTTCCTTGTGGCATAGATGCCCGTGGTACCGCAACAGACTACTCCGCCGGTACCGGCTCTAGCATCGCCATCGGCACCGATCCCGGTACCGGTGGCATCGACGTCCGCTATGCCGGTACTCTGTCCTCTGAAGCCCTCCGGTACCGATACCCCGGTACTGGTGATTCCCGATACCGATCCCGGTCGATACAGGTATCGGGCTTTGCAAGAGCATCCGGACAGACGATACTTCGATTCCTCTGAGGATTCTGAAGAGTCGGTCGATGCAGTGATGCTTCTTCCACAGGAGGAGTCCTCTCCTAAATGAAGGATGTCTCCTCCAGAGGATTTGTCTTTTCAAGACTTTATCAGAGAGGTGGCTTGGGGTCTCTCTATTACAGTGGCACCTGAATCAGAGCCCAGAGCCAAGGAGTTACATATTTTACAATATCCTAAAACTCCTAAAGAGGCAGCTACCTTACCTATTCATGAGATTCTGTATGATCTCATGTTGAGGATGTGGGAAGCACCTCTAACCACCTCTCCTCATTCTCGCAGGTTGGATACCATGTATCGTGTCCCTCGTTGTCCTGGTTTCCATAAAACTCAACTTCCTCACCACTCTATTGTGGTTGAGTCTGCAATGAGAAAGATTAGAAGTGCCAAATGACATGCCTCTAATCCTCCAGGACGTGAATGTAGAACCCTGGATGCTTTCGGAAGAAGAGTCTTCCAAGCTTCCATGCTTGCTGCGAGAATTAATTCCTACAGTCTTTACATGGGAATGTTCTTAAAAGAAGTCACTGACCATTTGAAGACTTTAAGTCCTTTTATGTCTGAAGATAAAAGGCAGGAATTTCTCACTGGGCTCAAACATGCCCAGGATATCTCCAAATTCTCCAACCATGCAGCTTTTGACTCCTTTGAATGCGTAAGCAGAGCCACAGCTATTGCCATAGGTGCACGTAGGATTGCTTGGCTTCAAGCATCTGATTTGGAGATCTGGGTTCAAGATGAATTGGGAAATATCCCTTGTACAGATGAGAACCTGTTTGGTAAGGATTGGCAAGCAAAAGCCAATCAGATGGATGCTGAAAATTCTGCTTTGGATAGACTATCCTTATCTACAGCTGCTCCTGCTAAGAAAAGGTTGTACAAGAAAACACCTTTTTCTAAAAAGGGAAGATTCTATCCTACTTATGGTCAGCGGGCATCTTCTGCAGCTCAGTTCCCTTCCAAACGTCAGCAATCCTCCAAACAGAGTAAAGCAAAGGCTGCGAGGCCTGCTCCAGCCCAGCAACCTCAGCCCCCTCAGGGCCTTTGACTTTCTGCTAGAGAACTTAGCCTTCCTGGCTCTAGAAGGACCAGAGCCCTCCACCATTCCAGGAAGGTTATGTCACTTTGCTCCCAGGTGGGGGCAAATTACAGCAGAGCATTGGACACTCTCCATCATAAGAGAGGGGTACAAGCTTCATTTTTCAAGCTTGCCCCCTCTCGCAAGAGTGCACCAGTTCAATTCTCCAACCTCCCTCCTCAGCCTGTTGGAGCAGGAGGTTGCCACTCTTCTTGCCCAGGGGTCCATAGAGGAAGTGCCTTTTCAACAACAGGGCACAGGGTTCTACTCCCCCTATTTTCTTATTCCAAAGAAAACAGGGGGCTTCAGACCCATCTTAGATCTCAGAGAGTTGAACAGATTCCTAGTTAAAGAAAAATTCAAGATGGTTTCTCTAGGAACTCTGCTACCATACCTTCAGAGTCCGGATTGGCTTTGTTCTCTAGATCTCAAGGATGAGTACACTCATGTTCTCATCCATCCATCTCACAGAATGTTCCTTCGGTTCCTTTTTCAGGAAAAGCACTATCAATACAAAGTGCTCCCTTTTGGTCTGGCCTCTGCACCAAGGGTGTTCATGAAATGCATGGCAGTGGTTGCTGCTTTTCTGCGCACCCTGGGAATATTCGTCTTCCCTTACCTGGACGACTGGCTCATTCGAGCTCCCACTCAATCAGAGGCCAAGGCTTCTCTCACCTGCACAATGCGTATCCTTCAGTATTTAGGGCTGGTAATAAACATCCCAAAATCCAATTTAGTCCTTACTCAGTCCCTGGAGTTTATAGGGGTGTTGCTGGATACCACAAGGGCAAGGGCCTATCTTCCCCAGGCCCGTTGCCTTCGCTTGGTGCAGATAGCTTCTCAAGCAAAGTTGAAGCCCCTACTAACTGCTCAAGAGATGTTACAGTTACTAGGCCACATGGCATCCACCGTACATGTGGTACCATATGCTCGCCTTCACATGAGAGCGGCTCAGTGGACTTTATCCACCCAATGGACCCAGGCAGTAGGCTGCCTGTCAGACAAAATAGCAAACACAAGTTGCCTCATTTTGTCCCTCCAGTGGTGGAAGTCCCCTCAAAACTAGTTGCTGGGGTCCCCCTTTCAACAACCTGTACCCCAAGCAACTCTTACAACAGATGCTTCTCCAATGGGCTGGGGAGCTCATCTTCAGGACCTCTCCACCCAGGGCATCTGGTCCCCACAAGAGACTTGTCTACATATCAATCTCTTGGAACTCAGAGCAATCTTCCTTGCTCTGCGAGTTTTCCACACCCTGCTCAGCCACAAGACGGTCCTTATCCACACGGACAATCAGGTAGCCATGTTCTATGTAAACAAGCAGGGAGGGACTGGCTCTCTGTCGCTTTGCAACGAAGCTCTGTGACTGTGGGCCCTCGCCAGAGAGCATCACATTCATCTTCTGATTGGTAACCCAAATACAATTGGTCACGATTCACGAAGTGAAAAATATCACAAAACGTAAAAATCACTCCAATGTACACATGTGTGTTTCTATTTAAATAAGACTATTTAAATAGAAACACACATGTGTACATTGGAGTGATTTTTACGTTTTGTCACATTCATCTTCTGGCAGTTTATCTTCCAGGTATTCAAAACTCTTGGGCGGACAGACTCAGTCGAGTTCTGTTTCCACACGAGTGGTCCCTACATCTGGACCAGGTATCCAAGATTTTTCGAATTTGGGGAACCCTGGACATAGACCTCTTTGCAAGTCCGTGGAATGCCAAACTTCCCTGGTTCTGTACCAGAACTCCGGCTCAGGGGGCTCAGGCAAGGGATGCTTTCCTCCTTCACTGAGGTCAAGACTTCCTGTATGCCTTTCCACCCATTCCCCTGATTCCCAAAACCCTGTTCAAGCTTCAGAGAGACAGAGGCCACATGATTCTCATAGCTCCACATTGGCCACGGCAAGTGTGGTACCCTCTGCTTCTACATCTCTCTCAAGCTCCCTCCCTAGAGTTAGGGTCTGCTCCAGACCTCCTCTCTCAAGAGGACAGAAGGTTATGGCATCCCAATCCCCAGTCTCTGCATCTCAGGGCTTGGTTGCTGAAGGCCTAGATCTCCAGGATCTTCATCTTTCTCAACAGGTGAAAGATGTTCTTTATGCTTCCAGAAAACCTTCCACTAGACTTTCGTATGCTGTCAAGTGGAGGAGGTTTACCATCTGGTGTTCTGAGAAGGGTCTTAACCCCCGTGCCATACCTCTGGAATCGTTGCTGGATTATCTCCTTCATCTGTCTAATGCAGGCCTTAAGACAAATTCAGTAAGAGTCCATTTGAGTGCTGTTGCAACTTCCCTTAGGCCTCTAAATGGACAACCTATTTCCTCTCACCCTCTTGTAGCAAGATTCATGAGAGGCCTCCTTTTAACAAAGCCTCCCATTAGACCACCCCCGGTGACATGGGACTTAAATTTGGTTCTTGGTCAGCTTATGAAGCCGCCTTTCGAACTTTTAGCTACCACCTCCTTGAAATACCTTTCTTGGAAAGTTATCTTTCTCATTGCAATCACATCTGCACGCCGCATCAGTGAATTGTAAGCACTAGTAGCTAATCCACCTTATACAAGGTTCCATCATG
This sequence comes from Ichthyophis bannanicus, assembly GCA_033557465.1. Classification (NCBI taxonomy): domain Eukaryota; kingdom Metazoa; phylum Chordata; class Amphibia; order Gymnophiona; family Ichthyophiidae; genus Ichthyophis; species Ichthyophis bannanicus. The sequence goes on along the minus strand of CM066032.1, from coordinate 1,336,357,306 downwards.
ACAAGGTGTGGTCCTTAGGACTAATCCACACTTTATGCCTAAAGTGGTCTCGCCTTTTCATCTCAACCAGAAGGTCTACCTACCTGTCTTTTTTTCCAGGACCTCATGCATCAAGTGCAGAGAGGAATCTTCATACCCTGGACTGTAAAAGAGCTTTGGCCTTTTACTTACAAAGGACACAGCAACATAGAAAGTCTTCCCAACTCTTTGTTGCCTTTGATCCTTCTCATTTGGGACAACCAGTCTCCAAGAGAACACTTTCTAACTGGATTGCCCAGTGTATTTCTTTCGCTTATCAGAGCAAGAACCTTTCTCTGGAGGGCCATGTCACAGCTCACAATGTGAGAGCCATGGCAGCCTCAATGGCTCATCTGAACTCTGTATCTATCGATGACATCTGTCGAGCAGCCACTTGGGCCTCGGTTCATACCTTCACAGCCCATTACTGCTTGGACAAGGACTCCCGCCGGGATGCCTTGTTTGGTCAGGCTGTTCTTAAACACCTGTTCCATATTTAATCAACTCCTACCCACCATCCCTCATGGGATGCCAGAGATCCTGGTGGAGAAGTGCAGCCCTGATCTCCAGGAACAAGCAGAAATGAGTCTTCAAATATGGGTATCGTCGGTACCGATGGAGCCTGCGCGGGAACGCTCCCCAGCGTCCAGTAAGCATCCCAAAGCGCCTGCGCACTGCCTTCCCGCCTTTCCCAACCGCCTCTCTCCAGTTCTTCTTTTCCGCGGAGCCAGCAGGTCTTGTTCCTGTCACCGCAGAAGAATTCTTTATTTTTTTTCTTTATTTTTCTGTGTCGCGTCTGCTTTCTTCGACGTCAGACCGGTACCGCCGGTCTTTTCTTTCTTAAAAAAAAACAAAAAACTTTTCTTTTTTCAACTGTGCATTTTCGGTATGGGCCTTAGGCCTGAACATTTTTTCTCCTCATGGAGAAGCCTGCTTCTGGGTTCAAAAAGTGCATGAAGTGTGGCGGTACTATTTCTGTCACCGACACCCATGACTGGTGTCTAAAATGTTTGGGGCCTGACCATTCCATCACGGATTGTGTCCCCTGTACCATGATGTCTAAAAGAGGTCGGCAGAACCGAGCAGCCAAGCTCAGTACCCTGTTTCCCTCTGATGCAGCCTCGGTGGCATCAACGTCTTCCAGGGCTGCTTCTTCCTCCCATGGATCTCAGGTAACCAAACATAAATCTAGCCGGTCCTCGAAGGGCAAATCTCCCTCTAAGCATCGAGATGCCTCCGGGCTTGTCCTCGAGGATTCCGCACCGGAAAAATTACCCCGGCGGGAAGTTCTGGTTTCCAAAGCATTGTCTATGGGGTCACAGGTTGACATCGATGGCTCGGCCTCGACCGATCACCTGTTGCCGTGTTCTGGGGTACCGGTGGCCTCCACTGGTACCGACATCCAGACTCTGGTGGCGTCGATGGATCAGAAGATTCTGTCCATGCAGCGCACCCTAACGGCGTTTTATGCAGGCTTCGACGCCTTCGGTACTGCAACACATGCAGTGAAATGATGCAGTAACTAGGTTTTTCAGGGGTGTGGGGGTGTGCGCGCATATGTGTGGGTCAGTTCCTCTGGGTTGGTTTCTACGTGGAACTGCACATAAACAAACATAAATATCATGCTATACTGTAATTGTTCTCTAATATATCGGTCATGTTGGGGCAAATTCACGCTTTTAAAACACATGCTGTAGGAGAACATACTGTACACCCAAACTACATCTCCTGCTACCTTTCAGCCTAAATAAACAAACCTGAATAGTTTTTTTTTCCATACAGCATGATGCTGTATGCAACAGGTTAATGGAATCAGAAGGTTAATGCAAGAGGACAAGGAGTTGCCATGTTTGAATGGCTGGTCTGGTCCCTCCTTCCTCTGACACGAGCCTACATCAGAGAAGGGAGGGATCAGGGCAGTATGCAAATATGGAGTCGGAAAGACCCGTGTGTGTTGTTTTTCAATTTGATGTCCGCTCTACTGCTGCCGCCGCCAAGGGAACAAGAAAAGCGGTGGTGGTGCAAGGGCAAGCAACGTGGGGGGAGTCGAGGCCGAAAATCCCAAATGTGCCCCTATTTCTTTTGTGCCCTGTGCGGCTGCACCTCTAGCACAGGACTAGGTGTGGCATTGTGCATAAGATTGGCATCTACTGCCTCCACTGTATGCAAACCACTGTCATGCATATTCAGTGTGGGTATCCTGAAAACTAGACTGGATAGAGAAACATAGGAAAATTATGACAGAAAAAGACCGCATGGCCTATCTAGTCTGTCCTTCCATATCAACAACTGTAACAGTCCCCTTTTTCCTTTAGAGATCCCCTGTGTTTGACCCATGCTTTTTTGAATTCAGATACTGTCCTCATCTCTACCACCTCCACTGGGAGACTATTCCATGGATCCACCACTCTTTCCATAAAGAAGTATTTCCGCATATAGCTCCTGAATCTACCCCCTTTCACCCTCATCACATGTCCCCTAGTAGCAGAACTTGCTTTCAATTGAAAGAGACTCGCCGCCTGTGCATTTATGTAATTTGGCAGTAGAGAGATCGCAGATCATATCACCTCTATTCCGCCTTTCCTCTAAGGTGTGCATATTTAGATCCTTAAGTCTGTCCTCATATGCTTTATAATGAAGACCACTAACCATTTTAGTAGCCACCCTCTGTACCGACTCCATCCTGTTTATATCCTTTTGAAGGTGCAGTCTCTAGAATTGTACACAATACTCCAAATGAGGTTGCACCAAAGACTTCTACAGAGGCACTATCACCTCCGTTTTTCTGCTAGCCATTCCTCTCAGTATGCACCCAAGCATCCTTCTAGCTTTTGCTGTCGCCTTTTCTACCTGTTTAACTACTTTAAGATCATCTGACATGACCACGCCTAGGTCCAGCTCTTCTTTAGAGGACAAAAGTACTTCACCCCCTATACTATATTGCTCTTTTTGGATTACTGCAGCCCAAATGCATGACCTTGCATTTTTTAACATTAAATCCCAGCTGCCCAATTCTAGACCATTCTTCAAGCTGAGCTAGATCCCTCCTCATGTTATCTACACCTTTGTGGGTTTCTACTCTATTGCAGTTTTTGGTATCATCCGCAAAGAGGCAAACCTTACCCGACAGCCCTTCCGCTATATCACTAACAAAGATGTTAAACAGAATCGGACCAAAGGCAGATCCCTGGGGCACACCACTGTTAACTTCTATCTCCTGAGAATGAGCTCCATTTACCTGTACCCTTTGTTGCCTCCCACTCAACCAATTTCTAACCCAAGCAGTAACTTTAGGGTCCATCCCTAGGGTGCTCAGTTTATAAGTCGTCTGTGAGGGACAGTGTCAAATGCTTTACTGAAATCTAAATACACCACATCAAGGGCTCTCCCAGTCAAAGAAATCAATCAGATTTTTCTGACAAGACCTGCCTCTGGTGAATCCATGCTGCCTCTGATCCTGTAATCTGCTGGACTCCAGAAACCTCACTATTTTCTCTTTCAGCAGTGTTTCCAATAATTTACTCACCACCAAAGTTAAACTAATGGGCCTGTAGTTTTCAACCACATCCTTACTTCCGATTTTGTGTAAAGGCACCACATGAGCCTCTCTCCAGTCCTTTGGCACCACTCCCGACACCAACGAGGCATTGAAAAGGTCAGTCAGTGGAGTTGCTAGAACGTCCCCAAGTTCCCTCAGTATTCTAGGGTGTATCCCATCCGGTCCCATTGCTTTGTCTACTTTAAGTTCAGCTAGTTTCTCACGAACACAGTCTTCTGAAAATTCTTCAAGATGTCACTCGCTTCTTTTCCTGTTTGTGGGTGTTTTCTGAGGTCCTGCTCCTGGTTCTTCAACTGTGAGCACAGAACAGAAATATTTGTTAAATAATTCCGCTTTATTCTGATCAGCTTCTACATATTCCTCCCCTTCACCCTTGAGTCTGACAATACCACTTTTGCCCTTCCTCTTCTCACTAACATATCTGAAAAATGTCTTATTCCCCATTTTATTGCATTGGCTATTTCTTCCTCTTTTTGAATCTTTGCCTTCCTGACTACTTTTCTAGCTTCTCTAAGTTTTTCGAAATATGGATGCCTGTCTTCCTCTCTCTGTGATCTCTTGTATTTCATGAAGGCCTTCCTCTTTTTCTTCACCCTTTCAGCTACTTCTTTTGAAAGCCATAGCAGTCATCTTTTCCTTTATACCTTTATTTAGCATTTTAACAAAAAGATTGGTTGCCCTTAAAATATCCCTTTTCAGTTTTGCCCACTGTTTTTCTACATCCCCCAGCTGTTCCCATCCCGCTAACGACTCCCTGAGGTATCGGCCCATCTTGGCAAAGTTAGTTTTCCTAAAGTCTAAGACCCTCACTTTTGAATGGATTCTAATAGCCCTAGTCCTAATACTGAACCACACCATCTGGTGATCTCTGGATGCAAAATGATCTCCCACTATAACATCAGAAACACTTTCACCATTGGTAAACACCAAGTCCAGTATGGCCCCTTCACGTGTGGGGTCTGTTACCAATTGCCTGAATTATTCTCTCTGTAGAGAATCCAGGATCTCCTTACTTCTAGATGATACTGCAGCAGGAATGTGTCAATCAACATCTGGCATATTGAAATCCCCTATTAGTATCACTTCCCCTTTCCTAGCAACACTGCATATGCCTTCAATTAACTCTCTGTCCACCTCTTCCTCTTGTGAAGGAGGTCTGTATATCACGCTAATGCAAATAGATTTATTTTTCCCTCTTTCTAGTTTAACCCATAGTGCCTCCTCTCTCTCTTTTAAGCTCTCTAATTCCAAGGCTTTAATATTATGTTTTACATATAGTGCCACTCCTTCTCCCTATCCTTTCTGAATAGCCTGGTATAGTTACATCCCAATCATGGTTTTCTGTGAACCATGTTTCTGTAACTGCCACTAAATCCAAGTCAGCCACTCCCACCAAAGCTTCAACATCAGGGATCTTATTTACCATGCTACGGGCATTTATACACACTGCTTTCCATATGTTACCCTTTTTACCCATTTCCATTTAAGGTATTTAATGTTTCACTTACCTGGGGGCTGTCTTCACCCATCCCCAATGAATCTAGTTTAAAGCCCTCTTCAGTAGATTAGCCAGTCTACTACTGAAGATGTGTCGACCTTTCTTGGACAGATGGACGCCATCTCTGCTCTGCAACCCTGGAAATAGCATTCCGTGGTCCAGGAAACCAAAACGCTCTCGATGACACCATCCAAGCAGCCATGCATTCATCTCCAGGATGCGAGCCTCTCTGTCTTGGCCTTTACCCTCAACAGGGAGAATTGAAGAGAACACCACCTGTGCACCTATCTGCTTCACCCTCTGTCCCAGAGCCATGAAGTCCCTCTTCATATGCTCAGAGGAATACCTGGCAGTATCATTTGTTCTGACATGGATTAGCAACATTGGGTAATAGTCAGTGGGCCTGATGAGTCTCGGCAAACTCTCTGTAACTTCTTGGATTTTGGCACCTGGCAGACAGCTTATCTCTCTAGACATCAAGTCTGGTCAGCAGATGGACGCCTCAGTTCCCCTCAGAAGAGATTCACCATCCACCAGTACCCTTCGCTTCCTTGTGGTCACTGATTCTGCAACTTTGGGGTTGTTGAGCTCTGGTTCTTCCCTTTCCAGAGATGCTTTCACCTCCTCCACTTCCAGGGCTGCATAATGGTTCTTCAGTTCAAGGGCTGGAGCAGTTGGATTGGTGATTCTGCAGGCCCTGGTGACTTGTGTCCAGTCTTCATCATTCTGTTGGCACCCATCTTCTCTTCTGCTGGAGAGCTTGGTTGTTTCAAGAAGCATATCATCAATGTATTTCTCACTGTCTTGAATGCTCCTCAGCTTTGTCTAATCCTCTCCGAGTTCCTCCACTTGTTTCCTTGAGCTTCAACATGCAGGCACCCTGCACATGGAACCGGTCCTTCAACTGGCATGTGGACCTCAGTCTGGACAGAGGCAGAAGCTGTAACGGGGGGCAACAGCTTTAGCGATACGATTTTTCCCAGCCATTGTTCTGTTCATGGAGCTTAGGTATCTGTTAAAGCAAAAGAGAGAGATCTACCAAAGTACCAGCTGAGAGTAATCCAAGAATGGAAATACTGTGTTAAGCACCCAAATTGCTCCAAAACCCGGTTACCTCTCTCTCAAGTTTTGTAGGGAAAACACATGTGTTGAGCCTGAGGCTTTGTTTTGCAGATACTTTGCCTCTGATGTCATCTTTTCCTTAAACCATCTTTTTTGTGTTGTTTGTGTACTATTTGCCTAGCCATGGCAGCTTGACAACTAGGGATTTTTAACATAGTCTTCAGTAGCTTAACAGAGTTTACATATGTAGGTGTGTCTTTGTCTTCTTGATGGTTGGGGCTGAGGGTGCCCCCAAGGCCAGGTACGGAAACAGTTGTGTTGGGGTCTGTTACTCTGCCATTCTCCTCTCCTCCCCTGCACAGCTAGTAAGAGTCCCGAGGAATATTTAGAACCTCCTCCACGCTAGTGAAAAGCAATATCCCAGTCCAAAGAAACTACATGGTAGCCCACAGGAATATATGGCTAAAAGGCCCAATTTGATGGGTTTTCTCAAGGTGAATGAAGTATATTCAAGAAGGGCAGTAAAAAGAGTCAGGTACATGGGCCAGAAATGCAATCTCACACTGGGTTCTGTAGCTAAGCTTCTAGTCCTCTATTACTCCCTTGCTCTCCCTGGCATTTCTCTTAATCTCTCACAATGCCTTTAGTAGTAAAGGTGATGAACTCTCTTCTGGTATTCAAAAGTATGTTTCACAGTGCATAAAATGGTTGTGTTTCTCTCTGTTGAATGTGCAGCTTTTTTCCTTTGTATGTGGGATCCAGACAGAACTCTTTTTCTCCTTTCTTCTCACATCATGTGGTTATATAACCATGACCCCTTTCCAGTTTAGTGCAGTCAGTCTCTACATCAGACAATAGTTGTTCTCTGAGAATTACTGCTCTCAGTCTTTTCTTTCTTCATGACCTGTCCTAGATCAAAGTCAGCAGGACTTGGGTTCTACCTTCTACTGTGCATTTAGACCCTTCACTTGTGCCCCAGTACTCCTCACCTTCATTTCTCAATGCCCTTTTCCTTTCCCTTTCCCCTTCAGGGTTGGACTTAAAAGGTTCTCCTGAGCTCCATGCGTGTACTCCTCTCCTGAGTTCCTTTCCCCATTCTCCTTTCTCCCTCAGGGTCAGAACCTAGAACTCCTCTCTGTGGGATCTCTTCTCTTCTCTTCTGATTCCTTCTCGGAATGCACTCTGGGGCAAGTTGGAGGAGCTTTTTCACCCTTACCCTTCTCCTTTCTCCAGTAGAGTAGTGGGGAAAGCCTCTTTACCAGGTTGTCTCCTCCCTTGAGGAAGGCCACTTTTCAACTCCTACATCTTTCTTTCTCTGGTCTCCTATTTTGGCATCCTGCAATATATGGTAGAAAATGACCATATAGTCCATCCAGTCTGCTCATTACACCAGCTTCTCATAGTTTCAATCCCTTATTCTCCCTCAGACATCTTCTGTATTTGCCCCATGCTTTTTTGAGTTCAGACAGATATTACTTGCCTCTCCGCTGGTTTCTAATCCAGTCAATCATTTTGCAGTCTGTACACAGGTCGCTCAGTTTATTTGTCATCTACACAACAGTATGTCAAAGGTCTTGTTGAAATCCAAGTACATCACAACCTACTCAGATTTATCAACGATTCCATTAAGTTCTTCAACACCAAAGTCATACTAGTTGGCCTTTAGTTTCCAGCCTTATCCTTACTTCCACTTTGGTGAAAAGAAATCATATCCAGTTGTCTCCAGTCCTCTGGTACCTTTCTTGACTAAAGCAGCCATGTTGAGCTTAAGGAACTTGCATTAGCCTACCTCCTTTGAATATTTCGCTCTTCTGACTCACCTTGGTATGTGTCTAAGGAGGTCCTCCCTCTTTGCTGGGATTTAAAAAAATCAGCAGATTTATAATTTGATTCAGTAGTGTTGCAGAAGTTCATGTTTATGCTTTTCATTTAGAGGACAAATAAACCTTATGCACCAAATAATCAGTTTCCTAAGTGATGAGTCAGCTTGGTGTGGTAACCATCAGCGTAAGTAATTTAGAAACTGACTTTAATAATAAAAACATGAGCAACCTGTTGGTGGAAAGAAATTAAAGAGTAGACAGAACAGAAATGGAAAAGCAATTATCAATGCAATTACAGTAAGGATTAAGCAACCAGCATTTTAATGATATTTTTTTTTATTGTGCGAGATGGTATTTTGGTTTATGCTTTATAAAACATGCTTATAGGCTGTGTCAGCAGTGTTATTTCTCAATTGCAGTTGCAAAGACTATTTCTGCAGTTCATCACAAAATGTCAGATTTGCTCAGCATGTAATTTAATCTTACGCTTGAAAGCACCTGCATTACCTGGTTATCATGGAATTATTCTTTAATAAAAAAATATGCTTTGTGATCTATATTTCATTAATTTGACGAGTCATTTTATTGATTAGCACAGATGCCATGAACCCACAGTTTGTCACAGTTATTGGCTCTCTGTCCGCTTTTACTGGCACCATAGAGTTCTTAGCCCTTTGGGTTCTTTACAAAAATGCTTTTCTTAATTTGCAAAACAAAAACCTGTGAAATCTGGCATGACGATTTCTGTTTCTCTCTTTACCGTCAATTTGTAACCTGCATTGTATCTGCAAAACGTTACGGGAAGAAACATGTAACAAGACTCATCTATCTTAAAATGCACTAAAATGGTGATTTAGTTACTAAGACTTTTTTATGTTTTAGAAATATAAAAGTTTAGATTTCCATCCTACCAACTTAGGAAATGTTTTGGTCGATCTACGGTTGGAGCAAAGTGAATTTATTGTTCCTGATTTTAGTTGGCTGTCTGATTTCATCTATTGCGTTTAAAATTGACAAATTATAATTTGAATGATTTATTTTTGAAGCTAGATATTAATGATTAGGGGTTTCAAAAGCAATCTTGAATGCTGAATTAAACATATCTAATGGAGAAAAAAAACAGCTGAGAAACAGTTAATGGAGGAGTACATTTATTTATTTGTAAACTGGCTATGAAGCAGTGAGCTTGCTGATTTTAAAGGTGATTTATGTGTTTAGCGGTTCAGGCACAAAGTGAGTGCTGTTGGGGGCGCGGCTAGGAGGAACCACCCGCCCTTCCTGGCAAAGAAAGTGGTGAAGGTTCACTTCAGTCTTGGAATAGATTTACAGCAAACTTAGGTTACCCAGGCAGTCCTCTCACGGCGAGAAAAAAGGAATTCATATATTAAATAGTAAGCCTTGTCAACAACTTGGCAAACTTTTAAGAAATACATTTTTTGCTTTACAGCAGATTCCTACATAAACAGCATTACCTTCATGAGTTTTTTCTTAATTGTCTGTCTTTTTGAAATGATGATGTTTTGATATCAAAACATTAGGATAGCTATTTAAATATTTTGATAAAAACATAATTACTCCCCCCCCATCCCTTTTTTTAATAGCTAGTGAATTCTGTTTGGAGATAATGTTTTTTGATGATTGATCCTTGTAGCCTCCGTATGCATGTCAATTCTGTCATCAAATAAAAATCTGTGTGCATGTGCAGTAGAGAGTTCCTTTTCCTACAAAGGTAACAAAATTGCAATAGAGCCTCTCCTTTTTTCAGTTTTTTTTTAATTTTTGTTTTTAATAGCTGAAAGAAAAACTAAATTAGACTTTGACGTTCCCATTTCTTTGAAAAAATAAAGCTCCTCATATTAGTATATAATAAGGTTTTTTTTCTTTAATTTGGACCAGTTTGTTTAATATTCATCCTTTAATAGGGTTTTATGTCTCCTTGTTTTTATTTCCCCTCCCCCAGCCTTTTGCTGTCTCACTGAGTAATGAGCTATGATATGGTTGGCTGACATCCAAGGCTGAGAGCTTATGATTGGCTAGCTTGGAATGCTTGTATGCACTGATTGGCTTTGAGCCTCTTTGCTTCATATTTTTACAAGCACTAGCATATTCTAGTTGAAAACCTGAAGGTGGAGATGCAAGGTTTGTAACATTGTTTTTTTTCTTTTTGCTTTTATTGTTTGGGGGGGAAAAAAAACCCCGATCAAGTGTAAACGTGAAAGGCTGTCTCTTGGTGTAAAGTGGCAGGCTAACATTTTATGATGTGAAAGGCTTTGGGTGGGGTGCCTCTCGTCCCACGCTGGGCAGTTCTGCTGCGAGTGCTATAACAGAATGAAAAGGGGGTGGCTTGTATATTTAATAAGCGCAAGCTGTGCCAGCGTTGAGCAGTTATTTTCTGCTTTTCTGGACTCGGTGACACAGGTTCAGCAGCATAAAATGACGTTTCTCGATTTGATGTCTTTCTGGGAATCGGAGGTTCATACATATTTCAGACTTGTTGGGAAATGCTTCGAAATTTGAAGGGATTCTTTGTTGTATGACTAGAAAGCCTTTTATGTAAATGTCTCTATGAGGATATACAAAGGCCATTGTTCAGCAGAAGTTTGTGCAAAGAGCTTGCCTCTAGGGCAGGACTGGGACAACCCATGTAAAGCGATAATAGGAACTGATTTTTTTTTCTCCCTCCTGGTGCAGGGAACGGGTTTCAGATATGCAAAGTGCCAGCTAATGTGAAATGCCAAAATATGAGCTTCTTTCCATTGTTTTCGCTGCTGCATCGCAATTGTAATTGCACTGATGCAAAACTGTTTGTCTTGTCTTTAAACCAATATTTAATTTTAACTGTAATAATGATGGGAAACCATGGGCAGCTCATGTTTGTTTCCAAAAAGGTCTAAAACAGTGACCCCTTGAAAGGGTGAAACTGTCAACCACCTTCTGGGATTGTCGAAATAAAATAACTTTTTAGACATTTTTCTCAGATTTAAATGTTAGTTTATGTACTCCTTTAATTTTAAGTTGCATCAGTTGGCATTTCAGAATCAACTACTGACGACTTCTGTTTCAAACGACGTCTTTGATTTTTTTTTAAATAAAGTTTAAAACACTTTGCCTTCAACTGAGCCAGTTCAGTTTTGCTGCTTTGACCTGTTGAATGGCAAATATTTGGCTTTGCAAGAGATCAAAATATTTGTAAATAAAAATATTGAAAGTGTAATCTTTTTTGCTCTATTGCTGTGCAGTGTTTCTTATATATGTATTTGATTTTTCTTCCCTTCACTATCAAAAAATATATTGCTCAGTGTATAGTACATACATCCAGCATTGATTCATAGGAAGAACCCCCCCCCCCCCCCCCACACACACACCTTTTAATTTAAAGGAGAAAAATATTAAGCTTCCAAGGTACTGTTTCTTGCAGATCATGTCACTAAGCCTTAAAAATTAAAACATTTAAGGGCGCTGTGAAGCTATGTGCTTTTAAAAATATTTAGTGACTGCAGTGGAAGAGATTCTTAATAAGGAGCATGCAAATTAATTTGGACATTGACCCAGGAAAGAGTAGGAGACGCTTTTTGGAGAGGATGTTGAAAGCAATGTGCATGTACTTAGTAGTTTTCCCATTTTGCTTTCTTTGGATTGTGTGGGTGGCTGAATGTGTATGTCTACTATATGGATAGCTACCTCCATAGACACACTGTCTATATCTATTATAAGTACACTATGTTGTGTGTCCTCATACTAAAGAACAAACAGGAGGAAATGCTGGGCAAAGTACATCATCAAAATTAAACTCCTTGTAAGCAGAGTAGAAATATACAGAGAATATTTTTATGTTATCTTTGCATCTTGATAGCTCTTTATTTGCGAATTTAAATGGTGACTATGCAAGAACTCGCTGCATTTATAATTTTGTTTGTAAGAGGTGTGAAAACTGAAAAGGCTGAAACACTGGCATTATTTATTTATGTTTATTTGGAAGTTCTAGTAAGCTGTTAACTATCTATAGTGATTTTGTTATATAAAATGAGCTTTTATTGATTTTCTATACATAAATATGGAGCTATCCTATAGATAAATTGTATAAATATCAGAGTTTAAAACCAATGAGAAATTCTTTTAGGAGTTCACTTTGGAGTCTTTCTGTGCTTTTCTATATGCAGTTTTGAAAGAAATTTCAATATCCAATTTTTATTATTTTAATGTTTTAAGGCACACAAAAGTATCTTCTTTGAGCTTAAAACTCTGAAAATAGCTCTCCTAGGAGCTGCTTCCAATACAGTATTTATCTTTTTCATATAAGTGAATGCTTTAGTGAACTTTATGGCATTCTCCTCCTTTTCCTGACAGATTTTATTAGGCCCTTTCATACTGGGAAAGTCTTGTTACCTTTAACAAGAGTCCATAGTAGTATAGCAGCAGCTCAGTCCTTGAGTGCTTTAGAGGCAGCAGGTGGGCTGCTACATATTGGCAGGCCAATGCAGTTACCTTGTATTAGAACCGTACATGAAAGCTCAACAAACTGTTATACAGAAAGTTAGTTCCCTGGTGCTTTAAAACCCATGTATACATGGATCTGCACTACAAGCAGCTTTATCAGCACTCGCCATGCCTATGATAGGATGATGATCTGCACATAAGTTTTCAAAATATTTATGTGCAGGATAAGATTTATGTGTTATATGCAAATGGCATGTACATGCATTTCCGAAGAACCATACATAGTTTAGTATTTCAGAATTGCATGAGCATAACATCTGCACATATGATGGAATCCTATTCTGTGCATATATAATATTGCATAATTGCTGTGTACAGAAAAACATCCCATCAATTGCATGTAGAAGAAAGATATGAACTCTTCACTGGGACTGACTGCAGAACATCAAGATACCCTTTATACCTCCTCAGACCTTTGTACTGAAACAGCATTGCGCTCAGCCTTCTGGTCTTCTGCGCACTTCTCTGCATCTGCTCTGCATAGCTAATTGCTTCATCACCATCAGTTTAAATGAATTTAAATATGCTGTCCACTGCTATCTGCTCAAAGTATTGTGCACAGTTACCTCGTGCAAAACTCATTCTAGCACTGGTAATGTACAAAATTGTGCACTAAAATTGAGCAAACCTGTGCATAAAGCCTAGCACATTTTTACTGCCTTGACCTGTCAGGCTGTGAAATTTTGCTCCTTCAGTGGCATGCAAAACTATACTGTCTCAACAAGGGTAGGTGACTGTTAAACTTTGCTATCCTCCAGAATTTTGCTACCCCAGGTCTTGGGAGAATATCGGTTCAGCCTTCGCTACTGCTATTCCTCTGGGATCCCGAGCAACAGTGCTGACTATGTTCTACTCTGTTTCAAAGGAGCAGCTGCACAGAGATGGGTGCTGATTCAAAACGTCCCAAATTGGTGCCTTGCCCTCTGACACACTATTGAAAGAGTGTAGATGATGTCATATCCTTTTGCTTGCATTTTCTTGAAACCCAAATAATTGAATAAATAAGTTTAATTTTGGCTTTTCCATTGTTTCTAAGTAATTTGGAGGCATTAGTACTGCAGGAGCTAATTTTCTAATTACATGGATGGGTAAGAAATATGAATGTATTTGCACGTTGCAGGTAGTGGCGAATTTTCAGAACCCAAATATTACCTAGGGAATTGATGAGCTTATGTTTACAGTTGCTCTTTACAGATTTTCTAACTTATTTTACATGTATGATTAATTTATACTTCAGAAAATTCAATCTCCAACTTCCCACCCTTGGGAATGCTTCCTTTCAGTATGGGCAAAGTCACCATTCAACAGGCTGTACTTGAGGGAAGCACTCTTGCTATCGTCAGGGATGGACATGTAGGTAGAGACCTCCATGGGGGCTTATCGAAGATTCAGGTTTGTTTACAGGGCTGCTGTTAATTTTGCTAGCAGATCACAGTGAAATAGCGACCAATAGAGGGAGCAAGGTGAATAACACATTCACAGTGATATCTAGAACGAAAAGATCTAAGATAGTCACCCTCCCCAGAGAAGTTGTTAACTGAGAATGAGGAGGCCTGACAACCAGAATCAATGCTTTTAGAGTCGCGCAGCAATGAAATCATGCTTCCATGTTTTACTACCCTTGTTCTATGTAAACTCAATGTGACCTGTTACATTGTAGTATGTTTTTGTTTCAACTGTAAACCGCACTGATTATAATAGCGTGGTATATAAGAAATATAAATAAATAAATAATAGAGGCAAATCAAAATAGAATTAGAGACCCTAGCAAATAAAATATCAGTGTTTCTAGAGTGTCTGGAGACATTAGAAAATGAAGTGGGGAGTAGGATATTACAGAACTTAAGTGCCAGATCAAGATCAGATGCCTTAAAGCGAGAGTTGGGAGATCTTGCCAACAGGAATTGCCATAGCAATGATCACACCTTGAGGCTTCCAAAAGGTCTGGAGGGATCTGATATGAAAGTCTGCTTAGAAAAGATATTAGCCCTTACAAGACTGACCTATAACCTGCTGCTGGAAATTGAGCATATGCAGCAGGTACCCTCCCATCCCCTCCATGGGTCTCAGCATCCTCAGCCATTGGTGGTCAAGTTTCTGAGATACCAGCAGTCCTTACAGCTTTTGATAGCACAGATTTAATTTTAGCAACTAACTCTTGAAAGCTCCAAGATTCTAGTTGCTGCTTATCCGGCTAAAACCACAGCTCAACATTGGAGGAAATTTCTGGCGTTGTTATCCAAGCTCCAAAGATCTTGGGGCCCAGTATGGCCTGCCTTATCCACCACACCTCAAAGTTACATGTAATAATGATACCAACGTATATAAGAATCTGGAGACGTTCTTGACCTTTTACTGCTGAGCTGGAAACCCAATGGATGGCAGCATGATTTTTCCTTTTTTCTAAAGTCCACTTCTGTTATGGTGACACTTATGCTCTGTTTTACATGTTTAATGGTCTTTGTGGACATGTCCTAGGTTCCAGATGTGGAGGCTTCTTGGCCTGTAACTAATCCATTTTCTTTATCATCCTTCTAGAGCAGTACAGACATTTGAGTTATGCTCTCTTGCCAGCAGATGGAGGCAAATCTTAGCAACTTTCAGTGCTGTCATCACTTGGTATATCCACTGGTGGAGCATTGAGAGAAGCCGGTATTTGTCTTCATGCAGCTGGTAGCAACATGTGTAGATAGACCAACTTGCATTGCTGCGCCAATCTCCCCTGGCCTAGACTTCTGTCCTGTGGCCTGTGTGATGGACACCTTTTAGTCCAACATTGCTCAGAGCTTGAGTACGCTTCAGTCTCCTTGAGCTGACAGCTTGCTCTGTGTCCAGCATTGCTACCCATCAGTTGGTGAGCTGCAGTGCAGACAGGACAACTCCACAGATTTGTGGAGAGGGGGTTGGTAAGTTGAGCCCACTCCCCCCCCCCCCTTGCTGTCCTCTAGCTGCATGCTTTTTGTCTTTACCTTTTTTTTTCTGATGTATTTTTTTTTATTCTCCCATTGACGTCAGAGGAGAGATGTATTTGGCTTTCTTCATTATTTGAATAAAGCAGTTCTAAATGTACCCTCCCACCCCCCCCCCCCCCCAAAAAAAAAAAACCTAACAACTTTCTTTTCAGCAGCTGGGCCTCCCAAGCTGCTGTCCCATGGGACAAGTTGCTTCCATGGGCCTTGGAGGTGAACATGGCGGCAGTCGCAGCCAGAAGCCATGTTGTGGGCCTACGGGAGCAACCTGGCCCATGGGCTGAAGACAAGAGGCATGCTGCAGGAAAAGAAGCTGGGGCCAAAGACACAGAGAAGATAGGATACAATTTAAAGAGAGATCACCAATGTATAGGTTGCAGGGGGGCGCTTAAAGACCCTAGCACCAGCCCTGCCAATGATCACCCTCTATGAGTTCCGATGATCTCTCCCAAGGTGCATCTGTTTGGGGTGTGGCTCCAGTGGATTTTCTCCAAGAAGGCCCATATCATGTCATACCAATGGGTCCTCAGTCAAGGCTGGAGTTTTATTAGTTCCTCTTGCAACAGGCCTGCTTTCTTTTTTTTTTAAACGTTTATTTTCATTTTACAACGAACAAAGTAACAACACATCAAAAGAAACAAATACACACATACAATAAAGAAAGCAACCCCAATTACCCCCCACCCCAATGCTTCTTCTCTAAGCTGATTAGAATCATCATATGAGCGCTTACATACAACAATTATTGTACATCAAACAAACAGAAGGAGAATCTATGATACCGGATGAGCATGTGACAAAGATTAATACAGAATCAAACAGTCAACTGAGAGCATCGAAATTTTGAACATAATCGTTGAGCGTCTTCTAGCTAGACCAATAGTGAATAGTTTGACCGGAAGAGGCAGACATACTAGGTATTTGCGCACATTTACAATAAAGACAGATATGTTTCCCAATATTTCGTGATTGAGGAAATAGGAGACAGCAATACCCAGCATAAAGACTAAAAGAAGTAAGCCAATGTAGGAAGAGAGGGGATCCCCGCAGCTAAGCGGAGCCCCACAGACTTCCTAAAGAGGGAATCCGAAATATATAAAATAGAATGAAAACGACCTCAGACCCGACTCCAGTAATACTGTAATGCGGGACAATCATACATAACAGGAGTGTAGTAGACCAAAGGCCATATAGCATGTCCCGCATCAAGCGCACTGGATGGCATTCCAATTGGCGAACCTATCAGGAGTATTTGTCTACATGAGATAGCAGTACTGAGGAGATAGAAAAAATCTGATCTAGAATGTGAGAGATGGGGGGGGCTGAGAAAAGGTGAGCTCTAAGTCTGAGGGGTGAAGCAACTTCCAAATATCAATTCACGCAAAGTCTTTCATCAGGGCTGGCAGGGTGTGGAGACTCTTGGGCAGACCACTCGTTCTAGGCGGCAGGCTATCTATCAAAGGAACAAATACTTGGTAGAAGTCACCGCCGAATAACAATAACAGGGTCATCCACATTCAGAGCATAAATACCAATACACGCCAATGCACAATCTCTAACCTTAAAATATACACAGGCCCAGCTACCCTCCCCATCAGAGCTAGTATCCATTACAGTGATTGGCAAAATTTCTCAACTAAGATGGCTACCTCACCACGCTCAGAAACGGCGGGAGAATAGGCAGCCACCATATAAGGTTTGGCAGCAAGTTTCAGTGGTTCGACAGAAGTGAAATGGATTTCCTGAAGAAACACTAAATCAGTATGATCATGATTAAAATAACTAAGGATGGTCATTCTATTGATTGGACTATTGATGCCTCTTACGTTCAATACTAAGAGCATACATAAGGCCATACAACAAAGTCAAACATTCTGAGAAAGGAAACATGATGGCGCACCGAGTTGCGCAATGTCCCTCATATCAACTATAAATGACTGTACACACGATATGATAGAACATAAGCCAATAAACATCATGAAGCGCCCTATATAACAGTAGAAGCACCGAAGTGCCTTAGAGAAGAAGCAAAACCCCAGAAATTACAGGCGACCTGATGTCTGCGGGGTGAAACCCCAGAGAAGGCCTGAATTGAAACATATAACCGGTATAGCTGTACGTGCACCGAATCCAACCGAGGTGCACATCATGGAGGAAAAGGAGACCAAGAAAGGTAGATATAAAAGAAAGGAAGGTCCAGGCAGTCTCTATTCCAGGCAATAATCACCGCGCCGGGCCATTCAAAATGGCGGGCAGTTCCAGCGGAGTCCATCCGAATTGTTGACTTAGCGCATCTGGTCCGCCTCTTTGGAATCTAAAAATGTTGCTAGCAGAGCAGGATCTTCGAAGGTTCTAGTTTGGTTATGAAGAGTCACTCTGAGCTTCGCTGGATATAAGAGGCCAAAGCGAGCCTGTAGCTGTTGAAGTCTAGGACGAAAAGCAAGGAGTCCCTTCCGCCGGTCAGCTGTGGGCTTTGCCAAGTCGGAGAAAAAGGAGACTTTATGATCGTCAAACTGCAGATGTGGCATCACCCGGGCGGCTTTGAGAATTTGCTCAACTTGCTGATACCTCAGTAAACGGAATATAATAGGCCGGGGGGTCGTCCGAGTGAATGCGATGTTGGTAGGAGCACGATATGCTCGGTCAATTTCCAGATCTCTGCAAAAGGTAATCTTCAGCAAGGAAGGGAGAGTTTTGACCAGAAATTCTCTGATATCTCCTGCTTCCGCACCTTCTGGAACTCCTATGAGCCTGACATTGTTGCGACGGGCACGATTATTGCAATCAGGCTACTCCAGGTCTGGTGATTCTAGTATCCTCAGACTGGCCTTTGCAGACCATGGTACATGGAGCTCTTGATCCTTTTGGTGGGGACTCCCTTCTTGACACTTCAAGAGAAGGGTCTCTTGTGTCAGGGGCCCCTACTACTGGAGGATCTTGGTATTTTCTCACTTATGACATGGCCTTTGAGAAGCATGGGCTGTTCTGGTAGTAGACATCCCGCTTTTGAGGTCTTTACATCTTTAGTTTATGGGAGAGTCTGGAGGATCTTTGAGAGGAGATAATCCCCTCTAATCTATGGAGGTCAGGAAAGCACTCAGTCACTGTTTTATCCTTATTACAGCTTAGTTTGGACCTGGGCTTGGCCCTGAACTCTCTTAAGGTTCAGGTGGTGGCCTGAGTGCTACAGGGATCACGTCCAAGGGATGTCTTTGGCAGTGCATCCTGATGTTACCCTGTACTTCAAGGGGTAAAGTAGTTCTGTCCACTAGTGTTCCTGGTTGTTCCTCAGTGCAATGTCTCTCTAGTTTTGAAGATGCTGAAAGGGCCTCCTTTGAGCCCATTCATATGGTCTTTCTCAAGATTTTTACCCTTAAGGTGGTGGTCCTGGTGGCTGTAGCATCTGCTAGACAGGTGTCAGAAATGCAGGCTTTGTCTTGTGGGGAGCTTTTCATGGTCGTCATGGTGGTTTTTGTCTCTTTGCAGAATATGCCATGCTTTCTCTCAAAGGTGTTGTCCTGCTTTCATCTTAACTAGACTGTATTCTGTCATTGTCTGAGGAGGCTCTTCAGAGGGATTCCTCACTGTATCTTTCTGCCAATTGGATCAACTTTTTGTCTTTTATCAGCAATCCAAGAAAAGTACTAGAAGTGGCCACCACCTCTGTTGTCCACTAAGTTAAGGAGACCATTGGGTCAGCATGCCTTCTGCTGATAAGCATATACTGGAATGAGTCAGAGCTCACTCCAGTAGGGCACGGGCTGCCTCCTGGGTGAAGTTCACCTTATTGTCTCCAGAGGGCTTTATAAGGTGGGGTTACCTGATCTTCACCGAGTACATTACGTGAAGCACTGCAGATTGCATATGGGAGCAGGGACACTTGGTGACTTTGGCAGGGCAGTTTTGTCCAGAGTGCCGTCTTCTCCCAGCCTAGGTCCTGACTGTTTGGGTACATCCCACATGTCTAGGCTGGTCAAGCAGAATGATAAGGAAGGAGAAATTTTACATGGCTGATAATTTTCTTTACTTGAGTCCTGCTAGACCAATCCAGCACCCTCTCACCCCCTCTAGAAGACTCTAACAGGTATGGGAGTACAACTGCATCTCTCTCAGATTTCAATGTGGTAAGAGCCAAATACTTGTTCAAAATATTTTGTTGGTTAATAAAATTATGTGTTTCTGAGTTGCTTGCTGCTTGGGGAAGTTTCACTCTGGCTTCTCTCAATGCTGCACCAGTGGGTATACCAAGCGATGACATCACTGAAAGTTGCTCAAGTTTGCCTCCACCTGCTAACAAGGGAGCACATTCCCCAGATGTCTGGATTGTCTAGCAGAATTCAAGGAAAGGAAATAAAGTGTGTGTGTGTGTGTGTGTATGTATATATATATATATATATATATATATATATATATATATATATATATTAGCGTTTAACAAATCTGGTGCCGCCCCCCCCCCCCCCCATCCATGTTAAGTAGCTCTCTTTTTTTAGTTTTCTGG
The DNA here is from genome assembly GCA_033557465.1 of Ichthyophis bannanicus. NCBI lineage: Eukaryota > Metazoa > Chordata > Amphibia > Gymnophiona > Ichthyophiidae > Ichthyophis > Ichthyophis bannanicus. Next base: position 1,336,337,379 of record CM066032.1, on the reverse strand, counting down.
AAGCCCAGTGATATCAGTACCCTGTTTTGTGGTTGCGCCCTATGCAGCCGCATCACTCGCACAACGCTTGATATGGCCCTGTTGCCTTGTATCTCACGGCGTGCTTGAAGACGGTGGTTTCCCTTGCCCTTACATGCTTTTGAGTTCTAAAGGTCTTTGCTACTTTGTTGCAGAAGTCTAACCATATGGTTTAGATCTATAATATACTGTACATGGAGAGCATCAGCTATGGTACAGGTCTCTGTAGACCAGAGCACCCACTGTTTTCGTTTCTTGTCCACTGGAGATGGGTGTTGTACATTTGTATGTTTATATGACACACATCCATTTTGGATGCGTGTGGATTTCATTGTAGCCACTGATTATACCGGGCCTCACAAGAACCTTTTTGGTATTAGTTTCGACCGTATCAAACTTGCTGCCACTTAGTATCAAACTTGCCCTGAGCCCATTGCCTTCAGACAACTGTTAAAAACATGATTCTTTTTGGAGCAGCATTGTGACCAGAAAGTATAACATAGTCTATCGCTGTTGGCTGCTTCTTGGTCCTTAAGGCACTGATTTTGTAAGGATCCATGTAAAAATACATGCCATTAATGCATCTAAGTAACCTATTTTTAAGGACTTAAATGTATAAATGAGTACTAAGTGTGTACTTCAGACGGTTGTGATTCTCTAAGTCCAATTGCATGTACTTTCAGTGTGGGTATGCTCATGGGTGGAGTTTGTGCTTTCTTTGATCATTTTATCTCATTATCTCAGAGGTTGCCCTTACATGTTTACCAAATGTACAAGTGTAGAAATATAAGTTAATAAATCCAAAATATAATAGTTTTGGGGAACTTCAATCTAGTCAAAAAATATATTAGGTTAGTCCAATTGTAACATAAACATCACAGTGTGCCCTCTGTGTCCATGCTGGGGAATTTATTTAACTAGGCTAATATACTGCTTTTCTACTAGTCAACGTGGTGTACATTCAGGTACTGTATATATATTTTCCCTTGTCCCCAAAGGGCTCACAATATGTGTGTTTGTACCTGAGGCAACGGAGGGTTAAGTGGCTTGCCCAAGGCCACGAGGAGCACCTGTGGGATTAGAAACCCCAGTTCTTCCGAGCCAAGGTTGCTGTCCTCTAGTAGGGTTCAAACCCCTGGCCCTGCGGCCTGAGGTAACATGCCCCAACCAATATTCTGGAGTCCCTTCTCCTAGTCTGAGCAATCTTTATTGCAGAATCATGGAGGATGGGCCTGCTTGTTGGTGACGTGGCAGAGGATGTATACGTCTTATTTTTTGAAGGAGCAATAAATCACCTGGCATCATCTTTCTTTCTTTCATAGAAATCCAGGAAAGTAGGAGAAGGCAGTAAGAGAGCCCAAAGGAGGCTCGGGCATAACTTGGGTTGTCAGTTTTGGGAGTGCTTCTATCCAGGGCTTTCTTTGAGGGGATGAACAGTGGTACAGAGTACCAGCGTGGCTGGTGTGACCATGAAGTGAGCTAGGTGGCTGCCTAGAGCACCAGTGGTCCAGGCACAGGCTGCTGCCGCCTCTCCCTGGAATCTGCAATGGATTGAAACAGCTCTGTGGCGCTTACCTTTAAACTGGTCCCTCCAATGCCTGATGTCGACTTCCCCGTTAAGGACCCTTAAAGTAAATAAGTTGAAAACACTAGAGGAGTGCTTCAGCTCCAAAGATTTAAAATCTCTCTATCTAGCAAACTGAGTGACTGACTATTACCTATTGATTTGCTCTCCCCTTGTATCTTTTTCCCTTTGTGTTGTCTGTCTCTATTAGATTGTAAGCGCCAATGAGCAGGGACTGTCTTTTACATGTTCAATAGTAGTAGTACTTTTTCATTTTTTAACTTAACATAAAACTCAAGCTGTGTCAGCTGTTTGTTTTTGCTTTATTTTTCCCTATTTCCCATGAGGCTATGTGGGAGTCCTCCGCCTATGCTGCTGCGGGACGGGGGAGCAGCGGCAATACTGCGTTTTTTAGTTGTGAGGAGTGTGCACCTCCCCCCTCACCTTCGCAGGAATATTGCCAGTCACCACTTTTTTTTTTTCTTTGTAGAACTTCTGGAGGAATACTTAACCACGTTGTGAGAGATTGGCTACATAATAAAAAAGTGGAAGGCTGGTGAGGACAGAGTTACAGCAGTCGAGATGCGAGATCACCAAAGAGAGAAGCAGAGTAGTGAAAGAAGGGGGGGGTCAAGGAAGGGGCATAGAGCTCTGATTTGTCTTAGTGAGAAAAAACAACGGCGGACTAGGAGTGAAATGTGCTCACGAAAGGAAAGAACTGAGTCCAAGGTAACCCCAAGATAGCGGGGGGAAGTGTCTGTGGAGACTGGGCCCCAGAGATGGAGGGGGCAAGGACTGGAGTAGGCTCCCCCAAAGGTAAACCAAATAGCAGAGGTCTTTGTGGCATTTAGGTGCAAGAAATTGGGCTTTGTCATTCTTTGAGTCCCGCCAGACCAATCCAGAATCCCACCCTAGTGTGGCAAACAGACTCCGTATACATCTCTATCTATAGATACAAAGTGAGAAGACTGAAACACTAATAATGTAATATGAATAATTTGCTGTAGTAACAATGACTTTTTACGTGTTAGAAAAGGGAAGCTTTGACAATAACATGCTAATCTTCCTGGCTGCAGCTGCATGTATAGAGGAGGCAAGCTGATTAGCGCTGTCTCTGCCTGTTGGTAGGAGGGCACATCCCACTGGCCTGGAAGGGCTTGAGGATAAGGCATAGCTGGAGCTGTACTAGTCCTCAAAATCAGAAGAGCATACAGTAAAACTCTGAAAATTAATAATGTAAGGATGTTATGATAGTACAAGTCAAATATTTTCCAAGACTTGGTTCTGCCAGTTTTATTTATTTGTATTGTGGTTCACGTCTTGCCAGTAGTAGATCAAGGCGAGTTATAATTAGATACAGTAGGTATTTCCCTGTCTCCGGAGGGCTTACAATCTAAGTTTGTACCTGAGGCAGTGGAGGGTTAAGTGACTTGTCCAAGGCCACAAGGGGCATCAGTGGGATTTGAATGCTGGTCTTTCTGGTCCCAGGCTGCTACCCTAACCACTAGGCGGCTCCTCCACTCTTTCTTTCAGTAGCAGCCTGTTGACCAGCCTGTAATTCGGCATTCCCTCAAAATGCTTCCAGATTAGAAGGAAGCCTGGGATGCAGATATTTCAGATCTCCTCTTTTCGGGTGCTGACTTACATAGACTGTGTGTGTAATGTCTTTGGATAGAACCTATCTATTATGTTGCATGTCCTGTTTGTGTTACATTTGATTTTTTTTAAAAGAGCCTGTGTAGTCAATGGTTTTCAATGATATTGCACAACTAATGAAATGACACAAACTGTGACGTGCTTTTAGAAATTGTTATGCAGAAAGCATAAGTTGCTTATCTGATGCTTAGATTTAATAGCATGCTAGAAGGGGGCATGTGTCCTGATTATAGTTGTCTTTTCCTATCTATTTGTGATACTTTGTCTAAAACTAAAGCAATTTTATTGGTAAATGGGTGGGCAGAGTTGTCAGATGGTCATGTAATATTCAGTAAATGTATATTTAGCCTTTAAAACCTGTTTTTCATTTCACAATAACAGCAAAGCCCTCCATGATTCTGCATTAATAAGAATTTCCCACCTCTTGTGTGGTTTAAGACACTTGGTTTTCAGCCTTATGTCTTATAACTTTAAGTAAATAATACTGTAATTAACCAATTACACATGAGAAAGTGTGTATAATTATTAAACTGCACACATTAGAAAAGTAGAGCCATGAGGTTGTAATTTGCTGGGATTAACCATACTCGCTTTGAAACTGCAAATTATGATTACTGTCTGTGGCTATAAATTTTCAGTCTGCAGTTCTGTGTTGACATGTGCTAACACAGTTAATACATTTCCTTTATCATCCTGCTAGACCAGTCCAGATGAGTGGTTTATACTCTCCAGCAAGGAAGTGGAGGCAGACCAGAGCAAATTTCAGTGATGACATCAACTGTCTATACACTGCTGCAGTACTAAGAGAAGCCAGTATTTATTTATTTTTATTTTTATTTATGTGCTTTTCTATACCGCCCCTTCCAGAGATCAAGGGCGGTTTACAAGGAACTTAAAACAACAATACAGCAGAACAGTGCAATATTGCATTACATTAAACATTAAGTATTACATAAGAAACTATGATACATGGAAAACAGTGTGTAAGCTATTAATAAAAGGAACATAACTATGTTACAAGGAACCAAAAATGGCAAGTTATTTACATGGTTAGCAAGAGTTATTTGTCTGCCTCCAGCAGGTGGCAAGGTGTGTGGACTGGTGCAGAAGTACAAATAAGTCAGTTTCCCCTGGTCATGATCATGGTCTTATGATTTTTGTGTTTGAGACTATGGTCCAACATTTGCTTGGTGCTTAGGTATGCCCAATGCTTCCTCGAGGAGACAGTTGTCCTGTGGAAGTGCTATTGCCCATGGATTCCAGCACTAGTAGACAGAGTGGGCTAGAGGATCCTATGGGAACCCTTGGGGGTTGGGTTAGTAAGTCTGGGTGCAGACTCCCCTTCCCTCTCATTGTCCTATTTCTGTATTGTCTGTTTATTTTTCCCTTGTTTATTTATTTGGCTCTCTTTGCTGCTTGAATAATACAGCTTCATAAAAAAACAAACAAACAAACCTTTCAGGCAGCCTGGGGCGGGGGGGGGGGGGGAGGGGAGGGGAGGGGACCCTTCCTAGGGTTCCGCCAACCTGCTAGGTTTAGGGATCCCCTTATCAACTTGGGGTTTCTCTTTCATAGAAACATAGAAAAATGACAGCAGATAAAGGCCATGCTTCCTATTCAGTCTGCCCTTCTATACCAACTACTACTTCATTATGATTTTCTTTTTTCTTGCTTTTTCTTTGACCATGTTAAATCTCTCATATCAACTTAAAAAGAAATCACTCCACTATTTACACAGACTCAACTTATATAATCCATGGTTCCAAAAATGATGATGAAAGGAGTAAAAGGGTCTCTGACCCATCGGCATTAGAATGTAGACTCAGGCTACATCTCATTCCCAGCACATCAACAACCTAAAAAAACAAACAAAACAAAACCCCTTCCTTCCAATTTATTAATTTTTAACTTTTTAATTTAATTTTGAAAAACCTGAGATCCCTCAGAGCATACTCGTTGAAGACCATAACTGGATTTCAATTATCCAACCATGACATAACCAATACAGCATTATTTAACTTTCCATTGTGCAGCTTATTCAGTTCCCGTACAACTTATGCTGTTCCCCAATGCCATCCAAGATGTCCAGCTCAGCGTTTCGCCAACTGCTTCCTCAGGAGAGGGGTGGTTCATTCAGCTCTTCAATAATGCTATGAGGGAAACCACGATAATCAGTTTGTATCTTTATATTCATCCAAAAAAAAACCTTGATAATCTCAAGAGACTGTGGCAAGAGAAAGTAATTCAAAACAGAGAGCCTACTCCATATTAAAAACACTACCTCATAACAGCCCTATCTCTTCCAAAAGCTCTGCAATGCCAATTTTTTAAAAAATACTACTACTGTTTCCATTGATCGAAAGAGCCCCCATCCTTGATACACACAAAACAGCAAAACATGCCCGTACATGCCTTCAGTCTGCACTCCACCTCAGCATGCCACTGGAATCCTAACAGACTCAGCACAAAAACGCCACGCATGCAGACTTTAAATACATCTTCCTATGAATGGGCAAGCATCCCTGTTTTCACCATCGATCACCACTCGCCGGACAGCTGATGCCTTACTAACTCCGTCATCGACCATGGCATCATCCACATACTCTACCAACTATTAGACAACATCAAAAATCATTACAATGCCAGTCTCTTCCTAATTGCAAACATGCCCTGCATTAGACTCTGCATGACATAATACACAAACCATGTCATGTTGGCTCCAGAATTACTCCTTACTTACGGGCGCACTCCATCAAAGTGCCTACTCAGATCACAGGGGCAAAATTAAATCTCCCAATCCACTATGATGCCAGGTGCATTGTGGTATGCTGCTTGTGGCTCCTGTCAGGTGAGCTCCATGGCTTGCTCTTTTTGCCATGAGCACAATGGAAAAGCATCAGGGCACTTTTTTTTTTTTAACTATCAGGACCAGATGCCGATTTTGCTGCCTTTACAGCATTTCCTATGATTTTTCTGCTAGTGGGAATGGTGGCCATCTTGGAAGGCCAAATGGTCATGCTGAGGGGTGGTGTGGTGGTGCAGCTCTAGGTTTAAGATGACAGGCCCTTGAGGGTCCTTTTGGGGCCCCAGGGCTCATTCTCAGCCAGGTTTGATCAGTAGCTCCTGTAGTAGCTCACGGGCTGTTTTCTTTAGTAGCAGCATGGCAGCCCCCCTTGCAGGGTCTGAAGCCCTATAGGAGACTCTGGGCACTCTGGCATCTCCCCCTCTGGTGGCAAGGGGTAGGGGTTAAGCTCCTGACATTAATTTCTGCTTGTCTATTCCTCCAAGAGACCAGCCCTGTCGCCCCTGGAAAGAGGCTAGGGAGAAGAGGAGTACTCTGTCTACAATGGTGAGTCACTAGAAGAAGGGTAGCTTCCCCTAGCAGAGTGACAGGATGACTTGGTGATCCATCTTTTTCACAGGGAAGATCTTTCCACCCTTATACAAGATGTTATGATGGCTCTTCACATTATGGAGCCCCTCTCTGGTGGAGGTTTCACAAGAGGATCCTTTGCTAGAGGGATTGTGGCATCCCTCACAGAACATCTGTGAAAGCTCATGTTGTCTCAATGAGTGACACTGGGACCGAGGGATACTATGGTCCTGGCTCAGCTGTATCCTCTACACCAAACAGAGGTGAACTGGCTTTTTGTGGTCCCTAAGGTGGATGGCCCTGGTCATGATGGGGTCAGTGTACATGACCATTCCAATGGAAGATGGCCCTGCACTGAAAGAGGCTAATGATAGGAGAGTGGAAGCCCTCCTCAAGAATGCCTACATGGCTTTGGCCTTGTGTACTCAGGCAGCACATAGTGTGGGTACGGTTGCCTGAGTGCTCATCTGCTGAAGCCAGCAATTGCTGAACAGCCTGGAGGTAGCAAGACTGGAGTGTCGTTTGTGGTGGATGTCCTGTAAGACTTGATCAGAATCTCTTTTAAGTGCATGGCAGCGACTGTGGTGACCTCTGTTCAGGCTGATCTCTTGATTCAGAACACCATGGATTCCGGCAAGTGGGAGCTAAATCCTTGTACATTTGACTTCATTGTGTGGAGGTGGAGCCTGCCAGTGTTCGATCTGATGGGTACCCAAGGGAATGCAAAAGTGAAAAACATTTCTTTTCCAGCATCCTGTAGGATCTTTGAGCAGTGGGCTTGGATGCCCTTCTACAGGAGTAGTCCATGAAGGATCTCCTGTATGTTTGTTTTTTCCCGGTGGTCCTTGGTGAGCTGAACTTTTCACAGAATTTGGTCTCTCCTGGGCTTGGTTTGGCTGTGGAGGCTATGGTACATGGATCTCTTGAGCCTGTTGGCAGGGTCCTTTCAATTGCTACTTCAGGATAGGGGACTTCTGGGTCAAGGTCCAGGTCATGGAAAATCCCATTCCCTCCTTGATTATGGCCTAGCTCATGAGAGGCATAAGCTGCCTTCTTAAAGCCTGGAGGGTCTCTGCATTCTTGGCCTATGTTTTATTTGAAGGGTCTTTGAGAGGCAGTGTTCCTCTCAGGCTCTGTATGGCAGGAAAGCAGACATACAGTAGTCATTGTTTTTGTCCATCTTACAGTCCAGGTTGGACCAGGGTTTACCTCTGAATTCAAGGTTAAGGCGACGGCCCTTACATGCATAGGGAGGCATATTTCAGGGAGCATCTTTAGTGGTGCACCCTGATGTGTCTCACTTCCTCAAGGGGTTGAAGTGGATCTGTCTACCTGTGCATCCAATTGTACCAAAGTGGAGTCTTTATCTGGTGTTTGAAGGCACTGAAAGGTCTCTCGTTGAGCCCATTTGAATGGCCTCTCTCAAGGTTGTCACCCTGAAGGTGGTGTTCTGGTGGCTGTCAAATCTGCTGGACTGGTATAGGGAGCTACAGGCCTTGACTTGTAGGGAGACATTTCTGATCATCTTGACAGCATCCTTCTCTCTAAGGACAGTATATAGTCCTTTCTCCCATCTGTGATCCTGCCCTCTTCCTTAGAGAAGGACAACTGGATGAATCTCTCACTGCATATGAAGTATCTGGGGCTTACTAATTCCTTCTGTCAGTTGGACCATCTCTTTGTTCTAAATAAATGAAACTGTAGGCAAAGTAATCTAGTGTTAAGGCAATATTCTAATGCATGTAGTAAAATTTAACCCATATTTACGTTAATTTTTGTACAAAAAAAGTGCTCTATATCATAAACCAGGACTTGGAACAGAGACTCTTCTAAATTGTGCCCACTGTTTGTAGTGTTCCGTCCTGCTTTGTAACTTCAGTCCTCCTCAGTGGTCCCTTAGACATGTTCTTTGTATCTATACAGTATGCGCTGGTCCAGGGTCAACATTTTGAGGCTGTTTTCTGAATCATATACATATATTCACACACATTTTTTTTTAAACTGTAATGCTATCATTTGCCATCTCTTACAGTACTCTAGCAGTGCCAGTAGTTTCATTAGGAGCTTTTACTACCATGGAGCTGAAAAGAGCAAAACAATAGATCGATCAGTTTGAAAGGAAGTACTGATGTTGTTTACAGAGTTATGTTAGTGCTGGAATTCTAAGGCTATGCTGACTGTCCTGCCGCCTACCATTTCTTTTTTTACCTTGTTTATAGACGTAGAATGAAGTTGAAAGTAATATAAGCCTAATTGAGAGTGTGTAAAGAAAAGCACAGTGCTTTCCTGCATTCTGTAGACCTTCAGCCCAGCATTTCTTTGACAGCTTATAGGTACTTCTTATTACTTTCTGCAATATTATTCGAAATTGCATGCTGTCACCAACTGAGGGTGTCAGTAGTCAAATGTGTATAATAAGCAATCTTCCTCTATAGCACAGCATTGCTATTAAATGACTTACTGAACAGTGCATATTATGAAAAGGTGCATATTAAGTTTGCGTAAATAAATAAATACTTTTAGGTACCTTTTAATGTCAGATGTAGCACTGCGTAGGTCAGTAAGTCTAATGAATTAGGGTGACTAGTGATAAGAGTAATGGACTAGGAATCAAGAGACAAGGGTTCAAATCATGCTCCTCCTAACCCTCATTTTGAGTTTGGACAGGTCACTTTGAAGGTTATTTTATAACATATTTCTGCATGGGAAAACAGTGGGGGCATATTCGGCAGTGCTGACTAGTGTTGTTAAAACAGCAAGCCTGGATAGTCGGTGCTGGGCCATATCCAACAATCTGCACCGAATATCCAGTTTGCCTGGATTGCTTTTTTTTGCAGTCTAGCGATATTCAGCTGCTAGCCAGATTGCAAAATCACCTAATTTTTCACAGCTTTTCACCTGTCCTAACTTCAGGCATTTTAGCTAGCGGAATATCGCTGCTGACCAGCCGACAGGTGCTGCCACTCCCGCTTTGCCTTTGGAACGCCCTATTGCTAACTGATTAGTGACATGACGTTTAACCAGATTAGAAGGGGATAGTCGGCAGCGGATCTGCTAACTGGCTAAAAGGTTTTGAAATCACTACCCCCCCCCCCCCCCAGTGTTTCGCACTCGGAAATTCCCCAGAGTAGTATATCCATGTAAAGAAACTGGATTTTAACTTAGGCCTTTTCTCAGAAGTTCAAGGCAAGTTAATTTCAAAATGCCAAACAAGGGAGAAGGAACCTCCAAAATAAGCAATTACAGCTCCAAAGCTTCATTGACCAAAACGCGCCCCTAGACGAACATCAATATGGGTTCCGCTCCTTTCATGGAGTAGAAACACTGTTGCTTGTACTGTTTGATACCATCACACGAGCCATGGATAACTCAAACACAGCCTTTGTGCTCATATTCATAGATATAATGGCCACATTCGACAATGTAGACCACACTATACTCCTATCAAGTCTTGCTCAACTAGGTCTAGCGGGTACCATCCTCCAATGGTTCAGATCATACTTAACTGATCGTACCCAGTACGTAAAACTCTATTCTGAATCCTCATCACCATTCCCACAGGAGCAAGGTATCCCGCAGGGTTCGTCACTTTCCGCCCTCCTGTTCAACCTCTATATTCAACCACTCTGCTCAGTATTCAAAAAGCACAAGATTGGATACCATCTCTATGCAGATGACATCCTACTCTACTCCCAAATCAATGTACATAACCCTACATACCACAACATAACCAAATGCATACAGGAAGCAGAAAAATGGCTAAATATAAATAACTTCTAAATTAATCTTAAAAAAAAACAGAAGTACTTGTCACCACAAAGAACAATAGTTTCACCTCCCCCCCCCCCCTCACACACACACAATCCACATTCTCAACACCACTATCCCTGTGAAACAGGAAGTCGAATACTTGGGCATCATCCTAGACAGAACCCTTAACATGGAGTCACACATAAAACAAACTGCAAGAACAATATTTTTCAAGTTGAGAACTGTGCAACACCTTAGACCCCTCCTCGCACCCCACTTGGGCTACTGCAACAGCTTACTACAAGGTCTCCCTAAAAAAAGCATAAACCACCTCCAGTTAGCCCAGAATGTCACTGCCAGAATCATAACCAAGGCACACTTAACGGACCATATCACACCTATCCTACAAAATCTCCATTGGCTCCCGATAGCAAGTCACTCAAAATACAAAATGATAATTACAACATTCAAACTACACAACATTGCACCATCATATCTGTCATCCCTTATAACTGCTCAGCTCAACACCAGAAACAAAAGGAAAAGTAAACTGAACCTCCTCAACATTCCCACCACTATACGTAAAACCAAACAGATAACAAGCAACAGAGCGTTTACCTTCACAGCCTGTGATAAGGAAGCTTATCATAGCTCAGGTAGGAGCTATAGAAAAGATGATGTGACTCTGAACAAGCAACCTGTCAGTTCTGGTAGAAGTGAGAAAACAGAGTTTTCACATAAAAGACTACCAGTCCCAGAATGCACCAGGTTTCCAGCAGCCATGAGAGGGGCTGAAGTGAGAGAATGTGTGTGCAATCAAGAGAGCTATGAGGTAATCCCTAAGCACTCATCTCAAAGGGCAGGGCCTGATTCAAGACAGCTGCGCTGTGTTAGGGAGCAGCACACATTAGGACAGAATAAGAATAGAGCTTATTCTTCAGATAACAGTTTCAGCAACAGTTGGAAGAACAGCTTCAGCAAAAGCCACGCAGATAGAGAGAGAAGGAAACTCTCTGGAAGGAAGAGAAGAAAGGCCATTGGAAGGTCTGGGAGATTCCAAGGCAGTACTCATACTGGGAGGTATTCCAAAAGCCAGCAGAGTCCATTGGACTGGATTCAGCCAGAGGAATGGAGTGGCAGAGATAGGAATCACCAGTGGCTACCTGGAAGAGAGAAGACTGCATGTGGAAGGGACTTTCAGACCAAGGCCAGAAGGTATGTGAGAGAAGATCCAGTGTCCAGGGATCAAGATTGGAAGGCTGGACATCAGAATTGGATTACATATTGGCCAGGCTATACAGAGAGGAATAATGATAGCAGACCCTATCTATAATAGAGAATGGCAGCAAGGGAATAAGCATTCTCATGATAGTGCCTTAATGAAAGACTCGTCTGTGCCAATGTATGATAGTGACCATATGCTGATTGATACAGCAGATGAAAATACAGTTTACTTGGACTGTTCTCTATCTAAATGCTATTGCTAGTTTTCTCTGAGCAAACACATCAGCCATCACAAAGAAACCTAACTTTGTTCTTTATTTCCACTGCAAACAGCTCTTAAAGCAGGATTTGGGCTCACACAGTAGCAGCCAGCCAGCTAAAGGCTTTCAGCTGGTCCATTGATAGTAATTAGGGCTGCACCTGATTGTGTGTGTGAGCAAGGGAGAATCACTGCTGAGATCGGCGTGGAAAATAAGCAGAAGTTAACCTAACCAGCAAAGTTTATTCTTTTCTTTGTGCCTTTGTGTTTGGGTAATTATTTGCTAAGAAAACATTAGCTAATTGCCTGACAAGCTGAAGGTTGTTTCTGGTTTACTTTGTGACTTTTTGTTATCCATTTTAAACACTGCAAGCAAGTAACCTCATTTATAGTGCTATCAAGCATACATGTGCTGGGTGAATTAAACCCCATCAATAAAAGAAGTATTTTATTGATCTTACCACTTGGTTTCACAACTCAAATTATTGTCATCAGCTGTGTTTGGGAGTGAATGAACTACAATACCCACAATACCTTGCAAGAATCATATGAATATATGCATCGTCAAGATTGTGTAAGTTCTCACCCTAGGCAGCCGTCTGACAAGCCCCAGTACTTTGGAACTCACTACCAGACTCACTACGATCACTCAGACATACAAACATTCAGGAAGGAATTAAATACTCTTCATTGAACACTACAGCAACCACAACACCACCAGCACCCAATCACACTGCCCCCCCCCCCCAACACAAAGCATGACCTAATCAGAGGCAAAACTTTATACCTTACAAACTCCCCAAAAGCATATTCGGCACCCGATCAGTATAACAATCATTAAAAAACTGCTACAATGTTGCTTTATTTCTCAATGTAAATACTTACAAGATACAATGTACATAGTTCAGTTGTTACGATGTATATAGTTACTTAGTTCTATGTAACTTGTTGTGTTCTATGTAAACCGCCCCTGATCTCTGGAAGGGGCAGTATAGAAAACTGTCCAAATAAAATATGAGGCAAACAGAAAAACAAGCAAAAATGGAGATGGTCGCAAGGTGCAACAAAGTCCAGGCAAGCGTTTTTATTGCAAGGAAACTGGACTTACCTGAATTTTGTCAAACAGGCCTTTTTCAGGGGTCAATGCTGGTAATCTCTGGAGTTATAATAATGCAGCAAATGGCTGCTCATGGGAAAGCATACAGCACAGTTACTTAACCTGTAACAGGTGATCTCTGGGAACAGCAGGAATAAGTCTTCACATATGGGTACGTCGGTACCGACGGAGCCTGTGCGGGAACGCTTCCCAAAAAAGGAAAGTTTTTGGGAGCATCCCACAGCGCCTGCGCGCTGCCTTTCCAACCGCCTCTCTCCAGTTCGAGTTTCAGAGCTGAGACAAAGAGAGAGAGAGGAAAGGAAAGAGAGATAGAAGATATAACTCCTTGAGGAGGTGGGTGGTTGTGAAGACTTATTCCTGCTGTTCCCAGAGATCACCTGTTACAGGTAAGTAACTGTGCTATCTCCAGGAACAAGCAGGAATGAGTCTTCACATATGCGGACTCCCCAGCTAGAGATGCCGGGGAGATCCTCAGGGTTGTAGACCCTGAGAAGGGCCCTACCTCCCCCTTGGATCTCAGGCATCTAAACAGGGATGGAGGGTAGGAGTTGCTCAAGTATAGAACAGGTGTTTTAGGACAGCCTGACCAAACAAGGCATCCCGGCGGGAGTCCTTGTCCAAACAATAATGGGCCGTGAAGGTATGAACCGAGGCCCATGTGGCTGCTCGACAGATCTGGTCGATGGACACAGAATTTAGATGAGCCATAGAAGTTGCCATTGCCCTCACATTGTGAGCTGTGACATGGCCCTCCAGAGAAAGGTTCTACTCTGGTAGGCGAAAGAAATACACTGAGCAATCCAAGTGGACAGTGTCCTCTTAGAGACTGGAAGTCCTAAATGAGAAGGATCAAAAGCAACAAAGAGTTGGGAAGACCTATGTTGCTGAGTCCTTTGTAAGTAAAAGGCAAGAGCCCTTTTACAATCCAGGGTATGAAGATTCCTTTCTGCACTTGATGCATGAGGACCTGAAAAGAAGACAGGTAAATATACCTCTTGGTTCAGATGAAAAGGTGAGACCACTTTAGGCATAAAGTGTGGATTGGTCCTGAGGACTACCTTATCATGATGAAACCTTGTATAAGGTGGATTAGCCACCAAGGCCTGTAGCTCACTGATGCGGCGAGCTGATGTGACTGCAATGAGGAAAATAACCTTCCAGGAAAGAAATTTCAAGGAGGTGGTGGCTAAGGGTTCAAAAGGTGGCTTCATAAGCTGACCAAGAACCTGATTTAAGTCCCATGCCACCGGAGGAGGCCTAATGGGAGGTTTAGTTAAAGTTAGGCCTCTCATGAATCTTGCAATAAGAGGATGAGAGGAAATAGGCTGTCCATTGAGAGGCTTAAGGGATGCTGCAATAGCACTCAAATGGACTCTTACTGAATTTGTCTTAAGGCCTGCATTGGAGAGATGCAGGAGATATTCCAATAGAGAATTCAAAGGTAGTGCTAGAGGGTCAAGACCCTTCTCAGCACACCAAATGGAAAACCTTTTCCATTTAAAAGCATAGGAACATCTAGTAGAAGGTTTTCTGGAAGCATGGAGGATATCCTTCACCTGCTGAGAAAGATTCCAACCTTGAAGGTCTAAGCCTTCAGCAACCAAGCCTGAGGTGAAGGGACTTGGGGTTTGGGTGCCACAAAGTTCCCTCCTCCTGGGACAGGAGGTCTGGAGTAGCTCCCAAGTCTAGGGGCGGAGCTTGAGAGAGATGCAGAAGTAGAGGGTACCACACTTGGCGTGGCCAGCGTGGAGCTATGAGGATCATAGATCCTTGATCCCTCTGGAGCTTGAACAGAGTCTTGGGAATTAAGGGAATGGGTGGAAAGGCATAGAGGAAGTCTTGACCCCAGTGAAGGAGGAAGGCATCCTTGGCCTGAACTCCCTGACACAGAATTCTGGAACAGAACCGGGGAAGTTTGGCATTCCACGGACTTGCAAAGAGGTCTATGTCTGGGGTTCCCCACTCTTGAAAGATTCTGAGTACCTGGTCCATGTGCAGGGACCATTCTTGTGGAAGCAGAACTCGCCTGAGTCTGTCTGCCCAAGAGTTTTGGATTCCTGGAAGGTATACGGCCAGGAGATGGATTTGATGCTCTCTGGCGAAGGCCCACAATCTTAAAGCTTCATTGCAAAGCGACAGAGAGCCAGTTCCTCCTTGCTTGTTTATGTAAAACATGGCTACCTGATTGTCCGTATGAATGAGGACTGTCTTGTAGCTGAGCAGGGTATGGAAGACCTTGAGAGCTAGAAAAACTGCTCGGAGCTCCAAGTGGTTGATATATAGAGAGGTCTCCTGTGGAGACCAAGTGCCCTGAGTGGAGAGGTCTTGTAGATGAGCTCCCTAACCTGTTGGGGAGGCATCTGTTGTGAGGGTTGCTTGGGGCAACAACTGTTGGAAGGGGGACCCCAGCAACAGATTTTGGGTGGACTTCCACCACTGGAGAGACCAAAAGAGGCACCTGGAGGTTGCTATTTTGTCTGACAGACCCCCTGATGCTTGAGTCCACTGGGTGGACAAAGTCCATTGAGCTGCTCTCATGTGAAGGCGAGCATAGGGGACCACATGCACTGTGGATGCCATGTGGCCTAGCAGTTGTAGCATCTCCCGGGCAGTTAAATGGCTCTTTGACTGAATCTGGGAGGCTAACTGCACTAGGCGTAGGCAACGGGCCTGAGGAAGATAGGCCCTTGCAGTGGTAGTACCTAGCCAGGCCCCTATGAATTCTAGGGACTGAGTAGGGGTGAGCTGGGACTTTGGGAGGTTTACCACAAGTCCCAGATACTGCAGAATGCGCCTTGTGCAGTCCAGGGAAGTCTGGGACTCTGACTGAGATGGAGCTCGGATGAGCCAGTCGTCCAGGTATGGGAATACAAATATTCCCAAAGTGCGTAGAAATGCAGCTACTACTGACATGCATTTGGTGAACACTCTTGGAGCAGAGGCCAGACCGAAAGGAAGCACCCTGTATTGGTAATGCTTCCCTTGGAAAAGGAAACGGAGGAACCTTCTGTGAGATGGATGGATGAGGACATGGGTGTATGCATCCTTGAGATCTAGAGAACAAAGCCAATCCTGACTCTGAAGGTATGGAAGGAGAGTGCCCAGAGAAAGCATCTTGAATTTCTCCTTGCATAGAAATTTGTTCAATTCTCTGAGATCTAATATGGGTCTGTAGCCCCCTGTTTTCTTTGGAATCAGAAAGTAGGGGGAGTAAAACCCTGACCCTTGTTGAAGAAGAGGTACTTCTTCTATTGCCCCTTGGGCAAGAAGGGCAGTCACCTCCTGACCTAGAAGGTCGAGGAGAGATGTTGGAGAATTGAAATGTCTCACCATGTTGTGAGGAGGAAGGTTTGAGAAATGAAGTTTCTACCCCTCCCTTATGATGGAGAGGGTCCACTGCTCTGTTGTAATTTGCTCCCATCTGGGAGCAAAGTGAACTAACCTTCCTGGAATGGTGAGAGGCTCTGGCTGTTTCAGAGCCAGAAAGGCCAAGTTCTCTAGCATCAAGTCAAAAGCCCTGAGGAGGCTGGGTCTGCTGAGTTGCAGCAGCCCCTGTAGGCTTAGGCCTGGCTTGCTTAGGTTGCTGATGCTTAGCAGCAAAACAACCTGTAGATGATTGCTGGCCAGAAGCAGGATGGAATCTGCCTTTCTTGAGGAAAAAAGACTTCTTGAAAGGTTTTTTCTTGGCAGGAATGGAGGTTGACTTTGAAAGTCTATCCAAAGCAGAATTTTCTGCATCCATTTGAGTGGCTTTTATTTGCCAATCTTTGCCAAACAGGTTTTCCCCTGTACAAGGAAGATTTCCCAAGCCATCCTGGACCCAAGATTCTAGATCAGAAGCTTGGAGCCAAGCAATTCTGCGTGCAGCTATGGCAATGGCCGAAGCTCTGCTGGCACCCTCAAAGGAGTCAAAAGCTGCACGGTTGGAGAACTTTGAAATATCTTGAGTATGCTTAAGCCAAATAAGAAATTCTTCCCTTTTATCCTCTGGAAGAAAAGGGAGGAAAGTGTGCAGCTTATCTGCAACTTCTTTCAGAAACATCCCCATATAAAGACTATAGGAGTTGATTCTGGCAATGAGCATACTGGCTTGGAAGATTTTTCTACCAAAAGCATCCAAGGTCCTGCATTCTCTTCCTGGAGGAGCAGAGGAGTGTCTTTTTGCACTCTTTATCTTTTTCATAGCTGACTCCACCACAATAGAATGGTGAGGAAGCTGTGTTTTATGAAAACCAGGACAAGGAGGGACACGGTACATGGTGTCCAACCTACGAGAATGAGGAGAGATAGTGAGAGGAGTCTCCCATAAGTCAATCATGTGATCATAAAGAATCTCATGAATTGGCAAGGTGACTGCCTCCTTAGGAGCCTTGGGATAACCTAAAATATCCAATTTTTTAGCTCTAGGCTCTGATTCAGAAGTTACTGAAATAGAAAGCCCTTTAGCTACTTCTCTTATGAAGTCTTGAAAGGACAAGTCTTCTGGAGGAGACATTCTTCTTTTTGGAGAAGAAGGCTCTTCAGGAAGGGCTATGGATACTTCAGCAGACGCCTCCGATGCATCAGAATCTTTGGAGGAATCAAAGTATCGACTGTCAGGGTGCTCTTTCAAAGCTCGATACGCGTACCGAGCGGTATCGACATCAGGCGTTATCGGTACCGGTTCGGTACCGATGGGCATCCCTAGGCAGGGAACCGCTGCAGTCGACACCATAGCCGATGTCGATGCAGTCGGTACCAGTACCGGCATTGGTGCCGGTACCTGGGCCGATACCGACAACGGAGTTTGTTGTGGTATCAGCGGCGTCGCAGCTTGAATGAAGGCCGTGATAGCCTGCTGCATGGATAGAACATTCTGATCCATCGACACCATGAATGCCTGGAACTCGGTACCGGAAGGTTGTGCCGGTACCCCAGAGCATTCTAACAGGTGATCGGTCGAGGCCGTGCCATCGATGTCAACCTGTAACCCCATAGGTGGAGCTTTGGAAGCCGGAGCTTCCCACCTGGGTAGTTTTGCCGGTGCAGGATCCTCGAGGGCAAGCCCGGAGGCATCTCGATGCTTGGAAGGAGATCTACCCTTCGAGGACCGGCTGGTTTTATGTTTGGTTACCTGAGATCCATGGGAGGAAGAAGAAGCCCTGGAAGACGTCGATGCCACTGAAGCTGCATCAGAGGGAAACAGAACATGGAGCTTGGCTGCTCGGTTCTGTAAACCTCGTTTGGACATCAAGGAGCAGGATGAACAATCCAAAATGGAGTGGTCAGGACCCAAACATTTGAGACACCATTCATGGGTGTCGGTAACAGAAATAGTACCGCTGCACTTAGTGCATTTTTTAAACCCGGAGGCTGGTTTTTCCATAAGGAAAATTTTTCGTGAGGCCTAAGGCCCAAAAAGGAAAAACACACTAAGTGAGGGAAAAATGTTTTTTTTGTTGTTGTTGTTTTTTTTTTAAAGAAAAGAAAGAAAGACCGGCGGTACTGGTCCGACGTCAGAGAAGGCAGACGCGCGACCAAAGAAATAAAATAAAACAAAGAACTTCTTCAGCGGTGACAGGAACACGACCTGCTGGCTCCGCGGAAAAAAAGAACTGGAGAGAGGCGGTTGGAAAGGCGGGAAGGCAGCGCGCAGGCGCTGTGGGATGCTCCCAAAAGCTTTCCTTTTTTGGGAAGCTGGGGAGTGTTCCCGTGCAGGCTCCGTCGGTACCGACGTACCCATATGTGAAGACTCACTCTTGCTTGTTCCTGGAGATTGTACATATCATTGGTTATAAAAAAAACAACAACCTGGAGTCCCTTTGAGAAGTGTTTTTTTATGATCAATGATGTGTGTGCTTTAAGAAGCAAAATTTGGATGGCTCCTTGATATTGAGCTCTTTTCCCCTCCTCCTCTTGGTACTTAGTTGTGTTAAATGTTATCTCCAGGAACAAGTAGGAATGTAATCTTCACATATGGGTATTGTCGGTACTGACTGAGCCTGCGCGGGAACGCTCCCCAGCATCCAATAGGAACGCTTTTGGGAGCATCCCTCAGAACATGCGCGCTGCCTTCCCGCCTTTCCAACTGTCCCTCTTCAGTTCTTCATTTTCCGCGGAGCTGACAGGACTCATACCCTGTCACTGCAGAACATTTTTTCTTTAATCTCTTTTTTCTTGTGGTCGTGCTTGCCTCCGCACGACGCCTACCGGTACCGCCGGTTCTTTTCTTTCTTTTCTTCTAAAAAAAAGATAAATTCTGAATTGTTTCTCTTCAGAAACTTTCTTTTTTGGTGCTAGGCGCCATTTTGGGCACTAGGCCCCATTTTTCCTTAAGGATGGAAAAACCAGCTAGTGGTTTTAAAAAATGCACTAAGTGTGGCGGTACCATTTCCGTCACTGACACCCATGATTGGTGTCTTAAATGTTTAGGCCCTGACCATTCTCCCTCTGAGTGCCTCTCTTGTATGGGAATGACTAAAAGAGGAAGACAGAACCGGGTTGCAAAGCTCGGTACCCTCTTTTCTTTGGATGCCAGGTCCATTGCATCTCCGTCTTCAAGAGCCTCTTCTTCCTCCCATGGATCTCAGGTAACTAAACATAAAAGCCGGTCCTCAAAGGGTAGCTCTCCTGCAAAGTATCGAGAGGCCATTGGCATTGCCCTTGAGGGAACCACACTGGCAAAATAGCCCCGGCGGGAGGCTTTGGCCTCAGCCTTCAAAGCATCAATGGGGTTTCAGGATGTTCTCGAGGCCTCGGCCTCAACAGAACTACTGGTGCCAGGCTCAGGGGTCCCAGCCGCCTTCACCGGTACCGACACCCAGGCATCGGCAGCATTGATAGACCAGAGATTCCTCGCTATCGAGCGCAGTATTGCAGCTCTCCTTACAGCTGCGGTACCGTTGATACCGATGGTTCAATGGGCACCGGTACCAGCACAGATACCGGTATCAGCACCTATCGTACCAGCCCCGGTGGGAATTCTTCCCATGCCGTCTTTGCCTGGCATCGAAAGATTGGTACCGGATCAACTCGGTACAGACTTTGATCGATACCGGGACCGTGCCTTACATGAACATCATGATCAGAGATACTTCAAATCCTCCGATTCCGATGACTCTGATAATTCTGCTGGTACCAGAGTTTTTCTCCCAGAAGACTTTTCTTCTCCCCAACGCAGAATGTCGCCTCCAGAGGACATGTCCTTTCAGGATTTTATTCGTGATGTTGCCAAAGGCCTTTCAATTACGGTAGCTCCTGGAAAGGAACCTAGAACAAAGGAATTGGAAATTCTCCAATATCCTAAAGCTCCAAAGGAGGCAGCCACTCTGCCCATTCATGAAATTCTTCATGATTTGATGCTCAGAATGTGGGAGACACCTTTGACCACATCTCCTCATTCTAGGAGGCTTGATACCATGTATCGAGTTCCACCATGTACTGGATTTCAAAAGACTCAGCTGCCACACCATTCAATGGTGGTGGAGTCAGCCATGCGTAGGATGAAAAGTGCAGAGAGACATGCATCTAATCCTCCAGGTCATGAATGCAGGACTCTGGATGCTTTTGGGCTTAGAACCTTTCAAGCTTCCATGCTTTGAGCTAGGATCAGCTCATATATCTTATATGGGTATGTTCCTCAAGGAGGTCACAAGAGATTTGGAGCTTATAAGCCCACTTCTCCCAGATGACAGACAAGACTTTCTTACGCTTGTCAGGCATGCTCAAGATGTCTCCAAGTTCGTCAATCGTACAGCCTTTGACTGCTTTGAATGTATCAGCAGAACCTCTGCTATTGCCATTGGTGCACGACGGATTGCCTGGCTTCATGCATCAGACTTAGAGATTTGGGTACAGGATAAATTGGGCAACATCCCTTGCACAGGAGAAAATCTCTTTGGCAAAAATTGGCAGGAAAAGGCTAATGAGATAGATGCTGACAATATCACCTTAGATAGATTGTCAAAATCTACAGCCACTCCAGCCAGAAAGAAACCCTATAAGAAACCCTCTTTCAGCAAAAAGAGGAAGTTTTATCCATCCTATACCCAGCAAAGCCAAGCTCACAGTTAAGTTGCCCAAAAGGGACAACAACAGCAATTAAACAGCAGAAGAAGCCAAAAGGCCCGAGAGCTCAACCAGCTCCGCAGGTTCAGCCCCCTCAAAGGCTTTGACTCCTTCCTAGAGACCTTGGCCTTCCTGCCTCTGAGGAGTCCAGAACCCCTAAATATTCCAGGCAGGCTGTGCCAATTTGCCAACAGCCGTTGTAGGAGAGGGGTACGGGCTTCATTTTCACAGCATGCCCCCTCCTACAGTCTTAAGGCAGTTCAATTCCCAGACATCTGCAGACAATCTGTTGGATCACGAGGTCTCAACACTTCTTTCCCAAGGGGCAATAGAGGAGGTACCCATTCTCCAGCAGGGTACAGGGTTCTACTCCCTCTATTTTCTTATTCCAAAGAAAACAGGAGGACACAGACCCATTCTAGACCTCAGAGAACGGAATAAATACCTGTTCCGAGAGAAGTTCAAAATGATTTCTCTAGGAACTCTTCTGCCATACCTTCAAAGTCAGGATTGGCTTTGCTCTCTAGACTTAAAGGATGCATATATTCACATTCTGATCCATCCAGATCACAGAAAGTTCTTACGATTCCTTTTCAAGGAAAAACACTTCCAATACAGGGTTCTTCCTTTTTGGTCTGGCTTCCGCACCAAGAGTATTCACGAAATGCATGGCAGTAGTAGCTGCATTCCTGCGAACCCTAGGGATTTTTGTCTTCCCTTACTTGGACGACTGGCTCATTTGAGCCTTCACGGTTGCAGAGGCCAGCTCTGCACTGTCTCGCACAATCTTTATCTTTATCTTTATTTAAAACAATGTGAATCCTCCAATATTTGGGATTGGTAATTAACTTCCCAAAATCCCAACTTGTTCCTTCCCAGTCTCTGGAGTTCATAGGAGCCTGTCTAGATACCAGACAGTCAAGGGCTTTCCTTCCACAGGCCCGTTGTCTTCGCATAGTGCAACTAGCTTCTCAAGCAGCGGGAAAATCCTCCCTAACTGCTCGAACTGCTACAGTTACTGGGACACATGACATCCACAGTCCATGTAGTTCCCTATGCTCGCCTCCACATGCGAGCTGCCCAGTGGACCCTAGCCACACAGTGGACACAGGCCACAGGACGTTTGTCAGACAAGATAGCAAACTCTCTCATCGGCTGATCTTGTCCCTTCAATGGTGGCAATCACTGGAGAATCTTTCAATGGGGTCTCCTTTCAAGCAACCCCTATTCTAGGCCACCCTAACAACAGATGCATCACAGGTGGGTTGGGGAGCACACCTGCATCATCTCTCTACCCATGGCACCTGGACTCCACAGGAGGCTTGTCTTCACATAAACCTCCTGGAATTAAGAGCAATCTGTTTAGCTTTTCGAGTATTCCATGCCCAGCTCAGCTACAAGACGGTCCTAGTCCAAACGGACAATCAAGTAGCTATGTTCTATGTGAACAAGCAGGGCGGAACAGGCTCTCTGTCGTTATGCAACAAAGCTTTATGACTTTGGGCCCTCGCCAGAGAGCATCAAATCCACCTTCTTGTGGTATATCTTCCAGGCATTCAAAACCTTTGGGCAGACATAACTCAGCCGAGTATTGCTGCCTCACGAATGGTTGCTCCACGCAGACCAGGTGACAAAGATATTTCACATCTGGGGGACTCCAGACATAGACCTCTTTGCAAGTCCACTGAATGCCAAACTTCCTCGGTTCTGTTCCAGGATTCCAGCTCACAATTGCCAGGCAAGGGATGCCTTCCTCATTCACTGGGGTCAGGACTTACTCTATGCCTTCCCAGTTCCCACCCATTACCCAAGCTTCAGAGAGACATTGGTCGTATGATCTTCATAGCGCCACGGTGGCCATGCCAAACATGGTATCCCCTGCTTCTACACCTCTCTCAAGCTGCACCTCTGGAGTTAGGCTGTGCTCCAGATCTCCTTTCCCAGGAGAGCGGGACGCTATGGCACCTGAATCCCCAGTCCCTGCATCTCACGGCCTGGTTGCTGAGAGCTTAAATCTTCAGGATCTCAACCTTTCCCAACAGGTAAAGGATATCCTTCAGGCTTTTAGAAAACCTTCCACAAGACAATCTTACGCCTTCAAGTGGAAACATTTCACTATATGGTGTTCCCAGAAGGGGTTAAACCCCCTGGTGTGATGCCTTTGGAGTCACTACTAAAGTAATTACTTCATTTATCCATTTCTGGTCTAAAGACCAATTCAGTCAGAGTCCATCTTAGCGCAATTACAGCCTCCTATAAGCCTCTAAATGGACAACCAATTTCCTCTCATCCTCTCATATCCAGATTTATGAGCGGTCTTCTTTTAACAAAACCTCCCATCAAACCACCACCGGTGGCGTGGGATTTAAATCTGGTTCTTGGGCAGCTCATGAAACCGCCTTTTGAACCTTTAGTCACTACTGCCCTAAAGGTTTTGTCCTGGAAGGTCATCTTCCTAATTGCAATCACTTCTGCACGTCACATTAGTGAATTGCAAGCCTTAGTGGCTGATTCTCCTTACACTAGGTTTCATCATGATAAGGTTGTCCTCAGAACTCATCCACACTTTATGCCAAAGGTAGTTTCGCCTTTTCATTTAAATCAAGCGGTTTATCTTCCTGTATTCTTTCCGAGGCCTCATGCCTCTAATGCAGAGAAGAACCTTCACACTTTGGACTGTAAAAGAGCCTTGGCTTTTTACCTACAAAGAACACAGCAACATAGAAAGTCTTCTCAACTTTTTATTGCTTTTGATTCTAGTCATTTGGGCGTCCAGCCTCCAAGAGGACTTTATCCAAATGGATTGCACAGTGCATATCCTTTGCTTATGAGAGTAAGAGTCTTCCTCTTCAAGGCCATGTCACAGCTCATAATGTGAGAGCTATGTCAGCCTCTATGGCTAACCTTCACTCTGTATCTATTGATGACATTTGTCGAGCAGCCACCTGGGCTTTGGTACATACCTTCACAGCCCACTACTGCCTAGATAAAGCCTCCCGTCGGGATGCCTTCTTTGGCCAGGCTGTTCTTCAAAATCTCTTTCAAACCTAATACAACTCCTACCCACCAACCCTGGTGGGATGCCGCAGATCCATGGGAGGAAGCATGGCCCCCCCCCCTCACCATAGGTGGCAGCTTCCTGGGGTCATCTCCCTGGCATCTTCAGCTAGGGAGTCCCCATATGTGAAGACTACATTCCTGCTTGTTCCTGGAGATAGCGTAGTTACTCACCTGTAACAGGTGATCTCCAGGAACAGCAGGATTTTAGTCTTCACAACCCACCCACCTCCCCTAGGAATTGTCTCTCTATCTCTCTCTCTCTTTCCTCTCACCCTCTATCCTTTCACTCAGCTACAAACTTAACTGAAGAGGGACAGTTGGGAAGGCAGCGTGCATGTGCTGAGGGATGCTCCCAAAAGTGTTCCTATTGGATGCTGAGGAGCGTTCCTGCGCAGGCTCCGTCGGTACCGACGATACCCATATGTGAAGACTAAATTCCTGCTGTTCCCGGAGATCACCTGTTACAGGTGAGTAACTACGCTATTGGCACCCTTGCACTTTAGGTATGTTGTGTGAAATATCCCAACTATATGTCGTCATAATATTTGAATAGTATGTTCAAATGTATACAACAACAAAAAAAGATGTTTTTGCAACTTACACATGGTAATTTCTGAGAAAAAAAGAAAATATGACCTGGACAGGATTAATGGCACCCTTCGTTAATATTTGGTTGCATAACCCTTGGCAGTGATGATGGTCTCCAAATGTTTCCTGTAGCCATCTATAAGTTTCATACATCTGTCTGCTGGTAGTTTCTCTCACTCTTCAACTGCGATTTGTTCCAACTCATGAATGTTTCCAGGATTCCTTTAAAAATGGCAGATTTCAGCTCTTTCCAAAGGTTCTTGATTGGATTGATATCAGGATCATTGCTGGCCACTTTAAAACAGTTCATTTGTACCTTTTTAACCTTTCTTTTGTATTTTTGGATGTATGTTTTGGGTCATTGTCATGCTGAAGGATCCACGACCTTTGACCTAGATCTCTCTTTCTGACACTAGGTAGCACATTTTGCTGCAAAATACCTTGGTAGTCCTCTGACTTCATGATTCCTTTATTACATTCCAGGCCTTCAGTTCCTGAGGCAGCAAAAGAGCCCCACAACAGTATGGAAACTCCACCATATTTAACTGTAGGAAGGGTGTTTTTTCCTTATAAGCTTTATTTCATCGCCTGTCCCTTCAGTCCGGTCCAGGACCCTCCCGGGACATGACTTCTGACTTTCTGGTCTGCTGCCTTTTCTAAAGATGATGTTAAGTGGAACAGGCAATCTCCAGGCCAGTTGGTTTTGGTGGTTCTCCTTTTGTCTCGTTGTGGTTCTAGGGGGTTCTGCTGTGCTATTGTGCTGTCTGCTCTCCCTGTTGCGGACTTCGGTCCTTTGAGATACTCGATGGCCAAGTGTATGTGCTGTTCTCATGACTTGTTTCAGGGCTGGTGGAGTTGTTGGGGTTTTGGGACTATTCTGCTGCTCTGTGAGGTACGTACTGGTTCTGCAGGGAAGCACAGGCTGTGACAGGAAAATGTTTTGAGCTTACTGTTCTCAGTCTCCCCCTGCTGGTGGGTGCACATAACCCATACATCTGGACTGGACTGGAGGGACTCCAGAAAAGAAAATTAGCAGGTAAATTCTAATTTCAGTGTTTACTAATATGGGATTATTTGAAGTTTGCCTAGGTAAGGCACAAATCTCATGCAGAAAGCAGTTCTCAGTATTGAATTGACAGGCCTGGAAAGCCCTCCACCTTGCAAGGCAGATGATTATGATGACTGGTCGCATCACAGTTTATCACCAAATTTTATTAAAAAAAATTTAAACCTAACATGGCATGTTTCGCAAAAGCCTACATCTAGGAGTAAGCGTGCAGAAAAATAAACATTGTGGGGGAATACTGAAAGGCATTTACTCGGTCTGCAGACCTGCAAACCATGTAAATGCTGGTTAGCAGGATGTTCCTCGGCACTAAGCCGCCATCTCTGAATGTCCACTCCTTTAAATATTTATTAATTAAATAACAATCATTAATTATTAAATTGTGTAATTTGTTGTCATGTGTTCCTGTGTATTAGTACCCAGAACATCTTGCCTTACGATCACACTGTTCTGCTCTTATATCCAAGCATTCTCTTTTGTCTATATTAGTCATTCTTGGTCGCAATGTTGTGTAAATGGCACAAAGGTCCATTCTACAAAAAAAATTACGAACACAGCACACACAATTGCTTATTGCAGTGTTTCTTTTCCTCCTCATGAATTTCAAAAGAAGAATAATTAAACTCTATTTTGTTTATGTATGTAAGCAGACTGTGGTATAGAACGACTGTATGTTGGTGGTCTTTCTTTTATGGTACTACAAGATAAATAGTGTCCTACACAGTATATGTCATGTCTAACTCATGATAGAAGGATATGAAAAAGCAAGCTAAATATAATATGTTGGGATTTAAGAGCTAACCCATTGGAGCCATTTTACTCAACTGTGCTAATTCCCACAGTAAGTGCAAATCACGCAGTGAGGCGGAGGAGGGGGTTGGATTAGGGGCATAGAGAGTAGGTATAGAGAGCACATTTCGATGAGCACAAGAGAATATACTCTGCACTATTAATGTTGCAGTTAACACAGGTGTATTTTGACACCTGAATGGGTGGCATTAATTACAAATGCTGTTGCTGCATGTTAGAATGGTAACTGTTGAGAACATGCTGGCCAAGTCCCTGACAGTTACCATGGAGGCATTGCACTTATATATTAGTTTTAGTGCTAAACATGCAGCAAGTGCATAATTCTACCTCATTTAGTAAAAGGGCCCCACTCTATGCTTGTGGAGAAAGACCAAGTATGTCAGATACCGCAGAGGAGTGTTCCCTCTTTAAATTATGTCAATCGCTTTTAACTCAACTAAGGAGGAGGCTATTGCTTGTCTTTTCAGATCTGCATTTAAGCAAGTCATCAAGCTTGGGTAACAGGTTGTTCCAGTCTTTGACCTTTGCTCTTCTTCCTATTAGGTAAAACTGACCTTTGGGAATACCTAAAGATTCTTCAGAGTGTAATGAGCATGGAAGTTGCATTAGCCTGTGGCTACGTTTCATGTGACAATGATTTGCAGGGCTCCTTTAAAGCTATGCATGCTCCTCAATGTTTTTAGCTTTCTCTAGACCAGGGGTTTTCAACTCAATCCACAGGACACAGCTAGCCAGTCAGGTTTTCAGGACAATCATAGTGAATACACTGATGAAGAAGCTCCTCAAGAAGCAATGGAGATAGCTGAAAATCCTGTGGAGAAAGGTAGTACTGCACTGAGAAGCAGGATTTTCACTTCAAAAGGAAAAAAACACTCAGCTGATCTAAAACCACACCCCACCTTAGGGGAGGACACAGGTCTGGTCACTGATTGGGCACGCCCAAGCAGGAGGCGGGCAGTGCAACGTAGTGAGAGCTTGTTAAATACGCAAGCAGTTAAAACATAGTCAGAGTGGTTAGGAGAATCACTGGAATTACCTGGAGAGTTACTGGGAGACTCAGAAGCACAGAGAGACTCCAAAGGACGGAGAGACTCAGAAGCACAGAGAGACCTGGAACTACAGGAAGAGCTACCTGAGAACCAAGCAGGACCTTTGAGCAGTAATCAGTGGTCTAAGGATCCACCTTGGAGACACTCTCATTATAAGGTATATCCTGGGGTTAAAGGAGCTAGCAGGTTTGATACCTGGACCAAAGAGAGCTGGAAACACAGTACTAAAACCCAAAGCAACAACAGACAAAAGTACGGAGGAATTGTTCAGCCTCATATTCACTTGCAAAGCACAAGGACTAATGATAAGCCAGCTGGAGCACAAATCCTGAAAGCCAGTAGAAGGAAAAGTGCTAATGCTTATCCAGAGGACTTGAGCCAAGGTAAAGCTGACATTTCTTATTATGATTGCTTGTTCAGAAAGTCTCCAGAACGTGTTAAACTTCTAAAGACAAACCCAACACTTGCTCTTAAGGATAAGTGGGGGAGGGGTTTTACCCACACAGAGAACTGTTGCTTTGATAAGAACAGCATAGCTAATTACCAGGAGCTGGGAGCCTTAAACAAACGTTTGCCTGAAGAGGAAGAAAGATATCAGCTTGGGGAAGAGCATAAGCAGGCTGAATTACTTCTGGCACAGTTTAAGGAGTTCTTAGAGCAAAAGGCAGCCTCTGCTATTAATCCTATATAGCATGCCAATAGCTGTGAGGAAGAAATGCAGTTAGATAATTATTTGCCTTCAACAGAACAGGACCTAGCCATGGATTGCTCTACATGTATTATTGAAGATAGCCATGATAAAGAGTTTTGAAACTACATGAAAAGAATATAGTAGAAAGATTACTTTACCTGTTTCTCTTGTGAAAAGCTTATGAAGGTAATAAGTGTAATCACATGCTGGAGCTGAAAAGCCGTGCCGTTGAAAGGACATTGCTTTCTGTTTATTGAAGAGTCACATGATTGCCTAAATTTGAGTCTGAGAAGGAACTGAATAAGCTGAATGAAAGCTGCCTCAGCACTGCAACTTCTGTATATTTGGTTTTCCCATCTTTTGTTGAATGTGCATTCTTCTGTTGCGTCTGAAAGCACTGAGCTTCAATGGGTTGGAAATAAACCCTCTTAAAAGAAATTTTCTTTGCCTGCCTTTGTCTGCTCGAGCTACAACTACAACCTCAATCCTTCAGGAGGCCCAGTAACTACATTTCCCAGAATCCCTGGGGGTCAAATGTTAGTGCTCTACCCCTGAAGGGCATCAAAGGCCCCTCCTACCTGGAAACCCTCAAGGCCCAGGTAGTAAGGGGGTGTCAACACATATGAGAGATTTGCATACAATGAAGGCAGTGCATAGAAATCTATCTACAGTCATGAATGCCTGAGTTTTCTCTATATTTCATTACATCAAACATAACTTGCAAAGGCATTTTATTTGCCATCATACGTTAAGTGTGTGAAATATATATTATTCTGCATTTCATATCCCTTGTTAATAGATCATATGTTAGGTACATTGTTGGAAATTTTTATAGGTGTCTTTGTGTCCTATTTTATAAACCCAACCTTGGTTCCTCTGTGCTTTCATAAAATAGGACCCAGTAGTACATAAATGCTCTCAGGTGCAAATATGTGCATGTACTCTAACATCTGTCTGCTAAGCTGCAAAAGCCCTGCATTATCTGTTGGGGGCTTGCACAGCATTTCCCTGGCATATAACACATGGAAAGAAAGCAGAGATCATGGCATGGTAGTATAGTGGATACCGCTAACAGCACCCATTGAGGTGGTGTTAATTGCACCTGTAATGTCTGTAAAACCAGTGGTAACCACTTGTTGCAGAGGCGCCCACACACCACCTACTCAAGCGTCTAATGCATAAAATTGTTGCGCCATTAACGCAGTGCACGTTTCCCACGCTATTGGCACATTAACAACTAACACACCTTAGTGGACAGATCTCTGTGGATGTGTATTGTGTAAATTAACTCTGACCCTGTTTTGCTCAAAGTAGACCCCTAGAAACGTCTATGCATATATCACATAAAGATGAATTTAGATTTCATTTTACATGCATGTATTTTGAAAGTGTATTACTGATCAACCTTTTGTGTTTCATACAAGTGTGTAAGGTGGTCATGAAATATCATATATGATCCCATTTGTGATGTAGTGAGTGGGTATTGGCTTAGGTTTACTGAGACATCCATGACTGAACTTCCTAACTTTTATGTCGTAACATTAACAAAGCAAGAAAATAGAGGCAGCCCTTTTTAAGAAGGATATTCAAAAAAGCAAAAGCAGAGGAAGAAAAAAAATGTGGGCTGGTAAGTATTGAAAGATTTATTTCTGTATTTATAAATCATATGATAAAGGGAGAACCATTAATCCATAAAAGAGATTTAATTAAAACCAACATGGTCATGTTACAACATGCTACCTGCATCAGAGGTTCATAAAATGGATAAAACTAAGATCAATATAAAATCAGTATAAAGCCAACGTAAAGATAGAAATCTGAAGCAAAAGACGTTAGCACAAGTTCAACAGAAGGAATTCCCTGGTGTCCAGTCAAAAAAAAAAAAAAAAAAGGTTAGCAAGATTGTCAATTTTTTTTTCAAAAACTACTTAAAATAAAACTTCTGCCTACCCAAACGAAGTCAAATTCTGTTTTGGGACCGAAGGCTCCTTAATCAGATGGCAATCAATCTTTGTGTCTAAACAGGCAGAATGATCAACTGTTCCCATCTCCGAAGCACTCTTCTGCTATTATCTTAGTTTTGTGTGTGAAACTGGAAAAATGAAAAGACAGGCTATGTTGTTGTTAAGTGCTATCGAGTCGGAGTCAACTCATGGCGACCCTCTGGATAGCTATCCTAAATTGTGTTCGGTCTTCAGTCAGGCGGCTCATTGTTGACAGACTGGCACCTGTAGCTGCTGTTATTGTATCGATCCATCTCATTGCTGGCCTTCCTCTTTTGCGTTGACCTTCTATCTTGCCAAGCATAATGTCTTTCTCTAATGATCTCTCTCTTCGCATGATGTGTCCAAAGTATGAAAGTCGAAGTCTTGTCATCTGAGCTTCTAAAGAAAGCTTAGGTTTGATCTCCTCTAGTACCGACTGGTTTGTTCTTCGGGCAGTCCATGGTATACACAGTATTCGTCGCCAGCACCATAATTCAAAGGCATCAATTTTCTTCCTATCTGTCTTTTTCACTGTCCAGCTTTCACATCTATATGATGTTATTGAAAATACCATGGCTTGAACAAGTCGAATCTTTGTATGGAGAGAGACATCTCTGCTCTTGAGAATCTTATCTAGGTCTTTCATAGCCATTCTGCCAAGAGCAATGCGTCATCTGATTTCTTGACTGCTTGTTGCTTCTTTATTGATAGTTGATCCAAGTAGGTTAAAGTTGTTCACAATTTCAATTTCTTCTCCTTCAACGATGAACCTGTTGATTATGCCAGTTGTCATGATCTTTGTCTTCTTTACATTAAGGTGCAGGCCCATTTTGAGACTATGTTCTTTGATTGTGAGAAGCAAATGTTTCAGATCATCTTCACTTTCAGCCAGTAATGTGGTATCATCAGCATAGCGAAGGTTGTTGATGAGTCTTCCACCAATCTTCACACCTCTGTTGTCTTCATACAATCCTGCTTCTCTGATGATTTGTTCTGCATATAAATTAAACAGGTAGGGGGAAAGTATGCAGCCTTGTCTTACACCTTTGCTTATTTTAAACCATTCTGTTTCTCCTTGTTTCTTTCGAACTGTTGCTTCTTGATCAATGTACAGATTGCGCAAGAGAATGATCAGGTGTTCTGGTATACCCATGCTTCTTAATGTGGCCCAGAGTTTCTCATGGTTTACACAGTCAAAAGCCTTGCTATAGTCGATAAAGCACAAATAGATATCCTTTTGGTATTCTTTAGTCTTTTCAAGGATCCATCTCACATCTGCAATGATGTCTCTCATTCCTCGCCCTTTCCTGAACCCTGCTTGCACTTCAGGTAGTTCTTGTTCCAGGTATGGTTGTAGTCTCTTTTGAATAATCTTCAGTAGAATCTTGCTGGCATGTGGGATCAGAGCGATTGTGCGATAATTTCCACAGTCAGTTGGATCACCTTTCTTTAGTATTGGTATAAACACAGATCTTTACCAGTCAGTTGGCCATGATGTTGTCTTCCATATTTCTTGGCAGAGCCTTGTGAGTACGGTAACAGCTGCATCAGATTGCTGCAATATGTCTATGGGAATGCTATCAATGCCTGGTGCTTTGTTCTTTGATAAGGCTTTCAATGCTGCTTCAACTTCTTTCATCACCAATGGTTCCCGATCATAAGGTACAGGTTGAAACAGCTGTTGGTCCACTTGATATTTATCATATAAAAACTCTGTATATTCCTTCCACCTTTTCTTGATCTTCTCAGCATCATTCAACATAGAACCTTGAGCATCTTGTAACATTCCAATTCGAGGCTGGAACTTTTTCTTTAACTCTCGTAGCTTTAGGAAAGCCGATCTTGTTCTTCCTCTAATAGTTTCTGCTTCTATTTCCTTGCAAGTGTCATTGTAGTACTTTTCTTTGTCTTGTCTTGCTGCACGTTGGAAATCTCTGTTGAGTTCTGCGACTGTCTTTCTTTCTCCTCTGGCTTTAGCTTCTCTGCGTTTCTGGGCAATTTTCAGAGTTTCTTCCATCATCCATTATGGCCGTGTTTGCTTTTTCACCTTTTGTAGAGACTTCTCGCTTTCTTCCAACACAACCTTCTTGATGTCATTCCATAACTCTTCCGGAGCTCTGTCATTTGTATCTAAAGCAGCAAATCGATTTTGCAGGCAGTCTTTAAATTCCAGTGGTATATTCTCAAGGTCATATTTTGCTGCATTCATGAGTGGTTTGCTCTTTTTCAACTTTAGCTTGAGTTTGCATACTAGTAGTTGATGATCTGTACCACAGTCAGCTCCAGGTTTTGTCTTTGTTGATGTTACAGAGCTTTTCCATCATTGACTTCCACAGATGTAGTCAATTTGATTTTTATACAATCCATTGGGTGAAGTCCATGTGTACAGTCGCCGCTTGTGTTGCTGGAAGAAGGTGTTTGAGATGAATAGATCATTGGTCTTGCAGAATTCTATCAGTCTTTCTCCAGCTTCATTTCTGTTGCCAAGTCCATATTTTCCAACTACTTTGCTTTCTTCTTTGTTGCCAACTTTTGCATTCCAGTCACCCATGACTATCAGGATATCCTGTTTGCATGTTCTGTCAATTTCAGCTTGTACTTGTTCATAGAACTCTTCAATTTCATTCTCTTCTGCAGCTGTTGTTGGGGCATATACTTGAATTATAGTTTTGTTGATAGGCAATCCTTGTAGACGAATAGAGATTAAGCGTTCGCTGACTGCATTGTATTTCATTACAGTTCTTGCAAGTTTCTTCTTTATTATAAATGCAACACCATTTCTTCTTTGTCTTTCATTTCCAGCATAGTAGACCATGTGATCATTTGATGCAAAGTGCCCCATGCCAGTCCATTTCAGTTCGCTGACACCCAACAGATCAAGTTGTACACGTTCCATTTCATTCTTCCATGTACGTTCCAATGTGTAAGACATCTTTACAGCTTCTGACTCTGATTTCATGCGCAGCTACATCAGCAGTCAGACTTCCCGAGGGCTTTGATCCAACCACATCATAAATGCTGGCTTTACTCTGAAAAGTCTTCAGCTCTTCCCCAGTAGCTAGTTGAGTGCCTTCCAGCCTGGGGGTCTCATCTTCCAGCACCATAGCACAATTTGTTTTGTTGTAACTATCCATTGGGTTTTCATGGCAAGATAGATAGGCTATAAATTCATAAATTAAATTAGGCATTTTATGAACCTATGATACAGGTGGCAAACCAAAGCCATGGACAAGACAGGTTTTAATTAATTTTGTACTTATTAAGCCATATTTTCTAAGTCTGTTTAGGTTTTGTTTTATGGTTTAATGATTGTCTCTTTATTATATGTTTATTTACTGGTATGCATGTTTTTTTCCTCTGCTTTTGTTTTTTGTAGTAACATTAAACCATAATTGAAAGAAAACTCTAAAGGGAGGGGGCATATAAGATGAAAGGCATAGACTCTGGTGTAATCTAAGGAAATTTTTCTTTATGGAAAGAGCGATGGTTGCGTGGAATAGCCTCCCAATGGAGGTGGTAGAGATGAGGACTATATCCAAGTTCAAGAAAGCATGGGACAAACACAGAGGATTTCTAAGGGAAAAGAAAAGATTGAAGAGCTTTGCAGTTGGTATGGATGGGCAGACTAGATAGACTTGAATGGCCTTTATGTGCTGTCATTTTTCTTTGTTTCTGTAATATTCCTGACATAAGCAAGTCACTATAGTCACACATCTGGGTGACATTATTCTGATGATGCTGCATTTTTCAAAGCTTTCATGTAAGTTCTTGTTTGTTTCTCAGAGTATGTATGGTAGTTTTCACCATCCCACATGACCCAGTGGTTCTGCTCAAAGCGGCCTCCAAGGGGGCAGACCAAGATGGTGTTTTGAAGAGCTGTGTTAGACAAGCTCCATGGCTGCGCTTAATTGGGAAAGAGTAGCAAAGAGAAGCGCAAGGGAAAGGTACGTTCTCCAGGAACAAGCAGGAAGTCAGTCCTCACATATGGGTGACGTCCGTGCCGACGGAGCTTGTGCGGAGCATTTCCCCAGCTTTCAAAGAAAGCCTTTGGGACATAGTACCATGCATGTGTGGTCCCCTTTTGCCCAAGGGTGCCATCTTGCACAGTCTCCTTTTTTCTATGGAACCCAACAGACGTCTATCCACTTTTCCCGGAAAAAATCCTTGCTATATCCTTAAAATTAGTTGTTCCCGGTTTCCATACTGGTTCCTCTTCTGGCCTCGAGCCGACGCCCTTTTCCCTTTTTTTACATGGAGGTTTGCCTCGACCAGCGTTCATGCCCTTTTTCGCCCTGGGGGGTTGTCAACCCCAGCCGGGTTTTCTCCCATCATGTCCCCCGTTGGGTTCAAAAAATGTGACCTCTGCAGTCAAGCTATGTCTGTCACCGACACCCATGACTGCTGCTTACGTTGCCTGGGACTGGACCAGGATAGCATCTCCTGTGACCTGTGCAAGGCCATGACTCCTAAAACCAATAAAAAAAAAAAGGTTGGAGTTGCAGGAGAAACTGTTCCCAAGGTCAGACGGCACCAGCCTCCCCAACGCTGAGCTTCAAGCTCAGTACTTCCTGGGAGGCCGAGCATCCTCAGAGACCTGCAGCTCCTCTAAGAAGCCCTCTGACCCTGAGCAAAAGAAAAAAAATCCTCAAAGTCCATCGAGGTTCCACCGGAGAAACCTGGTAAGACTACTTGTAGGGACTCGGGCAACTCCGAGAAACGCCCCACCAAGGTCCTCAAAGAGGATTTCTTGGCCAGTGGAGACCATGCGAGGTTCCTCGAGACTATAGTCCTTGTTGAGGATGCACTTGCGAGAATGCTGGCGCCAGGCCAAAGATCCTTGGTGCTCGCGAAGCTGTAGAGCCTTCTAGCTTGGAAACCAGAATGTTAGCCATGGAGTAGAACATCACTGCTATCCTGGCCGTGCAGCAGGCAATGATGGCTGATTCATCCGCATCGTCTGCCCCAATGACTGGGCCCCTGACTGCAGGGAAGTCCCCGGTTGTCGAACCAAGCTTAGAACACCACCGGCCTCTGGTAAGTCCTCGGGCATCTGGTCTCTCCCTGGCCAGTTTCCGAGTCTTGGACTTTAGGTCCTCAGGAGGGCCCTAGCCCTTCGGCACAGGCCTTGAGGCAAAGAGTCTCAGGGCCTCAGACCCGTTGTTTCCCCTCGACTCCAAGTGGGAGACCGAAGATGAAGCCTCCCCGGAAACTAGACTGCACAGAGACATCCTTTCAGACCCATCTTCCCTGGTGCCTCAGCAGCACTCTCCACCAGAGGATGTGGCCTTTCATGATTTTGTCAGGGATATGGCCAGATTGTGCAAACTGAGGTGGAGGAGGATCCATGCACCAAAGAACTAGAGATTCTCCAGTTCGAGTCTCCACCCAATGAAACTCTCATGGTACCAGTGCAGCCGATCCTCGAGTGGCTACTGTTATGAATGTGGGAGATCCCGGCATTGGTGCCGGTGGTTAGTCAACACCTCATTGCCATGTACCGCATCAGGAAGGGTCCGAAGTTTCACAAGCCTCAACTCCCACATAACTCCATGGTTGCCGAGTCAATCATGCAAAAACTCAAGAGCCAGAAGAATTACTCTTCTGTCCCCCTTGGAAGGGATGCTAGAGCCCTTGACGCCCTTGAACAAAAGTTCTACCAGGGCTCGATGCTGAGGTGTCTAATCCAGGCCTATGAGTTATACTTAGGCATATACCTGAAGGCTCTGACCCAGGAGTTGTCTGGGTTTTTAGCGGGGCTTGCCCAGGAACCTCTCCAATGGTTCCAAGCTCTGACCTCCATAATCAAGGATTGCTCGAAGTTCCTCTCCCGAGCGGCCTATGATGGATTTGAGTAAGCAGCTTGAGCAGCAGCAGCTGGCATCAGGACTCAACACTGGGCCTGGCTACAGTCCTTGGACATCGAGCAATGGGTCCAAGACAAACTGCTCGACATCCCCTGCACCGGATAGAACCTTTTTGGCAAACCCATAGCTGACATGGTGGCCAAGATAGAGGCTAAGGTGGTGACCCACCAGAGGCTCTCGAAGAAGACCTCTTTCTTTCCCTGCAAGAATCCCCTGGGGAAACGGCCCCTCTTTCCAGGGGAAAAAGGGGTACTTCCAACAGAGTCACCATTATCAGTCCTCCTCTGGCCAACAGCAGGGTTCTTACCCTAAGAGACAAAGCCAGGGAGCCCAGAAGCCCAAAACCCAGAAGCCACAGACTCTGGTTCCAACCCAACCAGGGGGGAGCTTTTGACTCACAGGGCAGGATCTCCCCTCCCCCGAGAGGCCTTCACAGGCCCACAGGGGTCCGCCTGGCACTCTTTGCCCACAGATGGGCCGAGGTCACCTCAGACCAGTGGATACTGCAGGTGGTAAGGGAGGGATACCTCTTCCACCTACAACAACTTCCACCCAGGTTCTTTCCAGGAGAGCCAGTGAGATCTCTCCTTCACCAGACCCTTCTGCTGGCAGAGCTCGCAGCTCTGCTCAGGGACAGTGCAGTGGAACCTGTACCCAAATATCTATTTTGGAAAAGGTTCTACTGCAGGTGCTTCCTTGTCCCCAAAAGAACTTGGGGCCTCAGGCCCATACTAGACCTGTGAAACTTAAACAAGTTTCTGTTGAGGGAGAAGTTCACGATGCTCTCCCTTAAAATACTGCTGCCTTACCAGGGAGATTGGCTGTGCTCCTTGAACCTAAAGGATGCATAGACTCGCATCCTGATCCACTGCTCCCACAGGCAGTACTTACAGTTTATAGTGGGAGGAGGGCACTACCAGTACATAATGCTGCCCTTTGGCCTGGCCTCCTCGCCAAGGGTCTTTACCATGTGCCTGGTGGTGGTAGCCGCCCACTTGCGCCTGCAAGGGGCTTTCAACTTCTCCTACCTGGATGACTGGCTCATCAGGGGCAGTATGGCCTGTGATATGGAAGCTTATCAAAGCCCAGAGAATAGTGACAAAGGAAGGGAATTTACCCTAATCAAGGGACCTGTTTTGTCAGGTCACAGGAATAAAACTGCATGTTTTCCTAAAAGACAGGTTATTCCAGGCTGCAATAGCCTGCAGAGAGCCCCTAGTGGAGATGAGGTGAAGGAGTATAAGCCCAGATTGAGAAACCCTTAAGTCACTTCTAATTACTCAGCTGCCAGGAGGGAGTTTGACCACCAACACCTGAGGAGTGAAAGGGAGGGGTTGGAAACTGGGAACTTTAAAACTACAACAGAATATTCAGAGAGAAGAACGAGTAGCAGGAGTAGGAGTGTGAAGGAGGGAGGAGCTCAGAGAGATCCGTGTTCTTGGAGAGATTTCTATGAGAAGCCAGCTTCAAGGGATTTGAGAAATCCAGAGGGTTGGAGAACTTCAGCTAGGAACCCTAAAGCAGCAGCCGGTAAGAGGACCGAAGCAGCTTAAGGGAGAAGGAACATGAATACCTTTTGGAAGAGGTATTGAGCAGATGCCCTGAGGTCCAGGAATACAGACTGGAGGACAGGTCATAAAAGCTCAAATGCATACTGGCCAGAGTATCTAAGAGGACAGCCTAATGCCAGCTTTAACTCGGGTATGAACTTTGGATGTTTGTCTAACCTAGAGCATTGCAAAGGGCTTAGAAACAGTTCCTGTCCTAATGGAGGTCGGTCAGTAGAGCCCTCTGATCCAGACCCCGATATAGAACCTATGCAAATAGAAGAACAAGATATAATTACAGAGGAAGATGATATTTGCATGGACTGTTCTTTATGCAAAGTTGCTAGCACAGAGAAATCCTGAAAGTGTGATTAAACATGAAAAGGAAATGTTCTAGTAACTGGCACAGCAGAAAGTTTGTGTGAAAAGAAAAGAAGGTTTTGGGGAAAGTGAAATACTTGTGCAGAGAAGGAGAAAAGCTGTTGATTGAAGCTTGTTAGCCAGCTGATATCAAAGCAGAGCACGGCTCAGGCTGTGCACATGTTGGATATAAAAAGTTCTCTGAATGTGAAAAGAAATGCTGTTTTGTGAAGAAGCTTTTATTTTTGATTTGCTCTACACCAGCACTGCTGAGCAGGTTTGTCAGCAGTGGCTGAGAGAAAGACTTTCCATTGTTTAATGGACTTTACAAGCTACTTGCATAAGCTTTCAGTTGTATTGTTATTTTGAATATAAAATCCTGGAGAAGGCATCCTAAGGTGTTACCAAGTGAATCTGTGTGCATTTTGATTTACCTCATAAATAAATTTTCTGTCATTGCCTTAACACTCGAGCCAACTACCATAGTCTTCATTTACCTCAAAGGCAAGCACCGCACGACTGGACTACCATTACTATAATCCTTTGCAAGATAGTCAGTCTGGAACATTGCCAAAGTGGGTGGCGTTAGATGCATCCAGGCTGCTGTCTGACCATGCTCTCTACAAATTTCACACCATTCTCAGGGGTTTTCCTAAGTGTGGTTTAGGGTGGGTTTCTGTATAAGCTCTTTCAATTTGTTACTTGGGTTGATCAGTGTTAATAGAAAAGCACAAGGTAAAGAAGTCTCTTATAAAAGTGCACACATCTTGTAGATCCTTGTCCTTTGGAATCCCAGAATTCTGCACTTTTTTATTTGGATAGCGATTTTACTGATCCTCAGCTTTATCTTTCATTTTCAATTTCAATTTCAATAATGGTTTATGGACTTTAACTCCAGAAACGTGTCCAAACCTTTTTTAAATCCAGCTACACTAACAGCTTTTACTACATCTTCCGGTAACAAATTCCAGAGTTTGATTACACAATGAGTGAAAAAATATTTTCTCCTATTATTCTTATATGGCTTGTAGCTTTTTGCATGTCACCCTAGTCCAGGGATCTCCTGGAGGACCGCAAACCAGTCAAATTTTCAGGAACTCCTTAATGAATATGCATGAGAGAGATTTGCATGCACTGCCCCATTGTATTCAAATTTATCTCATGCATATTCATTAGGGAGACCCTGAAAACCTGACTAGTTTGTGTCCCTCCAGGACAGGAATTGGAGACCCCTGCCCTAGGCTTTCTAGTTTTTGAAGGAGTAAACCACCGATCTAAGTATACCCATTCCATTTCATTCATTACTTTATAGACCTCTATTATATATCCCCTCAATCGTCTTTTTTTGCAAGTTGAAGAGCTCTAACCTTTTAAGCCTTTAGGAGTATCCTTCCATCCCCTTTACCATTTTGGTGACTTTTCTTGGTTTGCATATCTATCTTATTCATATTCACTGTAGTATCCTGAAAACCTGAGTAGATGGGTGCGCCCCAAAGACTGGGTTGATAACTGCTCAAGCATGCTAATTTTTCTCTCCACTTTACTTATCACTAGCTCATTATGTCTCAATATTTTGACCATTTTAGCAATAATTGAATTTTTAGAGTGACGTATGTTGCCATTGATAGTCTCATACCAATCTCTAAGTGGATTTCACTCTCCTCAGCCAGATGTCGTTCTGCAAAATCAGAAGATGGTGGGGGTACTGGAACTAAAATGGCTTTTGTCAAAATCTTCATTTTTTTATGCATACAAATTTTTTTTTGAACATTTTGCTCTTAATTTTTAGCATTTTAATTCAATTGTTGGGTATTGGGGGGAGGGTGGGGGGGGGTCCTTTGAGAAATTTAACTGCATGAGAGAGTGAATACCCAAGAAGCTGCTCTGCCTTGTGACTGCTTGCATAATGCACTAGATGGGAATAATTCAGAAAATAAGTTTGAACTTTTGTTCTGTATCTTGGCTTCCTATGTTTTTTGTTTTATCAGAAACCATGAATCCCTTGCAGGGCTGGCCCCAGAGTTGGTGCAAGGTGTTGGTTCCCTAGGCAGACCTTAAGCCTTATGCCACTCCCCTCTCACTTTCAGAATCTATTGTTTAGCTTTGAATGCCCTGCTCTTTGCTGCCTTCCCTTGGTGACCACTTAGTTTGCTTAATGGTTTGGCCAGCCCTGATTCCTTGACCACCTTGTCCTCCCCAAAATGATTTTTGGAACTCGAGGGAAGTTTGGAGATTTTATCAGTGATCCAGGAAGATTCCTGATGAGTATTTTCATTGATGTCGCTAAGGGGGCTACATATATTGCTTTCCTGGAGGTAGATCCTTACAAAGGGTTACCTTATTATTGTATAGGAGGCAGCCTGTTTCTGTATAGCTTTGAGTTGTGTTTGGCTTTCTAGAATTCTGTTTGGAGAGCTAGATGGAGAGAAAAAGACTGAACATGCATCAGTGTCTCCAGTTCAATAAATTCTTGCATTGATTCCAGCTCTTGTAGAGATTTCCTGTTCGGTATCCAAGGATTTCATTTCTGCCTTTGAGTCCAGCTGTTTTTCCAGAGACTCCATTTCTCTAGATGCCTTGCTCGAAGCCTATCTAGCCTTGCTAAAGATTCTGTTCCAGCTGGGTCTAGCTCCAGTAACTGCTCCTGCCCCTTCATGGCTGCTCAGAGATCCCAGGGACCTTCTTGAATGTGTAGACCAGCGTTTTTCAACCACTGTGCCGCGGCACACTAGGGTGCCATGAGATATTGTCTGGTGTGCCGTGGGAAAAATTCCAATTTCATCCGTAACATGTGGCCTCGGCTCACAAATTAGGGTTGCCAACCGGCCGGTTTTCAGCCGGCCTGGCCGGTTTTTCCATGGCCAGGCCGGCTGCCAGCACAGTTGTAAAACCGGCCATTGAAAAGCCGGTTTTTTGCTCTGGCCGCAAGATCGGGAGCGGCCAGAGCAAAAAAAACGGCTTTTGTGCCGAAGTCCGCAGCGCGAACGCGATTGCGATTCCCTATAGCAGTGCAGCCGCTGGTTCTGCTTTGTACAGAGCAGCGGCTGTACTACACTTACATTGAAAAGTAAAGAGAAACTGTTTCAGGAGCCCTCCGATCATGCAGAGCCCGAGGAAGTGATGTCATGGGGGCGGGCTCCTCACAGGCTGTCTTTCCTTTTCAAATTAACTTTAGCTGCAATAAAGTTAATTTGAAAAGGAAAGACAGCCTGTGAGGAGCCCGCCCCCATGACATCACTTCCTCGGGCTCTGCGATGACCGGAGGGCTCCTGACACAGTTTCTCTTTACTTTTCAATGTAAGTGTAGTGCAGCCGCTGCTCTGTACAAAGCAGAACCAGCGGCTTGGGCAGAGGGGTGTGTGTGTGAGTGAACCAGCAAGGGGGGGGGGAGTGTGAGTGAACCAGCAAGGGGGGGGGAGTGTGAGTGAACCAGCAGTGGAGGGGGGGGGGGTGGTGTGAGTGAACCAGCAAGGGGGGGGGGCGATGGTGTGAGTGAACCAGCAGGGGAGGGGGGGTAAGTGAGTGAGTGACCCAGCAGGAGGGGTGAGTAAGTGACAGGGGGGTGGGTGAGTGAACCAGCAGTGGAGGGGGGGGGGTGGTGTGAGTGAACCAGCAGGGGAGGGGGGTTGGTGTGAGTGTTTGATTCCTATTCAAGAGAATTACTTTATATATAGGCACAGAGGTAAATTTTTTTAACATTTTCTAATGGTGGTGTGCCTCGTGATTTTTTTCATGAAAAAAGTGTGCCTTTGCACAAAAAAGGTTGAAAAACACTGGTGTAGACTACCCAAGAGGAATAGATAATGTAAGGCATGGCCCACTGTTGGACCTGTGTCCTTGGTTTTTATGCTGTACTTCCCCAATGGGAGTTGGGTTTGCAGACAGCCAGAATTTCTCTTGTGTTTTGTATGCTCTGTCATCTTCTGTCTTGATTGGTCCTGCAAAAGACCACCCCGATAGTCTGGAGTATTTCTGTACTGTCTCTGGGCTTATTCTTGCTAGATTATCATTTCCCAGTTCTTGCTTTTTTGTTCCTGCACTCCAGGATTCCTGTCTTATTACGAGTTCCTGAACTTTATCCCTCTTCTTTTATTAATTTTGTTCCAGAGTGCCTTGCCATGTGGCTTTTTTTTTTCAAAATTTTTTCCTGTTCATGTATTACTAAAAGTATAGTTCCATTACATGTGGACTTAGTACTCAAAGACCTCATACTCCTGAGGCATTCTACTTTCCTGGCCAGGATCCTGTCAGTCCCTCGAAAGTAAGTAGCCATGCATTAAGGAAACTGCTGAGGAAGGTCACTGTGAGGTCTA
Source organism: Ichthyophis bannanicus (assembly GCA_033557465.1). Lineage (NCBI taxonomy): Eukaryota > Metazoa > Chordata > Amphibia > Gymnophiona > Ichthyophiidae > Ichthyophis > Ichthyophis bannanicus. Next base: position 1,336,295,039 of record CM066032.1, on the reverse strand, counting down.
AGATAACTTTAAAATAACTGTAAAAGTCTGTGGCTCATTTCTTCATAAATATGGACAGTATGGGACAGTGTTAAGAAGGAAGCCACTGTAAAAATTAAAAAATTAAACCTACAAAACTACAAGGGGTTAAACTGGAAAGCAGGCATGGGGAATATATTTACATTGGTGTAATATACAGATCTCCTTCACAGGCGGATTAAGTGGACAGAGATTTAATTGAAGGCACTCACAGTATTGCCATGAAAGAAGTGCTACTGATAGGTGACTTCAGTATGCTGGATGTTGATTGGTGCTTCCCTGCTGCAGGGTCATCTAGAAGTAAGACGATCCTGGATTCTCTACAGGGAGAACTATTCTGGCAACTGGTAACAGAACCCACACATGAAGGGGCTATACTGGACTTGGTGCTTACCAATGGTGAAAGTGTTTCTGATGTTATAGTGGGAGATCATCTCACATCCAGTGATCACCAGATGGTGTGGTTCAGTATTAGGACTAGGGCTACAGGGATCTGTCCTTGGTCCAATTATTTTTTTACATTTTTTTGTTAGTGATATTGTGGAAAGGCTGTCTGATAAGGTTTGCCTCTCTGGGGATGATAGCAAAATCTGCAATAGTGTAGATGCCCACCAAGGTGTCGATAACATGAGGAGGGATCTAGCTAAGTTTGAAGAATGGTTGAGAATTTGGAAGTTGAGATTTAATGCTAAAAAATGCAGGATCATGCATTTGGGCTGCAAAAATCCAAGGGAGCGGTACAGTATAGGGGGTGAATTACCTCTGTCCACGAAAATAGAACGGGACCTGGGCATGATTGCTTGTTTCTGATGATCTTAAAATGGCTAAATGGGTAGAAAAGGTGACGGAAGCCAGAAGGATGCTTGGGTGCATAGGGAGAGGAATAGCCAGCAGGAAGAAGGAGGTGATAGTGCCTCTGCATACATCTTTGGTAAGACTTCATTTGGAGTATTGCGTGCAATTCTGCAGATCAAATCTTCAAAAGGATATAAACAGGATGGAGTTGGTGTATAGGATGGCTAGCAAAATAGTCATTGGGCTTCAATGCAAGTCATATGGGGATGGACTTAAGATCTCAATTATATATATTTTGGAGGAAATGGAGAGAGGAGATATGCCATGGAGGTATTTAAACATCTCTATCACAAGTGTAAAGGAGGAGAGCCTCTTTCAGTTGAAAGAGAGCTCTGCAATGAGGGGGCATAGGAAAAAGATGAAAAGGGATAAACCCATGACTAATATGTGGAAATATTTCTTTATGGAAATAGTGGTAGATGCATAGAGCAATCTCCCAGTGGAGTTAGTACAAATCAGGACAATACGTGGGGGTTATCCTGGATCCTGACCTCTCCTTCCACACTTATTTCTCTTCCTTTGTGTGCTGCTCCCACTTTTTCTTTGTCAGATTTGAGCCATCAGTCCTGTGCTCTCCCCAGCATCTCTCACAACTCTCTCTATTAATTTTGCGTCTCAATTATTGTAATGTTGTTTTTGCCGGTATCCCCCACCATCAGCTTCACCGTCTACAGCTAATTCAGAACACCGCCACTTGTCTCGTCACTCATACTCCTCGCTTCAGTCACATCACATCACTCCCTCCTTGATCCAGACTGACTACCCTTCCCCTACCGTATTACTTCAAACTCCTAATCCTAACACACAGGGCCCTGCTTCAGCACACCCCTCAGTATCTCGCAGACTCAATACACTTTCATAAGTACCTCGTAGCCTCCAGTCCCTGCACACCAACCGCCTTGACCTCCCCTCTCCAGACCGTGCCCGACAGGGGCAAACCCGGCATTCAATCTTCTTTTTTTCTAGCCCCATCCCTGTGGAATTCCCTTCCTCCCCTAATCCATCAAGAAGAATCATTTTCCCACCTCTTCTGTACTGCATATGACCTCCCTTTCCCTGACCCTCCTGTTTCCTCCTCTCCTTCCACTTAGGCTCTTTTTCTCTGTAGTCCTGTATGGGTGTGCACTTTCCTGTCTGGCATTGTAGTTTCTCCAGGACCAAGCAGGAAGTCAGTCCTCACTTATGGGTGACGTCAGCCGACGGAGCCCTCGCGGAGCAATTTTCCCCAGCTTTCGCAGAAAGGCTTTGGGAATTGCAGCGCGCATGCGCGGTCCCCTTCCCGCCCAGGGATGCCATCTTGCTCAGTCTTCTTTTTTCCGTGGAGCCCTACAGACGTGTCTGTTAACGCCGCTGAAAAGTTGATTTCTTTTCGTTAAAAAAAAAAAAAAAAAAAAAAATTTTCTCGGTTCGTGTGTTCCTCTTCCCGCCGGGTCTCGATATCCCCTATCGGGCCCGTTTACGTTTTAATTTTTTTCCAACTGGCGGTCCCGCCACTTTTCTCTTCATCCCTGGCAGCGCGGTCGTTCGACCTTGCAGGGGCCCTTTTTCCCCCGATGGCTGCCAGCGGTTTTAAAAAGTGTGATCGCTGTGTCAGGCTCATGTTTCTTACTGACACGCATGACTGCTGCCTCCGCTGCCTTGGGGCCAAGCATGACCCTGTAAGCTGTGGCCCGTGCAGCAAGATGTCCTCGAAGGCGCTGAGGAGTCGGCAGTCGCAGAGGGACCGGATCTTCTCTGACTCCACGCGGACCTCGTCAGAGGCCTCTACGCCTCGCGGCTCCGGTTCGGAGCATTGTAGGAATTCTTCTGAACGGGGCTCCCCCAGCCGGGAATGCTGGCGGGAGAAGCGGCCCGCAAGGGTGGATCCGGGCGGCGAAACTGGTCCTTCGAGGGCCAGGTCGCTTAGCCCGGTCCAGCTCCCCGGGCCCTCAAAGGAGGAGAAGCCTTCGAAGATCCCTCGTCTCGAAGTGGAGTCGCCTAGGCACGTGAGTGATATAGTCCTCCTGGACTCCCCCACGGATGAGCCGACATCGGGCCCGACGCCGTCGGGGCCCGAGTCGACGGCTGCTGGGTCTTCTGAGCTTGATCTCAGATTGACGACCTTGGAGCGCAGTATATCTGCCTTCATGGACCAGCAGCGGGCATGGATCACCGGCCTCGCCAGTGCATCTGCCCCGACCACCGGGACGTCGACGCTCAAGTCGACCCCGGAGGCCGAGCCGATCCTCGAGTCCATACGTGCTCAATTCGATCCTCGGCCTAGGTCTCCCTCGGCTTCCCGTTCGGGACCGAGGTCCTCGACGCCGGCCTCGGCATCGGGGCGGAGGTCCCCGGGTCCCGCCCCCGCGGAACCTCTCGATTCCTCCTCGGAGGAGTCGGGCTGGGACACGGAGGAGGACGAGTCACCCGGTTCTTTTCAGACTCGGTGCGTCCCCTCCGATTCGCCCGAGTCGGAGCCTCAGAGGCGATCCCCTCCGGAGGGTACCCGGTTCTTCGATTTCGTGAGGGTTATGGCCAAAGCATTGGCCTTCCCCGTGGATCCGGAGGAGGAACCCCTAGCCGAAGAGCTCGAGGCCCTTCAATACGACTCCCCCCCGAGGGAGGCCTTCACTGTACCGGTTCCCCCGATGCTGGAGCAGCTTCTCCTCCGCATGTGGGAGAGCCCCGCCTCGACGCCAGTGTTGAGCAAGTGGATCGATTCCATATATCGAGTCCGCAAGAGCCCCGGGTTCCAGAAGGCGCAACTTCCGCACCACTCCATGGTGGTGGAGTCGGCCATGCATCGACTTAAGAGTCAAAAGATGCACTCCTCGGTGCCCCCGGGGAAGGAGGCCCGGAGCCTGGATGCCCTCGGTAGGAAGTGCTTCCAAGGCTCTATGCTTGCTTGTCGGGTCCAGACATATCAGCTGTACATGGGTATGTACCTCCGAGACCTGGCGAAAGAACTTCAGGGTTTCTCGGCAGGTCTCTCTGAGGAACCCTTGCAGCGGTTCCAAGCCTTGTCCTCCGGGATTCGAGAGTGTTCGAAGTTCATTTCTCGAGCGGCCTATGATGGCTTCGAGGCTTCGGCCCGAGTAGCTGGAGCCGGCATCGGGGCTCGCCGCCAGGCTTGGCTTCAGTCATCCGACCTCGAGCCCTGGGTGCAGGACAAGTTGGTCGATGTCCCTTGCAGAGGGGAAAACCTCTTCGGCAAACCCATGGCCGAAAAGGCGGCGGAGCTCGAGTCGGAGACTCTCACCAGGACTCGCCTTTCTAGAAAGTCCTCTGCCCCTTCACAGAAGAAGAAGGGCTCAGGGAAAGGGCCTTTTTACCCGAGGAAAGTGTTTGCTTATACGCATCACCAAACACAATACCCAGCCACAACCCCCCTTCAAGGGCAGCGGCCTAGGGGACAGGGTAACGGATCCCGGAAGCAGAAAGCCCCCAAACCCGCCACGCGGGCCCCGGCCCAGCAGGGCGGGGTTTTTTGACTATGCCAGCATAGCCCCTCCCCCTCAGGGGCTTTCGGCCGGCACGGGGGGTCGGCTGACCCACTTCGCTCACAGTTGGTCCGCCATAACATCCGAGGCCTGGGTATTGCAGGTGGTTCAAGAAGGCTACCTCCTCCATTTTCACCAGGTGCCTCCCCCCTACTTCGCAGGGGAGCCTCCCAGACCCCCTCTGCACAGGGACTTGCTCCTTCGGGAGCTGCGAAGTCTGCTTCTGGAACGGGCGGTGGAGCCCGTGCCCCAACACTGCTGGGGTCACGGTTTTTACTCGAGGTACTTCCTGGTTCCAAAGAGAACAGGAGGCCTCAGGCCCATTCTAGACCTACGCAACCTCAACAAGTTCCTGCAGCGGGAAAGGTTCAAGATGCTTACCCTTGGAACCCTGCTGCCTTACCTCCAGCGGGGAGATTGGCTATGCTCCTTGGATCTAAAGGATGCTTATACCCACATCCTTATTCATCCGAACCACCAGCAATACCTAAGGTTTGTGGTGGCGGGGAAGCATTATCAGTACCGAGTACTGCCCTTTGGCCTGTCCTCCGCCCCCAGGGTGTTCACGAAGTGCCTGGCAGTGGTGGCCGCCTTCCTAAGGCTTCAAGGCCTCTTCGTCTTCCCGTACCTGGACGACTGGCTCATCCGGGCATCGTCTGCTCCGGAGGTCGCCCAGGCCACCCAACGTACGGTGGCCCTGCTTCAGCACTTGGGCTTCGTCATAAACTTCAAAAAGTCCGCTTTGCTCCCCTCTCAGGACCTCGAGTTCATAGGGGCACGGCTGGACACTCGACAGGCGCGTGCCTTCTTGCCTCCGGAAAGGGCCAACCAGCTCACGGCTCTAGCTGGCAGTTTCAGCGGCAGGTCGCCGGCCTCGGCCAGACAGTACCTGCAGCTACTCGGACACATGGCCTCCACGGTCCATGTCACTCCGAATGCCCGTCTACATATGCGGCCTGCGCAATGGAGCCTTCGCACTCAGTGGCGTCAGGCCACAGGGAGGCTGTCGGACCTGATAAAAGTTTCCGACCGCCTGGTCTCCTCCCTGCAATGGTGGCTTCACCTGCCCAACCTGGTGCTCGGCATGCCATTTCAGTCTCACCCACCGTCCTGGGTGCTCACGACAGATGCCTCTCTCCTGGGATGGGGGGCGCATTGTCGAGGGACATGCACTCAGGGCCTTTGGACGCCTTGGGAGGCTGCCCAGCAGATAAACTTCCTGGAGCTCCGGGCGATCCACTTAGCTCTGCGGGCCTTCTCTCACCTGACGTTCGGCCAGTCCGTACTGGTGCAGACGGACAATCAGGTTGCAATGTTCTACGTGAACAAACAGGGGGGCACGGGCTCCCTCCTTCTATGTCGGGAAGCCCGGAGGCTGTGCTCTTGGGCTGTCGATCACGACATCCTCCTCAAAGCGGTTTACCTGCCAGGGCAGGACAACTGCCTGGCGGACAAGCTGAGCCCGGATGCTGCTACCGCATGAGTGGAAACTGAACCCCGAGTTGGTCCAGCAGATCTTCCGCCGGTGGGGCTCTCCCACTGTGGATCTTTTTGCCAGTCCCCTGAACAGGCAGCTCCCCAGATTCTGCTCCCGGCACCCCCATCCTTCTCGGGAGGCGCCGGATGCTTTCCTCATCCCGTGGTCCGCGGGTCTGCTGTATGCATTCCCTCCTACGCCACTGGTGGCCCGGACATTGTTCAAAGTTGTCCAGGACAGGGCCTCCGTGATCCTGGTGGTGCCTCGGTGGCCGAGACAGCCGTGGTTCCCCCTACTACTACATCTAGCGGTGGACACCCCTCTTCCTCTGGGGTTCCACCCCGACCTCCTAACCCAGGATCGGGGCACTCTTCTGCACCCCAACCTCCGGGCCCTACACCTGATGGCCTGGCTGCTGAAAGGGTAATCCTAGCTCTGCTACGGCTAGCCCCGGAGGTGGAAGCCGTCGTCCTAGCTTCTCGGCGTCCTTCCACCCAGAAGTCGTACGCCCTCAAATGGCGTCGCTTCTCGGTCTGGTGTTCTCAGCGGTCTGAGGACCCCTTCGCCTGTTTAGTATCGGTTGTGCTGCAATACTTGCTTCACCTCTCCGACCTAGGTCTCAAATCCACCTCTGTCAGAGTCCACCTCAGTGCTCTCTCTGCGCATCATTCACCGGTTGAGGGCAGGCCTCTCTCCTCACACCCTTTGGTGGCGCGCTTTCTCAGAGGCCGCCTCCTGCTTAAACCTCCGTTGCGCCCCCCAGCCCCCGACTGGGACCTCAACGTGGTTCTGCAAAGGCTTACCTGTCCGCCTTTTGAGCCCATGGCTATCTGCCCTCCCCGTTTTCTCTCCTGGAAAACTCTCTTCTTGGTGGCCCTCACTTCCGCGAGGCGCGTGAGTGAGCTACAAGCCCTAGTGTCGGAGCCTCCGTACACTAGGTTCTACAAGAATAGGGTTGTACTGTGGACCCACCCTAAGTTCCTTCCGAAGGTGGTCTCCCACTTCCACATCAACCAGGAGGTGGTTCTTCCGACTTTTTTCCCAGGCCGCACGCCAGCCGAGCGGAAACTGTGCTGCACACCCTGGACTGTAGAAGAGCCTTATCCTTCTACCTTGACCGTACGCGAGAGCATCAGAAAGCCGTCCAGCTTTTCGTATCTTTTGACCCCAATCGGTTGGGGGTACCTGTCTCTAAGCGTACTCTGTCCTCCTGGATAGCCGACTGTATCGCCTGGTCTTACGGGGCAGCCGCTCTCTCCTTGGAGAGTCGTGTCACGGCTCATCGGGTCAGGGCGAAGGCCGCGTCGGTGGCTCATCTCCGCTCTGTTCCATTGGCAGACATCTGCCGGGCCGCTACTTGGTCTTCAGGCCAGACCTTTGAGGCTCATTACTGCCTTGAAAGGGAGTCCCGCAGGGACAGCGCTTTTGGCCAGGCAGTTCTCCACAATCGCTTTGGGGTTTAGGCAACTCCTCCCTCCGGCCCTAGTGTTGGGCTACCGGCCGGATTCGTATTCAGAGAAGACTCTTTCCCTCTGTACTGTTGAGCTTGAGGGAGCTCTTTTAGACTTGAGGTCTCCGGTAGCCTTAAGCTTGGGAGTCCCATAAGTGAGGACTGACTTCCTGCTTGGTCTTGGAGAAAGAGTAGTTACTCACCTGTAACAGGTGTTCTCCAGGAGCAGCAGGAATCAGTCCTCACTACCCTCCCTCCTCCCCTGGAGTTGCAGTCATTCTTATTGCATATTTGCTAACTTTTGCTGTCTTTCCGCTATGTCATCAGACTGAGCAAGATGGCATCCCTGGGCGGGAAGGGGACCGCACATGCGCGCTGCAATTCCCAAAGGCTTTCTGCGAAAGCTGGGGAAAATTGCTCCGCAAGGGCTCCGTCGGCTGACGTCACCCATAAGTGAGGACTGATTCCTGCTGCTCCTGGAGAACACCTGTTACAGGTGAGTAACTACTCTTTCTGGCTTTTCTTTTATTATTGTTGTTGTAAACCATCCAGATGGCTCCCAATGGCGGTCTATCAAATTTTTTAATAAAGATATCTAAATAAGAAACCATGGGACCAACACAGAAAGTTTCTGAAGGAATAAAAAAGGACTAGAGTGGTTGCTATGGAAGGCCATATGGTCTCTTTCTGCCATTTTATTTCTGTGTTGAAGGAAAGCCATAGGATTTGCAAAGAAACACTTAGAGGACGCTGCACGCATGTTGAAGGTGTTTTTTTTGGTCTGATGTGAGCTAAGTGTAACTTTTCGGTTTTAATGCTAAGTAATATGCATGGTATAAAACAATCACAACACATCACTCTAATAACATTTTCCCGGCCCTTCCCCTCCTGTTTCTGTACCCCTTCTCTTCCCTGCATGTTCCTATCCCACACTCCTGTTCTATCTCATCCCTTTTCTTTCCTCCTTGTGTTGTGATATTCCCTCAGTCTGCCCACCATTCCCTCCTCCCCTCTTTTCTGTGTTTAACCCCCACTCCTCTTGCTCTTCTCATCCTGCCCCATCCCTTCTTTCTTTTGTCCTTCTCATCTCTTCCTCTCTTCCCCACCTTTTTGCCCCAATCCATCTCTTTTCATTCCAAGACCCAACCTCCCACACTCACCTATGTGTTCCAATGCTCAATCCCTTCTCTTTCCCCTCTTCATGCTTAAAACTTATTTTTCTTTACCTCTTAAAAGTGACCAGGCCAGAAAACAATCATTGGACTTAACAGGTCCTTTCTCTTCTTTTTTCTGTGATAGTGATAACCCAACCTCTCTGTTTTAATTCAGTGATCCATTGGCTCACCCAGGCTTCCCCATTTCTTTCGGACAGCAGCATTGCAGCTTAGAGGGAATAAACAGAGGATGGCAGTTTGATCAGCAGAGTTGGTACTGCAGGATAGAAGCAGCGGTGGACTCATGGCTACAGGCTGGCTTTGAGATGTATTAGTATTGATGTTTGGGACAGGCACAGCCTGAGCAGGAAAGAAGTAGGGCAGCTGATTTGGCTCCATAATCGGTATGACACTGGCACTATATGACCACAAGACGTGCAAGATCAGCAAAGGTGTAAAACGGGTTCCCTTGGTCTGCATGTGACTTGATGTGATACACTCAGGCACAGATGTTATAGCTCTTAGTCATGTGCCGTCCAGAAGAGCTATTTCTACAGGTGTGCAGGCAAAAAAATAATTTGTTTTAATTTCCTATGTCATTTACAGGTTTTTCGTTTTGTTTTATTTATTTATTTATTTTATTTAACAACTTTTATATACCGCGCTATTTGTTATCAGTGCGGTTTACATATAACAAAGATTGCATAGTCAGAAGACTGTTCTGTGCTTACATTGTAACAGGAGTTTAAACTTGGAGCAACAGGTAACTATAAACATATGTACAAAAACACAATTAGATTAGGTTGGAATATTCAAGAAGGGCTAAGGCAAGCTCAAAAATACTTGTGACAGGGTTATTTATGTAGAGCATGAAAGGTTTGTGGGCATTGGTGTGTGGGTGAGCAGAGGCGGGGTGGATGCTTGTGCAAAGTGAAGTAGAAAAATGTGGTGTTTGATTGCCGTACGGAACTGAATAAGGTCTTTGATGGATCTAATTTCTAGTGGAAGTTCGTTCCAGCATTTTGGGGCGTAGAAGGCGAAGGTTCTTTTCTTGGTCGTCTGGGTGCACTTGATGGACTCTTTAGGGATGATCAAGATGTTGTCAGTTACTGACCTTCTGATTCTGTTTTTCGGGGGGAGGGTGATAAGGTCGCTGAGTGTCGTGGGGGCTAGGTTATTGATGATCTTGAAGATGATGAGAAGGATTTTGTATGTTAACCTGCAATGAATTGGTAGCCAGTGGAGTTCCTTAAGTATCGGGGTGATATGGTCTGATCTTGCTAAACCACAGAGCACACGCGCAGCCGCATTCATAGCGAGTTGTAGTGGATTAAGGGTGTTCTTGGGGAGTCCATACAGTTTTTAAGTTTTTATTTCAGTGCAATTTTATTACTTAAAGGGTTGTGGCTGCTGCACAAAAAAAATAACTGGTAACTTTGGGTTTGGAAGAAGTCCTCTTCCAGGAAGAGCTATTGTGTCTCCTGGGTGGCTATCTCGATAGTCTATTCTTGTTTCCTCATTGGCCCAAAGTGTGTCTAGTTTTGAGCGACATGAAAAACACGTCCTGTTTTTTTTGTCTTGTGAATCTATTGCTGCCGAAGACTTTTCTTTTGCCAGAAATTCTGTGATAGTATAAGTAACTGGGAATTTCACATTAGCATTCCTGCAAATTTAACCAGTTCCAAGAGCAAGCTTTTAGGTTATTTCTGGATTTCTTATAGTCCATAATGCTCAAAGATAGAAGAGTCAGAAATCCAGGAATGGTTTAAAGTATCCTTCTTGGAACTGGGTAACTTGGAAGAGATTCTTGTGTGAAATTCCCAGTTACTTTTATACTATCAGAGACATTTACCAAGCCTATTCAGCAATTCTGTGAAACATGTCTAAAACCCTGGATATTGTTTCACAGAATATCTGGCTCAAGAAAAATCTTCAGAGTAAGTCTCATGAGCGGGAATCAATAGATTTACAAGGCAAAAAATCCATAAAGAATTTTCCATGTAGCTCAAGACCAGACAAAGTTTGGGCCAATCAGGAAACACAAACTAACCGTACCAAAATGCAAGACACAGTTAAGTGTAGGCTGGCTAGAGCTAGCCTTCCTAGGAAGCATAACACTTCCTCCTGGAAGGCCACTGCCATCTCACCCAAGGAACACTGGTTTGAGAGAAAGCTGGGGCATGATGACTCTGGAGAAAAAAAAAATCTTCCGTTATTTTTATTTTTTTTCTTTCATGTCACAGCAGGATTGGGGATTCACTGAATCCCTTGAAGGCCCTGACTACAATGTCCTAGATTGTCCCACTCTTGAATCCAGTAAAAGAAATATAGGACAAGACTTGAAGATTGAAATCTACATATAAAGCCCAGCAGCCCAGTCAGTGTTAGGAGTTTGAGCTATTCTGCCAAAAAGAATGAGCAAAAATTGCACCATCCTGCTGTCCAAAGTTGACAGACATATATGTTAAAGGAGCATCCTGCAAAAGAGGATGCCACCAAGTACTGAGTCAGAGTGTGAAGAAGGGATACTAAAGGCTTTTTGTTTTTTATTCTTAATTGCTTTTGGAACATCTCTGTAATTGTTGTTTCATATCAAAAGTATAGGTAGGTTGTGTAGATCTGTGAAACAAACTCAGACTTTATGCTCATATTTACTAAACCACTTGTAAGGTTTTGTATTTAACCTTGAATAGCGCCAAGACTTCTGTAATAATTGTAGGTGGTGTTCCCGCACACGGAGAAAGGCAGTTAAGTTACTAGTGCAGGATAGTGGTCACTGCATTGACAGCCTGTCTGCTAACAGAGAATGCTATTAATTACTATTCAGGAGATGTGGTTAATCTGTGATTTCTGTTCTTTTGGCAATTTAACTGCAAGGCGCATTCTTCACCCCTAATATGAAATTCCACATTAGTTAGTTAATGGGCAATTAGCACATGCTGTTAACATAATGGATGCATTGTTTTTAAGATCCATGTAAACAGTTCATGTAATTTAAAACACACTTTAAATATGTAACAGTGTAGTGAATAGTGGCCTTGGTGCATTTTGAATTGTATTATTTAAATAGCAGAATGCAAAAACTATAAAAGGGGTGCGAGGACTCTTACAAGGCACCGATATCTGTGGTATCACAATAGCACTGAAACTGTATAAAGTTAGTATGTAACCATGAAAGTTTGAAACTGGGGACATAAAATAGTAGTAGCTCATCTCCTTTGACTCATTTCCTACTTATCACCTGCTTCTGTTCTTTTCTCTTGCTATGTCGAAGTAAAGCATTCAAATAGAGGAAGGCATTGTATAGTTATTGCAAACAGTCTTAAAGCAGTGACCCTTTCATGACCTCTGTAACCACTATAATCTGATCTTTTGCCCGTCTTCCTGGTTTTCTTTTCTTTGTAAGAACACTTACCTCATGAGATAAAACACCCACAATGTTTCAATACAGCTTCTGTTGTGACAGTATGAAAACAGTTGCAGATTATATTTGTTGTAGTTTCTCAGTTCTACTGAAGCCTGTTTTTAAAGTCTGAATTAACTAATGTAGTAAACAATTTGTTTATTTGGCATGCTCTTCAAATAGCTGTACTGGTTTTGTAGAAATTGGGAGATTTTATAGGTTGTGATAGCTTTTAACAAACAAAAAGATGTTCGCTTTTGAGGTAAGTCTCCCTTTCAGATATTTGCAAGGGACAACTTTAAAACTAGATGTCATCACACAAAATGGCATTAACCTAGAAGTGAACCAAAAAACAAATGTAATTCACCTAATTACTCAGAATTCATTAACTGAAAGGTGAAACTCAGCACTTAGGAATATACTGACATTATCTTTAACCTCAAAAAACTAAAACTTTTTTTTTTAAATATTCTTTAGCTTAAGCTATTTGCTGCATGGCCCATTTTATTCCTCTGGGCTGTGTGGCAGATAGCTTGAGCTAAGTGTTAATAATAGAGGCCATAAATATAAACAGGCCAGCACAGTTGTCGATCAATTTCTAAACATTTGTACTTATTTCAATAGTTATGTTACAAAAGATGAATTATCAACAGGACCGGTACAAGGATTTGAGGCAAACCTAGGTGAACCTCATTCCAGATGCCCTCCCATCTCCGTCCCCCCTGTCTCTGCTGCCACCCCTCTTCGGGACTACCAGAACCTCTGGTACTGCTGTGCAGTTCCTGCTTCAGCCCCCTCTGATGCAAACTTCCTTTTGGGGGCAGAAGCAGCTGGTCCAGCTGCTTCTGCTCCAATGCACACATAAAATCTGGATCCTGGCTCGCATAGCAGGTGGTAACAACTTTCAGGCTGACTTTCTGAGTTTAAACAGGGTGGAATGGGAGTTGAGTCCTCCACACATTCAGCCTACTAGTGCAAAGTTGGGTTTCTCGATGTTAGATCTCTTGGTTACGCAGGACATTGCCAAGGTGAGCAGCTTTTTCAGTCATTGCAGGGACTTGCAGATGACGGGCTTTGAATACCTAGTAAATGTATAGCCCCAGAAAGGGTGGCTCTACATCTTTCCCATATGGTCCCTGGTGAGTGGTCTCCACAGGATTCGAGCTCATTGGACCTGGTGATTATGGTCACCTTGCAAACAGTACCATCCTTCCGACTGAAGAAGATCTCCTCTTTTCACCTTAATCAGGTGGTACATGAGGAGGGGGTTGCTCAAATACCAGGAAGACACCAAGTCTTTAGAGCAGTGGGATCATCTTTTTGTTCTTTTCAGTGGTCCAAGTAAAGGACAGACGGCACTAAGTCCTCCACATCCCTCTGGATCAAAGAAGCTATTGGGTCAGCATACCTTCTAGCAGAGAAGTAGGTACCAGAGGGATTCAGAGCTTCTCTGTGAACAAGCAGGAAGAAGTCCTCACATATGCGTGACGTCCCCGGATGGAGCCCATGCAGGAACACTCCCCAGCTTCCACTGGAAGCTTCAGGAGCCTCCATCACACGTGTGCCTACCTTCCTGCCTGCTGCTATGCCATCTTATCCTCAGTTCACTTTTTCCACAGAGTCCCACAAACATGTTCTAGTGCGATTTGGAAAAAGCTGTTCTTTTACCCTTCAGGGTGCTGTTTTTTTCTGTGGTTTTTTTGCTGCCTTTTGTCTGTCTGTCATTAGGTTTCACTGGCACTGGCCATCACGTGAGGCTTTTTTCCCTCTCTTTTTTTGCCTGGTCGGCTCTCCCTTTTCCCGGGCTGTTTTCTTTCACCTCTGTCGGCATTGAGTCCTTCGACCTTGCGGAGGCTGGTTTTTTTCCAGCGATGTTGAAGCTGGTCAGTGGATTTTAAAAATGCACTCATTGTGCATGCACCATCTCTGTGACAGACCATCACAGCTGGTACCTCCAATGTCTTCACCCTGACCATGAGCACTCAATGAGCAATCTGTGTCTACAGATGATGAAGAAGGGCCTCAAGGGCAACGAGAAGCAGTATGAGTCCATTTTTGGGCCCTCTGACTCAGTGACACCCTCGAGGGGCTCTGCTGAGGCATCGGCTTCACGCAGTATCCACATCCACTCAGAGCCAAGGGACTCATCTGTTTTATCGATGTTGAAGGGATGGCCGGAGACTATGCCAAGCATGGACATTGGCACTGGAGTACCTGTTGGCATGATGCCAAGGGTAATGGCTGGGAGTGGCCTGCCAAGGTGCCCTAGTGGGAGGATGCGACTCTCAATACCTGGAGGGCCACCGGCAATCTCGACAATCGTGAAGTCCCCAGGAGGGGTGCCGGAGTTGGCGGCTGAGGTTGTTGAACTGATCTTGATACCTTTGGAGACCATGGTGCTTGCCAAGTGCCTTCAGGCCCTTGAGGCACACATAATCACTGTCTTGGCTGCACAGGTGCCTGTGGTGTTGGCGACCCCAGTGGTTTTACCACCAACCATGCAGCCAATCCTTGAGACCCATGCCCTCCCTGCCGAGCCAGTGACATTGGGTCGGCAGTCAGAGTCTACCCAGGGCCCGACTGCAAACTCTCCCTCTCAAGTGTCTGGTTCCAATGCTCTGGGGCTATGGTGCTCTGAAAAGGACTACCATTGGTTCCGCCGGAGACTGGTGTTACCGATGGCTGAGAGATGGAGGAGTCATCTCCAATCACCAAGAGGAAGTCTCCTGACATCCCCTCGGAGACATCCCCTCCATGTGAGCTTTGGAAGTCACCCACAGAGGACATGTCCTTCCAAGACTTTGTCTAGGATATGGCCAAAGCCATCCCCTTCTCACTGGAGGTGGAGGATGAACCGAGAGCTGAGGAGTTGGATATCCTCCAGTATCCCTCAGCCCCGAAGGAGACAGTCACCATACCTGTGCATTGTATTCTCCTACAGCTCTTGCTCTGCATGTGGGAGAACCCTATGTGCTGGCTATCAACCGTCAACTGGATTCAATGTACTAGGTGCAGAAGACACCCAGGTTTGAAAAACCAACTGCCGCACCATTCCCTGGTCATGGAGTCTGCTATGAGGTGCTCCAAAAGTTCCAAGATTCATTCATCGGTACCCCCTATCAGGGAGCAGAGGACCCTTGATGGGTTTGGCAGGTGCTGCTTTCAGAGTTCCGTGCTTGTGGTCCAGGTCCTGTCGTATCAGCTTTTCGGAGATGTTCTTAAAGGACATTATGGGAGACCTGAGCAAGCTCAGTTCCCTCATCCCAGTGGAGCACCTGGAGGCCTTCCATACCCTGGTTGGCCATGGTAAGAATGTCTCCAAGTGTATGGTGCGGGCCACGTACAACACATTTGAGTTGGTGGGCAGGGTGGTGACAGTGGTCATTGGCGCCTGCTGGCTGATTTGGCTGCAGTCCTCCAACATGGAGCAATGGGTCCAGAACAAGCTGACTGATGTGCCATGCACCAGGGGAATCTTTTCAGCAAGCCCATGCAGGAGAAGGCAGCCAAAATTGAGACTAAGTAGGTGACTATTTCCTCTCTGTATCGCAAGACAGCTGATCTTGCCAAAAAGACACATCAGGGAAGAAGTCTTTCTACAAGCTCAAGTGCCACTACTATCAAAATCCCCAAGGGACTCAACCTAAAGCACAATCCCAGCGTCAGCCACGTTGGGCAAAGCTGCAGAAGTCCCAACCTGCATCCTGGCCACAGCCGGGGGGGGGGGGGGGGAGGTTGACGCCTTCCTCTGAAGCATAGCCAGTTGCCTGATTGCCAGGGGCGTGCCTTCTCAGGTGAGCGGTCGCCTCGTCCACTTTGCACACAGGTGGCCCTTCATCACTACATGCTACAGATAGTGCAGGAGAAGTATCTGTTGCATTTTGCCCAGCAGCCATCTCCCTTCTTTCCAGGGGAGTATCCTTTAGACCTGCAGCACTGTGACTGCCTCCAAGCGGAGGTCACAGCTCTCCTAGCCGATTTGGCCATCGAGCTGGTGCCTGGGACCAGATTGGGGGGGGGGGGGTTCCACTCCTGCTGCTTCCCCGTCCCCAAGAAGGACGGGGGGGGGGGGGGTGTTTCAGGTCCATCTTTGACCTAAGGGACCTACTGAACCGTTTTCTGGTCCGGGAAAAGTTCAAGATGGTCTCTCTGGAGACCTTGCTCCCATACCTTATCAAGAGCTATTGGCAATGCTCCACACATCCTGACCCACTCATCACACAGAACTACCTGCATTTCATGCTAGTCGGCCAGCAGTTTCAATACTGGGTGCTGCCCTTCGGTCTGGCATCCGCCCCCAGGGTCACGGCTGCTTACCTCTCTACCCTGGGGGTCTTTGTCTTCTCTTACTTAGATGACTGACTGATAAAGGCCCTCATGCCTGTGGCACTCGGTGCACTTGACAATACATGTACTCGAGCAACTTGTGTTTGTGGTCAACTATCCAAATTCTCACCTACAGCCATCGCAGCAGTTAGAATTCAACGGGGTCCTCCTGGACACCACGCGGGCCTGAGCCTTCCTATTAGATGAACGCTTGCAGCATCTCATGGAAGTGGTCTTTGCCATCACACAACAGCGCAAGGTATGCTGCAAATGCTAGGCCACATGGCCTCCACAGTGCATGTGATTGCCTTGGCCTGGCCCAGGATGCGCCAGGCTCGGTGGACTCTATCCATCCAGTGGAAGCAGGCCATGGGCCACCCCAGGGATTGAGTGGTTGTTACTGTGCCCCTGGTGGGTCTCTCAGGTGGTGGATGGAGCCACAACACCCGCTCTGAGGTCGCACCTTCTGGTGGATGCCACCCAATGGATTTTCACCTCCCAGTGCATCCAAGCTAGACTGGGGTGTACACCTGGATGGCCTGTGGATGCAGGGCCTCTGGTTAGAGCTGGAGAACCTGCATCAGATCAACTTTCTGGAACTGCGGGCGATTTGCGAATACCCTCAGGGCTTTCCAGGTCTTCTCAGCCAATCAAATAGTCCTCATCCAGACAGACAGGCAATGTTCTACATTGACAAGCAGGGAGACACGGACTTCTACCTCCTGTGCTGGGAGTCGGTATGCCTTTGGAAATTCACAGTGGCCTATGGCATGGAGCCCAGGGAGCTCATTATGCTAGCAGACCATCTAAGCTGACTCCTTCAGCCCCGTGAGTGAACCCTCAACCACAGAGTTCTCTAGTAGATGGACCACTTTGTCTGACCACACATTGTGCAGGTGGACCGCTTTTGCTCCTGCATAGCTGCAATGAACAGGCTGGTTTCAACACTTTCCTCCTGAACTGGAGGGAGGGTCTGCTTTACGCATACCCCCCAATTCCGCAGATAGCGAAGATGCTTCTCAAGCTCCAGGCAGACAAGGCGACCATGATTCTCGACTCGTACTAGCCCATAGGGCTGTAGTTCTCCCTGCTGCTCCAGCTCTCCTTTTGGGAGCTGATTCAGCTGGGTTGCAACCCCGACCTCATCTCTCGGGATGGCGGGACTCTGCTGCACCCAAATGTTCGGTCCCTGGCCCTTATGGCTTAGATACTGAGTGGGTAGTCCTGTCTGTGTTCAGTTTGCCAGGGGGTGGCAGATGTCCTCTTGGCCTCCTGCAGAGATTTCACCTGAGGTTCCTATGCATTCAAGTGGCATAGGTTCTCGCTGTGGTGTAGGGTCCAGCACCCTGTCCATTTCTCATGCTCGGTGGAGGACTTGTTGGAGTACCTCCCTACATCTCTCCAGTTTGGGCCTCAAGTTCAGTTCTGTACAAATGGACCCGAGTGTGATTTGGGGCCTAACATCGGGGCTCGCAGGGGATGCCCATCTTCACTCAACTTCTGGTGGCCCACTGCATACAGGGTTTGCTCCTGTCAGAGATGAAGCCTGATGTACTGACTCAGATAGTTTTGTTCCAGTCATAAGGAGCAGCAAGGTGGAAAGATTGAAGTCTGGATTTGACTGGAAGAGAAGGGCACAAATTTGAAGCGATCTGCCAGAAGAGCAGAGTTTCTGAGGAGTATAGGGAGAGATAAAAGAGGAAAGGTAGTGAGGAGCAGCAAAATGAATGCACTTATAGGTCAGTAGGAGAATTTTGAACTGGACATGGAACATAAGAAAACAAGATATGCCAAACTCGGTCAGACCAAAGTCCATCAAGCCCAGTATCCTGTTTCCAACAGTGGCCAATCTAGGTCATACGTACCTAGCAGTTTCCCCAAAAGACACAGGTTCCACAATGCTTGTATTGGGTCAAGCATTGATATCCTGGGTCCCTTTTTAATAATGGTTTATGGACCTTTCCTCCAGGAACTTGTCCAAACCTTTTTTTAAACCCAGCTACACTTCATCCTCCGGTAACAAATTCCAGAGTTCGATTACACTTGAGTGAAAAAATATTTTCTCTTATTTGTCTTAAATAGTTTACCCTGTAGCTTCATTGCATGTCCCCTAGTCTTTCTATATTCTGATAACGTAAACAGTCGATCTATGTTTACCCATTCCACTCCATTCATTAATTTTTAGACTTCTATCATATCTTCCCTCAGCCATCTCTTTTCCAGATTAAAGAGCTGTAACCTTTTTAGCCTTTCTTCATAGGGGTATCCTTCCATCCCCTTTACCATTTTGGTGGCTCTTCTCTGAACCTTTTCTAATAACGCTATATCCTTTTTAAGATACGGCGACCAGAATTGCACACAATATTCAAGGTGCAGTCGCACCATGGAATGATACAGAGGCCATGGAGTGGAGGAGTGGCCTAGTGGTTGGGGCAAGGTACTTCAGGCCGGAAGGTCGGGGGTTCAAATCCCACTAGAGGACAGCAACCTTGGGCCGGAAGGACTGGGGTTTCTAGTCTCACAGGTGCTCCTTGTGGTCTTGGGCAAGCCACGTAACCCTCCATAGCCCATGTTCCCTGTAAAATAGTTCTCTGTGTGCTGTGCTTTCCTGTCTAATCAATGTGTTTATACCTCAAAAATTTCCTGTCATGATGTGACAATTTCCAATCTGTAATCAAACCGCTGCTGATCGCTGGAAGTAGCGGTATACAAATGAATACTAAATAAATAAATAAATAAGGCATTATAATATCCTTTGTTTTATTGTCCATTCCTTTCCTTATGATACCTAGCATTATATTTGCTCTCTTGGCCGCTGCTGCACACTGGGCAGAGGGTTTTAACATGTTGTCCACAATGACACCTAAATCTTTTTCCTGGGTGGTGGTTCCTAATGTGGAACCTTGCATCATGTAACCATAGTTTGGGGGGTTCCTCCTTAGGTGCATAACTTTGCACTTGTCCACATTAAATTTCATCTGCCATTTTGATGCCCAGTCTTCAAATTTATCAAGATCCTCTAGCAATTTTCCACATTCCTCATGGGTTTTAACAACTTTAGTTTTGTGTCATCTGCAAATTTGAAAACCTCACTCGTTATTCCCTTTTCCAGGTCATTTACGAATATATTGAAAAGCAGTGGACCCAGCACAGATCACTGATGTACACCACTATTCACCTTTCTCCATTGGGAAAATTGGCCATTTAGCCCTACCCTTTGTTTTCTATCTTTTTAACCAGTTTTTGATCCACAATAGTACACCACCTCCTATCCCATGACTCTTTCGTTTTGCCAAAAATCTCTGATGAGAGGGACCTTGTCAAAGGGTTTCTGAAAGTCCAAATACACTATATCAACCGACTCACCTTTTGTCTACCTGTTTAGTCACACCTTCAAAAAAACATAACAGATTAGTAAGACAAGATCTTCCTTGTCTAAAGCCATATTGGCTGTCTCCCATTAAGCCATATCTCCATGTTTAGCAATTTTGTTCTTTATGATGGTTTCTAGCATTTTTCCCGGTACTGACATCAGGCTCACCAGTCTGTAGTTTCCTGGATCACCCCTGGAGCCCTTTTTAAAAATTGGCGTTACGTTGGCCATCCTCCAATCTTCAGGTATTACAGGTGATTTTAATGATAGTTCACAGATTACTAAAAGCAGGTCTGCAATCTCATATTTCAGTTCTTTCAATGCCCTTGGATGTATATCAGCCGGTCCAGGTGATTTGCTACTCTTCAGTTTATCAAATAGTTGTAATACATCTTCCCGATGTATCGATATTTCCTTCAATTCTTCCGCACCTTTAAATACCACTTCAGTCATGGTTAACATCCCTACATCTTCCTCAGTAAAGACTGAAGCAAAGAATTCATTCAGTCTCTCTGCTATCGCCTTGTTGCCTCTTAGTGCCCCTTTAACCCCCTCTGTCATCTAATGGACCAACTGACTCTCTCACAGGTTTTTTGCTACGAATGTACTTGAAAAGGTCTTTATTACACGTTTTTGCTACCGCAGCAAGCTTCTTTTCAAATTCTCCCTTTGTCTGCTTTATCAATGCCTTGCATTTAACTTGCCAGTGCTTGTGCTGTTTCCAGTTTTCGTCATTTGGCTCTTTTTTCCATTTCCTGAAAAATGCTTTTTTGGCAACAGCCTCTCTGACCTCACCTTTAAACCATGCTGGCAGTTTTTTGGACTTCCTTCCACTTTTCTTAAAGCGTGGAATACAGCTGGTCTGGGCTTCCAAGATAGTATTCTTCAACAACACCCAAGCTTAATGTAAGTCTGTAACCTTTGCAACTGTTCCTTTTAGTTTTTTTAAACAATTTTCCTCATTTTATCATAGTCTCCCTTTCGAAAGTTAAAAGGTAGTACTGTGGATTGCCTTAGCATCCCTGCTCCACTAATTAAATCAAACGTGATCATACTATGATCACTATTGCCAAGTGGCCCCAACACCCTTATCTCTTGCACCAGATCTGGTGTTCCACTAAGGACTAGGTCCAAAATATGGCTTCCCCTCTGGTCGGTTCATCAACTAGCTGCTCCAAAAACAGTCTTTTATTTCATCTAGGAACTTATCTCCCTAGCATGTCCTGCTGTGACACTGACCCAGTCAATGTATTTAAATTTCAGTAAAGCCTTTGACACTGTTCCTCACAGGTGACTTATAAACAAACTGAGCACCCTAGGGATGGACCCTAAAGTTACTGCTTGGGTTAGAAATTGGTTGGGTGGGAGGCAACAAAGAGTACAAGTAAATGGAGCTCACTCTGAGGAGAAGGATGTTACCAGTGGTGTGCCCCAGGGATCTGTCCTTGGTCCGATTCTTTTTAACATCTTTGTTAGTGATATAGCGGAAGGGCTGTCGGGTAAGGTTTGCCTCTTTGCGGTTGATACCAAAATCTGCAATAGAGTAGACACCCAGGAAGGTGTAGATAACATGAGGAGGGATCTAGCTAAGCTTGAAGAATGGTCTAGAATTTGGCAGCTGGGATTTAATGTTAAAAAATGTAAGGTCATGCATTTGGGCTGCAGCAATCCAAGGGAGCAATACAGTATAGGAGGTGAAGTACTTTTGTCCACTAAAGAAGAGCGGGACCTAGGCGTGGTTGTGTCTGATGATCTTAAAGTAGCTAAACAGGTAGAAAAGGTGACGGCAAAAGCTAGAAGGATGCTTGGGTGCATACGGAGAGGAATGGCTAGCAGAAAAAAGGAGGTGATAATGCCTCTGTATAAGTCTTTGGTGCGACCTCATTTGGAGTATAGTGTGCAATTCTGGAGACCGCACCTTCAAAAGGATGTGAACAGGATGGAGTCGGTGCAGAGGGTGGCTACTAAA
This sequence comes from Ichthyophis bannanicus, assembly GCA_033557465.1. Taxonomy (NCBI): domain Eukaryota; kingdom Metazoa; phylum Chordata; class Amphibia; order Gymnophiona; family Ichthyophiidae; genus Ichthyophis; species Ichthyophis bannanicus. Next base: position 1,336,273,535 of record CM066032.1, on the reverse strand, counting down.
ATGATTAGTGGGCTTCATTATAAAGCATATGAGGACAGACTTAAGGATCTTAATATGTACACGTTAGAGGAAAGGCGGGATAGAGGTGATATGATTGAGATGTTTAAATACCTCCGTGGCATAAATGTTCAGGGAGAGAGCCTCTTTCAATTGAAAGCAAGTTCTGCTACGAGGGGACATGGGATGAGGGTGAAGGGAGATAGATTCAGGAGTGATATGCGGAAATATTTATTTACGGAAAGAGCAGTGGATCCATGGAATAGTCTCCCAGTGGAGGTGGTAGAGATGAGGACAGTAACTAAATTCAAAAAAGCACGGGACCAACACAGAGGATCTCTAAAGGTAAAAAGGGGACTGTTGTAGTTGTTGATATGGAAGGACAGACTAGATAGGCCATGTGGTCTTTTTCTGTCGTCATGTTTCTATGTTTCTATAAAAGGGAACACGGCCGCCAAGGTGCAACTGGCCACAGCCCTCACCATCCACATCCTGCAACAACTGGGGTTTGTGATAAACCACACCATTCCACCTCATCCCGACAGTGTCTCTTGTCCTTCTGACTCTGCTGGGGAGCTGGGAAGGCCTGATACTGCTAACACCTGATTAGGTGTTAGCAGTTTCCAAACCTGAGGAGGTTACTAGAGTTCAGCAACCTACTGTGCTCAAGGAAAGTTCCCCTAAAGCACCAAAAAGAAAGTAACCTTGCTTTAAAAAATATACAAAAAACCCTTTTAAGAGCTCCCAGTCAGAGAGCTAGCAATGTAATATAATAAAAACAAACAAACAAACCCTCAATTCTTTACTGTTTGTTGATCTGTAGAGCCCTGGTTAGGAAAGCCTCAACAGGGCAGGGCACTGGAGCCTTTTATGCAGGCCTTAGCTGCACTCAGGAAATCAGGCCCACTAACTCCTGATTAGGTGTTAGCAGTTTCTAAACCTGAGGAGGTTACTAGAGTTCAGCAACCTACTGTGCTCAAGGAAAGTTCCCCTACAGCATCAAAAAGAAAGTAACCTTGCCAGTCATCCAGGTAGGGATAAGTGTCTTAGTAGTATGTTCAGAAAGGAAGGGGCAAATTTTGCTGCTGATATAGAGAAAGATATGGCAAGTTTTATCTATTTTATTTTTATTTATTTAACTTTTCTTCTATACCGCCCTATTCATATTAGTGCGGTATACATCAAACAAAATCCTATACCATGCAGTCGGGCCACATAGTATTTACAGTGAACAGGGATTAAAACTTGGATATAACTTGGGTAACTTTCTACAGATTATTTACATTGATGCCTATACTTTCCTGTTGTAGTCTCTTCAGGGCTGGACAGGTTGGGCTGGCTAACCGCTATGTTGCTCTGGTTTCTACCTCTGGTTTCTGGGTAGTGTCTTATGAACAGGTGATGCGTCAGTGCCTTCCTGAATTGGGTCAGGTTAGTGATGGCACGCATGTCTGTGGGGAGGGCATTCCACGCTCTAGGTGCATAGATCGTGAAGGCCCTGTTGGATGTTGCCTTTGTGTATTTTGTTATTTCTTTTGGGATCATCAGGGTTGTTCTCCATTGTGGATCTTCTGGTTCTGTTAGGGGGTGTGGTGTGGATCATCTTGTTGATGGAAGTGGGGGGCTGATTGTTTAAGGTTTTGAAGGTCAGGACTATCTTGTAATGCAGTCTGGCCTGTATGGGTAACCAGTGGAGTTTCTTCAAAATTGGTATGATGTGGTCCATCCTTGATACCCCGACTAGGACTCTTACAGCTGTGTTCATTGCAAGCTGGAGCGGGGTTAGTGTTGCCTGCGGGAGTCCAAATAGGATTACATTAGCGTAATCAAAGTGTGGGATTACTAGGGCTTGGTAGATTGTTTGGAAATCGCTGGGGTCCAGTAGTGATCGTAGATGCTGAAGTGTCCTTATTTTGTGGTATATTGTTTTTACTGTGTTTTTTATGTGTGTTTTTATGTCCAGCCGTTGGTCCAAGGTGATACCGAGGTATCGGATTGTGGGTTTAGTTATCAACTCTGCATTCTTGACTTTTTTTTTTTTTTTTAAAGTCTGTTTATTGAAAGAACAGAAAAAGACAACCAATAACAGCAACATCACAGAGATTCCTGGATACAGCATAACCATCTCCCGGTGGGGCTATATCTTGTCCACCACTGCGGGAGCAAACAACAGTTCAAAGGAGAAAACAAATATACAATATCAGAATTAATCCCCCCTCCCCTTCCACCCTTCCCCTTCCTCCCCCCCCACCCCAAGCAGGAAACACACAGCAGAGAAAAGTCACTGGAGCAACACAACCTAATCACAAGCAACCACTATCCGACTTTCAAGACCTCACTGCGGGCTTTAGGTCCCAAACTCTGAATGTAGGGCATCCAAATCAGCAAAAATATGGCCCATCGCCGAGGGTGCCCCATCGCACTCCTTCGCTCCATGAGCAACAGCTGATGGAAGCTATTGCGCCACTCAGTAAAGGTAGGGACTTCCGGCTCCCTCCACCGGCGAAGAATAGGTCCCTTCCCCACCAGACAGGCTTTTCGCACCAACAATCTCTCCCACCTCCCCTTAGGGTGGAGTGGTCCCAACTGATCAAACACCACTAACAACCCCGTCCAACAAATTCGCTGCCCCAGCAACCCACCTAAGTACGCCTCAATGCGCAGCCAGTATCGGCGGATAGATGGGCAACACCAGCACATGTGGCCTAGATCCGCCAGGGGGAAGGAGCACTTAGGGCAGCTGCCATCTGAAGTGAGGCGGCTACGAAGCGCCCGCCTCGGCGAGAAATAAGCTCGGTGAATACACTTAAATTGTATCTCACGCCACCTGGCGCCCTCAACCAACTGTATCTCAGTGCCTCCCTGGCAGTGCCCGGGGGGATCTCACGGCCCAGTTCTCTAGCCCATCGGCTTTCCAACAGAGCATAGTCAGGGGGTGCCTCCAACCGATCCACCCTCTTCTTTAAATCCGCTATAGTCGGCGGAGCTACCGCCCCCAGTGCCAAAAAATCAAGAATCCGCGCGGAGTGCTCCGCGGTAAGCTCCCGCCGAGGCAAGGAACGGACATAGTGAGCAACCTGCGCATATGCAAAGGCAGAGCCCCCCGGGGGTAAACCATACTCCGTACAAAACGTCTCCAAGGTCTTACAACCCCCCTCGGAATTGAGCACATGCCCCAAATACCGTATACCCAGCCGCTCCCACTTCTGAAACGGGACCGAGTCGGAACCGGGCAGGAATTGAACGTTGCCCCGTAGAGGCAGCCAACTGGAAACCATAGAGTCACTACCCCATATTTATTGAGCTGTTGCCAGGTGCGTCGCGTCGCCTGTATTAACACACTACGCATCAGACGGGTCGGTAGCTCCACCTGCCGCACCTGCAGAACCGCCTCCAAAGAATGTGGGGCCACCACGGCTGCCTCCAACCCCCGAGGTGTATAAACCTCTGTCTCCCCAAGCCAGTCGCCAACATGCCGCGCCTGGCATGCCAGCGCATACTTCCAGAGGTCCGGGACTCCAATCCCCCCTGACCGCCATCCCCCTTGCATTCTAACCAACGGTATACGGGCTCTGGTCCCCCTCCAAAGAAACCCTCGAAAGGCCCGTTCCATACGGAGTGCGTCCCGCCGCAAGAACCATACAGGAAGAGTTTGCATCCAGTACAGTACTCTGGGCAGAATCACCATCCCTAAAGCGGCCACTCTTCCCAACAGGGATAGTGGAAGTGGCGCCCACGCCCGCAGCTGGGCCTGAACTTTAGAGAAAATCCGCTCAAAGTTCACACGGTATAACGATGCCGGTTGCTTGGTCAATAAGATGCCCAAATAAACAAAAGACTCATCGGCCCAACGGAGCGGAAATTCCCCAGGCCAACTCGCACGCAGAGTCCCCCCCACGTCTAAGGCCTCCGACTTATCCATGTTAATGCGCAACCCCGAGAACTTACCATATAAAGAGAACTCCCCGAGTAAGCAAGCCAGAGACTGCGGGGGACACGTAAGATGGACAAGCAGGTCATCTGCAAAGGCCGCCACCTTGAACCCGTAGGACCCCATCCGGACCCCGCAAATGTCCGCGGACGCCTCTATCCTCCGTATCAGCGGATCCAGGGTCAAGACAAACAATAGAGGGGACAGCGGGCAACCCTGTCGGGTACCCCATTCCAAATTAAATTTATCTGAGAGCACACCATTACAGAGGATGCCAGCGGTGGGGTCCGAATAGAGTAACTCCACCATCTGGCAAAACGGGTCACCCAGTCCATAGTGAGGCAAAAGACACTTCAAATAATCCCATTGAACTTGGTCGAATGCCTTTTCAGCATCGAAACTGATTAACAGTGATTGGAGGTCTCATTCCTGAACCCACTCAAGGGACGCTAAAATCCTCCGCAAGTTCCGCACCGCATAACGCCCCTTAACGAACCCGACCTGCGATTCGTGCACCAACTCCCCCAAGACTGATGCAAGGCGGTCGGCCAAGACTTTGGCCAGAATCTTCAAATCGAAATTCAATAGGGAAATAGGCCTGTAAGAGGCCGCTTTGGTAGGATCCTTTCCCGGTTTAGGTATGAGGGTTATATATGCGTGATTAGTGCCCCAGCCAAACTTCCCCTGAGCCACGCGCCACTGATATACCTCCGTTAGGGTCGGAGGCACTACGTCTCCCAAGAGCTTATAAAACTCAGCCCCAAACCCATCAGGGCCAGGTGTTTTACAGCAGCTAGCCTTCTGAATGACTCAGTAGATTTCCTCCGCCGTCACCGGGGCATCCAAGCACGCCCGTTGTTCTACCGTCACCTTGGGCAACTGCACCGCTCCCAAGTAGGCCAGCGCCTCAGATGGAACCCCATCCCTCTTCACATAGAGTTGCTGAAAAAAGGAGCGAAGAAGCCGAGCTATGGCAGCACTATCTTTGTGTAAGTGACCTTGATCGTCACGCAATGCCGCAATCGACCGAGGACCCCCACAACCCCACAGGCAACGCGCCAGGAGCCACCCCGGCTTATCCCCGAATCGATACAGTTGGTACCGGTAATACATGTGGGATTTCTTCGCCCGCTGGTGAAGCAGTTCGTTAAGAGAGGTTTGTAACTCCCACAGTCGACGTTTATTAACAACACTCGGGTCCCCGGTACACCTACGTCGGGTTCGCAACACCTGCTTTTCCAGTTGAACAATCTGCATCGCTAAAAGCTTCCGCTTCCGCGCCACATAGGCAATGATATCCCCGCGCAACACCACCTTAGCCGTTTCCCAGAGCAACTCCGGTTCATCTCGGTGCCGTTCATGGTGAACCATAAAGTCTTGCCAACATCGCTTAAGGTGGTTGCGGAAGCCAGCGTCATAATAGAGCCCCATGGGGAACCGCCAAAGACGTGTCGGTAGCGCCACACTCCCCCATCCAAGCTCCACCCAGACTGGGGCATGATCTGACACCATATTAGGACCTATCTGTGCATCTCCTACCTGTGCAAAAAGCCTTTCTGTGAGCAATACATAGTCAATTCGGGCACTAGACCCGTGAGCTCGCGATTGGTGGGTGAAATCCCTCTCAAATGGATGCAGCAACCGCCAAGGATCAACAAGACGTAGTCAGTCGCACAATCCTCGCAACACTTTGGTGGTGGGAACTCGTCCGCTCTCCACCCCACTACCAGACGTATCTATCTCTGCATCCAACACTCCGTTCAGGTCCCCAGCCAAAAGCACCGGGACCTCAGGCAGTTGTTCCACTCTAGATGCCAATCGAGCATAAAACGCCCTATCCAAAACATTAGGACTATACAGATTACCTAGTATAACAGGCCTGCCTTCAAGGTTACCATACAGCAAAATATATCTACCCTCCGGATCCGAATACTCCTTTTCCAGCTCAAATCTGAGCCGTCTGTTAATCAGTATGACCACTCCACCCTTTTTCCCCTTAGCCGGGGCCCCCCAGCTCTGCCCTTCCCAGGTTTTTCGCATTTTAGCATGTTCTTCAGCCGTCTGGTGAGTTTCTTGTAACATGGCGATATTGCAATGCAGCCTGGCCAAGGCCTGCAACACTTTGTACCGTTTGATCGGGTTACCCACCCCGCACACATTCCAAGAAACAATCTTCAGGTCGGATAGTGGTTAAGCAAGTCCATTTCAACAGTTCTACACCAAGTAACGGGGGGGACCCTCCCAGCCTGGAGTCCCACCCCACCCCTTAGGTCGCTCCAACCATCCGAGCATAACTTGAACCTATAGAGCCATTGTGTTTCCTGCCAGCCCCCCTTCCCCCCATCAACTACCCCTCCCCTATACCCCTTATACCCAAAGCCCCACCCCCTACCTTCTACCACCCCTACCTCAAACACCACCCGTAACCACCACCCCACTCCCATCGAGAGCCACTCAGGATGTTAGTAGGACCCCCCCCCCTTCCCTAAGGCTTCCTGTTCATGGTGTGTGGACCTAAAGTAGCCACACCCGGCAAGAAGGCCGAACTACCGGAGGGTTACCAACCTACTCTCCCTAGCGGGCAGCATCCCAGGGATTCAAACAGTCACCCTTTCATACCTGCAGACCCCGCAACACCCTTTAAGGAACCACTTCCAACCCATAGGTACAGTACAGCCCCCACACCAACTCTCACTTCCAATTAAAATACCAGCACAGAAAGCTTTTTAAAGCTCCGTAAGAAGGGGCAGGGGAGAAAAAGAAAACTGTCTCAGCAAACCCTGAGTATCCCCCACTCTACCCTGCCCCCACCCCACAGGGCACATTTCTAAAGTAGTTAAAGGTAACATAGTGTACACAAGTAGCAACCAGCTATATACATAGAGGAAACAGTATACAATACCATGCAGAATATTAACAATGTATCAAGTCCGCTCTCCATGTTACCTCTTGGCAGCCTAAGCAGATCCAAAGCAAAAGCTGCAGTCCCTGAACGCCCGCCAGTGCAAGCAGGCAGGCAGCAACATAATCCCGGCACCCAGCCCCATGAGTCGGGCCGGTGCAGGCCACCTCCCGCATCAGACAGGTTAGCCTCCACGGGCCGGTTACAGCTACCTAACGGCAACGGGAGCACCCGCCATCTTAAAGCCGTTAGGCGGGCCCCTCCCGAATACCTAACATGCGCAGCGGCGCATAAGTATGTTGTCTGATCAGCTCAAGGTCCCAAACAGTCCAGCTCACCTGAAAGTATTGTAGGCTCAACAGCGCCGGCCCAACGATTGTCCCCCAGGAGCCAGACAATACTTGACTAGAGCCGATCTTAAGGAATTGGGGAATGAAGACACCAACCCGCTCCACCGCAGGAGGCCAACCAGCATACCGCAGGGAATCTTCGCCGGGTCCTTATTTTCCTGCGGGTCTCACCTCTGCCTGCACTAACAGCTGCTCCACGTAGGTACCCGCCTCCGCCGCCGATTCAAACACTCGGTGGGTGTTCTGGTGTGAGATGTGGAGCCGGGCGGGATACTGCACGCTGAAACGTATCTGGGCTGCAATCAAACGCTGACAGATCGGGGCATAGGCTTTACGGCGAGCACTTAATGCCGCCGAGTAGTCCTGGGTGATGCAAATTTTCGCCGTTTCCCACTCCACGATCCCTCTCTTCTTGGCCGCTCTCAACACCGCATCTTTCTGCACATGGCAAAGGAATTTTGCCAGGACCACTCAAGGTCTACGATCTCCCGACTGCTGCTTGGGCCCCAATCTGTGGGCCCTTTCCACTGTGATGGGCCCGGTCGACTCAGCCTCCTCCAGCAGGTAAGCAGACAGGTTTTCCACATGTTGCCGCAGCTCTTTATCTGGGATAGTTTCAGCGATTTCCAAAAAGCGAAGATTATTGCGGCGCGATCTGTTTTCAAGATCGTCGAGCTTTATGGCATGCTCCTTGGACTCCTTTTGCAACGTGATTAGTTCCCGCCGCAGTCCCTCCACTTCCTCTTCAGTATGGGAGAGACGCGTTTCAGCCTCCTGCACACGGGTACCTAAAAGCCCCAAAGAGCTCTGAAGGGTGTCCATCTTCACATGCAGCGCTTCAAACTGCAGGGACAGTGCATTGGTGACAGCGGCTGAGATTTCCTCCGTCATAGTGGAGGTAACCGCGACCCCAGGCTTTGGGGGTGAGTCCACCATCTTGGAAGGGCCTGCCACACGTTCCTTTTCCCTTCTCCCTGCCTTAGCCGCAGCCGCCATCCTACTGTGTGGGCGATGCCGGGCAGCTCTCGATCCTCAGAAGGGCACTAGGTCCACAGCAACCCAGGATCAGTTCAAATCACGGCACTATAACCACTTTTAGGGGAGAGGGGTCCGGAGCTTGAGTAACTCACGTCCTCCCAAGCTCACCACATCACGTGACCTCCCATTCTTGACTTTTAGTGAGAGTGGGGGAATGAATTCTTGGCTCCTCATAATGAAGAGGATGTCTGTCTTGTTGTGGTTAATCCAGAGGTTTTGCGTATGGAGCCAGTCCGTGACTGCGTCAAAACATCTTATTAGTGGGGAGAAATCTGGCTGGTCAGTCGAAAATGACATGTATAGAAGGATATCGTCTGCGTATGCCAGACAGTGACTGATCGGATTAGAGCACAAATGGGCTGCATGTAAATATTTAACATTAATGCCGATAGTGATGATCCCTGCGGCACACCCTGTGTTTGTAGAAATGGTTCTGAGGTTGCAGCGCTGTTCCTCACATGTTTCCATCTGTTGGACAGGTAGGATTTGCACCAGTTTAGTGCAGTGCCTTGTATTCCTTTTTTCTTGAGACGCTCTATAAGTATCTCATGGCTCACAGAGTCAAAGGCCGCTGCGATATCCATGAATACGAGGGCAAAACCCTTTCGAACGTTATCAATTCCTGAGACTTATGGTATTGAAGAGGGAGGGTTTCAATGCCGTGTGTTTCCCTGAAGCCGTGTTGGGATGAGTCCAGTGGTGCTTCGGTATCAATATGATGTTGGATTTGGCGTTGGACTACCTTTTCGATTATTTTGGCAAGCAGTGGTAATCGGTCTGTAGGAGGGTCCAGCTTGCTGTTTTTCCATCAGCGGCAGCTTTCATTACCAGTCCTAACACCCCCCCCCCCCCCCATCAGCCCAAGTAAATTTAAAAATTAAAAACAAAACAAACCCCTGGCTTCTGCTGCTCTTGCTGCCGCCGTGGCAGCGGCAGAATCAGCTGTCCCTCGGCCCCTTCCCGTCTGCCCGGCAGAGCCCTCAGCTGTTAGCTCCATCAGCGGCAGGCTTTTCAAGCTGCGAAGAGAAGAGTGATTTCCCTCTCGCAGCTCTGTTAAGCTCAGCAGTGGTGTTGGATGAGCATAACTCAGCAGGTAGGGTGTTCCATTGTATGGGCACATATAGAGAGAAGGATCTTTTTATGTAGAATGGTTACATTTGAGCTGTTGGCGTGGTATGTTTAGGAGGTTCTGTGAATTTTTCCTTCTGTTTCTGTTCGGTGGTCTCTGAATTAATGTTTGTAGGATGTCTGCAGAGTTGTGCAGGATTTTGAATGTGGTAATACTTTGTATCTAATGTGAAAGAGTATAGGGAGCCAATGTAGTTTTAGCTAGTGTTTGTTTATGTTTATTGAGCTTGATAAAACCACCTTTCAAGTGCAATCAAGGCGGTGTACAGTAAAAAGTCACATAAAAACCGGCCTAAGCTGGAGGATAAAATAGAAAATGTACAATAATAATAATTATGTAAAAAAAAAATTAACCAAATTTGGGGTGATGTGGGCCCTTCTTAGAGTAATGGGTATAAGTCTGGCAGCAATGTTCTGTGCTGTTTGTAATGGGTGAATGGTGGATAGCGAAAATCCATGGTATATTATATTACAGTAGTCCCATATAGGGGTTAGGAGTGCCTGACATACATCCCTGAAGTCAGATTGGCCCAGCAGAGGGTGCAGTCAATAAATGAATGGTTCTCATCTTATGGTATGTTGATTTGACTACTTGTTTGATATTTGACTGGAAGGATAATTTCTGATCTAATGTTGCTCCTTGACTGTGAGTACTGCATTGTGTAGTTTGAAAGTAGTGCTTTTTGTTACATGGTGGACTTTGGATGTACTACGATTGATGGTTGGTTTGTTTTCTGAGAGCCAATTGGACATGGCTTCAAAGCATCTTTCTAGGGCTGTATAGGGAGGGTTGTCAGTAAAGAGTGTTGTATCGATTCATATGTCATAGGCATACAGATGATATATTTTGTGGTTTTGAACAATGGTGCATAGTGGTTGGAATATCAGAGTTCATAGGGCTTGAACCAGCAACCCTTGAGAGCAGATGATGAGAATTTGCAGTGCAATCTATAGGAGGTAACCAAATATGATTGGTGGGGAGGTCATGAAAGGAGGGAGAAAGGAATTAAGGAAAGAACAAATATAAGAATATAAGATATGCCATACTGGGTCAGACCAATGTCCATCAAACCCAGTATCCTGTTTCCAACAGTGGCCAGTCTAGGTCACAAGTACCTAGCAGTTTCCCCAAAAGACACAGGTTCCACAATGCTTGTATTGGGGCAAGCAGTGGATATCCCCTTTAATAATGGTTTATGAACCTTTCCTCCAGGAACTTGTCCAAACCTTTTTTAAACCCAGCTAAACTAACAGCTTTTAAGGTAACAAATTCCAGAGTTTGATTACACGTTGAGTGAAAAAATATTTTCCCTAATTAGTCTTAAAGACGTTACCCTGTAGCTTCATTGCATGTCCCCTACTCTTTCTATATTTTGATGGCGTAAACAATCAAACTACGTTTACCTATTCCACTCCATTCATTAATTTATAGATTTCTGTCATATCTTCCCTCAGGTGTCTCTTTTCCAAGTTGAAGAGACCTAACCTTTTTAGCCTCTCTTCATAAGGGTATCCTTCCATCCCCTTTATCATTTTGGTGGCTCTTCTTTGTACCTTTTTTAATAACGTTATATCCTTTTTATGATACGATGACCAGAATTGCACACAATATTCAAGGTGCGGTCGCACCATGGAACAATACAAAGGCATTCTAATATCCTTTGGTTTATTCTCCATTCCTTTCCTTATGATATCTAGCATTCTATTTGCTCTCTTGGCCACCCCTGCACACTGGGTGGAGGGTTTCAACATGTTATCCACGATGACACCTAAATCTTTTTTCTGGGTGGTGGTTCCCAATGTGGAACCTTGTATCGTATAACCATAGTTTGGATTGTTGTTTCTTAGATGCATAACTTTGCACTAGTTCACATCATATTTCATCTGCCATTTGGATGCCCAGTCTTCCAATTTATCAAGGTCCTCTTGCAATTTTTCACAATCCTCATGGGTTTTAACAACTTTGAATAATTTTGTGTCATCCGCAGATTTGATTACCTCACTCATTACTCCCATTTCCAGGTCATTTACGAATATGTTAAAAAGCAGCTGACCCAGCACAGATTCCTGGGGTACTCCACTATTTACCTTTCTCCATTGGGAAAATTAGCCATTCAGCACTACTCTATGCTTTCAATCTTTTAACCAGTTCCTGATCCACAATAGTACACTGCCTGCTATCCCATAACTTTTTAATTTTGCCATGAGTCGCTCATGATGGACCTTGTCAAAGGCTTTCTGAAAATCCAGATACACTTGTCTACCTCTTTATTAAAAAAAACCATAACAGATTAGTAAGACAAGACCTTCCTTGGCTAAAGCCATGTTAGCTGTCTTCCATTAAGCCATGACTTTCTACATGTTCAGTAATTTTGTTCTTTATGATGGTTTCTACCATTTTTCCCGGTACTGACGTCAGGCTCACTGGTCTGAAGTTTCCCGGATCACCCCTGGAACCCTTTTTAAAAATTACCATTACATTGGCCATCCGCCAGTCTTCAGGTATTATAGATGATTTTAATGATAGTTCACAGATTACTAATAGTAGGTCTGCAATCTCATATTTCAGTTCTTTCAACACCTTTGCATGTATAGCATCCAGTCCAGGTGATTTGCTACTCTTCATTTTATCAAGTAGTTGTAATACATCTTTCCGGTGTATCGATATTTCTTTCAGTTCTTCTGTGCCATCACCTTTAAATACCATCTCAGTCATGGGTAATATCCCTACATCTTTCTCAGTAAAGACCAAAGCAAAGAATTCATTCAGTCTCTCTGCTGTGGCCTTGTCCTCTCTTAGTGTCCCTTTTACCTCTCTATCATCTAATTGTCCAACAGACTCTGTCACAGTTTTTTTTTTTTTTGTTTTTTTTACTATTAATGTTCTTTAAAAAGTTTTTATTACTTGTTTTTGCTTCTACAGCAAGCTTCTTCTCAAATTCTCTTTTTGTCCGCCTTATCAATGCTTTGCATCTAACTTGCCACTGCTTATGTTTCCAGTTTTCATCATTTGGCTCCTTTTTCCATTTCCTGAAAGATGCTGTTTTGGCAACAACAGCCTCTCTGACCTCACCTTTGAACCATGCTGGCAGTTTTTTGGATTTCCTTCCACTTTTCTTAAAGCATGGAATACAGCTGGTCTGGGCTTCCAAGATAGTATTTTTAAACAACACCCATGCTTGATGTAAATCTTTAACCTTTGCAACTGCTCCTTTTAGTTTTTTCTTAACAATTTTCCTCATTTTATCATAGTCTCCCTTTTGAAAGTTCAAAGGTAGGACTGTGGATTTCCTTACCGTCCTTCCTCCATTTATTAAATCAAACATGATTATTCTATGATCACTATTGCCAAGTTACTAATTTGCTGAAGTGGTTGACATGGACTTTTAGGAGCACACCTTTGTCAAATTATTTATTGAAACTAAGTGAAGTCTTACTGAATTAGGCAGACCTAGTGAGGGTCCCTTGATAAGAAATTGCTATTATATTACTGGAAAGGGGCAGAGGGATGAAGGGAGAGTGAATGAGAAGGTTTTATAGGGAGACTAAAAGAAAGTGAATGCAAAAGGAAAGACTGATAGAGACTGTAGGGAGGGAATATTACTACCTGCACTGTCTTGCTGTGGAGATCACAGAGGTAATTTGAGAAGGCAGCCAGCTGGAGCTCCTTTCTGCTGTCCAGACCAACTACCCAGCAGTTGGCCTCCGTGAAAGCAGGGGCCTTTAAACGCAGCTGCATACCACGAATCGCAGCTGCGGGCTTGACCAAAGGGGCTGATCTGCCCCTTTGGTGCCCCTTAGGTGCACGAAGAAGCATAAGGAGCTCGGCCCATAGATATGGGCAACAGAAAAAGAAGGACTTTGTAGTGAGTATTGTTAATCCGAAGTCAGTTAAGATTGCTGGTCCTATGGATAGACATGTTTTGATAGCTGGTAAAGAAATGGGTGGGTCGTCATTGCTCTCTTTTGTGGGTCCTGATTCTCCAGATGCTGCTTCTTCCTCTATGGGGGATAAGCCACCTCCTGCAGGTTAATGCAACTACAATGGGTCCTGTAACGTCCTCACCTGCTTCTGAGGATCAGCAGTGCCCTTTAGAGGATTTGTTTGATGGGGCCTTCTAGTGATTTGCCCGTCCTTGGTTTAGTTCCACTGCCTCAAGTTGTGCAAGTCTTTTATGTCTCCAATAGCTTGCAAGGTTTTTCTGGTCCTTCAGCATCTGGTAATAATGCTTCGGACATTTCATTAGTGGACATATGGGAAGGCTCTTTCTCGAACTGAAGATTCATTATGTGGTACTATTTTACGGTTTTCAGAGTTTACAAAAGAAATTGGCCCAGCAGGAATCTCAGCTGGTTTCTATTCAAATTCGTGTTCTGTCATTGGAGGCTCATTACTCTGTTCTCCAGAATACTTCTGCTACTTTGTGAAGGATAGTTTTACTTTATATTGGCAATATGAATCTGTGAAGAATGCCTAGAGGGCTAAGAATTTGAGATGTCTTAATTTTCCTATGACACATCATTTGTCAACGTCAATTCTGTTTTCAAAGTATTTGACTGAAGTTTTACAAATTTCTGACATGGATAAGCCATTTATTGATGATTTATATTATGTACCTAGGGCAGTAAAGGCTTTGAATAAGGAGGGTGAGGGTTATGATGATCTTTCCTTAGTAGATAATTTAGATATTTCTGAGTATATTGAGTCATCCAATGATATACCTCCTAGGGTCACTTCACTGGTCTCTCTTAATTCTGTTTTAGATAGGAATAAGGTTCTACACTTATTTTTTCAGAAAAAGAATGTTTCCTTTTGTGGACAAAAGATTAATATCTTCCATGATGTCTCTAGGCAGACTCAGGTTTGCCATAAGGCTTTTCTTGCATGTTGTCTCTGGGCGCTACATTGTTTTTGAAATTTCCCTGTAAATGCCTGGTGACATGGGGTGGGGGGACTAATTACAAGGTGTGACGAAAAAAGAATCGAGACTGTCCCATTAATGTTTTATTACAAAATCTACAGAGAAATTACACATTGTCTCCTTCAAAGTAATCCCCCCCAGAGTTAATGCACTTCTGCATTTGCTTCTGCCACGTACGGAAGTATTCGGTAAAGTCCTCCTCCCTCAACTCCCTCGTCATAGTGGCCTTTATCTCTTCTACAGAGGCAAAATGAGTTCCTTTGAATACAGTCTTCAGCCTAGGGAAGAGCCAGAATTTGCACGGTGAGAGATCTGGGGAATAAGGAGGGTGGTCGAGAGCTGTGATCTGTTTGTTGACCAAGAACTGTCTCACACTGAGTGCGGTGTGTATGGGCGCATTGTCGTGGTGGAGCAGCCACAACTTGTCTCTCCACAGAGCCTGCCTGCTGCACAGAACCCGGTCATGGAGGCGATTGAGGATCTGCCGATAGAAGTGCTGGTTGACTGTCTGACCCTCAGGCACAAACTCATGATGGACCACTCTCTTCTGGTCGAAGAATGCTATCAGCATGACCTTGATCCTTGATTTGGACATGTGCGCCTTCTTGGGTCTGGGTGACAGTCAAGTCTTCCACTGCAGGCTCTATCTCTTGCTTTCAGGGTCGTACTGGAAGACCCAAGTCTTGTCTTCTGTGATGACTCGGCCAATGAACTCTGGATCTTCTCCAATCTTCTCTAGCAAGTCTCAACAAACATTGACCCGGTGCTCCATCTGGTCGTCCGATAAAAGCTTGGGCACCATCTTGGCGCTTAGCTTCTGCATCCCCAGCTCCTGTACCAAGATGGTCCACACTGACTCCCCGTCCAGGCTGAGCTCCTTAGCTATCATCCGTACCATCAATCTGCGATTACTCCGCACCAACTGATTCACTCTCATTGTTCTCTGCCATCTTTGTCATGGAAGGCTGTCCTGACTTGGGGGTCATCCTCCACCTCCTTGCGACTAGTCTTGAAGCGTTTGTGCCACTCGAAGACTCGCGGCCTTGACATTGCATCTTCTCCATAAGCCTTTTCGAGAAGTTGGAGACACTCAGTTGGGCCCTTCTCCAACTTAACCAGAAATTTCAAGTTGATTCTTTGCTCCATATTTCTGCCACCTCCAGTTGCGTGACAAAGCGATGGAGCAGTGTGCTACAAAAAAAACCTGAAAAAAAAACCAGAGTGGGAGAGATGAAAAATATAGCAGAATAGTGGAAGATGTTGCACAACACAGTAACATAAGTGGTTAGCCAATTGACATTGAGTCTCATTTCTTTTTTGTCACACCTCGTATGTGGTGTTTGATATTTCACAGCTTTTCTTCAGGCATCTGTGGTTGAGTGAGGATTGTCACCTGGTTTACTGAGAGACCGATAGTAATGGTTAATTCTGAATCTTTGTTATTACTTGTATGTTTCTTTGTTAATCTGTATGAAATAATGGGTTTGGTTTAGAAGGGTTCACAACAGGATGTGGGTTTTTGTTTTTTTAGTTTTTCTTATTTTCTATGGCTCAGGTATTAGTTTCGCAACCGGTTCGTTCCCCCAAAGCCTCAAACACACATCCATCAGGCCATTGCTGAAAAATAACAAGCTCGACCCTCAGAAGGCTGAATCGTACAGACCTATATCGAGCATACCACTACTAGCCAAAATAATTGAAAAAGAAGCCCAACGCGAGATACAACGCCACATTGATGACACCGCCCTGCTGGACCCCTGCCAACATGGATTTAGGGAATCCCATGGTGTGGAAACCCTACTCACTACCCTCTTCAGCAACATAATTACCGGAATCGATAACACCCGCCAAGGGTTTGTCCTCGTCTTCTTGGATATAGCCATCTCATTCGACTCGGTAAGCCATGAGATCCTCCTGAAGCGGCTTGAAGAGAAGGGTATCTGTGACACAGCACTAAACTGGTGCAAATCATACCTGTCCGACAGATGGCAGCACGTATGCTCGGAAACCTCAACATCGGAACCCTTCCACCAGAAGCAGGGCGTCCCACAGGGTTCCTCTCTCTCTGCCCTGATTTTTAACCTTTACATGCAGCCAATCTGTAACCTCATCCGATCCTTCAAGGTTAACTGCCTGATATATGCCGACGATGTACTACTCTACATGCCTATCTCCAGGAACAAGCAGGAATGAGTCTTCACATATGGGTACGTCGATACCGACGGAGCCTGCGCAGGAACGCTCCCCAGCATCCAATCAGAAAGCTTTTGGGAGCATCCCACAGTGCCTGCGTGCTGCCTTCCCAGCTTTCCACCTGTCTCTCCTCAGTTGTTCTTTTTCCGTGGAGCCAGCAGGTCGTATTCCTGTCACCACAGAAGAATTTCCTTATTTTTTCTTTATTTCTTTTCTGTACGCGTCTGCCTTCCTCGATGCTATACCGGTACCGCCGGTTCTTATTACTTTCTTAAAAAAAAAAAAAAAAACTTCTATTTTTCTTTCAGGTGTACTTCCGTTTTGGGCCTTAGGCCCAAAACCTTTTTTCTTAAATATGGAAAAACCTGCCTCGGGTTTTAAGAAGTGCACAAAATGTGGCTGTACTATATCCGTCACCGACACCCATGACTGGTGTCTCAAATGTTTAGGCCCTGACCATTCCATTAAAGATTGTGTGTCCTGTTCCATGATCTCTAAGAGAGGTTGACAGAACCGAGCTGCCAAGCTCAGTACCCTGTTTCCCTCTGATGCAGCTTCGGTGGCATTGACGTCTTCCAGGGATTCTTTTTCCTCACATGGATCTCAGGTAACTAAACATAAATGCAGCCGGTCCTCGAAGGGCAAATCTCCTTCTAAGCATCGAGATGCCTCTGGCCTTGCCCTCGAGGATTCTGCACCGGCAAAATTACCCCGGCGGGAGGCTTCGGCTTCTAAAGCATCATCATCGGGGTTCCAGGACAATCTAGATGGCGTGGCCTCAACAGATCTCCTGGTGCCATGCTCTGGGGTACCGGTGGCCTCCACCGGTACCGACTTCCAGGCATTGGCAGCATCGATGGATCAGAGAATTCTGTCCATGGAACGCAGTCTGGCGGCTTTCCTTGTGGCATCGACGCCCGTGGTACTGCAACGGACTACTCCGCAGGTACCGTCTCCGGTATCGCCATCGGTACCGATCCCGGTACCGGTGGCATCGACATAGGTGTCAGCCATGCCGGTACCCTGCCCTCTGCAGCCTTCCGGTACCGATACCCCGGTATCGATGATTCCCGATACCGACCTCGGTCGTTATGGGTATCAGGCTTTGCAAGAGCATCCCGACAGACGATACTTCGATTCCTCTGATGACTCTGAGGATTCTGAAGGGTCTGTCGATGCAGCGATGCTTCTTCCACAGGAGGAGTCCTCTCCTAAACGAAGGATGTCTCCTCCAGAAGACTTGTCTTTTCAGGACTTTATCAGAGAGGTGGCTCGGGGTCTCTCTATTACAGTAGCCCCAGAGTCAGAGCCTAGAGCTAAGGAGTTAGATATTCTACAATATCCTAAAACTCCTAAAGAGGCAGCTACCTTGCCTATTCATGAGATTCTATATGATCTCATGTTAAGGATGTGGGAAGCACCTCTAACCACCTCTCCTCATTCTCGCAGGTTGGACACCATGTATCGTGTCCCTCCTTGTCCTAGTTTTCATAAAACCCAGCTTCCTCACCACTCTATTGTGGTTGAGTCTGCAATGAAAAAGATTAGAAGTGCCAAAAGACATGCCTCTAATCCTCCGTGACGTGAATGTAGAACCCTGGATGCTTTTGGTAGAAGAGTCTTCCAAGCTTCCATGCTTGCTGCGAGAATTAATTCTTATAGTCTCTACATGGGCATGTTCTTAAAAGAAGTCACTGATCATTTGCAAACTTTAAGTCCTTTTATGTCTGACAATAAAAGGCAAGAATTTCTCTCTGGGCTCAAACATGACCAGGATATCTCCAAATTTTCCAACCGTGCAGCTTTCGATTCCTTTGAATGAGTAAGCAGAGCCTCAGCTGTAGCTATAGGAGCACGTAGGATAGCTTGGGTTCAAGCATCTGATTTGGAGACCTGGGTCCAAGATGAATTGGGAAATATCCCTTGTACAGGTGAAAATCTGTTTGGTAAGGATTGGCAAGCAAAAGCCAATCAGATGGATGCTGAAAATTCTGCTTTGGATAGACTATCCAAATCTTCAGCTGCTCCTGCTAAGAAACGGTTGTTCAAGAAAACACCTTTTTCAAAAAAGGGAAGATCCTATCCTGCTTATAGTCAGAAAGCATCTTCTGCAGCTCAGTTCCCTTCCAAACGTTAGCAATCCTCCAAACAGACCAAGGCAAAGGCTGCGAGGCCTGCTCCAGCCCAGCAGTCTCAGCCCCCTCAGTGCCTTTGACTTTCTGCTAGAGAACTTAGCCTTCCTGGCTCTAGAAGGACCAGAGCCCTCCACCATTCCAGGAAGGCTATGTCACTTTGCTCCCAGATGGGGGCAAATCACAGCAGAGCAGTGGACACTCTCCATCATAAGAGAGGGGTACAAACTTCATTTTTCCAGCTTGCCCCCTCTCACAAGAGTGCACCAGTTCAATTCTCCAACCTCCCTCCTCAGCCTATTAGAGCAGGAGGTTGCCACTCTTCTAGCCCAAGGGGCAGTAGAGGAAGTGCCCTCTCATCAACAGGGCACAGGGTTCTACTCCCCCTATTTTCTTATCCCAAAGAAAACAGGGGGCTTCAGACCCATTTTAGATCTCAGAGAATTGAACAGATTCCTAGTCAAAGAAAAATTCAAGATTGTTTCTCTAGGAACTCTGCTGCCATACCTTCAAAGTCAGGATTGGCTTTGTTCTCTAGATCTCAAGGATGCGTACACTCATGTTCTCATCCATCCAATCACAGACGGTTCCTTCGGTTCCTTTTCCAGGAGAAGCACTATCAATACAGAGTGCTCCCCTTTGGCCTGGCCTCTGCACCAAGGGTGTTCACGAAATGCATGGCAGTGGTTGCTGCTTTTCTGCGCACCCTGGGAATATTTGTCTTCCCCTACCTGGACGACTGGCTCATTCGAGCTCCCACTCAATCAGAGGCCAGGACTGCTCTAACCTGCACAATGCGTATCCTTCAATACTTAGGGCTGGTAATAAACATCCCAAAATCCAATTTGATCCCTACTCAGTCCCTGGAGTTCATAGGGGCACTGCTGGATACCACAAGGGCAAGGGCCTTTCTTCCCCAGGCCCGTTGCCTTCGCTTGATGCAGTTAGCTTCTCAAGCAGAGTTGAAACCCCTACTCACTGCTCGAGAGATGTTACAGTTGCTAGGCCACATGGCTTCCACCGTTCATGTGGTACCATATGCTCGCCTTCACATGAGAGCAGCTCAGTGGACTTCATCCACCAATGGACCCAGGCATTAGGCTGCCTGTCAGACAAAATAGCAAACACAAGTCGCCTCATTTTGTCCCTCCAGTGGTGGAAGTCCCCTCAGAACCTCTTGCTGGGGTGTCCTTTTCAACAGCCTCTACCCCAGGCAACTCTTACAACAGATGCTTCTCCAATGGGCTGGGGAGCTCATCTTCAGGACCTCTCCATCCAGGACATCTGGTCCCCACAGGAGACTTGTCTCCACATCAATCTCTTGGAACTCAGAGCAATCTTCCTTGCTCTACGAGTTTTCCACACCCTGCTCAGCCACAAGACAGTCCTTGTCCACACGGACAATCAGATGGCCATGTTCTGCATAAACAAGCAGGGAGGAACTGTCTCTCTGTCGCTTTGCAACGAAGCTCTGTGACTGTGGGCCCTCGCCAGAGAGCATCACATTTATCTTCTGGCAGTCTATCTTCCAGGGGTTCAAAACTCTTGGGCAGACAGACTCAGTCGACTTCTGCTTCCACACGAGTGGTCCCTACATATGGACCAGGTGTCCAAATTTTTCAAATTTGGGGAACCCCAGACATAGACCTCTTTGCAAGTCCGTGGAATGCCAAACTTCCCCGGTTCTGTTCCAGAACTCCGGCTCAGGGGGCTCAGGCAAGGGATGCTTTCCTCCTTCACTGGGGTCAAGACTTCCTGTATGCCTTTCCACCCATTCCCCTAATTCCCAAAACCCTGTTCAAGCTTCAGAGAGACAGAGGCCACATGATTCTCATAGCTCCACATTGGCCACGGCAAGTGTGGTACCCTCTGCTTCTACATCTCTCTCGAGCTCCCTCCCTAGAGTTAGGGTCTGCTCCAGACCTCCTCTCTCAGGAGGATGGAAAGTTGTGGCATCCCAATCCCAAGTCTCTGCATCTCAGGGCTTGGTTGCTGAAGGCCTAGATCTCCAGGATCTTCCTCTTTCTCAGCAAGTGAAAGATGTTCTTCAAGCTTCCAGAAAACCTTCCACTAGACGTTCTTACGCCTTCAAGTGGAAAAGGTTTACCATCTGGTGTTCTGAAAAGGGTCTTAACCCCCGTGCCATACCTCTGGGGTCATTGCTGGAGTATCTCCTGCATCTGTCTAATGCAGGCCTTAAGACAAATTCAGTAAGAGTCCATCTGAGTGTTATTGCAGCTTCACTCAAGCCTCTAAATGGACAACCTGTTTCCTCTCATCCCCTTGTAGCAAGGTTCATGAGAGGCCTCCTTTTAACAAAGCCTCCCATTAGACCACCACCGGTGGCATGGGACTTAAATTTGGTTCTTGGTCAGCTTATGAAGCCGCCTTTTGAACCTTTAGTTACTACCTCCTTGAAATACCTTTCTTGGAAGGTTATCTTTCTCATTGCAATCACATCAGCAGGCCGCATCAGTGAATTGCAAACACTAGTAGCTAATCCACCTTATACAAGATTCCATCATGACAAGGTGGTCCTTAGGACTAACCCACATTTTATGCCCAAGGTGGTCTCGCCTTTTCACCTCAACCAAGAGGTCTACCCTACTGTGATACAGTAGACTATAGAGAGCCTGTAGGGGCTAGTAAAAAGGAAGAGCTTACCTTAAACTTGGCTGGACGTGAAGACTCAGCATGTGTGAAGACAGCTGAGCAGCCAGTGCCGTCAGCACAAGTAAAGCAGAAAGGGTTTAAAATGAAGTTTCCCTTCTCTAGTAATGACGCAGGTAGAATTAGAGAATCTCATCAGGAGCACCTGTCCTCAGAATCTGACATAACGTGCAGAGAGGAGAGATATATAAGTTCCTGGTCTGAACCAGGAAGTGGTCAGAAGGAGCAGAGAGGTCAGAGAAGGCAGAGAGGTCAGAGCAGTAGAGCAGCTGGTCTCTGGAACGACAGTCCTAGGAAGGATTTCCACACAAACAGGAAGTGGGGCAGAGTCTCTGAGGGATTGCATGAGCCACGGAGGAACCTTGCTCAAGCTGAAGGAACTGTGCCAGGGGAGAGGAAGCTCAAAGCTGACTTCAAAGCCTGCAGTAAGGTAACAAGTTTGAAACCTTATCTGTATAGAGAAGAGGCTAGAAGTTTTAATGAGCACAACCCTGAGCAGTCTTATAACTCAGACAGATACTCAGACTTCCTACTAAGAAAGCCAAGAGAGGCAAACCAGAAAGAGATATTACCTGTACCAGATTTCTGTAACCCGGGCTGGGATAAACACCTTGGAAGGAAAGGGGTTTACCAGCCACAAGAGAACAAGCCATGCTCCAGCACATGTAAGGAATGTGACACGGAGAGTATTGGGAGTGGTCCGGGCTTAATGCAGTGGGAGAGTTGATAACATTTGCACAGAACCTGAGCCAATGGACTGTACGATTTGTCTATCAGATGACATAACCTCTTTGTGTTGAACTTCAGCCAATGTGACCTTGTGAGAGAAACAAGGAAAGAAGAAAAGATGTTCTAGCTGTTTTCGTTTAGTTGCTGTTTTGTTCTGTGTGTTTTTTTGCAAGGAATATTATCTGTCCGGGAAAGGGAATAAAACCCTAATTTTGCTTTAACCACTTGACTGACTGACTCTGTTCAAAGGAGAGCACCAGTTAGTAAAAACCACAATACCCTAGGCAGTGGCCTATTGGGTCTACGGAGGCTCTACCCAGGGTCGCCATGACACTACCTGTCTTTTTTCCAGGGTCTCATGCATCACCTGCAGAGAGGAATCTTCATACCCTGGACTGTAAAAGAGCTCTGGCTTTTTACTTACAGAGGACACAGCAACATAGAAAGTCTTCCCAACTCTTTGTTGCTTTTGATCCTTCTCATTTGGGACAACCATTCTCCAAGAGAACTCTTTCCAACTGGATTGCCCAATGTATTTCTTTCGCCTATCAGAGCAAGAACATTTCTCTGGAGGGTCATGTCACAGCTCACAATGTGAGAGCCATGGCAACCTCAATGGCTCATCTGAACTCTGTGTCTATCGACGACATCTGTCGAGCAGCCACTTGGGCCTCGGTTCATACCTTCACAGCCCATTACTGCTTAGACAAGTACTCCCGCCGGGATGCCTTGTTTGGTCAGGCTGTTCTCAAACACCTGTTCCATACCTAATCAACTCCTACCCACCATCCCTCAGGGGATGCCAGAGATCCATGTGGGGAAGTGCAGCCCTGTCCCAGGGTCACACAACTTCTGGGCGCTCTCCCTGGCATCAAAGGTAGGGAGTCCCCATATGTGATGACTCATTCCTGCTTGTTCCTGGAGATAGCACAGTTACTTACCTGTAACAGGTGATCTCTGGGAACATCAGGAATAAGTCTTCACAACCCACCCACCTCCCCTAGGAGTTGTCTCTCTCTCTCTATCTCTCTCCTTTCCTTCTCTTTCTCCCTCTTTGTCTCAGCTATAAAACTCAACTGAGGAGAGACAGTTGGAAAGGCGGGAAGGCAGCACGCAGGCGCTGTGGGATGCTCCCAAAAGCTTTCTGATTGGACGCTGGGGAGCGTTCCCGCGCAGGCTCCATCGGTACCGACGTACCCATATGTGAAGACTTATTCCTGCTGTTCCCAGAGATCACCTGTTACAGGTAAGTAACTGTGCTTTCTTAACCGACCATCCAGACTTTTTCCCACTAACAGACTGCTTCGACGCAGTGGCCAACTGGCTCCAGACCCAAAACCTTCGAATACAGCACAAGGAAACAGAAGTTCTGTTTGTCATGAAGAACCAATAATTCATCCCTCCAGCCTGCCTAAAAGTCAAGGAAGCGAAGCTACAAACCAAGTCCACAATCCGATACCTTGGGGTGTCCGTAGACCAATGCTTAGACATGAAAGCACACATTAGCAACATGGTAAAAGCAGTCTATCATAAGATCCGGACTCTCAAACAATTACGCTCCTTCCTAGAACCAGACGACTTCCGGACAATCTATCAAGCACTGATCATCCCACATTTCGATTACGCCAATGCGATCCTACAAGGGCTTCCACGAGCCACACTGTGTCCACTCCAGCTAGCAATAAATACCGCAGCCAGAGTGCTACATGGCGCCTCCAGGCATGACCATGTGACGCCCATCTTGAAACTGCTCCATTGGCTCCCTATCCACAGCAGACTCACCTTCAAGACCCTACTGTTGACCTTCAAGGCCATCAACGGGCTCTCCTCTGCCTCACTCACAGAGCTCACCCACATGACTCCCCCCCAACAGGGCCAGAAGATCTGCAGCAATAAACACACTGTTAATCCCTAAGACAGTAACTCAATGCACCCAGGCCACGGTAAACAGGGCATTTAGATTCTGCGGACCCAGATGCTGGAATGCCCTACCACCTGACATCCGGGCAATCCCTGACCTAATACATTCAGGAAGGCTTTAAAACACCACCTCTTCCTCAAACACTACCTAGACATAGGTGTACCAACAACCATCTCACGTACACCAACACACCATCATTAATCTATGATAGGACCTGATATGAAGCCTATATGTAAATAGTTACCCCAGTTTATCCAAGTTTTAAGCACCTGTTTATTGTAAATACGGAACAGTCCCCTGCACCTTATAAGTTTCTGTTTCATGTAAACCACACTGATGTCGAATAGCACGGTATAAAAAAGACTGTAAATAAATAAAATAAATTTAGTTTCCCCTGGATGAGGGCTTTTGAGATATAATGTACCTCTTTTTTAATTTGTTCTACTTCTTTACATTTTTTGTATGTATTTAATTACTAATGTATTATTTCTGATGTAAGTAATGGAAAGATTAAAAATAAAATTAAAAAAAAGAGAGACCCTGTAAGGAAATATGAAGGCGTAGAAACAGAAATCTTGCAGAAAACACTGTGCTATACCACTACTCTAAGCTTCAACGTACGTTCTTGCATGCCAATACTTTTTTTTTTTTTTTTACTCCTGATGCTTTAAACTAATAACATGAAAATTTACCACATTAAAATGTGCACACTGTCAGAAAAAAACAGCACACATCGCTTTCAATAATATGCAGTCAAATTGATTACACACAGACAGGTGGGGACATATTTTAAAAACATGCTGGGCTGCTGTCCCTAACCCCATTCCCACGCTACAAAATTTCCTTGGTGGTCCAGTGGACCCCACAACCCCCAACCCCTCTAGATAACTTACCTTTGATCCACTGATACCTCCAGGCATCCTGGTCAAGGAGGTCCTCAATCAGAGAGCTCCTAATGAGGTCTGAAGCCCCTCACTCCCTAGTTTCCTCTAAATGTCTGGTGGCAGAAGTGATACCCAGTCACTTCTGCCTTCAGTGTCAGCATCTTGAGAATGGTAACACCTTATCCCTAGCAGTGCATCCCAATGCATCACTAGGGGTTCAGAGGCCGCCATTTTTCACAAGAATATCACTCCTGTCTCCCATCATTTGCTGGTGCAGATGGTTTGATGGTTGGATCAGGGGCTGTGAGAGAGGCTCCACTTGGGCCCCAGGGATTTTTTGCAATCTGAGATGGAAGTGCCATGCTTTACTTTAGATTACCCTCTGCTCCCATGCTGCATATTTATGCTCTCCTTAGCTGGCATAAAGATTCTGCTTCAAGAAGAGTACAGATCTGTACTAGATTTTAGCACATTTTTAACATTGGGGACAATTTTTAATTCAGCTATTTAAGTGTGTTTTGCATGTCCACTGCGCTATCTTTTAGCACGGTTGCTTTATGCTGATTTTCCCGTGCTAATATTTCATTCTACATCAGAAGTAATATGTTATCTAATGATTATGTGGTAATCACTGTTATCTGTAAGTGTTAATTGTAACACATTCATATGTCTCATGTAAACCGCACTGATCTTTAATAGCGCGGTATATAAAAACAAATAAATAGTAGCATAGGGAAATCCAGGAATAAACCGCTGCACTAAAGAGTAGCGCAGTTGGCTCCATGAGCCCTGAAGAGAGGAATAGGAGAGATGATGGAAAACAGAAAAACAGAGACAGGAGAAAACCAAAATGGCCAGAAAATCTTGTGATTTATTAAATCCATTTGGTTGCTGTTCAGTACTATTTTCTGGACAGCTCATGTGACAGACAGATGGCCACACGAAAAAGTAGCAGTTTTTTACATTTTTAAAATGTGCCATAAATGGAAAATGTGACAACTTATGCAGAGGAGACTGAACAAAAATGGAGAGAAAAGCTAGACAGATACAGGGAGGATAATGCTTAGGGATGTGCATTGATTAGCATGCATGCGATTGACTTCTGTGCCTTACAGTTTAGGCAATGAAAAATTGATTTGACATGTGTTACCCTCTGAACTAAAGTACACTGTTCTAATGTGTGTAATATTTTTTTTATTAAACTGAATTTCTAAAACAAACTGAAAAAAACTCAAGAAATCTGGGAAAAGTCCAAAACATTTGCAAACAAACCAAAAGTTTATCTCATCCCTAGTAATTTCAGAGCCATGTCTTAAAGTACAACAATGTTTTACATATAGAAATGAACTTATACAAAATTGCTTACTCTTAAGTGCAGATAAAACCTGCATGTGGAGACATCCCTGGGGCGGTGTTCAATAGGAATTTGTATTTACATATGTACTTTTGCATTTTTAAAAGCATGTGCAGATTTTTCCTTAGGAAAACTATTGGCACAACCAACATAGTAGCTGCAAATGCGTACAAATAGTTTTACTGGGATAATTTTCAAATTGAACATTAGAAAAGATACCTACAGACTTTATGTAAAGAGGTTATAAAAATATTCAATCATTCCTGGTTACTAAACTTGCTGGAGAAGCTACACTTATTTTTACATGCAGATTTTGCTGCTAAAGAATTTTAAGTTGGAGGTGTATGCCAGGAGAACACTCAAATGTAGAGGCTGGCAATGCTGGCCATTGAATATCTTAGAGGTAGGTGTTATCAATTTGATCTGGACAAATTCATACACATTCATTGAAATGTCACTAAGCCAGTCAGTTTTACCATTCAACTGATGTGGTGTAAGTATGTTTAAACACATACTTCCTATCCACTTGCACATGCTCAGCAATCTGCTATTTCAGTTGTGTAAATGAATGGATATCCAGGCAGTGTTGAACTATAGGTGCTTGAACATTTTTGATCACCAGTTTACTGCAATGTTAAATCAGACATGTTCTTGTATTAGTTTTGTGCGTCCCACATACAACAGCCGACAGGGGCATATGATCATATAAATCATTAGATTCTCAACTGAATTCTTCTGCTATTGTTAGGATGTATTCAATAGGACTCTGTAAAAGTTTCATCGCAAAAAGAGCGATGATCACAAGGAGAATGCAAAAATGTCAATGTAACTCGTAGGAAAAGATAAGAGAGCTTGGACAGTCTTATTGTGAATGTTGCGGACATTTTTAAATATGATGATAGGTGGTTCTTGAAATACAGAATGTAAGGGTAGTCTAGGCCAATGTTTCTGAATAATACGAGAGATCAAATTGGTCATATGAGAATATGACAATAACATATTCTAAGCTACTCTATCTTCTTTGATAGGTTCCTTATAAATCGAGAGCAAATCATGATTAGCATATAGTGCCTGTTGATAGGATATCGCTTTCAGGTAGTCATGACAGCTTAACTCAGAAAATTGCAATATTAATTCTTTGACTCAAAATTTGAACTCCTGATCAGATGAGCATAGTAGCCAAACTGTCAAAAGCTGACTAATCAGTAAGTCACTACATAGATGTCTGGGATGAAAAAATTAATACCACAAAACATTATTGCAGTCCTTGGGTTTTTGGTTGCAAATATAGGTCCCTCTATATCTACCCTCATATCTAAATAAAGAATCTGATTTAAATCTCAGTGTGCTTTAAAATGAAAATGAGGGCCTCTGAAATTCATCCAGTCAATACATATAATTTGACAATTTCACTATTGATGTCCAAACAAAAAACCCCATTTATATACCAATACCACTCGATAAAATATAGACACCAATGAGATGGATAAAAATAATAGGTCTAAAAAAACCCCACAAAACCCCCTAATGGGTGCATGGTGACTCCCATGGCTATACCATGTGTCTGAAGGTAGAAAGTGTGATTAAACAAAAAAAACAAAACAGTTTTTACAAGCTGCTAACATGTCCAAAGAAATAATGAAAGGAGTAGGCATTCTGTGAAAACAAGGTATAGACTCTAATTAATAAATAAAAAATAATATCAATAATTAGTTTCTCTGGCATATCACACCAGAATTATAATGAAGTCACTAAACAAATCTAGGAAACTGTTTGATATTGTTTAAATCCCTACTAAAAGAAAATAACCCACCAGCATCTCGCACCACTCCTGAACCACAAACACTTGCCTACCACTTCCAATCCAAGCTCCTGCATTCCCCTCCAGCCACACTTGGAAATTACAAGCATACCTACACCATCAATGCACTTCACTCATTCAGTCCGATCACTCCTGATCAACTGGATATGTCATTGGTAACCTCAACACTGCCACATCCCCACTAGATCCTTGCCCAGTAAGTTGGTTACAAATGACAAGATATGAACTTGCCCCGACAACATGTGAGATGGTACATCTCTCTTTCGATAAAGAATATATGCCATCCAGACTGAAGATCGCTCCCATATGTCCATTATTGAAAAACTCTAAACTAGATCCTGCAGAACCCAACTCATACAGGCTTATTTTGAGCCTGCCATTCCTTGCAAAAATAATTGAAAAAGTTGTCCAACTTCAATTACAGGATTACATTAACTTAAATGCACCTCTTGACCCGCACCAATATGGCTTCCGCTCTGGTCATGGAGTTGAGACTCTGCTAATCTCACTCACTGACCTACTAATGAAGGGCATAGAAAAACCTAAGCAGGGATTCGTCGTCATATTCCTAGATATCTTTGCCGCATTTGACACAATATGTCATGACATACTAATTCAGCGGTTACAGTCTATTGGCATCAACAACTTAGCCCTAAGCTGGCTTTGATCTTACCTGTGGGGTTTACAATAAATTATGCAGTTAAATTCCATCAGCTCTGACCCTTACCCACAAAAACAAGGAGTACCCCAGGGCTCATCTCTATCCGCCCTTTTGTTCAATATTTACATTCAGCCAATCTGCAAACTAATCCGATCACAAGATGTATTCTATCATCTATATGCAGATGACGACATGTTTTATGCTCCCTTCTCCACCACGACTCCAGACTTGAAACCAATAGTGAAGTGCTTCAATGCAATTGCCCTCTGGCTCTCTAAGCACTGCCTCACAATTAATTACAACAAAACCGAGGTGCTTTTCATATCGAAAGATCAGACTTTCTCTCCATCAAAATTACTAAAGGTTAACAACACACAGATCTTGTAGTCAAACCCGAGGTCTTCGCTCTCGGAGTAATCATTGATCAACACTTCACTCTACAGTTACACATAAACAGTGTAACAAAAACCATCTACAACAAAATAGGGACACTTCAGAGACTGAGACCACTTCTTGATACTAAAGACTTCTGGACTGTCTTCCAGGCTGATAATCTCTTCACCTGGATTACTGTAATGCAATCCTCCAAGGCTTACCAAAAACTATGTTCACCCACCCCAAAGTGCAGCGGCTAGAATCCTCACTGGGGCACCCAGAAGACCTCCATCCTGAAAGAGCTCCAGTGGTTACCTTTACTAAGGAGAATAAAATATAAAAACCTCATAACAACCTTTAAAACATATCATGAGCTATCCTCACACTACCTTCAAACTATTCTAAGAAAACTCCCTAATAATCGGCAAAGAAGCAGCACTGCTCAGCACCTCCTTGCTATTTCTCAATTGAACCAATCTGCTTGTGTGCGCGCATTTTACTTATACATTGTTGGACTATGGGACACCCTACCCATACAGATCAGAACTACCACAGATCTTATGGACTTCAGAAAACTATTAAAAACACTCCTGTTCAAAGAGCACTTTGAAGGAGTCCCCTAAACATCTACACAATCATCATGAACTGCGAGCTCTGCTCCATGCACCTGTTCAGTCATGACCTACCTTGTTGACATCTTGTCTCCTCCCCTCTCCCTGTTCTTCCTTATTGTACTTGAGTTACACTGTTAAAAGGTTAGGATGGTCTCGGCCCTTTGTTAACCTGTTCTCTGTAATGTTAAGTTGAGTTGTATGTAAACCACCTTGATCGTTGGAAATGCGGTATATAAGCCTTTCAAATAATAAATATTAGTTATATAGAAAATTAATGTCCAATGTAACTAAAATTGATCCAATAGAAAAATCAGAGCAGCTATTAAGTTGTCTCAAAAATGGGCATGACTTGTACATACCTCTTACCTCCCTGTGAGTTATTTTTGATAGTAATCTCTCTTTTCTTTCCCAGGTTTCATCTTTAGTGAAGTCTTTCTACTTCCTGAAGCTGATTAGGTCTGTAAAACCATTCCTTAATATTAAAGCTCTTAGACTCTGTTCATTCCCTGGTCCTATCCCACTTAGACTATTGTAATTCTTTGCTAGTAGGTCTCCCTTGCTATTCAGTAAATAGATTGCAGTTTATTCAGAATACAACTGTTAATTTAATATATAATGCACATTGATCTGATCATGTATTCTCTGAGTTAGTTAAGGAATATTGGTCACCTATTCAAGCATGGATCAAGTTCAAGATCTTGATTATGGTCCATTGGGCATTCTATACAGATCTTCCCCAGTACTTGTTATCTCTTCTGATACCCTATCACCAGTCCCGTCAGCTCAGATCCTCTTAAGCCCAACTTTTCATGGTTCCTTCCTTTAGGCAGCTAAGATATGGTCCCTTTACACAAAAGCAGAAGTAAGGATGTGGTTGAAGACTACAGGCCGGTTAGTCTAACCTCCTGTGGTGAGTAAATTATTGGAAATGCTGCTGAAAGAGAAAATAGTGAGGTTTCTGGAATCCAGCGGATTACCGATCCGAGGCAGCGTGGATTCACCAGAGGCAGGTCTTGTCAGACAAATATGATTGATTTTCTTTGACTGGGTGACCAGGGAGTTGGATTGAGGGAGAGCCCTAGATGTGGTGTATTTAGATTTCAGTAAAGCCTTTGACACAGTTCCTCACAGGTGACTTATAAACAAACTGAGCACCCTTTGGATGGATCCTAAAGTTACTGCTTGGGTTAGAAATTGGTTGAGTGGCAGGCGGCAAAGGGTACAGGTAAATGGAACTCAGTCTGAGGAGAAGGAGGTTACCAGTGGTGTGTCCCAGGCATCTGTCCTTGGTCCGATTCTTTTTAACATTTTTGTTAGTGATATAGCAAAAGGACTGTCGGGTAAGGTTTGCCTGTTTGCAGATGATACCAAAATCTACAGTAGAGTAGACACCCAGGAAGGTGTAGATAACATGAGGAGGGATCTAGCTAAGCTTGAAGAATGGTCTAGAATTTGGCAGCTGAAATGTAATGTTAAAAAAATGCAAGGTCGTGCATTTGGGCCGCAAAAATTCAAGGGAGCAATACAGTATAGGGGGTGAAGTACTTTTGTCCACTAAAGAAGAGAGGGACCTAGGCATGGTTGTGTCTGATGATCTTAAAGTAGCTAAACAGGTAGAAAAGGCGACGGCAAAAGCTAGAAGGATGCTTGGGTGCATACGGAGAGGAATGGCTAGCAGAAAAAAGGAGGTGATAATGCCTCTGTATAAGTCTTTGGTGCGACCTCATTTCGAGTATAGTGTGCAATTCTGGAGACCGCACCTTCAAAAGGATGTGAACAGGATGGAGTCGGTGCAGAGGGTGGCTACTAAAATGATTAGTGGGCTTCATTATAAAGCATATGAGGACAGACTGAAGGATCTTAATATGTACACCTTAGAGGAAAGGCGGGATAGAGGTGATATGATTGAGATGTTTAAATACCTCCGTGGCATAAATGTTCAGGGAGAGAGCCTCTTTCAATTGAAAGCAAGTTCTGCTACGAGGGTACATGGGATGAGGGTGAAGGGAGATAGATTCAGGAGTGATATGCTGAAATATTTCTTTACGGAAAGAGTAGTGGATCTGTGGAATAGTCTCCCAGTGGAGGTGGTAGAGATGAGGACAGTAACTGAATTCAAAAAAGCATGGGACCAACACAGAGGATCTCTAAAGGTAAAAAGTGGACTGTTGTAGTTGTTGATATGGAAGGACAGACTAGATAGGCCATGTGGTCTTTTTCTGTCATCATGTTTCTATGTTAAAATTTCCTGCTCTTAAAAATGTCTGTTTTGAAGCACAATGCCGCCCCTTATCAGCTAGTTTCACTATTAAAGTACTTTTATTTCCACTACACTCAAATTAAAGAAAACGGGTGGTGGATATTCAATAAGAGAAGTCTTTGAGAACTAAATCCTGAAGAGTAGCCAAGACCCAATCCATTGGAACCACTGGAACTGATTGAACCTATCAAGAACCGTCATGAAACATATAAAGATGATTTAATGTACAAAGGTTGAAAATTATAATATTTGTTATTACTGTGTCATGAATCAATGAATGGTTAATCCTAGTCTTAAATGGATCATGTAAAGGTGTAGGACCAAAAACTAACCCCTTCTGCAAAATCGATTCTTGAAATGCAGATAAAGGGTTATCTGTGAAATTCATTATTGGAGAAGTTTTGCTTTGGCATCTGATCATTAGACAGTTCCAAGCAATGTCCATTGAAGTTGCATTTTGACCTCTGGCCTGAGGATGTGGATCTTCTTGTCCTGTCTAAAAAAGGATCTGGATATCTTCATTATAGCTTGAGAATGCTTATCTCCATTACTAGTTGACTCATCTGAAGAAAAAAATCTAATTGCACTTACCTAACCTCAATTCTTTCAATCTGTTTATCGGACTATAGGTAGATACATTTATGTCTGAAATCCATTTCATCCCATTGTAATTTCTTAATTTTTGTTTTTCGTAATTTTTCCTGAAATTGAGACATTTTTACTTTTGAAACTCCTTGTACATGTATTGAAAAGCATATACTTCATTCCTTGATGATAGTCTGCAGTTCATTTATAGCGATGCCCATATCTTTAATTGCTGCTTGTATTTGTTCAACTATGAGCAGCATTAAATCTAAGGCACATTTGAGTATAGCATTCTATTAACAAACGTGTCAATATCCACAAGTAATTGGGGCTCCTTATAGACGCGTAATCCACATGGGGTAATTTGTTGTTCGATATATTGAATTAAGATGGCACCATGAAGTCGGCCCTTATTTGGTCAGAGTTAACTGTTTGCTACAAGAGGCAATCAGGTATATCAAGAATACCAGCTGAAGTGGCTGGTTTATAAATCAGAATAACTACATATGTATTTATGTATATGCACTTATATACTGCTTTTCCAGAATCAAGGTGGTTTACATAGACCTTAATACAACATAAACTTACATGGAACAAAGTTAACAAGAGTGTGACAACTAACAGTTTCTATGAGGGTTGCTCAGAAAGTAATGCCCCACATGTTTTTTCTCAGTCCAGAATGAAGATAGAGGTGTGAAATTGAAAGGGTAGTAACTTGGAACATATGTGTGTAATTTTACAGTTGTCCGACAAATAGCAAGGCAGTAGTGATCCTTCAAATGGTGTCTGTGAGTGACACACGGTACAAACAACGAGCTGTAATTGAATTCTTAGAGGAGAAAGAAAGTTTGAGAAACATTCACAAACGGTTGTGTGCTGTGTATGGAAGTTCTGCGGTAGATAGGAGCACCATTGGACAATGGGTGAAGAGAGTAAAGGCTTCAGGAAGTGGTAAAATGGAACTGGAAGATCGGCCGCGGTCTGGGCGTCCTGCCTCAGCCACCAGTCCAGACAAGTTGCAGCGCGCTGCTGACATTATTCGTGCGAATTGACGCATCACGAGTCGGAACTTGTCCGTACAGCTTTCCGTCAGTAGAGGTAGTGCAATAGCAATTATTGACTCTTTGGGATATTCAAAGGTATGTGCAAGGCACACCGCAACAGCTTACAGTATTTTAATGCCCGCTGGCAGCTATCGCAGGACGCTGCAACTTGTCTGGCTTGGTGCTGAGGCAGGATGCCCAGGCCGCAGCCGATCTTCCAGTTCCGTTTTACTACTTCCTGAAGCCTTTACTCTCTTCACCCATCGTCCAACGGTGCTCCTATCTACCGCAGAACTTCCATACACGGCACACAACCATTTGTGAATGTTTCTCACACTTTCTTCCTCCTCCACCAAGAATTCAATTACAGCTCGTTGTTTGTACCATGTGTCACTCATAGACGCCATTTGAAGGATCACTACCACCTCGCTATTTGTCGGACAACTGCAAAATTACACACATGTGTCCTTTGAAGTTTCAAGTTACTACCCTTTCAATTTCACACCTCTATCTTCATTCTGGATTGAGAAAAAACATGTGGGGCATTACTTTCTGAGCAACCCTCGTATATAAAACCTTAATCACATTGTTTACAGTTAGATTTTTTTGGACATTTGTCCACTGTGCAGATTCCATCAGGGCAAAAAATGGTGGTAATCAGAAAAAGCCCAAAACAGATCAATAGGAAAACATCATATTTTATAATCGCCATTGTTGCATGGGAGAAAGAAGACATTTGGAGCAGCAGGATGGGTCCCCACTTTCCCCGTTATTCCATTCAAAAGAGCCTGACTATGGTGGAGAAGAGTGTGGAAGATTTCATCATCTTGTTCTTGGCGGTGCAGGGAAATCTGAGTTTTGTACTAGGCCTGGGTCAGTCAGGGTTTACTCTATGAACTGGGGAAGACCTTGTAGGATGGCATTGGCATAGTCAAAATGAGGTATGATCAACGCCTGGTAGATTGTCCGGAAATCATTTGGTTCCAGCATAGATCGTAAATGCCTAAGTGAGCGGATCTTGTAGTATACTGCTCTGACTATGTTTCCTATGTGGGCCTTCATGTCCAAGTGTTGATCCAAAGTGACTCCCAGGTAACCTATTAAAGGTTTAGATTGCAACTCAGCTTCTTTTACTTTAAGATATTGTGGTGGGGTAAAGTTAGGGTTCCTCGTAATGAAGAGTACTTCCGTTTTCTTATGTTGTATTCGGAGGTTTTGAGAAAGAAGCCAGTCAGATATTGCATTGAAACAGCTCGTCAGTGGGGAGAGGTCCAAATGCTCAGTAGAGAAGGGTATGTAAAGCAGGACATCGTCTGCTTATAACATGCAATCAACATTGAAGGACCGGATGATATTACAAATTTGCTGCATGTAGATGTTAAACAATAGTGTAGAAAGGGAGGATCCTTGTGGGACTCCCTGGCTTTGGTGGAAGGGTTCTGAATTTATCCCTCCAGAACAAACATGCAGCCATCTTCCAGACAGGTAAGATCTACACCATTCAAGCGCTCTTCCATTAATGCCTTTCTCAATCAGTCGTCCTAAGAGAAGCTCATGACTTACTGAATCAAAAGCTGCAGCGATGTCCAGAAAGATGAGAGCAAATCCTTGACGGATGTCGTCAATGCCGGTGATTATCTTGCAGAAGAGAGTGGTAAGAAGAGTTTCCACTCCATGGAATTCCCTGAAACCATGTTGGCAGGGGTCTAACGGTGCAGCGGAGTCGATGTGATCCTGTAATTGTCATTGAACCTCCTTTTCAATGATCTTCACAAGTAGTGGTATGCTGGATATAGGTCTGTAAGATTCTACCTGTTGGGGATCAAGCTTGCAGTTTTTTAGCAGAGGTCTGATAGAGGTATGCTTAAGGGCTGAAGGGAAAGAGCCGGTTGAGAAGGAGAGGTTCATTATTTTGGATAGTACTGGGCTGAAGTGACTGCGAAGCTCCTTAATCCAGAAGGCTGGGCATGGATCGGGCTGGGATGTGGTGGTGTTAAGGGCCATAGTAGTGTCTTCAATTCCTTTTTTGGTTGGGGTAGAGAATACGGTTAGGGCTGTTGGGCAATCTTGCTCTGGGGCGGTGGTTGTAGTAGAGGTTTTGTTGGTCTGGCATATCTTGGATTGAATGTAGGTTGCAAAATCTTGTGGGTGTATCTCAAATTGAGGCCCAGAGGATGGTTCCTTTGCTAGAGTCTTGACCAGGTCGAAAAGGTCGTGTGGTTTATTAAGTGATCTCTTTAAGGTATCCGAGTAGTACTGGAGTGGAGTGGAGTGGAGGAGTGGCCTAGTGGTTGGGGCAAGGTACTTCAGGCCGGAAGGTCGGGGGTTCAAATCCCACTAGAGGACAGCAACCTTGGGCCGGAAGGACTGGGGTTTCTAGTCCCACAGGTGCTCCTTGTGGTCTTGGGCAAGCCACTTAACCCTCCATAGCCCATGTTCCCTGTAAAATAGTTATCTCCGAGTTATAATGCCCTGTTCAATGTAATTTCAGTTTGTTCAATGTAAACCGCACTGATGCAGAATAGCGCGGTATATAAGAGAATGTAAATAAATAAATAAAAATAAAATACTGTTTCATCGTATCGGTAATTGCCTTGCGGTGCGCAGCCAAATGACAGTTGTATGTTGTCTGGTCACTTAAAGAATGAGATCGGCACCAGCGTTTCTCTAGTTTCCGTAATTGGGTAAGAGATGCTCTAAGATCAGCTGTGTACCATGGGGCACTCGCTCTTTTACCTGGGGGCCTGTTGGTTGGTGTGCATAGGGCGATTGCGCTGAGGCAAT
Organism: Ichthyophis bannanicus; assembly: GCA_033557465.1. Classification (NCBI taxonomy): domain Eukaryota; kingdom Metazoa; phylum Chordata; class Amphibia; order Gymnophiona; family Ichthyophiidae; genus Ichthyophis; species Ichthyophis bannanicus. The sequence goes on along the minus strand of CM066032.1, from coordinate 1,336,237,240 downwards.
TGTTCCAGTGAGAAATTAGGTCGTCAAGGTTCTGGGTGGTTTCATTGATGAGTTGTTGAGTTTCTGCAAGGATAAGATCTCTGTTGTATGGCTTGAAACATTGAGAGGGCGGTCTTGCGAAGTTGCTTGGTATTTTGTTGCTCTTTGATTGGGCTTTGTGAGAAGGAATCTGGATGATGATCAGTTTGTGATCTGACCAAGGAACAGAAGTTATGGACATTATGGGATCCTGAGATGGGTTAAGAGATGTTTGCGGGGTGAATACTAAGTCCAGGATATTTCCCTTGATATGAGTAGGATCCTTAACTAATTGCTTGAAGCCAAGATTTGCAAGGGCATCGAGGAAGGATGATGCTTGATTATCTTGTAGTGTAGGCAGGTTAAAGTCGCCTAGGATCCAATTTGGGATGCTTGGAGTATGAGTGTTGGATGCAAGATCAATGATAGCAGCGAGATCATCTGGGGAAGCTGAAGGTGCTCTGTAAAGCAGGTTGATTGAGCAGCGTTTGTTGGAAATGGTGACAGTCTCCAGGTGATTTGTACTAGTGGAGTCCACCGTCTGGAAATGGAGGTCTGTCCTGGTGAGGATGAGCACACCACCTCCTCTTTTGTCTTGTCTATGACTTGAATGTACCGTGAAATTCTGGGGGAGGAGCTGGTTGAGTATGACGTTGTCTTTGGCGGATAGCCACGTCTCAGTGACCATGAGTATATCAAGGTCGTGGAGGGAAATGATGTCAGTGACGGCTGGCCACTTCTTCCGGATTGAAGGGCATTGATGAGGGCACATTTTAGGCTATGAGGGTAGGGGTTTTCAACTTGTTTGGATTTCATAGTGTGTTGAAGTGCAATGTGTAACAGATGGGGGTGGTGTGAGCGGGTGTCCCAATTTATGTTGTTATGGGACGCACTAGTCCATCTCCTTCCATGGCTCCATAATATTGGAATCTGGTTGGATGCTGGGGTTAAGGTAAGAGAGCTGGAAAACCAACTTGAAAGGATGATATAAAATCCTACTATGGTGGTAATGGGGGAACCCATCTTGGTAGGGCGCTATGTAATTGTGAATGGGTTGATAAGGGCAGACCACCAGGAAGTTATTGACGGAACTCTTGGTTTGTTAGCTGACGGCAGGCACAGAGGAAGAGAATAGGATAGAAGCTAGACATCAGTCCTGAGTTATTATGAGTACACAATTCAATTGCTGAGTGGTGGATACAATGTAGCAGATTCCTATGGTAAATTTAGCAGAGTTCAAAACAGGTGCTTTACAATAGGTACTGTGTAACATCTACTTAGATACATCTGCTTTGTGATATCTATTTTGTAACAGATACTTTGTAACGGATACTTAGTGCAGTAGGCTGGGTCACAACCGACAATGAAATAACAGACAATGGTAAATGGCAGATTACTGGCAAGAGTACAATGATGACTGGCACTGATGAGGCTACTGACAACAGTAAAGTAGTTAGTTAGCAATGGTAGATTACTGGCAGCAGTACAGTGGTGACTGGCACTGATAAGGCTACTGACAACAGTATAGTGGTTAATTGGCAATGGAAGATTACTGGCAACAGTACAATGGTGACTGGCACTGATGAGGCTACTGACAACAGTAAAGTAGTTAGCAATGGTAGATTACTGGCAGCAGTACAATGGTGACTGGCACTAATAAAGGCTACTGACAACAGTATGGTGATTAAATAGCAATGATATGCAGTGGCTATATTAGCGAGGCTATACTTGCGATAAGCAGCATGGGAGAAGGATTGTCTGAGGATAGATGTATAATGTAACCATATAGTCTATGCATGTGTTACCAAAATGTAAATAGAATTTGCAAGCATGTTTTTTGTTGGATTGTACATAGTTTACCCCAGTTGTAAGCCCATGTTACGTTCCCTGTTATTTGTAAACTCAAGACATGTCCTAAATGTCTGAGTAAAAATCTGTTTTATGTAAACCGCACTGATAACAAATAGCGCGGTATATAAGAACTGTTAAATAAAATAAAATAAAATAAAATCAATAAATACTGATTAAGCACAGCAAGCTTTACTGGTATATTAGAAGTCAGTGGGCTAAAGAAGGAACGCACTTGAAAGTTTTAACACAGATGTGGTCTTTGGAGCTGAATGCAAAGGTTACAAAGGACTCTAAAAATGAAGGGAGGTTTATAAGTTAATTACTAGTACAGCTTTGCAAGAGATTCTGTTTAAAATTTTGCATATTATGAGAGGAAAAGGTCATCAGATGAAACTATGGGAGGAAGAAAATAGTTTTAAATGTAAAACTGGGAGAGGTACATGGGTTCACTTTCTTTTTTCTCTAGTGCTCCAAATTACAAGATTTGTGGATGAAGGTATTAGAGGTGATTGAGTGTGTAGTTGCAAAGGCAATGTAGAGTGGACATATATGGGCTGATCTCTATGCACCCTTTAATGTGCTATTTACGTATGTATGTCCTTATTCTAGAAGTCTTACATGCACTCTTTAAGGAGTCGCTATTCTGTAAGCGTGTCTGTCTTATTGTGTATACTTTAAGTTTGGAGGGACACTAGTTGGAGTTTGGGCAGAGCATAGGTAAGGCCTAATTTATGCATGTAAGTTATAAAAATGCTATTAAGTTTCTCACGTTCTTGACAAATCTAGTCTGCCTTTACACTAAGTCTAGGGTTGGTGTAGGGGCTGCGCTTAGCCCCTAGTCTATAAATAAAGTATGCTCACATTTTGCTTTATAGAATATGCCTCATATACATGCGTAGGCAATGTTCATTAACTGCATAGAGCTTATAGAATAGGAGTGTACATACGCGCCTATAGCTAGGCATGGCAGTTAGGCCTGCTCTAGAGCAGGTGTAATGCCCTTGTCTAAGTGTGGAGAAAATGCTCATAAGTTATCATATTCTATAACTTATGCAGTCGGATGGGAGGAGACTTTTCAAGATGGCCGTGGAGCGTTTTTCTTGATTGATGCCTATACGGAAAGGGAAGCTGAGGGCTTTCCCCTCAGAGCCCCAGCTACCATCTGCGGGTCCTATGGATCGCTTTGTTGTGCTTACCCTGAATCAGAAGATTCAAGCCAGCTTGGCAGCGTCGACGGAGGAGGGTCTTGTGCTGCTGTCGAACGCTGAGATCTCCTTGTCTCCTACAGAGAGGACGCCGCCACAATGCCCTGCTGCTTCAAGTCCAGCCCCTGCTGCCTCGGCGTTTTTCTTCCGTAGAGGAGATTGAAATCATCGGCAGAGGGGAGACAGCAGGAGGTTTGGATTTGCTGGCCCCTGGGGTTCCCAGGGAGGATTCAGTTGCATCGCAGCTGGCTGAAGCTCTGGCGATTTCTCGGCTGGGTGGAGGACTTCCCGATCAGCTTTCTTTGACATCCTCCATGCCTGTGTCTTCCTCCTTAGTAAGACCAAAGGTATTTACATTGGAAGTTATTTGGGAGGCCATAGTTAATCTCTCTGAAGCTGTGCAAAGTCAGACCATGGCTTTATCCTCTAGAATCCAAGAGAATGTGGTGAAAATTCAAGAGAATGTTGTGAAAATAGATGCAGTAGTGTCTACTTGTGAGCATGCTAAATTACAACTGGAAGATCATGGAACTCAACTGGGAACTTTGTCTGAAACAACTTCATCATTGATTAAAGATAATGGGGTTCTTCGGTACAAATTGGAGGTCCTGGAAAATGCTGCAAGGGCTGTGAACTTGCGGGTCTTAAATTTTCCTAAGATGAGAGGTGTTACAGCACTGGATATATTTAGAAGATATCTTCAGGAGGTTTTGAAGTCCCCTTAGAGTTAATTCCACCTATGACTAAGGTTTGTTATCTCCCACAAGGGAAGAAGGAGCCAGTGGCTCCTGTTGAAGTTTCTAATTTAAACTTTGATGTTTTGAATGTATCGGATCTTCTTGAGGATACTGGAGGAGGATCGTGTGTTCCATCTACTCTGTTGGTCCAATGTACGCTGGTTTCTGACAAAGATTGGTTATTAAGGATGTTCTTTAAAAAGTGTTTGGAGACTTTCTATGTTTTTTTCTATCTCTGTTTCCAGATATTACTAGAGAGACACAGAAGCGGAGGAAACAGTTTCTCTTACATAAAGCTGGTGTGTTACGTATTGGGGGGTCCTTCAACCTAAGATTTCCTTATAAATGCTTGGTGCTATATAATTCCATGAGATATGTATTCTTTCAACCTACTGATCTTGCTACCTTTATTAACGCCAAGCTATCTCTTGATAATGTGTCAGAGTAATGTACAAGTATCCTCTCACTAAGAAAGATATTCAGGGTTACTCTGTGGTCATTTTGTGTTTCCTGGTTAAATACTATTTAGCTAGTTTATTTCTTTAGATATCCAAGGCTCTCCTGCCTTGGATTTTGCTTCTTTCCTCTCTCTCCCCTGATTGTGGACTAAAAGGGATTTTTGGGGATATATTTTTGTCTGATTTATGATTGTTCTATTTTCCACCTGATGATTCTCTTTTCTTACAAGATTGTAATTTTCTTGTTGAGTTTATATAAATTCAATAAATAATAAATATAACTTATGCAAGTAAATTTAGGCCCCGGCTATGCTCTGCCCAAGCCTTACCCCTGTGCCTACCCCAAGCAAATTATATGCAATAGTACTAACATATGCCCTTATAGAATAGCAACAGTAAGGACTTTGGTGTGTGCTTTATAGAATCAGCCCTATGACTTCTGTTTTTGAAGATTTGGGACACCTAGCAGAGACAGCTTCTGTTGGAAAGGGAATTGGGTTTAACTAACTCCTTTTTCTCAGAAGTTCAAGGTGAGTTATTTTCAGGTACAATAGGTATTTTGCTGTCCCTGGAGGGCTTGCAGTCTGAGTTTGAACCTGAGGCAATGGAGGGTTAAGTGACTTGCCCAAGATCACAAGGAACAGTGGGATTCAAACCCTACCTTCCATGGTTCTTGCCTGTTGCTATAACTATTAAGCTGTTCCTCCACAAAAAAAAAAAATGTGTTTAAATTGCCTTGTTGATGGTTAAGAAACTAATATAAAGATATTGGATGGTGTTGGAGATGGTGTTGTATAAACAGTGTATACATTTAGGCCCCAATTTTATAAGACGAATAGTGGGGGGACGTGCAGCTCCGCTATCTGCTTTTGCCGTATTCTTCCTCCCATCCCCACTGCATGCACAGAGCTGCTGTGTTTGCTGCGGGGAATGAGAGTAGCACGGGGGTGGAGAGTGGAAGGGGCGAGACCAGTACCCAGACGTACTGGGCCGATAATGCTCATGGCCTGTATGTCCTAGGAGCACTGGGGTAACAGCCAGAGTATTCTACCTCAGAGGTGGAATAAGCACTGGCTGCTCCCAGGATCGGCCAGACAGGCCTCCTGAGGCAACAGAGGCATGTAAGGTGGGTCCCCACCGCTTGCTCAGGGCCCTGGTGGCCTCCGTCAGGGGTCAGGCGGTGGGGAATCGGGGTCTCGGTGGGCAGCGGGTTGGTTGTGCCACTGGGAAGATGTGGCGATGCAGGGGCAGCTGGGCCGTCTTCCAGGGCCTGATCCTGCATCTGTGGGACCATCTTATTATGGGAATACAATTATAAGAATCTGTGGTTCAGGTTTTCCCCCAAATGTGCTTTCCCTTAGAGTAATGAAGGCAGTAATGAGTAATGCTGAAGTCAGCCCTGCAGAGGGTACTCGTAAGCCTTGAGAAAGATGGGCGAAGGAATGAGTATGGTGTGTGAGCGGATTAGATGGAAGAGAGTGGGTTGATTGGGTAATGTTGGGAGTTCGTGTGTTGGGGGGCATAAATTATCTACTGGGAAGACTGCAGCTTAAAGTCTCCACTTTTTGAGTCAAACCAGGGAGCTTGGAGTTATGTTAATGCTAAGATTCTGGTTTGGGGTAAATCTGTGACTAAGTACATCTGTAATAAAGGGAAGAAGATGAAAGGGTTCTGTTGCTTACACCATTTTCTGGATAGACTGCCTTTATTGAATATAAGTAGATAATGCTCATCATTGGTAGCTACATGTATAGCAGCAATACTCGGCCACTATACGTATAGCTGTGTGGTTTAAGTTATGATAGTATTTTTTCTGTTTTAACTTAAACTGCCTAACTATATGAATGGCAGCTAAATATCATTACTATAAAAAAAAACATTGCTCTGCTCGGGCATTCTACAAATGGTGCCAGAGCAGTCAGAGAGAATTAGCAGTGTCGTCCCTTTGACTATGCGTCCCATTGATTCTGGCTTGAACGTTATTGTGTCTCGAACATGTGAATTGTTTAACGATTGTATACCCGTTTTATTGAATGAGAAGACTAGTTTCAGTTAAATAAGGGTATCCTGGTAAGAACTTTAAATTCTTATTACTAGAGGTACTCAACAGTGTTCATCTGTATTGTCTGTATATTTTATACTTACTGTGATCTACATTAAATGATTAACCTTGAAAGTGTAAGTGTATCATAATTTGTTATTACACATCCTTCATCCTGCTGTTTGTATAGCAAATTTCATTTCTATGCTTTTGAATGTTAGCATTTTAACACTGTAGCATTTTACCAAGAACCTTGTGCAAAAACGCACAAACCTCAAAGTCATTTAAGTCCATGGTCAGAAAGAAACTTCTTGTCCGTTCTATTTTGTGGCGCTCCTATAATTCCAAATGGCATTTGAAGTACAGTTTCCTGATATTTGATTGTTTGGAAGGCCTGCCTCAGGAGAAGTCTCAGCACTGTACCTAGTTCTGTGCCAGTAGTGCAGCCGCACAGGGTGCAAAAGATAAGGGGCGTTTCATTGGCAATTTTTAAATGGTCCCAATGTACATGTGTCCGCCCCAGTCACATCTTAGATGCACAGGGCAGTGACTGAGGCGTGACTTGCTGGCAGACACGTCCATAGTTAGACCTGGGCCTCCCCCTGGCATGAACAGGTATTTGAAAAGTAGGGATAATAGGGGAATGTCCTCTCAATCTCCCAATAATTTACCTCCACTAAAAGATGAATAGTAGCTAAATATCGAAGCCTTTTTGTTGTTGTGCTGCTGCATATCTGTTTCCAAAGTGACAGGCCCCGTTCATGTATAATCCCTGAAATACTGACACTGACACCCGGTCCTCCATGTCTGTCTTTCACATGTGCATGTTTTTAAAATCTATCATCCTCCTGCACATTTCTGAACCTATATTCTGCATGCCTCTTTCCTGAAATGTTAATGGAGACGTTTATCTTTTGGGTGGGAACAGGCCGATTTTAGAATGCATTTATACGTGTCCACTTTCTCCACTGCCCCTCCTACGGAATTTCAGATGTTTTAATTTGTATGTTCCATGGGGCACCTAAATAGCCTTTCTAAAATGTGCCTTCATATCATCTTGCTCATTTTCTATCCACATGTGTATTCACATCTTCAAAGAAATGGAGCAGATTAGTGATGCAATACTTCCCTTAGCTAAATCCATGTTGAATTTGTCAGTCCATGTGTTTAGTCATTTTTTTCTTTATAATGGTTTCTGCAATTTTTCCTGGCACTATCGTTCAACTCACTAGTCTGTAGTTTCCTGGATCAGACCTGGATCCCTTTTTAAAAATTGGTGTTATGTTGGCCACCCTCTAAAGTTCTGTAACATATATGATTTTAACAATAGGTTACAAATTTTTAATAGTAACCCTGCAGTTTCATCTCTGGGTTTTTTCAGTATTCTTTGGTGTAGTTGAAGTGATTTGCTGCTCTTCATTTTGTCAATTTGTTCTTCTACATATTCCAAGATTACTGAGATTAGATTCAGTTCTTCTGACTCATTACCATTAAATACCTTTTCTGGCATGAGTAGCTTTCTTACATCTTCCTCATCAAAGACTGAAGCAAAGAATTAATTTATTCTGTCAGCTACGGGCCATGGTCTTATCCTCCTGGAGTGCCCCTTTTACCCTTTGATCATCTAATGGTCCAACTGACTTCTTGCTTTGAATTTACCTGAAAAAGTTTTTATTATGAGTTTTTGTCTCTATGGAATGCTTTTTTTCAGATTTTTCTTTTTGCCTTCCTTATCAATGCTTTGCATTTAATTTGCCAGTGCTTATGCGGTGTATTTATTTTCTTCATTTGGTTTCTTTTCCATTTTTTGTAAGATTTTTTTGTGGCTCTAATAGTTCTCTTTCATCTTTTAACCATTCTTGCTGTGCTTTGGCTTTCCTTTCATCTTTTTTAATGCATGGGATACTTCTGGCCTGGGCTTTCAAGACTGTTTTATTTTTGATGTAAACTCTTGACCTTTTAGGTTATTTTCTAAACATTTTCCTCACTTTATCATAGTCCCCCTTTTAAAAATTAAATGCTGACACAATAGATTTCCTTTGTGTATTCACTCCAAGTATAAGGTCAAATTTGATCATCATATTACTAGTGCCAAGTGGTCCCAACACAGCTTTTGTACCAAATCTTGTGTTCCTCGAAGGATGATCCCAAAACAGCTATTCCTTGAAGTAGTCATTTATTCCATCTCAGAACTTAACCTCCCCATGCATGTCCTGATGAGATGCTTATTGAGGTAACTGTACTTTAGACTCTCTAGACAGACAAAGAAAGATTTCAGTATTTTTTCATGACTCCTGGTTGGCTGTGAGAAACCAGGAAAGCTTATATGTGAGGGTGTTTAATAGCTTATAGTTGTCTGCACGGAAAAAGAGAGAAAAATGAAGTTGGATTATAAAAGGGATATCCATGAGGAATATGAGTTGTCCAGAACACAACATCCAAAAATCCAGGGGAGTGGAAGCAGTGATGGGAGGCATGTATAAGTGCCTTCTGAAATCGCTCCTTCTCCTCCCCAAAAAATGAACATCCCAATAACCAGTTGTGGCGACAGGGCTGAGCAGATAACAAGGCTGGCTATATGCATGAGTGTGGCCATTTCACAAATATGGATGTCTTCCAAATTGCACAGCCTCAGAAATGGGTACATGGACGTGCTAGCCAGATATTTCAGAAGGGGGTGACTGTCATGAGACTTGCATGTCCCTGCTGGCCATTCCAGATAATCAGGCATTTAGCGGCAGGGCAGTAATGTTTGAAATATGTATTTACAAGCAGGATTCTTTGGGCAGGAAATATTAACTATGGTGATGAAAAGCACATTTTGCAGTTCCCCATGGAAGCATTGCAGCCATGAAACGAGCACTTTTTTGCAGCTTATTCATAATAAGAGGCAGGTATAGGCATTAACACCTACAACCAGGGCCAGACGTGTTTGTGCTGTTCTGAAATCACATTGTGATGTTCATTTCTGTTGCTCCACCAAGGCCATGCCTTCACCATGTCCTCATACTACATGGGAGTTCTTGTGCCAGAGACGTCGATATACCCAGCTTTCTAAAATGGGTCCAGGGATATCTCTGATTTGCATGAATGCTTGTTTTCAAACATCCAACTCACAAATAGAGTTTCTAAAGTGACCCTTTAAACCATTAACCCTCATCCTACCAAGTGGGGTCATATCGGTAGTAGTTTGCGCTATATAAACACCGTACGTTATCAACAGCTGCCATTTTGAGAATTTGTGTTCTCACCAGTGGTAAGTCCAAATCAAATATTCGTTTCTTACGTTAATCGTTATTGTGCCCACAGCAGCTATTTAGTCTCCTAGGTCCGAAAGGACCCCAAATTATTTGGACTTTAGTTTATAAGTACTGTTTGTAATGAATGCATTAAAATATAAGTGAATGTGTGCATTCCTGTCAGAATTTGTAAAGTTATCACGAACATTGTCTACTATTAGTTTCTAAAGTTCATAATTTAAGTTCATATGTAACATCAAAACCGGACACAATTTCATTACAAAGTTACATTTCATTGATTGATTTATAATTATTCCTGATTAAAAGCGCTACAAGAAAAATGTCTCTAACTTAAATTTTGTGTTGTCAACATCAAAGACTATGTTTTCCACATTAAGAAAGTGTTCAGTGATGCTAACTTTCATCAGCAATCATAAAACTACATGGGGTCCATTCGGACCCCAGTTGGCAAGATTTGTATGTAAAATATGTTGGTAGGATGAGGGTTAAACACCCTCAAATATATGTTTTCCCAGCTTCTTATAGCCAGCCAAGTGTCATGCCTTGTCATTTATTTTTGTTTTTTTTTCTTTTTTCTTTTTTTACTTATTTGCATTCATTTCAGTTTTTTACAATCTAGATAATTGTTCAAGCAAAGTATGTCATGAAACATTCCACAACTTATAATAGTCAGTCATCGGACATATAAAGGGAAATAAGTTTTGCTATTTAAAATACATATATAAAACAAGAAGTGAGGACAAAAACCTCAACGTAAGGAAACAAAATTAGGAAAAATAAAGAAATACTCAAAAGAGACTGGCCCATCATCTATCCTCTTGAGACTTAACATCATATGACTGTGCTCTAATTTTCTGCTATACATCCAAGTAAAGAGGAGCCACAGTAGAAATAGATTTATGAAGCTCTAAAAGAGCTTCCTAGATAACACCATTGATGGCCTCTTCGGTAGAAGAATAACCACACCAGAACCTGCAGAGAGGACTAGATCTACAATTGACAAAAAATCCCCTTTATTGAAATTAACATAAACTGGAGCTGCAGCTTACCTATTGTTGCTGTGCCATGCTTCCTTTCTCTGCAGGTTCTACTAGCTCAGCACTTCAATGAGCTGAGTTCTCTGAGTGGGTGGGGCAGCCCCCTTCTGGCACAAAAACGCGTTATTCTCAGCTTCTGCGGCATCCTGCATGCCAGGCCTGGAGAAACATGAGAAGTGGGAGGGGCTATCAGCTCAGCCAGACTGAACGAATGATCATCTGCTGGCCCTGCTGATATTTTAATCTCCTGACACTCTGCCCAAGTTGCCTGCAACTCCGGTAGCGCTTCTCTGCTTTGGAACTACTCATCTTCTGATCCCTTGGAAGATCACTTATGATTGTAATTGTCGCTTGATCACTAATAACTATCGGACATATTTCAGGGGTCTCCATCTTTGTCTCTTGCCCCCTCTTTACCAGAAATTGATCAAGTCTGGAGTTAGACCCATTCATCTTTGGAGGAAGGGGGAGTAAAATCTTTCTCCATGGGATACCCCTCTCCAGATATAGTATCTTCTTATCTCCTGATCCGTCTGGAATTCAAGGTGCAGTGCATATCGCCTCTGATAAGCAAGGTCCCCTTAATCATCAGCTTTAAGTTTCATGTGACATATTTTTCTTGCTTCTGTAGATCAACTTACGTACCTTTAGCATTGTTTCCTACCCAAGAATTTTGCAAGATGAGATTCTGTGGAGAATACAGTAGTTTTAAACATCTTTGCCTAAAGATATCTAGTCTATACTGAGTAGACTTGTACACCAGTTACCACAACTTGAAAGTGCTAAGGAAAACATCAGATTGAATCCTCCCTCAGTATGCATAACATCTGCAAAAGAGTTAGGAAACAAAAAAATAAAATAAAAAATGCCATCCATGCGCACACTCTTCCCCGCTTGACAGACTAGCTATAAGGTTTTCAACAGGACTAATACACAACTATGAAACCCTATGACAGGTTCCATGTACGGGAAGATTGCAAATGTTTATGCACTCTTCTCAAATGTTGTTTATTGTAAACTGCAATTGATCCTCGGAAATTGCGGTATAGAAATTGTTTCAAAAATAAATAAACAAATACTATTGTTTGTTACTGGAATAAACTAAGAAATGGGATACATGCACTGGCTTCCAATTGGTCAAAGGGCTAAAGACAAATCCATAACCACCACATTCAAAATTCTCCATAACCTCTCCGCTCCCTGACTGAATAATCAAATCACAAGAGCATCCACAACAAGACTAAGACGATCAGCAAACCAAAATCTCCTGACCATCACCCCTATCAAGACCAAATGTACACAAAAGACATGAAATAGAGCCTTCTCGCTATATGTCCCCATGATCTGGAACGCTCTACCTGAAACCATCAGATCTGTGAAAACTACACAAGATATGAAGAAACTAATTAAGACACATCTATTCATAGAGCACTTTAAGTCTGACATTGTATAACCATACATGCAATACCATCTTTGATTTACTGACTCGCTCACAATCCCCTTGTTAACCCCATATTTAACTCTAAGTTGTTTACGCCCCCCCCCCCCCCCCCCCCCCCCCCCGTTCAATGTAAAACAAATTTTGTTGTTCATTGTAAACTGCTTTGGAATAAAAGTGGTATATAAAAAAAACAGTTAAAGAAATAAATAAAATAAATATGGCTGTAGTGATTACTTACAGTTCTGAAAAGCTATGATTTACCTGATTTATTCAACATAGTGAACACACAGCTCACTTGTAAATATATTCATTGTACTATAGTTTAATCTGTACATATAATATTGTAATGTGTGTTTTGTATACATATTCCACGAGTTGTTCATTGTAACATTGAAGTTTGAAGTTTAATTTAACTGGTTTTCTTAATTGTAAACCGCCCTTGATCTCTGGAAGGGGTAGTATAGAAAAACTTACAAATAAATAAAATAAATAAAACTTGTAACCGGGTAAGGCGGACGCGTCGCCCCCCTCCCCTCCACACACACCCTTTGATAAAAGACCATCACACAATTTTGGGCTTAAACTGGTCGCAGCTTTATTAACCATTAACAATAACCCAATAACAATTCAACACCATAACATTTCCCCCCCCCCCTTTTCGAAGTGTGACCCTTCACCAGCCATGTGAGTAGCAAGATGACGTCGCTTCCGCTTCTACTGAGCCCGGGCCACGGCTAAACAGCCTAGCCCTCCCTCGTCCGGCTTCGCCATACTACTAGCAAAAACCTGAGGGGTTATCCGGGCGGGGGTCCCCCACCCCCGCCCACAAGCTTGCCTCCGTCTCCGGAACCCGGAAACCTCCAGGATCCCGCCACCACCCCCAGCTGCAGCAACCCAGAACCAAGACCCCCAGTCCGTCCCCCCCCACTCCCACGCTAGGGTGGGCGGGCGGGAACCAGACGCGCCTGGCTCCGACCTGGAAAAGGCCGGAGCCACGGCGCGTCCCCGCACTCGCTCGGGCTGGTCCTGCCTTCCCTTACGCCCCATTGGCTCCCCCTGCCTCCCGGCAGCCTACAGGAGCCAATGGGGCGTCCAGCACCGCACCGGCTCGCCCCCTCTACCCCGCTGACGTCACGGCCCCCCGAGAAGGGGGGGGGGATCGCGTCCTCGCCACCCCCCCCCCGGTTACAAGGGGGCCGCATGCACTAGCTCCGCGGCCCTGAACTAACCGGGTAAGGCGGACGCGTCGCCCCCCTCCCCTCCACACACACCCTTTGATAAAAGACCATCACACAATTTTGGGCTTAAACTGGTCGCAGCTTTATTAACCATTAACAATAACCCAATAACAATTCAACACCATAACATTTCCCCCCCCCCTTTTCGAAGCGCGACCCTTCACCAGCCATGTGAGTAGCAAGATGACGTCGCTTCCGCTTCTACTGAGCCCGGGCCCCGGCTAAACAGCCTAGCCCTCCCTCGTCCGGCTTCGCCATACTACTAGCAAAAACCTGAGGGGTTATCCGGGCGGGGGTCCCCCACCCCCGCCCACAAGCTTGCCTCCGGCTCTGGAACCCGGAAACCTCCGGGATCCCGCCACCGGTTCAGGCCCTATGGACCTGAGCCGCCCCCCAACCTAAAGCTGCGACCAGCCCAACTCCCCCGCCGGACACCCTCCACGGCCTCCTGCCAGTCATTAAGTAGGAGGTCCATCCCTATCGGCGAGAGGTGAACGCCATCTGGCCGGAACAGGCCAGCACACTCCACCTCCACCCATGGGTGCAAGATCTGGCACCCCCCCTGCTCCACCACCCATCTGCCTATTTGGCGATTGATTTTAGTCAGCCCTCTGGACCATCGCCGCTGGTCCCAACAGGCTGGCCGTGGAAGGATATCCGACCAAATCACAATCACCCCTGGAAACAATCTGAAAACCTCCCCCAGGTCCTTGTGCACAGCGCGGATGAGCTGCTTGCAAGTCCAGGACACCAGATCATTGCCGCTGAGATGAATCAGCAGGATATCCGGCATTCCTCTCACGCTCTCGTGATGCCGCAGCAAAGGCAACAGCTGGATCCACCGGAGTCCGCGCTCGCCCAGCCATGAAACGGTCACCCCCTGCGCTTCCAGTCCAAGATGTGTCCCCAATGGCCGTGTTGCTGCTGCTCGCCGACCGGCCCAGTACACAAATGAGTGGCCAGTCACCCAACAGCGACACGATGCAGGGCCCCTTTCTGCAAAATAAAGAACAGCGTTAGCACCCCCCCCCCCCCACAGCCCCTTACAAGCGCACATAGCCCTGGAACGCTTGCGATCTCCACCGCCCTATCTGTTGTATCGCCTGCGCAGAAAGACCCTCCGCTGCCGCGCTGGTCGCTGCGCGGATGTGGAAGGAATGTGGCGCAAACCTACTGGGGTCCTCCCCGACCCTTCGCAACGACAACCACAGCACCGCCGTAAATTGGTAGCGCGTGAGCACCCGTGCATCCTCATGAATGAACAGACTGCCCTCCCCAGCCGGCCGCACCCGCAAGTAGGCGCTCAGCAACCGGACTGGGCAAGCAAGCGCCCCCGGTATGGCACGCAGCACCACCCAGGCACCCCTCCCCGCCTGATCGGTCTTGGAACGCAGCAAGTGAATCCGCACCGTGCCCTCCCCCACCCACACCTGATGGACCTTCAATTCACGTGCCCCCGCATTAGGACCCGACTCCGCCACCAACTCCCCCATGCGAAAGGCGCCGAAGAAGGTCACCGAAAAAACAGCCCGAAACAGCGTACCCTCGTACCCGGAGGACGCCACCTGTGGTAAAACATCCAACAAGCGGCCCAGCAACTCATGAGTGATCGGCTGCCGCCAGTCAGCCGGGGTGGGGCGGGATCGCTCCCAGCCCTGCAAGAGCCGACGAGTCAACAAACCCCCAACCGTCCCCCAACCAACCGCTCCTGCGAAGAAGGAAAACCCCGCCAAACGCCTCTTCACCGTTGCCCTCGAAAGACCCGCCGCCTTGGCCGCAGCCACGTATCGACCGAGGAGCTGCTCAGGGACCGGACCCTGACGCCAGCCGTGCTCTGCGAGAAAAGTTACCACACTGTTGCAACCCCGCTGATAGGCCTCCCACGTCGCCGCCGACACGGAATTCCTCAGCAGCTCCGTCATGTCTCCAGGCCAATCCGCCATAAGTGCTCGGGAACCGATGCTCCCTCTTCCTCGGCCTCCGGAGCCAAGTTCCGAAACTGCTCCCACTGAAAACGGGAAAGAGCGTCAGCAATTTTGTTAGTAATACCCGGAATATGGTGGGCCCGCACCACCACGTTCAAACGCAGACACGCTAACACGACTTGACGCATTAAATCCGCCACTGGCTTGCAGCGTGGGGCATAATTGTTTACCACAGACACCACCGCCTCATTGTCACACCACCAGACCACCCGATGATTCCGAAGTCTATCCGGCCATAAGGTCAACACCACCAAGATCGGAAACAATTCCAAAAAGGTGATATTTCTGGTCAGGCCCGACTCCTGCCACTCCAGGGGCCACCCTGCAGCACACCACAAACCCCCAAAGTAGACCCCGAGGCCCGCTCCCCCCGCCGCATCCATGTACAGTTGCAGTGCCGCATTAGAGACCTCCCCCTCCCGCAAAACCGTAGTGCCGTTGAAGTCACGGAGAAACTCGTCCCACACCCGCATGTCCGCCCGAATGCTTTGCGACACCCTGATCCGATGATGAGGCAAACGGAACCCTACCGTAGCCGCCGAAAGCCGCCTCAAAAATACCCGCCCCATCGGTATTACCCTGCACGCAAAATTCAACGAGCCAATCAACGACTGCATTTCCCGCAATGTGAGCTTGCTGGAAACTAGCACGTTCGCTACCAAGACTCTGAGCTTCACTACCTTGGCCGCGGGCAGGCGGGCTACCATCGCTCCCGAGTCGAGCTCCACCCCCAAAAACGTAATGATGGTCGCGGGGCCCTCCGTCTTCCCCGCCGCTAGCGGGACACCCCACCCCCGAGCCAACCGCTCAAAGCCCCCCAGCAGATCCGCGCAGCACTCCGACTGAGCCTCGCCCATGAACAAGAAATCGTCTAAATAGTGCACCACGTTGGCGCGCCCTACTTGTGTCACCACTGCCCAATGTAGAAAACTACTGAACCGCTCAAAATAAGCACAGGATATCGCGCACCCCATGGGCATGCACTTATCGAAATAGCTGTTCCCTTCGAAACAAAACCCCAACAGAGGAAAAGACGTCGGGTGCACCGGCAACAACCGGAAGGCTGACTCGATATCCGCTTTCGCCATCAAGCACCCCGGACCGCAGCATCTCACCAGCTCCAAGGCCGCATCCAAGGATGCATACCTAACCGTGCACAGGTGATCAGGGATATGGTCGTTAACTGACGACCCCGCAGGGAAGGAAAGGTTGTGAATCAACCGAAACTTCCCCTGCTCCTTCTTCGGGATCACGCTCAAAGGGGAGATCACGAGATCCGCAAAAGGCCGCTCCGCGAAGGGGCCCGCCACCCACCCTAATCCAATCTCCTCCGCTAGCTTGTCCCGCACTATCTGAGCAAATCGCCCCACCGAAGGCGAATTCCTAGCCCCAGTACAGAGCACCGTACCCACCACCGGAATCCGAAACCCCTCACTAAAACCCTCCTCTATCACCGCACTATCCTTCCGTTTCGGATACCTTCGCAGCCACGGACGCATTGATTCTATCCGGACGGGGGTGGGGGCCAGGCGAAGGAGGCTCTCACTGCTTGGAAGGGGGCGCTCCCGCCCCCCCCCGCACCTCTCCTAACACATTTGAGCGCTGAATGCGGACCGTTGCAGACGGAACAGGCGTGCCGGAATTTGCAATCTGGGAATGGGCAGGACGATTTGTTATATCGCCAACAGACATCTCCGACCCCCCCTGAGGCTGAAGCTTTTTGTACCCCCCCCCGGGTACCCCCCCCCCAAAAGGGCTGCCCGGCCCCCGAAACGCCAGCCGCTCCTCCCCGCGCACCACCCGCCGCACTACCGCTGGGTCTGACCGCCATCTGCGTCAGCCACAGATTGATATCTTGTGTCCCCCAAGACAACAAGCGGTTTTCTTCTATCTTATCCCGGAACTTCTCATCATAGTTGAGCCATGCCCAACCATCATGCACTTGTGCCGCCTCTAAAATGGAATCCGCATAGGCGAGGAGCATCCCGCAATGCTCCGGGTGCGAATGCCCCCACACACTAGCCAAGCGTAAAAAAGCTCGCGTCCAGTTCACCACGTTCCGCGCCGCTCTCCGCACCCTCCCCGCCTTCTCGTCTTCCTTCCGCTTCCTCCTGCTGGCCCCCAACCGCTTGCGGCCCTCAAGCAGGCGAAAAATATCTATATAACGCCGTCGCAGAATCTTACGCCGCAGCTTCTTCGGCACGCCCTCCCATAACTCCGAATACGCCACCACGGAAGGCGTGGCCGAGGCTCCGCTCACTCTACCCTCGGGCCCCTGCGATTCATGCCCCTTCTCCCCGCCCGCGATCGAAGAATCCGACGAGGAAGCAGTGGAAGAGGAGGAGGAAGTCCCCGACCTGTACCGTCTGCGACAAGGATGCCTCCTCTTCCTCCTCACTTTTTTACCCCCCCTTCCCCCGCCGACGCCCCAGCCCCGACCTCCCCGCCCAAATCTCCCGCCAACTCACCTGCTGCTCGCACCGACGCAGTAGCCTCTGCGCCGACCGACCGCACCTCCAGCTCTACTTGCGCTGCTGCTGACGTCCTCTCACTCAACCCCTCCAGTGGCACCGCACCCGCTGGCCTCGAACCACCGAAACTCGGACCCCCGGTGTACTGCCATCCAAAAGGTACCTGCGGGGAAAACACAGGAAAAGGCGACGGGGGCCCCCCCCCTGGCCCAAGGGGGCTGCCACGCTCCCCACCACTCCCCCCCCCCGAAGTACCTTGCCCCCCCCCTTGCCAGTGCTCCCACGAAGGCGGGTATGCACACCCCGCTACTCCCGCCCTGTTCTCGGGGCCCTCAGGCACCACACTCTCGGCAGCCCGCACTTCACCCAAGGCAGGCACCCCTCCCCCTACCGGAGGTAGCCCCGCATCGGGCGCTCGCCTTTCTAGAGTGCCACCAGGCCCCCCGCCCAATTCCCCTGACCCCCCTGACCGCCCTTCCGGGCCCAGGCGATCCGTAATCCGCGTCATGCCTCCCTGCCCCCCCCCGCCCCTACGGGCCAGGCCTGCGCGGGCCCCCCCGCACCCCGCCCCCTCTCTCCCGCACGTGTTCCCCTACTGCCCCCCCTACCCCCTCCCCGGGTCGCTGGAAGACCGGCACCCCTTGGCCCCCCCTTTGCTCTACCCCCTTTTTTCCCCCTTTGGGCAGACCCAGACAAATCCTCACCAGGGGCCCCCCCCGCAGCCCCCCTTCCTTGCCCCCTTCTTGGTCCGCCGCTCGGGATCCTCCCCCGCCCTTTTCCAGGCCGCATGGCTCACAGTCCTGCTACTGCGAGGGGCTGCCTGTGGCCCTATATAACAGCTAAAGCTTTATTTATCTGTTTGTTTGTTTTTTAATGAACTTCGGGCTGTGTTAGATATAGTATATGTTGTTGTTTTATTTAATTTAATTATTTTTTTTAAACCTGCAATCCCCCGCCCCACGGAGACTTTCAGACCCCCCCTCCCCCCCCAACCCTTGCCTATCACTCCTCTGGCCCAGCACACCCCCACAGCCCTCCCCCCTCGTTTGGGTTTTCCGTTTTTATTTATTTTTTTTTTTTTTGGTTTGTAGTTAGTTTTTTTTTTTTTTTTTTTTATACCCCCCGGCACCCCCCGGGCAACGACGATGGGCTTCTATCCCCACCGGACCCCTAACTGCCTTCCCCCCGCCACGCGGTACCTGGAGCACCCTCGTGCTGCAACCAGACGCGCCTGGCTCCGACCTGGAAAAGGCCGGAGCCACGGCGCGTCCCCGCACTCGCTCGGGCTGGTCCCGCCTTCCCTTACGCCCCATTGGCTCCCCCTGCCTCCCGGCATCCTACAGGAGCCAATGGGGCGTCCAGCACCGCACCGGCTCGCCCCCTCTACCCCGCCGACGTCACGGCCCCCCGAGAAGGGGGGGGGGATCGCGTCCTCGCCGCCCCCCCGGTTACAAGGGGGCCGCGTGCACTAGCTCCGCGGCCCTGAACTTCTTTTGACAAGCATTTGATGATTGAGGTGGTTAATTATGCTGACTGGGATTGGATTTTGATGATGTCAGATGATTATACTTATGTTTTATTGAATTTTCTATACCGTCTTTTGCCTGGTGTACTGTACAGAGCAGTTTACAATAAAAATAAAATAATGGAAAAAAGGAAGGAACAGGAACTACAACCAAACTGGTAAGACAGGAAGGGCAGGAAAACATGAGGGAAGGGAAAGGTTTGTTTTGAATAAAATGGGTTGTTTTATTAGGATATAATTGAGCCATTGGGAAGGTTGGTTGGGTATTGTGGGCTAGGCTAGATTTTGAATAATGATGCTTGTTTAATTTTTTATATGAAAGAGAGAGGAAAGGAGGGAGATTTTATTGTAAATTATAATTTTTAGTTTTGTGGGCTTTTTGTCAAATATTTTTATTGCAATAATTGACAAAAGAACAAAAACACATAATCATAACAATTTTGTTAAATAAAAATTAATACATTAGAGTGATGTAAAAATTGTGGCAACACATTGCACTTCTTAAAATAGTTAAATTCCTTTTTCAGCAGCTATTCTTTTGTTTATTGTTTCAGTTTTCATTTTATCTTGCAATTTTAATTAAAATTTTTGCAATTTTGTGATGCTTTGTAATATGATTGTTGTGAACGACTTATGGGCTTTTTTGATAGAGGTGAGTAATAAGTAAGTAAATAAATTGTGATGTGAACACAGAAAACAGTCTTAGATAAGTACTGTGCACTACCATGTGGAAGATTCTTGATTCAATTTCCAGGTCAGGATTTCTGCTCTCTGGATCAGCTGGGGATGGGGATGCTACGATTGAACTGCATTGACAGAGCCTGATGGGAGAAGGAGAGAGGAGTTGCCATTGCATGCCTAAAATGTTAAAGTCTGGATCTATGGCTGGAAATTTCTGAAGGGAGCCAGGCTAGATGGCCTCTGGCTGATGGTCATCTCTGCAGTGACCAAATTTAGTATGTTTCAAAGGAAAGATTAAGTAGGGAAAAGCCCTTAGGTAGTGCCAATGGAGGCATATGGTGCCAGATACTAGTGGGTCTCCAATTGAATTTGAGAGAAAAGGAGTAGGGGAGAACTGCCCTGCTTAGGTTTATTTATTTATTTTTTAATTTTTAACACGGAAGAGACACATACTGAGAGCTGCTTGTTGCCACATGTTTTTGAGGACTCTTCAAAGACCACCTCTTGGAGAGTACAGAAATGGCCTGTTAATCTGGTCTGTCCCTTTTCACCTCCAGTGTCAACTAAACACACAGATCAATGCTGAAAAGCACCTATGTGATTTGAAATAGTGCCAACTTCATAAATATTTCTAAAAAAGATTCACTTAAATGGATAACTTGGGACATTTATGCTTCCTAGAGGCATAGCTTGGAATGGTCTGAGAACAGAACTAAAGGTTATTCAGCAAGTTGCAAAATTCAGCTGCTCACCAGTAACTTGTCCATCCAAGTTGGACTACACAAATAGCAGATATAACTTTTTAATTGGTTAAGTTATCTGTTATTCATTTATTTTCAATGCTCCTATTTAAGCAGAAAATATTGCTGAAAATTTGCATAAAGTTAAACAGTTAAGCTTTCTATTTGAGTTTTGGTGGTCTCCATGACACTGACAATCAGCCTCACTTATAGACTAATTATCTGCAGGGATCTTCCCCAAACCAGATAACCTGGGCAGAGTCGATCTCCAGGAACAAGCAGGAATGAGTCTTCACATATGGGTACGTCGGTACCGACGGAGCCTGCGCGGGAACGCTCCCCAGCGTCCCAAAAAAGGAAAGCTTTTGGGAGCATCCCACAGCACCTGCGCGCTGCCTTCCCGCCTTTCCTAACCGCCTCTCTCCAGTTCTTCTTTTCCGCGGAGCCAGCAGGTCGTGTTCCTGTCACAGCTGAAGAAGTTCTTTATTTTATTTTATTTCTTTGGTCGCGCGTCTGCCTTCTTCGATGTCGGACTTGTACTGCCGGTCTTTTCTTTCTTTTTCTTAAAAAAAAAAAAAAGAAATGTTAAATAAATAAATGTGGCCTAGCAGTTGTAATATCTCTCGAGCAGTTAGATGAGTTTTAAACTGAATCTGAGAGGCTAACTGCACTAAACGTAGGCAACGGGCCTGGGGAAGATAGGCCCTTGCAGTTGTGGTATCCAGCAAGGCCCCTATGAACTCTAGAGACTGAGTAGGGGTGAGTTGGGACTTTGGAATGTTTATCACCAGTCCCAGATACTGCAGAACATGCATTGTGCAGGCTAGGGAAGTCTGGGCCTCTGATTTGGATGATGCTCGGATGAGCCAGTCGTCCAGATATGGGAATACGAATATTCCCAGAGTGCGTAGAAATGCAGCTATTACTGCCATGCATTTTGTGAACACTCTTGGAGCAGAGGCCAGACCAAAAGGAAGCACCCTGTATTGGTAGTGCTTTCCTAGATGAAGGAACCGAAGGAACCTGTGTGCTGGATGGATGAGTATATGGGTATACGCATCCTTGAGATCTAGAGAACAAAGCCAATCCTGACTCTGA
This sequence comes from Ichthyophis bannanicus, assembly GCA_033557465.1. Lineage (NCBI taxonomy): Eukaryota > Metazoa > Chordata > Amphibia > Gymnophiona > Ichthyophiidae > Ichthyophis > Ichthyophis bannanicus. The sequence continues at coordinate 1,336,215,454 of CM066032.1, read as the reverse complement.
AGGAATGGAAGGAGAGTACCTAGAGAAATCATCTTGAATTTCTCCTTGCATAGGAATTTGTTCAATTCTCTGAGATCTAAGATGGGTCTGTAGTCCCCTGTTTTCTTTGGAATTAGAAAGTAGGGGGAGTAGAACCCTGAGCCCTTTTGAAGAAGAGGTACTTCTTCTATTGCCCCTTGGGCAAGAAGGGTAGAAATCTCTTGACCCAGAAGGTCGAGAAGAGATGTTGGAGAATTGATCTAGCTGCAAGTCAAAGGCCCTGAGGAGGCTGAGGCTGTTGGGCTACAGTAGTCCTTGCAGCCTTAGGCTTGGCCTGTTTAGGTTGTTGACGCTTTGCAGCAAAACGACCTGCAGATGATGTCTGTTTACCATAAACAGGATAATATCTTCCCTTCTTGGGAAAATATGCCTTTTTGAACAACCTCTTCTGGACAGGATTAGAGGTAGACTTTGAAAGCCTATCCAAAGCAGAATTTTCTGCATCCATTTGAGTGGCCTTTGCTTGCCAATCTTTGCCAAACAGGTTTTCACCTGTACAAGGAAGATTTCCTAATCCATCTTGGACCCAGGGTTCCAAATCAGAAGCTTGTAGCCAAGCAATTCTGCGTGCACCTATGGCAATGGCCGAGGCTCTGCTGGCCCCCTCAAAAGAGTCAAAGGCTGCACGGTTAGAAAATTTGGAAACATCCTGGGCATGCTTAAGCCAGGTAAGAAAGTCTTCCCTTTTATCTTCTGGAAGAAAAGGGAGGAAAGTTTGCAGATCTGTAACTTCCTTCAGAAACATCCCCATATAGAGACTATAGGAGTTGATTCTGGCAACAAGCATACTGGCCTGGAAAATTTTTCTGCCAAAAGCATCTAAGGTTCTACATTCTCTTCCTGGAGGAGCAGATGAGTGCCTCTTTGCACTCTTTAACTTTTTCATAGCAGACTCTACCATGATAGAATGCTGAGGAAGCTGAGTTTTATGAAATCCAGGACAAGGAGGGACACGATACATGGTATCCAACCTATGAGAATGAGAAGAGATGGTGAGAGGAGTCTCCCATATGCCTATCATGTGGCCATAAAGGATCTCATGAACTGGCAAAGTGGCTGCTTCTTTAGGAGCTTTGGGATATTGCAAAATATCCAATTTTTTGGCTCTAGGCTCTGTCTCAGGGGCCACTGAGATAGAAAGCCCTTTGGCCACTTCCCTTATGAAGTCTTGAAAAGACAAGTCTTCTGGAGGGGACATTCTTCTTTTTGGAGAAGAAGGCTCCTGAGGAAGAAGTACCGATGCTTCGACAGAGGCCTCTGATGCATCAGAGTCTTCGGAGGAATCGAAGTATCGCCTGTCTGGATGCTCTTGTAAAGCCCGATACGCATACCGGGTGGTATCGACATCGGGAGTCATCAGTACCGGATCGGTACCGATAGGCATCATTGGACAGGGTACCGCTGCAGTCGACACTGAAGCTGATGTCGATGCAACCGGCACCGGAACCGATATCGGAGCCGGTGTTGGAGCCGGTACCGACAACGAAGGTTGTTGCGGTACCAGCGGCGTCGCAACTTGTATGAATGTCATAATGGCATGCTGCATGGTCAGGACATTCTGATCCATCGACACCATGAATGTCTGGAGGTCGGATTCCACCGGTACCCCAGAACATTGCAACAGGTGATCGGTCGAGGCCGTGCCATCGATGTCAACCTGTGACCCCATAGGAGGAGCTTTGGAAGCCGGAGCTTCCCGCCGGGGTACTTTTGCCGGTGCAGGATCCTCGAGGGCAAGCCCGGAGGCATCTCGATGCTTAGAGGGAGATCTACCCTTCGAGGACCGGCTGGACTTATGTTTGGTTACCTGAGATCCATAGGAGGAAGAAGAAGCCCTGGAAGACGCCGATGCCACCGAAGCTGCATCAGAGGGAAACAGTGTACTGAGCTTGGCTGCTCGGTTCTGTAAACCTCTTTTAGACATCATGGTGCAGGATGGACAATCCATGATGGAATGGTCAGGACCCAAACACTTAAGACACCAGTCATGGGTGTCGGTAACAGAGATGGTACCACTGCACTTAGTGCATTTTTTAAACCCGGAGGCGGGTTTTTCCATCCACTGTGCATGTGGTCCCCTATGCTCGCCTTCACATGAGGGCAGCTCAATAGACTTTGTCCACCCAGTGGACCCAGGCATCAGGGGGTCTGTCAGACAAAATAGCAACCTCCAGGTGCCTCTTTTGGTCTCTCCAGTGGTGGAAGTCCACTCAAAATCTGTTGCTGGGGTCCCCCTTCCAACAATTGTTATCCCAAGCAATCCTTACAACAGATGCCTCTCCAAAGGGTTGGGGAGCTCATCTTCAAAACCTCTCCACCCAGGGCATTTGGTCTCCACAGGAGACCTCCCTACATATCAACATCTTAGAGCTCAGAGCAATCTTCTTAGCTCTCAGAGTCTTCCATACCCTGCTCAGCTACAAGACAGTCCTCATCCACACGGACAACCAAGTAGCCATGTTCTATGTGAACAAGCAGGGAGGAACTGGCTCTCTGTCGCTTTGCAACGAAGCTCTGAGATTGTGGGCCTTTGCCAGAGAGCATCAAATTCATCTTCTGGCGGTATACCTTCCAGGAGTTCAAAACTCTTGGGCAGACAGACTCAGTCGAGTTCTGCTTCCACACCAATGGTCCCTTCATATGGACCAGATAGTCGGAATCTTTCGAATTTGGGGAACCCCGGACATAGACCTCTTTGCAAGTCCGTGAAATGCCAAACTTCCCCGATTCTGTTCCAGAATTCCGTGTCAGGGAGTTCAGGCCAGGGATGCCTTCCTCCTTCACTGGGGTGAAGACTTCCTGTACGCCTTTCCACCCATTCCCCTAATTCCCAAGACCCTGTTCAAGCTTCAGAGAGATCGAGGGACTATGATCCTCATAGCTCCACGTTGGCCACGCCAAGTGTGGTATCCTCTCTTCTGCATCTCTCTCAAGCTCCCTCCCTGGACTTGGGGTCTGCTCCAGATCTCCTGTCTCAGGAGGGGGGAACGTTGTGGCACCCAAACCCCCAATCTCTCCATCTCAGGGCTTGGTTGCTGAAGGCTTAGACCTTCAAGATTGGCATCTTTCTCAGCAAGTGAAGGATATCCTTCATGCTTCTAGAAAGCCTTCTACTAGACGTTCCTATGCTTTTAAATGGAAAAGGTTTACCATTTGGTGTGCTGAGAAGGGTATTAACCCTCTAGCAATACCTTTGAATTCTTTACTAGAATATCTCCTGCATCTTTCCCATGCAGGCCTCAAAACAAATTCTGTAAGGGTCCATTTGAGTGCTATTGCAGCATCCCTCAAGCCTCTCAATGGACAACCTGTCTCCTCTCATCCTCTTATTGCAAGATTCATGAGAGGCCTTCTTTTAACTAAACCTCCCATTAGACCACCTCCAGTGGCATGGGACTTGAATCTGGTTCTTGGTCAGCTCATGAAGCCACCCTTTGAACCCTTAGCCACTACCTCCTTGAAATTTCTTTCCTGGAAGGTTATCTTTCTTATTGCAGTCACCTCAGCTCGCTGCATCAGTGAACTGCAGGCCTTAGTGGCTAATCCACCTTATACAAGGTTCCATCATGATAAGGTAGTCCTTAGGACCAATCCACACTTTATGCCTAAAGTGGTCTCACCTTTTCATCTTAATCAAGAGGTGTATTTACCTGTCTTTTTTTCCAGGTCCTCATGCATCAAGTGCAGAGAGGAATCTTCATACCCTGGATTGTAAGAGAACTCTTGCTTTTTACTTACAAAGGACACAGCAACATAGAAAGTCTTCTCAACTCTTTGTTGCTTTTGATCCCTCTCATTTGGGACTTCCAATCTCTAAGAGGACACTGTCCAATTGGATTGCTCAGTGTATTTCTTTCGCCTACCAGAGTAAGAACCTTTCTCTGGAGGGCTATGTCACAGCTCATAATGTGAGGGCCATGGCGACCTCTATGGCTCATCTAAATTCTGTGTCCATCGACCAGATCTGTCGAGCAGCCACCTGGGCCTCGGTTCATACCTTCACAGCCCATTACTGTTTGGACAAGGGCTCCCGCCGGGATGCCTTGTTTGGTCAGGCTGTTCTCAAACACCTGTTCCATGCTTAATCAACTCCTACCCTCCATCCCTAGTTGGATGCCTGAGATCCATGGGAGGAGGTAGAGCCCTTCTCAGGGTCTCACAACCTTGGGGATCTCCCAGGCATCTCTAGCTGGGGAGTCCCCATATGTGAAGACTCATTCCTGCTTGTTCCTGGAGATAGCACAGTTACTTACCTGTAACAGGTGATCTCTGGGAACAGCAGGAATAAGTCTTCACAACCCACCCACCTCCCCTAGGAGTTGTATCTCTCTATCTATCTTTCCTTTCCTCTCTCTCTTTGTCTCAGCTTTAAAACTCGGACTGGAGAGAGGCGGTTAGGAAAGGCGGGAAGGCAGCGCGCAGGCGCTGTGGGATGCTCCCAAAAGCTTTCCTTTTTTGGGACGCTGGGGAGCGTTCCCGCGCAGGCTCCATCGGTACCGACGTACCCATATGTGAAGACTTATTCCTGCTGTTCCCAGAGATCACCTGTTACAAGTAAGTAACTGTGCTTTCTTTGAAGCCACATAATCCGAAATGTACTGACACCAGAAGTAGAAACCTAGCCACCTCTGCAGTGCTTTCAACCAACGGCGAAACACTACCAGATTAAATGAGAAATGGAACAAAAAAACTGCTTCTGGCAGTCTGGCTGAATCTCATTACTATATGACTCCATAATATCAATGCATAGACATTATTGAGGTGGTTCAGTCTTTTCTCCTCCTTTGCCAGAAGGAAGAAGGAGGTGTTAGTGCCTCTGTATAGATCTTTGGTGAGAGCTCATTTGGAGTATTTGCGTGCAATTCTGGAGACCACACCTTCAAAATGATATAAACAGGATGAGGTTTGCAGAGTGTGGCTCCCAAAATGGTCATTGGGCTTTGTCATAAGGCATATAGGGACAGACTTAAAGATCTCAATGTGTATGCTTTGGAGGAAATGTAATAGAGGGGGAAATATGATAGATGTTTAAATACCTCCATGGCATAAATGCACAGGGGGAGAGCATCTTTCAATTGAAAGAGCATAGAATGAAGGTGAAAGGGGATAGACTCAAGAGTAGCATTCGGAAATATTTCTTTCCGGAAAGATTATTAGATGTGTGGAATAGTTGCCCAGTAAAGGTAGTAGAGACGAGGACAGTATCTCAATTCAAGAAAGCATGGAACAAACACAGAAGATTTCTAAACTAAAAAAAGGGACTATAATAATAGGTATGGAAGGGCAGACTGGATAGGCCATATGGTCTTTATCTGCTGTCATGTTTTTATGGTTCTTTGGTGTATCTGATTATTGTTGCTCTGACAGTAATTATCAACTATTAATAACAGCAATGAGGTTCTTATGTCTTAATGAAAAATGCTTTGTATACTATATTTGTTTTTCTCTTAAAATACCAAAGGCTTATTTTAACAATTTCTTGTCCATTTACAATAAAACGTAAAAGGTTTGCATGCTTATACTTTTGTTTCTACATGTTCCTCAGTCTAGAACTGGTTTCAGTATCTTTAATTTTAGCAGACAGATGGTGATATTTGGTTTCCTGTCAGCTGTAATGAATTAATATAGAAGCCATAAGAACATTTGCTCCGTTTAGCAAACTTCCTTATCTGGATTTTAATTAATGAAGTGCTCAGTGGTGAGCCACTGTATTTAAATTGTATCATCTGTTCTTAATTTAACTTTCAATTTTTTAAAGTAACTGAGCTTCATCTGAGCAAAAAATGAATGTGTTTTGTCAGAATATCTTGGAACCAGGTATGTTGTGAGAAATCGGAGGCCTTATAACCACCACAAATCAGACATGGCATATCTCGAGACTTCGGCCCTGCAGTGGGACGTGAGGTGTTTGTGCTTCTCCAGGAGGCAGGGAAACTGTGTTGGGTTTCTTTTTTTTGTTTGTTTTTGTTTTTTCTAGGAATCTGGAGGGAAGTTGCACAGTAACATTTTTTTTTTTAAGTAAGTCATGTTTGCCATGTCCTGCCTCCACTGCCATACAGTGGGGTCTTGATTGGACCTCCTTGCACTGCCATTAAAATGTTGCTATAAACTTAGAATATTGCTATTGACATACAGGTAAGGTATTCTAGAATGTTTTTTAGATTTTGTATATTTTCAGCAAGAGTCACTAACATGCACTGCCACATAGCATATGCTAACTCATTAATGCATGCTTACAAGTACTGTAAATAGGTTCCATTCCATAAAATAGGACTTGTGACAAAACAGCATGCATTAGCATGCTGACTCTAGCTGCTGTTACGTCAGGATATGGCAAAAATTACTCGCAGAAATGTGTTCCTCTGATTCCTATGAAACATTATCTTGGTTGTGTTTCCTTTTGCATGTGGTGCTGTATAACAGTAATGATATAATATAATGAAGAGAGGGAATGCACACATTTTTCAAAAATCAGGTTGACAGAATTGTCAAATTTCTTTTAATTTAAAACAAAATTATGAACAGTCTTGTTTTATTCAAATGCAATTTAAAAATATGTTGCAACTTCCTGTTCGGTGAAACAATGTGTGAATTTCAATGGAATAAAACTTCAGCAGAAATTCAGGTTTGTCTTAGATCTTACAATAAGGGGTATGTATACTAAATGTTAAGTGCCACTGCACCCATAAAAATAAAATGGCTGTGGACACTTAACACGCATTAAAACCTTTAGTGAACATGCCCCTAAATGTACTGAAAGGAAACTTCAGGAATACACAAGAAAGGAAAATGTTTGAAATTAGAATGATCACTTTGACGAAAAAAAAAAGGCTCAATAGACACATTGGCTTTTCTTACCCATTATCAAATATAGGGATTTTGAACTGTAAAATATCACTGCCTCATCACCTCTGTCTCCCCCCACCCCCCTTCATGGAACTTTAATGACATATGTAAATGGCCTAAGACCTAGATGAGTTTGCACTATTTAAACCCATTGTTACTGCACGGTTTCTTTATTAACCTGATGAAGAGAGCATAACTCTTGAAAGCTTGTGAATGATACATTAAGTTGGCCTAATAAAAAGGTATCAAGTGCAGTTTGTTTGACCCTTATTTCCACATATCCAAGTGGATTAACATGGGAACTACAATTCTCTGCACTCAAGAGACTTTAAAAGGAACAGTGTCCTGGAAGTCTTTCTTAGGTTTAATTGGGACCTAGAAAGTAAGCAGTGGAATAAAGAGAGAAAAGAGTTTTCCTTTTTAATAGTTTGTGTGTGGTGGGTGTGTTATTTATATATACTACTTATATATATATATAATTTTTTTTGTATAATGAGAAGTAGTGGGTACTGGATGGAATAAAGGATTGCTCAAGTGTGCATGGTTACGAAGGATACCATTGAAAAAGGGAAACTAGAGTATACTGATAATGAAGACAAGGACAAAGCTGATTCTAAAATGTGTGAATCGATTGCTAGTAAGTGATTTGTGAAAAAAGAAAATAGGCGTTTGTGCAAATGCCAGTAGTCTAAAAAGTAAGATAGATGAGTCAGAGTATGTGATGCCTGTTTATATAAGTATCTTTATCAGTTATTTCAGAGACCTAATATAAAAGGATAGCCTATGGGATGCCATTTTGCCTGGTACACACGTGCATTGAAAAAAACTTAGCAAATAGTCGTGGTAGCATGGTACTCTGTGTTAAGAATTCCATAGAATGAACTTGAGATATTTGCCAATCAACATTGGGGTAACTGAAATCTTCCACATTTGGAAGCCTGTCTAATCTCTGTTAAATTTACGTAGTCTACTACTGTCTGCTTGAAAGGATGATGAAATAATCACGTGGTGGGGAGGGTTATAGCAGTGAGCGTTCTTAGTTTCTGCTGAATTTGACTACATGGTAGCACAGCAATCTGATCTTGGTGGTCCTCCTGTTGTTGGACTCTGAATGTCAGAGAATAACAAAAAGAATGATTCTGAGCCCAGTGTAATGAAAGAATGTCAACTGTGTGCATTTATAGAATGATTTTAGCAGGCATTTTTGAGCAATAATTTTGCTCTTATATTTAATACAGGTTTTAATGCTAGAAATAATGCATCCTAAAAAAAAAATCCTTTATTTAGCGTATTTTCCATGCAGATGCAAGGAAAAGATCCAAACATGGAATTATTTCTAATGCAGGAAAGTACACTAAACTTAAAATATGTTTTACTCCACCTCTTAACAATGATTTCTAATAACTGTTTCAGAGGTGAAATAAATATTTTAATTTTTATTTCTTTCGATGGAAGGAAATGTAAATTAAGAACAAATCTTGTGACCTGGAACCCCCAAATTGGAACCTCTGGACTGGAAGATCTTGAATTAGGGATTTCGGAGACCCAAACCTGGGATCCCTAAGCCCAAGGGACCTCTTCTTTAAGACTCCTGAATCAGAATAACTTTATTCCAGGACCCTTCTTCATTTACAGCCCCTCCACCCCAAAAGATCCTCACATATTTAAAAATGTTTAAAAATGTTTTCAGGTACAAAAATCTTTCACAGCTGTTTTGAGCTGAAGCATTGGATGCTTGGTTTCCATCCTCTTAGGGATCCACTGTGTATAACCCACTCCTTTTGGAAATTAGTCACCATTCTTGTATCTAACTCCTTTTGGAAATTAGTCACCATTCTTGTATCTACTACCTCTTGTGGGAAGGCATTCCAGACATCCATCAACTTTTCCATGAAAATAATATTTCCTAATTTTGCTGTTGAGTCTACCTCATTATAGCTTCATATTATGTCCTCTACTTCTACATGTTCCCTTGCTTTGGAAAAAAATAATTTGTTCACTGATAACATTCAAGTATATTAAAGTCTGCATCATGTCTTCAGTCTTCTGGCCATCCTGTCTGTAGGGCTGGTACCTGTTCAGAAACTAATATCTGAACCAATAGCATGGCTTCCTGTTACAAGATTTTATTTATTTATTTATTTATAGTTCTTTTATACCGCACTCTTTTTCATCAGCGCGGTTTACATTAAAACAGGAATACTCATTGCAATCAACAGACTGTTGAGTTTACATATAACAGGATAATACAACTGGGATTATAACTTTGGGGAACTTTGTACATATTTGTAACTTGAAAAGAACCTATATACACAGTATAGAAATTCTTATTATCATCTTAAGGCATTTACACTTTTACTGTAAGTGTTGGAGGGTTGATGATGTGCTTTGGAAATGTAGAATGAAGAGATGGTGCTTTATGGCTTTTCTGAATTGCTTGAGGTCAGTAATAGCTCTAATGTTGGGAGGTAGGTGGGGCCTGCTCTGAACCAAAGCCTGAATTAAATAAGATGGATTCCTGTTTTGTTATAACTCGGCATTAAAACTTGCAGATAAAGCAATTCTGCAGATTTATGTACTTCACAGCAGAAGTATTGTTCCAGCTGACTATGTGTAGAAGAACATTGCTGAGACCTTCACTGTGCTACTAGTACTAGCATTTGCAACAATGTATGGACTTGCATACTAGCAACTTTTGCACCATGGACCTTTGTTTGCAGAAGGACCACCTATTAGCTGTTACCAGATTTGCTGAAGATGTCATACAGGATTTGAGACCAGCCAATCACTGGGCTGTCAGGGCAAAAAATTATATGCTGGACACAGGGAGAGACAGAACACATTCAGCCCAGAAAACACCTACAGTACTCTGGAACATGCTCAGAGACTTGCAGAACACTTGGGAACTTTAACTTCTGACGCAGACTGTTTTCTCTGCATTTTGTCTGCTTGTCTGTCTCTGACTGGAAAGTCAGATAGTGTCCAAGGACAAAACCTTGGGACAGAGTGAATCTCTCCCACAGACCTGCAGCTCGGTGTGACCATGCAGTTCATCTCCACTGATGATGTACCTCTACCACCATACTTTTGACTTTGTGCCATTCCTGAGACAATTTCTTGGACCCAGCCACAAGTGTTCTGGCAAGAGCTAAGGTACTGGTCTTTAATTCCCCGAGGTTGGGGCTAGCTTAGACAGACGGATAATGTACAGTATGTCTGAGTGCACAGTGAATCAGTGACTTTGGTTCCTGAAACAGAAATTAGGTCGCTTGGTAATTGTAACATAGGGCTGGCTGCATAACATACTACCTCAGAAAACTAATTTATGCTAATTTTACACTATTTTTGCTATCAGTATTGAAGTCTAATTTATATGCAAACACAGGGTTGGTTCTTGTTTTATCATGTGATTTGTTTGCCAGGTAGTCCTATAGAATCCTGAGAAAATGGAGAGAAGCAGTTTTGACATACTGAGTATTTATACATGTGTATTTATCTGCTACTGACAATGTCTCCTACATGTCCGCTAGACTATATATATTTAGGAGGTCTAGTCACTACTTCTGTGTCTTCTGATGCAGATCTTATCTCATTTTGTTTGTTTTCCTCTGTCCTCTCCAGTCTGTCTTTATCCTTATTGTGATGTCCTTCAAACTGCACACAGTACTCCAAATGAAATCTTACCAGTAACCTGTAAAGGGGTATTATTACTACCTTTTTTCTCTATGTAGCCTAGCATCCATCTGGCTTTGTCCACTACATTGTCATGTTTTTCACCATCTTAAGATTTTCAGACACTCATCCTGAGGTCTCTCCTGGTCTGTGCACATCAGTGTCTCCCCTCCTATTGCATGCAGTTTTTTTGGATTTCTGCACACCAGATGAATCGCTTCTTCATATTAAAGCGTAACTGCCAAGTCTTCCCATTTTTATAGATCACTTCTCATTTCTTTCAACTCTCTGAAGGGTGTCCACTCTCTTCTAGTTCTTCGTTTCATCCACAAAAAGGTAAATGTTTCCTTTCTGAGCTTTCACCAATATCACCTACAATGATATCAAACCTAATTGGTCTCTGGACTAATCCTTGAGGAACTCTACTACTCATTTATCTTCTGAATGAATTCCATATACTACTACTTTCCTTCATCTGTGAGTCAACAAATTTTTATTCCAGTTTATCATCTTGGGACCCACTCATTTAGTTTATTCATGAATCTCTTGTGAGGAAACATATTAAGTGCTTTCCTGAAATCCTGATAAACTACGACCGTTGGATGCGTTCTGTCTACGTCTCCATTTAATTATAAAATTCAATCAGATTTTTTCACATGATTTATCTGTGGTTAAACTGTGTTGCCTCTGACCTTGCAACCCATTAGAATGTAGATTTTTCACAATCCTTGAATCCCAATTTACTTTTCCCACCATCAAGCTGAGACAGGTCTATATTTTCCCTATTCGCTGTAAGCACTTTTATGAAAGGGGGTCTACATTTGCCCTTCTCCAGTTCTACAGAACTTTCTTCATCTCCAGGGAGCTATCTTTCAGTAGACCCATCAGAACTTCTCTGAGCTTCCTTAATATCCTGGGATGTATCTTATTCAGCATTATGATATGGATAAAAATAGACACTTTGATCTGTGGATGGTATGATATCCACTCCATTCTCATGCATGTTTTTGTTATTTATCCATGATTTTCTCCAGGAACAAGCAGGGAGTCAGTCCTCACATATGGGTGACATCTGTGTCAATGGAGCCCTTGCGAAAGCATCTTCCAGAAAGCCTTTCGGAGATGCCACCACGCATGCGTGGTCCACTTCCCGCACAAGGGCGCCATCTTATTCAGTCTCCTTTTTTCTGCAGAGCCTTTCAGGCGTCTGTCTGTTTTCCCCCAGAAAAAGTTGATTTCTTTGTGCCCGAGTGTCATACTCTCCTCTGGTTGTCACTGGTATTATTCCCACCACCCGAGCACATTGCCCTGGTGCCTTTGCACCTTTTTTCTAACTGGCAGCACCGCTGGTCTTCAACCTTGCTGGGATACTGCCCCCCCCCCCTCCCCCCATGGCTTCCAGTGGCTTTAAGAAGTGTGACTGGTGTGCAAAAATCATATCCCTTTTCGATGAACACAACTGCTGCCTATGTTGCTTAGGGCCGGACCACAACCCCATGGCCTGTGGTTTCTGTAAGAAGATGTCTACCAATGCCTTTAACCACCAGCAGCAGCACGATTTATTTATTTATTTAGACGGACTTGTATACCACCTTATCCTGCAATCAAAGTGGTTACATAACATCACAATTGGGTTACATTTAACATTTGGGTGCTTTACAACATTTAACATGAGGGTATTTGACAACATTAATACAACACAATTTGAGGGTTACATTTATCATAATGGTGTCTTGAGTTTAGCTAGGTTGGTTAGATATTGATTTTGCAGGGGAGTTTACGTTGCAATCCCGCTTGGGTGTGGGCTGTTGTGTATCTGGTGGGGACTGTTGTCTATCTGCTCGTAGGTTTCTGTGAAGAGCAGGGTTTTAAGAGCCTTGCGGAAGTCTGTGATATCCTCTAATTCCCTTAGGCACGTTGGGAGGGAGTTCCATAGTGTAGAAGCCATTAATGATGGAGCTCTTCTTGACGTATTTTGCTTAGTCTTGTGATATCCTGAAGGTGTGCTGATCATGTTGTCATAGTTATTCCTTCTTGGTCTATCACTGATGTTTCTTGTTATGATTTCTTGTAGCTTGAGGCTTGAGGCTTGATCCTCACAGCTGGGCTGGCCTTTTCCGACAAAAAAATGTGTTACTTTAAAGGTGTATGAAGACTGGGTTCTGGACACCAGGGTTGTTTTCTATTTTTGACTTCATGATTTCTTGTAGAGCATCTGCTGAAAGATGGTGGTGGATTTTGAAAATGATCATGATTATTTAAAATTTTGCTCTGGCCACCATTGGGAGCCAGTGTAGTTGCTGTAAGATAGGGGTGATGTGTTCTGATCTCGGCGTGTCAGTGATGATGCGTGCTGTGGTGTTTTGCACCATTTGGAGTGGTTGTAAGGTTTGCTGGGGGAGGCCTTGATATAAAGAATTTCTGTAATCAAGCAGAGGTGTAATGAGTGCTTGGCACACTGTGCGGAAGTGGTCCTGATGGAGTAGTGGCTTGATCTTGTGTATGGTCCTCAAACATTGATAGGCTTTGTTTGCGGTTTTGGCGATATGAGATTTCAGGTTCAGAGCTCTATCCAATGTGATGCCCAAGTACCTAACTTCATCTTTGACTATTATGAGTTTGTTTAGAATGCTGATATTCCGTGGCGGAATGAAGGTAGGGTTCCTGGTGACGAACATTGCCTCGGTCTTATCATAGTTGACTGTCAGGTTATTGTCTGTGAGCCAGACATTCATGTCCTCAAGGCATTTAGTCATTGTTGTGTTAAGTGCTAGTAGGTTGATTGGAGCATACACCATGATGTTGTCAGCATATATGTGATAGTGGAGTTTGTGTTGTCTGATGATGTTGCATATGGGTTGGATGTAAATATTAAAGAGCATTGATGACAGGGCAGATCCCTGAGGTATTCCTTGTGTTGCGGGGAACCTCAATGAGTTATTTTGTGCGCATTTGACTTGCTGTGTTCGATCTTCGAGGTACGATGTGAACCATTTCAGAGTGTTCTTGCGCAATCCTATCTGTTGTAGGCACTGTAGCAGTCTAGCCTGGGACACTGTGTCAAAGGCTGCCGATATGTCTATAAATACCAGCAGGAATCCATTCTTTATATTGTCTATACCTCTTATGAGATTGTCAATGAGAGATGTGAGTAGCGTTTCTACATCGTGCCAGGGTTTAAATCCATGCTGATGAATGTCCAGTGGGGCACTCATGTCAATGTGATCCTGCAGTTGATTTTGCACTGTCTTCTCCACTATTTTTGCTAGGAACGGTAAACTGGAGATGGGACGGTATGATTTTGGTTCAGATGGGTTTAGGTTATTGCTTTTAAGTATTGGTCGTTTCATGGCATGCTTGAGGGACTGTGGCATGTGTCCTTGTTGGAGCGAATCTTTGACAATTTTATGAATGTGCTGCGATAGCTGACTTCTTGTGACTTTTATTCAAGCCACTGGGCAAGGGTCTGATGGTGAGGTTGTTGTGTTGAGCCCGTGTATTATGCCCTCTACTTGATATTCTGATGGTATGCTGAAATCCTCCCATGTATATGATAAGTTCTTTCTGGAGTCCCCAGTGCCTCCGAAAGCCAAGGCCCCCTCTGAAGCCATGGACTCCCGTGGCGCCCTTGCGAACCCCGGTCAACACCATGGATATTCAGAAAGGGGGTCTCCCTTGAGGGAATACAAGAAGAAGAAGAAGAAACCCTTGAAGGCAGCATCCCTGGATGGTTCCGGCAGGTCAGGTAAGCCCTGAGCCAGGTCCAACAGTCCACGACGCTCGTCAGAGGGCTTGGAGCAGGAGCGGCCCACCAAGATCGCCCATAAGGAATCACCTGGAGATCGGCCTTGGACCCCCGAGGCCATCCTTGTTGAGGACTTTCCTTTGGGAGAACTGGCTTTGGGCACAAGTTCTTTTGTGCCCGTGCCGATAGCTGTGGAGCCTTCTGGACTGGAAACCTTCTGGACTGGTGATCCTTGAGCACAGCCTGTCTGCCTTCATGGACCAGCAGCGGGCATTGCTGTCCAGCACAGCTGATTCCTCCGCCCAGAGCAACGGGCCCTCGAGGACGTCCCCGGAGCCAGAGCCGATTCTCGAGACCATGCGGCCTCAAGTTGATCCTTGGTCGAAGTCTAGATCAGAGTCCTGTTCAACAGGACCAAGGTCTTCTCTGGTTAACACACATGGCACCAGCCGTGGGGCCTCCGAGGGATGCAGGCAGGGCTCTGGCCCGGAGCACACGAGCCGCCCTTCACTTGCGTCTTTGACTGACTACTCAGAATGGGAGATCGAGGGCAAGGAGTCCCCAGACACCTGTCGCCATCGTGATGTCCCTCAGAATCGCCATCTTCCAAGCCTCAACATTGGTCCCTGCCCGAGGGCATGGCTTTCCTTGACTTTATGTGGGACATGTCAAAGGCCCTAACATTCACAATGGAATCGGAGGAGGACCCTCGGATGGAAGAACTAGAAATTCTCTAATACGAGGTCCCTCCAAGAGAATCGCTCCTGGTACCCATTCTGCCAATCCTGGAATGGCTAATGCTCCATATGTGGGAAACACCTGCTTCGGTGTCCGTCGTGAGCAAGCGGCTTGACTCAGTGTATCAGGTCTGCTGGAGCCCTGGCTTCCAGAAGGCACAGCTGCTGCATATCTCCATGGTGATGGAGTTGGCCATGCGTCGGTTGAAGAGCCAGAAGACGCTCTCCTCGATGCCTCTGGGTAGGGAGGCCCATACCCTAGATGCCCTCAGCAGAAAGTGCTACCAGGGCTCGATGCTCATTGGCCAGATCCAGGCCTACCCAGCTGTACATGGGCATGTACCCGAGAGACATGGCGAAAGAACTCACCACTTTCTCGACTGGTCTCTCCAAGGAACCTCTACAGCGATTCAAGAACCTGGCCAAAGCCGTCCATGAATGCTCCAGATTCATGACTTGAGCTGCCTTATGATGGCTTTGATTCAGCAACTAGAGTAGCTGTGGTGGGCAGTGGTTTCAGGACAAATTGGTCAATGACCCATGCCAAGGGGAAAACCTCTTTGGCAAACCCATGACAGAAAAGACCTCCAAGTAAGAGACAGAGTTCGTGACCAGGATCAGACTCTCCAAAAAGACTGCTACCCCTCCCCGACAGAAGGGCTCGGGTAAGAAGCCTTTTTACCCGAGGAAAGGGGCAGCTTACAAAAACTGCCCACAATTACAGGCCTCACCAGTTCTCCAGCAGGCCAAGGGACGTGGGCAAGGCCTTTGTAAGCAGAATGCTCCCAAGCCGCAGACATTGGCTCCTACCCAGCCTGGGGGAAGTTTTTGACTCCTTGGACATAGCCTCTCTACACCAAGGAGGACAGCAGCCCACAGGGGGATGTCGGATTCACTATGCACACAGGTGGCCAGCCATCACCACCGATTCCTGGGCACTTCAAGTGGTCAAGGAGGGCTACCTCCTCCACCTGGCACAGCCACCTTCCCCTTTCTTTCTGGGAGAGCACCCCACGTCTCCCCTCCATTGGGACCTTCCACTGCAGGAACTTGCAGACCTTCACAAGGACAAAGCAGTGGAACCAGTATCCCAACATCTCAGGGGCAAAGGGTTCTACTCCAGGTATTTCCAAGTGCCAAAACGGACAGAAGGCCTAAGGCCCATTCTGGACCTGCGGAACCTGAACAAAGTTCCCGGTGAGGGAGAAGTTCAAGATGCTCTCCCTTGGAACATTGCTGCCTTACCTCCAGCAGGGAGATTGGCTATGCTCCTTGGATCTGCTTATACTCACATCCTCATTTACCTTGGCCACAGGCAGTATCTTTGCTTCTATGGTGGGGGAGGCCATTACCAGTACAGGGTGCTACCCTTCAGCCTGGCGTCTTCCCCCAGAGTCTTTACCAAATACCTGGCAGTAGTGGCCACCTACCTCTGCCTCCAGGGTGTATTTGCCTTCCCCCTACCTGGATGACTGGCTCATAAAAGGAGGCACAGTGCAGCGGTGCAGCAAGTTACGGCATGCACTATCCACATCCTACCACATCTAGGGTTTGTGATAAACCACCCCAAGTCCCATCTCCTCCTGATACATTGTCTGGAGTTCATAGGGGCAAACCTGGACATCAGTCAGGCAAAGGCCTTCCTCCCCATGGACCATCTCAGGACACTAGTCTCAGACATACAACACTGTCCCTCGGTGTCGGCTTGGCTCCTGCTGTGCCTACTCGGGCATGTGGCCTCCGTGGTCCATGTCACCACAGACGCCCATCTGCACATAAGGGTCGCTCAGTGGTGCCTTCAAGACCAGTGGACATAGGCCATGGGTCGACTCCAAGACAGGGTCTCAGTGACCCACCAGTTGGCAGAATCTGTGACTTGGTGGCAAAATCCGCAACACCTTCAAGCAGGGATGCCCTTCCAAACTCAAAGTCCCTGAAGGGTTCCTCACAACAGATGCATCCCTGCTGGGATGGGGAGCCCACTGTGAGGAACTTCGCACCCAGGGAAGCTGGTCACAAGCTGAGGGCAACCAGCAAATCAACCTTTTGGAGCTTCGGGTAATATATGTAGCCCTCTGAGCTTTTTGCCACCACCTGTGGCACCAGTCAGTGCTAATCCAAACAGACAATCAAGTGGCAATGTTCTACATGAACAATCCGGGGGGGAAGGGGCACAGGGTCTCGCACCCTCTGCTGCAAAGCAATGACTGCTGCTATGCGATTCATCAAAGAATACTCCTGCGGGGCTGTATACCTACCAGGCCAGGACAACACCCTGGCGGACAAACTGAGCAGGGTCCTCCAACCGCATGAATGGCAGCTGGGCCCCAGAGTAGCCATCTGGCTCTTCCAACTCTGGGGCACCCCATAGGTGGAACGTTTCGCCAACCTGGACAACCATCAGTTGACCGTTTCTGCTCACATCAGCCTCACCCATCCCAGGTGGCAGCAGATGTGTTTCTCATTTCGTGGTCGGAATGAGAAACACATGTACACCTTCCCACCCACGCTGTTGATTGCCAAGACCATCCTCAAGGCTCTTTGCGACAAAGTGTCACTGATCCTGGTGGCCCAGGCAGCCGTGGTTCCTGCTCCTCCTCCGATTTTTAGTGGAGGCTCCCCAAGGCTCTTGTCTCAGGAGGAGGGCTTTCTTCTGAACCCCAACCTGGGGTCCCTATCACTGATGGCATGGCTGCTGAAAGGGTAACTTATCCCCTTTCAACCTCTCAGGAGAAGTGGAAGAGATCCTGCTGGCCTCCCCCAAAACCTCACCAGGAGGGCTTACGCCTTCAGATGGCGCAGATTCTCTGTGTGGTGCATGGAGCAACCTGTAAACCCATTCTCCTGCCCGGTGCAAATGGTGCTACAGTACCTTCTTCATCTCTCCTAATCTGGGCTCAAATCAAACTCGGGGTACATCTCAGTGCCCTAGCGGTGCACCACCACCCGGTTAAAGGCAAGTCCCTCTCAGTCCAGCCTCTGGTGACCTGCTTCCTGAGAGGACTCCTGCTGTCCAAACCCTCCGTCCGCTCTCTGGCGGCAGAGTGGGAACTCAACATAGTGTTTGTGCAGCTCACCCGCCCGCCATTTGAGCCACTGGCTTCTTGCCACCTGAGGTACCTCTTGTAGAAGGTCGTGCTCCTGGTGGTGCTCACCTCCACTCGCAGGGTCAGCGAACTCCAAGCCCTAATGGCAGAGGTGTCATATACCAGATTCTACAAGATCAGGGTCGTGCTGTGCACACACCCCAAATTCCTTCCGAAGGTAGTATCTTCTTTTCACCTCAACCAGGAGGTGTTGCTACCCACCTTCTTCCCAAGGGCTCACTCCATCAGGGTGGAGACTGTCCTTCACACCTTGGACTGTAAAAGGGCCCTGTCCTTCTACATTCAACGTACGCAGGACCACCACCAACTTTTCGACTTTTTTTTCACTACGACCCCAGTTGACTAGGGGAAGCAGTGACCAAGCGAACACTGTCCACCTGGGTGGCAGACTGCATTGCCCTTGCCCTTGCCTAAGAGCAGGCTGGGCTCACGCTGGATGGCCGGATCATGGCACATAATGTCAGGGCCATGGCAGCCTCTGTCGCAAATCTGTGCTCCGTCCCCATGTTGGACATCTGCTGGGACACCATCTGGTCTTCAGTCCACACATTCACAGTTCATTACTACCTGGAGAGGGAGTGCCAATGGGACAGCGCCTTCAACCAGGCCATGCTTATTAATCTTTTCGGGGTATAGGCAGCTCCTACCCTCCGACCCTTCTGTGTTCAGACCCTGCCGTGGTTCCATCGGACACAAGGGTCCTACTGTAGTCTGTTCTGCGGACTCAATTGCTACTGCTCACAGCTCCCCTTGAGAGTGACCGTGGTTTTTCCCTAGCGTAGCTACTCACCTGTAACAGATGTTCTCTAGGGACTGCAGGAATCAGTCCCCACAATCCTCCCTCCTCCCCTTGGATTTGCTTTTCTTACCGTATTTTATTTTTGTGGTCTTTTAGCTATGTCATCTGACTGAGCAAGATGGCACCCTTGGGTGGGAAGGGGACCACGCATGCGTGGTGGCATCTTCCAAAGTCTTTCTTTGAAAGTTGGGGAGATGCTTCCGTGAGGGATCCAATAGCACTGATGTCACCCATATGTGAGGACTGATTCCTGCTGTCACTTGAGTAACTACATTTTCTCTGGGGCTTTCTTCCTTGAATGCAGAACAGAAATACTTGTTGAGCATTTCCTTTTTTCTTCTTCCATACATTGATCCTACATACATTTCAGTCTTATAGTTCTACTTCTGTACTTGGTATTTTCCCATACATAGCCGATAGGTTTATAACCTGCCTGCTTTATGTGGTAGTGAAACAAAGGATGCTTCTCATTCAAACAGTATTGATAGAAAACAGAGATGCAAAAATGCCATCCTGGAATTGTAGACATCTGGAGAGTGAAGGTAGGGGGAAACTATTGCAGGAAGAAACAGTAAGTTGTTAAAGCTGGAACAGATTTTGGAGAATATATTGACAACGTCTCGCTGCAGAATAAAATATACAGCGAGACGCATGTTTTACACTGGATAGCAGGATCCACAGCTATGACAATGATGGCCTACCCACACCATATCATAATAACTTTGTTGTAAGAGAGTAAAATATATGATGATGAAAAGAAGTATTAAGGTCATCACTGACAGATGGGTACCCTCTGAGTGAGAGGAACCACAAGAAAGTTCACATTTTGGATGATCAGTAGACAATTTGGAAGTAATTTTATCAGCCTTTTTAGTGTTGAAAATGTTGATCTACATGCATAAAAGTCCTCTGATAAAATTAGGTAATGCCTAAAAATGCCTATGGTACAAGTAGGCATGTATTTGTAGAGTAGGGGCTCATGCGAGGCGTTTGGGTGGAGCATAGGCAGAGTCTTTACATTTGCATTTTATAGTGCACTTTGTGTTAACATTTATGCCTGCTCAGGGCAGGTGTTAAAATGTCTGCATCTGTAATTTTAGGTGTGATTTTTGCATAATTTATTATAGTAATTTATAAAGACACATAGGTACCTATATGGCTTTATAAAATTGGCAAAAAATAGGCACCTTCCTGCCCTGTTAAACTAGGTGACCTTTTTAGATCTACTCCACAAAATAAGTATGGTTCTAATCCCAGAATTTCATGATGTTAAGTGCTGTTGAGTCTGTGTCGACTCATGGCGACCGGATAGTTTGTCCTAAACTGTGTTCGGTCTTCAGTCAGGCGGCTCATTGTTGACAGTGGCCGTTTTTGCTTTTTCACCTTTTTTTGGGCTTTCTCACTTTCTTCCAACACAACCTTCTTGATGTCATTCCATAACTTGTCTGGAGCTCTGTCATTTGTATCTAAAGCAACAAATCGATTTTGCAGGGAATCTTTAAATTCCAGTGGTATATTTTCAAGGTCTCATTTTGCTAAATTCATGAGTGGCTTGCTCTTTTTCAACTTTAGCTTGAGTACTAGTAGTTGGTGATCTGTACTACAGTCAGCTCCAGGTTTTGTCTTTGTTGATGTTATAGAGATTTTTCATCGTTGACTTCCACAGATGTAGTCAATTTGATTTTTGTACAATCCATTCGGTGAAGTTCATGTGTACAGTCGCCGCTTGTGTTGCTGAAAGAAGGTTTTTTGAGAGAAATAGATCATTGGTCTTGCAGAATTCTATTAGTCTTTCTCCATCTTCATTTTTGTTGCCAAGTCCATATTTTTCAATCACTTTGTCGCCTTTTTTGTTGCCAACTTTTGTGTTCTAGTCACCCATGACTATCGGGATATTCTGTTTGCATGTTCTGTCAATTTCAGCTTGTACTTGTTCATAGAACTCATCAACGTTGTCCTCTTCTGCAGCTGTTGTTGAGGATTATACTTGAATTATAGTTGAGTTGATGGACATTCCTCATCGAAGGATAGAAATTAAGCGTTCACTGATTGCATTATATTTCATTACAGTTCCTGCAGGTTTCTAGACTATGCTAAACCCCCAAAGTAAGGTAGAGTACACATTTTTGGAATGTTGAGCTTCTGAACCATTATCCTGAAATTTATCATCTCTGCCAATCTCTCCATTGCATCCAGCTCAGTGTTATTTTTTAGTTAAATGGAAATTTCTATAACTAAAATAAAATAAATTAAAATCTGCCTGTTTAATGTTCAGTGGTTCTACTAACATTAGCAATGCTTTCTGATAAATATCAGTTTGCTCTGCAGTCTCAGATTTGTTAACTCTGATATCCGTAATGCATCTTGACTAGGATTGCCAACTTTTTCACAGAGAAAAACCTGTCACCTGTGGCTAATCATGCTCTGCCTTTTGCCCTGCATTATGGGAGTCTCATGGGAGGTGGATCTAGGTTGGGGTCTTGAGTGCGGAGGGAATCTTGGGGGGCAAAGGGGGTCCAGGGGGGAGGATTGAGCATATATATTAAATGACTATTCCGGGGATGGGGAGTTGCTAGATCAGAGGGGGTTACAATCATGGGGTGTGATCTGTTGTATGAGGGGATGCTTGTGATGGGGGAATGATCAAGGTGGGTCTTGGAGGGGTTGTACCAAGGAGTGGAGGTAAGTAATCCTTGGGCACCAAATGCCAGTTAAGGTACAGTAAGTACAAACTTACCACACTTTAGCAA
The DNA here is from genome assembly GCA_033557465.1 of Ichthyophis bannanicus. Lineage (NCBI taxonomy): Eukaryota > Metazoa > Chordata > Amphibia > Gymnophiona > Ichthyophiidae > Ichthyophis > Ichthyophis bannanicus. The sequence continues at coordinate 1,336,193,759 of CM066032.1, read as the reverse complement.
ACATGCTTCCTTAAGTATTCCTCAGGAATGTGAACAGATAAATTCTTTTGTGTAATATAGTAAGGTTCAACAAATGACTGGACCCTTTTCTAAAAATAAACACTATGTGAATGTATTGAAATGTGCACCACTTTTTATATAAGCCAACATCTCTGCCCATGGATCACCCATGAGATATTGAAATGTCCCTTTGATGTGATGTGGCACTGACTTTCTCTTGACATGCTAAGTTTGTGCATGTTTCTTACAATTACATCTCACACAGATGTGTTATTCTTTGTGAAAAATAAGAGGTTACCATAGTTGGAAGGCAAATACTATACTTGAAGAGTGACTTGTTGTGGAGGCAAGATAGTTTTAAGTGCCTATTTTCCTGCAATGGATAGTGACTTTGGGCCTTTCTCAAATGTATAGCTGTTGGCCTATGAGTTAATCTTCTCTCCCAAAACATTGAAATGTGCTGGAGGCCATATATGATGGATGGACCTCTGGTGAGAGCCAAATAGGAAAGTGTAGTAAAAGGTTGATTTGATAGGCATTTATCCACGCCTTTTCTACCCAATTTGCTTTTTTTTTCCTATTTATTGATCATATTAAAAATAATATTTTCACCGGAAAAATTATTACAACAATTTATAAATAATGAGGAGACAAAACAGAAGAAGATAAACACAATCATGATTAGCTGTAGTTCTGTTCTGAGGATCAAGCATTCAATTTTAGGGGAATATTTAGCTTTGGTGTCACATGGGAACTGTGCTTCTTAAGTTTTGTTTGTTTCTGGGTTATTGCATTTGTAATATATATCTTGGGTCTTATTTTGTATATCTGGTTTTGTTGCAGCCACTATAATGGCATTGTTTATTTCTATGCTATTGCACATAAAATTTTATGTCCATTCTGTCTTTTAATTTGTAGCCTTTGTTGTTGTTAAGTTGCTTGCTCATTTTATCGGAAAGTTAGGGACTTTAGGGTTGTACTACGTCTAAGGAAAGCAAATTACAAATATAACGTAACATAACTCTGTTATATAGGAAAATAAATTCCTTGCTTGAGTCAGGAGTGGTTCAAAGGACTGGAGAGAGGCACATGTGGTCCCTTTACACAAAAGCGAAAGTAAGGATGTGGTTGAAAACTACAGGCCGGTTAGTTCAACTTCGGTGGTAAGTAAATTATTGGAAGCGCTGCTGAAAGAGAAAACAGTGAGGTTTCTGGAGTCCAGCAGATTACAGGATCTGAGACAGCATGGATTCACCAGAGGCAGGTCTTCTCATACAAATCTGATTGATTTCTTTGACTGGTTGACCAGGAAGTTGGACCGAGGAAGAGCCCTAGATGTGGTGTATTTAGATTTCAGCAAAGCTTTTGACACCGTTCCTCACAGGTGACTTATAAACAAACTGAGCACCCTAGGGATGGACCCTAAAGTTACTGTTTGGGTTAGATGGTTGAGTGGGAGGCGACAATGGGTACAGGTAAATGGAGCTCACTCTGAGGAGGAGGTTACCAGTGGTGTGCCACAGGGATCTGTCCTTGGTCCAATTCTTTTTAACGTCTTTGTTAGTAATATAGTTAGTGGAAGGGCTGTCAGGTAAGGTTTGCCTGTTTAAGGATGATACCAAAATCTGCAATAGAGTAGACACCCAGGAAGGTATAGATAACATGAGGGGGGATCTAGCTAAGCTTGAAGAATGGCTTATAATTTGGCAGCTGAGATTTGAGATTTAATTTTAAAAAATGCAAGGTCATGCATTTGGGCTGCAGCAATCCAAGGGAGCAGTATAGTATAGGGGGTGAAGTACTTTTGTGCACTAAAGAAGAGCGGGACCTAGGTGTGATTGTGTCTAATGATCTTAAAATAGCTAAACAGGTAGAAAATGTGATGACAAAAGCTAGAAGGATGCTTGGATGCATAGGGAGAGGAATGGCCAGAAGAAGAAAGGAGGTAATAATGCCTCTGTATAAGTCTTTGGTGAGACCTCATTTGGAGTATTGTGTGGAATTCTGGAGACCGCACCTTCAAAAGGATATAAACAGGCTGGAGTCAGTACAGAGGATGGCTACTAAAATGGCTAGTGGTCTTCATTATAAAGCATAAGAGGACAGACGTATGGATCTTAATATGTACACCTTAGAGAAAAGGCAGAATAGAGGTGATGTGATTGAGATGTTTAAATACCTCCGTGGCATAAATGCACAGGAGGAGAGTCTCTTTTGATTGAAAGCAAGCTCTGCTACTAGGGGACATGGGATGAGGGTGAAAGGGGATAGATTCAGGAGTGATATGCGGAAATATTTCTTTATGGAAAGAGTGGTAGATCCGTGGAATAGTCTTCCAGTGGAGGTGGTAGAGATGAGGACAGTATCTGAATTCAAAGAAGTATGGGACAAACACAGAGGATCTCTAAAGGAAAAAAGGAGAATGCTGTAGTGGTTGATATGGAAGGACAGACTAGATAGGCCATGTGGTCTTTTTCTGTGGTCATGTTTCTATGTTTCTAAATTATGTAAAACCTTCAAGCCTAGAAAACTGGAGGAAATTCAGCAGGAGAAATCCTATTAGGAAAGCAATTAAGACATAATTAAACAGAGCATCTCTAAAGGAAAAAAGGGGCTATTGTAGTAGTTGATGTGGAAGGGCACACTAGATAGGCCATGTGATCTTTTCTGCCGTCATGTTTCTATGTTTGAAATACAATAGTGCAAACACGCAGTCATTTTAAATGTAATAAGCGAATGCCATTATCGTGCTATAGTGACCATCAAAGCTGATTTATAAAGGAGAATGAAATAGTGTTAGCAGCAGATGGAATTCTGGGCCTGCAGCGAATCCTTAAGATAGCAGACATTTGTGTCCAGGTTCAGAACATAAGTCTTTATTCTAAAAACGGGTAAACAAAAGCAATGCCTGGCTTACTTTTGTGGGCTTCAAACAGCATAACATCAAGTTCTAACATAAAACTGCACAAGTATGTTCTGCAGACCTCTCTCCGCCTCCTCCTCCTCCTCCTGGCTTGGGCTTTTCCCTTTTGAACTTCAGCTGGGTGCTTGGTTAAGGTGAGCTGCTTCACAGAGAGATCATCTCAAGATTGGGGGGGTGGGGGGAGGAAGGGGTGGTGGTGGTGTGGAATGGAGCGCTAGAAAGCTTGGGCCTGATATTCAGCGGTGGTGGCTAGTGCTGCTGAAGTGGCTAGTGTCACTGCTGAACTTTAAACATCGATATTCAATGCTGGGACCATATCTAGGCCCCAGCATTGAATATCTGGGTTGCCCGGATTGCATGAAGCTAATGGGCAGCAGCAATATTTAGCGGCTGCCTGATTAGCTTCCGTGGTGAAAATTAGGCCACCCTTTCTGCGCCTGACTTTTGCCGCTTTGAGATAACCAGGCAGCAGCTCAATATCACCACTGCCCTGTTATTGCCGTGTCACACCGAAGCTAACCTGTTAGCATCAGAGTGAGCAGCGGCAGCATCTGTAGATATTCACTGGCACTAGCCATGTTACTGCTGCTTAATATCCTGGCTAGAGGGATTAACATGATTAGCAGGTTTGCTGTGTTCATCCCTTTGAATATCAAGCCCCTTAACTTTTTTTTTTTTTTTTTTAACTTCAAAAATTTTATTATTTTTCTACCAACATCAACAATTCTTAAGCACAAAACCAAGCAACAGAATCTTCCCTTTCCCCTTTCCCACCTCACCCCTTGCCCATTAACATGAAATCCTTAGAGTCCAGATACAGAAAAGTTAGCAGAAGAAAATCACCCTCTGAACCCCAGATTCCACACTGAATCAAACAACCCGCCCTCTAAGCTGCAACCACCGTCACGTACATTTCCACTGGTGCTGGACATTTTCACCCCATCCCATCCTGAGAACCGTTTAATGTATGCATCGAATATAGTTTAGAGAGTCGTCGAATGAACCCACCCACCCATCCCATGCAGGCCCAGCCTATTCCTATTCCCTGCTATTTTACAATGCATCGCGACTGTGCCTACAGGGAGTCCCTCGGCTCCCTTATGCACAGAAAATAAGCTGGGCTCCTAGGCAGAGAGGTACCTAGGATCTCTGGTGCATTGGCTATCACCTTCTCCCTGTAGTGCTGCACTTTAGGACAGTCCCACCACATGTGGAATAACATCCCTTTGCCTCCACACCTTTGCCAGCACTGGTCAGACCTGAGTATACTTGCTTTACAAGCCTCTGTGGAGTTAAGTACCATTTGTAGAGGAGCTTTATAGCCGTTCTCCACCAGGTTAGAGGCTACTGAAAGCCCAGCTATACTTTTAATAATGTCATCCCACTTAGTATCCTCCCAACATTCCCCTAAATCTTGCTCCCACTTGATCATATGCCCCTGCTTCCCTGCCTCTCCAGTAGTCAAGCCCCTATAGAAATCAGAAAGTAACCGCTTACTTCCCAGTGTTCCCATGCACAGGACCTCAAACCAGGATCGCTCCCAGGCCAGGTCCTGTAATACCCCTTTCTTCCCCAGAAAATGACGGAGTTGAAGATAGCTTAATAGTATCTCTCCTCTAAGCCATACCCTGCTTGTCACTTAACAAAGAGCTTAACTCTTTCCCAATGGATCATCAGTCCAAGTTGCATAATTCCCCTCCTGGCCAAGTGTTTCAGGCTTTGGTGCCCAGACCAAAGCAGGCGGCAAAGGGCATCAACCCTGACACCGTTTTCCCTGCTAAAGGTTTTCACTTATACTGAGCCACATGAACATAGTGTGTCTCACATATGGATTACTTTCCCCCCTGCCTTTGTTTGCCCCACATCAAAGACTCCAAGGGAGCCCCCAGAGGCAAAACCCCCTCCAACACCACCCATTGCTTATCCTGCTCCTGTACCCATGAATATACCCCCTTAAGTTGGGCTGCCACTTAATATGACTAAATCCGGCAAGCCGAGTCCATCATTGCTCTTTGAGCACTGCAGCACCCTCCATGCCACCCTAGGTGCTCTCCCATTCCAGATAAATCTGTCTATCTTCTTTTGGAGAACCCACAGCACCCTCACCAGCACTTCAACAGGGAGAAACCTGGAAGAGAGATAGAAAACGGAGCTGGAGCATTATCTTTATAGTCTCTATCCTAACCAGCCATTATAGATGGCTCTGTCCCCACTGATGAAGCAGACTGCCCATCTCCCCCAGCAGACTTCAATAACTCAAGTCATACAGCTGCAAGAAATTTAAGTCTAGCCAGACTCCTAAATACTAGATCTCCCCTCTTGTCCACTGGAATGGGAGGGTATACTGTAATCTGCCCCGAAGCCCCACCGGAACTGTTAGGTTCAGGATATCAGACTTACTCCAGTTAAGACTAAAGCCTGACAACCTCCCATTTTCCCAAAGCTCCCACATTATTAAAGTCAAAGAGATCTGCGGTCTCTCTACTGCCAAAATTACATAGTCAGCAAACAGGGATAACTGATAATCCCGATCCCTCACCTTGATCTCTCTAATGTCTTGACTCATCTGTATGCGGGCCACTTAGGGGTTCTAAGGTGAGCACAAAGAGTAAGGGGGAGAGGGGACAAACCTGCTGCGTACCCCTTTTGTATCGGGGAAAACTATGAATTCCCCCCATTCACATTAACATATGTTTGTGGTTTGGTGTACAGGGCATTTATCCACCCCTGAAAGGCCTCCCCAAAACCCATTTTCCCCAACACCCTCTGCATGAAGGCCCACGACACGTAGTCAAATGCTTTCTCAGCATCCAGGGAGAACAAAAGAGCAGGTTCCTGCCATTGCTTAGCAGCCCAGATAAGGTTGAGAAGTTTTTGCACATTATCCAGAACTTGCATACCAGGCAAGTTCTGGTTAATGATCTCATATGTCCCCACTAGTCCCGAAATTACTTTATTCGGCTGGGTGACCAGCAATTTTGCTAGCAACTTTACATCTAGATTAAGCAGGGAGATGGGGCAATTGGAGGCACGCGCCTGCAGATTCTTACCCTCTTTGGGGATCAAGGAGATCTCTGCCCAACCCATTGTCTTAGCCAGCGGCGCTCCCTCGCTGAGCAGATTGAAGAGTTTCCCCAGTGGAGTTAGCAAGAGTTCCCCAAAGCACCTATAGAATCTGGCAGTTAGCCTGTCCAGAACCGACGCCTTAACAAGTTTGACTGCTTTAATTGCTCCCCGAATTTAATCAGGGCCGTTCTCCTGATCCTACTCTGTGGTTACTCCTGACATCAGTTTGGACAATGGGACCGAATCGAGATAAGAACAAGGTCTTCTGCGGTGGCCTGTATATGCTTCTGAAGGAAGGAGCAAAAGCACCTCTCATCTCCTCTCCCTGCCTATGCAGCATACCACGCTGGTCCTACCCTCCTGGAATCTATAAGCACAGCCAGTGTTGCTTCAGTTAAAAACAGAAAAATGACGACAGAAAAAGGCCACATGGCCTATCTAGTCTTTCCTTCCATATCAACAACTACAACAGTCCTCTTTTTTCCTTTAGAGATCCTATGTGTTTGTCCCATGCTTTTTTGAATTCAGATACTGTCCTTATCTCTACCACCCCCACTGGGAGACTATTCCACTGATCCACCAATCTTTCCGTAAAGAAATATTTCTGCATATCACTCCTGAATATATCCCCTTTCACCCTCATCCCATGTCCCCTCATAGCAGAACTTGCTTTCAATCAAAAGAGGCTATTATTATGTATTTTGGCAGTAGATGTAATTTGGCAGTAGAGAGACCGCAGATCATATCATCTCTATTCCGCCTTTCCTCTAAGGTGTACATATTAAGATCCTTACGTCTGTCCTCATATGCTTTATAATGAAGACCACTAACCATTTTAGTAGCCATCCTCTGTACTGACTCCATCCTGTTTATATTCTTTCGAAGGTGTGGTCTCCAGAATTGCACACAATACTCCAAATGAGATCGCACCAAAGACTTATACAGAGGCACTATCACCTCCTTTTTTCTGCTAGCCATTTCTCTCCCTATTCACCCAAGCATTCTCCTAGCTTTTGCTGTCACCTTTTCTACCTGTTTAGCTACTTTAAGATCATCAGACACAACCACACCAAGGTCCCGCTCTTCTTTAGTGGACAAAAGTACTTCACCCCCTATACTATATTGCTCCCTTGGATTGCTGCAGCCCAAATGCATGACCTTGCATTTTTTAACATTAAATCCCAGCTGCCAAATTCTAGACCATTCTTCAAGCTTAGCTAGATCCCTCCTCATGTTATCTACACCTTCCTGGGTATCTACTCTATTGCAGATTTTGGTATCATCCGCAAAGAGGCAAACCTTACCCGACAGCCCTTCCGCTATGTCACTAACAAAGATGTTAAAAAGAATCGGACCAAGGACAGATGCCTGAGGCACACCACTGGTAACTTCCTTCTTCTCAGAGTGAGCTCCATTTACCTGTACCCTTTGTCGCTTCCCACTCAACCAATTTCTAACCCAGCTAAGAACCAGCCAGCCTTACTGCCCTCCTGAAGGCTTCCTGCCTCAGAAGCCGCATTCTGTATCGAATCTCCTCCACCTCAAGTGCATTAATTTGAGCCCATATTGCTAACACCTGTGTCCAGACAAACCCTCCCAAGCCGGCCCCATCTCTTTCCTCCAACCCTGCAATTCTGAGTGGAGCCGGAAGAGCCGAGCACTCTTCTCCCATTTAAGTCTTGCCATACCATTTAACCAAAACCCCACGCAGGGTGGCCTTAAAACTAGCCTAGACCATACCCCACCCCACCTCCATTATCATTAAGATCAAAATATTCTTTAATTAATCCTCCAACTTCTTCCTGCATGCGTGCGCCTTCCAGCAAGGCTTCATTACATTTCCAGAATTACCTCCCTCCCTTTACTATCCACCTATAGAACTGTATGAGCTTCCACTGGGGCATTATCAGACCAGAAGATCACATCCATGTCAGCCCCCTTAAGCTGCCCTGCAAGTTCTTTACCCACCCAGAGCATGCCAATCCTAGAACAGGAACCGTACGCATGAGAAAAATAGGAAAATTTCCTCGTCGCCGGATATAAGAACTGCCACGCGTCCACCACATCCTGACCTCTCATGAAGTTCTTGAACCTTGTCCTATCTATCCGTCTACCCTCCCCTGTCCTCATACTATCCCTACCCAGGTCCCAGGTCATATTAAAATCACCCCTAAAAATCACAAGGCCCTCCCCCAACATGGCCAGTCGCTTCCCCAGTTCAGCACAGAAGTCACCTTGGGCACCTGTGGGGACATAAATACATGTCAAATTAAACCGTTCTTACTCTATTTGGACCCTCATGAGCAGATACCTGCCCTGCTTGCCACGGATGACCTTCTCCACAGTGGCTTTAAGGTTGGCATCCAGAAAGATAGCCCTCTCCCTTCTTCCGCTGTACTGTATTCAATGCATAGAAACGTGTTGGATAATTTAGGGATAAAATGGGGCATTCAGCCCTCTAACATTGAGGGTCATGACCTTCAGCTCGTTAGCCATGGATCCCCACCCTCTACCATCTAGCTACCTGCAGCTCCTGCTCACCCCACTCTCCCCCCCCCCCCCCCACACCTTCCATGTCACTCCAACCACTCACTTTTCCAGCCTCAAAAAGCACGGGCTGCCACCGCTGGTGCAAAATGGCTGTCCCTGCATGCTTCTCCCCCATCGTCCCCCCCTTCCCAATCCCCTTCTTCCTCTTTCCCCCTACCGACCTCCCTACCTCACCAACATCCACCTCGCAGACTTCCCCTCTATCCACTCCCTTAGCACTCACTCACTCACCTGTCCTCCCCTGCCCAACCTCACACCACACCCAACCCACACATGCTCACATTCCCAGATGCACATTGACACATTCTTTACCCCCACATCTACGACCCTACAAATCCAACAGAACAACTTTTAGCTATCCCACAGTTAAGTAAAGGACACACTGCCCACCCATCCTCTCTGCCTGACTCCTTGGGCCAAAGGCCTCCCCAATGAAAAGTCCCAACTCAAGTCCAGAGGGCCTCCGATGAAAAAAGTGCTGTCATGTCCCAGGGATTGCCATGACCACTAGTCCTGCTCGCTACCATTGTCCTCTCCACTGAGTCTGGTCCTGCTCCATCATCTCTCTCCCTGTACTGTCTCCGCAGCCTCTGCCGGCTGTATGATACCCTCTGCCCCCGGGGCCGCTCAGATCTCAGCACAGGGCCCCCTCCAGCCTCCAGAGTTAGTCCCATCACGCCAGAAGTTTTGTAGCAAATGTACTGCCTTCTTCCGAGAGCAGACACGGTGACGTTTCCTTTGCACTGTAAAAATCAATCCGAAAGGAAATGTCCACCCATAGCGGATATTTTCCTCCCTCAGTCGAACCAGAACATCTCTCATGCAGTGCCTTTTTTGCAGGGCCATTTGGGCCAGATCAGCATAAACCTCTATTGTGTTGGCCTTCCAGACCTAGAGGGCTGCTAACCCTAACCCGGGCAACCACCTTTTTTCCTTCATTTTAAAGTTCTGAAAACAGGCAATTATGTCGTTGGGTTTATTTTGGAAGCTCGCTGGGCCAGCCATCTGATGCGCCCGGACTATGCGCAAGTCCCAGTCTCCCACATTGTACCCTGCCTGTGTAAAAAGAGCTTCTGCAATTTTTTGGACCGCCGTCTTGCAATCCGCAAACTCCTTTGACTCTGGCACTCCACGGAAGCGTAGGTTATTCCAGTTGGACCTGTTCCCAAGGTCCTCCACCTTTTCTTCCAGCTCTGCCCACCATTGTTCCAGCCCTTGGAGTTTCTGGCTCAAGCTTTAAAATCTCTCATGGTGTTCATCCAGTCTCTCCTCTGTCTCCTTGACTCGCCTTCCAGCTCTCCCATGTCATGCCAGAGATCATCTATGCATCCCTTCACTTCCTCTCTCACATGGGACAGGTCAGTTTTTAATTCTTGCAACCATACATGTATCTCATCCTGGAATACAGCCGTGCCCTTGGGTCTTTTCCCCCAGTCAGCACTCGTCCTCTCTGAACCAGCATTCTCCTCACCTTGAAGACTACGCTGGTTTCCTGCTCCAATTCACATGCCTCCCGCCGCCATTTTCTCCGGCAGCTTTTTGTGATTTGGGGCAGCCCCCATGTAGGCAAAATCCTTGAGTTCAATTTTTCTGCCCTTCGTTGCCATCTCCCACTGCTTAGTGATTTCAGGCACTTCAAAGGGGCAATTGCGAAAGGTCTGTGTGGGCTCATGGTGACATCAGCAGCCTCCTCCCAGGTTCCTTATTTTTAAGAATGTTTTAATAGTTCAAATTTAAAACTAGAAACAAATCTATGACAATGATATTTTAATGGACTTTTTCCCCCTGTTCTGTATGACTTTAGAAATATTAGTGTGGGCATGAACAGGGGTGGAGTTTGGGTGGAGCAATGGGTTTAGGCATAAGTGCTCCTGCCTTGTTTAACGTCCTGCTAGATCAGCCCAGATGAGTGGATTATGCTCCCGTGCCAGAAGGTGGAGGCAGATCATCTTTGTGATGTTATCAGAAGGAATAATTACTGGTGCAGCACTGAGAAAAGCCAGTAACTGTCTGCCTCCAGCATGTGGCAAGGTCTGTGGACTGATTCAGCAGTTCAGATAGGCCTGACTCTCCTGACCCACACTGTGGTGCAGTGGTCAGTGAGACTGAGCCCTGAACAGCCCAGTGGTGACAGCTGCCCCATTCTATGTAGCACTACTTCCCATGAGTTACTAGCACTCATTGGGCCGAGAAGAAGCAAGAGGACCCAATGGAGGGCCCCTAAAGGGACCGGTAAGTTCGACCCAGGCTCCCTTCCCTCTTGCTCTCTCTTATCTTCATCCGGCCAGATTTCAGTTGAAGATGCCTATAGGCAACTAGGCAGACCTCCTCTGCTCCCCCCCTCCCTGGCGAGATCATCTCCTCACCTTGTAAACGGTCCTACACAGCAGTGGCAGCAAAACACACAAGTTCTCTGGCTCTGGGCTTGTGATGCTCTGCCCCATCTGCTTGCATAGACTTCCTATTACCATGGAAGCCCATGCAAACTGAGGAGGCGGTGCAGGCCCAGTACCAGAGGGTTTTGAAGGCTCCTTGCTGAGTTTTGCTGCCACTTCTGCTCAAGATCACCGGTCTAAATTAAACATGCAGGTAGAAGCAACACTCTGGCGCATATCAAAATTTGGTGCCAGAGGTAATTGCCTTTGTCGCCTATGCCGAAATCCGGGCATGATCTGCATGCAACTATTTTTTCTCTAACTTTTTTCTATTTTTAAATTTTGCCATTGGGCACTATTTGGCTCTTTTGTCTGCCCAAAAAACAGACTTTAAAAAAAAATAGATGGATCTGAGGAGTGAGGAGTAGCCTAGTATTAGGGCAGCAGCCTGGAACCAGAAAAACCAGGTCTCAAAAACCACTGATGCTCCTTGTGGTCTTGGGCAAGTCACTTAACCCTCCATTGTCTCAGGTACAAACTTAGATTGTAAGTCCTCTGGGGACAGGGAAATACCTACAGTCAGGGCCATACTAAGGACTGTGCAAGCAGTTTAGCTGCACAGGGTGCAAATACAGAAGGGAGTGCTAATGTCATTGGGCTTCCGGGAAGCTCAAAAAGAGTGCATTATTGGACATGGTTGAGTGGAGGGGTGCTTTCCATATTCGTTAGCCATACAAGGCGCATTTCTAGCTTGATAAGTCCTGCCTACAGTATCTGATTGTAACTCGCCTTGAACTACTACTGGAAAGATGTGAGCTATATACTAATAAATAAATAAATAAATAAATAAATAAAATTAGGCTATCTCTGGCAGTGAGGTCTCCTGGACCTCTGTAGGCATTCTGGAAAGCCCAGATTAGGTTTCCCTTGTCAGACTTTCAGGCGCTGGGACTCCCAATCAGGGTTCCTTTTTCACCATGATCTGCCTTGTTTGTTTTGTCTTTTTATTTTTTTTTTGACAGCTTGCACTGTATTTTTTTCTCAGTGAGCATTTTTTGTGTTTTTTCTTAGTCTTTTTCTTTGTGGATTTTTCCTGATAACTGACTGGAGTTGGGCAAGCATGCTAGCTGCCTGCTGCTGTCCCTCTTATGTCATGCATAGGGTCAGATCTGTGTGGGCTCCTTTTGTCCCCATTGTGTTGATGTAAGGGGCCCAAAGTTTCCAGTATCTTCTGGACTTCCCACTGGGAATCCGAGAACCAGTGACGATTCTGGGGCAGCCTCCTTTGCACCTGCTTCATCCATGGGGCAGGCATTGCTTTCAGAGGGCATCATCTGTGCTTCATGGAGGGCCGAGGAGGCTTGAGGCTCATGCCAGCGAGCTTCTGTGGGCTTCTTGGGGTTACAGGGGACATGTCTGCTAGCTTTGAACAGGGACTGCTGAAAAAGCTCTCGTGAGCCTTTTTTAGCTGCTTCGCAACCCCTTTGCCGGGATCTGGGGCGCTAACCTCCCTTACCATGGAATCTGGGCCATCATGTAGCTTTGCCATAGCCACTGAGGGGTCTAAGCACCCCTGTCTTGCACATTTGCCCAGGTGCTCCTCTGGGAGTCCCATCTTATCCTCTACAGAGGTTGGCTGGGATGCTGATGAAGATTATGCTGCTTCTAAAAATGAGTCTGAGGAGGAAGAGGAAATTCCCCTCATGGTGGATGAGAATCCCTCTATGATCTACCCTTTTCACCAGGATTTAGGATGCTATGGCCGCCTTGAGAATTGAGGAGCCTATGTCCACATCACCATCCCAGGTGTTCCCCATTCTGAAGGGTAGCAGATCTCCTCGGTTATTCCCTTTACTGGAGCCGATGGAACAACTCTTGCTATCTCAGTGGGAGAATCCGAAGTTGGGACTCAAGATACCGAAGACTCTCGCTTGGCTATATCCCCTGCTTTAAGGCAAGCTGGACCAGTTCTTTGGGCTCTGTTGATTGGATACCCTTGTCACGGCGGTCACTAAGCGCACCACTATTCTGGAAGAAAGGGATACTGCATTTAAGGAGGTTTCTGACAGGAGGGAACTGTTTTGTGGCTGACGCTCTATGCATCCTGATTAGTTAGGCATGGCTCTGGCTTGGGCTGCAGACACGGCCTCCAAGTTGCATCTCAGCAAGCTCCCTTTCAGGGGCAGGCTGCTCTTTTTAGAGAGGAGCTCAAAATTGGTGAAGGACTTGGGTAAGTCCCATTCTCAAAGCTTGCTGGAAGAGAGGACAAAGGTACTCACTTGGCCTCTCAGAGAACTTCTTACGGAGCTTGGGAGCCCCCAAGAGCATCCAAAAGCTTCAGTTCAGTCTATTCCCCTTATGGATCTAGGCCCAGGAAGGGCTAACCCTTTTGGGGATCCCACTGGTTTTAAGACTCCTTTATGCAACTACCAGAGCCAGGAATTCCTCGCAGTGAGTTCCAGCAAGTTCCTTTCAAGGTACAGCCAGTAGGAAGTTGGCTCTGACAGTTTTTCTTGGAATGAATCCAGATTATATGAGAGTAATGGGTTATGGAGGCCCTAGGTCAGGGATGCTTACTGGAATTTGCAGACACTTTTGTAGAGTCTTTGTGCAGCTCTCCACTCAAGCAGTGGCTTTGCAGAAATCTTCCAGCGCCTCCTGCATTTGCAGGCTATTTTACCCATGCCTTCCACAGAGCGAAGTGAGGGCCGATATTCCCTCTTCTTCGAGCCACCCAAAAAAAAGCATCTCTTTCCAGGACCTAAAGCTGTCACTGCCAGGCTTGATGTCATTCATTTTTGCATGGAGACAATCTGGTCAGTCATCGCATCTGTTCAGCAAAGTGAGTTTCTCACTTCCCTAGATGTAGCTGAAACCTACTTTCATATTTCCATCAGGGAGCACCATCAGTGGTTCCTATTCTTCTATATCCTGGGCCATCATTTCCAGGTCCAGGCTGTGCCTGTTTCTTAGCCACAATTCCCTGCACTTTCAAGAAAGTGATGGTGGTAGTGGTGGCATTCCTGTTCAAGCAGGGTATCCGGGTTCACTCTTATCTGGATGACTGGCTGATCCAGTCGGATGACCTACAGAAATTGAGAGAGGACATGGCTCTCATGATTCAGTTACTGGGGGCCTGGTAATCAGTTACTCCCAAGATCAGCCTCAATCCCTCTCTGGAGTTGGAATATTTTGTGATGTGTTTCAACACACTTCCGGGTTGAGTTTTTTTCACAATGGAGAGAATGCTCATTCTGCAGGGCCAACTCAGAGTTGTGCCTGCAGCTTACCCCTTGGCCTGGATCTATCTTCAGATCCTGCAGTCCATGGCATTGACTCTAGATGTCTCTGTAGTGGACACATATGTACCCTGGCCCATGAGACCAATTCCAATATCCCTCTGGTCTCTATGCTTTCCATGTCTTGATCAAACCCTCCCCCTCTCCTGGGAGCTCAGGGCACAGTTGTTATCGTGGTTTCAAACTAGAAGCCCCAGATTGGTTGGTCCTCACCATCAATACCAGCCTGAAAGACTATGGAACTTATGGTCTAGGACAGGATGATTCAGGAGGCCTCATGGCTGATAAATCAGCTGGAGGCTAGAGTGATTCAGCTGGCACTGTTGCCCTGGTGTTATCAATCAATGCCACAGCAGTGTCATATGTCAGCAAATAAGAGGGACTTGAATGCCAAGATGGCACTCGAGGTGGATGCCCTGTGCAGTTGGGCAGAGGAGCACCTTGTGGCTCTGTCAACAGTCCACATAGCAGCTGTTGTCAACGTTAAAGCTGACTTCTTGAGGTGAAACATGGTAGATTCTGGGGAATAGCACTTGGGATTTGAGCCCCTAAGCATTCAATCTTATAGTGTAAATGTGGGGGTCTCCCAATGTTGGGCAATACCAGGGTGAGCAACTTCTTTAGATGCTGATGGACATGCAAGCACCAGGACGGGATGCTCTGCTCTAAGTGTGGCCCCAGAAAGGAATTCTCTCTTACCTCTGTGGCCCTTTGTAAGTTGCCTTCTAAGCAGGATTCAGATTCATCCTGGCTTTGTGATCTTGGTAGCCCCAGAATGGCTATGCAGACTGATATGTATATCTAATGGGGCTGTTAGTCGGGTACTCTTGCTTCTGCAGGAGAAGAGTCTTCTCGTCTAAAGCCAGTGATAATGGAAAACCCAACTCCCTTCTCACTTAAGGCTTGGTCCTTGAGAAATGCAAACTGTCCAAGAGAGGCTGCCCTGGAGCGGTAATAAATAGCTTGCTCGGGGCCCATATGACCTCAACCTCATCCTGCTGGAACGCACTACCAGCAACTATCAGAACCATCAGTGAACTCTCCCAATTTAGGAAGGCACTGAAACGGCACCTCTTTCTTCATCACTACGATGATGCAGTCTTCTCCCCACACTCACCCACTCTCACATCTCAATGCAGCACCTCAAACTCATGCACGTCACATTCCCAGACTGATCACTCGCAATCACACCTTCCCCTCCAACCACCATGAGAAACTTATGCAGTGCCGCATAACTCATTATATTGTTACATAAAGTAGACTGTATTTATTCATCGTGTCTCCTTGTTAAGGGACTGGTTATTTATACCCTATTTTACCTGTTATACCTGCTTAATGCATACCCAAGTTTAATTTTCCTGTTTAATGTATACCCAAGTTATTATACCTGTTTCACTGTAAGCACAAATCACGAAATTGAGATGTGCAACTCTTATGTTCATTGTAAACCGCACTGATGTCGAATAGCGCGGTATAAAAGAGACTGCAAATAAATAAATAAATAAAAACCTGCTTAGCCTATGTGAGAGTTTGGAGAAGTTTTGAGAGGAGGTGATCTTCTCAGGTCTTTATGGCTAGAAAGGTGTATATAAGTACCATATTGTCCTCCTGGCAGGCAAACATGGACCCAGGGGTTGTCCCTGAACTCTCTTAAGGCTTAGGTAGGGGCCTTGGCATAATACCGAGACTTATTCAGAGATTGTCTTTGGCAGTCCATTCTGATGTTCCTCACTTCCTCAAAGGGTTTAGGCAGATTAGTCTTCCTGTGTGTCCAATACTTTCTAAGTGTAGCCTTTTGTTGGCGTTGAAGACACTGAATGTGTCCCCTTTCAAGCCCATCCATAAGGCTTCTCTCAAAGATTTGACTCTTCAGGTGGTGTTTCTGGTGGCTATTGCTTCCACCAAGTGGGTCTCGGATCTGCAGGCCTTGTCCTGCTGTGATCCATTTTTAGTCATCTTGATGGTTTTGGTTGTCTTGCAAACTGTGCCACCCTTCTTTCTAAAGGTGATCACTTCTTTTCAACTCAATTAGGCGATAGTTCTGCCCTCTTTTCTGGAGGACCTGCAGTCAGATCCCTCTCAGCATCTGCTTGACATAAGGAGGGTATTGCTCAGATATTTAGAAGAGACTAGTCCTTTGATCAGTCAGTCCATCTGTTCTGCTCAGTGGTCTGAAGAAAGGACAGGCAGTGGCCAAGTCCCCAATTTCCTGCTGGATCAAAGAGGCTATTGGCTTAGTGTACCTTCTGGCCAGGAAATAGATACCAGAGGTAGTCTAGGCTCACTCCACTAGGTCTCAAGACTCCTCCTGGATTGTGTCTGCTTTGGTGTCTTTGGAAGACATGTTAATGTTTGTGAAGCAGTACAGGTTGCATGTGGGAGCAAGTGCTGATGATGCCTTTGGCAAGACTATGCTGGCCAAGCGCTGTCTTCCTCCTACTCTTGAATCCTGACTGCTTGGGTACGTCCCACTCATCTGGACTGGTTTAGCAGGATGATAGGAAAGGAGACATTTTAATCATTCCTAATAATTTACTTAGCTTAAATCCTGCTAGATAAATCCAGGATGTACCCTGGAAGACTTTCCTACAAATTGGCAAGCCCTGCTCTTTACATTGAATTTTTGTTGCAGTGCCTAATGAAAATTAAACTGTGGTTAAAAAAGAAAAAAAGCAATATGTGCCATTAAGTCAATGCTGATTCCTGGCAATGCAGCAGCCCCTGGGATTTCTTGGCAAGATGTGAATGCCAGACCTGTCTACTGAGGCAGTGGAGGGTAAAGTGACTTGCCCAAGGCCACAAAGAATGCTAATGGGCCTGGTGACTGTTCTAACCACTAGGCTGCTACTCCGCTCGTAAACCTCCATTGCCTTGGAAGAAAGGCCTGGCAGTTTACTTCCGGTCATACCATACCAAGAAAACCCAGGGCCTTCTGGGTAAGGGAGCTAAATACTAGTTCCAATTGTTTGTTCTGATGATTGAATGTTACTTTTGCTAAGAGGTGCTGAGTCTTATTTCTGAGTTTTTCGGTTTTGCTTACTGCTTGGGACGTGTCTCTTACTGACTTCTTTCAGTGCTGTAGCAGTGGTTATACCTTCTGATGACATCATTAAAAGATGCCTAAATCTGCCTCCACCTTTGGATTGGTCTTGCAGGATTTAAGCCCCTATTTTATAAAATACATCATGTGTTATTTTATAAAATAAGCTTGAAATACACATGTGAAACCACTCATAAATTTAGGTGACTCTTATAAAATTACACTCTGCTTGCCTTTCCAGCATAGGCACCTTCTTATGAAAGTACCCTCTGTCAGCCGAGTTGTATAAGGTGGCAGCATACATGCAAATGTAGGATGGATGATGGCGGACTTGTTTTATCATTAATCATTGTGAAACAGATGTACAGTCTTGCATTTGTTTCACATTCTCCTTAGTTGTGAGTTTTTGTTTTACTGAAATATATTGTTTTCCTTGAATATTTGGTACAAAGTCTTTCTTTTTTTTTTTTAAATGCTTTATTTTCGTTTTATAACAACAAAGGAAAGGAAGACATACAGCTAAAAGACAGATACATACATAGAATGTGATACATACACCAAAGTAAACCCCTGCCACCCCCCTCCCCCCTGCTTCTTCTCTAGAAACTAATCAGTCCCGAAAACGGGCGTGTACTGACATTATTGTGGTACAAAACCTAACGGTGATCTGAAACATGATGAGTATACATTAAACAGACATGTCGGAGCAATGAGCAGATTGTACATAATCATTGAGCATCTGCCATTTAGACAAGCGAGAGTGAGTTTGGATATGGGGAATAGCTCTCCGAGATATCTGCTCATATTTACTATATAAGCAGACGAGGTTCCACCATTCATTGGCAGTAATTCGAGAGCTATCCTTCCAATTCCTCGTGATTAAACATATGGCTATACCCAGCATGAAATCAAGGAGAAAGCGGCCCTTCTTAGGAAGAGAGGGGACCTCCGCCACTGAGCGGAGTCCCACAATCTTCCAAGAAAGAGGCTCGTGGAGGTGTAAGATGGATTGAATACGACCCCAGACCCGCCCCCAGTAGACCTGCAGTTGAGGACATTCATAAAGAACATGAGCGAGGGTTCCCACAGCAGTATGGCAAGACCAACACTGGTCCCTAGCAGTTGTGTTCCATTTGGCTATTCTTTCTGGAGTATAAAAGCATCTATGTGCAAAAAAGAAGAGAGTTTGGGTAACAGAGGCAGATCGGGAAACCCGCACTACTTTGCTCCAGAAAACGCTCCATTGCACAGGAGTTAAAATGGTTTGCAGTTCGCGTTCCCAGGCTTGTTGAGCTCTACAAGTAGCAGTATCGGTACCCTGACATAATAATTTATAAAAGTTAGAGGCTACCCCATGTGTACTACTAAGAGAGTGAATTAGTTCTAATAGCCCGTCCTCAGTAGGGGCAGAGGGCGGCAGGATTTGAGCACTTTTGAGGCAGTGTTGAAGCTGCATCAGTTGAAAGTAATGTTTCGCTGGTAACGCAAATTCCTTTTGTAAATCAGAAAAGGTCTTCCAACGAGCTGCAGAGAAGAGTTGTTGGGGTGTCCAGATCCCCCTAGAGTACCAGGGTTTCCAGGCGATCGTTTTATTTAGGACTTGAATTCTGGGGTTATTCCACAGCGGGAGTCCGTCCTGAGGACATACGTTTGGGCCCAGTGACAGAATGAGAGTGTTAAAGGCCGCAAGAGTATCAACCATCATTGGGGGATGGCGGGTGTCTACTTGATGGGACATACCGGGGAGATGGATCAACGGAATTGGGCTACTTAGTTCCTCTTCAATGTCAAGCCAAACTGGTCTGTTGTCTGTTGAGGCAGCTAACCATCGGGCACCTTGTTTAAGTAGGAAGGCTTGATGATATCTAAGAAAATCAGGAAAGCGGGTACCCCCTAGTTCCTTCGCAGACTGTAGTTTTTGTTTAGCTACCCTTGGTGGTTTTCCCTGCCAGAGATAACGGACGAGAAGGCCCTCAATGTCTTTGTAGGTGTGTAGCGGGAGGAAGCAGGGCAGCATTTCTAATATATAGTTCACTTTGGGGACTATCATCATTTTCACGGTTTCTAGGCGGCCCCACCATGTAAGGGATAAGGGAGACCAGCGATTTGTGAGCTCACGGACTTTGGAGACTACCTCCTTGGCATTAAAACTAATAGTGTCTTCTAAAGGAGAACAGTAGTGGATGCCAAGATATTTCACCATGCGGGATTGCCAAAGGAAAGGAAAGGCCTGCATGTCAGCCTCATGTACCCAGCGGTTCAGTGGGAATGCTACAGATTTGGTCCAGTTTATTTTATAGCCCGATAATTGCGAGTATCCATCAATCAGGTCCAAGACAGCTGGGACCGAATCAAGGGATACGAAGAGCATAAGGTCATCTGCATATGCAGAGAGTTTAATCTCCCTGTGACTGAAGGGGACACCTCGAATACGTGCGGACTGTCTAATAAGGAGGGCGAGGGGTTCAAGAGCTAGATCAAAGAGCATTGGTGATAGGGGGCAACCTTGACGCGTGCCTCTTTGGAGATTAAAAGGCCGAGACTTAATGGCATTTACACAAATACTGGCAACGGGTTGAGAATACATGACTTGGAGGTATCGGAGGAAGCCCTCCCCAAAGCCATACCATCGGAGAACTGCAAATAAGAAGGGCCATTCTAGGCGATCAAAGGCTTTTTCAGCATCTAGGGAAAGACCCACCCATGGGTGGTTTAAATTGGCAGCACTGGATAGCACATGGCACAAGGTCCGAGCATTGTCAGCGGTGGAGCGGCCGGGTATAAAACCGCATTGGTCGGGATGGACTAAGGTGGCCATCCTGTCAGATAGCCGGGTGGCCAAGATCGTTGCGAAGATCTTATAATCGGCATTTAGTAGGGAGATTGGACGGTAGTTGGCGGTTAGCAGCGGGTCTCTGCCTTCTTTCTCAAAAACTACCACATTAGCTGCAGAAAAGGATCCCAAAGAGGATGTATCTACCGCAAGGGCAGTAAAGTAAAGTTTTAAGTAGGGAGCTAAATCTGCACTGAACGTTCTGTAGAATTCTGTCGGGAGACCATCAGGCCCGGCGGCTCGGCCCGAGGCTGTTCGTTTTAGGGCAGAATGGATCTCTGAAGTAGAGAAGGGTTCATCCAGCGCATCCCTATCAGCTTCAGAAAGGGTCGGCCGCTGAATACCAGAAAACAAGCGCTCGAAGGTCTCGGATGAGAACTCACATTCAGATTGATATAGACGGGTATAGAAATCCCGAAAGAGTTCTACGATATCGGAGTCTGTGGTCAGTATGCCCCCTCCCTGTGGGGCGCGAAGGGCCGCTACGCGTTTGGCTTCTTTTTGACCTTTCAAGGCGTTGGCTAAAAGTCGACCGGCTCGGTTGCTTTCACGGTAGTATGTCCCTTGTTGAAGTGCAATACTCTGAGAAGCTGCAGTTGAAAGGATTGCATTATATTGAAAACGGAGACGCTGTAAGCGAACTAAGACGCATGGATCAGTACGTGAAGTTAGAACTCGTTCGCCTGCTTTGATTTGTTGGTCTAGTATAAGGAGCTGCTGTTTGCGTTGTTTCCGCAGGCGAATTTGATAACTAGTGATCGTTGCACGAATGGCCGCTTTAAAACCCTCCCACCAAGCCCAATTTGCAGTGTTCTGGGGTAAATTAAAGTGAAAGTAATCTTGTATGGCTGCTCGAATTTCTAACTGGAACTCTGGTTGAGTTAATAGGGCTCTATCAAAGAACCAGGCCCCCGAATTCCCTGGGAGCGCAGTGGTGTGTAATTGAAAAGAAATAGCAGCGTGATCTGAGATATGTTGGGAATGAATCTTTGCAGTGTCCACCTGAGGAACTAACAGTTTTGATATTAGAAAGAAATCTATGCGAGACTGGGATTTATGAGGGGAAGAAAAGAAGGTAAAGTCAAGCTCATTGGGGTGTAGTAACCTCCATAGATCGACTAAAGCAAGATCTTTGATCATAGAGGTAAGCGTGGTGTGACTCTTGGGGGGGACCACTCGTCCTAGGCGGCTGTTTGTCAATCAGGGGATCAAGAACTAAATTGAAATCCCCCCCAATTATCAATGAAGTATTAGCAGAGGCCTGCGCAACCTGAGCAATGGTAGCAAAAAAGGCAGGGTCATCTACATTAGGAGCATAAAGGCATATACATGTAACTTCAAGGTTACCTATCTTGAGGTGAACCCTAGACCATCTGCCTGCTGTATCTGAGCTAGTCGCAATAATAGTAGCATGCAGAGATCTCCTAACCAGTATGGCAACCCCACATTTCTTGGAAACAGCTGGGGAATAGGCGGCCACCATGTAAGGTTTAATATTGAGTTTAAGAGTTTCCTTCGAATTTAAATGCGTTTCTTGGAGGAAAATCAGGTCCGCAGCTTCATGACTTAGATAGCTCAGGATTTTCTTCCGTTTTATCGGATTATTGATGCCTTTTACGTTCAATGATAAAATCTTACATGGTGCCATCAATCGGTAATAGACATTTTAGGTAAGGGCGCTTGAAAACATACAACATAAGCAGAATCTGTACAACAATGACATAATCACCGAGTATGCTGGCTAATACACCCCATATTGAAAAGCATGTACCAAAGTAACTTAGAGAAGAAGCAAAACCCCCAATGAATATGGCGACCATATGTCTGCGGGAGGAGGCCCTAGAGAGGAGGATAGAAACATGAAAAAAAAGGAAAAGAAACACCAGAGTCCATAATTAACACTGTCTCTGATATTCATCGAGGCTACTCTGGGTAGATGAAGTCGGGTCACAAATATCATCAAAATAAGGCAACAAACCGCCCTCGACAGACTCTTTGCTGAACCGTGGCAAATCCAAGATGGCAGGTACAGCGGATATGAGAACACTGGTAGGAAAACTCTGGAAATCAGCGCATCAAGTCGGCTTCTTTAGCATCCAAAAACTCCGCTAGTAGATCAGGGTCCTCAAATGTTCTTGTCTGATTGTGAAGCGTGACTCGGAGCTTGGCCGGGTACATCAGGCCATAGCGTGCTTGTAATTGTTGAAGCCTCGGCCGAAATTCCAGAAAGCGCTTTCGGCGATCAACCGTGGGTTTAGCCAAGTCAGGATAGAAGGAGATCTTGTGGCTCTCAAACTCCATATGGCCCTTTGCCCGAGAGGCGCTGAGAATTTGCTCCACATGTTGATATCTCAAAAGTCGAAAGATGATAGGCCGCGGGGTCTTCCTGTTGAGCGTTATGTTTGTGGGTACACGATGAGCACGATCGATCTCCAATTCTTTGGTAAAGGTGATTTGGAGCAGAGAAGGGAGGATTTTATATAAAAACTCCTTCATATCTCCCGATTCCGCTCCCTCCGGTATGCCCACTAGTCGTAGGTTGTTGCGGCGCGCTCTATTATTGCCGTCTTCCACTTCTTTCTGCAAGGCCCGCACCTGACGTTCAACTTTGTCAAGTTTGGACAGCCGGACCACATGGGAGTCTAATATGCTCTCCATTTTGTCCTGACGCGAGGAGAGCCCCTCTAGCCTGCCTTGCAATACACCAAGGTCTTCCCGCAGCGCTCGGAGTGCTTCCCCGTTTGACTGCACGAGGTCTTTCACCCCTCTGATCTCTGCGAGGATTTCCTGCTGCATTTCGGGACCCTCGCGTAGAGCCAGCCCCTTCTGCGGAGACGGGGGTTCAGTTTTGGAGCGTTTGCCGTGAGAAGCCGCTGGAGATCCAAATTCCAGGCGCGTAGGTTTGGTCCCCGCCATCTCACCAGTGTGCCCCGGTAAGATCAGAGCAGAAATTCAAGTATGTCCGGTGTTAATTCAGGATTCTGAGTAGGCCTCTCGGGAGCCTCAGCGTTATGCGACCATCCCGCTGGACATCGGGCTCCGCCCCCGGTACAAAGTCTTTCTGATATACAGTGACATTCAAGTCTACTATCTATTTGATAATATTTAAATAATATAAAGCTGATGGAAACCAGCCACTTGAATTTTATTTGGCTCCTTGTACATTAGTATAAAGACTTACATGAGAAGTAGTGGTATCTTTCAATTTTCTATAAACTGAGTGGAGGAATAGCCTAGTGGTTAGATGAACAGCCTGGCACTCCAAGAGATCTGGGTTCGATTCCGACTGGCACTCCTTGTGACCTTGGGCAAGTCAGTTTACTCTCCACTGCCTTGGAAGAAAAGGCTTGGCAATCTAGTTCTGGTCATATCTTGCCAAGAAAACCCAGGGGCTGCTAGGTCACCAGAACCTGACAGCACTAAAAAACAAAACCAACCCCCCCCCCCCCCCCCAAACAAACCTGCATCCTATAGTTTAGGATAAATTCAGACTCCATTATGCCTAATAGATATAGAAATATCAGAGAAAGTGGAGTGAATTGGGGAATTGACTTGTAATAGTTGGTCTCACTAGGTTCATTTTGGTTGCTTTAAACTGAAATAGCATAGAGGCAGTTTTTCAAACATAGAAACCAATTCGCTAATTGTCTTATTCAGAAATTTCTAGTACATACTCCAAGCAGTGTTTATATGCATTCAGCATGTTCTCTGAAAGTCAGTTGGAGCTATTTTTTCCATTGGATTACTGAAAAATAACATTCCAGTTCGTCCCTCCAGTCCAGACGTCTGGGTTATGTTCATCCACTGGCAGGGGGAGAGACAGAATAGCAAGCTCAGAACGTTTTCCTTAAGTAGCCTGTGCTTCCCTGCAGAGTCAGTATTTCTCAGTCTCCAGCAGGTGGATGAGCATAGGCCTGTGCTGGCTGGCTATTTTTCCTTAGTTAAGTGCTGGACTGCGATTTTGGGGCGCAGAACTCTGTGGCACCAAGTCCCATCCCCAACCTCTTTAGCCGCTCCTCAGTTCCCTCTGAGCAGTAGAAGACAGCTGCTCCCCCATTCTCCTCCCCAACTTTTGGGAGGAGGCCAGGGGTTGACCTTTTGGCTCCTGTTTGAATCCATTAAAAAAAAAATGATCAGCAGGCGGTATCGGGAGAGGCAGCGGCAACACAGTGGGACCTCCAGGAGCCGGTGAGTCAGGGCAGAGGAGGTTCCCACGCGGTGCACACTTGGCTGACCTGGAGAGGGAATGTCGTGCATCATGCGGCAGCTGCAGGAGCTTGCTCTCTGCAGTATGGCTCTGCCGCATCTGTGTTAGAGAGCACGGCTGCTGTGGAGAACTTAATCGGCAGCCTGGCTGCATCAATGCCAGCCGCAGGGGGGGGAGGGATTTCTGGCCACAAGCACCCTTCGGGGAGACTGGGATACGCTCAGTTTTGGCAGGAGTGGCCGCCATCTTGTCTGTTGCTGCTACTACTTCTCCTTCGGAGTGCAGAGAAGCTCCTTTTTTGCAGCCGGTGTCCCCGGAGCCCCCTAGGACAGTTGGAGGGGGTCTGAATAGCAGGGGCAAGTCTCCTTTTCCTCCAGAGTGTGTGTTACTGCTGCATCAGGCTTTTTTAGTGCAGCAAGACCTTGGGGTGGGCCCCCCTGATTGGAGGTCTCCCTCCTTGCAGGGAGGAAACTTGGTCCTAGTAATGGGGAAGTGCCTGCACCGGGAGACACCCCCAGACTTTGAGGTGGGGCCTCGGAGTCCTTAAAGGCCCTAGAACCATCAGATTATTTGGAAGATCCAGACCCTGAGGAGTTAGAAGAGGGGGAGCTCCCTGCTGGGGAGTATTCCTCAGCTATTTGCATATTTCATAGGGTGAGCTCCCCTGCCTCATTGTCAAGACCGTAGCAGCTTTGCGGATTGTGGGCAATCCACTGCCAGACCCCACAGAGCAGGCTGAGGATCTGCTCCTTGAGGGTATTTGGAAGGCCCTTGATCCTTTCCTGTCCATGGAGTGGTCAAGGCCATGGTTGATGAAGAGTGTAAGGTCCCGGATGCTGGCCTGTGGCTCAGTAGGAGCATGGGCAGGCTCTATCACATCCCAGCGGAAGAGAGGGAATACTTGCACTTCCCCCGAGTGGATGCACTGGTAGCGGTGGTCACTAGAAAGACTACCATTCTGGTGGAAGGAGGGGCGGCCTTGAAGAGCCTGCAGGATCAACATATGGAGGCATTGCTTAAGCAGGACTTTTGAGGTTTCAGGCCTGGCCTTATAGGGAGCCATCTTTGACTCCTATGTGGTGTGTGCCGGTTGCATAAGATTCCAGAGACATCGCTCCTGGAGATGGCAACTCAGGAGTAAGCAGTCCAATTGGAGTCTGAGACCACCTTCTTGGCTGACGTCCTCTACGACTTGCTTAGGGCCTCGGCCGTCAGTGGGGACAGTGGTAGCTGCTAGGTAGTTGTTGTGGCTACAGAACTGCTTGCCAGATTTAGCCTCCAATATGCGGTTGAATAAGCATCCCTTCTCGTGGAGGCTCCTATTTGGGGAGGATTTGGAGAAGCTGGTAAATGATCTGGGAGATACTAAAGTCATGAGGCTCCCGGAGAACAAGCCCAAGGTGGCGGGCCAGGGGTCCTCTTCTAGAGGCCGGGGGCTTGAGGCATGGAAGTTTTGTCTGGCCCATGGGGCAAGCCCCTAAAGATCCCGGTTTCTCCCAAAAGGCCCCTCCTTTCATGGATGCGGTTGAGGTGGCAGAGGGGGGCTGCAGGTGGCTCCGGTGTTGTCAAGTCTTCCCAATGAAGATTTGGGGGGCCCCAGCTGAGGACCAGTTGATAGGCGGTTTCCTAACCCGATTTTCCCCCCTCTTGCACCCAACTTATGATGGATGCATGGGTTCTGAAGGTCATATACAAGGGCTATGCCCTCAAGTTTCCAGACCTCTCATGGATGCCTTCATTGTGTTTCCTTGTAGAGCCCCTGCCAAGGCCGTGGTGGTTCACAAGATCCTCGACTGCCTTCTGCAGCTCAGGGCCATAGTGCTCTGTGGGGGATGTGGTGTTACTCCATGTCCTACATGGTGCCCAAGAAGGAAGGTTCCTGGCACCCCATTCTGGATCCAGAAGGGGTAAACAAAGCTTCCGGGTTTTGTATTTTTACATGGAGACACTGCGGTCTGTCATTGTGGCCGTTTGGCGAGGGGAGTTCTTGACGTTCCTGGATCTTTCCAAGGCATATCTGCATATTCCCATTCATGTGGTTCCACAGAGGTAGTTTCAGGCCCTTCCCTTCAGGCTGGCCACCACCCCTTGGTTTTTCACTAAGGTGATAGTGGTGGTGGCCATGGCCCTGTGGAAGCAAGGTGTTCTGGTGCATCCATATCTGGATGTTTAGTTGATTTGAGCAAAATCCTTGCAGGAGAGTTGGGAGGCAACAGCCTGTGTGATTCGCCAGCTGCAGGAACTTGGTTGGGTCATGAATTTCGCCAAGAGTCAGCTATCCCCTGCGTAGTCCCTGGAGTACCTGGGTGCCTGTTTCAACATGCAGCAGGGGATGGTATTTCTGACAGATGGCAGGATAGTTAAGCTGCAGGGGCAGGTACAAAGTTTGCAGGTGATTCCACGCCAAAGTGCTTGGGACCACCTGCAGGTACTCTGCTCGATGGCGGCCTCCCTGGAGTTAGTGCCCCGTGCTTGACTCCACATGCAACCTCTCCAGGTGGCACTCTTGGCACAATGGTCTCCCCAGGTGCAATCACTGAAGGTTTGCCTTGCTCTACCAAGGCGAACCCAGAAGAGTTTGGACTGGTGGCTCAACTCGCCCCACTTTGTGGCTGGTTGCCCCTCGAGACCCCAGACTGGGTGATAACAACTAATGCCAGTCTCTTTGGTTGGGAGGCTCATTGCCAGGGTCACTTGGCCTAGGGACAGTGATCTCTGAAGGAGAGCCTTTGGCCTATCAATCGCCTAGAGACCAGGGCAGTTCATTTGGCCCTGTAGTTTTTATTTCTCATGGTTTGTGGGCAGGCCATGAGGGTGCTGATTGACAGTGACACAACTATGGCTTTCATCAACTGGCAGGGTGGCATTCAGAGCTTGCTAGTGGCAGTGGAGGCGATTCTGCTCCTGCAGGTGCCAGAGACCCATCTGCTTTTGCTGTTGGTAGCACATGTGGCCAGGACAGACATTGTCCAGGCTGATTACCTGAGCCATCATCTGTTGGACCTGGGAGAATGGTCCCTGTCCAAGATGGCATTCCAGCTAATAGTGGGGCACTGGGGTGTTCCCATTATGGACTTGATGGTTCTAAAGCAGGCACTGTGAGTGCATGGTGGAAGGACTCAATGAGCTAGTCCAGCCCTGGCCCAGAGGTGGGCTTCTCTACTTGTTCCTTCTGGCTTCTCTACTTGTTCCTGCCATGGCCACTGATCGGGCATGTCCTGCAGAGGGTCAAAGCTCACTTGGGTCGTGTGGTGTTGATGTCCCCGGATTGGCCTCTGCGGCCATAGTATGTGGACCTGTTGCGGCTCCAGGAGGCAGAGCATCTCCTCCTTTCTCGTGAGGCGGGCCTTCTGATGCAGGGCCCTGTCCAGATGCCAGATGTGGATAGATTCTTGCTTATGGCTTGGCTCTTGAAAGGCCGCATTCGAGACATAAATGGTATGCCCACAAGGTGGTTGATACCTTGCTGGAAAGAAAGCGTTCTACTTCCCTGGACTATGTGTGGGTCTGGCGCATTTTTGAGGCTTGGTGCCAAGAGAGAGATGTGTGGCACCTAGGGACCATTCTGAATATTTTGGCTTTCCTGCAGGATGGCCTCGAAAAGGGTCTGGTGTTGAACTCACTGAGGGTGCAGGTAGTGGCCCTGGCTTGTTTCCGGAGCTGGGTACAGGGTATGTCTCTTGTCTCTCCCTGGGTGTAGTCCATTTTCTTCAGGGCGGTCAAGCACTTGAGACTGCCTTGCTATCCTCTGATTTCATCCTGGGACCTTAACTTGGTGGTCTCTGCACTCGCGGGAGCCTTCTTTAAAACTCTGTTGAGAGCCTCCTTGAAGGATTTGGCCCTCAAGGTTGGGTTTCTAGTGGCTATTTGCTCAGCACGTTGCATCTCTGAGCTGCAGACTCTCTTCTGCAGGGAGCCTTATTTGGTGATCACAAAAGAAAGGACAGTCATTCGTCTGGTTCCTTCCTTCTTGCCAAAGATCGTTTCAGTGTTCCATCATAATTAGGTGGTGACCTTTCTGGCCTTTGCCAGTCCCCTGGATTTGGCTGAGTTTAGGAATTTATGCTTGCTTGACATCCGCAGGGTGCTTAAGTGGTATTTGACACTGACCAGAGGTCTTTTTGGCTCTTGGAGCATCTTTTTGTGCTCTTTGGTGGGCCTTGCAATGGCGAGGTGGCGGCCAAGGTGCCTATTTCCCATTGGATTCGGGCTGCTATTGAATCCACCTACTTGCTGAAGGGGCACATGGTCCCGTCGGGGCTCTGGGCCCGTTTTAACAGGGCCCAAGCAGCCTCTCGGGTAGAGTTCAGTTGTGTTGTGACATAGGATATTTATAGGGTGGTGATGTGGTCATTTCTTCATTCCTTTATGCGTCCTTACCGTCTGGGTATGCAGGCACATCAGAACACAGATTTTGAGGCTCAGCTGTTACAGGTCGGAGGTTTTTTTACCCACCCCACAATAATACTGCTTTGTTATGTTCCACGCATCTAGACTGGACTGGAGGGACGAACTGGAAGGTGAAATTAGACCTTACCTGCTAATTTTCTTTCCTGGAGTCCCCCCTCCTACTGCAGTCCAGGACCTTCCTGGGACTTCTGCTTTCTGATCTGGTAACTGTTCTAAAATGCTGTTAGCTGGAATAGACAATCTCTGGGCCAGTTGGTTGTGGCGGTTCTCCCTTCGCTTTGCCGTCGTTCTAGGGGAACCTAGAACGCTGTGCCTGTTGCATTGTTTGCTCTCCCCATTGTGGACTTCAGTCCTTTGGGGAGTGGGTATCTGGTTTTGACAAAGAAAAAAATATTCTTTAAGACAAGTTGAGATACTCGATGGCCAAGTGTACGTGCACGACTTGTTGCAGGGCTGGTGGAGCTATTGGGGTTTTGGGACTCTATTCTGCTGCTGTGAGGTTCATATTGAGCTTGCTGTTCTCAGTCTCTCCCTGCTGGTAGATGAGCATTACCCACGTGTCTGGACTGGAGAGATTCCAGGAAAGAAAAGTAGCAGGTGAGGTCTAATTTCACCTTGTACATTCATATTTTACTTTTAAATAGATGAGAACAAGCAGCAGCATAGTTAAGTTGATTCCTTGAGAGTGACATTGTTATCTCAAAGTTGAATGTGTTCTGCCCTCATCCCAGAATTTGAGCTGTTATGGACTATATAGTAACACATTTGGCCCAGTTTTAAATAGTGATTGACTTATTAACTTCCAAAACAATTTTTATTAAACAACAATTGAATAAACAAGACCTTAACTATAAGATGAAATGGAATTAAGGGTAGCTATTTCATGCATGAATCCATACAGCTGTGATACTTGATTATTTGAATTAAGTGTTCAAAAAAGATGAGCTTTTAGTGAGACAGTGGCTGCAGGGCCAATTCAGATCCCATTGTCTGCAATGGAGACTTAATCCTGAGAATAAACAGCTTCTCCAGCATGCTTTGCTTAGAGTGGTGACAAACTGAGAGAGTTTATATCCTGTCAGGAAGTGGATACACGGCACATCCAGTGGGAGGAGAGAAAATTAACTCCAAATGAGATTTCTGGCCAATGGTATCGAAGGTTGCAGAGAGCAGTTACCTTGGTCAACTGATATAATTGCATGCCAAAGGATGGCAATATAATGGAAATATAGATAAGAGCTGTTCAGACAGAACAGGCTGAGATATTAGGCTGCTTTCATTGATGCTTAAACTGGTGTGTTTCTGAGATAGCATTAGAACCCATCTAAATGGTGGTGGTGATCCAGTTAATCCTACACCGGGGAATAAAAATTCTTAAATTCTTTTGTGGAAAAATATGCACCGTTCCTACCCCTGAAATAAAAGCATATGAAGGAATTGTTAATTTATTTTCATTTAAACAAATATCATGAATATGTTGCAAGTCTTAGTATGTGCTCTCTGTGCTTGATATTTTTTTTTTAAATAGAAATGTGTGAAAAACATAAAAGGAGTTTTAAAAAGTCTTATTGCCTTTTAAATATGGACATGGCAACATTAGAACCTGCAAACTGCATACACATCTAAAATTCTATTTAGGAAAGGCTGCTATTTACACCTTTTTGCTCTGGGCACGTCTGTTTATAAATGTTTGTTTAGGAAGCTCTCTGGGGCATTTTGAAGCATGGCCTGAGCAGGACAAAAATCTACATGGATATCACCCATTTTATATATAGGATGCATATGTAAATATGAAATTACCCACATCTGAATTTAAACCTACTCCCTGATGTTAACAAAAATTTCCGGTGTTCGGTTTTGGCCATCCATTTGCTGGACGGATAAGGAGGGTATCCCCCTTAATCCCCTCAATGTTTTCTCCTCCAAATTGAAACGAGTTGAAGAAAGAGTCCTCTCTAGTCAATAGTGGCATCTACACATCTAGGTTTCTAAAATGGCTAGGATACATGTGTAAGTTCCGTTATTTATACATGGCTATTTTGAAATGCCAGAATTTACACATGCAGGTCGCTAGGGTTTCTTCGGCCGTATTTGTAAAAGGGCTCCTCCCACTGTATGTGAATATGTATTTTAGAAACAGTTCCAAGTTTAATAGAGCTGTTTCTAAAATACTGTCAGAATGATAAACATGGTAGCCTCCAAATCTCAATTCTTCTTTGCACGTTTTGTCTAAAATGTGCTGTTACGTAAATATGCTTAGAATAGGAAAAAAAATGAAGGCTTTTCAAAATTTAAGTAACAAGTAGTGAGGAACATTTCTTTCCACTTTTCCACTCTCTTTCTTGCAGCACATTAATAAATAGGATATGCTAGACTAGGGTTTTAAAAATTATTGATTAATTTGTGAATTAAAAAAAATCTGGCTTGATAGCATACAGAATGAAAACAAACCCTTTATAAATCAGGTCTAAAGTCTGTAAACATTTCTACAGCAAAATCATATGCTTCTAGTTGCAGCAGACAATTATGGGTCATTAAAGCAGCTCTCTCCTTTGACTTCTGGAGGAGTGCTAAGAGAGAGTTGCCTTTGCTGGTAAGAAATCTGGATGAGTATTGACCTGCTGGGAAATTGTGCGCCTTAAAATTGGAGGGAAGATAGATTGTGAATTAAATTTGATTCTCTGTGTGTTTAGAAGTCAGAAGGGAGCTTAGATTAACGTCTCTTTCATCCCATTCCCACAGCTTCTACTCACCCCAGGCATACATTTTTGTTTTATAGGCTAATATCCCAGTTAAGAGAACAAAGTGGAATATTTTTTAAAAGCAAGAATTAGGAAATTTCCTCAACAAATTAATAACTCTGACGTCATCATTTGCTTAACTGTGGTCCTTTTGCAGGACAAACTATACTACTACTACTACTGACCATTTATTTAGCTCTACAAGGCATACACAGCACTGTACAGATAGAAATACCCCAAAGAAATGTGAAGAACTTTGTTAGTTTTATCTTCCCTTCTTCCTTAGCAGTCCCACCTTCAGTCTGGTAGCTTCTATGCTATTTTGGAGAAAAAAGGCCACCTGAAAGGAAAATATTACCTTGACATGGCAGGAAGTGATCTTGTATCTAGGACATTCCTTATAGATAGTGCGGTATCCTAGCCCACAGAGGATCTAGCTCTAAGGGTACTGCCCAGGAGGGAAGGATTAGAATGACTGTTGCAGCTGGCAATTCAACCATTAGAACTGTAAATATCTGGTTGTAATGTGGGCATTGGGATCAATTGGTAACTTGCTTACCTAGGGCAAAGATGATGGATCTCACACATGACCTAGATAGTATTTTAGATAGTACTGGGTAGGAAGTAGCTGTCATAGTACAAGCTGTTATCAAGCCAAATCTACAGCTGAAAAGGTGAAGAAAAATACAAAAGATCACATAGAGGAAGACAAGCATCAATATTTGGAAAAGCTAAGAGAACCTAAGAAAGTAGTCAGGAAAGCAGTGATACAGCGAGAAGAAAAAGTGGCCAATGCAGTAAAAAGGGAGGGCAAAACATTTTTCAGGTGTGTTAATGAGAGGAGGAAGTGCAAAAGTGGTATTGTCAGATTGAAGGGTGGAGGGGAGGAATATTGAGAAGCTGATGAGGATAAAGCGGAATTGCTTTACAAATATTTCTGTTTCGTGTTCACAGATAAAGGACTAGGAGCAGGAAGTCAGAAAACACTGACAAATAGGAATAGAAGTGAGGTAAATCTTGAGCAGTTTTAAGCAGATTGTATTTGTGAGGAGCTAGCTGAACTAAAAATAGACTAAAAAGGGATGGGGCCAGATGGGATATATCCAAGAGTAATGAAGGAACTAGCGGCTCCACTGTCTGACCTTTTCAATGCTTCTTTAGAGTCGGGAGTGGTCCCAGAAGACTGGAGAAGGATGGATGTGGCCCCTTTACACAAAAGCAGAAGTAAGGATGAGGTTGGGGAACTACAGGCTGGTTAATCTGACCTCTGTGGTGAGTAAATTAATGAAAATACTGCTAAAACAGAGGATAGTATGGTTTCTGTAATCCAGTGGATTGCAGGATATGAGGCAGCATGGTTTTACTGGAGGCAGGTCTTGTCAGACAAATTCATTAATTTCTTGTGCACTCCAGCTAATTGCCATACTTGTATTCCCACTGCGCATGCAGGAGTTGCCCTCATGCTAGTAGCAACCTGCTCTCCATGCCCACACTCCACCCATTCTCCATCCCATCGCACTATGGCTGAATACCATGTGCTTCAGTGTGCGATTGCTGGCATGCCCCCATGTTAGCGTTCCCAGCTGCCAGTTGCCACGTTAAAATGCACATTAACAGGTTACTGGACTTTAGTAAAGGAGCCCCTAATAGTGCTCTGAGTCATTTATTACTAGCAGGGAAAACAAACCAAGCAACAAAATTAAACATAAAGAAAAAGAAAGTTGCAGTTTGTAGGTATAGTTTTTGATCCCGCTTAAGAATGTGGGGGAGTGGTATGATGGAAATATGGACACAGGGCCAGCCCAACCATTAGACAAAGTCTGTTGCCTCTTAGGGAAGGCAGCTTCTGGGGGGCAGCAAAGAGCAGGACGTTTGAAGCTAAGCAATAGATTCTGACAGCTAAGGGAGGGGGGGGGGGAGCATTGGGCTTAAGGTTTGCGTAGGATGCGAACACCTTGAACCAACTCTAGAGCCGGCCTTGTGTGTGGACATTAAATACTTCCCCAGAAGGCTGGAAAAGCAAATCTAATATATGTCCTGCTGTGTGTGCTGCACCTTTAATTACTTGTACTTTCTCCAAAGTATTTGTGGAAGATAAAATCTCCTTTACTCTTGAGATGGAAGAATCATGTTGCAGTTTCAATATGACAGCAAATAGACTCCTAGACTTATAGCACCAACAAAGCATCACTCTATGATATACAGTATAACAACATAAACTGAGAGATGAATTTTGGAAGCCTTAGGTGCTATTTGCACTTATAAACAGCAAATTTATATGTATAAATCGGTGTATACTTATATGTTGTCCTTTTTAGAAAATGCACTGTTTGTACATATAGACAGCAGCATGCAGAGATTTCAAGAGGGCATATTCTAGGTGGTCTTTCACAATATATATGTTTTGTCATGTTTTATAACTAGCACACTTTTGACTGGATTTATACCTGCCTTGAGTCATGCATTACCACGGACTAACTTCTCCTTTGGACTTGGGCATTGGAAAAGTGCTTGAGAGAGACATTGTGCTTACTTCTATTGTGTTTAAAACCACCTCTGTTTGCAAATAGCTTGAGTTTCAGAAGATGTTTCACTAATTAGGTCTTCATAGACATGCAGATTAATAGAATATGCCACTTATATATATGACTTTCATACTTTGGACCCATCAGTCTAAGAGAAAGATCATTAGAGCAAGACATGCTTGGCAGGTTTGAAGGTCTGCACAAAAGAGGAAGGCCAGCAATGAGATGGACAAATACAACAACAGCAACTATGGATGCCACTCTATCAAGTTAGCCACCTGAACACAATTTAGGACAACTATCCACAGGGTCACCATGAGTCAACATCAATTCAATGGCACTTAACAACAAACTATATTCAACAAGATCTCCTCAATTAGAGCAGGTAAAACAATAGACCAAAAATGAAATGCCTTGCTTTTTTTCAGACTTTTT
The DNA here is from genome assembly GCA_033557465.1 of Ichthyophis bannanicus. Classification (NCBI taxonomy): domain Eukaryota; kingdom Metazoa; phylum Chordata; class Amphibia; order Gymnophiona; family Ichthyophiidae; genus Ichthyophis; species Ichthyophis bannanicus. Next base: position 1,336,159,355 of record CM066032.1, on the reverse strand, counting down.
TGAAACTGTGTCTAAATAAGAAAATACAAAGTAATGCTAGAGATAGCTAAATCAGGAGGAAAAAGACTTCAGTAAATACCCCCAGTCGAACACACCGACTGTTTAGGGGAAAGCTGACTATTTGCATTTAGAACTCAGCAGCTTAAAAAATTAAGTCAGCTATTATATCAAATAACAACTTAACTAACAACATTGTGTAATTGGTGCTACTTCACCCACAGGTTGCAAAATGGTGTCTTATAAGTAGATGTTTGGTTTGGTTGGTTTGGTTTATTAAAACTTGATATACTGCAATTTTTAACCAGTAAAGTAGTTTACAATAAAACATAAAGAAAACTAAGAAAAGGAACTCCATTAATAGATAGTAAGATCATTCAGAGCAGAAAGAGCAAGATGGAAAGAATGAGCTATTTCAGGCCGCTCCACTGTCCAGGGATGGGAGAAACGTTTTCTGAAACCGATGGACTTTAAGGGAGGTTTTGAATATAAGGTAGGAAGGTTCTAGGCAAAATTCAGGGGGGGGGGGGTATCTATTTATGCACATAGCCCCACTAGTCATGCCATTCCTTTTTTTGAACTTTTTTCTTTGTAATATGGGCTTTCTGTTTTGTATGGCACCAAATTTATGTGTTTCTTTGGCACCCCATGTATTTCGAAGAAGGTTCAATGCTTGTTGATTCTTTCATAAAATACTAGCAGAGTTTTAAACAAACTGCTTCTATTTTCCCACCTAGATGACCTTTACCACGTTATACTCCCTATCGTGTGGGGCATTTGCTAATACTGACAGTCATGAAGTTATATTAAGGACTCACAGCATTAACTGAAACTCTTCTCCCCCCTACCCCTGTTTCAGGTGTGTGTTAATATTAGAAATATCTTTTTCTTATCTCCGTGCAGTACAGCAATTTGAAGTCTCCTAAGAACATTTAAACCTAAGATAATGGAGGGCTAGGTTCCCACAGTTTCCTCCTTCCCTGGGGAGATGCAGGCGTATGAGAGGTTTGCCTTGCTGGTGAATTATATTTTAATGGAAAAGCAGATAGTAAATCATGCAGCATCACCCACCTACTGTTGCTGAAATAAGAGTTCAGAGTGATGTTGCAAGCTAGAATAAAAATATTTACAGTGCACAAGGGACCTGCAGGGGCAGTTCTAGGTTGCAAGCTATAATAATTATTCAGTTACAGATAAAGCTGGCTTGGCTTTAGGTTATATTTCTTCCTGGTGTGAGACAGTGATTAGTTTAGTTTAGTTTTATTTTCTTGCTATACTGCCTTTTGGAAAACCATCAAAGCAGTTTACAATCAATAATGGGGATAGCGGGGAAAAGAAATGGGACATAACGAGAAAAGATAATAGGAAAGGGAACAAGTGAATTCTAGAGTTCAGCTTTTGTATATTTCTTTTCCTAGGAATTAATTTGCTCAAAATTTTAAACAACTTGGAATGCAGACATCAGAACATCCAAGTTATTAGATTAAATTTTTCTAAAGTTATTAGCTGACGAACAAAAACACTAAAAGGCACATTTTACGGTGGATGTCAAAGTGCAATCTGGACATCAAAGCCAGAATGCCTGAAAAAAACGCAAGCATATGCAAGTTTGGTCACGATTTCAGAAACACAGATATGGATGTCTTGAGATGTCGACATAGACGGCCCCATAATAGCATCTCAGAATGTGGACATCTAACAGTATAATGGTAAAAGTAGTGGCTTGGAAGCAGTGTGGCCAGGGTTCAAATCCTATTGTGGGTTTTTGTAATCTTAGACTAGTCACTTAACTGTCCATCTTCTCCACACCCTCTGGATGTTTTAAGGCCAAAACAAGCACTTTCCTTATGACTGTTTATGCCTGCAACAGGTATAAATGTGGCCTGCTCACAAATGTCCCCGTCGTTCCTGAAATTGAATGGAAAAGTGCAAGTTCATAGCACCTCCCCAGATACGCCTCCACCATGCTCCCTCACCTATTTAGACATCACTGCACTGGAGACGTCTGTAAACATAATTTGTGTGATGACTGCGGAGATATCTCCGTGATTTTGACATCCCTCATGCACATCTTTAGATGTCCTACATCATGACTAAGCCTTTTAAAATGACCTCCTTACCTATGAAGTAAAAGGAATTTGTGACCCGAACGTACTTCATCTTGGCAAAATGGAGTAGGCCCTGCTCATGTGGATTTTTAAATGAGTCTCCACTCTGACTCATCTAATGCATTATGGACATCTTTACTAAAGTGCACTAATGGTTAATGCAGGATTTACCATGTGCAAAAAATACAGCCATACTAAAAATCTTGTGCTAACAGCCTTTCATGGGTTGGGGTAGGTGTGGAGTGGGCTAGGTGTGGAGTGTGGACATGGACTACATATTGTGATTAACACAGGTGTCAGAACAAATTTACCCACAACACAAACCAATTCCAGAATGAAGAAAGATGTGAACATCAACAAACAATATAAACTTCATACTAAATACCCAAGGTGGAAAAAAAAATTATAGGGTTATCGGAAAACATAATGAAAACACTATTAAAAAAGGAGGGAAGTGCACATCATATCCAGTGCTGTGTGGTCTGGCAGGAGTTGTGTGCTGAGAAAGCTATCCTGCTTCTTCCGCCAGGTTCGGGGATGCCAGAAGCCACCTGCGGCGTCATTTCTGGCTTAGTGGATATATCATCAGCAGATAACTGCGGAAGCGTGTCTGAAGGGGCATGTCCAGAGGGGCAGGTTGCGCCCCTTTGGTGCCCCTTTGGTGCCGAATGAAGAGTTTGGACTGGACTGCTGATGGTAATATTTATTTATTTAACAGGTCTTCTATACCGCCTTATCATACATTCAAGGCGGTTTACATGGAACAGTTTTAGCAACAAGCTTTACATCGAACAGGGTTATTCAACTTGGAGTTTAAATTAGGGGTAGAACAGGCAATTAACAATTGCTAACTATATACAGGAACTGTAGTAATGTTTCATGGTCCATTTTGTTATTAATCATCTTCTGGGGTAGTTCCAAAGTATTCTAGGAAAAGGTGTGTTTTTAATGCTTTTCTGAAGTCCACTAGGTCTTTGAGTTCACGTGTTGATGTGGGGAGGGCGTTCTACAGCTGTGGTGCAAACAGGGAGAAGGCTCTATTGCTGGTGGATTGGTTTGCTTTCCTGAAGTTTATTGGGGTCTCTAGGATGTTGTTGTCTGCTCCTCTTCTTGTTCTGGTTGGGGGTGTCTTTCTGATCAGTGGCTGGAGAGTTGCTGGTGAGAGGTTTAATGTTTTAAAGATTATTATTATGTTTTTGTACTTGGTGCATACATCAACAGGGAGCCAGTATAGTTGATGGAGCGTGGGGGTTATGTGTTTGTATTTTGCTGTTCCGGTGATAATTCTGGCCGGAGTGTTTTGTACCAGCTGTAGGGGAGGGTCATTTTCTTTGGAAGTCCTTGATAAATTGCATTACAGAAACCTAATATAGGCATTATTATGGCTTGGCATACAGTTTGGAAATCATTGTTGGTGAGCAGTGGTTTGAGGTTGCGTAACATTCTGAGTTTGCGGTAGGCTGATCTGGTTGTCTTTTTGATGTGAGGCTGGAAGCTGAGTTGCTGGTCAAAGGTGACTCCAAGGTATTTGACCTCTCGTTTGTTGCTTATGATATGGTCAAAGATTTTTATTGAGTCCGATGGTGAGAATATAGTACTCCTGGTGGTGATCATCAGTTCAGAGTTTTTGTAATTTATGAAAAGGCTTTGATTGTTGAGCCATTCTGACATTGATTCCAAGCATGCTGTGATTTGTGAGTAGTCTGGATGTTTGATGTTTATGGGGGTGAATATCATGATGTTGTCTGCGTATATTCTGTAATGTATGTTGAATTGTTTGAAAATGCTGCATATTGGCTGTATGTAGACATTGAATAGTAGAGCCGAGAAAGCTGAGCCTTGTGTGACCCCTTGGTGTTGGGTGAAGGGTTCAGACTGTTGGGTTTTGCTTCTTACTTGCTGTGTATGGTGGGAAAGGTATGAGAAGAACCAATCCAGGACTGTGCCGCTTATTCCCATGTCTCTGAGTCTTTGCAGCAGGGTATTGTGATTTACTCAGTCAAATGCAGCAGTGATGTCTATGAAGCATAGTACAAAGCTGTGGTGTATAATGTCCATACCTGTTACAAGGGTGTCCAAGAGGGATGTAATAAGTGTCTCTATGCCGTGGTTTTGTTTGAAGCCATATTGGTGGTGGTCCAATGGGGCGTAGGTATCTATGTGGTCTTATAGTTGATGCTGTACACATTTTTCAGTTATCTTGGTTATGAAGGTGAGGCTGGATATTGGTCGGTAGGAGTTTGGTTCGGTCTTGTCAAGGTTGTTATTCTTAAGGATTAGTCTGATGGATGCTCTCTTCAGTTACTGGGGGAGGTATCCCTGAGTTAGTGAGGCTTCAACAATCATTTGTAGATAGGGTGTTAGATATTTTTTGTCTGCTTGACCCAAGTAACTGGACGTGGGTCAATAAGAGAGGTTGTTGTGTTTATGGTGGTTATGACGGAATTGAGTTGCTGCAGGTACTTTCGGTCTCGCTGAGGTTTATGGGGAAGAGGAAAGCAAAATTGAAATCTAGAACAGAGAGCATGTGTTCAAATCCAGGGCAGTACTGGGGCAGTTAGCCAGGCATCTCATATATAAGTCCAGAGATATGTGTCCTGAGCCCAGATTCCTGACCGTTGCTCCTGCAGCCAGCAGCTGGCCAGGGAGCGTCAAGCCTGGTTTTCACCCCAGTTGGGGGGTGTGGTGACCGAGTTGAAGTTATAGGCTCCTCTGGCCCTAATGACATCATGGGTGTATCTCAGATAGCAGTAGGTAATTTCTCCTTAGCATCTTCCCCCGACGGACCTGGGGTAGGCATGGGAACCAATATAATTTCTGGTATCCCCCTAAAACCAGTGAGTTTTCCCAGGGTTTTTGGGAGGAACACTCCTATCCCGATGTCTCCCCCTAGAGAGGTTACCAATGTGGAAATATGGCATATAATGGCTAAAATGGAGGCTTACTCAACTATGTAGGTTTTCAGGAGAGGCTGTGGCTAAGTTGCACTCCATTGAAAGGGAGCTGAGGGTTCATGAGGGGGTGTATTAATGACACCAAGGGGAAAATCTTGAGTCTGGAGGGCCTAAATACGATTCTCGTGAAGGGTAATTTGTTATTGAAAGTAAAGTGGAGAGGTTGGGAAAACTCTTTGAAATTATTGAATCTTAAGTTTGTTCATTTTCCTTATTGTAGTAGGATCTCCGCTTTGGAGATGCTAAAGGATTATTTGATTAATGTTTTGCATTTAGAAGGGACTAATCTCCCAGATATTTCAAATGCATATTATGTTATTTCTTCTATTAAGAATATTTCAGGAGGTTCCCCGTTTCATATATCTGATGGGGATTTAACTATTCTCCTGGAGACGTCTGTTGAGGAGACCACTAATAGGGCTACTATTGGAGCCTTCTTTCGAACTATCCATGATAGGGAGAGTATTTTCCCTACCTTCAAGGAACAACGGACTCTCTTCCATGGGCATAAAGTTAGTGTGTATCCAGATATATCTGTAAGAACTCAGTTTGGAAAGGTTTTCTCCAGGTGAAACATAGAACTGTGCAGCTGGGTATGGCCTTTTTTTTTTTTTTTTTTTTTTTAAATATCCGTGGAAATGTCTGGTGAAATTTATGGGGAAGGATTATGTTTTTATTGAACCCACACAATTGTTAGCTTTGATTCAGGCTCATGAACAGACTCTAAATGATGGTAATTATTTGATTATTTGTATTGCTTTCTGTTTAATTAGATACCTGTTGCTTGTGTTTTTGGGGAAAATGGTAATTGGTGCTTAGTGTGGTGAGAAGGTACTTAGTTTCTTCTTACCTGAAGATGGCCTGCTTCTCCCACTTATATTGTTTGGGCTTTGCTCTATCTTGAGGATGCTTTAGGTTGTTAAAATTGTTAAGTATTGTATAGATTGGTAAACCTTAATAAAAATATAAAGTAAAATAAGTAAAAAAGGAGGAAAAGGATCTTGGACAAATCGAGCTCACTGTCATAGGCACAGAACATGCAAGCCCCTGGCATCTGCTCACTGCATTAGCGATCCAGAAAAAACTCCTTCCAAATTATCCCTCCAGTCCAGATGCATGGTTTGTACCCCCTGACCAGCAGATGGAGGCCTAGCAAGAGCAGCTTCATTTCCATATTGCCTCTCGTAGTCTCTGTTCTCGTCATATAAATCGTCTTCACATTCCCTCCCCCTCACGTGCTCACTTACAGTCTACCCGCCATTCTGCTTTTTTCTTTCACGGCCCTGCCCTTTGGAACACTCTACCCACCTCACTCCGCCAGGAACAGATTTACTTCACGTTCAGATCCCTTCTGAAGACACATTTATTCTCCATTGCATATAATCTCTCTGACAGCCACCATTGACCTAGTTTATACATGTTTGTCCACTGTCCTCTCTATGTCCAGTCTTTGTCTTATATTCCTTCCTCTTTCCTGTTATTTTTTGTAGTTCTTTTTTCCATTCCCGGGCCATGTGCCAACCTTTAAATATTATTACCTGTTTGTAAACCGCCCTGATGTAACAAAGGGCGGTATATCAAGAATAAATAAACAATAAACAATAACCACATACTAAGTGTACTGTGCATCAGAAGGCTAGCCAGTATTGCTCAGTCTTCCAGCAGGTGAGGGACTTCCCTGTGCATCTCTACTGAGCTGTAGGGATTCTTGTAAGCTTGTTTGGAGGCCTTTGCTGAACGGACCCCAGGTATTCTGGCAACTTAGTTGTGTGTGGGTACAGAGCAGCCAAAGACAGACAAAAAAAAACAAAAGGAGAAAGTTCCTTTGAGTTGGGCAGGGCTATTTCTGGACAGGGAGTGCTGCGAACAGCCCCGGGCACTGTAACGGCCTCTCATGCAGTGGGGTGCACATGCCAGGGGTCTTGGGTCTCCCCCTGCCCCCCTCCCCCCTGTTTCAGCACTTGGCCGTCTGGGGCTGGAGTCTGTGCGACTGTGAGTGGTGTGTCTGCATGAACAATCTAGTCCTGTCAGTGCTGAGGGGGGCACCATTCGAGCCCTTGAGAGAGGCCTCCTTGAAGGACCTCAACTTGAAGACTGTATTCTTGGTGACAGTATCTTCCGCGCTGTGTGTATTGGAGCTGCAGGCTCTGTCTTATCGAGAACCCTTTTTGAACATCTATCCAGAGAAAGTGATCCTGCGTACCATGCCATCTGTCTTCCATGTGCGATGTTGTGGGGTGATGGATCCTTGGGGGCAGAGTGTACCCTGGCCCAAGAATACGGACATACCGAGTTTAGAATCCAGCCAGAGTACTTTTTGCCCTGTTGTTGTATCTTGTATCTTTTGCCCTGATACCCTCTTATAAAGATACAAAAAAATTGAAAGTCAGATCATATATACTTCACATATTAGCTGTCTTTTATGGAAATATTTTATCCCATCAGTTGTGGGTATTGAATATGAATCTTTATATTCTTTTGCAGCACCATCCTTGAGTAATGTAGGATGCTCGTACGTCATGCTTGCTATATTTTTCATTGTTTGGATGATCTCGAAAAGGACTTCAAGTACTTAATACTGTAGATAGATAGGAAGAACCTGCAGGATGCCTCCTTTGGGGCTCAGTGCTCATCCTGGAGCATCATTTAGAGGAAAGCTAATAAACCTAGTTTCTGCAGAGCAACTGGATTTGCCAAGCTGATTCTGCAGAAATCAGAGTTCTTAGCTTTTCTCTAAATGATGCTTTAGGATGAGCATTGAGATTCAGAGGAGGTAGTCTGCAGGTTCTTCCTATCTACCTATCAAGTGCTACTTCATTCACCTTTTAAATTTACTCTTTGATTATGAATTGTATTTGTTTATGGTGGGGGGAGGGGGAAGGAAGGTGTGTGTGTGTATATATGTATGTATACACTCACACCCACATATATAGTATATTTCAATTACATTGTGTCTGCTTGTATTTATAGCCTGTGTTTGCAGGATAAAACTCTGTAAGATGTACTTCTAGTATGTCTTATGGTGGTGGCCCTCAAGGAGGGAACCTGGTCACCCCTTATCTACGGTATATGGTAGAAATACCTGAGGCAACTGACTTTCTCAAAAACAGAGCATATCTTTGGTAGAAATTAGGATTTCAGTCTTGGCTTCCTTGGCTCTGACTATTATTCAGGTCACTAGACCTGGTCTGAATCCAATACAGTCCATGCTGAAAAGAGTATAACATAGCTGTATGTCAAGAATTGCCTTTGAAAGTAAAGCAAACATGACTTTCATCAACTAGCAAATATTCTGCAGCAGGAAATACTGGATTCTGCAAATAAAATCAGGATTTTTGTATAATGGCATTCAAATGAGTAAATTGTGTTTTGCCATTGTGTTAACCGATTTGCAAGTTTGTTTAAAGTTTCAGAGAAAATGCTGATTAACAAAATTCACCCAGCATCTTCACTGTAGTTTGCCAGGATTATTTTTCACTTTGTGAAACAAACTCATAACCAAACATATCCTCAAAACTTATTTTGCTGACACATTTTAAGTAAGTGGAAAATATAAAACATAATTTGCTTCTTTTATTGATTTCTTAAAATACCTTTTGTGAGCAATTTTTTGTTGTCTTGAGGGAGGTGGCAGTAAATAAGTTGCCATGGTGATGCTATTTGATTTTCATAACTAGTCAATACAGCACTGTTGCTACATGTCCTTGGCCCATTTTCTTGTCAGGATTTTTAAAATTAGATATTCAAAGTAGGGTTGCTGAGATCATCTAATTTATACCTGGAGGTTCTATATTTGGAAAGAGAACTTAATTTTCAAGTGTTAATGCACTGTTAACAAAAAAACATATTTCACAAGATTTATATCTTAATTTTCAAATTAATTTAACTTGGTGTTTTTTTTCTTGAGCTATTAAACAGAAAGTGGTAGGCTTTGGAATCACAGAGTAAATACTGTGATTCTAGGCTTTGGAGTGGAGGAGTGGCCTAGTGGTTGGGGCAAGGTACTTCAGGCCGGAAGGTCGGTGGTTCAAATCCCACTAGAGGACAGCAACCTTGGGCCGGAAGGACTGGGGTTTCTAGTCCCAGAGATGCTCCTTGTGGTCTTGGGCAAGCCACTTAACCCTACATAGCCCCTGTTCCCTGTAAAATAGTTATCTCCAAGTTATAATGCCCTGTTCAATGTAATTTCAGTTTGTTCAATGTAAACCGCACTGATGCAGAATAGCGCGGTATATAAGAGAATGTAAATAAAATAAATAAAATAAATGATTGCTTTGAATAAAAACATTGTACAATAGAGTTCTCAAATCTGCAATGTAGTCTTGGGGAAAAGACTTCCAAGTTGATACTGTGTAATATAGCATTGAGCATCTCGAAACACTTCATAAATTTTAGGCCTGATATTGAAAGCAATGAATGCGGTTAGCAGGCCTGTTAACCAAGTTAATCGTGGTGACCAGGATATTCAGTGGCGCTAATGTGGTTAGTAGTGCAGAATATGCCCAGATGACACCGCTGAACACTCTGATGTTAGCCAGTTCACACTGGAGTGTTGCGGTGGCACTACTCAGCAATAACTGGGCAGCGGCAATCTTCAGGTGCTGCCTGATTATCACTAAGTGGCAAAAGGTAGACAACTTAAAGGTGGCCTCACTTTCGCTGCCAAAGCTAACCGGACAGTGACTGAAAATTCCCACTGCCTGGATAGCTTAGTTGCTATCTGGCCAAGACTAACCACTGCTGAATATCTAGCCCTGTGTTTATTTGAATGGAAAATATTGTATGCTGATTTTTAAGATTATCTTAGACTCGCTAAAAGTAGCTTTACCTTTCTCTCTTTAACAGTTACACCACGAGGTTGAATTAGCAGGTTGTGAGTAATAGCAAGATTCGTCAAGGCTTCCAAGTTTCAAACTTGTACTAATTCAACCTCTTGTGCCTTTTACCAAATATCCAATATGTGTGCATATTTTTTTTCTTATTTAAAAAAAAAAATCCATAATGCCAGATTGTGCTCTAATTCGAAAGCTAGCAGATAGACTTCTTTTAGAAGTTCCTTTGTTTGCCACCTTAAGTTTATATCGGAAAACATAAAATGTTAGAATAAAATTTAAAGCACGTACTAGATAGGTGGCAATTCAGTATACTGTTCATGCAAAGTGGTCTTAAGGCACCGTTTAACAAATACTGCAAATACTTCCCCCTCGCATCAGTTCTGGACTAGCTGCTAGCTTTTAACACTAGAAGCCCCAAAAGGAATTTTACCTAGAAACCCTAAAGTGTGTCAATTGACGCATTATCACAATGACTGCGTTTAGCATGAAATGTAGATGTGAATTAATGTGAAGTTACTTATTTGTTAAATCCGTGCCGTATGTGACATCATTACATGATGTCATCGTGTGTTTATTGTTTGTAATGTTGGAGTAAAACTGTAAACAGTGATTGAGATGCGCCACCTAGTGGGAACATGAATTTATACCCAGAAGCCCCAAAGTATGTCAATTGACGCATCCAAGACAATTGAGTGCGTCAATTGACGTACTTTGGGGCTTCTAGGTATAAATTCATTTTCCCGCTAGGTGGTGCATCTGTCATTAATTTTTGATGCACATATTTGAACATCTTGACCTTGCTAACAAAGTCATGGAACATGACTGACATGGTTCTAGCAGTGGCGCTGGTATACAGCTTCGAAGATGCATTTGCGTCAATTGACACACTTTGGGGCTTCGAGTGTTAAGATGCATGACCTAGCCTTATGCTTCTGCTGTCTGATCTAATGATGCTATCCAAAGGGGAATGGAAGAATGTTAAAATGAATGCTAAGTTAAAGCTTTTGATTGGTTTCCTTCCTTATAGTCTGAAAAGATTTCAATTAATTCAAAATATGGTCCCTAGAAAATTATATAGGGCTAATTGCTCAAATCATATCTCTTCTTTACTTAAGGAGTTGTTGTGGCTAGCAGTACACAGTTCTTCCTTTGGTACATAAGGTATATCATCATTGGTTATTCCTTACTGTCCATGACATTTACTGAGATCATCTCAAACTAATCTCTTCTCCATTTATGGTTTAGTTTATTTCCTATACCGCCTTTCCAGGCTAGGCAAAGCGGTTTACAAAACAAGTTTAAAATAAATAAGAACTTGAATGGAACTATAATCAAAGATAGGACAGAGAAAACAAAAAAGAAAGAAAAGCACTCAGCAGACACAAGCGGCACATAGGGAGGAGTGGCCTAGTGGTTAGGACAAAGTACTTCAGGCCGGAGGGCCGGGGGTTCAAGTCCCACCTGGGGACAGCAATCTCAGGCCGGAGGGACTGGGATTTCTAGTCCTATAGGTACTCCTTGTGGTCTTGGGCAAGCCACTTAGCCCTTCATTGCTCATGTTCCCTGTAAGTATTAGCGTATGTGTGTCATATCCCCTCGTGTTAAATGTATCTCACAATTGACCGCTTTGACCCGGTGAAAAGCGGGATATAAATACAGCTAAATAAATAAAAATAAATAAATTTCCCCCTCCTCCAATTTGGCTTGAAAAATCTTTAACAGCAGCTTTTGGTTTTGTGGCACCATACCTTTGGAATACCCTGCCTCTTAATTTGAGATTGGAGAAATCCTCAAAGAAATTTACACTGGGTCTAAAGCAATGGCTGTTGGATAGAGCGTTTGAGGGAATATAGTTCAATGGCATTAGATGACTCCTGCGTTGCCTTCCTTCTTTACTCCTTTCTTTTCCTGTTGTATCTCTGGATTATGACAGAATGTTATTAGTAGTTTGATTTTTGTGCTACTCAGCCCTCCCGTTGTGTTTGTGTTATATGGTGTGTGTTCTTGTAAGACATCAGCGTATTCAGATATTGTTAACCACTTTGATGATCACTGGGCAGAATGGCGGTATACCAACTTTAATAAATAAGTAAATGCCCTTGGATTTATCCCATCCAGCCCCATTGTTATGTTTACTTTTAATTTAGCAAGTTCTTCATGAACAATTCCCTGAACATTGTTCAAGATCTATCTCCCTTCTGTTCCTATTAGTGTATGTGTTAAGTCCCAATCCTGGCCCTTCATCTGTATATACACAACAGAAATATTTGTTAGGCAATTCTGCTTTATCCTTATTGGTTTCTTACATATTCCTCCTCTTTACCTTGAGTCTGACAATACCACTTTTTCACTTCCTCCTGTCACAAACATACTGCATCTTTATAAAAGATCTAATACCTCTTCCACAATTACTGTGTTGGTTATTTTTTCTTCTGTTTGCATCTTTGCTTTCCTGACTGCTTTCCCAGCTTCTCTTAACTTTTCTAATTATTGTTGCTTGAATTTCTCTTTCTACAATCTTTTGTAACTTTATGAAGTCTAAACTTTCGTTTTCTTAACTCTTCAGTAATTTACAAATAGGGAGATTGTTTCTGATGTTATAGTCTGTGATCATCAGGCATCCAGTGATTATTGGTGTGGTTAAATATTAAGGCATGGGTGGAGAAGGCTCGTTTTACCTTTCTCACTGACTTTGAGTTGTGGCTTTCCTCCTTTCTGGATTCCTCTTCCCCCACACTTATTCTAAGGGATTTTAACATTCATGTTGATAACCTCTCTGATCCCTATGCTTTCCCTTACCTCCTCATTCGACCTCCAGCTTTGCTCTACTGCACTCACTCACCAGCATGGCCACTGCCTTGACCTTGTATTTTTCTCTAATTGCTTATCCTCAACCTTCAGTACCTCAGTTTTCCCATATCCGACCATCACCTGCTATGCTTTACTCTTCATCACCCACCTCCTCAACCTCACCTTGTCTCCTTCAACCTCTTTAGAAATCTTCATGCTATTGACCCTTTGGCTCTCTCCTCCACTGTTTCATCACCTCTTTCCTGCACTATGTCATCTGAGTCTATTGATGAGGCAGTAGTTTCCTATAATGCTGCACCCTCTTCTGCTCTGGATGCTCTCGTTCCACCCATGCCACATCCTGTGAGGCTTACTGTATCCCATTCCTGGCTTTCTTCCACTACCCGCTATCTACGTTCCTGTGCCCTTTCAGCTGTGTATGCTTGGCTCAAATCCTGCTCCCTTGAAGACTTTCTACACTTCAAATTCATGCTTGTCTCTTTCCAGTCAGCCATAGCACTTGCCAAACAAGACTATTATGTCCATTTGACTAACTCTCTTGCCTCTGACTCTCGCTGTCTTTTTACTCTCAACTCTCTCCTCAAGGTGCCTCCACATCCGACCCCTCTTTCCCTTTCTGCCCAAACTCTGGCTGACTATTTCCATGACAAAATCTACAAGATCACCCTTCAATTCGCCACAAAGTCAGCTACTTCACCTCCTTCCCCTCCTCCCCCTTTTCACTCCCAACTTTCCCCCTCTACCTCCGCTACCCTTTCTTCCTTTTCTGTGATCTCTGAGGAGGAAACCACACACCTTCTTTCCTCCTCCATACTCACTACCTGCTCCTCTGATCCTATTCCCATTCATCTCCTAAACCCCATCTCCTCCACTGTTGTCCCTTCCATCTCTCATATTCTCAACCTATCGCTCTTCACTGCAACTGTCCCTACAGCCTTCAAGCATGCTGTAGTTAACACCTCTCCTCAAGAAACCCTCACTTGATCCTACCTGTCCTTCTATCAACCCATCTCCCTCCTCCCCTTCATTTCTAGACTATATGAACTTGTGGTTCACCACCATTGTCTTGACTTTATCTCCTCTCAAGTCCTCCTGAATCCTTTACAATCTGACTTTTGTCCTTTACATTCTACTGAAATGGCTCTTGCCAAAGTCTCCAGTGACTTGTTCCTGGCAAAATCCAAGGGCCTTCACTCAGTCTTCATCCTTCTTGATCTCTCTGCTGCTTTTGACGCTTTTGACCACAACCTTCTCCTTAATTCCCTGTTCTCGCTTAGTTTTAAGGGCTCTGTACTATCGTGGTTCCCCTCTTATCTCTCCTATTGCTCTTTCAGTATTTGTTCTGGTGGATCCTCCTCTGCTGCTATTCCACTCTCAGTTGGTGTACCCTAAGGATCTGTCTTGGGTCCACTCCTTTTCTCTGTACCCAGTCCCTTGGTGCACTCATTTCTTACCATGGCTTTCAGTACCATCTTTATGCTGATGACTCCCAGATCTACCTCTCTACACCTGAAATCTCTCTGATAGTCCAGACCCAGATCTCTGCCTGCCTTTCTGACATTGCTGCTTGGATGTCTCACTGCCACTTGAAACTGAACATGGCCAAAACAGAGCTTTTTATTTGTCCCCATAAACCCTCCTCTCCCCTTCCTTCTTTCTCAGTCTCTATGGATAGCTCTCTACTCCTCCCTATTTCCTTGACTTGCAACCTGGGGTCGTCTTTGACTCCTCTCTCTCCTCCTTCACACACATCCAACTGATAGCTAAGACCTGTCGTTTCTTTCTCTATAATATCAACAAAATCCACCTGTTCCTTTCTGAACACACTACTAAGATACTTATCCACTCTTGAATCACCTCCTGTATTGCAACCTACTCCTTGCTGGTCTCCCGTTGAATCATCTCTCTCCTGTTCAGTCTGTTCAGCACTCTGCTGCACGGCTAATATTCTGCCAGCCTTTTCATGCTCATTTTACTCCTCTTTTCAAGTCATTTAATTGGCTCCCTATCCATTTCTGCATCCAGTTCAAACTTCTTCTGCTGACTTATAAGTGCATTCACTCTGCAGCTCCTCACTACCTTTCCTCTCTTATACCTCCCTACACCCCTCCCCGGAAGCTCTGCTTTTCTGGCAAATTGCTTTTATCTTTGCCCTTTTCTTCTATTGCTTTGCTCCTTTCACCTTGCTACTCCTTATGCCTGGAATAAACTACCTGAGTCTGTACATCAGGCTCCTTCTCTGGCCCTTTTCAAATCCAGGCTGAAAACTCACCTCTTTGCCGCTGCTTTCGGATCTTAACTCACCTGATCTTCTTTGTGTTTCCTTACCATTCCCCCTAGATGTATCCCTGTCTACACCCACTGTGTTGTCTGTCTTGACTAGATTGTAAGCTCTGATCAGCAGGGACTATCTCTTACATGTCTGTGCAGTGCTGCATATGTCTTGTAGCGCTATACAAATGCTCAGTAGTAGTACTATTCAAAAGTGAGAGTCCCCCGACTTTGAGAAAACTGTGGTTCTGCATAGGAGTAAAGGAGTAGTTTAGTGGTTAGAGTAGTGGACAGAGATCCTGAGAAACCAGGTTCAAATCCCACTGATGCTCCTTTTGATCCTGGGCAAATCATTTAAACCTCCATTGCCTTGGGTGCAGACTTAGATTATAAACATAGAAACATAGGGACAGGGGGACAGGGAAATACCCATTGTACCTGAATGTAACTTGCCTTGAACCTCTGTGGAAAATCCAGGATCTCCATGCTTCTAGATGACATCGCAGCAGGGATATCCCAGTCACCATTTGGGATACTGAAATGATGTACCCATAGTACTTCCCCTTTCATACCAATATTATGAATGTCTTCAGTTAAACCTATGTCTGTTCTGCCAGAGAAGGTGGTCTTTATATCACTTCAGTGTAAATAGACATTCTCCAGGACCAAGCAGGAAGTCATTCCTCACATATGGGTGTCATCAGCGCCGATGAAGCCCCAGCGGAGCATTTCCCCAGCTTTCCATGAGAGCCTTTGGGAATGCTGGCACGCATGCGCGGTTTCCTTCCCGCCTAAAGGTGCCATCTTACCTCAGTCTCTTTTTTTTCTGAGAAGCCCATCGGACGTGTGTCCTGTTCTCCTGGATAAAAGTGATTTTTTTCTTCGGCGATTTTCGCTATTTTTTCTCTGGTTCGACGCCGGTTCCCCTCCTGCCGGGTTCGGTACACCGGTATCGAGCCCGTTTTCTTCATTTTTTGTTTTTTGCCCTTCGTGGCTGGCGTTCGCGCCCTTTTTTCATTTTTCACTGGAAGGCCGGTCTTTTGACCTCGCTGGGGCTATTTTTTCCCCGATGGCTTCCAGTGGTTTCAAAAAGTGTGATCGGTGTAAGAAAATTATATCTCTCACCGACACACTTGACTGCTGCCTTCGGTGCCTCGGCCCTGACCACGACCCAAAGTCGTGTGGGCCATGTGGGAAGATGTCTTCCAAGGCACTAAAGAGTCGACAGCATCAAAAGGAAAGGTTTTTCTCGGACTCTGCCTCTGGCCGGGCCCGGACCTCGTCTGAGGCCTCAACATCTCGGGATTCCGATCCCGAGTGCCGTCGAAGCTCCTCGGACAGGGGGTCCCCCGACTGGGAATGTAAGAGGAAGAAGCGGCTCGCGAGGGCGGCGTCAGAAGAGGTCCCTGGTCCCTCGAGGGCTAGGTCTAAGAACCCCGACCGCCGTCCCGGGCCTGTGGACCAAGAGAAGCCTGCCAAAGTTCCTCACGTGGAGCCGGAGTCTGCTGGACACGTAAGCCCCGTAGTCCTCGTGGACTCTCCTCCCAGAGAGCCGACGTCGGGCCCGGCGCCGCCGGGGTCCGAGTCGGTGGCTGCTGCATCTCCCGAGCTGAGTCTCAGGATGACAGCCTTGGAGTGCAGACTGTCTGCCTTCATGGAGCAGCAGCGGGCACTGATGGCCAGCCTGTCTGGTGCATCTGCCCCGACCACCGGGACGTCGACTTCAAAGTCAACCCCGGAGACCGAGCTGATACTCGAGACCCTCATGACTCGAAGTTGTCCTCAGTCGAGGTCTCCCTCGACCTCCCGTTCGGGACCGAGGGTGTCGACGCCGGTGCCCCCGGCGTTGGGGCGGGTGCCTCGGGGCCCCGCGGGGTCGGACCCTGACTCCTCCTCGGACGAGTCCGCCTGGGAGATGGAGGAAGAGGAGTCTCACGATACTTTTAAGACTCGGTGCATCCCGTCGGACTCACTGCAGTCTGATCCCCGGAGTAGATCCCCTCCGGAGGACACTTGGTTCTCGGAGTTCGTCTGGAATATGGCTGCTGCCTTGGCTATCCCTGCCGATCCCGAGGAAGAGCCTCGAGCCAAGGAGCTCGATGATCTACAGTAAAACTCTCCTCCGAAGGAGGCCTTTACTGTCCCGGTTCCTCTGATGCTGGAACGGCTCCTCTTCCTTATGTGGGAGGTCCCGGCCTCGGCGCTGGTTCTAAGCAAGCAAGTCGATTCCATTTATCGACTCCGCAAAAGCCCTGGTTTCCAGAAAGCACAGCTACCACACCATTCCATGGTTGTGGAATCGGTCATGCATCGTCTGAAGAGCCAGAAGATGCACTCCGCAGTGCCCCCCGGCAGGGAGGCCCGCAACCTCAATGGCATTGGTAGGAAGTGCTTCCAGGGGTCAATGCTTGCTTGCCATGTCCAGTCTTACCAGCTGTACATGGGCATGTACTTGCGGGACCTGGCCAAAGAACTGGCCGTCTTCTGTGCTGGTCTCTCCTGGGAACCCTTGCAGAGATTTCAGACCTTGTCCTCAGGGATTCGGGAATGCTCGAAGTTCATTTCCCACGCCGCCTACGTTGGCTTCGAGGCTTCGGCCCGAGTAGCGGCTGCCGGCATCGTGGCTCGACGCCAGGCGTGGCTGCAGTCATCGGACCTCGAGCCATGGGTTCAGGACAAGTTGGTTGATGTCCCCTGCTGAGGTGAGAACCTTTTTGGCAAACCCGTGACCGAGAAGGCCGCTCAGCTCAAGACAGAGCACCTTACCCGGACAAGGCTGTCGAGGAAGACCTCTGCCCCTTCACATAAGAAGAAGGGCTCGGGTAAAAAGTCCTTTTACCCGAGGAAGGGCACTGCCTACAAACAGTACCCTCAGTTTCAGGCTGCCCAAACTGCCCCCCAGGGTCAGCAAGCCAAGGGCCAGGGTAATGGGCCCCGTAGGCAGAGGACCCCCAAGCCTCAGGCCCCTGCTGCCACTCAGCAGGGTGGGGGTTTTAGACTCCTTGAGAGTAGCCTCTCCTCCACTGCTCTCCCCACCCTGCACAGGAGGTCGCCTCGCCCTCTTTGCCCACCAGTGGCCCCTTATCACCGGGGACAGTTGGGTGCTGGACATAGTTCACAATGGCTATGCCCTCCATTTTCACCAACTGCCACACCCATATTTTCCAGGGAAGCCTCCAAGGCCTCCCCTGCACACAGACCTCCTTCTACAAGAGCTTCATGGTCTGTTGGTGGACAGGGCGGTGGAGCCTGTGCCTCCCCACTTACAAGGTCACGGATTCTACTCCAGGTATTTTCTAATACCCAAAAGAACCGGTGGCCTTCGTCCCATTCTGGACCTCAGAAACCTCAAGTTCCTGGAGAAAGAAAAGTTCAAGATGCTTACTCTTGGAACACTTCTGCCCTACCTCCAGCAGGGAGATTGGCTATGCTCCTTAGATCTCAAGGATGCGTACACTCACATCCTCATTCATCCAGACCACAGAAAGTACCTCAGGTTCATGGTGGAAGGAAACCATTACCAGTACAGAGTACTGCCTTTTGGCCTGTCCTCCGCTCCCAGGGTCTTTACCAAGTGCCTGGCAGTGGTTGCGGCCTACCTGCGAAATCAAGGCATCTTTGTCTTTCCCTATCTGGACGACTGGCTCATCAGGGGTCAGACGTCCCTGGAAGCCAGCCAAGCCACCCTCAACACCATTGCTCTGCTTCAGAAGGTGGGCTTTGTCATAAACTTCGCAAAGTCCACTTTGCTCCCCTCCCAGAACTTGGAGTTCATAGGGGCAAGGTTGGATTCTCAACTGGCAAGGGCATTCTTGCCAGAAGACAGGGCTCAAAGGCTGATGGACGTGGCAAAGCAGTTTCTGCACAGGTCCCTGGTCTCCGCCAGACTCTGCCTCAGGCTTCTAGGTCACATGGCTTCGACAGTACATGTGACACCCAATGCCAGGCTCCATATGAGGCCTGCACAGTGGTGCCTTCGGACTCAGTGGTCTCAAGCCATAGGCCACTTACGAGACAAGATAAAGGTATCCAAACCCCTTTTGGCCTCCCTCAGCTGGTGGCTACATCCACCCAATCTACTCAAAGGAATGCCCTTCCAAATGCCAGAATACTCAGTGGTCCTCACCACCGATGCCTCTCTGAAGGGCTGGGGGGCTCATTGTCTGGACAAGTGCACCCAAGGCCTCTGGTCTCCCTGGGAGGCAGCCCAACAGATCAATCTGCTGGAACTTCGAGCTATCCGCTTGGCTCTCAGAGTTTTTTCTCCAGCCCTGGCTCACCGCTCAGTCTTGATTCAAACAGACAACCAGGTGGCCATGTTTTATGTGAACAAGCAGGCATCCTCTCACATGGCCGCTCGTTTTTATGCTAGAGGATATCCAAAAGAGTGCGTTCAAAAAGGTTTTCAACGCGCTCTTTCCTCCTCTAGACAACAGCTGCTTTTGCCTAAGGACAAATCATCCGATGACAAGTTTGTGGGTCTCCAATAAAGTTGTTTTTATCTACTATCCCTGTTTGGCCGTGGTGATTTGCCCTCCGCTGTTCCTTTGCCCATGAGGAAAACATCCTCCTGAAGCAAAATGTCCTTTTTTTATTCTTTTTATATTGTGAACTCACAGCTCACAAGCCGTATCCAAATTTAATCAAGGGAAAATGGCACCTTGCCAATCCCTCAGACAAACATAAAAAAGTAGTGAACTGTCAACTGAATGAATGAAAAGAAGCCAACTTAGCTTTCAGTCATGGCTCCATTCACCATCGTAATGAAATTAGTAATTACAACGTTTCATCATCATCACCATCTTCAAAGATTCCAAGCCACTGAATTCTGCTGTTGGAAGGTCATACTGCTACATAGCGCCATGTACCATT
This sequence comes from Ichthyophis bannanicus, assembly GCA_033557465.1. NCBI lineage: Eukaryota > Metazoa > Chordata > Amphibia > Gymnophiona > Ichthyophiidae > Ichthyophis > Ichthyophis bannanicus. The sequence continues at coordinate 1,336,139,507 of CM066032.1, read as the reverse complement.
CGGCCCTTCTTCAGGCTAAACTGAATACCGTCGCAGAATATTCAGAGCTTGTTAAAGGGAAAAGGAACTGATGTCAGAAGATTCCAAAGTAGCCAATAAGAAATCACTGAGTGACTCATAATAAGTTCTACCAATTCAAATCCAGATTAAGACCATGGGGCATAATAGTATTTAATTTAAAGATCCACCACCGCTGCAAATATTGTATGCAGCGATATGACCTTCCAAAAGCAGAATTCAGTGGCTTGGGATCTTTGAAGATGGTGACGATGATGAAATGTTGTAATTACTAATTTCATCAAGTGGCAGTGCTCACATGACTTGAATCAACCAATGAATGATGGCTGTAATGTTTAAAATTACCACATTCACTCCCTGTTCCATTTTCACAATTGTTAAGATGAGAGCTGCCTGAGACTATCAGAAAAGCCATTATTACCAAACAGAAAACTTCAAAGAGATACAAGGCCATCTCCAAAGACCTTGAGATTCCTTTGTCTACAGTTTGCAATGTTATTAAGATGTTTTCTGCTCATGGGACTGTCAAAAGCCTCCTAGGATAGGGTGGAAAGAGGAAAATTAATCCAAGAAGTCTTTGAAGGTTAGTGTGAACTGGTGGAAAAACACTACATACAACATCCAAAGAGCTTAAGCTGACCTGGCGCAATCTAGAGTGGTGGTTTCAACACGCACCATATGCTGTGCACTAAACAAAGAAGGACTTCATGATGAAGGTCAAGGAGGACCCCACTACTCAAAGACAGACATAAAAAAGGCATGGCTGATCTTTGCCCAAACCTATCTTTAGAAACCACAATTCATCTGAGAAAATGTTCTGTGGACAGATGAAACCAAACTTGAGCTCTTTGGCAATGCAGACTAGCGATACATTTACGGGCATAGAAATAAAGCTTATAAGGTAAAAAAAAAAATCCTTTCTACAGTTAAATATGGTGGAGGTTCCATAATGGTTTGGAGCTGTTTTGCTGCCTCAGGAACTGGAGGCCTGGAACATATTAAAGGAATCATGAAGTCAGAGCAACTACAAAAGTATTTTGGAGCAAAATGTGCTACCTAGTATCAGAACACTAGGTCTGCGTCAAAGCAGGGCAATGATCCAAAACATACATCCAAAAGTGCAAAAGAACAGTTAAAAAGGAAAAAAATGGACTGTTTTAAACTGGCCAGCAATGAATCATAATCTCAGTCCAATCAAGAACCTTTGGAAAGAGCTTAAATCTGCCATTGGTAAAAGGAATCCTGGAAACATTCATGAGCTGGAACAAATCATAGTTGAATAGTGGGAGAAATCATCAACAGACAGATGTATGAAACTTATAGATGACTACAAGAAACATTTGGAGGATGTCATCACTGCCAAGGATTGTGCAACCAAATATTAGTGAAGGGTGCAATTAATCCTGTCCAGGTCATATTTTATTTTTTTCTCAGAAATTTCTACGTGTAAGTTGCATGGACATCCTTTTTTTTTCTTGTATATCTTTGTACATACTATTTTGACGACATACGGTTGGAATATTTCCAATTATTTTTAAAGATATTATATACTATATCTAAAATGCAAGGTGCCAATAATGTTGACCACAACTGTATAGTCTGTATAATTATATCCCAGTTATGGATTACCTTATAGCACATCACTGTGACCACTGTTGATTCCAATTCAGTTTCTTCCATGGCAGCTTCTAGATCTGGAACTTCATTTCCCATACTGTGGTGGTGATATGCAGCTGCCCTTTTCTCCTATTTCTGTACAACTGTTAAATGTTTAACTTACCCAAGGGCTTATTCTTCTTTTATTCATTCATAAAATTGTTTTCTAGCCTGCTCCCCCCCCCCCCCCCAGTCAGTCAAGACAAGTAACAGTGCAACATAAAACAGACATACAAACAGAAATTGTTATGAACTTTGCCAGCTCCAGTTATAAAATGATTAAATCTGAACTCAGTTCTCAGTTCTGGCAAAAGGACTTTCTGAAAAGATATGCCTTCGACTTCTTACTGAACCTCAACACATCTTGCTCTTGCTGAAGAGCGAACAATGGTATATTTATCTATTTAACATTTTCTGTATACCGCCTTTCAGATTCTCAAGGCACTTTACATGGAACAGAACTTGTTTACATAAACTGTTTTGTTAGAACTATTTACAAAACTGTTAACAGTGTTTACATTTAACGATTAACTATTTACAGCTCAGTCTGTGGTTATAGACAATGTTTAGGCAACTGGAGGGTTATGGAAATATCGCGTAAGGTCAGCCCAGCAATGGAAAACGCATGCTTCTACATGCACATTTTCTGAAGACACTTGACAGAGGGAACATCTAAGAGCTCTTTTTGTGTCGACCTCAATCCCCACACTGGCCTATACATATTAAAACATTACATCAAATATGTAGGTGCTAAACATGCAATGCTTAAATATGAACGTCAGCCTTTTAAATTTAAGCCAAGGTAGTGCTATAAGGCTCTGCGTCACAATCGGTTTACGATAACTCTTGCTGCTGAATTTTATAATTGTACTATTTTAATGAAACTGGAAGGCCAAAGTATACTGAATTGTGATGATCAGGTGTTTGCAACATCATTGCTTGCAGCACCATAAGAAAATCAAATTTATCTAGCAATCTAAGTCATTGTAGCAACTGTACCTTATGGAATACAGAGCAGATTATGCTCTTCAATGGGAGCTTAAATGGCAAGGGAGAATCCATGACAACTCCCAGGTACAGGAATTATACCATTGACCATTTGTAGTTTATCAGGGATTCTTATGTCCCGAGACTGACTGACTGACTGACTTTCAACACTTTACACTTCCTTTAATTTACTACAGACTTATTTCTTGTTAGCCACAGCAAGACTGTTGCCAGTCCAGAGGCAACATTAGTTAACTATAGATCAAGCTCCAATACCATAGGAATAAGCACCATAATTCCGTCTGCTCATACCTGAGAAAAGATTCCCAACTGACCTAAAAATTTGGCACAGCAGGTAGAAATATAAATTAAATAGCATGGTTGATAAGGCTGATCCCTGGGGAATCCCCAGTGTTATTGACCACCATTCTGAGACCTAGTCTCCCAACCCTACCCTGCTGTGAACAATTTGCAGAAAGGATCTAATCCATTCATAAATTTGCTATCCAAACATCAGGTCATGCAATCTTTGCAACGGTAAATCATGCACACCATGCCAAATGATGATGCTAAACTATCCAAGAAAAAAGTGTTGCACTTTTTGGTTTGTTTAACTGGAATAACAGTGGATCAGGTGTAGCCAGGAACAAAGATTCTGTGACTTAACTGGCATAAAAACCATATTGATCATTATCCCGCAGGTTGCGAGTATCCACATTATAGATTCAATTATCTTGCCCAGAAATGGCAGACTTGACACTGGATCATAATTCTTTAATTCGGTAGGGTCCAGGATCAACCTTTTTAAAATAAGACTTATAGTGTCATCCTTCAATTTTACCGGCACTTCCCTCTGTAACAGATACATTTACAACCTGAGTAAGATATTTAGACACGAGCTTTCTCCCTTCTGTAATTGGTGCGGGACAGGGCTCTAACCTATATGTTGCACAATTCAACTGCATAATCACCCTATTAATCTCTGATGTCAAGACCAAGGGAAAGGATTTCCACTATATGGATTGACCCACCTCCTGCACATTGCTTTCCACCATCAATTACTCAATTACATCAATTACTCAATTACTGATACGTGAATCATTGTTTGTTTTTCATCAAAATTGTTGTTGTGATTGTTTTAAGTTTTTAAGTTTAATGTTATTGTTTCTACATGCAAGTTCTCTGTAAAAGTTGAAGTTTTATTGTAACCTGCCTTGATTAAATGATAAGGCGGTATATAAAAATTGTTAAATAAATAAATAAAATATTTGGCCAATAGATTAGGATTAAAAGGATGCTCTTTTTTCTTAGCTATATCTTGGATCAACTTCCATACAGTTTAAAAAGAAAAAATGCTTTCTTAGTCTATTCTATAAACTCGTTATGCTAACTTAAAACCACAAAATATGCATCCATACCGCCCCCCCCCCCCCATAAAGGCAACTCACTGTTTGTATTCCAGTTTATGTAACGATCTTTCCCTTTCCCTTATTGCTTTATTCTACCAGGAAGCTTCTTTTCTTTGTTTAATCTCCTGATTTGGGATTACATAGTAGTTAAAGGGGTAATATAATCAACCCACAGTGGTCGGCATTTTTTTGCACTTTCTATTGTAGATAGTAATAAAAATGATTGAAATATATATATAAAATGCCAACCACCATGGGGTTAAAAAAAATCCAGTCATTCAGTGGCTATTTCCAGATCATGGCTGCCGCTGAATATCTGGTGATGCAGGCATCAGCTGCTATCCAGGTAACTTATCCAAATAAGCTTTTTTGATGTCCTAAATGATCTGTATAGTGGCACTGAAAATGACCGCTATCAGAATAAAATCTGACTCCACCTTCTGGACTGTTCTGGCACTATCCAGATAGTGCCAAGGCAGGCTGTAATGCTATTTAGCGGCACTCTCTGGATAATGCTGTGGAATGTGTTGCTCAGTAGCATTTATCTAGGTAGCAGGTGTTGCTATCCAGATAAATGCTTTTACATATCAGCCCTAAGTTGACAACTTCCCTAACTGCACCAAACTGTGTGCTTATCAATCCCCTCCTCTTTCCCAATTGCAGTGCATCCAGTTTGTCCAAGAGTTGTCCAGCAAATCGGGAGGAGAGAGTAGACTTTTGAAGGTTTTGTCTACTCACCCTTTAGTTCAAAACCTTCCTACATAGGGTAGATGTTCTGCTCTGGAAGACGCCATCCTGCTTTGATAGATGGATGTCATTTCTGCCCAGTATCCTGTGGAATATCATCCCATGGTCCAAGTGGCTTGTAGCTGATGGTCTTTACTGTTGGGCAGGAGACTTGGGGCTCAGCTGCCACCTCCTTATGCTAGTGGTTCTCAGCCCTACCCTCTATTTCCTTGTGCCACACTCCCTTGCAACCAGACCGTTTTTCAGGATTTATCAAATGAATATGGATTAGACACATTTGGTAGCCCTGTTCTTGGATCTCTGCTTTATAGGGGGGAGTACATCTCAGTGTGCAGGGGAACCCCGACCAGGATATAGATGGCTGCAGGAAGGGGTCCCCCGTGAAGGAGCTTAAGACTGAAGGTTCGGCTAGAGTGCCCAGTACACTAGAATCGACCCTGGAAGCTAGTGTTTGTAAACCCCTGAGGATCAGCATAATTGTCCAGAAAGTAAGTTTATGCACCAGTATGTGAGAGTCCAATAGAAATCTACTGAGGTGAAATAAAAAAACTGGCTGAGTTGACAGCAATTACTTCTTGCAGACCCACAGTCCTGTGCAAAACATAGTTAGACACAAATATGTCTTGCCCTAATTCCTTCAGCCTCCATTTCTCTAAGAACATATATGGAATTTTAAATTTGTTCTACAGACACTGTCATCTCTGTAGCCACTTGGCATGGGTTTCCTCTTAGAAAGGCAGAAACTCCTACAGTTGTAAACACTTTGCTCCTTAATAGATTAAGGCACCAGATATACTTCACTAGGTCAGTGGACTAGGTGACCCTTCCTCCTCTTCTTTAGGGAGTTAAAAAGCTCACTTTCCTTTCTTTCCCCTTCTTTCCAGAGAGATGGCCATTTGGAAGCAGTTTCTTTCTTCTCACTCTGAGCTCCACATCTCTTCCACTCAACCCCCTCCCTCCTTGTCTTCCTTTCTTATATGCCATTGAAAATCCCTCCCATGTGGGAATGGATGATGCGGTCAACACACTTTCTGAGGATAAACAGGATAGTGAATCTTCACATCTATGTGACATCATCTGATAGCGCGTGGATGGTAAGTCTTTACAGCTTAGGAAAACTTTCTGGAAGCCTTTTAGAAGCACCATTGTACATGCATTTGAACTTGTCTTGTTATGCTGTGTGGGAACTCCTCAGTTTTTGTTTTTCCTGCTGTCCTTTATTTCTGAAAAAAAAGATTTTCTCTTTCGACCTTTGGTCAAGCATGGACCTCTTTCATTATCCCCTTCTAGCATCCCTAGTTAGTATTTTAAGTTGCATTGAAATTCTTTATTTTGGGAAAGCTTTCCTTCTGTCTTCTTTTTGAGGGTGTAGTGACCGAACTGAGTCTGAATTTCAAAATGAAGTAATTTGATTTTGCAGTGGCTGTTGTCTTCAGTAGTATATCCCAAAAAAAGTACTCCAGTGGTTTTAAAAGTGTGGGTGGTGCAGCATTGCCATATCTGGTGTGGATACTCCCAACAATGCATTTGTTTGCAGATGACAGAGGAGATTCAGAGCTGTGAAGAGGAGTGTGAAAAAATCTTAAGAACTTTTAAGTTTGGTCTATCGATTGTGGCTTTAGAAGTATCTGTCCTAAGGTATTCAGGAGCTGCATGGGACATTGCAGGTGCATCAATGTCAAGAATGCATATATCTCCTCAACACTGTGCTGATAGAGACCACTGTGAAGGTGCATCAGCTGAATTTTGCCAGAAGGAGAAGAAAGATTTGTCCTCTTCATAGACACCAAGCAGATGCCCAGAAGCATAAACGTCAAGCCTTGTCAGAACATTGTCCCCCAGCAGAAGTCTGCTCAACCTCCTCATTGTCAGAGGGGTTGTGTCAGCCTCCATGGACCTGAGATCAGGCCACTGATAAATCTCAAGTTGCTCCAGGAAATGTGACCCCACTTAGGGGCATGTTTGCTAAGCTGCACTAGCAGTTAACACAGACTTGTGTAGGTGCTAGTAGCCTGCAGTAAAGTTAGTGCACATGCCGAGGGAGTGGTTAATATGAGGAAAGATCTACAAAAGCTGGAAGAATGGTCTAATGCTTGACAATTAAGATTTAATGCAAAGAAGTGTAGAGTCATGCACTTGGGTAGCATAAATCCAAGGGAATTGTATGCAATAGGGGGCGAGAGGTTGGTGTGCACGGATCAGGAGAAAGACCTTGGTGTGATTTATTTCTGAAGATCTCAAGGTGGCAAAACAGTGCGACAAGGCAGTGGCAAAAGCCAGGAGGATGTTGGGCTGCATACAAAGAGGAATAACCAGCAGAAAGGAAGAAGTACTTATGCCACTGTACAAGTCACTGGTGGTGGATGCTTGGAATGCCCTCCCAATGGAAGTGGTGGGGGCAAACACAGTGACGGAATTCAAAATGGCATGGGTCAGACACAGTGGATCCCTTTACAGCAAAAGGATAAAATCAAAATAAACTGAACCATCTAATTTCTCAACAAATAGGGGTGTCCTGCATGGAGTGGTGGGTTCACCCCTAAACAGGGATGTGGGGAGGGGTGGCCTGCACGGAGCGGCAGGTGCACCTACTTTTGCCATCGTGCTGGGCAGACTAGATGGACCATGCTGGTCTTTATCTGCCATCATTTGCTATGTTATTATGTTACTATGCTAAACAGACAGCAGGGGGTAATTCCATGCTATCTGCTTAGTGTGTAACAAGGAGGGAAGTGGTCAGTGTCTGCACATCGTGGCGAGTGCTGGAGTTAACAATGTGCATTTGCCATTAATGTTGCAGTTAATGTGGAAGCACGGAACGCCACATCTGTGGATGGCACTGAGTGCATCCACATCGCTGCTGGCACACATTATGATCCGAATCAGTGTGGTATTTGCTTGGGTCATGCTGTACCATTTCTCCAACAAGTACCACGTGACGTTTGCACGTGCCGTGAGTTGATAGCTATCCTAAATGCACAATACCTGCAAAGCCATAGCATACTTTAGTAAACATAGCCTTTACTGCTCCCTCTGACATCTTGGGCTCCAAAAGCCACACATCACAAAAAGCTGTTGATTATATAGCAGCTGATAAGCCCCCAGAGATGTCATTTCTAATATCTCTTCCCATCTTCCCTACAGCTAGAGTCTAGAGATTAGTGATGTTGCTTCTGTCTGCACACTCTCTTCTGGTTTACCCGCATCTTCTGGTCATCACTGTCTCACTCATCATGTGTCTACTGTATGTGTGTGTATACATATGTGTCTATAGATATAGATATAATTTTTTTCTTCTGAAAATGCTTGTATGAGTCCAAGGTTCTCAACACATTCTGCTAGACACCTAGCCAGTGAGGTTTTCAAGGTTCACCACAATGAATATGGATGAGAGAGATCTGCCTGCACTGCCTCCAATGTATGCCAATCTCTCTCATGCATATTCCTTGTGGTTATCTTGAAAACCTGACTGGCTAGGTGTGTCCCGAGGGCTGGGTTGAGAACCCCTGATATAAGTGTAATTGGTTAAGCATAATAACCATGTCATAAAGAAGTTTTGGTTGTGCTTCCTGGGATTGGTAGAACACTGCTGGGCTTTTGGACCTTGAGAATACCCAGGTCATTTGCTAAAATCTGTTTGACTAGACACTTAAGCTCTGATATTCAACAAGATTCATTGGTTAGCAACACCAGCTAACTGCATGAACCCTGCAGACCATATTCAGCAGCACTATGTGGAGAGTGTCACTGAATAACTTCTCTGATGATCATGGCACTATCTAGATGGTGCCGAGGTAGTCCATGGGCTGAGTGAATGTTATCCCTAGGGTTATATGGTTAGTAGCATACTGAGTCCACTAACTGGATAACAAATCATATAAAGTTAGGATGCACAAAAGGTAGTTCTAACTTTGTGGTTTGCTCTCCGGAGAGTGACTAAATATTAACCACCAGCAGTGAACAGTGAAACCAGCTATTTGATACCTCTGGCTATGCAGATTCTGGTGCTGAATATCTAGTTTCATTTTAAATGATGCAGCCAGTGTTTAAAAAAAGAATGCTAGCCTTTGAATTTGAATTCTGACCTGCTAATTGCAACTTGTTTCTAACAGCAATGGCATTTTTTACTGTTCCGTAATTTTGCTAGGAAAAAGCATTTCCTAGCATTTTGCTAGGAAAAAGTGTACATGAAATTGATCTAGTTGCTTTGTAAGGATGGGAGGTTCAGAGTATTGTGCTTTACTATGGAAGCCTTAACTCAGCATGTTAAGTGCCGTTGAGTCTGTGTCGACTCATGGCGACCCTCTGAATAGTTGTCCAAAGCTGTGTTCGGTCTTCAGTCACTGTTGACAGAGTGGCACCCATAGCTGCTGCTGTTGTATCGATCCATCTCATTGCTGGCCTTCGGAGTAGCCGAGTGGTTAGAGCACTGGCTTGGGAATTCTCATTAGCACTCTTGGTGGCCTTGGGCAAGTCACTTAACTTGGATTCTTCTGAGGCAATGGAGAGTTATCAATGTCCATGTTTACTGTACAAACCAAGTTTAAATTACAATGTAAACCACTTTGATTAAAATGATAAATCAGTATAAAAAAAACCTGTTAAGTTTGTTATATATTTTTATTTATTTATCTGTCTTTTCCCACAGTTGTTTGTTTCTTTTTCTCAGGAGCCAATGATATAATGATTTTGTATTATTAGAAACTGTGCTGACAGGAGGAAAGCTTTTGATTTCATAGCTTTGATACCATTAGTCCTTGTGATGCAACAGAGTAACGCATTTCCATCTCATCTGGTATTAAAACTATAATTTCATAAATATGAACAATCTGAAATGTGAACTGTTGATATTTTTCATTGTAACCTCCATCTTCTAATAATATAGGGCCCAATATTTTTCTGGGATGGCTATGTGCTGCTAAGGCGCATAGCTGTTACCGCCAACCTTTAAGCCCAGATATTCAATGCCGAGGTCATGTGCTGCTCCAGAATTGAATATCTGGGGTCACCGCACAGCCCACAAGCCCATAGAAGCTAACCGGGCAGCAACATTATTGTGCCACTGCCTGGTTAGCTCCCAAAGGTAAAGATAGGTGCAGCAAAAGCTGGCCTATCTTTTACCTGTGTGTGCTAATCAGGCAGCAGTGCAATATTGCCACTGCCTGGTTAGCGACCGGTGCTGCCCCTGGAATGTCCCGTAATGCCCACAACACATCCCAATGCTAAGCGGTTAGCATCGGGGTGTGTAGCAGATAACATCGGGGATATTAAGTGGCACTAACATGGTTAGTGCCATTGAATATCCCTCTAAATGGCATTTACAGTTTACAGGTCTGTAAACCATGTAAATGCTTTTGAATATTGGGCCCATAGTGCCTATGAATGTACGAAATGTGACAAAAAAGAAACAAGACTGTCCCATTAATGTTTTATTACAAAATCTACAGAGAAATTACACATTGTCCACTTCAAAGTAATCCCCCCCAGAGTTAATGCACTTCTGCATTCGCTTCTGCCACATACGGAAGCACTCGATAAAGTCCTCCTTGAGGTCCCTCAGCTCCCTCGTCACAGTGGCCTTGATCTCTTCTACAGAGGCAAAATGAGTTCCTTTGATCACAGTCTTCAGCCTGGGGAAGAGCCAGAAGTTGCACTGTACAAGATCTGGGGAATAAGGAGGGTGGTTGAGAGCTGTGATCTGTTTGTTGTCCAAGAACTGCCTCAAACTGAGTGCGGTGTGTATGGGCGCGTTGTCGTGGTGGAGCAGCCACGACTTCTCTCCACAGAGCCCGCCTGCTGCGCCAAACCCGGTCATGGAGGCAATTGAGGACCTGCTGGTATAAGTGCTGGTTGACTCTCTGACTCTCAGGCACAAACTCATGATGGACCACTCCCTTCTGGGCGAAGAATGCGATCAGCATGACCTTGATTTGGACATGCGCGCCTTCTTTGGGTCTGGGTGACAGTTGAGTCTTCCACTGCAGGCTCTGTCTCTTGCTTTCAGGGTCGTACTGGAAGACCCAAGTCTAGTCTCCTGTGATGACTCGGCCAACGAACTCTGGATCTTCTCTGATCTTCTCTAGCAAGTCTCAACAAACATTGACCCGGTGCTCCTTCTGGTCGTCCGATAAAAGCTTGGTCACTATCTTGGCGCACACCTTCCGCATCCCCAGCTCCTGCACGAAGATGGTCCGCATTGACTCCCTGTTCAGGCTGAGCCCTTCATCTATCATCTGCACCGTCAATCTGCGATCACTCCGCACCAGCTGATTCACTCTGTCAATGTTCTCAGCGTCTTTGTCGTGGAAGGCCATCCTGACTTGGGGTCATCCTCCACCTCCTTGCGGCCAGTCTTGAAGCATTTTTGCCACTCGAAGTCTCGTGGCCTTGACATTGCATCTTCTCCATAAGCCTTTTGGAGAAGTTGGAGACACTCAGTTGGGCCCTTCTCCAACTTAACCAGAAATTTCAAGTTGATTCTTTGCTCCATATTTCTGCCACCTCCAGTTGCATGACAAAGCGATGGAGCAGTGTGCTATAAAAAAAAAAACCTGTAAAAGAAAAGCCGAGTGAGAGAGATGAAAAATATTATAGCAGAATAGTGGCAAGATGCTGCACAACACAGTGACATAATCAGTTAGCCAACTGGCATTGAGTCACGAGCGTGGGTGTCACAGTCTCGTTTCTTTTTTGTCACACCTTGTATGTGTAAATGTGTATGTGTGTATATGGTACCATATTTCCTGAATTATAAGTTGTCCCCATGTATAAGTCGAAGGAGCCGAAATTAGGCTTAAACTGGTAAAATTATAGTTTGTCGCCCCGCTCTATATGTCGCAAGAGTTGCTGTCTGAGGAGAGTGGTTTTGGTGGAGCTGACAGGGAACTCTGTCAGTCATTGCGACTGCCGGCTTTGTCTTCCTTTCGTGAATGGTGCGGTTAGTTTACTTTGTTTTTGCTGTTGTTTGCTAGCTTCCATCATGTTTTTTTTGCTGTCTTCACCGGGATTTTCTTTTTACTTAGAATGCTGGCAGATAAGCAAACCTGTGCGTCCTGCGACTCATGGAGAGGCTCGGTTTCTTCGGTGGGGTTCAGTCACTCCTGTGAAATGGAGGGTCTCAGATTTCATCAGGGGAGGTTATTCCAATGTCAGGGGAGGCGCCGCCTCAGTTGGAAAAGTTGCTTCTCAGCCAGTATGGTAAAGTTATTGTATGTTTCGCCCCTTTTATATAAGTCGCATCGGCTGGTCACGATGTAAAAAAAAGCGCGATTTATAATCCAGGAAATATGGTATATATAGAGAAAGAGGTAAAGAGAGAGATGTATCTTAACATTTATCTGAATTAATCCTATGCAGAAGTACATTCAGGTGTGCCAGCTTTTCTTTTTATGAAAGTCAATTTGAGCTACTACTGAAAAGAGGTAAGCTATAATCGGAGAAAATAAAAAAAATATATGGATATAAGTATGTATGACTGTATGTTTATAACTATTCAAACAGCATAGTTTCTTTTTCTTAATGTGCTTATCTTCTGCAAAACACACACACACGTTCTGTAAATAATTATTTGAATTTTGCAGGACCTGTGGCATCACAGAGCAGCTTTTAGAACTCAGTATAGCTTAGTTATGTATAAAACCACATTTAAAAAAATGAAGTAAAATAGCTGAATTAAGATGTTATCTACCGATAATGTAGCACATTTAGCTTAGTTGAATTTACCTTCAACATGAGGTTGCATGTAAAAGGGAAATAATGGATTTAAAACTGCTATATATTGAAAAGGTCCTTCACTAATGTGTGCAGACAGTGTAAGTATTTCAGAAGATGAGCGCATTAGGAAAAGAAAAAACAAAATATACTGTATGATGCATGTGAACAAAAACAGAATTGGAATGGCAAAGCCTATTATAAAAAGGAGAGTGTCTCGCATTAGTGCAAATTAGTGTGTGCTTTTAATATTTTTCACTCCATATCGTCCCTCCAGTCCAGTCCAGTCCAGATGCAGGGTGTTATGCTCATCCACCAGCAGATGGAGACGGAGAACTACAAGCTCAAACCTCTGTCTTAAGTAGTCTGCACTATCTTCAAAGCCAGAATTTCTCCGGGAACAAGTAGGAAGTCAGTTCTCGCATATGGGGTGAGGTCGGCGCTGACAGAGTCTGCATGGATCCAATCTCCAGCTTTCAAAGAAAGCCTTGGGGAGCTACATTGTACATGCGCGTCACCTTCCTGCCCAAAGGTGCCATCTTACCTCGGTCTTCTTTTTTCCGCAGAGCCCTGCAGTTGTGCTGTCTGTGCACCCCAGATAAAGTTGATTTTTTTTCCACCATTCATCTGAATTTTTCTTCTTTTTCCATCAGTTCGATCACCTTTCTGCTACAGAGTCCACTGCTTCAGCGTCATGTTTTTCACGCGGGTACTTCTTTTTTCTTTGTTTTTTGGCCCATGGGGTTTTTGCTCATGGTCTAGCTGGTTGAAACATCGGAGTTTAATCTCGTGGGAATTGTTTTTCCCTCTGTCTTCAACCAGCAGATTTAAACAGTGTGGCAAGTGCAACCGTACCATGTCCCGCACATGTGATGACTCACAATGTGCATGCCATGGTGGCCCCAGTAGCAAGCCTGTACTCTGTGCTCTTACTAGATATCTGCTGGGGCCACCACCTGGTCCTCTGTGCATACCCTCACTGCACATTACTGTTTGGAAGAGACCTCCTGGAGGGATAGTGCCTTCAGCCAGGCCATATTCTGTCACATCTTCGGAGAATAATGCAACTCCTTCCCTCCAACCTGTGATGTCCAGGCTACTGGAGTGCGATTGCATTTTCGATGCTGCTGCTGCAGTGTCAGACTTCCAGCCAATCAGTGCCCCCTGGTGCTCTTTACGGTCCACTTTTTGGGTTGCCCATGGCTTTTACAGGTTTTTTCAGTAGCTTGTAGTTTGGGAGTCCCATATGTAAGGATTAACTTCCTGCTTGTTCCTGGAGAAAGCATGGTTACTCACCTGTAGCAGGTGTTCTCTAGGGATAGCAGGAATCAGTCCTCACAACCCTCCCTCTTCCCCGAGGAGTTGTGGTGTTTTTTTTCTCCTTTTCATGCTTGAGTTAGCTTTGTCATCATACTCAGGTAAGATGGCACCTTTGAGCGGGAAGTTGTAGCCCCCAAAGGTTTTCTTTGAAAACTGGGGCTTGGATCCATGTGGACGCTCTCGGCACCGATGTCACCCCATATGTGAGGACTGATTCCTGCTGTCCCTAGAGAACACCTGTTACAGGTGAGTAACTACGCTTTCTCAGTGTCCAGCAGGTGGATGAGCATAGCCTCTACTGGCTGTTTATTTTTAGTTGCTGGACTGAAGTTCAGGGGTGCAGAACCCAGTGGCGCCAGGTTCCTCCCCAGCCGATCCTTTAGCCGCTCCTCAGGGTGTGTATCTGGCTGCTCCTCCTTCTCCTCCTCCTCCTCCTCTCCAACTCCTGGGAGGGGACCGGGGTTGAGCTCTCAGTGCTCCAGCAGGCAGTGTTGGTAAGAGGCAGCAACAGCACAGCAGAACCTCTGGATCGGGTAATATTGGTCAGGGGAGGACCTTACCACGTGGCATGTATATCATTGAGCAAGTGAAGGGCCGATGTGCAGCATGCGGCAGCCACCGGAGTCTGCTCTCTGCAGTTGGGTTTATCCGCATTTGTGCTAAGGATAGCGCAGCTGCCACGAAGAGCTTGGCTGGCAGTGCAGCAATGTTTGAAGCAGCCATGGGTAGGTTTTCCGGCTGTGATTGTCGTTTGGGAGAGGCCAGAGCACCTGCGGTTTTGGCAGGAACTGCTGCCATTTTATCTGCTGCCGCCTTCTGCTGCTTAGAAGAGCATGGAAGCTCCCTTACTGCAGCCTGTGTCCTTGGATCCTCCTGGGACCCTGGGGGGGGGGGGGGTGTTATGCAGTGGGGCTAAATCCCCTTTCTCCGTGGAGTTTGTGCTTTTATTACACCAGGCTTTCTTGATGCAGCATGGACATGGGGGCGTCTTCTGAATAGGTTCCCCCTCCTTGCGGGAGGGGTCCTGGTGGTTCCAGCAGTGGGGAAGCACCTGTGCTGGGAGAGGTCCCCCAAGTTCGAGGAAGGGGGCCTCTTTGGGGCACTGGAGGGTTTGTCTGACTTTGTGGAGGATCTGAACCCTAATGAGTTGGAGAAGGGAGAAGTCCAAGCTAGAGAGGACTCTTCAGCCATAAGGAATTTTTATAGGGCCAAGCTCCCCTCCTTGATTGTTAAAACCTTAGCGGCCTTGTGTATTGCAGACAATCCACTATCGGACCCCTTGGAGCAGGAGGAGGATCCCTCGAGGGTATTTGGAAGCCTTCTTGTACCTTTCCTCTTCATTGGGAAGTGAAGGCGATGGTTAACGAGGAGTAGAAGATCCCCGATGCGGACTTGCAGGTTGCTAGGATTGTATGGTGAGGCTTTACCGTATCCTTTTAGACAAGAGGGAGCACTTGTGCCTTCCCTTGGTGGATGTGCTGGTGACTGCAGTCACCAGGAAGATTATTATCCTGGTGGAAGGGGGTGCGGCCTTAAGGGACCTGCAAGATTGGCGGATGGGGGTGCTGCTCAAGCAGGCCTTTGAGATTTCCACCTTGGCTTTGCAGGGGATCATTTGTGGTTCCTATGTGGCGCGTGCTTGCTTGCGTTGGTCATAGAAGATCTCTGAGGTGTGGTGCTGGCTGATGCATCTGCCCGGAAGGAGGCAGCCCAATTGGAGTTTGATACCGTCTTCCTGGCTGATCTCCTCTACAATTTGCTCTGGGCTTTGGCCAAGTCCATGGCGACTGTGGTGGTGGCTCGACGCTTCCTGTGGCTTCGTAATTGGTCTGCGGATTTAGCCTCCAAGATGAGGTTGAGTAAGCTTCCCTTTTTGGAGAGGCTATTGTTTGGGGAGGACTTGGAGAAGTTGGTGAAAGACCTGGAAGACATTAAGGTGGAGGACAAACCTAAGGCAATGGGCCATGGGTCCTCTTCTCTGGGCCAGGGATGCGAGGTGTGGAAGTTTTGCCCAGCCAGAGTAGCAAACCCCCAGAGGTCCCATTTTCTGCCAGATACTTGTGACCTGGATTGGCCACTGTTGGAAACAAGATACTGGGTTTGATGGACCTTGGTCTGACCCAGTAAGGCATTTATGTTCTTATGAAAGGCCCCTCCATTTGTGGAGGTAGTCAGGGTGGCAGAGATGGGGCCGCTGGAGACCCTGGAGCTGCCAAGGTCTCCCACTGAAGGTTTGGGGGTCCTGGTGGACTTGCAGTTGATAAGTGGCCACCTAAGTCAATTTTATCTCACCTGGGTCCAGCTTATGATGGATTCCTGGGTACTGGAGGTGATCCACAAGGATTATGCCCTCGAGTTTGCGAAGCCCCTCGTGGGTGCCTTCATGGTGTCTCCTTGTCGGGCCCCTGCCAAGGCTCTGGAAATCAGGGCAACGCTCGAACATCTCCTGCAGCTCGAGGCCATCGTCCCCATGACCCCAGCGGAATGGGGTCTGGGCCTTTACTCAATTTACTTTGTGGTGCCCAAGAAGGAGGGCTCTTAGCGGCCCATCTTGGATTTGAAAGGGCTAAACAGGGCTCTCTGGGTGCCGCGCTTTTGCCTGAAAACACTGTGGTCCATCATTGTGGCCGTTCATTAAGGAGAATTCTTAATGTCCCTTGATCTGTCCGAGTCGTATCTGCACATTCCCATTTGCTCAGAGCATCAGCGTTATTTGCGTTTCATGGTGCCGCACTTCCCATTTCAGGTTCTCCCTTGGGCTTACCACCACCCCCCCCCCCCCCGGGTGTTCACCAAGGTGATGGTAGTTGCAGCAGGCCTGCAAAAGCAGGGCATCCTGGTGCACCCATATTTCGATGATTGGTTGATCCAGGCGAAATCTGGGCAGTAGAGTCAGGAAGCGACAGCCTGTGTGATTCATCGGCTTCAGGAGCTAGGCTGGATCATAAATTTCGCCAAGAGCAGTTTGTCTCCTTTGCAGTCCTTGGAATACCTGGGTGCCTGCTTTGACACTTGGCAGGAATGGTGTTTCTGCTGGGAGGCAAGATGGTGACATTGCAAGGTCAGGTGCGGAAACTGGGGGCGGTCCTTCGCCTGAGGGTTTGGGACTGTCTGCGGGTGCTTGGTTTGATGGCAGCCTCCTGGGAACTGGTGCCTTAGGTGCAACTCTACATGCGACCCCCTCCTGTAGGCATCACTTTTGGTGCAAATGCAATCGATGGAAGTTTGCCTTGCTCTCCGTGGCAAGGCTTGAGCGAGCCTGCATTGGTGGCTCAATTCAACAAACCTGGCGGTCTGGAAGCCCCTCAAGTCCCCGGACTGGGTGGTGATGATGACAGATGCCAGCCTTTTTAGTTGGGGGGCTCACTGTCAGAGTCACATGGCCCGGTGCAGTGGTTGCCGGAGGAGAACCAATGGTTTGTCAGTCGCCTGGAGATGAGCTGTATGTATTTCTCTGGAGTTTTTTCTCCTCATGGTTCAGCAGCAGGTGGTGAGAGTGCTGATCGACAATGCCACAATGATGGCCTATATCAATCGACAGGGCGGCACTTGGAGCTCGTTTGTGACGGCGGAGGTGATTCTGCTTCTACAGTGGGCAGAGACCCTTCTGCTCTCGGTGTCATATGTTGCCAGGAAAAAAAAATGTGCAGGTGGATTATCTAAACCATCATCTGCTGGACCCAGGGGAGTGGTCCATCTCTGAGGCAGCCTTACAGGTGATCATGGAACACTGGGGAATTCCCCAGATGGACTTAATGGTGACACTGATGAATGCCAAGGCCACCAGGTTCTTTAGTAGGTGCTGAGAGCCCATGGAAGAAGGGCTCGATGCGCTGGTCCAAGCCTGGCCCAGCGACAGACTTCTGTATGTGTTTCCCCAATGCCACTGATAGGTCATGTTCTGCAGTGGGTGGAGACCCACGCAAGGCATATGGTGTTAGTAGCCCCAGATTGGCCCAGGCAGTCATGGTATGATTTCCTGGTGTGCTTTAGGTGCTTGAGCCTCTCCTCCTAACTTGAGAGTCAGATCTCCTAATACAGGGTCCTGTCCGGATGCCAGACTTGGATTGGTTGTCGCTTATGGCCCAGCTCTTAAGCAGGTGTGTTTGAGACACAGGGGATACTTGCCTCAGGTGGCTGATACCTTGCTACAGGCATGGAAGCACTCTACATCCTATGTGCGGGTTTGGCACATCTTTGAGGCTTGGTGTGGAAGAGAGAGGTGCGGCCTCTAGGGGCTGCTCTCCCAGATATTTTGGCTTTCATGGAGATGGATCTACAAGCATTTGGCCTTGAACTCCTTGAAGATTCATGTTGCGGCCCTGGTTTGGTTTTGGGGCCAGGTATAGGGCAAGTCTCTTGCCTCTCATCATGACGTGGTCCATTTTCTTTGAGGAGTCAAGCATTTGAGACCACCCTGTTGCCCCCTGGGTCCATCCTGGAATCTTAACTTGGTTCTCTCTGTGCTCGCGGGGGCCCCGTTTGAGTTGAAGGTGGTGTTTTTGGTGGCAATTTGTTTGGTGCACTGCATCTTGGAGCTACAGGCTGTCTCATGCAGGGAGCCGTATTTGGTGATAACAAAGGAAAAGGTTGGTCCTTCCCACAGTTACTTCCTTTCTGCTGAAGGTAGTTCTGGCATTTCACCTTAATCAGGCAGTGACTTTACCAGCCTTTGCTGGTTCCCTTGACTTGGCTAAGTCCAGGGATCTGCATTTGCTCAATATCCACTGGGCGCTTAAGCGGTACCTGAAGGTGACTGAGGTATTTTGGCATTCGGAGTGCCTTTTTGTGCTATTTGGTGGGGATTGCAAGGGCAAAGCATCTGCTAAGGCATTTATTTCTTGTTGGAATTGGGATGTCATTGAATCCACATATTTACTAAAGGGCGTGTTGTTCCGGTGGGTTTGCGAGCCCATTTTACCAGGGCTCAGGCAGCCTCTTGGGCAGATTTCAGTCTTGTCCCACCCCAGGATACCTGCAAGGTGGCGACGTGGTTGTTGCTCCATTCCTTTTCGTGTCATTACCAGCTAGACATGCAGTCCCGACAAGACGCAGATTTTGGAGCTTGGGTGCATCAGGCTGGAGTTCCAGCACTCACTCCGCGGTAGTACTGCTTTGATACATCCCACACTTCTGGACGACTGGAGAGACTATCTGGAAGGTGAAATTAGGCCTTATGTGCTAAATTTCTTTCCTGGAGTCCTTCCAGTCCAGTCCAGGACCCTCCCAGGACTTGGTTTCTGTCTTTCTGGTTTTCTGTCTGTTCTAAAGAAGGTAATTGCTGGAATGGGCAATTTCCGGGCCAGTTGGTTGTGACAGTTTCCTCCTGGTTTCTTTGTGGTTCTAGGGGGGTTTCCGTTGTACTGCTGCTCTCCCTGTTGTGGACCTTGGTCCTTGGGAGGGAGAGGTGCCTTGTGTTGACACTGCTATACTAAAATAAATAAATAAATAAATATTAAGATAACAGATGACAAGCTATGCATGTTTGTTCTGGTGCATGATTTGCTATAAGGCTGATGGAGTTGAAGTGGTTCTGGGACACCGTGCTGCTGCTTTGTGAGGTTCATACTGGTTCTGCAGGGAATACAGGGCAATTTGAGCTTGTGATTCTCAGTCTCCATCATCTGGTGGATAAGCATAACCCCAAACGACTGGACTGGACTGGACTAGACTAGAGGGACTCCAGGAAAGAACATTAGCAAGAAAGGCTTAATTTCACCATACATTTATTTTTTACACTGCCTTACATCTGGCTTTATACAACAGGAAACCACTGTAACATTAAGGATTGGTTAGAAAAAAAGTAACATTTTGCTCTCCTTGAGGTGTGAAAGTCACTTTTATCATGTCTAGGGAAAATCAGGAAATTTAACAGCAAAGGACTTAATTAATAACCCCAGACTTGTTAATTTGCAAAGCCCAAATTAGGCAATTATTGCACTGAAGTAGTAGTAGTATAAAAGCTATGGGGGCATACCTGATAAGTATACTGCATCACACTGTTGAGCAAAATAAATTTGACGATAACACCTTTTTTTAAATTCACCATTATTTCTGCTGTCATTTTGGGAATAAGAGTTATCTGGTCCCAGTGGATTCCTTCTGGATCTCACCAAGATGAAACGCCTGCTCGGTGAATAGCATAACTGAAATCATAAGGAAAATGAAATGCCACCAGAAAAGGAAAAATTAGCTTTTATTTTTATCCCTAAGTATGTTTTGTGTCTCATACTATGTCCCTGTTTAATGTATATTACCAAGTTGAAGTTACAATGTAAACCGCTTTGACTGAAATGATAAAGCAGTATAAAAACCTGTTAAATAAATTTCTCTCCTTATAATTTAATTTTTGATTGATACATTATATATTTGTGTTTGTTGGCCATGACGATATGAACCATTTTTTCGATATATTTTATGTTAGAAAATCCATTTTTACTTCTATGATATTTGCCTTGCTTTCTATTGAAAATTTTGAATTAAAGTAATTTTTCCAGTGCGATCTGCAGAATGAAACGCACAAATCAAAATTGCCATATAATTAAGGTATTGTTTTAAGGAGGAGGTTTCTTTTTTTTCAAACACATAATCATAATAATAATGTAACTGCAGGTTAAAGGAATCAATTTTGGATAGCACTAAAGAAACTAGAGGTTAAACTGAAGTACTTTAATTATGATGGGGGTCAGTATTAAAAAAAAATGCCCGATTTTCTAACTCAGCAGGTCTAAATTTGGATAGTTAAGGTAAGCTGATTTTTCGATGAAACTTTTCTTAAATCTAACTGGTTAAGTTGAGGTAGTTGGATTCTGTCCACCTAAATTTAACTACCTGGCTCTGAAAATCAACGCTGGCTTCCTAAATCCGCTTTAAAAAAAGAAAAAGCACCGACCAAGGGAGCCCTCCCTCTTTCGCTCCCTGACTGTTCTTTAAAAGAAACCTTCCCATGCTATTCCTGCTCTCTCGTTGCAATACTTTTATAAAAAACAAAATAAAAAAACAAAATAAACTATCCACAGCCTCCCTGCACACTCAGTACTCCCTCTACACCAGTGCTTCCCAAACTTCTTCCAGTATTGACCCCATTTTATCAAATAAAAATTCATGTGACTCCAGATAGTAATGAAATAAGAATATCGCGCAGCTTTTTAAAGTAATTATCTGATGTACTCAATGTGCCTGACACATACACATACATATATGTATATAGTTTACCCTGTTCTCCAAGTTCCATTTCCTGTTCAATGTAATGACCAGACATTTGTTTATTGTCGGATCTTGTTGTTCTATGTAAACCGCGCTGATCGCAAATAGTGCGGTATATAAGAAATGTAAATAAATAAATAAAATAAAAAAATACAGTCTTAGAAGTTATGACATAGCCCCCACACTGCACATGTTCAAGAAGCTGGGTATTTCTGGGAGCAGTGTGTGCTGGGGGTTAAGCATTTGGGCATTGTGTATGTGAGGGATTTGAATATCTTGGGGTAGAGTGTGTGTGTTTGTGTGGGGACTCATTGTCTGGGAGCACTATATATGCATAGTTGTGGGGGCCAAGTGACCAGGGGCAGTGTGCGCAAAGCTGAAGAAAGCACAGCCTCATAGTGGGTTTTGAGGTCCCCTCTCAAATTTCTGCCTCGAGCTAGACCCCAGCCATATCTAACACTGGTCCTAGCAGATGTGCATCCCAAAAGCTCACATATCCCTGTCACTAAATGGGAAATAATACTTTTTTTTTTTTACTTTTGTTTTCTGGCCATTTTATTTTTCTAATCGTGTAGGTCCCAGGGTCTGGGTTCTGCCTTCCCTTAATTCTTGTTTCGAGGATCACCTATTTGCCACTTCTTCTCTAGCCTCCTGTCTTTACTTCATCAGTTATATCAATCGGTAATTCTGATCTCTTCTTTTCACTTTTCTTACTTCCCCTGCTGTTCGCTTTATTTATCCACAGCTTTCTATAATTTTCCGACATTCAGCCTCCATCCCTATCGCTCTCTCCTTTCCAAGCCTCTTATTTCCCACTCTTTCAGTTACTGTCGCCTTTCTCTCCTCCCCCGTGTCCTGCATCTCCCCTCTCACCCTTCTCATCCAGGCTCTCTAGCTCTCCCATGTTCTGTATCTCCTGTGTGCCAACCTCATCCCTCCCACAAATGTCCAGCAGCTCTTCTTTCTCCCTAGTCCCTGTCTTCTGTTTTTCTCCCTCCCTCTCATGTCCAGTATCTTCTCTGTCTCCCTAGCCCCACCCCTAATCTTCAGCATTTCTTGTCAGTCTCACCAGTACTTGTGCCCCCTTTGTCTAGCAGCTCCTTTCTCTCTCCTCCTTGGTACCCTCAGTCAAGCCCGTCTCCCTCCCTCCCATGTCCAGCATCTCTTCTATCGCCCTTGTTCCTCCTCCCCCATATCCTGTAATATCATCTTTCAAGGCCTACCAAAAGCAGCCATCCACTCGCTCCAACTCACACTTAACACAGCAGCACGAACCCTCTTCAAATCACAAAAAACGGAACACACAACATCCCTACTCAGACCACTTCACTGGCTGCCAAAATAGAATGCATACAATACAAATCTATTCTCAGAGCCTTCAAGATTCTCAACAACTCTTCCACACCACACTTGCAATGCCTACTTCAAGTCATAACAGAAAACGACAAACGGCTCACAGAACATGCTACGCATACCATCACTATTTACGAAAACCAGCTCTACCACTTCAAAGACAGCCTTCTCACTTTACACTCCACACTTATGGAACTCTATTCCTGATAAACTACAGACCACAGTGGACACAGTAACCTTCAGAAAGGCCCTAAAGACTCACATATTCAAAGACTGCTTCTCTGACAACATCACTTAGCCAGCCACCAATTCAACTATGCAATCTCTCCCCCTCCACCTCACAAGTTTACCCCCTCATACTCGTCTTTGATCACCATACATCGTTAATGATACCCTAGACTTACAAACTTAAGCTAATGTTAAATATTACCTCCAAGTTGATTTCCCTGTTTAAGGTATAGTGTTCTGTTGCAGTGTAGACCACTTTGACCGTAGGATAAAGCGGTATAGAAAAATTGTTAAATAAATAAATATCCAGCTTCTCCTTGTTTTGCCTGCCCCTGTACCACCCCTATGTCAAACATCTTACTGCCATTCAAACTATTCCAATCCCCAGCACATCCAGCTTCCTCCCTATTTCCCCATCCCCTGATGGTCTAACCTCCAACGTTCCTTCTCCTTCCTCTGCAGTCCAGCATCTTCCCCAAATCCTGCACTAACTTAGCCAGGCTGCAGCTGACTGCATCGTGCCCCTGTATCTTCCGAACCTGCAGCAGCAAGCATTCACACTACTGCCTTCAACCAACCTCCCCCTTCCCCTGATCCAGCATCAGCCTTCTCCTTCCTTCTGTGTCCAAATGAATCGCATCACTCCTCCCTCCCCTGGAACCTGCAACAGGGCTCACAGTACAAATACGATGTGTAGTGACCTCAGGTTGGAGTCTGTGCATGTACAGAAGGTTCAGCCTCAGCTGCATCCTGCCCCATAGAAACAGGAAGTCTGAGAGGGGGGCAGGACACTACTTGGGTTAAGACTTCTGCTCATGAACAGACTCCAGCTTGAGGCCCCTGCATGTCTTATCAATTATGTGAGCGCTTGTTGATACAGGTTCCAGGGAGTGGTGGAGGGGCATGATTCACTTAGTTGCAGAAGGAAAGGGAAGGCTGACACTGGATTGGTGGTAGGGGAGGTTGTTAAAGGCAGCAGTGGCAGAGTATTGGTGACCATCTTTATCTTCCCACAAAATTCTGCATGCGTCTGTGACCCTATTTAGGGTCTCGATCCACAGTTGGGAATTGCTGCTCTATACTATACATTGTTTTAAAATGCCCTACTCATACATTGCTGCTTCCTTCCCACAGGGTTTTCAGCTGGTATTTTGTCTATCTCCAGGAACAAGCAGGAATGAGTCTTCACATATGGGTACGTCGGTACCGACGGAGCCTGCGCGGCAACGCTCCCAAGCGTCCAATCAGAAAGCTTTTGGGAGCATCCCTCAGTGCCTGCGTGCTACCTTCCCGCCTTTCCAACTCTCTCTCCTCAGTTTTCGTTTTTCCGCGGAGCCGGCAGGACGTCCTCCTGTCACCGCAGAAAATTTTTTCTTTAATTCTTTTTTTCTTGTGGTCGTGGCTGTTTCCCTGCCTCCACCAGTACCGCCGGTGAGTTTTTTTCTTTTCTTTTTCTCAAACTCAGGGAGTTTTTTTTTTTTTCCCCCCTCAGTTTCTGTCTTAAATTTTTGGGCCTGTAAGGCCTCTTCATCATGGAGCCGCCTTCTCCTAAGAAGTGCCTTAACTGTGGAAATACAGTTTTCTTTTTAGACTCCAATAACTGGTGTCTAACCTGTTTGGGTCCTGACCCTTTTTCTCCGGAGCCATTAGGCTACAATTTTATGAGAAGAGATTTTCCATTTCAAGTTTCCCTTGATACCGAGTTCCCTTCCAGTGTCAGGGCACCGACCATTTCTTCTCTACAGGATCAGGTAACCCACAGTCTGTTAAGACTAGCCAATCCTTGAGTGGTAGGTCTCATGCCAAGCATGAGGAAGGCTCCGGCCTTGTCCTCAAGACCCTATTGGCTTTAAAACCCCGGCGGGAGTCTTCGGTCTCTAAAGCCTTTCAGGGGTTTCAGGTTGTTCCTGGGGCTTACCCCTCACAGAACATACCTGAGCCATGCTCGGTGGTGGCATCCGCTTTGAGCGGTACCGATACCCCGGCATCGGCACTGGTGTTGAGCAATTCACTCCTCACCAGGGATCGTCATCTGGAATTCTCGGTACCTTCTGGACCGATCGATATGTCCCAGATTGACTTTTCAGTATCGGCAGCATCGCCGATACGACCACCGACGTCGGTACCCTCTAGACATGCATCGATAGACTTGCTTCCTTCGATGCCGATTCTGGAATCGATATCTAGTCTGGAAGACTGGGTACCGACGCGTCTCGGAACCAAAGCTTACCGATTCCGGATGCGCGGTACCGAGGATACTCACCAATGGTTTTTGGTTGCCTCGGTACCGCTTGAGCAGCCTCCGATGACTGCTTCGATGTCGGTATCGCCCCCGATTCCGGCACAGCTACTGGTATCGGTATCGCTGCCGGTTCCTGCAGTAACATCGGGACCAGCTACTTCCATGCCTTTTTCACCAGGATCGCTCCTTTCTATACTTAGTTTGGAGTCGATACCTGGCATGGATGATGCAGTACTGACTGTCTCAAGTCATAACCGCCAGTACCAGTATCCATCCATTAGAG
Organism: Ichthyophis bannanicus; assembly: GCA_033557465.1. NCBI lineage: Eukaryota > Metazoa > Chordata > Amphibia > Gymnophiona > Ichthyophiidae > Ichthyophis > Ichthyophis bannanicus. The sequence goes on along the minus strand of CM066032.1, from coordinate 1,336,114,348 downwards.
CTCCTTTTCTGCACCGGACCAGTACATCCTCCGGTGCCCAGGCTAGTTCTTCAACTTTAGCCTGTCCAGGGATGGTTCCCATTGGAGATCCTTCTTTTCAGAAATTTCTCCTTGACATGGCAACATTCCTTGCTATTCCTATCCCTGGCTATGATCCTACACAAGGCTCTTCGGGGGAAAAGGAAAATATAATGCTTCCTTTACATCATTCTTTGCAGGATCTTCTTAGAATATGGGAAACACCTTTTAGGGTTTCCTCACCTTCTACAGCAACTGATCTTCTGTATCAGGTGCCCCCCTCTCCAGGGTTTCAAAAGACTCAACTTCCCTATCATTCCATTGTAGTTTAATCAGCAATGAGGAAGGTAAAAAGCAAGAAGAAGCATTCTTCTTATCCGCCAGGTCGTGAATCTAGAACACTGGATGCCTTTGGACGTCAAACCTTCCAAACATCTATGCTGGCAATAAGGATTCTCTCTTATATTTTTTATATGAGTCTATCCCTTCAGGAGGTCACAAAGAAATTATCTCTCTTGACTCCTTTTCTATCAGAGCCCAAGGCTGCAGACTATTCCTTACTTCTTAGTCATAGCCAAAATATCTCTTGGTTTCTTTCTCGTGCTTCCCTAGACTCTTTTGAGTCTGTTAGCAGAACCTCTGCTATAGCCATAGGAGCACGACGTAGAGCCTGGCTCCAAGCTTCAGACTTGAACAGATGGGCACAACAAAGACTGGGTAATACTCCTTGTACTGGAGAAAATCTCTTCAATAGGGAGTCTTTACGTCAGGTTGCTCATTGCTCCACTGACTTCCCTGTTTCTGAGGGCTATCCTAAGCCTTCCCCTTCCCCAATAGGTAGGAAATGCCCTACCAAACCTTCTTTCCCTAAAAGAAGAAGGTTTTATTCTTCTCCTGCCCATCATACAGATGTTCCCAAACAAGGGAAACCTCGCTCTGATCTGAAGAATCCAAACTCAAGCCAGGAAAATTAACCCTCAAGAGGGTTCTAATTAATCTTTTATAACCTACAGTTCACTTCTTCTCAGCAGAAGTTTTTTCACTGTTTTTTCATTTAAAACTCTACCCATGGATTCCTGTTTTTCCAGGACATCCACTTGCTCTTAGGTAGGCTGAGCTGTCAGGAGATTCATGTCTATGGGTCACAGGGTTTTCCTCCTCTTTCTACCATGAAGAGAGGTTTGCCAACTATCTCATGATAGTTTTCTCCTGTACCACCATAAATCTTTTCCTTCTGCAGACTTACCATATGGCAAGTCTCCCTTCAGCTCCTATTTTTCTTTACCCTCTTTTTCAGGTCCTCCCCTGTAAGAGTGCTACCATACCACTGGAAGGCTTTCTTAGCCTTTCTAGTCTTCCTGTCCTTTCTAGTGTAGAGTTTTCTCTGGAGTAACCTCCCTGCTTTCACTGGGCAGCTCATCAGACATGATCAGGATTTTCTCCTCTTGTTCTGTCTGTTCTCTCTGTTACAAACAGAAGGATTCTCTCTGCTGTTCTATTCAGCAGCTGCCCATGCAGGAGTTCCAGTGATTGGACTACTGGTACTTTTCTACGAGTTCCAGTCTTGTCTTCCACTACTTTTTCTCTGGCCTTAGTAGTGCCTCCAAGATAGTGCTCATCTATCTTGGATAATCTTTATCGCTTCTTTTCTGTCATCTCCAGATCTCTGGAGTTGGCAGCATAGTTGAAGTGGCAGCTGGTTTTCTCCAACAGCCACTTTTATTTCCCAATTCTCCTGCATAGTGCTCTCTGCAATCCTACTGAGAAGCTTTCCACTATGGGCCCTTGCTAGAGAGCATGGGGATTTTTTCTCTAATTACTATCCCATATGGTTGAAAAAGGCTTCCTCAGTCATTCCTCATGACTGTAGGGGTTCTTTACACCCTTCTGTTTCCTTTTAATAAAGGACATAAGCCTTCTCTATGTGACAGTCTAAAGAGTTACCCAGTTTCTGCAGGAAATATGCTCTTTTTCCTTGCAGCTTGTCCTCATGGTATCCTAATCCTTCAGGGACAGCACATATTTAATTAAACAACGCATGATACCCCCCCCCCCCTTGTCCCTCAAGTGGGTCAACCTGGTATCTCATCCTCTGCGTTTTCTGTCCATTCACCATGTTAGAGTTCTACCGGACTCAGGTCTTGCTGTTTACAGACTGATATTATCCTCTGTTTTCCATGCAACCATCCTGGTTATTTCACTGGATAGTATTCCTGCTCCATCTTAACCAGGGGGAACAGATTCTCTATATCTCTCAAGTAGGTTCCACCTTCTTGTTATTAGATGAATCTTTCCTCTTCACATCTCCCATGTGAATGTTCTTATGGGCATATCTCTATCTGCTTAATTGCAGACATTTATCTTTAGACATATATATTCATGTATGTGTATATCTCTATATACTTCTCTATAGATACATATGTCTGTAAGCTGCGTGTGCATATGTTATGCCCCTCCAGATCTCACTATAGACATATATATATATATATATATATATATATATACACACATATGTGTATCTGTCGAGATGCTTCCTTATAGGTAGATATGTATTTACATACTTATCTCTCTAACTGTCTATGCTTATAAAGGTTTTACCTTCCTATAGGTTCCAGACAGTGGGCTTGCATATGTTCATACTGTCCCACAGTATGTCTGGGGTATTATGCACACAACCACTGCTGTGGTTCTGACAGCTCCTATCTTAACCCTAGGTTTAGGTATCCCTGAAGCTCCATGCTCCAATATCTTTCCTTTCTCTCACCAGTTAGGAAAGACAGGGTGGATCTTCAGTAGAACTGAGGTTTCATCCCTTCAGACATCTGTCCTTGGGAATACGGGCTTTTTTCCCATATCCCTTCTTCCCCCCCAGGACTGGGCTAGTTTGTCCAAATCGGTCAGTCTTCCTCTTTTGCTCCTAACTGTGCGTAGCTCTGTAGCCAAAAGAGTTCCCAGCTTTTTCCATAAAGCTTTCCTAAACACCTACCGTTTTTTGTACTACCCCAGTTAACACCTGGGTCACCTGTCACTTCCAGATTTGGACCTTCACCTTCACTTCAGTGAGGTCACCTTGAAGATTCCTTTACTGGATCCCCAGTAGACTCCATCAGCCTCTGTACTTCCTGCAATCCAGTAGGTGAGGTCCATATTGTGATTGTTCATTCAATATTTTTCATGATAATTATCATACTTACAAGGACTCCTTACCTGTAGTCCTATTTTAGGTTAGCTGTTTTTCCTACAGCTCCTCTCTTTTCAACTCCTACCCTCCATCCTCAGGATGCCTGGCCATATGAGGTGTAGCATGTTCCAATCCCCACCATGCAGGGCTCCAGGCATCTTAGCTTGGGAGTCCCCATATGTGAAGACTCATTCCTGCTTGTTCCTGGAGATAGCACAGTTACTTACCTGTAACAGGTGATCTCTGGGAACAGCAGGAATAAGTCTTCACAACCCACCCACCTCCCCTAGGAGTTGTATCTCTCTATCTATCTTCCTTTCCTCTTTCTCTCTCTTTGTCTCAGCTATAAAACTCAACTGAGGAGAGACAGTTGGAAAGGCGAGAAGGCAGCACGCAGGCGCTGAGGGATGCTCCCAAAAGCTTTCTGATTGGAAGCTGGGGAGCGTTCCTGCGCAGGTTCCGTCGGTACCGATGTACCCATATGTGAAGACTTATTCCTGCTGTTCCCAGAGATCACCTGTTACAGGTAAGTAACTGTGCTTTATTTGAACAGCAGGGAAGAAGAGAGGGTGATTCCACATAGGGGTTTTCTCTTTTTGATAGCATGGAGGCAGGGAGGCCCATGAGATATAGATATAGCGAGAGTGACAGAGAATTTGTTTTTTAATTAATGTGGAGAGGAAGCAGGGAAGGAACCAGAAAATACTGATAGGGATTTTCTTTTTGGACTAAAATACTCTGGGACAGGGATACTTTAGGGAGTGTTTTGTTTTTTGTTTTTTTAAACAAACCTTTGAAAGGGAAGTAAGAAGGGAGTGGGGCTGTCGAGGGAAATGCTTTCCCTCTAGCAAAGTACGATCAGTAGGCCAGAAACGTCTTTATAGTCTGAAGGAAGGGTGGGTACAGAGATTTAGGCCTGCTGATGCAGCACTTAGCTAGCAAAATTAGGCAGCTAAGGCTGATTTTCATTGTTGGTTGCTTAATCCCCACCCCTAGGCATCAAGATCACCCAGTTTTTGAAGAGCAAAATTTAGCCACTTTGTGAAATTTCAAAGCCACTGGTATCAAAACTATGCTGTTTCCTCAATCAGAGGAATGGTCTATGACAAATCGGACTGAGGCTGGCATTATGCAGCCTAAAGAGCACCAGCATTGTCTGGGGGCTTTGAAACATCATCACGCCCTGTTTGGTTTATGGCACTGAGAACACAGAGGTACAGGAGGCTACATGCTATCAAAGCAGCCACGCTAGAGATGAGTTCAGCATTCCATGCAGAAGTGTCACTGTATTGTTGCCAGAAATCTAGGTTCTGCGAATCCTGCTGCTTCTTAGGAAGAACATCATACAGTAGTTTGCTTTTTATATGCTGCCTTTTCTTTTGTGAGTTAAGAGCACTTTACAGTGCAAAAATAATACTCGTATAGAGAGCCTAAGAGGGCTCTAGACTCCCACATAACATCTTACCAGATCTGAATAATGCAGTATTTGCATACCATCTTAAAAAGATCGCAGGCATTTGTCCAGTTTCTTCCTGAATGAAAATAGAAGGATTTAACTCATTTAAGACTGGTGAGGGTTGGCTAAACCACTCTATTCTTGGACTTAAGAAGCTTTTCACATGGCATTGATGACTGCAGGTTCACTTGGTTGCAAGCTTTATCATTTAGGGAAGATACATAATCATTTATAGAATTATATGTGTCTCTGTTTTGCAGAACGTATGCACATTAGGGAAAAGGAAAACAAATTGTACTGTATGAATAGTTATAAATCATACATAGAGCAGAAATAATACCTAGAAACATTCAATGAGGCAATGGATTTTATGAAGAACTTCTACGGTAAATTTCATATTCTAGCCACTGCCACTTTTGAATGATCAAGTGCATCCTGGATATTCTGAACACCACAATTTAATATAATAACAGTGACTCCAAGTAGATATTACAAAGGAGAGGTGACAGCAAGACCACCTGTGGGACCCCATAAACAACCAGGTGAGGTGCTGAAAACTGGATTATCAACGTGCACAACATGTAATCTGCCTGTAAGAGAGAAAAAAAACCTGTCAAACTGAACAGTATTTCCATTGCCAATGGGTTATGGTTTATTTGCTCCTTATATATCACTTTTAAAACAAATATCAAAGCGGTTTACACATAATATATAAAGAAACTCCAATTTGCTGAACAATCTGAAAATGTTCTAGGTTTAGGATATTAAAGGCTATGTTCAGATCCAAAAACATTAATGAATCTGTTCCCTTATCCAGAAACCTCCACAAATCTATAATAGTGGTCAATGCTGTCTCCATAGTGGAAGAGTAGCCTAGTGGTTAGAGCACTGGCTTGATAACGGAAACCATGGTTCACTTCCCACTAGCAATCCTTATGACCTTGGACAAGTCACTTTACCCTCCATTGCCTCAGAAGAAAGGCCTGGCAATCTATTTCCGGTCACATTGCCAAGAAAACCCAGGAGCTGCTGGGTTGCCAAGAGTCAGCACTGACTTGAAGGCACACATTGCATGTGCATTGTTGTCTCCATGCTACGATGGTCCCTAACTCCAAATTAATGTCCCATCCCGGAAAACCCTTTTAGCTGTTTAATGGAATGTATCTAAAACCCTCTGAATATTCTTGATCTTATGAAAAAAATAGGCTAGAGATACACAGTCCACTTCTGGGATAGCATGTGCTGCATTAAACATACACATCACAAGTCTAAATACTTTTCAGAACTGACTCATTGTATCTAAAAGAATGCTTCAAATATAAATTCTTCCTAGCTGCCAAAATTGCTGATTTATATCTCAGCAGCTGCTGATACTAATGCTCCATCTTCCCTGAACCTCAAAGTCTTAACTCAGATTCTCTCTGCATCAGAAACTACTCTCTCAAACATTTAGAGCTCTGAGGTAGACCAAGGGGTCTGGCTCCCTTGTCTTTGCATAATTTCCTTTTGAGGAAGCAAAGCACACTATTAAAAAGAGATCTTACCTCGTTATTCTCTTGCAAAGGTAGTAAACTGAATAGTCCTTGTAAAGCTGTCAGACTATCTACCAACAGATCTATATCCATCTTTCTTGTATCATGAATTAGCTTTGGTGATGGCTTGACATCCATTTGGCACTCTTATGACTTTGGATCATTTTAGTTGCACATAATTACCATGACAAGCTCCTGTGGCTGCCTCATGCTGCACAACGGTTCCTCTCTGGGTCAACTATGTGCACGCCGCATGGGAACCACCCCCACCCTGACTCACCGGCTCCTGGAGATCCCACTGTGCTGAAGCTGCCTCTCCTGATGCTGCCTGCTGATCCTTTTTTTTTTAATGGATTCAAGCAAGAGCAGAGAGCTCAACCCTAGCCTCCTCCCAAGAGTTGGCGAAGAAGAGAATAGGGCAGCAGCTGTCTCCTACTGCCCAGAGGGAACTGGTGCCACTGGGGGTGCTTTCTGACTGCGAGCGCCCTTCGGTGGAGGCCTGGACACCCACAGTTTTTGTCGGAAAGCCCATCATCTTGTCTGTTGCTGCGTCTTCTGACTTGGAGCCCAGGAGTTCCCCTGAGCATTGGAGGGGGTCTGAATAACGGGGACAAGTTGCCTTTCCCCCCTGGAGTTTGTTTTATTGCTGTATCAGGCCTTTTTAATGCAGTAAGCCCTGGTGGAGGGGTCACCTGATCAGGGATCTTCATCCATTCAGTGGGGACTGTCTGTCCTGGCAGCAAGGAAGCACCTGCACTGGGACTGGTCCCTTGACTTTGAAGATGGGACCTCAATAGGTTCCTTAGGGGGCCTTAGAAGGTCCATCTGAATTTTTGGAGAATCCGGACCCTGACGAGTTAGAAGAGGGGGAGCTTCCTGCTTGGGAGGATTCCTTGGCCATTCACATATTTCATAGGGATGAGCTCCTCTCCCTCATTGTCAAGACCTTTGGCAGCTTTGCAGATCACAGATGATCCATTGCCGGACCCTGCAGAACAGGCAGATGATCTGCTTCTCAAGAGTATTCAGAAACCCTCTTGCTCCGTTCCCAGGCCATGGTTGATGAGGAGTAGGAGGTCCAGGATGCCAGCCTGCAGGTCGATAGGAGCATGGACAGGCTCTACCCCATCCCTGCAGAGGAGAGGGAGTGGTTGCGCCTCCCCCTGGGTGGATGCACTGGTGGCAATGGTCACCAGGAAGACTCCAATTGCAGTAGAAGTAGGGGCATCCTTGAAGGGACCCACAGGATTGGCATATGGAGGCACTACTTAAGCTGATCTCTGAGGTTTCAGCTCTTTGCTTACAGGGCGCCATCTGTGGCTCCTACTGTATGTGGCACGGACCTGCCTATGTTGGTCACAGAACATTTTGGAGACATCACTCCTGTAGATGGCAGCCCGGTTAGAGACTGGGACTGCCTTCTTGGCTGATGTCCTCTGACTTGCTTAGGCCCTCAGCCAAATCAGTGGTGACCATTGGTAGCTGCTAGGCGGTTCTTGTGGCTACGGAGCTGGTCGGGAGATTGGCCTCCAAGATGTTGACTAAGCTCCCTTTCTTGGGGAGGCTCCTGTTTGGGGAGGATTTGTAAAAGCTGGAAAAGGACCTGGAAGATACTGAGTTTGTGAGGCTCCTGGAGGACAAGCCCGAAGTAGCGGGCCAGGGGTCCTCTTTTTGAGGCTGGGAATATGAGGTGTAGAGGTTCTGCCCAGCCTGTGGGGTGAACCCCCAGATGTCCCGGTTTCTCTGGAAAGGCTCCTCCTTTCATGGAGGTGGTCGGGGTGGCAGATGAGGGGCCACAGGTGATTCTGGTGTTGCCAAGTCCTTCCAAGGAAGGTTTTGGGGCCCTGGCAGAGGAGTGGTCAATAGATGGTCGCCTAACTCAATATTACCTTGCCTGGGCCCAACTTACGATGGATGCGTGTGTCTTGGAGGTCATATGAAAGGGCTATGCCCTCGGTTTCGCCAGACCTCACATGGACGCCTTCATGATGTCTCCTTGCCGAGCCCCCACCAAGGCCTTGGCAGTTCAAGAGACACTCGACCACTTCTGTGGCTCGAGGCCATAGTGCCGTGCCCCTGGAAGAGTGGGGAATGGAGCATTACTCCATTTACTTTATGGTGCCCAAGAAGGAAGGTTCATGGTGCTCCATTCTGGATTTGAAGGGGTTAAGCAGGGCCCTCTGAGTTTTCACATGGAAACCTGTAATCCATCATTGTGGCCGTCCATTGAGGTGAGTTCTTGACGTCCCTGGATCGATCTTAGACATATCTGCTTATTCCCATTCATCTGGAGCATCAGCACTTCTTGTGTTTTGTGGTTCCACAGAGGCATTTTCAGTTTCAGGCCCTCCCCTTTGGGCTGGTCACCATCCCTCTTGTTTTCACCAATGTGATGGTGGTGGTGGTGGTGGCAGCAGCCCTGCAGAAGCAGGGCATTCTGGTGCACCTGTACCTTGATGATTGGTTGATTTGAGCAAAATCCCTTGCAGGAGAGTTGGGAGGCTACAGAAACTTGGCTAGGTTGTGAATTTTGCCACCCAGTCCCCTGGAGTACCTGGATGCTCGCTTCTACATGCAGTAGGGGATGGTTTTTCTGCCAGAAGGCAGAATAGTCTAGCTACAGGGGCAGGTACACAGGTTACAGGCGATTTCCCCCACCTGAGGGCTCAGTGGTAGCCTTCCTGTAGTTTGTGCCCTGGGTCTGACGGCACATGCAACTCTTCCAGGTGGCACTCTTGGTGCAATGGTCACTGCAGGTGCAACGATGGAAGTTCGCCTTGCTCTCCTGGGATGAGCCCGGGAGAGTTTGGACTGGTGGCTCAACTTGACCCATCTTGTAGCTGGGATGCCCCTTGAGACCCCGGACTGGGTATTGTGTTAACGACGGATGCCAGTCTCTTTGGTTGGGGGGGCTCATTGCCAGGGACAGTGGTCTCCAGAGGAGAGCCTCTGGCCTATCAATCTTCTGGAGACCAGGGCAGTTTGTTTGGCTCTGGAGGTTTTCCTTCCCATGGTTTGGGGGCGGTCTGTGAGGGTGCTGACCAAAAATGCCACAACTGTGGCTTACATAAACCAGCGTGGGGGGGGGGGGCGCTTGGAGGTTGCTGGTGGCGGCGGTTGCGATTCCACTCCTTCAGTGGCCAGAGGCTCATCTGCTTTCACTGTTGGTGGCACATGTGGCTGAGAAAGACAATGTCCAGGCAGATTACCTGAGCCATTATCTCTTGGATCTGGGAGAGTGGTCCCTGTCCGAGAAGACATGCCTGCTGATAGTTGGGCACTGGGGTGTTCCCATGATGGACTTGATGGCCAAGGCCCCCAGTTCTTCAGCAGGTGCAGGGTGTGCATGGCAGAGGGACTCAATGTGCTGGTCCAGTGGGCTTTTTTGTGTTCCCTCCATGACTGCTGATCAGGCACATCCTGCAGAGGGTCGAGGCCTGTGCTAGTACTGCTTTGTTACATCCCACGTGTCTGGACTGAACTGGAGGGACGAACTAGAAGGTGAAATTATACCATACCTGCTAATTTGCTTTTTTTGAGGCCCTCCAGGCCAGTCTAGGACCCTCCCCAGACTTGGCTTCTGTCTTTCTGGTCTAGTGTCTGGTCTAAAGATGCTGTTAGCTAGAACAGGCGATCTCCAGGCCACTTGGTTGTGGTGGTTCTCCCTTCATTTCGTTCTGGTTCTAGGGGGGTTCCGCTGTGTTGTTGTACTGTTTGCTCTCCCCCTTGCAGGCTTTGGTCCTTTTGGGAAGCGGGTGTTCAGTTTTGATAGAGGAAAAAATAATAAAGTCTTTTAAGACAAGTTGAGATACTCGATGGCCAAGTGTGCATGCTGTTCTGCTGCACAACTTGTTGCAGGACTGGTGGAGCTGCTGGGGTTTTGGGACTCCGTTCTGCTGCTCTGTGAGGCTCACACAGGCTCAGCAGGGAAACCAGGCTACTTAAGGGAAATGTTATGAGCTTGCTGTTCTCAGTCTCCCCCTGTTGGTGGATGAGCATAACCCATGTGCCTGGACTGGCCTGGATGGACAGCAGGTGAGGTCTAATTTCACCTTTGGGTATAAAACGATAGTATAGTTACCTTGAGAAGACAGTCACAACATCTCATGCTCATGGTCTTCTGCCACAACATGGTGCTTTGAATCGCAGAGCAGTATAGTAGGAGAGCGTCGTTCTGCTTTTATGTTTTTTGCTTTTTATGTATGGTTGGATTTCTGTTTTCTTATCATCCTGCTAGACCAGTCCAGATGAGGGAATTTTGCTGCCTTGCCAGCAGTGGAGGTATACCTGAGCAACTTTCAGTGATATCATCACTCTGTTTATCCTCTGGTACAGTACTGAGAGAAGCCAGTGTTGTTCTGCTTCCAGCAGGTGGCACGGTTTGTGGACTGGTACAGCAGTGAAGATAGGCCTAATTCTTCTCACCTACACTATGGTGCAGAGGCGTTGGATTGAGTCTGAGGGGCATAAAGATGCTCAGAGCTCATGTCTCCTCATGCAGTCAGTCACTCTGTGTCCATGCTGTTTCTTACAGGTTATTTCAGGGTTTTCTCTCTAAAACCCTATGCCCTGCTGCATAGGATCAAGTAGAGGAATGAATGCAGCAGGACGCTGGAAAACTCTCCAAGAAAAGGGGGACCTGCAAACCTTATCCAAGAACAGGCAGAGCTACTATGCATCCTGAAAAGGGCATAAAGAAGACCCATCCATGAAATATGTGGATCACCAAAATCCTGCTACTACTGTTGATTATTTATATAGCACTACAAGGTGTATGCAGCACTGCACAGACATATGTAAAAGACTGTCTCTGCTTATTATCAGAGCTTACAATCTAGTCAAGACAGATGCAAACAGCTGAGAACAAGGATACAACTAGGTAAAGATAAAGAGACACATAGGAGATTAAGTGGATTAGGATCCAAAAGCAGCCTCCAAGAGGGAGCTTTTAACATGGATTTGAAAAGGGGCAGAGATGAACGTACAGACTCAGGTAGTTTGTTCCTGGCATAAGGAGCAGCAAGGTGAAAGGATCAAAGTCTGGAGTTGGTAGTGAAGCAAAAGGGCATAGAGAGAAGCAATCTAACAGAAGAATGGAGTTCATGAGGAAGGGCGTAGGGAGAAATAAGAGAAGAAAGGTAGTGAAGAGCAGCAGAATGAATGCATTTATAGGTCAGAAGGAGAAGTTTGAACTGAATACGGAAACTGAAGGGGAGCCAACAAAGTGACTTGAGGAGTTATGTGAGCATATTGAGGCTGGTGGAAGATTAGCCCTGCAGCTGAGTTCTGAACAGATTGAAGGGGGGAGAGATGACTCAAAGAGAGACCAGCAAAGAGAAGTTGGCAATAGTCTAGATGGGAGGTGATTAAAGAATGGATAAGTGTCATAGTAGTGTGTTAAAAAAGGAAGGGGCAAATTTTGCTGATGTTATAGAGAACGAAATGACAGGTTTTAGCTTTCAGTTGAATGTGTGTGGAGAAGAAGAGGGAGGAGTCAGACGACCCCAAGGTTTTGGGCTGAAGAAATGGAGTAGAAGAATGTTGTCCACAGAAATTGAGAAAGGAGGAAGGGGGGAGGTAAGTTTAGGGGGAAAAATAAGAAGCTTGGTTTTGGCCATATTCAGTTTCAAATGGTAGTGAGACATTCAGACAGCGATGTCAGAAATCCAGGCAGAGATTCAGTGCCAGAGAGATATTGGGTGTAGAGCTATAGATCTGAGAACCACCAGCGTAAAAATTGTGCTGAAAACCATGGGAGGAGATGAGAGCACAAAGGGGGCTGGGTATAGAGAGAGAAAATTTGTGGGCCCAGAACAGACCTTTGGGGTACACCAACTGATAGTGATATAGCAGTAGAGGAGGATACACCGGAACCAACACTAAAAGAGCGATGGGAGCGATAAGAAGAGAACCAGGATAGCACAGAGCTCTTAAAACCAAGCGAGAAGAGGGAGGTGGTCAACAGTGTCAAAAGAAGCAGAAAGGTCAAGAAGAATGAGGATTGAATAAAGGCCCTTGGATTTAGCCAGGAATAGGTCGCTGGAGACCTTGGCAAGAGTCATCTCAGTAGAATGTAAAGGACAAAAACTAGATTGCTGTGGATCCAGAAGGGCTTGAAAGGAGAGACAGTCAAGGCAACGGTGGAGAACTTGCACATTCAAGAAGTTTAAAATGATGATGAGGAGGGAGATGGGTTGATAATTTGATAGACAAGTAGGGTGGTCATCTCTACTATTCAACCTGTATATAAAACCAATCTGTCAGATCTTTCAGAAGTGCAACATCAACTACCACATCTATGCTGACGATGTGATGCTGTACACACGCCTAAACACAACGCAGCCAGATTTCACCCCGTTGGAAAAATGCCTTGACATGTTACAAACATGGCTTCAACAAAACAACATGTCAATAAACCACAAAAAACAGAGGTCATGTTCATCTCCAAAAAAACCAACTTCTCCCCACCCACCACAGTCACCCTCAACAAAAACATATACCATGCGAAGCCTGCAATAAAGTACCTAGGAGTCCTACTAGACAACAACCTTAAGATGAATAACCATCTCCGAACAGTCAACCGAGCCATCTTCTACAAATTAAAAGTCCTCCAACCACTTCGCAGTATCCTGGAAAAATCTGACTTCAGGACTGTCGCACAAGCGCTAATCATTCCACACCTGGACTACTGCAACGCCATTCTCCAAGGGCTGCCGAAGAACACCCTAAATATCTTACAAATGGCTCAAAATGTTGCTGCAAGAATCATCATGGAAAAAAAGGTCACAGATCACATAACACCAGTACTTATGGAACTACATTGGCTCCCTGTAGCCGCTCGTATCATCTACAAACTACTCATAACAACGTTTAAACTCATTCACAATATTGCGCCCTCATACATTGGCAACCTAATCACTAAGCAAGCACACAACAGGAACAGAAGAACCATACATCTCAACACTCTCTGTGTCCCAACCAGCATAAGATACGTTAAAACAGAAACAAGCAACAGAGCTTTCACCTATGCAGCGCCGATCCACTGGAACCAGCTCCCCTCTGAACTCCGAATGTCAAATAACCTGAATGAATTCAGAAGGAACCTCAAAACACATTTATTCCAGGCATATTACAACCCAACCTAATTACAGCACCTTACCACAACAAGTTCCCTTCTGCCCACCATAATGACACTCGGAATACACGCAGCATATTGACGACTGATATGTAATCCTGTATATATATATATATTATATCCCCCTCCCACGCACCTTTTAATCTAATGTATATTTAAAGTTGTGAAAAGTATCTAATCTCTAATCCGTGTGCTATGTAATCATTGCTCTAATCAAAATTGTATTCTTAAAAATTCATTGTATTGTACGATACATGATGATTCTGTAAAGAAAACCGCAGCTGATCGTAGGAAGCAGCGGTATATAAGTGTTTGCTAAATAAATAAATAAATAAATAAGATTTCTCGAGGAGTGGTGTGACCACAGCATTCTTGAAGGCTGCTAGGGAAGTTGCAGTGGAGAGTAATAGGTTGAGAATATGAGAGATGGAAGGGATAACAATGGAGGAGATGAGTTAAGGAGATGGCTGAGGATAGGATCAGAGCCGCGAGTTTAGAGGAGGAAAGAAGACTAATGGTTTCCTCTTCAGAGATCTTAGAAAAGGAAGAAAGGGTAGCAGAGGTTGAGATTGAAGAGAGGGAAGAGGGGATGAAGTTGATCTTAATCTGGCCATTAATCAGGAAAGTCACCCTGATGTCCTTTGACTTACCATCTGGTGAAAAGGATTTTATCTTGAACTCCATAGGGGATAAGGTTGGACTACTGGAGGAACAGATGCATGCATGAGTGAAGTGGGGACCTTGATTCCCTCTAATATTTTATTTATTTATTTTATTTATTTATTTACATTCTCTTATATACCGCGCTATTCTGCATCAGTGCGGTTTACATTGAACAAACTGAAATTACATTGAACAGGGCATTATAACTTGGAGATATCTATTTTACAGGGAACATGGGCTATGGAGGGTTAAGTGGCTTGCCCAAGACCACAAGGAGCACCTGTGGGACTAGAAACCCCAGTCCTTCTGGCCCAAGGTTGCTGTCCTCTAGTGGGATTTGAACCCCTGACCTTCCGGCCTGAAGTACGTTGCCCCAACCACTAGGCCACTCCTCCACTCCAGTGGCCCTGACAGAGGTACTTGTAGACCCCCAGTCCCCATAGGGGAGGCCTGGGCCTTGGACCCCATGGAGGGGGCTGTCCAGCAGCTAGCAGAGACTAAAGACAGCCTATAAACTATTTCAGAGCTGCAGCACAAACTGATTAAAAAGGAGAGCCATGGGGCCCCTAAGGGCTTCCAGGGACCAACAGGCTTTTGGCTAGGGCTCCCCTCCACCAGGCCCAATCAGCCTTCTCAAATGGCCATGGTGCCCACTGGTGGGAAAATCAAGTGAAAGAGTACCAGGGTCCACAGAAACTGCATCAGGCTCTGGGCTTTTGGGGGGTCTCAAAAAGAAGGGTATCCTTGACATTCCAGCCACCATAAGGGTAAAAAATCAGGTACAGAAGAAAAAAACACTTGAGGTTGCAGTCAGCATTTGGCCATTTTGCTGAACACTGCTGCAGCAAAGTTTAAAAAAAAAAAAAAAAAAGCCAACAAAAAGAGAAGCAGGGCCATGGTGAAAAGGGAATCTCAGTGCCTGTTGGACTGATTGAGGAAACCCAATCAAGGAAGCCCCAGGTGCAGTTTGGAAGGCCCAGCAGAAGTCCTTTCTTAGTTTTTAGTGTGCTCGCTGAAGCTACATCTTGTTTGGCTGAACCTTGGGAAGGACCACCAAATTTCATTGAGAGGAATGAATGGCTCTCAATCACGCCATGGTGAAGACTCATAAGAACATAGGAAATGCCATACTGGATCAGACCAAGGTCCATCAAGCCCAGTATCCTGTTTCCAACAGTGGCCAATCCAGATCACAAGTGCCTGGCAGGTTCCCAAAAAGGCACACAGGTTCCACAGTGCTTGTCCCGGGGTAAGCAATGGATTTCCTGCATCTTCTTTAATAATGGTTTATGGACCTTTCTTCCAGGAACTTGTTCATACCTTTTTTAGCTGGGTGTAAAAATGTCAGGCAGGGTGAGATCCTTACCTTCCTAGACCTCGCCAAGAAGTATTGTCACATTCCCATGGGGGAGCACCTTCAGTTTCCTGCTTTTGTGTGCTAGGCTGTCAGGTCCGGGCCTCGTGATCTACTGGCTAGAAAAGCTGGGATTTATGATCAGCTATCTCGAGAGCAGCCTGCTTCTGTCTCAGGACTTGGGAGTACCTGGGGGTTCAATTCCACACTCTAATGTTGAGTTTTTCCTCATGATAGAGAGGTCCCTCAAGCTTCAGAGCCATCTCAGGGCATTTCGTGCCTGGTCAGCTCCATGGGCTTTGGACTACCTCCAGTCAATAGCATCAACCTTTGAGCCAGTTCCTTGCACCAGGGCACTCATGCACCTGCTAGAGAGGCATCCGCTAACACTCTGGTCTCCCTGTTCCCAGTTTTTCGATCAGACCCTTCTTCTGGAAGATCAAAGAGCAATTGGGGTATTAAAAATAATATATTAGAAAATCTGATATGCCGTTTTTTTCAATGTAAATAGCAAAAAGATGAGCAAAATTAGGTGGTTGGTGCTGTTTAATTCTCTGCCATCTTTGCTGTAAGAATTGCCTCACAATTGATCAAAATGAAGAGCTACTGATGCAAAAAGAAAAATATATGGCACTTCTGCTTTGCACTTATCACTGTGAACCTCTTTTTTAACCCTTATCTATTTGAATATGAGAAATAAAAAAAAACATGTATTACATCTTCCATTAAGAATCGATAACTATAAGGATTTCAAGCAAGCCCTTGTCAAGTGTAGCCACTGACATACAATAAGAAGTAGTCTGAGTATGTAGGGTGCATTATCCATTAGTCAAGTAATGTCTAGTTAAATGATTTAAAGACTGGAATGCATTTATTACAGATTAGAGAATGAAAATTTCATTTGGCGGAGATGTGTATTCTCAAATATATTTTTACTAGGGAATAAATTTCAAACAACTGTTGCTTGACCTTCAAATGTGTTACTGTCTGATGACAAAAAGACACTTGCACATTAAGAAGCAGTTTTGTTTGTTGCAGTAATTTGCTGGTGAATGAATGTTTTCAATCTTCATGCTTTCTGCTATTGAAAAATTGGACTTGTCTGGAGGAGTTTGCTTAGCACAAGTGTGTCTATAGTATTCAATGCACTGTGAAGCCCTGAAAAAATGATCCAAGGGAGATGTTCTCCATTTTAGTAAGTCGAACAAACTATTTAACAGATTCTTCTGTTTGGGAGGAAGTGAACTGTTAAACGTTTATTCATTTCCTTGACTATTTGTTTTCATGTCTGAAATTCCTTTGATGGTCTTTCTAGCTTGAATTCCTTTCTTAGGAATATATGAATTATCATGTCTTACCATAGAAATTTGGAAAAGTGTACTAATTTCCAGCATTAGTCTTCCCCACCTGAAAAGCAAGGTTGTGGAAGGATTTGTACATTTTTCCAAAATCATATAATTTGTTACAACTAACTTGTTTTCTGTTATGGTGCTTTTTAAATAGCAATTCTATGCTGAGAGCCATGAAACTAAAACAGGAGAAATAAAAAGTTTCAAGTATAATTGAGTTGATTCAGAAATCAACATTCATTAAGAATAGTGACTCTGCTTAATGAAAGAGGTCCCAATGATTGCTCTTTCTGAACTTATCTCTGTAAGATCTGTAGCTTTGTTATTTGATTGTAAGTAAGATCTTATCTCCAGGAACAAGCAGGAATGAGTCTTCACATATGGGTATCGTCGGTACCGACGGAGCCTGTGCGGGAACGCTCCCCAGCTTCCAAAAGGAAAGCTTTTGGGAGCATCCCACAGCGCCTGCGCACTGCCTTCCCGCCTTTCCTAACCGCCTCTCTCCAGTTCTTCTTTTCCGCAGAGCCAGCAGGTCGTGTTTCCTGTCACCGCTGAAGAATTTCTTATTTTCTTTTATTTCTTTAGTCGCGTGTCTGCCTTCTCGTCTCCGGACCGGTACCGCCGGTTTTTTCTTTCGTTATAAAAAAAAAAAAAAATAACTACTATTTTTCTCACTTCGGTGCTTTTTCTCCTGTGGCCTTAGGCCTACACAAACTTTTCCTCATGGAAAAGCCCGCCTCCGGGTTTAAAAAGTGCACGAAGTGCAGCGGCACTATTTCTGTCACCGACACCCATGACTGGTGCTCAAATGTTTAGGTCCTGATCATTCCATGACGGACTGTGAGTCCTGTTCCATGATGTCTAAAAGAGGTCTACAGAATCGAGCAGCCAAGCTCAGTACCCTGTTTCCCTCTGATGCAGCTTCGGTGGCATCGACGTCTTCCAGGGCTTCCTCTTCCTCCCATGGATCTCAGGTAACCAAACTTAAGTCCAGCCGGTCCTCGAAGAGTAGATCTCCCTCTAAGTATTGAGATGCCTCCGGGCTTGCTCTCGAGGAATCCGCACCGGCAAAATTACCCCGGCGGGAGGCTCCGGCTTCCAAAGCTTTATCTATGGGGTCACAGGTTGCAATGTTGCAATGTTCTGGGGTACTGGTGGTTTCCATGGTACCGACATCCAGACATTGGTGGCGTCGATGGATCAGAATATTCTGACCATGCAGCGTGCCATCACGGCATTCATACAAGCTGCGACGCCTTCGGTACCGCAACAAACTCCGTTGTCGGTACCGATTCCGGTACCGGACCCGATATCGGTTCCGGTGCCGGTACCGATTGCATCGACATCGACGGCAGCGGTACACTGTTCTGTGATGCCCATCGGTACCGAATCGGTACCGATTACTCCCGATGTCGACACCCCCGGTACGCGTATCGGGCTCTGCAAGAGCATCCAGACAGGCGATACTTCGATTTCTCTGAAGACTCTGATGAATCAGAGGCCTCTATCGAAGCATCGGGGATCCTTCCTCAGGAACCCTCTTCTCCAAAAAGGAGAATGTCTCCTCCAGAAGACTTGTCTTTTCAAGACTTCATCAGGGAGGTGGTCAGGGGCCTTTCCATCTCAGTGGCCTCTGAGACAGAGCCTAGAGCCAAAAAATTAGATATTTTACAATATCCTAAGGCTCCTAAAGAGGCAGCCACTTTACCAATACATGAGATTCTTTATGATCACATGTTGGGCATATGGGAGACTCCTCTTACCACCTCCCCTCATTCTCGTAGGTTGGACACCATGTATCATGTTCCTCCTTGTCCTGGTTTTCATAAGACTCAGCTTCCTCATCACTCTATTGTGGTGGAGTCTGCTATGAAAAAGATCAAGAGTGCAAAAAGGCACTCTTCTACTCCTCCAGGAAGAGAATGCAGAACCTTAGATGCCTTTGGCAGGAGAATGTTCCAGGACAGTATGCTTGTGGCCAGAATCAACTCCTATAGTCTGTCAGCAACACTTCCCTGGTGGCCAGTGGACGCCAGGGCAGGTGGGACACAAAAATATAAGGTTAAGATTGGAGAGTCTCCTAAAGGTCCAAATGGCTCTTGGTCCTTGTAGTTGCTTTAGCTCCAATCTTCAATGAAACAATCAAGCTGAGTGGTGGGAATTAATAAGGCTTTTATTTCCCTTTTTCACAGTGGTTCTAAATAGTGGGTTACAACTTTAAAGCAAATGTCCTTAATGCAGGTAGAAAACAAACTCAGGGTTCAAAGCAAAAACTGTTATACTTCACAGGAATGGAAGTGCTCAAACAAATAAAGAATGCTCTGCTGGCAATTCACTCAATCACAAGTCTGGCAGTGGCTCTAAACTTTCAGAAATGCAAAGTGTACAGTCCATCTCTTGGTCAGACAAATCTCCTGCCAGTTCAACTTGCATTGGCACGGTATCAGAAAGCTCTGATTCTATATCCCTGGTTTCTTGTAAAACACATTCAGGGGTTTTGTATATTTTCTGTAGCAGTTCCCAATGTCCTTGGCCTAGCCTAGGGCATCGGCCACTTGCTGTGTTAGGCTTTAAAGTACCCTCTTTCCTTAGAGGCTTTATAGCAGCTTTATCATAGCTTTTACCACTCACAACTTTCTTATTAGGCATACATTTCTCATACCTTGTATGGCCGCAATCCTCAAGTAACCGTCTTTCTTCCACTGCCTGCCTTTCCCAGGCAGCCGCTTGGTGAAATTCTTTTCTATGACGGTTAGGCTTACCCTGTAGCCTTTGACTTCCTTCTCCTGGTGAAGGCCTGCCTCTGTACAAGCCCAGCTTCTGGCTTTGTGACTCAGTGTGGCTTGGCTTCTCCAGCTGATTCTTGTTTGGCTTAAGGTTGCAGTTACAGCAGGGCTTTTGCCTCTGAGGGCAAACAGCTCTCAGTTTGACTTGAGCTGACACCTCCTTAGGTCCTTCCTCAGCTCCTGAGAAATCACCTCTCCCTCCTGGGAATTCTCTAGCACTAGAGTAGTCAGGTTTCCACTTCCACCTCTCTCTCTCGGTGCTGCCAGTGATTCTCCCCTTGCTTCTGCTTGGGCTGCTACTTCTGATGGTGCTTCTATCTCCGAGGCTGCCGGTACTCCTTCTGCCTCTTCTCCTTCCTCCCTTCCAGTCTTCCACACTCCCCTTATGAAGCCCTCCTGCCTTTGAGGATTGGAAGCTGGTTGGCATTTCCTCGTGACCAGCTGGGCGTGGCTCTTCAGTCTCCCTGAAGACACTCTTGCTCCCTCTAGCTGGTTCCTGGGAATATTGCAAGTCTTTTTCTCTGTGAAAAACACCTTCTTTTCTCTCAACTGGGCTCTCATCAGCCCTCGCTGCGTGACAAGTCTCTATATGGGGATGTTTCTAAAGGAAGTTACAGATCATCTGCAAACCTTATCTCCTTTTCTCCAGGACCAAGCAGGAAGTCAGTCCTCACATATGGGTGACGTCGGCACCGACGGAGCCCTCGTGCGGAGCATTTCCCCAGCTTTCAAAGAA
This sequence comes from Ichthyophis bannanicus, assembly GCA_033557465.1. Taxonomy (NCBI): domain Eukaryota; kingdom Metazoa; phylum Chordata; class Amphibia; order Gymnophiona; family Ichthyophiidae; genus Ichthyophis; species Ichthyophis bannanicus. The sequence continues at coordinate 1,336,094,138 of CM066032.1, read as the reverse complement.
AGCCTTTGGGAATTGCAGCGCGCATGCGCGGTCCCCTTCCCACCCAAGGGTGCCATCTTGCTCAGTCTTCTTTTTTCCGCGGAGCCCGACGGACGTAGTTCGTTGTTCCCCGAGGAAAAAGTTGATTTTCTCTATTTTTCTCTTTTTTCTCCGGTTCGACGCTGGATCCTTTTCCCGCTCGGACCGATACGCCGGTATCGAGTCCTTTTCTCTCTTTTTCGTTTTTTGTCCTTTGTGACTGGCGTTCGCGCCTTTTTTCTTTTTTCCCTGGCAGCCTGTTTTTTTAACCTAGCAGGGGCCCTTTTTCCCCCGATGGCTACCAGCGGGTTTAAGAAATGTGATCGCTGTAAGAAACATATTTATTTATTTATTTATTTATTACAAGTTCTTATATACCGCACTATTCGGCATCAGCGCGGTTTACATTATAACATAAAGACCATAACAACAAGCTGTTTGGTTTACATCGAACAGGAGTACAAACTTGGAGAACCGGGGTAAACTATATACATATGTCTCTTACCGACACACATGACTGCTGCCTCCGTTGCCTCGGACCCGATCATGACCCGATGATCTGTGGTCCGTGTGGCAAAATGTCCTCGAAGGCGTTGAGGAGTCGGCAGCACCAGAAGGATAGAATTTTTTCTGACTCCGCTTCCGGCCGGTCCCGGACCTCGTCAGAGGCCTCGACGTCTCGGGACTCCGGCCCCGAGCAGCGTTGGGGTTCCTCTGAGCGGGGGTCTCCTTCGCGGGAACATCGCAGGAAGAAGAAACCCGCGAGGATGGCATCGGTGGACGCTCCTGGATCCTCGAGGGCCAGGTCGCATAGCCCCGATAGCCGCCCCGGGTCTTCGGAGTCAGAGAGGCCTGCCAAGCATCCTCGTGTCGAGATGGAGTCTCCTGGACACGTAAGTGCTGTTGTCCTCGTGGACTCTCCTCCGAGGGAGCCGACGTCGGGCCCGATGCCGTCGGGGCCCGAGTCGGGGGCTGCTGGGTCTCCTGAGCTCGGACTCAGGTTGACAGCCTTGGAGAGCAGCTTTGCTGCCTTCATGGAACAGCAGCAGGCATTGATCGCCGGTCTCACCGGTGCATCTGTCCCGACCACCGGGACTTCGATGTCTAAGTCGACCCCGGAGGCCGAGCCGATCCTCGAGTCCATGCGGGCTCGAGTCGATCCTCGGCCACGGTCTCCCTCGACCTCCCGTTCGAGGCCGAGGTCGTCGACGCCGATACCCTCGGCGTCGGGGCGGAGGGCATCGGTGCCCGCCCGACCGGAGCCACTCGATTCCTCCTCCGAGGAGTCGGGCTGGGAGACGGAGGACGAAGAGTCACCCGACACCCATTGGACTCGGTGTGTCCCATCGGACTCGCCCGAGTCCGAACCTCGGAGACGATCCCCACCAGAGGATACCCGGTTCTCAGACTTCGTGCGGGATATGGCCAAGGCCTTGGCCTTCCCCGCGGATCCCGAGGAGGAGCCTTGAGCCGAGGAGCTCGAGGCCCTCCAGTATGACTCTCCCCCGAAGGAGGCCTTTACTGTTCCGGTTCCTCCGATGCTGGAGCGACTGCTCTTCCGCATGTGGGAGACCCCGGCCTCGACGCCGGTGTTAAGCAAGCGGGTCGATTCCATTTATTGAGTCTGCAAGAGCCCCGGGTTCCAAAAGGCACAATTTACTGCACCACTCCATGGTTGTGGAATCGGCCATGCATCGACTGAAAAGTCAGAAGATGCACTCCTTGGTGCCTCCCGGCCGGGAGGCCCGTAACCTGGATGCCCTCGGTAAAAAGGGCTTCCAGGGCTCTATGCTTGCTTGCCGTGTCCAGACTTAACAGCTCTACATGGGCATGTACCTCCGAGACCTGGCAAAGGAGATTGCCGGGTTCTCTGCTGGTCTCTCCGAGGAACCTTTGCAGAGGTTCCAAGCCTTGTCCACCGGTATTCGAGAGTGCTCGAAGTTTATCTCTCGAGCAGCCTACGATGGCTTCGAGGCATCGGCCCGAGTAGCCGGGGCCGGCATCGGTGCCCGCCAACAGGCTTGGCTACAGTCATCCGACCTCGAGCCATGGGTCCAGGACAAGTTGGTCGATGTCCCCTGCCGAGGTGAAAACCTCTTTGGCAAGCCCATGGCTGAAAAGGCTGCAGAACTTGAGACCGAGACTCTGACCAGGACTAGGCTTTCCAGGAAAACCTCTGCCCCTTCTAAGAAGAAGAAGGGCTCGGGGAAAAAGTCCTTTTACCCGAGGAAGTCGTCTGCCTGTAAACAATACCCTCATTATCAGGCCTCTGTAGCTCCCCAACAGGGTCAGCAGGCCAAGGGGCAGGGTCAAGGGCCCCGTAGGCAGAAGGCCCCCAAGCCACCTACACTGGCCCCTGCTCAGCAGGGTGGGGGTTTTTGACTCAAACAGCATAGCCTCTTCTCCTCAGCTGGCTTCTCTCAGCACAGGAGGCCGGCTGGCCCACTTTGCCCACAGGTGGTTGTAAGATTTTGGTCAGGTTACTTTCCTGTAGGTCCTGGGTTCATTTCACTTCACAGAGGCAGTGGGGCTTGTAATAAAACAACCAAACAGGTGTGGCTTGGAGAAAGTTTTTTTATGTAGAAATAGGCTTAATACATAGGTATTAAACAGAGGTATATAGTGATTGTTACAGAGCTGTTTCAGTGTGCATCAATGAATCTGTGTGTGCATGTGCATGTGTGAAGTGTGAGAGAGAGATATGCCAGAACATGTGTTTAGAGCCTCATGGCAAGGGGGAGAGAGAGCGGGGGAGGGGTGAAGGGAATTGATTACACAGGTACACTACCAAAAAACTGCCTCCAGTTTTGCAACTGATTCCTATAGATTTTGGGGAGCTGAATCCAGGAAAAATAGCCAAAATGTTCCATCACGTCACGTTTTCTTGCAAAATTAGATTTCTTACCCATATAAGGAATGTTCACATAATTTCTTGTTAGCCGACTGCAGTTTATTTTCTTGGCCCAAAATAGAGGTTGTAATGGTTAACTAACGAGAAACACTCCCTCATGATATTTTAGAGTGTTTTGTATTCATTTTATACATTAACAGGACAATTGGGAGGCGTGGGGCTAAATCCAGTACGCGCGCTGGCGCATGTTCTTTCCTGTTCGCCTCGCCTCGCCTCTTTCGCTCGCTCAAACACGGTGGTTGCGACATGAACGTTCCTGTCAAATTTCAGTTTCTTGCAAGTTCATTATTACCTTTTGTTTGCTCAGTCGTAATCCAGCTTTATTCCGAAGTGGTTCACTACAGTTGTAGTTTGCAGTGCTGTGTATTTGTGATGGCTCACAGAGCCAGAGGTTGCGTCAACTGTCCGGACAGTTTTTGTTTTATTTGTGGGGAATATACCGTGAAAAAGCGGCAGAGGAACATTTCTGCATTTATTAAAAAAGTATATTTCGCCTATTTCGGTTTGAAGTTAGGCGATCAAGACAAACCGTGGGCTCCTCACAAAGTGTGCAAGACATGTGAGGAAGATCTACGCTTATGGATGAAAGGTAAAAAACAAGCATTTCGTTTCGGAATACCTATGATGTGGCGTGAACAAAGAGACCACAGCAGTGACTGCTATTTTTGCTCTTGCATTGTGAAGGGATACAACTTAAAAAATAAGAACGTAATAAGTTACCCCAACCTTCCCTCAGCAATTAGGCCTATGCCTCATAGCAACGAAGTACCTGTGCCTGAACCACCAAAATCTTTGGATCATATTTGTGTGGACGGTTCTGATCATGATGAGACTCATCAGATGGCTTTTCCCGATGAGTCCAGTACTTCCGAGTTTGAAACTGAACCAGATCCGAAACCTGAACTTTTCTCTCAAGCTGAATTGAATGATTTAGGACTCCCAAAAGATGCTGCCCAACTGCTAGGTTCTCGGCTTAAACAGAAAAATCTATTGTCACCAGGAACAACTTTTTATTGGTACCGCAACCGCGAGACACAATTTTTGAAGTATTTCAGCAAAGAGGAAGATTTGGTATTTTGCAACGATATATACGGAGTGATGGAAAAGTTTAAACTCAAGTATGATCCTGCTGAATGGCGGCTGTTCATTGATTCGTCAAAAGACAGCATAAAAGGTGTTCTTCTTCATAATGGCAACACATTCGCTTCAGTTCCTATTGCTCACTCTGTTATTCTCCAAGAAAAATACGAGAATTTGGCCCTGATTCTTCAGAAGATTCGTTATGATGAGCATAAGTGGATGATTTGTGGAGACTTTAAAATTCTATCCATGCTATTAGGGCAGCAATCCGGTTTCACCAAATATCCCTGCTTCCTTTGCTTGTGGGATAGCCGGGCCCGCGACCTACACTGGGGGAAAAAAGACTGGCCAATTCGGGAGTATTTCAGACCCGGTGAGAAAAATGTTCTTCATGAGAGCTTGGTACCTCGTGATAAAATTCTATTACCACCTCTCCACATTAAGTTGGGTCTCATTAAGCAATTCATCAAGTCCCTTCCAAAAGATGGTGAGTGCTTTCGGTACCTTTGCTCAAAGTTCCCCCGACTTTCTGAAGCAAAGCTAAAGGAAGGAGTGTTTGTTGGCCCTGATATAAGGAAACTCATTTCAGATGGAGCATTCGCTGAAACGATGTCTGAGAAGGAAAAAGAAGCCTGGGATTCCTTCAAGGATGTTGTTCTCAAATTCTTGGGGAACAGGCGGGATGAGAACTATAAGGATATTGTTGCCAGGATGCTCAATGCCTTCAAAGAACAAGGCTGTAACATGAGCCTGAAAGTCCATTTCTTGCACTCCCATGTGAACTACTTTCCCGAAAACCTGGGGGCGTACAGTGAAGAACAAGGTGAAAGGTTTCACCAGGACATCAAGGACGCAGAGAGAAGGTACCAAGGAAGATGGAACACCACTATGATGGCTGATTTCTGCTGGTTGCTGCTGCGGGAAACCCCAGATGAAAAATACGCCAAGCAGCGCACCAAGAGAAGCATTCGGGGGAAGAAGAAACGGGCCCACCAGGAGATTGATTGACCCAAGAATGACTTTAAAATCTAAACTGTGTTGACAAATATCGTGTTTTTACTAAACTTTGAAATAAAAATTTGCTAGTTATTACCACAGTGTCGGATCTCATTTATTAGAATTTTATTTTCACACCATCGGGTGTTTGTCTTCATGTATTGCAATGGTGCGGTTTGCGTTTTCTATTCTTACATACATACCTGTACAACATTTTTTGCACATTTCTTTGCTTTGCTTTGTGTCTAACCTCGCTCTTATATGCTCAGTGTTTGTGCACATGTATGTGGCTGTTTTAAGTGCAGACAATTTTGCTACCATCACAGTGTGTTTTGTTGACATTACTCTATTCTTATGTGCTGCCTTGTTACAATTTTCTTTATTCTTATTTGAATAACTACTAAACAATTAGTATAAAGAATTCATCCAAGAAACTTTTATCTCGATCGCACTCAATCTGAAACGTTCACCTCAAACTGCTAACCCAATGTAGCAAAAAATCTGTACGTGATGGAGCAAATTGGTTACCAGATTTGGATTCAGCGCACCAAAAAACGTAAAAATCAATCGAAACATTAGAGGCAGTTTAAAAAAAATTTTTTTTAGTGTACCTGTGTTATCAGAGCCTCCTGTCCTTCATGTCCGATGAATGGTGGAAGAGAGAGAGAGAGGAAGTGTTTCTGTCCTTTATAGTGAATTGAATCCTTTCCAACACTTCCCCTTGAGGTCTGCTAGCCACTCCCTTTAAGGTCTGCCATTCTTGATTTAGCAAGGAGGGGCTTCAGACAGGCCTTGGAGACTGAAATCACCAGGGGGTAAGAGTTAATCTCATCTTGTAAACTGTCCTATTACCTTTGGAGACTGAAGTCACCAGAGTCCAAAGCTGCATGAAATGTATGCTGACAGTGGTCAGCCGTCACATCAGATACCTGGGTTCTTCATATAGTCCATAAGGACTATCTTCTCCATTTTCACCAGGTACCTCCCTCCTATTTTCCAGGGGAGACTCCAAGACCCCCTCTGCACAGGGACCTACTCCTTCAGGAGTTAGCAAGTCTGCTAATGGATCAGGCTGTGGAACCGGTGCCCCACCACCTGAGAGGTCAAGGCTTTTATTCCAGGTACTTTCTGGTACCAAAAAGAACAGGAGGCCTCAGACCAATCCTAGACTTGCGAAACCTCAACAGGTTCCTGGAGAGGGAAAAGTTGAAGATGCTTACCCTTGGAATTCTGCTACGCTACCTCCAGCAGGGAGACTGGCTATGCTCCTTAGATCTAAAGGATGCATATACTCACATCCTTATCCATCCAGACCACAGACAATATCTCAGGTTTGTTGTGGGAGGAAACCACTATCAGTTCAGAGTACTTCCCTTTGGCCTGTCCTCCACTCCCAGGGTGTTCACCAAGTGCCTGGCAGTGGTGGCGGCCTACCTGAGGCTTCAGGGTCTCTTTGTGTTTCCGTACCTGGACGACTGGCTCATAAGGGGCCAATCTTCCCAAGAGGCCAACCAGGCCACCCTTCGCACTGTGGCTCTGCTTCAGCACTTGGGGTTTGTCATAAACTTTGCAAAGTCCACTTTGCTCCCGTCCCAGAACTTAGAGTTCATAGGGGCCAGACTAGACACTCTTCAAGCAAAGGCTTTTCTGCCTCTGGACAAGGCCCACAGGCTAATGGATCTGACCAGCCAGTTTCGCAGCAATTCCCTGGTCTCTGCCAGGCAATTCCTGAGACTACTCGGCCATATGGCTTCCACGGTTCATGTCACCCCCAATGCCTGCCTGCACATGCGACCTGCTCAGTGGAGCCTTTGCACTCAGTGGCATCAAGCCACAGGGGGCCTAGCGGACTCAGTGAGAATCTCTGACCTCCTGGTCTCCTCTCTGCAATGGTGGCTTCATCTTCCGAATCTGGTGCTCAGAGTGGTTTTTCAATCCCCTCCGCATACTCAGGTGCTGACAACTGATGCCTCTCTTCTCGGTTGGGGAGCACATTGCCAAGGGACATGTACTCAGGGTCTCTGGACCCCTTGGGAGGCTACTCAACAGATAAACGTCCTGGAGCTACGGGCGATACGCCTAGCTCTGAGAGCCTTCTCCCACCTCGCCTCTCACCAGTCTGTACTGGTCCAGACGAACAATCAAGTTGCCATGTTCTATGTGAACAAACAAGGGGGCCACAGGCTCCTTCCTTCTTTGTCAGGAGGCACAACGGCTGTGCTCTTGGGCTGTCAATCACGGAATTCTTCTCAAGGCTGTCTACCTCCCAGGTCAGGAAAATTGCCTGGCAGACAGACTGAGCCGGATCCTGCAACCACACGAATGGAGATTGAACTCATTGGTGGTTCAGCAGGTCTTTCTCAAGTGGGGGCTCCCCACCATGGATCTTTTCGCCAGTCCTCTGAACCGGCAACTCCCGAGATTTTGCTCCAAACAACCACATCCTCTCAGAGTAGCAGCGGATGCGTTTCTGATCTCGTGGTCCACAGGCCTACTGTATGTGTTTCCTCCCACACCACTAGTGTCCAGAACGCTGTTCAAAGTCCTCAGGGACGGGACTTCCTTGATTCTCATAGCCCCCAGGTGGCCGAGGCAACCATGGTTCCCGCTTCTGCTACAGCTGGCGGTGGACACGCCTCTTCCTCTGGGGTTTCAACACAATCTCCTGTCTCAGGATCAGGGGACTTTCTTGCACCCCAACCTCCAGTCCCTTCATCTGATGGCCTGGCTGCTGAAAGGGTAGTCTTAGCTCCCCTGCTACTACCTCGAGAGGTGGAAGATGTAGTCTTGGCCTCTCGGCGTCAATCCACCAGGAAATCCTACGCTCCTAAGTGGCGTAGATTCTCCGCATGGTGTGCTCAGCACAGTGAGAATCCCTTCTCGTGCTTGGTAGCGGTAGTGTTGCAATATTTGCTCTACCTCTCCAATCTGGGCCTTAAGTCTAACTCTGTCCGAGTTCATCTTAGTGCTCTCTCAGCACACCACTCCGCTGGTGGACGGCCGGCCTCTTTCCAACCACCCTTTGGTGGCTCGTTTCCTCTGAGGCCTTCTTCTGCTTAAGCCTCCTTTGCGTCCACCGGCCCCGAGTGGGATCTGAATGTGGTCTTACAGCGGCTTACTTGTCCGCCTTTTGAACCTATGGCTACCTGCCCGCTCCGTTTTCTCTCCTGGAAAACTTTATTTCTGGTAGCTCTCACCTCTGCTAGGCAAGTGAGTGAACTGCAGGCACTAGTGTCTGATCCTCCTTACACTAGGTTCTACAGGAAAAGGGTAGACCTACGGACTCACCCTAAGTTTCTTCCTAAAGTTGTCTCACCTTTTCACCTCAATCAGGAGGTGGTTCTTCCGACCTTCTTTCCCAGGCCGCATGCCAACCGGGCTGAGATGGTCTTGCATACCCTGGACTGTAGGAGGGCGTTATCCTTCTACCTTGACCGTACGCGGGAGCATTGGAAGGCTGTTCAGCTTTTCGTTTCTTTTGACCACAATAAGTTGGGGCTCCCTGTCTCCAAGCGTACGTTGTCCATATGGGTCGCTGACTGTATCGCCTGGGCTTATGGGGCAGCCGGCCTCTCATTGGAGGGTCGAGTCACGGCTCATCGTGTCAGGGCGAAGGCTGCGTCAGTGGCTCATCTCCTCTCTGTTCCGTTGGCAGACATCTGCCGGGCCGCTACCTGGTCTTCAAGCCAGACTTTTGCTGCCCATTACTGCCTTGAGAGGGAGTCCCGCAGGGACAGTGCTTTCGGACAGGCAGTACTCCATAATCTCTTTGGGGTTTAGGCAACTCCTACTCTTCGGCCCTGGTGTTGGGCTACCGGTCGGGGGCATTCTCAGAGAAGATTCCTTCCTTCTGTGCTGACGAGCTCGAGGGAGCTTATTTTTCCGCTTGGGGTCTCCGGTAGCCTTAAGCTGGGGAGTCCCATATGTGAGGACTGACTTCCTGCTTGGTCCTGGAGAAAGAGTAGTTACTCACCTGTAACAGGTGTTCTCCAGGAGCAGCAGGAATCAGTCCTCACAACCCTCCCTCCTCCCCTTGGAGTTGCAGTCATATGATTTGTTTTTGCTAATTTTTTTTGCTGTCTTTTAGCTATGTCTTCAGACTGAGCAAGATGGCACCCTTGGGCGGGAAGGGGACCGCGCTTGCATGCTGCAATTCCCAAAGGCTTTCTTTGAAAGCTGGGGAAATGCTCCGCACGAGGGCTCCGTCGGCGTCGACGTCACCCATATGTGAGGACTGATTCCTGCTGCTCCTGGAGAACACCTGTTACAGGTGAGTAACTACTCTTTATTTCAGAAGATAAAAGGGAAGAGTTTCTCACCTGGCTTAAACATGCCCAGGATATTTCCAAGTTTTCCAACCGTGCAGCCTTTGACTCTTTTGAAGGTGCCAGCAGAGCCTCGGCTATTGCCATAGGTACACGCAGAGTTGCTTGGTTACAAGCTTCTGATTTGGAACCCTGGGTTCAGGATGGACTAGGTAACCTTCCTTGTACAGGTGAAAACCTTTTTGGCAAAGATTGGCAAGCAAAGGACAACCAGATGGATGCTGAAAACTCTGCTTTAGATAGACTTTCCAAGTCTACTTCTGCTCCTTTTAGAAAGAGGTTGTTCAAAAAAGGATTTTTCCCCAAAAAATGGAAATATTCTTCTGCTTATGGTCAAGCCTCTTCTGCAGGTCGTTTTGCTACAAAGAGACAGCAACTACCAAAACAGGCCAAGCCTAAGGCTGCCAGGATTGCTACGGCCCAACAGCCTCAGCCTCCTCAGGGTCTTTGACTTACAACTAGAGAACTTAGCCTTTCTGGCTCTAGAACATCCAGAGCCTCTCACCATTCCAGGAAGGTTAGCACATTTTGCTCCCAGATGGAAACAAATCACAGCAGAGCAATGGACCCTCTCCATCATAAGAGAAGGGTACAAGCTTCATTTCTTAAACCTTCCCCTTCACACCATGGCGAAACAGTTTAATTCTCCAACATCTCTCCTCGACCTTCTGGGTCAGGAGATTACTACCCTTCTTGCCCAAGGGGCAATAGAAGAAGTACCCCACAGAGAATTGAACAAGTTTCTATGCAAGGAGAAATTCAAGATGACTTCTCTTGGAACTCTCCTTCCATACCTCCAGAGTCAGGACTGGCTTTGTTCTCTAGATCTCAAGGATGCGTACACCCATGTCCTCATCCATCCAACACACAGAAGGTTCCTTCGGTTCCTTTACCAAGGAAAGCACTACCAATACAAAGTGCTTCCTTTCGGTCTGGCCTCTGCACCAAGAGTGTTCACAAAATGCGTGGCAGTAGTAGCTACATTTCTACGCACTCTAGGGATATTCATATTCCCATATCTGGACGACTGGCTCATCCGAGCTCCATCCCAGTCAGAGGCCCAGATTTCCCTGGCCTGCACAAGGCATGTTCTTCAGTATCTGTGACTTGTAATAAACATTCCAAAATCCCATCTCACCCCTACTCAATCTCTAGAGTTCATAGCGGCCTTGCTGGATACCACAACTGCAAGGGCCTATCTTCCCCAGGCCCGTTGCCTACGCTTGGTGCAGTTAGCCTCACAGATTCAGTTAAAATCCCATTTAACTGCTCGAGAGATGTTACAACTTTTAGGCCACATGGCATCCACTGTGCATGTGGTTCCTTATGCTCGCCTTCACATGAGAGCAGCTCAATGGACTCTGTCCACCCAATGGACCCAGGCATCAGGGTGCCTGTCAGACAAAATAGCGACCTCCAGTCGCCTCTCTTGCTCTCTCCATTGGTGGAAGTCCACTCAAAATCTGTTGCTGGGGTCCCCCTTTCAACAGGTGTTACCCCAAGCAACCCTTACAACAGATGCCTCTCCAAGGGGTTGGGGAGCTCATCTACAAGATCTCTCCAACCAAGGCATTTGGTCTCCACAGGAGACATCTCTACATATCAACCTCTTAGAGCTCAGAGCAATCTTTCTGGCTCTGAGTCTTCCACACCCTGCTCAGCTACAAGACAGTCCTCATCCACACGGACAACCAGGTAGCCATGTTCTACGTGAACAAGCAGGGGGGGACTGGCTCTCTGTCGCTTTGCAACGAAGCTCTGAGATTGTGGGCCTTCGCCAGAGAGCATCAAATCCATCTCATGGCAGTGTATCTTCCAGGTGTTCAAAACTCTTGGGCAGACAGACTCAGTCGAGTTCTGCTTCCACACGAATGGTCCCTCCATGGGGACCAGATAGCCAGAATCTTTCGAATTTGGGGAACCCCAGACATATTTATTTATTTAGAGAACATTTGTATACCGCTGCTTCCAGCGATCAGCAGTGGTTGACTATACATATCAGGAGGAGTAATCAACAGTTAATACAGAATGATTGCATGCCAAGATTCACACTGGGTTCACACTGCACAAAAATCTGATACATAGACCTGTTTGCAAGTCCGTGGAATGCCAAACTTCCCCGGTTCTGTTCCAGGATTCCATGTGAGGGAGTTCAGGCAAGGGATGCCTTCCTCCTTCATTGGGGGCAAGATTTCCTCTATGCCTTTCCACCTATTCCCCTAATTCCCAAGACACTGTTCAAGCTTCAGAGAGACAGGGGGTCTATGATCCTCATAGCACCACGTTGGCCATGCCAAGTGTGGTACCCTCTACTTCTGCATCTCTCTCAAGCTCTCTCCCTGGACTTGGGGTATGCTCCAAACCTCCTCTCACAGGAGGAGGGAACGTTGTGGCACCCAAATCCGCAGTCTCTTCATCTCAGGGCCTGGTTGCTGAAGGCCTAGACCTTCAAGATTTACCTCTTTCTCAGCAACTGAAGGATATCCTTCATGCTTCCAGAAAGCCTTCCACCAGACGTTCCTATGCTTTTAAATGGAAGAGGTTTACCATTTGGTGTGCAGAGAAGGGTCTTAACCCTCTTGCAATACCTCTGAATTCTTTACTAGAGTATTTGTTGCATTTATCCCATGCAGGCCTTAAAACGAATTCAATCAGAGTCCATTTGAGTGCTATTGCAGCATCCCTTAAACCCCTCAATGGACAGCCTTTTTCCTCTCATCCTCTTATAGCAAGATTCATGAGAGGCCTTCTTTTGACTAAACCTCCCATTAGACCACCTCCAGTGGCATGGGACTTTAATCTGGTTCTTGGCCAGCTTATGAAGCCACCCTTCGAACCCTTAGCCACTACCTCCTTAAAATTCCTTTCCTGGAAGGTTATTTTTCTCATTGCAGTCACCTCAGCTCACCGTATCAGTGAGTTGCAAGCCTTAGTGGCTAATCCTCCTTATACAAGGTTTCATCATGAGAAGGTAGTCTTCAGAGCTAATCCACACTTTATGCCTAAAGTGGTCTCACCTTTTCATCTGAACCAGGAGGTGTATTTACCTGTCTTTTTTCCAGGACCTCATGCATCAAGTGCAGAGAGGAATCTTCATACCCTGGATTGTAAAAGAGCACTTGCTTTCTACTTACAAAGGACACAGCAACATAGAAAGTCCTCTCAACTTTTTGTTGCTTTTGATCCCTCTCATTTAGGACTTCCAGTCTCAAAAAGAACTCTGTCAAATTGGATTGCTCAGTGTATTTCCTTCGCCTACCAGAGTAAGAACCTTTCTCTGGAGGGCCATGTCACAGCTCACAATGTGAGGGCCATGGCAGCTTCTATGGCTCATCTAAACTCTGTGTCCATCAACCAAATCTGTCGAGCGGCCACCTGGGCCTCGGTTCATACCTTTACAGCCCATTACTGCTTGGACAAGGACTCCCGCCAGGATGCCTTGTTTGGTCAGGCTGTTCTCAAACACCTGTTCCATACCTAATCAACTCCTACCCTCCATCTCTGACTGGATGCCTGAGATTCATGGGTGGAGGTAGAGCCCTTCCCAGGGACTCACATCTCTAGCTGGGGAGTCCCCATATGTGAAGACTCATTCCTGCTTGTTCCTGGAGATAGCACAGTTACTTACCTGTAACAGGTGATCTCTGGGAACAGCAGGAATAAGTCTTCACAACCCACCCACCTCCCCTAGGAGTTGTATCTCTCTATCTATCTTTCCTTTCCTCTCTCTCTCTTTGTCTCAGCTTAAAACTCGAACTGGAAAGAGGCGGTTAGGAAAGGCGGGAAGGCAGCGCGCAGGCGCTGTGGGATGCTCTCAAAAGCTTTCCTTTTGGACGCTGGGGAGCATTCCCGCGCAGGCTCCGTCGGTACCGACGATACCCATATGTGAAGACTCATTCCTGCTGTTCCCAGAGATCACCTGTTACAGGTAAGTAACTGTGCTTTCCTGCTTTAAACAATGTTTGTGAAGTGTATTTCCAAATCACATGTACTTGTTGCTCCTGGTCTCCTGTAATTCCATGACTGCATCAAGGGCAGAAAAAAATTGGCACTTCCTGTAGCATTTCCAATTCTGTGGGAAATTCCATCAGAACTGTGGGATGCCAGAAGGGGGTGGTAGCTAACGAGGCTCACAAAGACCCTTGCTATCTGGATCTGAAAAAGAATGTGTCACACACATAAGCGATGCCAGGAAGGGGAGAGGGAGGTATTCAGCTGATAATTAAAGCTATGGCCACAGTAAAGGTTTTACAGCAGCACCATCCCACATTGTTAAGCTCATTCATTTACATAGTTGCCCACCACTTGTGGGAGGGCCGGCCCTGACACTGAACACTGCTCAGTAGCCCTGAAACTTGTACTCTGTCTACACCACCTACAGTTGTGGCTGCATGCTGCACAGACTGTCGTCCTCTGCCAGATAGTAAAATATCCAGTAGAAAACTTCATTCTACCAACCTAAACATCTCAGGTGTACAGCATACTGCAACCTTAGTTGGGACAACCACCTCATAGCTCGACCCCTGCCCAATCAATTGGATAAAAGCATCAAAACCAGAACTCTCTTCATTTATCTTCCCCATTATAAACCTCTTCCTTCAGCAAGGTCACTTACCCATCCCCACTTAAACATGCAATAATTCTCCCAATACTAAAAACCAACACACTAGACAAAAACTCTCCCACATCCTATAGACCCATCTCAAGTCTCCCCTTCATGGCCAAACTAATAGAAAAAAAATAGTACAAACACAACTCCAGGATTACATAGACTCCCATGCCCCACTCGACGAACACGGTTTTTGCCCATTCTACGGAGTGGAGACACTCCTCACCATCTTATTTGACCAACTAATATGAAGAATCGACAACTCCAAGAAAGTTTTCCTCCTCATCTTTCTTGACATTACCGCAACCTTTGACCGCATAATTCATCACATTATGCTCCTCAGACTCCCAACAAATAGGTATAGAAGATACAGTTCTACAATGGTTCTCATCATACCTGGCCAACAGAACACAACAAGTTAGAATCAAACACTAGATGTCCAAACAATATAGACAAGAAAAAGGCTTACCATAGGGTTCTGTGCTCTCAGCCATACTCTTCAATATTTATATCCAACCTATCTGTGCCATTTTCAAAAACTTCAAAATAAATTATCTACTATATGCAGACGATATAATGTTATATCTCCCATTCAATACAATAAGCTCACCAATGCATAAACTGTCAAAATGCTTTGCAGAAATAACAGAATGGCTGGCAAATCGCAACCTTATGATCAACCTCACAAAGACCGAGGCAATGTATGTAACAAGGAACCAAAACCTCACCCTCCAACTTCGATCAAGATACAAGATACTTACATAACAGTTAAAAACGAAATAAAATATCTAGGAGTCATCATCGACCGTACCCTTAACATGACATCACATATAAAACACACAACAAAAAAGATCCACTGTAAACTCAAAATGCTTAAACTACTCCGTCCATTACTCCACCTTAACGACTTCAAAGCCATAATTCAAGTAATCATAACCCCTCACTTCGACTTTGCAAACACCACTCTTCAGGGAATAACAAAACAAACACTAAAAAAAACTCCAATTAGCACAACATACTGCAGCCAGGATAACCATGAACATCAATCCTTCAGAACGCATAACCCCAACACTACACGATCTTCACTGGCTCCCTATACAAAGCCGTATAACCTACAAGATACTTGTAACAACCTTTAAATTGATCCATGACATCTCCCCCTCACACCTCTCAACCCTCATACAAAAAGAATCCAATCCCCGCTCCCAACGAGATTGCAACAAAAACAAAGTCACTATACCACCCGATTTCAGAAAAGCAACTAAGACAACCAACACTAAAGCGTTCTCCCACATTGCCCCCAGCCTCTGGAACGCACTACCTGACCCCATAAGAGAAATAAATGACCTCAAAATATTCATAAAAAATCTTAAAACTCACCTATTCACCCTCCACTTTGGCACAAGAGAAGAAAACTCATCACAAACCCCCACTACCACATACAGCATCCCACCCCAGCACTCACCAACTCATACTAGGAACCAATGAAAATCACATTATCCAGACAAGACCATGACATACAAAAATGTACACTCCAAATACCATTTGTCTCTATTGCATCTCCAACATTTGTAAATAGTTTGCTAAAGTTAATAAGCGAGTTAATAATGTTCTATATATGATTATACTGTATATAGTTTGAGAAAAATGTTCCCTGTAATTGAATAACTACCTGTTATGTAATAATCAAACTGTTAGATGTAAATTGCTTTTGATACTCTGGAAAAACGTGATATAAAAATTTATATTAAATAAATAAATCTCAGATCTATAGAGCCCAACGGTCCAGGCATATCAAATCTTAGCTTTAGAGAAACGTTCAGGAACATCAAGGATCCTAGAAAAACTTCCAGTGATCAGAATTAGTAGTTTTAGAATAAGGTCAGGTAATTTAATAACTTTTTCAATATCATAATAGCTTTAAATGGCTAATATCTTCACATGCCCCCTTGCCTGCAGAGCATATAATTAGAAATTGCAGCATGTGCATTCACATTGATCATCCATAAGCTAAGGCACAGAATCTATCTGCATGAGAACCCCAGCACCACTCGGATGCCATCAGGCGTTTCACATCCGCTTCGTCAGGGGGAGACAACATTTCTGTGTGCCAACAAACAATGCAGTCGATCAACCCAACAGCGCACCAGGCTGTAGTCACCACTCATTGCAAAATTACAAAATAAGATGATAAATCCCATAAAACCATAATTCTATGAAAATATATCACAAAGGTACAAATATAAATCCAAAAAGCACGCATAATTCCGATTGAAACATCCATCAACTTATACCAAACATCCTCCTTATTACGAAAATGTAAATCTAAATCCAATGATCTCTCAATTGCCCAAATCTTCTGTTATAGCATATTAAAGAAATGCACTTTTGAACTTGTTTCTGAGCTCCTGAAGCTCAATATTTGAATAACAGGATTACATCAGTTGAGGTGAAAGTAAATATAACCATTAAAACTTATGTGTATAATAGTGCTGCTTTAAAAAGGAGATATATTTTTATAGCACTTAAATCAACATTGGTGGCTGAAGTGCTCTAAATAAGTTGTTTCTGTTTCGTCCTCTTTTGGTATAATAGTTGTATTACCGTCCTTTTTGTTAAGTTATATCTCCTGTATTTGTGTTGGGGAGGGGAAAAGAGAAGAGGTTTTTCCTTAGTTGGTTGCCCTGGAGGCCCGTACAGAAATATTTCTAAATGGATGTCAGTTGTTTAAACAAAAAGCTCTGCAAAATAGGACACATAGAAAATAAGAATCTCCAGGAACAAGCAGGAATGAGTCTTCACATATGGGTACATCGGTACCGACGGAGTCTGCGCGGGAACGCTTCCCAGCATCCAATCAGAAAGCCTTTGGAAGCATCCCACCACGCCTGTGTACTGCCTTCCCACCTTCCCAACTGTCTCTCCTCAGTTTTCGTTTTTCCGCAGAGCCGGCAGGACGTCCTCCTGTCACCGCAGAAAATTATTCTTTTATTCTGTAGTTTTCTTGTAGTTGCGGCTGCCTCCCCCGACGCCACCGGTACAGCCGGTGTTTCTTTTTTCTTTTCTTGTAAAATTTTTCCTTTTTAAGGAATATTTTTCCTCCTTAGTGTCTCACGGTTTCTCAGGCCTCTTAGGCCTCTCCATTTTCCTTCATGGAACCGCCAGCCACTCTCCCCAAGAAATGTACAAACTGTGGCGGTACAACCTTATTTTTAGACACTCACAATTGGTGTCTAACCTGTTTGGGTCCTGACCATTTTCCTCGGGAGCCCTCGAGCAATAGTATTGTGGGAAGAAGTTCTCAACATCGAGTTCCCCTCGACACGCTGTCCCCATCCAACTTCAGGGTACCGACCATATCTTCTTCTACACAGGATCAGGTAACCCAAAAACAGTCTGTTAAGACTAGCCAGTCCTCGAGCGGCAGTTCTCATGCACAGCATAGAGATGCCTACGACCTTGCCCTCGAGAATCCACTGGCTTCAAAACCCCGGTGGGAGTCTTCGGCCTCCAAAGCCTGTGTGGGGTTTCAGGTTGTTCCTGAGGTTCACCCCTCACAGAACATACCTGAGCCATGCCCAGTGGTGGCATCCGCTTCGAGCGGTACCGACACCCCGGCATCGGCAATGGTGTTGGATGAAACATTCCTCACCAAGGATCGTCGTCTGGCATCCTCGGTACCTACGGGCTGGTGGATACGCTCCAGACCGACCTTCCAGTATCGGTACCGGCACTGATGCTAGTACCGACGTCGGTACCCTCCAGACGTGCATCGATAGACTCGCTTCCTTCGATGCCGAGTCTGGAATCGATCTCCAGTCTGGAGGACTGGATACCGACTCGCCTTGGTACCGACACCTGTCGGTACCGAAGGCTCTGTTCCGATAATTTGGATCCGCAACTCTCGGTTCCTTCGATACCATTAGAGTTGCCACCAGCTGGCCTTCATCTACCGGTATCGGATACGGTACCAAAGTCGGTACCGATATCCACATTACCATTGCTGTCGGTGCCTTCCATGCTTCTCTCGTCAGGCTTGCTTCCCTCGATACCGAGTTTGGAATCGATCCCTAGCATGGTCGATCTGCTACCGACTGGCGCTGGTCCCATCATTCCACAGTACCAGCGACCATCCTATAAGGATTCCATACTGCACCATCCAGGATCTTCTATTCCTAAAAGCTTGGATAGATCCCTCGGTGCCAATGCTAGTTCTTCATCAGCTCTAGCCTATCCAAGGGAAGTTCCCTTTGTGGATCCTTCTTTTCAGGTTTTTATCCTGGATATGGCAAAATCCCTTGCCATTTCTGTTCCTGGACAGGGTCCTACACAAGGCAATACAGGATCCCTCTATATTCCTGAGAGAGCAAAGGAAAACATCATGCTACCTTTGCATCATTCCTTGCAGGACCTCCTTCTACGAATGTGGGAAGCTCCTTTAAAGGTACCCCCCACTTTCCAGAGCAACTGATCTTCTATATCAGGTGCCCCCTTCTCCAGGATTTCAAAAGACTCAAATTCCTCATCATTCCATTGTTGTAGAATCAGCAATGAGGCGGGTGAAGAGTACTAAAAAGAACTCTTCTTATCTGCCAGGTCATGAGTCTAAAACTTTAGATGCCTTTGGACGTCAAACTTTCCAGGCATCCATGCTGTCAGCAAGAATTCTCTCATATATTTTTTATATGGGTTTATCTCTTGAGGAGGTCACAAAGAAATTTCATCTTTTGACTCCTTTTCTTCAAGAGCCCAAGAGTGCAGATTATTCCTCATTGGTTAGTCATGCTCAGAATATCTCTAGGTTTCTTACTCGTGCTTCCCTAGACTCCTTTGAGTCTGTTAGCAGGACTTCTGCTATAGCTATAGGAGCACGACGTAAAGCCTGGCTCCAAGCTTCAGACTTGGACAAATGGGCACAAGTTAGACTGGGAAATACTCCTTGCACTGGAGAAAATCTCTTTAACAAGGAGTCTTTATTCCAGGTTGCTCAGTTAAGAACTGACTGTCCTGTTTCCAGGGGCTGTTCTACGCCTTCTCCTTTCCCAGTTAGTAGGAAAGGTCCTGCCAAAATTTCTTCCCCTAGGGGAAGAAAATTTTCTCCATCTTCTGCCCATCATACAGATGTTCCCAAACAGGGGAAACATCACCCTGGTCTGATGAGTCCACAACCTCAGCAGGGTCAACAAACCCAGCAGTCGCAGGGTTTCAAATAGTTCATCATTGCCCTTCTTGGTTGGGGGTTAGAGTAGCAGTCTACTTCTTTTCATTTGCAGTGTCTGCACTAACTTTATTCTAACCTTCCTAGATATCTCTTGTTGAGAAATCTTTTCTTCAACTTTAAGAGTCTTTATGATGATCATGCCCATACTTAATAGGGTTTTCCTCTTCCTCTTGAAGGAAGGAGAACTAACAACTATTAATAGACAGTTGTTTTCCCTGTACTGGCATGTATCATCTCACCTGTCAGAGACTTCCTCCATAGTCAGTCTCTTTCAACACTGTCTTACCTCCCTCTTACTATACCATTTGGTTTGTAAGAGGGACCCCTTTTACACTGGTAAGCTCTTATAGTCCTTTACTTCTTCTACAGGGGGATCCTCCCTCCTGGAGTTGTCTCCCCCCCCCCCCCCTTGTTACCTTAGGGCAGCCCATCAGACAATAGGAAATCCTACTAGGTCTGTTGTTTCTTTCTCCACATCTAAAAGAGGGAGAGGAAAGAGAAATGTTCTCCGCTGCCCTGGTACGTTGCTGCAGATACAGCAATTCCTAGTGTTAAGCCACTGGTTCTGTCCACCACACAACCAGGGATTATCCTCCACTAGCAATCCTTCTAGCCTCACTGCTAGGTCCCAAACAGGTTATCAACCTCGTTTGGGAAACCCTCTTATCACAGCCTGGTTGGTTAACTTCTATTCTTCGCCCCCTTGTCCTTGGCAGAATAGTTGATTGCCTGCTGGCTTCCCACAGCCAAATTTTCTTCTAACCAACCTGCAGCATGCTCTCTGCAACTCTACAGCGTAGCTTTGCACTATGGGCCCTTGCTAGAGAGCATTAGTATCTTGCCTAACAGATAACCCCAGATGGTTAACAGGGTTCCCCCAGTCATGTTTCCATGACTGGTAGGTATTTCCTACCCTTACCATCTCATCTTGAATCTCTTTTGAGACATCAGTCTTGGGCCTTTCATTACGTGAAAACCTAAAGAAGGGCCAATTCCCTGGCCATATCCCTTTGCTCTTCTCGTCAGAGATAATTTTCTTCACTGGCAGTTACGGAACGCCCAATACCCTTCTTGCCCTCATAGGCAAGTCACTAGGGTATCTTCCTCCAGTGGCATCCTCTATTCATTCTCCATATGGCAATTCTGGAGAAATCTGGCCTTCCTGCCTACAGACTGAAATTATCCTCTGCCCTTTTTCATGTAGGCCATCCTGGTTATTCAAAGGCTCACATTCCAAAAAGAATCCAGACTTCTTGTTAGGGAGACCTCTCCTCTGACTCTGCCAATCATAACCAGGAAAAGAGAATTCTCTTTATATCTATTCAAGCAGGTATTTACCTTCTTGCTGTTAGATGAATCTTCCTCCTAGGGGGGATCAGCTTCTATAGACCTCTCTCCTTCCACATACCTGGAGATATGTGTCTGTAGGTCTACATATCTATATCTATCTGTGTGCTTTCTGCCCATACATATCTCCTGTAGATATATGCATATATACCCTATATGTGTATATATTCAATATATATATGTATATATACATAGATATATTTATACATCTACTGAGATATATTTTTAGATAGATATGTATCCATATACTTATCTATCTGTTCTGTCAGGTTCAAATATCCTTACATTCTTATATGATCCTGACAGATGGGCACTACCCCTATCAATGCTATGCCAGCATACTTAGGGGTCTACACTTATAACCACTTCCTGTGGTAGTTAACACCTACCATGTAGGTTAGGTACCCTGAAGCTCTCCATGTACCTTTCTTCTTTCCTAATTGACCCCATTTAGGAAAGACATTGTGGAGCTTCAGTCAATCTAAAGCTTAGCGCTCCTGAGTCTGTCCTTACTTTCTTATCAGATACAAGGGTCTCCATACCCTTTCCTCCCTACATGGACTGATTCCATTCCAAGTCCAGTTAGGTCAGACTCAATTTTCCTGTTGGTCCTAAATTTGTACTGTTTTGGACCTGATCAGCTTAAGCTTTCTTTCATGCTACCTTCTGCATCTCCGCTGAAGCTCTACCTCTTATACTACCCCAGTCTTTCCCCTGGGGCTATTTCTCACCCTGAAGGGTTCTGACCTCCACTGTTTTTCTCTAGTTTTACTACCTCTACTTCCCAGTGAGGTACCCCTTTAGCACATTCACTGGCTCTTCTAACAGATCCATATGTACCTCAGTGAACTTGTGCAAGATCAACAAGGGAGGCCCAGATTACAAAATACCCTCTATACAGGGTCTTTCTCTTTAGAAACCCTGTTCTAGCAGCAGTTCCACAGCTCCCCTTCTGTTTTCAACTCCTACCCTCCATCCCTAGGATACCTGAGGTCTTAAGCAATAGCATGGCTCGTTCTAGACTTGCAACATGCTAGGACTCCCGCTGGGCATCTGAGCTTGGGCGTCCCCATATATGAAGACTCATTCCTGCTTGTTCTTGGAGATAGCACAGTTACTTGTAACAGGTGATCTCTGGGAACAGCAGGAATAAGTCTTCACAACCCACCCACCTCCCCTAGGAGTTGCATTTTCTCCATCTCTATCTTTCCCTTCCTTGCTCTCTCTCTCTCTCTCTCTTTGTCTCAGCTTTCAAACTTAACTGAGGAGAGACAGTTGGGAAGGCGGGAAGGCAGCACGCAGGCGTGGTGGGATGCTTCCAAAGGCTTTCTGATTGGACGCTGGGAAGCGTTCCCGCGCAGACTCCGTCGGTACCGATGTACCCACGTGTGAAGACTTATTCCTGCTGTTCCCAGAGATCACCTGTTACAGGTAAGTAACTGTGCTTTCCTGTTGCATAGGCGGTGCAAAAGCTCAAGGGCTACAATGGAGCAAAAGCACAAGACAAAAAGGCAAAGGAGCACAAAAACGCAGATATATTAAAGCATCTTTTATTATGGTAACTACAAAAATAAAGTATATACAATCCTTTGTTCAAGCACCAAAAAAGGCAAAGTGTAATTAGTTGTTTAGTCAGTCTTGAGTTGGGCTCTCTTCTTCATGCTCCTTTACATTCAACTCTTTTTGATGAAAGGTCACATTCAGATATTACCTCTCAAATTAACCTATATCAGTGCCCATGCCTTAGACACAAAAAGGGTAATTTTATAAGGAGCCACCTAGAATTAGGCAACAAACATGTGTCTAAATCTCAGTATTTTAGTCATTCATGCATATTATGCTGTGGTGGTGGTGTTTGCCATCGAGTCAACAGCAATTATGGGGGGCCCAGCCCCTGGGTTGCACTATTTTATCAGTACATATGTATATCCGATGGTGTGTATTTTCACTGTGGGCATGCATATGGGGAGCTCACAAGTACATGCATAAAATATAAAATCCAATCT
This sequence comes from Ichthyophis bannanicus, assembly GCA_033557465.1. Taxonomy (NCBI): domain Eukaryota; kingdom Metazoa; phylum Chordata; class Amphibia; order Gymnophiona; family Ichthyophiidae; genus Ichthyophis; species Ichthyophis bannanicus. Next base: position 1,336,071,625 of record CM066032.1, on the reverse strand, counting down.
TTTGTGTGTTTTCTTCAGGAATCTAGGCGTGGACATTTACACCTGTTCTAGAGATGATGGAAGTGATTGTGTCTTAAATAATGGTGTATTTTTCAGCCACTTACACCAGTATATTATTTAAAAAAAAAAAAAAAAGTAGGTGCGTACTTTTCTGTATGAAATAGGCTAAAAAGGAATGCGCATCCTCGTAGGGGGAGGATCCAAGATGGTGACCACATGACTGCCTACACCAGCAGCGTCCCTTCTAAAGCGGTTTTCTGCCTTGTCTAATTATTTCCTGGATTCTTGTTACCTCTTTCTAATGGGGAAAAGAAAGGGGAAGGTCAGGACTTATCCTGAGGTTGGTCTTCCCCCAATGCAGCAGCCCATTGTGAAGTTTTTGGTTGCCGGCGCTCAAGTGGAGTCTGCAGGGATGAGTGCTGGAGCTGACGGTCCTTCCAGTCTCGGATGTTAGTCTGAGACCCGAGCAGCACGCCCTCCGAAAGAATTTTTCCCACCGCTTGGTGAGCTGTTCCTCTGGCTGCCTCCCTCCGCCATTGGGGTGAGGGCGATGCAGCCGTCCTCAGGGGAGTTAACAAGTCCAACTGTGTTGCCTTTAGCCTCCAGCAGTGTTGAGGTGACGTCCACTGCTGTGCCCGGTGTGGGATCCATTGAAACGGAGGCTGGTAAGGCATCTCACATGGTGGACCATACTGCACTAGGGTCTGACTCCAGCCCTTGACAGCATGGTGGTGAAGCCAACAGTACTTACTCTTGACTCCGACTGCCATAGTTTCCCTGGAGAAGTCAGTTTCCAGACGCTTTAATACTTTGGAGGAAGCAACCCAGGACCATACAACTAGACTTCAGCAAGAAGAGCAAGCCATTTCGGGAGTAAGTGCTATGGCTGGAACTTTGCTCAGGTACTTTCCTTGCAAACACAGTGTCTCTGTAGTGAGAGACAGCTCTTCTATACATGTGAAATAGATAGGTTGGAAAACTTCTCTAAAAGACTTAATTTGTAATTCATTAATTTTCCTATATCTCCTATTTCCCCAACTGAACTTTTCAAAAAATATCTATTGGAAATTTATGATTTCTTATGGATTTGATTGTTTACTTTTGTATTAGATTATTTCATATGTGCTGTCAGTTTCCTTCAAGTATATGTATTTTGCTTGATGTAACATATTGAAAATTAGAAATAAAAAATTTAAAAAATAGGCTAAAAAATATGTGCATTTTGCTGCCTTAAACTAGGCATCTATTTAAAAAAAAAAAACCTACCCTCCAAGACTTTAGTTTTATAACAAGCCATTCAGAACATTCATGCGTTCTCCTTCTCTCCCTTGACGGCATTATAGTAAAGGGAAAAGTGGTCTTTGGTAAGTTCTAGATAGCAGTATTTAGAAGCAGGGTCCTTCTGCAGCACACTCCTACTTCCTATTACTTTCTCTTTTTTTAGCCCAAGGCTCTGATTTAAAATTTTGGAGTTCCTCCCACTACTTGACACTTTTTGGGATATTGGCATCGCTCTTAATTTTTTGTTCTTTCTCTAGCTCTTTGCACTGTTATCAGGAACATTCAGGTCTGGGCCAGTAGCCTGCATACTGATCGACTCCAGGGCTTTTTTCCCAATGAGTTCTCCAACCAAATAATGTTGAATATTGCTGAGGAATTCAGTTAATGATTTTAAACCTATTCTTGCTGCCATTGAATTGGATCATAGGCATATTCACTGATTGTGTTTACCCAAAGGCAGTATAGAAAAACCAAGCTAGTACAAGTTTATCTTTTTGCACTGACTCTGCTGCCCAGCTCACTCCAGTTTGTGTCCATCTTTTCTTGTCCTGTGTCTTGAATCTCTATGGCTTTGGTCTTTACTAGGAGTCATCTAGGATTGTTAACAGGTCAGGTTTTCAGGATATCCCTAATGAATATGCATTAACACCAAAACAAACTCCCAGAACCCCAACTAGTTAAATAAAAATTCTATGGACAATTTCCCCAGTTTTCACCTTACATCTTCCAAAGCCTGCTTAAATTTAAAGTCCTCAAAGTAGCAAAGACCAGCAAAACAGACATACAACCAATATAAATAAATAATTGATCAATTGTTCTAGTAATTTTTTATTTTTTCATTATAGTGGGACTCCCCCATCTCCCTACCTAAAGGGCTAAGGAGGTGTATAAGATGTATGCTCTCCCGGAGGAGCACATCGAGTGGTTTGACATTTCCAAGGTGGATTCACAGGTCATGGTGATTACCTGATGGACCATCATTCCTGTGGAAGGTGGATCGGCCTTAAAGAATTTCCTGGAATGCAAGGTGGATTCCTTGCTGAGGAACCAGTTTGCTATGGTGGCAGCTATTCTACAGCTGACAGTATGTACCAGCCTGCTGTCTTGACCACTCCACCAGTGGATTTGGTCTCTTCCACCTGATGATACTACTCCTCTTTTGGAGTTGACTACAGCTTTCCATTCTGATGCTATGAATAACCTGGGTTGATCTTGATGGATACCTGAATAAAGCTTTTGCCCCTATCCATGGTGTATTGGGAGCCCTGCTTTCTTCTGCCATTCAGACACTGCAGGTTGGTGTGCTCTTTGATGGTTCCTGGTACATTTGGCTGCCAGGGATAGTGCCCTGATGGCAATGTCACGATGTTGGATTTGGCTCCAGCACTGGGCAATGTACACCTCCTGCAAAGCTCAATTGGCTCAACTGGTCTTTAAGGAGAAGCTTCTATTTAGGAATTGATTTGGAGAAGCTGGTGAAGGACCCTAGGCAAGACAAAATCTTACCGCCTGCTGGAAGACAGATCCAAGGGGCATGTGAAGTAGGTTGGTGCCCCTTTCTCTTCAGCCTCTTCCTGACCACCAAGGGTACGCTGGCCAGATTCCTGGGGGTCTCAGGCCTGTTGTCATTACTGACCTGGAAAATCTTTCTTCCTCTCTGCTTCAGGGCCTTGGACTTGTTCTCAGTCCTTTCGTGAAGTGTGTGGGCCCAGGGACTCAGTTCCCTCCAGAGGAGGACACTCCCAGACTATACAATGAGGGTTTGAGGACTCATTCCCTGGTTCCTCCGGTGGGTGGCAGGTTTCACTTTTTCTTTCAGGAATGGCACAAATTACCTAGAATTGCTGGGTGCTAAACATCAGTGTTCCTGCTAAACTGTGCTGAATCCTCCGCTGGCATTCCTACCAGTCGGGAGAGGTGCAAAGCGATTGCGATGGCGATCGCGCTTAATGATTGTGCGCCATAGGCAGGGCCTGAGGCCCTGCTGATGTTGCGTGATCCTAAGCGCAATTGCTGTCATGATCAATTTGCACCTCCACCCACTGGCAAGAATGCTGACAGAGGGCTCAATGCAGCTCAGTGGGAACATAGCCAAAATGAATAGTGTCTAGCAATGTCCTGGAATGCAAAAAAACAATTCCCGATGCCTTCGTCATTTCCCCTTATGGGTCTTAGATCAAAAGTGTCGCTGTGCAAACCATCTTAGACAGGTTACTGCACCTAAAGTCTGTGGTGCCTGTCCTCCCTGACGAGTGGAGCAAGGACAGATACTCCCTTTGTTTTGTGGTACCAAAGAAAGATGGTTCCTTCCGGTCCATTCTGGACCTCGCTGGGGTCAGTGAGCACTTGTGCATCCTACACTTCCGGATGGAAACCTTGCACTCCATGATTCAAGCAGTGCACCAAGGGGAGTTCTTGGCTTCTCTGGATCTGGCCGAGGTGTATTTTCATATCCTGATCCGGTGCGCTAAATGATTTCAGTGTAGTTAGACATAAAGCTAAAATGAATTTTTGATAAACGACAAATAGAAAACAAGTTGAAGCAAAAGATATTTTCAGGAGCTTTCAAGCAAATCTGATAGGTGTCACTGAGAGAGGAACTACAGGGCTCCTAGCACTGGCAGGATACGCTCCCTAGTTTTTGCCCTGGCTCTTAGTGTGTCAAATGCCAGCACTGATATAATCGCACACACACACCTCCCAGTCTGTGGACACCTGTACCTCCCTGCTGAAATATTACTAGTATTTCAGCACATTACTTGCTCCTCCCTAGTGTGATTCTTAGGGCCTCGGTGCATAACCTCACTGTCTTGCTGTGAATGTACAGCTACATCTTCCTGCATCAGACAAGAGTAGTATCTTAGTGCACACTCTCTCCTCTGTGCTGCGGTGTAGCTACAGTAATGCCCTCCCAACTATGTCATGCAAAGTTAGCAAACTAGTTTGTTTCCAATGTCCCACTCATACACTTTGCCCTGAAAATCAGGAATACAAAGACTATCTTCAAGAGTTCATCATTCTTTTCTTTTAAAAAAAATAATACATTTTTCCAATCCACCCACCTCTCTCTAGTGACATTAATTGTAGCAATTCATCTCACTTACAAAGCATCTTTTTAAATTAATTGTGCTTTATTTTCTTAGAAGCTTCTGCTCCATTTTCTGTTTACTGTTCCTTTGCTCTATATCCTCCCAGTCGGGACCGCCCCAGAGTTAATTCAAGTTGGCACCCTAGGCAAACCTTAAGGCTTATGCCCCCCCTGGCTGTCAGAATCTATTGTTTAACTTTGAATGCCCCGCTCTTTGCACCCCAGAAGCTGCCATCCTAAGCAGCTAGATCCTGCATATCTGGCCACTGGGGCTGAATGTCCAGTTAGCCCTGATTGCTGTTTTACAATCCAGTTAGGACAATATTCAGCTGAATGTGTGTTGGGATGCGTGTTGCTAGCTAGCGCAGGGCCACGACAGCGTGGGAATTTTCTCGCACTGTAACTCGCATTAGGGTAGCGAGTGGTCAGAGTAGGGGTGGAGAGTGGGCGTGGTGTGCTCTGTGCAGTTAGCACTGGGTGCACACCGTGTGCTAACTGCATTAGTGTGGGATCACCTAACGCCAGTAGATGGAGCTAAGTGCACCCATGCAAATGTGGCCTGTGCTAAGGGACAGGTCTCTGCATTAACTGCTGGAGAAATGGTGTTGCACCTAATGCACCATAGTTTCAGTGCTGTTGGCGGGTTGAGTGCAACACCTTAGTGCCCTTTAGTTAAAGGACCCCTAAGTTAGGCTAGCCTTTCACTTGCCTTAACTTTATGCAGTTAGTGGGTGAAAATCGCTGCTAACTGCATAGCTGCTGTTACCGCCCCTGCTCTACCCACAGAACACCTTAGCACTATTTTGGATAGCATAGGGGCATTTAACCCAGTTAGTGCCTTTGAATATACCCCTCCCCCCCAAGTTTGAACATGAGGCATCAGAGGGTTAAATGACTTGCCCAAGATCACAGGGAGGAGCAGTGGGATTGGAACCTGGCTTTCCTGGTTGTCAGCCCACTGCTTTAATGATTAGGCTGCTACTTCTCTATGAAAATATATACCCACTAAATCAAAAGTATTCTCCCAAGAATTTTGAATAGGTATTAACAATAAAATGTCATTGGTATATGCATAAAAATATTTTTCCAGATCCAAAAGAATATGCATAGAGGTACCCAAAAAGACATAATGGTGAATTTTGTGGAATTCCATATTTAAGCTGTCAAGGTGCGCTGAGCTCATTTTGCCATTTCACTCTACAAGTTTGGTTCTGCAAAAAACAGAGAACCAAATTAAAACTGACCCTGAGAAACCTAGCCCACTTAATTTCAAGAGGAACAAATTATGGTCAGTCAAATCAAATGTGGCTGTCAAGTCTATCTGCATCAAGATAGCCTGTCTCCCCCCCAATCCAAGATCTGTCTAATCTCTTGAAATAGTGCAGCGAAAAACATCTTTACTACAGACTCCTAAATCTGGACTGGGAGGGATACAAAGAATTATAAGATTACAAACGTGACTGGAGTTAAGTAGCAATCACCAACTGGATAAATTTCACCAATATTGGCAAATAAGTGACTAGGTGATAACTTGCCCATAAACTTAAATTCTTTCAGCTGCCCTTAGGGAATAGTGTCAATGTTTGTGTCTTAAATCTGCAGGGCGTCTTCTCTTCTTCTTAAATCCCTAGCTAGCATTTCGAGAGAAGGCCGTCCTCTCAGCCAGTACGCTGCTGTAGGTGCCGCTGGATTCACTGTGGTGATCACAATACGCTTCCAACCTTTGCGATCAGTGGCAACATTTCTGGCCTCATTGATGGTCAGTCATTGGTTCCTTAGGTCTTCCTTGTTTGTTTGAGTCACGTTTTCTTTAATGCTACTCATTTAACCCTCCAGTGGACAGGTCGCGGTCACCAGAGGAGTTTGTATGGCAGCTGACTGGTGATCATTCTGCAAACGTGGCCATACCAATGCAGTCTGCATTTTTGGATTTGTTCTTCGACTGAGGATTGATGGTTATAGTTTGTCTGAATTCTCTCATTTCCATGGCAGTCACAAAGAGCGACACCCAAAATCTGTCTCAGGCATCGCATTTGAAAGACTTTGAGTTTGTTCAAGTCAGGTTTGAACAGAGTCGATGATTCTGATCCATAAGGAAGAATTGGCAGGATCAGTGTTAGGAAGAGACAAATTTTGGTCTTGGTGGAGATATTGGCCTTTTTCCAGAGGCACCATTTGAGTGAGGTGAATGCTACTGTAGCCTGGCCAATCCTGCTGAGGACTTCAGTGGTGGATGCCATCTTCATCTTCTGTACCAGCGATCCTAGGTATTTGAATTCTTGGGTCTGCTCAGTTTGAATTCCATTGAGGTGAACAATGGCCTGTGATTCATCTGTGGTCATAACTTTGGTCTTGTTCACATGATTCTTAGGCTGTAAGATTGGGTGATATGGAAAAGGACGTCGGTGGTCTCTGCATCCATGTCAGCAAATATAGCACTGTCGTCTGCGAAAATCAAGTCACTCAGGAAGTTGTTCACACCGTACTGGTCCTCACATCTGTCCTTGAATGTTTTCCTCATTATTGCGACAATCATGATATTGCGAAGCAGAGGTGAGGTGACATTTCCCTGGTGGACTCCAATTTGGATAGGAAATTCCCTTCTGATAAAACCTGGGTCAACAGTTTCCCCAATTAGCTAATGATAGTTATTGGTAGATCCTAAGCAGGTTTGTTGGACATGGTACTTTATATAACTTTTAATACATGTTAATAGACTATGCCTGTGTTAATACTTAGGTTAATACATGTTAAATGGATTTAGAATACATTAAATGTTTAAGGACATGCTATTGAACCCAAATGCCCACTAACAAGTGCCCAACCGTAACTGACAGCTTTTCCTGACATTTGCATTAAGGCAGTGAACAATTACAAGATGAAAAGAACACACTTTCATTGTGACAAAATGAGGCATTTCATCTTATACATACAGAGACTTGACACATCTTTGTGAAGGACTCAGTGGGAAGGGACATTAAAGTGTGTTTTAGTAGCATACCAAACTACTAGATGAGTGAATGGGGAAAGTATGTGGTCTCTGTTTTGTGACTAGTGGTTTGTGTGACTTCTTCATGCCTATGAATAGTGTGTATTTAGAAAATATGTAGATATGTGTCTGTGGAGATGTCTGTCAGATTTGTAGGGTTTCTGTGGAATATTGGGCACAATTGTATGAAGTGGGGGAGTTTCTGTGTTTGAAGGTATTGTGTGAGAGTGGTTTATGGGAGTTCAGTCTGTCCGAGGAGTTTGTGGATTGGTTGTTCCGGTGCCGGGTGAAGATGTGGTAAAGTAAAGTATAGTTTGGGTTCATTGGGTATGTGATGAGGTTTGGATATATTTTTGGGATATTGCCACTCCTCTTCCCTTTCCCTCCTCCCTTGCACTCTTATTCCTCTGCCTTACACCCTTCCGTGTCCCCTTCTCTCAAGCTTTTTTTTCCCTTCTGTCCAGGCCAGGTTGCCACTTCTTGTGGCACGGGATTTGGATTCCCCAAGGAAAAAACAACTGCACTGTTTCCATGGCTTGGGCTGTGGTGTTTGAGCCCCATATGGCACAGACCTCTCTGCACTTTCCATAGCCATTACCTATACCAGAGGTTCTCAACCCACTCCTCAGGACACACCTAACCAGTCAGGCTTTCAGGATGACCAACAATTGATGCAGTGCATGCAAAGCAGTCTGATTTTATTTTTTACTTTATTTAACAAGTTTTTTTATACCATCTTATCATAAAATCAAAGCGGTTTACATTACAACTCAAACCAGTACAGAGAACTCAATTGTAATATGGGGAGGGGTGACATGCGAGGGATGCTCGGAAGCATAACTTATTTACAGTAAACCTTATATACATAAGTCAATTGGTTTTTAACATGTGTCATGATTGGGGAGGGCTAGATATCTTCTCTGAAGTAGTCAGTGAAGAGGAATGTTTTGAGAGATTTTCTGAAGTCTGATACATATTCTTTGTGGTTACCCTGAAAACCTGACTGATGAGATGTGTCCTGAAGAATAGGTCGAGAACCACTGACCTATGCATACGAATGGACAGACAAACTGACCCTCCACAAGATCACATCCATCGCATGCCCTTGATCTACTTCTCTGGTCACCCAGTTAAAGAACTCAATCAGATTTGTTTAGCAAGATCGTCTTTTGGTAAAACCATGTTGCCTCGGATCATGAAACCTGTTGGTTTCAAGGAAGTCCACGATTCATTCTTTCAGGAGCGCCTCCATTACTGTTCCGGCCACCGAGGTATGGCTTACTGGCCTGTAGTTTGTCACTTCTTCCCTATTACCACTTTACAAAGAGGTACAGCCCTTCTCCAGTCCTGTGGAACTTCTCCTGTCTCCAAGGAGCTATTAAAAACGTCCTTTAAAGGCCCTGCAAATCTCTGAGTTTTTTCAGTATACTTGATTGTATCCCATCTGGTCCCATGGCCTTGTCCACTTTGTTTTGCAAGCTGTTCAAAGATATCATCTTCTGTGAATGATGTATCTACCCCATTCCCATTTGTATAACTTGTCAATCACAGGTGGTCCTTCGCCAGGATTTTCTTTAGTAAAAGCTGAAGTATTTGTTTAGCATTTTCGCTTTTTCAATGTTTCTTTCTACGAATCCATTCTCGGTACTTTTGAGCCCTGCATTTCCACCTCTGATCTTCCTCTTCTCCCGAATATACCTGAAAAAAGTTTTGGCACAGCGCTTCAGATCTTTAGCCTTTCCCTGTGACAGAGATTTAGTCCATCAACACAGTATAGCCTCTTATTGTTCCATCTATTTCCCCAGTCGCCCATACATATAAATCCTTCTTGTTTGCACCAGGTTTGGAGCCATGCATTAAAATTGATTATGCAATACAGCCTTTCTGCCCCCTTACCAAGAACAGGTAGAACTTCTGAGAATGTTATAGTGTTAACAATGAATTTGAGTTTTTCACTTGGAATCTCGACGTTCCTTTGAACTGTAGGGGAACTTTTTTTAGCCAACTCATTTGTACCCAGATGGATGATGATCTCAATTTTGGAGTGCTCACTTTCTGCACTAACTATGCCAACAATTTGGTTCGTATTCCTGCTGACTCAATGAAGCACCACATACCCTTCTCTACCACTGAATGAGCCAGTCATGTGCTTCAAGGGAAGAGTCACTCCACCAACACCTAGAGGGATTTTTGAGATTTTTATTTGCAAGAAATTCCTATCTTACTCTCTTGGGGGGAAAAAATTACTTGTGATGTATTTTTGCGTATGTGGGGAGGAGAGCCACGTTCCTAAGTTTGTGTCTCCCTCTAGGAGACACATTCTATTTGAGAGGCTTTTGGATTTTTCCCTTCAAGCCCAGAAACTTGACCGTGGCAATATTTAGCTTGAGTACTGACCCTGAGCTCTGAAATGTGACTATCTTTACAGAATGCACTGATAGGTCAGGGTACTCGGCCTAAGACTCTCAAAAGAGATGAGTGAGTTTTCAGTGGAAGCTCAGCAATGGGATTTTGAGTACAAGTTCCTTTTATTAGAGACTTTGTTGTAGGAGACTCATTGAGATTTTTTACCCTGTTTTTTATATTGCAAATACTTTACTTTTAGGGAATCACCAATAAAAGCATTTTATATATTTTTACCCCAGGATTTGTGTTTTCAAAGCTTCTGCATCACTTCAGCAAAGGCCATGAGATGACTCCTAGAACAAATCGACCCTCCACAAAAACCTGCTATCTACAAAGTGCAATTCAGACTGCAATAAAAGGAATTCAGTGCCTCCTCTCTGCTGTCTAGATTCTTAATAATTTTGTGTTTTTCCCAATTTTTTTTAACTCTTATGTTTTGCTCTTGGACTGTGCCCACCCCAGCTTTGGAGGGTGGCTGCACTAGTGCAATTGGGAGCTTGCTGAGGTTGGTATAATGACTTTGCCGATCTCAGAAAGTACACAAGCAATAAAAAATTGTATTTATGTATTCAAAGTGCAACATAAATGTAGATATAAGCAGCAGCTTTTTTGTAAATTTGGCCCCTTGGAACCAACATTACCTAAACGCTATTCTCATCAGGAAATTGAATTATTTGCAGCTTTTTATCAGCACTCACAGACAAGCGCCTTTTTCTTTGGAAACATGCAAGTGAAATATTGTATTAAATTGCCTGATCTTTAACACTGGCCACAGAGCTTAAATATTTTACATATATTTAGCACCTCTATTTGGATAGCTGGCAGTGCTGAATATACATAGAAAGCAGTGAGCGCTGCTTTTATGCTGTCCTAAATTCATCCGCATAGCTATCTGGATAGCGGATTGAATATTGCTGCTATCTGGACAAAACACCAATGTTCAGCCCTAGCACGATCTGCATATTGCGAAGGTGGTCTGCAAGGATTTTTCAATGGCACTATCTATGTAGTGCTGCTGAAAATCCATTGATAGTACTAGCTAGGGCAGGGGTGGGCAATTCCGGCCCTCGTGCACCTCGTGCAGATCTATTTGCATCCACTGCCTTCCATTGTATGGAAATAGGTCCATGAATATTCATTAGGGCCATCATGAAAACCAGGCTGGATTGTGGTGCACGAGGGCCAGAATTGCCCACCCCTGGGCTAGGGCACTTATATGGATAACTACTATCATTATCAAGATAAGTGACCTGAAAATGTATAGGTGCTCGAAAGATATAATTATACTCATCGAGCATATCTTCTGAACCAGGCAGCAAAGATCTGCCATGGCCCGATGAAGTAATGACTTGCTATACTTAAGAATATCTCTGGGCACTGGCTTTACAATGTGAATATGAGAAAGACCCTGAAGCGAGTTCTGAGTCTGCATAGCTTGTACTGAACTTTGGTTTGTATGATTATCTAGCCCTTTTCAGTGGACTTTTTTTTTTTTGAAACTTTATTTAATTCCACCATAAAAATCAAACACATCAACAGACGGCACCACGGGGGGGGGGGGGGGGGGGGGGTTTCGGTTGAACCCCCCCGGGAGCCAACAGAAAAATAATACAATGGGTGGTCATTTTACATTATATCCCAACCCCCCTTCTCCCACCCCTCTCCCCACGCCCACCAACCCACCCTCACTCCATTACCAGCTTTATACATCAAATATCACCTAGAACTGTAAGGCAACGACCTCCCACCCATTCAGTGGACTTTTTGTTGCCATTAGTTTTGCACATACCATGGCAAGAACATTTTTTGTTTCTCATCACTTTTTGAATAGTTAAATAATTATTCTTTCACATGAAATGTATACAATATGTTGTGTAGATCAGGGCCTTTAAAGGACATTTTAATAGCTCCTTGGAGACAGGAGAAGTTCCACAGGACTGGAGAAGGGCTGTACCTCTTTGCAAAAGTGGTAATAGAGAAGAAGTGACAAACTACAGGCCAGTAAGCCTTACCTCGGTGGCCAGAAAAGTAATGGAGGCGCTCCTGAAAGAGCGAATTGTGGACTTACTTGAAAACAACAGGTTTCATGATCCGAGGCAACATGGTTTTACCAAAGGATGATCTTGCCAAACAAATCTGATTGAGTTCTTTAACTGGGTGACCAGAGAACTAGATCAAGGGCATGCAATAGATGTGATCTTGATACTATTCCTCATAGGAGGCTTATCAATAAACTGAAAAGCCTGGGGATGGGTCCCAAGGTGGTGAACTGGTTCAGAAATTGGTTGACTGACAGACGACAGAAGGTGAAGGTAAACGGAACTCACTCAGATTACTAGTATGCTCTAGGGCTCTGTCCTGGGACCGGTACTCTTCAATGTATTTGTGAGTGATATTGCTGAAGGACTGAATGGAAAAGTCTGACTTTTTGCAGATGACATGAAAATTTGCAACAGAGTGGATTCCCCTGAGGAAAGATCTACAAAAGCTGGAAGAATCGTCTAATGCTTGCCAGTTAAGATTTAATGTGAATAAGTGTGCAGTGTCATGCACTTGGGATGCAGAAATCCAAGGGAATTGTATGCAGTAGGGGGCGAGAGGTTGGTGTGCCTGGACCAGGAGAAGGACCTCGGAGTGACTGTTTCTGAGGATTTCAAGGTGGCGAAACAGTGTGACAAGGCGGTGGACAAAGCAAGAAGGATGCTGGGTTGCATACAGAGAGGAATTGCCAGCAGAAAGGAGGAGGCACTAATGCCCCTGTACAAGTCGCTGGTGAGGTCTCACTTGGAATATTGTGTTCCGTTTAGGAGACCATATCTCGCAAAGGACATAAAAAGACTGGAAATGGTTCAGAGGAAGGCGACCAAAATGATTTGGAGCCTGTGCCAGAAGATGTATGAGAAGAGACTTGGATCTAAATATGTATACGCTAGAGGAGAGCAGGGACAGGGGAGATATGGTACAGACCTTTAAATACTTAGAGTATTAATGAACAAACAAACCTTTTTCAAAGACTGGGAAGCTGTAAACTAGAGGGCATAATATGAAGCTGCAAGGGGGTAAAACTGAAAGGAAACGTCAGAAATACTTTTTCACTGAAAGGATAGTGGATACTTGGAATGCTCTCCCGATGGAAGTGGTGGGAGCAAATTCAGTGACATAATTCAAGATGGCATGGGAGAGACACAGTGGATCCCATTATAGCATCAGGATAAAATCAAAATAAAATTAACTATCTCTTATATCTTAAGAAATAGGGGTGACCTGCATGGAGCAGCAGGTGCACCTATTCTAGCCACCTTGCTGGGTAGTCTGGATGGACCATGCTGGTCTTGATCTGCCATCATATACTATGGGGTCTATTATGAGGCACGAATAGTGGGGATGGACGTCCTGTTGGGATGTCCATCCCCACTCTTCGTCCCCCTTTCCTGTCCCCGACTAAGCTCCCCATACGAACAGGGAGTTTGTACGGGGAAGCTAGATGGGGGTGGTAAAGGGGTGGCATGGAGGCAGAGACAGGGCAGAAAATGGGCAGTCTGTGGCCCTGGATGTACAGGGCCGATTCTGATGTTGGCCCTGTACATCCGAGTCCAGCAGAGTAGACAGGAAACTTATTTCACTCTGAGGTGGAATAAGTTCCCCTAGATGGCAGGGGACAGCAGACCTGGGGCACGTCAAAGGGTGGAGGGGGCACAGAAGATGCTCCGCAGCCCGACCCTGGCCTTGGGCGGCCAGATCGGGAGTCGGGTTGCGGGGAATGAATTTAGTCATCTGCAGCTGGGGATCATGGCTTCTGAATGAAGCTGCAGTGTCTTGGCAACTGAACGCCATGGTGCCACAGCTCCATTCAGGAGCCTTGACTGAGTTAGCTGGGCAGGTGTCTGTACATGCAGGCTGACCGGAATCAGGTCTGTGCCTGCACGTGCAGGCTTAGATGGGATTCTGATCCCGTGGGGGCTAGACGTGCCCTGCGGGATCAGAATCCCATCTACCTCTGTGCGTCCGGTTGAAACCTGATGCACAGAGGCCGGGATGACCAGGTTAGAATAGGCCTCTATGTTACTATGTTCTTGCTCATCTTACTGAGGATAAACAACTCCTATGACAACTGTACCCTAGGGCAGCGTTTTTCAACCACTGTGCCGCGGCACACTAGTGTGCCGTGAGATATTGTCTGGTGTGCCGTGGGAAAAATTCCAATTTCATCCGTAACATGTGGCCTCGGCTCACAAATTAGGGTTGCCAACCGGCCGGTTTTCAGCCGGCCTGGCCGGTTTTTCCATGGCCAGGCCGGCTGCCAGGACAGTTGTAAAACCGGCCATTGAAAAGCCGTTTTTTTGCTCTGGCCGCAAGATCAGGAGCGGTCAGAGCAAAAAACCGGCTTTTGTGCCGAAGTCCGCGGCGCGAACGCGATCGCGATTCCCTATAGCAGTGCAGCCGCTGGTTCTGCTTTGTACAGAGCAGCGGCTGCACTACACTTACATTGAAAAGTAAAGAGAAAATGTGTCAGGAGCCCTCCGATCATGCAGAGCCCGAGGAAGTGATGTCATCGGGGCGGGCTCCTCACAGGCTGTCTTTCCTTTTCAAATTAACTTTAGCTGCAATAAAGTTAATTTGAAAAGGAAAGACAGCCTGTGAGGAGCCCGCCCCCATGACATCACTTCCTCGGGCTCTGCGATGACCGGAGGGCTCCTGACACAGTTTCTCTTTACTTTTCAATGTAAGTGTAGTGCAGCCGCTGCTCTGTACAAAGCAGAAGCAGCGGCTTGGGCAGGGGGTGTGTGTGTGTGTGAGTGAACCAGCAAGGGGGGGGGGGGAGTGTGAGTGAACCAGCAAGGGGGGGGAGTGTGAGTGAACCAGCAGTGGAGGGGGGGGGGTGGTGTGAGTGAACCAGCAAGGGGGGGGGCGATGGTGTGAGTGAACCAGCAGGGGAGGGGGGGTAAGTGAGTGAGTGACCCAGCAGGAGGGGTGAGTAAGTGACAGGGGGGTGGGTGAGTGAACCAGCAGTGGAGGGGGCGGGGTGGTGTGAGTGAACCAGCAGGGGAGGGGGGTTGGTGTGAGTGTTTGATTCCTATTCAAGAGAATTACTTTATATATAGTCAATATAGGCACAGAGGTAAATTTTTTTAACATTTTCTAATGGTGGTGTGCCTCGTGATTTTTTTCATGAAAAAAGTGTGCCTTTGCACAAAAAAAGTTGAAAAACACTGCCCTAGGGTACTCCTAAGGTGAGAACCTGGTACCTAGATAGATCCTTGACCTTTCTTTTTGCTCCAAGGAACACAAAAAAAGAGAATCCCCTACAGAAGACAGCAAGTATGCAAAACATAGTACGGAAATATCAGGAATCCACAGAAAAATACTTTTTTCATATAACCTGTCATGGTCATTTTTCGGCACAATATGTATGCCTATGTCAGGGGTTATCCAAAATTGCTACATTAATAAATAACAGTCATGAAAAATAAATCATAAGTAACAAATGATACATATAATCACAGAAATATAATTTAAAAGATAAAAATAAAATAAAACCATACAAGCATATAACTACAAAAAATAAGATAGTTTTGATATATATCCTATTTTCTTTTTGAAGTTAATACATCTAACAAGTACATATGTGTGTGTGTGTGTGTTTTGCTTCACTCAAATCTTTTAGGCAGTTTGCCATACGAGCAGGGACCTTAGGTATTAAGATTAAGGTCTGGTTGGTAAGTGATGATAGTTTATTTTATTCATTTGCAATTATCTATGATGTTTTATGGTATTAGATTTATTGAGTCTACATCCCACCTCATAATGGCTTTTTGTTGTACGAAAATTGTTTCTTTCAGCACTGCTACATATACAGTCAGTGGCACTGAATATATGCCTGAACAATTGTCACTATACATATTAGTAAAGAGGGCAGCGGGACAACTCCTACCAGTAAAGGGGAAGGACTTAATGAAAATGCCGCAGAATAAATTAATTGCCACAGTAGAGTTATTCAGCTCTGTACAGCTATGTTTTGGTATGATATGCCTCTAATAGGGGCAATTATTGCAATACAAGGAAAATATGCTCTATATGCCGTTCTCCATAGATCAAGTAGACCTCTCCCCTTTAACCAACTGTTTCAATGCCATATCTGAATGGCTCCTGTCACAAATCCTTAGAATTCAGCATAAGAAAACTGAGGTGCTCTTCATAACAAGGAACCCATTCTTCAGCCCACCCCAATACTTGAAGGTGAAAGAAGCCGATCTACAAGCAAAACCCACAATTCATTACCTGGGAGTTACACTAGATCAAAATCTTGACATGAAGGCACACATAGCTAACACTGTAAGAGCAATCTATTACAAGATCCGTTCACTTAGACACCTACACCCCTTGCTTGAACCGGAAGATTTTCGGACAATTTACCAGGCCCTGATAATACCACATTTTGATTACGCCAATACCATATTACAAGGTCTCCCCCAATCCACCTTGAACCCCTTACAGCTCGCCATGAATAGTGCAGCGAGGGTTCTCCACGGTTCATCTAAGATAGACCATGTGACTCCCCTTCTAATGCAGTTACACTGGCTTCCTATACATGCCAGGATCTTCTTCAAGACAGCGCTGCTGACATTCAAAGCGGTCAATAATAATCTCTCCTCCTCTTCACTATCTGACCTTATCCAAACAGCAGCCCCTAATAGACCAAGAAGTTCCACAGCAGTAAATATGCTAACATTGCCAAGAGAATTAACAAGATGCATCTCGGCAACTGCAAACAGGGCCTTCAGTCTCTGCGCCCCAAGACTCTGCGCCCCAAGCATCAGGTCAATCACCAACCTAATCCAGTTTAGGAAGGCCCTTAAACACTTCCTTTTCCTCAAATACTTCCTAGAGAACAATGAATCACATCCCCACTCAATTTCTTACAACTGTACCAACACACCTTGTCAGCCAGAGGACCACACCATGCACGAGGTCCTTGACCATTAAATCTCATTCTTTGTTTTTCTATGACACTGTTTGGTAAATAGTTATCTTTGGTTATCCAAGTTGGCTCTCCTGTTAATTGTAAACTCAGACTTATGTACCCGTCTGATTGTTATGTTCCATGTAAACTGCGCTGATGCTGAATAGTGCGGTATAGAAGAAATTGTAAATAAATAAATAAATATGTATAAAACCAGATTGTGATATCAGCAATATCTTTTACCATGCAGTCCCCCCTTCGGGAACTCCACTCTTCTAGCAAATCCCTTTTATCTGTGCCCTTCTCTGCTACAGTGCTGTTTCCCATGGGTAACTAGTGCTTGGTGGGCCATAAAGGAGCAGGAGGACCCTATGAGGCCTTCAAAGGAGGCTGGTAAGTTGGGCCCAGGCCCCCCTTTCCTCTTGTTCTTTCTTATCTGAATGCAAGTTTTTTGCTTTCTACTTCAAAATTTTTGCCCATTGATTTTCATTGGGATTCATTTTGCTCTCTTGACTGCGCGATAAGACAATTTTAATAAATAAATAAATAAAAATCAGTTCTTCTCTAGCAGGGAGACCTGTTGACCTGTGTAGGCATTCGGGGGAAACCCAGATAGGATTTCTATGATTGACCTTTTAGGCACTTGGACTCTCATTTGGGATTCCCTTTTCACTGTGGTGTGTCTTTTTTGTGGCTGGCACTTCTTTTAGTCGGCCTTTTTTGCTGTTTTTTGCATATTTGCTTGTGTTTTTTTCACTGATCCCTGTATGGCGCAGGGCAAGCATGCCACATGCCTGCTGCCATGCTTTGTGTGGCACATGCAGGATCAGCTCTGTGGCGGGACCCAGATTTTTTGGCCTGGTGCTGCCTTTTGTTCCACACACCTGTGGTTTATCTTTATCTTTATTTTGTCACTTGATATACCGACCAGGCACTTGCGTCAGGGCGGTGTACAATAAAAACAGGCTGCAAATCATAAATAGAAAAGAAAAAGAACGCCAATGATTAGACAGGAAAGAGAGAGAGAAAGAAAAAGCAACGGAAAAGAAAGAAAAAGCATAAGAATATATGCAAGCAACTAACTTCTTAAGCTGTTCATGGTCAGGCATTTTGCAGCACTAAGGCAATTCCTTCTTTCCTTTGTCTTTTGAATATTGTCATTTAGGCTGAGGAGTAGGGAGATATGAGGCAGATATTAGATCTGTCATACTGGGTCAGACCAGGATGCTAGTCAGTCCTAGTTTCCTGTTTGCCACATTGGGGAATTCGGGTCATAAGCACGTGGCAAGATTCCTTAAAGGTAGACAGATTCCATGCTGCTTCAACCCAGGGAAAAGCATTGGATATTCCCCATTCCACTTTAATAATGGTTTATGGAATTTTCTGCCAGTAACTTGTGCAAACCTTTTTGAAACACAGCTACGCTAACAGCTTTCATTACATCCTCTGGCAACATATTTTCTCCAATTAATCTTAAATGCACTGACCAGAGAATTGCATTGAGGGAGAGCGCTGGATATGCTGTACTTAGATTTTAGCAGTACCATTGACGCTGTTCTTCATCGTCAGCAATTTATAAACTGAGAGCACTTGGGATGGATCCTAAAGTGACTGATTGGGTAAGAAACTGGTTGAATGGGAGGCCCCCAGAGGATGGTAATTAATGGAGTTCATTCTGAAGGATAGGGGCATTACCAGTGGTGTTCCTTGGGCCTTGTTCTTTTCAATATTTTTGTAAGTGATATTGCAGAAGGTCTGTCAGAAAAGGTGTGTTCCTTTTGTAGTTGATACTGTAATCAGTAACAAGATAGACACCCTGGAAGATGTGTATAGTATGAGGAGAGATCTAGCGAAGCTTGAAGAATGGTTGAGAATTTCACAGTTAAGATTTAATGCTAAAAAATGCAAAGTCATAATTTGAGGTGCAAAAACCCAAGGGAGCAGCAAAGTATAGGGGATGAAGTCCTTCAGTGCATGAAAGAAAATTTAGACTTGGGAGTGACCATATCAGATGATCTAAAAGTGGCCAAAGAGGTTAAAAAGGTGATGGCATCAACCAGAAGGATGCATATAGAGAGGAATAGCCAGCAGAAAAAAGGATGTTAATGGTGCTTTTGTACGACTCTCTAGTGAGACCTCCATTTGAAGTACTACATGTAGTTCTGAAGACTGCACCTTCAAAAGGTTATAAACAGGATGATGTCTATCCAGAGGGTGGTTACTAAACTGGTTAGAAGAATCCATCATAAGGCATATGGGGTTAGGCTTAAAAATTTCAATATTTATACTTTGGAGGAAAGGCAGGAAGAGGGGTGATATCCAGACTACTACTTTTAACTTTCAGAAGGGAGACTATGATAAAATGAGGAAAACAGACATGATTAAAAATACTATCTTGGAAGCCAAGATCAGATGTATTTCACACTTTAAGAAAAGTGAAAGGAAGGCCAAAAAACTGCCAGCATGGTTTAAAGGTAAGGTCAGAGAGGCTGTTGTAGCCAAAAAAACATCTTTCAGGAAATGGAAAAAGGAGCACAATGACAAAAACAAGAAACAATATAGGCACTGGCAAGTTAGATGCAAGGCATTGATACGGCAGGCAAAGAGGGGACAAGACCATAGCAGAGAGACTGAATGAATTCTTTGTTTTGGTCTTTACAGAAGATGTAGAGAAGTTAGCCATGACTGACATGGTATTTAAAGGTGATGCATCGGAAGACTTGAAAGAAACAGTGATAAACAGGAAGATGTATTATAATTATTTGATAAACTAAAGAGTAGCAAATCATCTGGACTAGATGGTATACATCCAAGGGTGTTGAAAGAACTGAAATATGAGATTGCAGACCTCCTGTTAGTAAAATGTGAAATATCATTAAAATCATCTGTAATACATTGGCCATTCGCCAATCTTCAGGTAAAGCCAGTTTTTAAAAAGGGTTCCAGGGGTGATCCAGGAAACTACAAACCACTGAGCCTGATGCCAGCACTAAGCAAAATGGTAGAAACCATTATAAAAAACAAAATTACTGAACATGTAGATAGTCGTGGTTTAACGCGAGAAAGCCAACATGGCTTTAGCCAAGGAAGGTCTTGTCTAAATCTGTTATTTTTTTTGAAGGTGTGACTAAACAGATACACTGTATTGATGGTTTACCTTCGTCCATCTGGATTTTCAGAAAGCCTTTGACAAGATCCCTCATGAGAGACTCTTGGCAAAATTAAAAAGTCATGGGATAGGAGGCAGTGTACTATTATGGATCAGGAACTGGTCAAAAGATAGAAAGCAGAAGGTAGGGCTAAATGGCCAATTTTCCCATTGGAGAAAGGTGAATAGTGGAGTACCCAAGACATCTGTGCTGGGTCTCTTGCTTTTTAACATATTTTTAAATGACCAGGAAATGGGAATAACAAGTGAGGTAATCAAACTTGCAGATGAAACAAAATTATTCATAGTTGTTTAAAATCAAGAGGATTGTGAAAACTTGCAAGAGGATCTTGATAAATTGGAAGACTGGATATTCAGATTGCAGATGAAATTTAATGTGGACAAGCGCAAAGCTATGCACCTAAGAAAGAACAACCCAGACTACAGTTACATGATGCAAGACTCAACTTTGGGAACCACCACCCAAGAAAAAGATTTAGGCATCATCGTGGATAATACATTGAAACCCTCTGCCCAGTGCGCAGTGGCAACCATGAAAGCAAATAAAATGCTAGTAATCATAAAGAAAGGAATGGAGAATAATACCATGGATATTATAATACCTCTATATAGTTCCATGATGCGACTGCACCTTGAATATTGTATGCAATTCTGGTTGCTATATCTTAAAAAGGATCTACTGGAATTAGAAAAGATACAGAGAAGAGACACCAAAATGGTAAAATGGATGGCAGGATACCCCTGTGAGGAGAGATTTAAAAGGTTGGAGCTCTTCAACTTGTAAAAGAGATGCTTGAGGGGAGATATGATAGAGGTCTATAAATTAATGAATGGAGTGGAATGGGTAAACGTAGATTGGTTGTTTACACCATCAAAAAGTAGAAAGACTAGGGGACATGCAATGAAGCTACAGTGTAACCTATTTAATACTAATAAGAGAAAATACTTTTCACTCAAAAAATAATGAAACTCTGGAATTCGTTACCAGAGCATGTAGTATAAGCTGTTAGTATAGCTGGGTTTAAAAAAGGTTCAAGTTTCTGGAGGAAAGGTCCAATAAACCATTATAATAGAGGACATGGGAAATCCACTGCTTGCCTCGGGACAAGCATTGTGGAACCTGTATATCTTTTTGGGAATCTGATGTACCACAACAAAAGCAAATATCACGCGGTATGAAGAACCCAGTCCAAGACATGATAATGTGGAAAGACAGAGCTTTTATTCTTATGCAACCAATGACAACCAAACACAGGCCGTGTTTCGCTACCCTTCGTCAGGGGTTAGTCTGGTAAATGCTAAAAAGATAAATATGTAATCACAAAAGTCATAAAAGAACAGATGACAATATGACCATAATTAAAAACAATAAAAATTAATAAAAATGATTATAATTAAAATAATTAAAACATAAGGATAAAACAATCATAAATAAAGAAACTGAACAAATGTAACTATAATTACAAATTGTCGTGTATACATAAAAACATGTAAAAGAAAACTATAATGAAATAAATTAAGTATATAAAAAGAAAGGATGTGACATACAAAACCATAAATATAATTACCTCTGTTTGAGAGTATAAGATCAAAGATCTTATAACACCTTGTTATGAAATTAATACCCTGTATGTGCTAAAAAAACATAAATAATAAGGAACATTAAAAATCATTGAAAGAAATATCATATTAATACAAAATCATTATATGATAACTAATGGGCACTGAGGAATGTATACCATGTAGATTATAAGGAAGGTAACAGGAGCGAAAAAGCATATAAACAGGAAAATTAAAATATGAAAAGCAGCAAAAAGTAATATGTTAACTGCTAATGTTAGAATGAAATAAAAGGGGACAATTTGTTGTAATGTTAATATAGTATGAAAAAGCCATTGCTATTCTCAAAACAATGTCTAAAAATGAATGGACAATAGTATTGACGAATCGAAGAAAAACCCCATTGGAAACCTATTCACAACCAAAAATACAATAATTTATTAATTTTTTAAAAAACTTGTGTCAGGAGGAGCCATAGCTCCATAAAAATGCATATGTATATAAATAACTTAAAAAGCTTGACATTATAAAAATGTTTTAAAACAGAAGTAAATAACTACGTTACATCTACTGCTGCTTATGACATAGTGATAGGAGTAAATAGGAAAAGTCATCGCTAACACTTATGAACGTGCCTACATGTGCAGACTACAATATTGATAGCTTTATCAAAATGTATGTTTATATAAACAGGAAGCATAAACGCTACCAAAAATTAATAATATTAGAATGAAGAGTGGCATACAAGACTCACTCGCCGCTGCTTGTAACATCGTGGGTAAAAGTATGAAAA
Organism: Ichthyophis bannanicus; assembly: GCA_033557465.1. Classification (NCBI taxonomy): domain Eukaryota; kingdom Metazoa; phylum Chordata; class Amphibia; order Gymnophiona; family Ichthyophiidae; genus Ichthyophis; species Ichthyophis bannanicus. The sequence continues at coordinate 1,336,049,378 of CM066032.1, read as the reverse complement.
AAACATATATCACGGCTTTTTATTAAAACATCACCAGATGTAGACTACGATATTTGTATAATATGCATCTATATTTCATATATCCCTGGAACGGAAAATATAAAAGAGGAAAAGTTGTACCTTTTCAGCAGCTCGGATCAAACTTGCAAACCCAACAGTACCCCGCACAGGGTGAAACCTTGAGTAAAAAATGCCTGCACATGCGCATTGTTTTAAAGAATAAGAAAAAGGGGGGAGGGGAGGGAAAAAAGGCCGCAGGAGGACAACAAAAAGTATAATAATTTATTGATTTATAAAACATGTATCATGAGTAGCCAAGATCTATAAAAGTGCAATATGTATATGAATAAACAAAAAAGCATAACATTACAAAAAAATGTATTAAAACCAGGGTACTAACTAAAATAATAACGAAATTGCATCCGCTGCTACTAATAAACATAGCGATCGGAGAAATCGGGAAGAAAATTGCAACAACCTATATACATGCCTCGTGTGCAGATTGCGATATTAAGTAACTTTATCAAATTGCATGTGTGTACCAGAAAAAAAGGGGGCATAAACACTACCAAAAAAATAGTATTGAAATGAAGAATGGCATACCCAGACTCATTCGTTGCTGCTTATAACATCGTAAGTAAAATACAAGAAAAAACATATATCATGTCTTCTTATAAAAACTTCACCATATGTAAAAAATAATATTATATAATATGCATCTAGATTTCATATATCCCAAAAACGAACAATAAAATAGAACAATAAAAAGAGAGAAGAGGAAGAGTCGTACCTTTTCAGCAGCTCGAGTCAGGCTTGCAGAACCAACAGTAAAACGCACAGGGTAAAACATCGAGTAAAAGACGCCCACACATGCGCGTTGGTTAAAAGGAGAGGGAAAAGGGGGCGGGGAGGAAAAAACGCGGGAGGGCAACGAATTATCAAAACAACTTATAATAAAGGAAAATACTCTATGATAGCATATAAAAACGAATGTAACACTATAGAACGTAGGATCAATAATAATCAAAATCCAAATACAATGTAGCCAGTGGTAATATAAAACAAACACTGTAATGTACAAAAAAGATGTGGACAAAGTATGGATAAATTACTTACACAAATTAATTACATAGTATAAACATGGGGAAAAAACGGGAGAAAAGCTCTCTTTCCACATTATCATGTCTTGGACTGGTTCCTTTTTGGGAATCTGCCTGGTACTTGTGACCTGGATTGGCTACTGTTGGAGACAGGATACTGGGCTTGATGGAGCTTGGTCTGACCAGTATGGCATTTCTTATGTTCTTATGTTTATACCTCGATGCAATAAATGCACAGGAGGTGGCCCTCTTCCAGTTTAAAGGAAGCTATGGAATTGAGGGATCATAAGATGAAAGTGAAGAGGGTTCAACTCAAGAGTAATCTGAGGGAATATTTCTTTATAGAAAGAATGGTGGTTGCATGGAACAGCCTCCCAGTGGAGGTGGTAGAGACGAGAAATGTATCTAAATTGAAAGACCCTGTGACAAATAGAGAGGATCTCTGAGGAAGAGGATGGGATTATAGAATTTAATAGTTTTACGGATTGGAAAACTGGCTAGACCGTATGGTCTTTAGTTGCTGTTGTATTTTTTTCAAAGCAGGGGTTGCGGTAAAACTAGAAGGCATAAAATGAAGCTTCAAGAAGGTAAACTTAAAAGCAACGTCAGGAAATACTTTTTCACTGAAAAGGTGGTGGATGTTTGGAATGCTCTCCCAATGGAGCTGGTGGGGGCAAAGACAGTGACGGAATTCAAAATGGCATGGGACAGACATAGTGGAGCTCTTTATAGCAACACGATAAAATAAAAATAAACATAACTATCTCTTATATCTCAACAAATAGGGGTGACGTACACGGAGTGATGGGTACACCCCTAAACAAAGGCATGAGGAAGGGTGACCTGCACAGAGCGGACCATACTGGTCTTTATCTGCTGTCATATACTATGTTACTATATCCTATGTTTCTACTTTGTACTTTGCATGTTCCCTAGTCTGTACTTTGTCAGAAGTAAACAACTGATTCATGTTTACTTGTTCCATTCTGTTCATTATTTTATAGACTCTGGGGCTGATATTCAACGGTGGCAGCCAGCGCATTTAAAGCAGCTGTCCGTAGCTGCATTTCATAAACCTAGATATTAAATGCCAGGGTCATATCTGGCCACTGGCAGTGCATATCCACTGCCTGCTTAGCTAAACCAGCTAAAGTTAGGTCTACCTTTAAAGCAGCTAACTCTAGCCAGTTCGATACTAGCCAGCAACTGAATATTGCTGCTGACCAGTTATCTGGAGCACCACCCCCAGATCACCCTGATGCTTTACAGTTAGCATCGGACCACTTAGTGGGGTTAAGAGGGGTTATTCAGTGGCATAAAACATGTGTGTGCTGCTGAATGTCCCACTTATCATGATTAACATGATTAGCAGGTCTGCTAAACACCATAATTGTTTTGAATACGCCTCTTCCTCATCATTTTTCCCCTCAGCTTCTCTTCTCCAAATTGAAGAGCCCTAACCTTTTAAGCATTTTATCATTTTGCTCATCCTTCTCTCACCTTTTCTAATTCTACTGTTTATTTTTTTAGATGCAGTGACTAGACCTGCTTACAGTACTCAAGGGGGCATGTTTACTAATGTGCACTACCCGGGTAGCACAGGATTAGCATGCAGGGCTGGCCCATCCATTAGGTGAGCTAAACGGCCAGCGGCACACATGGGCAGTTGCACCACCCCCCTCCCACCAGCTGTCGCTGATTCCATTTGGGGGGAGGTGGGCAGCGGCAGTATTTCCAAAAGTGGCTGCTTTTTGCTTCTGCTTTCTTAGCCATGGCTGCCAAGGGCAAGAAAGCAGCGGCAAAAAGTCACCACTTTTGGAAATATTACTTCTGCTGCTGACGCTACCCACCTCCTGCACCCAAGACGGAATTGGTGGCAGCTGTGGAGGGGGGGGGGGGTGGTGGCGAGGCCAGGTTTCCTTCCTAGGGCGGCAGAAACCCTTGGGCCAACCCTGTTAGCATGTGGTATTAGCACAATGCTAAAAGGTTAGTGTGGGACCCCACACTAAATACTCTGTGCTACCCTTATAATGCATGTCAGGGCAGCATCCTGGAAGGACGGGAACATTTTCACCATAGTGCTGCTCACGCGGTTTTTTGAAAGCCGTGCTGCCTGTGTTCGGCACAGATAGCGTGGATGCAACTCATGCCACCTCAGTGGGTGGCATTACTTGTTCCCATGGTGGGTTTACCACAGCGATTGCAGGAGGATAACTATATCTGCGCACTTGTAGTTAATGTGAAGCCCTGCACTAGTAATGCTGCCCATATCCACGTTATCAGCACAGGTCTTAGTAAACATGCCCTAAGATGTGGTCACACCATGGAGTGATACAGAGGCATTATGATATCTTTTGTTTTATTGTCCATCCTTTTCCTTATAATTCCTAGCATTCTATTAGCTTCTTGACTGCCACTGCACATGAAGCTGAGGATTTCAACATATTACCCGTGATGACACCTAGATTCTCCTGGATGGTGACTCCTTATGTGGAACTTTGCATTTTGTAGTCAGGGCCAGCCCAAGGGTTTCTGCTGCCCCAGGCAGGAGCCCCATCCATGCCCCGCTCCTCGCCGCACTGTGTCACCCCCCCTCCCCTGCCACACCAAGCCACCTGTGCCGCCGCTTTAGTGCCCACAGCAGCAGGAGCACCCAAGGGGGATGCGGGGCTATGTGAGGAGATTCATTCCAGGGCCTCATTTGCATAAATATTTGCATAACCACAGGACCTTGTACCAATGTTCCCATTCAATCTGTTCTCTCAAATGTAAAAGTTATGTGCCTAATAGTATAGGACTATAATAGGTTTGTGCCTCTTAAAGTAACATTTAACAATAAGAGAGCTTAGCATTATCCAAGGCAAGAAAATCAGAGGGTAGTATCCAAAAGCAATCCGTTTCACTTTTATTATTTACACTGCTTCTTTCAATAACATAATTTTACTGAAGTTGCTTTTTTCATTATTGAACAGATACATATTTATGTAACCAACTGTGACAGAATGGTAGCATTCAAGACTAACAATCAGATGTTGAACTTCCACAGGTTATATTAAATACTTTTCTTTAGATGCGGTCCTTGAATGCTATAGTCCATTATATATTTCACATGAAACCAGGAATAATCTGCCAACTGGAAAACACTGCAAACCACTATATGCAGCCTGCACGATCAATAACTACCAAGAAATACTCTGTTTTGAAAGAGACTACAATTTACCCATCACTCTGCGTTCTTTTTAAGTCCTGCTCTATGGAATTCGCTCCCGCACTCCCTTTGGACCGAATTATCTTTCCCCCGTTTCAAAGCACTTCTTAAAACGCACCTTTTCTGCCAGGCCTACGATTTCCCTGCTCCCACTGATGGCCTCGCCTCCCCCAGCTGTGCCCCTCACCCCTTGTAACTTGATAGCTTTATAATCAGGTCATTCTACAGTTTCCCCTCCCCTTGCCCTTTGTCTACCGTTAGTTCCATGTTTGGTTCTGTCCCTGTCCTCTCTCTCGCTCTGTTTTTTTCTATCCCTGTCCTATATACTGATGGCGTTCCTTTCCTGCTTTGTTTTTCAGTAGCCAATATATTTTTTATTGTACACCGCCCTGACGCTCCGGCATGGGCGGTATATCAAACTTCACAAATAAAGATAAAGAATATCTATAACCTCACATTTTAGTACTACTTGATTTTTCTTAAAGTGTGATTGTTTCTGATGAACTTAAGGTAGCTAAACAGGTAGATAAGGCGACAGCGAAAACTAGAAGGCTGTTTGGGTGCAAAGGGGGAGGAATGGCCAGCAGGAAGGAAGTGGTGATAATGCCTCTGTATAAGTCTTTGGTGAGACCCAATTTAGAGTATTGTGTGCGGTTCTGGAGACCACATCTTCAAAAGGACATGAGCAGGATGAAGTCTGTGCAGAGGGTGGCTACCAGAATGACCAGTGGCCTTCGTCTTAAGGCGTTTGGGGACAGACTTAAAAATCTCACTATGTATACTTTCAAAGAAAGACTGGAGAGGGGAGATATGATAGAGACACTTAAGTACCTCTATGGCATAAATGCACAGAAGGAGAGTCTTTCAATTGAAAGAAAGCTCTGCAACATGGAGGCATAGGATGAAGGTGAAAGGAGACAGAATCAGAAGTCATTAGTGGAAATATTTCTTTACAAAAAGAGTGGAGGTAGTAGAGAAAGGAAGAAAGCATGGGACAAGTACAGAAGATCTCTAAAAGACAAAAAGGGGCTATAGAGCTTAGAAGATGGTATGGAAGGGCAGAGTGAATAGGCCATATGGTCTGAAGCACTGTCGTGTTTCTGTGCTTCATCACTGAATAATCAGGGATGCCAACAGTACTTCCACCTTAGGTATTCAACAAAACGTTTGATTGTAAGGAAAAAGCTAAAAATATGAAAAGGGAAACCAGGAACATACTTATATTGAATAAGAGACCGTTATGTACAGCACAGATCCAGTATATATCTTAAAATGAGAGATCAGTAAAAGGCAAAATGAATTGCCTAAAAACACCATATATAAAGCAGCCACTGGTGTCCAAGCATGTTTCTTGGCATATCCAACATGACCAGTAGAACTCACGTTATAGCATTTATATTGATTGATACCCACCTCTCTGAGCTCATGTAAAGGCAATAGGAATTAATTTTCCCCATACAGTATTCATGATCTTTACTTCTCCTCTGTCTTTTACAGAAGTTCTCTTGAGATGGGGGAGGGGGAAAAGTGGGGTAAGCGTGAGGTCACAACTTTTATAGACCCTAATGAAATAGATATGTGTATTTCCAATGGGATTTAGGGTTAGTAAAATGTGTGACCCCCATCCTTACCCCACTTACCCCCCCCCTCACTCCTCTTAGTTCCTCAGTATTAAAATGTTTTGTTTATGCTCTGAGACTAACTGCAGCATTGACCATTAGGTGCAGGATAGGTACCCTACCCCCACACTAACTGCAATGTGCTCTCGTCAATTCTCTATCCCGGCCCTAACCCAAGACCCACCCATTCTCTAATGCACGTGGGAAATAGCGTGAAGTAATTATGCTTGCATGGTAACTTACTGCGGTCAGTGGCCTCACAAACCACTTAGCACCCCTTAGTAAACATGCCCCAGCCCACACTGAATGAATCCATAAAAGTTCAGACAGCAGCCTTACACAAATTTCATTAACAATGCGATAAATCCAAATGAACTGAAAATCAAAAAAACTGTGTAAAAAACAAAACAAAACAAAAAAACCCAATAATTAACCAAACTTTTTTCTGTGTCCATCTTCTTCCTAGAAAAGGAAATTATTTTTCTCTAAAAAAGAAAAAAAACTTGATGTAGTTTAAATTATCCAGTCCCAAAACTGTTTTGTACTGAAATTAAGGAATTAAGGAGAGGATGAGAGTGAAAGAAAATAAAACAAAAAAACATCACCTGGCTTGACAGAATCTCTTCTCGGAGTCTAGACCAGTGTCATAGTCCTGCCTCTATTTTGAAATTGCTGCTGGAGTGCTGGTTCGTGAGAGGGGACCTCCCCGATCCTGTGGCTTGCTGCTGTGAGGCCCGTGCCTGCCTAAAGGTGCATCATGTCCTCTCTTCTACTCCAAAACTGCCTCACTCTCTTGTCTCTTTCTGCTCCAGCAGCAATAACATGTGCAAATGATGCTACGAGCATGATGGGTGGGAGGAGTTGGAAGTCTAAAGTGCCTCTCATCTACGGTGCATGGGCCACACGTAAATGTCAGCTTGACGTCGGGCAGCATGTCAGGCATGGAACCCTCCCCCGAGTTTGATCGCTACACTGCGGCCCACAGCATAGTGATCAAACTTGGGGGGGGTTCCATGCTGGGGCCTGCCAGACCAGCTTGGATCCCAGCAGGACACAGCAGGCTGCCGGGGCCAGGTCAAAACCAACTGCTGTCTGTCAGACAGCATGTGCTGCATGAAGTTGGGGTAGGGCCCCCTGAACCTCAGGGCCCTGTGTGAACAACATTCTTGTACATGCGTTGGGCAGACTCTGGATGGAAGGCCATGTGGTTCAGCACATATGGCCTGCTACTTCTGATCCTTCTCTGACAGGAAGTTGCGTCAGAGGGGGTCATAAGCATCAGGCTATGTGTGCCGAAGCACATGGCCAGCTGTGGGAACCAAAGCAGCAGCACAAGGCTGCTCTGCTGTCACCCTAGGTGGCCGTCTAGCCCACCTAATGGACGGGCTTGTCTTGCTTGTAGTTATAGTTTGGGTTGTTCTTCCCTACGTACATCACTTTGCACTTGTTCATGTTAATTTTCATCTGCCATTTGGATGCCCAGTTTCCCAATTTCTCAATGTCCTCTTTCACAATCCTACTGTGATTTAACAACTTTGAATAATTTTGTGTCTGCAAATTTGATCATCCGATTCCCATTTCCAAATGATCTATAATTATGCTATAAAAGAGTGGTCCCATTAAAGAGCTGTGGTATTTTGTAAACTTCTGATAGATGACCCACTACTGATTTCACCCCATCTCTGTTTGAGAAGACCATTTCCATGAATGAACAAATGAGGGGAAAAAAAGAAGATATAGCTAAGTATGATGTTACATTCTGCAACCATGTATAACTATAATTTTGAAGTATATCAATAAAATAGTATCTGTCTTAAAGTCTGTTAATATTTTAGCAATCAGTTTCCTTTGGCTTACATATAAAATGTTAGTGGCAGTCAAAAAATACAGTAGGAAAGCATTAATCTTAAGAAACATTCCTGTTCTGTCACAACTAGCTGTGTAATTACAATTCACAAGAGTCAAAAGATAGATTGCATAAGCATACAAAGGAGTAACTTGGGGGGAAGGGGTGTTAAACATGTAAAAAAAAATTGCAACCAAGAACTGCAAGAACATTTATATTAAATTGCTTTTCCATTGCCTTTATTAAAACCATCTCTATCCTATTGTTAACTGAACTATTCATCTTAATATTTTTTGTCTGTGCTGCTTTCTCTTAATAGCATTCTAATGCATTCTGAGTTGACACTTTCCATATCATTTAAATTCAGTTTACTTATTTATCATGCATGGGTCATAACTCAATAAGTGAAAGCCACATCAAGGATCCTTTTACCATTTTTCTAATTCTTTGTTTTGCAGTAACAAAATCAGACACAGCTTGAAAGGGGGGGGGGGGGGGCGGGAGAAGAAGCGTTGTACACAACTTCAAAGTTTAGCCTGTTTTCTGTGGATATGTGTCTGTCAGCTTGACATGACCTTAAAAATCATAAGCTGAAATGTTTCATAAAACTGTTGTTAGCATTGTAAGAAATGCAAAGATGACCTGGTTATTATGGCATCTTCCCTATTATAGCTGGAATATCAAGTTGCTGCTTATTGAGGTTCGGATTATATGTCACTCAGCCTTGTCAAAAATTCTATGAATATTCAATGAGGATTTTAATGTATTGTCATCAGAGAAGCAATTGCTGTGTAGTCATATTAAACATGTTGTCATTTCCTCAGGAAATGTACATTGTTGTGGCCATGAACTGACCTTAGGCAATTTGAAAATGGTCTAATTTTTTTTGTATTTGGATTCTAGCAAATAAATTACTGTTACCTAATAGGGATATAAACTTAAAATGAGATGGCACTCGTATTGAAGAAAACTGAATTAGGAAAAGTGATATGCAGGATCAGGATTGATGCAAACAGTTCCCTTAAATATTATGAAAATGCAGGCATTTTCTTGGAGAGCAGCCTTCAAAACTCTGTGGGCAGTTACAAACTTTCCATGGATTGTCACGGATGGGTCCATTCTGCCCACCAAGGATCTAGAAAGTGCGCTTTCACCTGCAACAGGCCTTTTCTCTTCAATTTGAACCCTCCAGTGCTCAGAGACTGCCAAGACTTGAGGCACAGTCCCAAGATGTTTACTAGAGGAAGGGTCTACACTGGACCCCAGGCCAGAGGGGTGCTAGGAGACATACTGGGACACGAACTAAACACAAAACAGGAGGCAGAGAAGCAAGGTCCAAGAACAAGCAAGTCAGGGCAGGCAGAACATGTTCATTACAGCAAGATTAGCAGAGATCAAATACCAAAGATCAGCAACTGCTGAGCCAAGCCACAAAGACTAACATGCAGGGCCGTATCAAGCCATAAATGTGCCCTGTGTGACTTACAAACCTGGTGCCCCCCCCTAATGACATCAGATGTTTGTCATTTGTCCCATCCCCCATGCCCAGCATCTTCCATCTTACCCCACATCTCTTCATGTCCTGCCGGTTCCCCCCACCCCTCGCTGCCTACCCGGCCTGCCCTTACCCTGCCACCACTTTTTCTGTTCCCTTAACGGTGATGGTGGCTCTTTCCGACTCCGTGCTTGCATGGCTGGTCTGATCCCTCCTTCCTCAGATGTATACAGACCAGCCACGCAAGCGCGAAGTTGGAAAGACTTGCATGTTTTGTTTTTTTTAAATTGGAGGTCTGCTCCGCTGCTGTCAAGGGAACAGGAAACGTGGCGGTGGGGCAAGCAGCATTGGGGGAGCCAAGGCTGGAAGTCACCAACCTGAAATGCGCCTCTATTTTTTTGTGTCCTGTGCGGCTGCACCGCACACACAGGCCTAGATACAGTGCTGCTAAACATGAGAGATCTGAGAACAGGGTGGCTTGAGATCTCCTGGGTTAAAAGGGCTCAGGGAGCCCATTAACAGAGATGCATTCTTGGGAACCAGTCATCCCAAGGTGCATTCAAAGAGGGCCAATCAGGGTATGCCTCACCATCAAGCTGAAACTAGTGACAGTATAAAAGGTAGAAAGAAGCCTGAGCTGATTTCTATATGGGGTCAGCCTCCTGGGAGATAATTATATTAAATGACTATTGTGTACAAATTCTCAAAAAGGAAAAAGCACCTGCAGAGATGGGCAACTGCTTTTTCCTGGGGTGCATTTTTCTATGAAAAATAACGTGCATAGTTTTGAAAAAGCAAACTATTCAAGTTGTTGCATCTCCCGACCTGACCTCGCCCCAAGCCTGATTTCTTTTTCCTGGGGTGAAGTATGTGTACTGTTGAACCCTGCATGTACTTTTACCTGGAGAAAAGGGTACGTAATATTCAGACAGTTTGTTTATCTATGTATGTGGCTTTTGAAAAGGATCCGCCCATTTTTTTTTTTTTTGTAAAATGGCATAAGAAGAATCTTTTTTAAAGCTCTATGGTAAAACAATATTAGCACTAATGTGAGCAATATAATTCTCAGGATTGTTCGTCCAGAAAATGTTTTTCATTTACTTTAGAAAATGTTTTACTCTTACCTATCGGGGAATATTGTAGTGAGTTCATTTTGAAACCCGAATCTTGGAATGATGGCAAGACCCTGAGTCAGTACACTCTCTCCAATACCATGTTATTTGATCTTATTTTTCATGTCTCCTTTTAGCCTTTGTTCTTCCTTCAGTTGTCCCTTCTCCTCACTTCTTCATATTCCATATTTGCTTTATTTCCTTAATATTTGTTTGCTTAATATCTCTGGATAAACTAGTCAGTAGAAAACTAAACCCTTTTCCCCTTTCTAGTGTGATCTGGTTTCTGACTTCAAAGAAATGAATAGACTGAAGGTTCTGAAGCGGACTCTGGGGTTTCAGTGGTGGTCCAGTCTTGATGCCAGGTCTTCCTTTTCTGATTCAGCCTAACACATCCTCCAGCCTCTGTCTTTGTGCATCTGAAGCTTAGGAGCATGTTCACTAAAGGTTAATGCGCGTTAACAAAAGTTAACCCACCTTAAGTGCTGCCATTGCCCTTTTATTTCTGTGAAGTATGTCAGCACTTACTGCATTTTAACTTTCATTAACGCATTTTAACCTTTAGTAAACTTGACCTTTAGGGGTATGTTTACAAAGCAGTGATAGCGAATTCTTATGAGGCTGCGGCTCGATATCGCATGGAGGCCACTACCGCTACTTTGTAAACATGTCCCTAAGGGTCATGTTTAGTAAAGGTTAAAATGCATTAATGAAAGGTGGAGACAAACTGTCTACCAACACTTTAGCCAAGCCTTGTTCTTATGGTATATCCCTATTGATGTTGCCAGTAGAGATTTGTTTTTAATTAATACAGCACTGCTGTTTTGCAGTTGACAAAACTTTCTGCTTCTGTGTAGAATCTGAGTGAAAATCATTAAAAACCCTCCTGGGAGATTTTGAAATAGAAAGCTGGAAAAACATTACATGGATTTTAGATTAGATTGTAAAGTATATTAAGTAGGGGCTTTTCTTATGTGTATTTGTTCAGTGCTGCATATGTGGAGTACCACTATAGAAGTGGTAAGTAGTAGCAGTTAGAGGGCAAAGGTCACTTTTCTGTGAAGGTGTGGAAACTATTGAGATCATTATTAAAATCAGAAAGGCATTACCTTTTGAAACATTCCTCATACTATATAAGTAGTGACAAACTCATAGTTTAATGTGACCTTAGACGAATCCCAAATCAAGGAAATTTTTCAAATATGTTAGCGAGAGGAGAAAGTGCTTGGATGTCCATGCTCAGGCAGACATGGCCTTTGGTTCAGAGATTGTGAAAGCTTCCATGTCGTCTTACCACCCAGTAGAGTCATAGTTTGGTACGTCCCACTTGTCTGGTCTAGCAGCACAATATGGAAGGTGCTAGATCAGTCCAGGACCCACCCTGGCAATTGTTATGGTCTGCTGTACTATCTGTGGTTTGCTCTGCGTGCTCATACCCTTTTGACAAGCCTTCTATCTGAAGCTGCTCCTGTACATTGTTTCTTGTTCTGTTGAGCCTTGTTATCTTTACTGAGATTGTGTGTGGTCAGGGATTCTTGACCATGTGCTTGGGTACGAATACTGAAATATGCCCATAGGGGTACTGGCTGTTTATAGCAGGATGATGTCATAAGAAGCCTCTAGAAAGTTTGTCTGTCTTCTCATCTACTGGAAGGGGGACACAACCCTTTTGTCTGGACTGGTCTAACAGGACTCAAGGAAAGGACATCCTGCTAAGTAAAGTGTCACCTTCTTTTCCCCAGTTAGTGATTTTGCCCTAGCCAAGACTATATCTTTTGTAGAAATTAGGTCTATAGTTTATCAGAGGACTCTGCTTACAGTGACTATTAACTTTCAATCCTCAATTTAATGAAGGCAATGTATTCAATTAGATGTGTCTACTTTTTATTAATACTTTGTCAATAATGAGCTTGAATAGAACTAGGTCTCAGACTTATATCCGGTACTTTGCATAGGAAAAACTCCTTAGTACCCGTTTGCATCAACGACCATCGTTCTTAAAGTGGGGTTTAGCACATTCACTCCATAAAGCTCGATCGTGGTATGATAATTCTTAAGTCCACATTAATAAGAAAATGTATGCAAAAAACCACCACTTATCTTGTAGTGTCTCTTCGATAGTATTAGTTTTTCATTAGGTATCCCTTGATTTTTTCCCTAGACTCCTGATTTTTGGCTAGAACAGCAGCTTTAAATAGTATCGTCAGATCTTACATTTGCCTTCCATTTGGTGGCATACAATTTGTTATATTGTCTCGAAGAACTTGGGATCAATGGTACAGCCTTGCAATGATCTAGCTCTTATTTGACTGGTCGCTCTTTCGGTGTATCATTAAAAACCACTGTTTCCAGATCCTATGCCACATGGCTCCATTCTCACCCTACTGCTCTTTAATATTTTTCTAAACCCTCTAGCTACCCTCGTACAAAACCATAATATTAACAGATATTATTGTGCAGATATTCTTTTTGTGTACTATACCAATATGGTGCACAGTCTTGATTTAATTCCATTAAATCAATATTTAGATGCTGTAGCCAGCCAGCCAGAGAGAAACCATCTTTTCTCCAGGAACAAGCAGGAAGTCAATCCTCACATATGGGTGGCGCTGACAGAGCCCTCGTGTGGAGCAAATCCCCAGTTTTCAAAGAAAGCCTTTGGGATTGCATCGCGCATGCGCAGTCCCCTTCCCGCCCAAGGGTGCCATCTTGCTCAGTCTTCCTTTTTCCGCAAAGCCCAATGGACGTTGTCCCAAATCCCTCGCGGAAAAAGTGCGTCAAAACTCCAGAAGAATTTTTCTCTTCGACCCGGTTCAACGCTGGTTCCCCTTCCTGCCTCGGCTCGGTACACCGGTATCGAGTCCGGTCAGTTTTTTGCATTTTTCTCCTTAGTGACTAGCGTTCATGCTCTTTTATTTTTCACTGGCAGCACGGTCCTTCAACCTTGCAGGGGCCCTTTCTCCCCCCATGGCTGCCAGCGGGTTTAAGAAGTGTGATCGGTGTAAGAAGTTGATGTCCCTCACCAACACACATGACTGCTGTCTCCGATGCCTCAGGCCTGATCATGACCAGCAGGTCTGTGGCCTGTGTGGGAAGATGTCCTCTAAGAGTAGGCAGCAGCAGCAGCAGCAGCAGCAGCGTGAAAAGATTTTCTACGAGTCCGCATCCCCCCAGGTCCGGACCTCGTCAGAAGCCTCGATGTCTTGGGAGCTCTCTGAACCTGAGCATTGTCGGGGGTCTTCTGAGCAGGGGTCTCCCTCCCGGGAACACAGGAGGAAGAAGAAACCCATGAGGGTGGCATCATTGGATGCCTCTGATCGCCCTGGGCCCTCGAAGGCCAGGTCGCGGAGTCCTGACTGCCAACCCAGGTCCTCAGAGTCGGAGCGGCTTGCAAAGATGCCTCGCACGGAGCCAGAGATGCCGAGGAAGGTAACAGCTGTTGTCCTCATGGATTCTCCTCCAGGGGAGCTGGCATCGGGCTAGACAGCGTCGGGACCCGAGTCGGAGGCTGCAAAGTCTTCTGAGCTTGGTCTCAGGATGACAGCCCTGGAGCGCAGCATGTCTGCCTTCATGGAGCAGCAGCGGGCGCTGATAGCCAGTCTCACCTGTCCATCCGCCCCGACCACCGGGACCTCGACGTCCAAGTCGACCCCGGAGGCCGAGCTGATCCTCGAGACTTTTCGGTCTTGAGTCGATCCTCGGCCGAGGTCTCCCTCGACCTCCCGTTTGGGACCGAGGTCGTCGATGCCGGTGCTTTTGGCATCAGGGCAGTTGGGGCCGAAGCCCTCGTGGCCGGAGCCACTCGATTCCTCCTCGGAGGGATCGGCATGGGAGACAGAAGATGAAGAGTCCCCAGACACTCATCGGACCTCGTATGTTACATTGGACTCACCGGATTCCGGAGCCTCGGAGAAGGTCCCCTCCAGAGGATACCCAGTTCTCGGACTTTGTCAGGGACATGGCCCAGGTTTTGCCATTCCCAGTGGATACCGGGGAGGAGCCTCAAGCTGAAGAGCTCGAAGCCCTCCAGTATGACTTTCCCCCGAGGGAAGCCCTTACTGTGCCAGTTCCTCCGATGCTGGAATGGCTGATGCTCCGCATGTGGGAGTCGCCGGCTTCAATGCCGGTGCTCAGCAAGCGGGTCAATTCCATCTATCGAGTCCGAAAGAGCCCTGGATTCCAAAAGGCACAGCTGCCGCACAACTCCATGGTTGTGGAATCGGTCATGCACAGGCTCAAGAGCCAAAAGACGCACTCCTTGGTGCCTCCTGGCCGGGAGGCCCGGAACCTGGACACCCTCAGCAGAAAATGCTTTCAGGGCTCGATGCTGTAATGCCGTATCCAAACATACCAGCTGTACATGGGCATGTACTTGAGGGACCTGGCAAAGGAGATTGCCGGGTTCTCATCTGGCCTCTCCGAGGCGCCCTTGCAGCGCTTCAATGCCTTGTCCACCATGATTCGGGAGTGCTTGAAATTCATATCTCTAGTGGCCTATGACGGCTTTGAGGCTTCGGCCCGAGTAACCGCGGCTGGCATCGGTGCACGCTTCCAGGCCTGGCTAGTCATCGGATCTGGAGCCAAGGGTTGAGGACAAGTTGGTCGATGTCCCTTGCCGAGGTGACAACCTCTTTGGCAAACCCATGACTGAGAAGGCTGCTGAGCTCAAGTCCGAGTACTTGACCCGGACAAGACTCTCAAAGAAGACTTCTGCCCCTTCTAAGAAGAAGGGCTCGGGTAAAAAGCCCTTTTTCCTGAGGAAGGGTACTGCTTCCCGCAACTACCCCACTTACCAGGCCACCCCAGCTCCCCAACAGGGGCAGCAGGCCAAGGGACAGGGGCATGGCCCGCGTAAGCAGAAGACCACCAAGCCCCAGGCCCCGGCTCCTACCCAGCCGGGAAGGGGTTTTTGACTCCCAAGGCATAGTCTCTCTTCCGCCAGTGGTAAGGCCTTGCACAGGAGGCAGGCTAACCCTGTACGCCCACAGGTGGCCAGCCATCACCTCGGATATCTGGGTCCTGCAAATAGTCCAAAGGGGCTATTTGCTTCACTTCAGCCAGATATCACCCTCCTTTTTTCTAGGAGAGCCTCTCAGACCCCTTCTTCACAGGGACCTTCTCTTGCAGGAGTTGGCAGGTCTTCTAGAGGATCAGGCGGTGGAACCGGTGCCCCACCACCTGCAGGGCAAGGGCTTCTACTCCAGGTATTTTCTCATACCAAAGAGAACAGGAGGCCTCAGACCCATTCTCGACCTGAGAAACTTAAACAAGTTCCTGGTGAGCGAAAAGTTCACGATGCTTTCCCTTGGAATATTGCTGCCTTACCTCCACCAGAGAGATTGGCTATGCTCCTTTGACCTGAAGGATGCCTATACACACATCCTCATCCATCCAGACCACAGACAATATCTGAGATTTGTAGTGGGAGGAAAACATTTCCAATACAGAGTACTGCCCTTTGGCCTAGCCTCTGCTCCCAGAGTGTTCACCAAATGCCTGGCTGTAGTGGCGGCCTTCCTCAGAAGCCAAGGGATCTTTGTCTTCCCTTACCTGGCTCATCAGGGGCCATTCGCCACAGGAGGCCCAACAGGCCACTTCTCGCACTATCAACATGTTGCAACGTCTAGGCTTTGTCATAAACCACGCAAAGTCTACTTTGCCTCCCACTCAAAACTTAGAGTTCATAGGAGCAAGATTGGACACCCTTCAGGCGAAGGCTTACCTGCCAGAGGACAGGGAACAGAGGCTGCTAGCACTGGCACAGCAGTTCAGGCACAGGTCTCAAGTCTCAGCGAGACACTTCTTACGTCTCCTGGGCCACATGGCCTCCACGGTACATGTGACCCCGAATGCCCATCTCCACATGAGAACAGCTCAGTGGTGCCTCAGAGATCAGTGGACACAAGCCTCCGGCAACCTCAGAGACAGGATAACAGTGTCCAAACGACTGGTGAAGTTGTTGCAGTGGTGGCTTCAGCCAGCCAACCTGCTTGAGGGAGTGCCTTTTCAGACTCCCTCGCGCACACAAGAGTGCTAACGACAGATGCCTCTTTGCTGGGCTGGATAGCCCATTGCCAGGGATCATGCACTCAGGGGCTGTGGTCTCCTCACGAGTCTATACACCAAATCAACCTCTTAGAGCTGCGGGCAATTCGCCTAGCTCTTCAAACCTTTTGTCATGTTCTCTCACATCAGTCTGTATTTATACAGACAGACAACCAGGTAGCAGTGTTCTACGTGAACAAGCAGGGAGGTACAGGGTCTCGTATCCTATGTCAGGAGACACTGGACCTCTGCTCCTTTGCCGTCAGGCAGGGTATGTTTCTCAAAGCAGTGTACCTGCTGGTCAGGAGAACTGCCTAGCAGACAAACTAAGCAGGATTCTCCAACCTCATGAATGGCAACTGAATCCGGAGGTGGCCCAGCAGATTTTCCATCGCTGGGGGCATCCGTCCATAGATCTCTTTGCCAGTCCACAGAATCACCAGCTGCCCAAATTTTGCTCCAGACAGCCACATCCTCTGAGTGTGGCTGCAGATGCTTTTCTGATCTCCTGGTCAGTGGGCCTTCTGTATGCATTTCCTCCCACGCTCCTGGTGTCCCGAACTCTGTTCAAAATCTTTCGGGACAGGGCCTCGGTCATTCTGGTAGCCCCCAGATGGCTGAGACAGCCTTAGTTTCTGCTTCTCCTTCAGCTGGCAGTGGAAGTCCCACTCCCTCTGGGGATGCAGCCCGACCTCCTCTCTCAGGAGCAGGGCTCTCTCTTGCACCCCAACCTCAGGACCATCAACCTGATGGCATGGCTGTTGAAAGAGTAGTGTTAGCGCCTCTTCTACTACCTAAGAATGTAGAAGTGTTACTGGCCTCAAGGAGGCAGTCCACTAGGAAATCCTATGCCTTCAAGTGGCGTAGATTTGAGATGTGGTGTACTCAGCACAACGAGAACACTTTCTCTTGCCTTGTACCAGTGGTGTTGCAGTACTTGCTTCACCTCTCAGAATTGGGTCTGAAGTCTAACTCAGTCAGAGTCCACCTGAGTGCTTTCTCAGCAAACCACTCGCCAGTGGTAGGACAGCCTCTTTCGGCTCATCCCCTAGTGTCCAGATTCCTCAGAGGCCTGCTTCTACTGAAGCCACCAGTTCGCCTTCCGCAACTGAGTGGGATTTGAATGTGGTCTTAGAGCAGCTTACTCGCCCACCTTTTGAGCAGATCTCCACTTGCCATCTGCGTTTCCTCTCTAGGAAGGTGCTCTTCCTGGTGGCACTCACGTCAGCCAGACGTGTGAGTGAGCTACAAGCTCTCGTAGCTGATAAACCGTACACACGGTTTTATAGGAACAGGGTGGTCCTCTGCACCCACCCCAAGTTCCTTCCGAAAGTGGCCTCTTCTTTCCACCTCAATCAAGAGGTGGTTCTTCCAACCTTCTTTCCCAGGCTGCATCCCAGCCGGGCAGAGGCAATCCTGCATACCCTGGATTGTAAGAGGGCGTTGTCCTTCTACCTGGAGCGTACGCGGGGACATCAAAGGGCTACTCAGCTCTTCGTCTCTTATGACCCCAGTAAGCTGGGTCTACCTGTCTCCAAGCATACGTTGTCTACCTGGGTGGCAGACTGCATTGCCTGGGCGTACAGGGCGGCCGACCTGCCATTGCAGGGTCGAGTCACGGCCCACCATGTCAGGGCTAAGGCCGCGTCAGTGGCTCACTTCCGCTCTGTTATGCTGGCAGACATCTGCCAGGCCACAACTTGGTCTTCAAGCCAGACTTTTGCAGCCCATTACTGCCTGGATAGGGAGTCCCGACGGGACAGTGCTTTCGACCAGGCGGTACTCCGTAACCTATTTGAGGTTTAGGCAACTCCAACCCTCCGACCCTTTGGTATCAGACTACCGGGGGTTGTTGCGTTCTCGGCTGAATTCATATTACAGCTGCTGCGGCTCTTCTAGAGGGAGCCATTTTTCAGCTATGGGTTCTCAGTAGCCTATAGCTAGGGAGTCCCATATGTGAGGACTGACTTCCTGCTTGTTCCTGGAGAAAGCGTAGTTACTCACCTGTAACAGGTGTTCTCCAGGGACAGCAGGAATCAGTCCTCACGACCCTCCCTCCTCCCCTGGAGTTGCAGTCCTATTATTAATTTTTCTATTCTTTGCCATCTTTTTAGCTATGTCATTTGACTGAGCAAGATGGCATCCTTGGGCGGGGAGGGGACTGCGCATGCGTGATGCAATCCCAAAGGCGCCGACATCACCCATATGTGAGGACCGATTCCTGCTGAATCTCAGTAAATCTATTGTAGAAACCTTATTCATATTTTAAACGCAGAAACACGTGCAATCCATATCCATGTGTAAGTCACAGTTTTGGAAAGGCTGCAATTGACATGTTTGCGCTCCGAATACGTTGGTATTCCCAGGAGGCTTCCTGGAGTGTTTCAGGCTGTGGTCTCAGTAGGCCAAAATAATATACATGTATTGGCATTTCATATAGGGGATGCACGTGTTAGCCCCAAATTGCCCAGGTCTAAATTTAAACTTACTACCTGTCACAAACAGATATTTCATAGTAACATAAAAGGTGCTCCTTTGGGCTATCCCTTTGCAAGAGGGATTAAAAGGGATAGCCCCTTAATCCCCCATGTTTGTTCCTCTCTCCCAGTAGAAATGACTTAAGGATAGAGTCCTCTGTAATTAGTGGCAACTACATGTCGGTGTCCACAAAATGGCTGGGATACACGTGTAAGTAAATTTCAACATATACATGTTCCAGACTTCTATCTGTTTTTTCCACATGCAAATTTGAAAAGTGGCTCCTCCTGCTGCATGTGGAAGCGTATTTTAGAAGCGTCTCTACATTGATCAGAACAGTTTCTAAAACAAACATCATAATTATAAATGTGGTGCCCTCCACGTCTCATTTTGGACTTCCATATTATTTTCTAAAATCTGCCTCTATATATTAATAATAAATGTGCTGAAATCCGTAGAGAAATAAACCAAAGTTCATTTGTGGTACTTTTTTTTTTGTTGACAGAATAGATAACTTACTTTAAGCATCTAAGTTAATTTGTTCATTATCGGAAGTATAAAAAATACTCAGTTTCCCTCTAAAATGAGGTACTGTAAATGAACTGTTTTAATACTTATGCAAGGTGGTGATATTTTGCTAACGCAGTGTGCATAATTGGTGTCCATTTGATATTCATTGCATGCTTTTGATAGTCCTTGAGTAAATATGAAATATGCACTCAATCAGAATGACATTATTATTGTAAAATGCTTTCTTACAGCATGCCTGCTTAATAATGCACATGTTGTGTGTACGTAATTGGGAGTGATCTCTTTGCTTCTCAGGAGAATCGTAAATGATCAGTGTGATGATTTTGGAACCAGTTGTGTGCATTACTTAAGCAGTGAGTTGCATACAGTTCATTTGCACCACCCTTTTATTGCTAGGAGCTCTTTCCTTGCTAGCTGATGTATTATTTTCTTGCTATTAAGAAAAATTACTGTATAGATTTGAGGTAATATATTATTTTTTTCTTTACAGTTTTGTGAACTTATGCCGTATACCCATCTTTGTCCATTTTGTATAATGAATGCAGGATTTTGTTGTGGTTTTCTGAAAACATCTAATCAGGTTTTAATGGTGAATCGTGTGATTTGTTGCCTGCTTGCTCAAAAAGAGCTTCTCCCAGGCTTTAAAACTCTCTTGAAAGTTTTTGCACCACTAGGTGATATTAGAATCAAATTGTTTTGAGTTTCTTGTTATGTAATCAGTATTCAGAGAAAATTATTGAACAACGATAAGGTTCTGCAAAAAAGCTAATCATCAGATTTTGTAGTGGACCTCTAGTGAGTATTTTATTTATTTATTTAACAGGTTTTATATACCGCTTTATCATTTCGTTATGAAGGGTGTCCTTCATTTCTGTGGACACAATTCAGTATCCTCTTTTGTGACTTTATTGAAAAATACTTGGTTCTACTTGCATAGGAACTTAGAAAATGACAGTAGATAAAAGACCTTATTATGGCTTCAGTAGTCTGCCACCCCTACCAACTACTAAGCTCAATAATCCCTCTTTTTCTCCCATGCTTTCTTGAATTCAAACAGTCCCTTTCTATTCCACCTCTGCTGTGAACCTGTTTCACGCATTCACCATGCTTTTCGTACAGAAATATTTCTTTCCTTAACGTCCTGCTAGATCAGTCCAGATGAGTGGGTTATGCTCCCCAGCCAGCAGGAAGAAGGAGAGCAGAGCATCTTTCAGTGATGTCATCACTTGTATATACGCTGGTGCAGCACTGAGAGAAGCCAGTATTGTTTGCCTCTAATAGGTGGCAAGGTGTATGGACTGTTGCAGCAGTGCAGATAGGCCTGTTTTCTTCAGTTCAGATCATGGTTTAGTGGCCTCTTTGGTTGAGACCTTGGCCCAGTGTTTTCTCAGAACTTGGGAACTGCCATTATCTCTTCAAGCCAGCGGTTACCCTGTGTCCAGTGCTGTTCCCCACGGGTTCCAGCACTGATGCCTGAGAGAACAGGTGGGAGGATCTCGCAGGACATCTGAGGGGAGGGGGGATGGTAAGTCTGAACCCAGGCTCCTCTTCCCTCTCATTGTTCTCTTTCTGCATGTTCTGGTTTTTTTCCCTTATTTTTTATTTTTGCCCCTTTTCTTTAATTAGTGCTCTTTTCTGCTCAAGTAAAGCAGCTTTAGAAAAAAAATCTTTCATGCAGTTGGGCTCTTTCAGCCCTGTATAGACAGCTGGGGAGGCACTTTGCAAGTTTCTCCAGCTGTCCTGACAGGTGCAGGGATTCTCTTACCAACAGAGCGTTCCTTTTTCACCACAGTTTTCTTTTCCATCAGAGTTTTTCTTTCGTGGTGTTTGTTTTGACAGCTTTTGAGCTTTGCCGCAATGCCAACTGCATGGGGATATGCTGCTTGGGGCTCTTGTGCAGTGAGCTCCACAGCTGGCTCTGTATGTCCTGAGTGCAATGGAGAAACATTGGGGCACATTCTTTTGGCATTGTCAGGACACCGACCTGATGCCGGTTTTGCTGCCTTTACTGCATCTCCCATGATTTTCCCACCAATGGGAACAGCAGTCATCTGGGATGGCTTTACGGTCCCAGCTGAAGGGGTAGTGTGTTGAGATGATGGCAGGCTCCAGAAAGTCCTCCAGAGTCCCGAAGCCCATTCTCGGTCCATGAGCTGTTGCAGCAGCCACTACTCAAAGCTCACAAGTGAACTTTATGCTGAAGGGATTGCAGCATCCCTCTGGCTTCTTTTGCGCAAGCCCATGTTCTCTCAGTGGGAGATACTGGAGCTGGGGTTAAAATATATTAAGTTCCTTGCTCGACTGTATAGTCTACTCCAGGGGGAGATGGAATAGCTTTTTGGGGCCTCTAAAGTGGATGCTCTGGTCGATGCGGTGACAAAGTCATTCCGGTGGAAGGTGGCACTACCCTGAAGGAGGCTTATGACAGGAGGGCGGAAGCTTTCCTAAGAATAACTTCATGACCGTTCAGCTTGGGCTTTGTGAAGTCATGGTTTATGGTTTATTACATTTACTATACTGCTTCTAGCATACAACAAAGCTGTTTACAATAAAAACATTAATAGAAAAGGAACGCCATCTATTACAGTTAAAACTAAAGAATAGAGTGCAATAAAACAGAGAGGAAGAAGTAAAAAGAAAAATACTGAATAATGTCATCAAAGCGCTATCCAGGGCCTCCAAAGGCCTTTTCAAAAGGATACATTTTCAAAACTGCTTTAAATAGTTTAAAAACTGGTTTAAGGCAAAGGAACCCTGACAAACTATTCCAGCAGGGCAACAAAGAAAGAGGCTGAGTGACAGGTTGACTCATATTTTGTCTTAGATGGAGGGAGAATATGTAAACGATCACTATGTATTGACCGAAGTAGACGTACTGAGGCATGTAAGGTAACATATGAGGAAAAATAAGCAAGGGCCTCATTGTGGAGAACCTTTTGCTTAAGACTGAGGATTTTATGCTGGATATGTGAGTAATTGGAAGCCAATGGTTCCTTATCGTCTCTCCAGTTCAGTCCCTTGTCTTCTGGGTTGTGCAACCCTTCCAGCAGCTTGGAGGCTGAGCCCATCATCGCTTTGATGATGCTGGGGTATATGAGGCACTAGTAATCTCAGCCTCCAAGCAGCTGGAGGGTCCCAGTAAGCCAAGGGCTTACTGGAGAGTCTACCTTTGCAATTGTATTTATTTTTCCTTTTTAATCTGGGGTTTATTTTCTTTATTTTCTTTATTTTGGGGCTCTGTGCCTTTTTAAAAAGATCTGAAGCCTTTCTCCTCCCCCCCCCCCCCCTTTACGTCCTTGCTCCTCTCTCTCTACTCACGCTCTTGGAGCGGATCGGAGGAGGCCTTACAGAGATCACGGGGGAAAAAGGAAAGATTCTTCCCTTCCGCGCACAACGGAGCAACTCAAACTTTTATTTTGCATCTTTGCCGCCTCGCACCAAAGCCTGCAGAAAGGCTGAGCGCTTGAGGCGGTGCCGCGGCCCTCCAGACGGCCTCGCGCCAAAGCCCGCGGAGTGGCTGAGCGCTGGAGGCAGTCCCGGGAGCCGAAAACGTGTGTAAAGGCACGATTACAGCACAGAGGGGTCTGAGGCAGGCCAAGGACGCCGGTAAGATTTTCTTTGGATGTCAGGCATTTCCACGTGGCCACGGCCTACTCACACGTGGGAAACCAGCTGGAGGAGCTGGCTTGCTTACAACGGTGTTCGGAGGGGGAGAGGAGCAGCCAAACAGCAAGTATTTGCCTGTGCTTATTATCCCAACGATCTTTTAATTTAGTTTAAGTTAAATTTAAGTTTAAATTTTACCCTTACTGAATTTGTTTGCTTTCAATTGCAATTGGAATTGTGCATTTTTTTTTGCTTTATTTTTCTTTTTCTTTATTTCTTTCATTCTAAGTGTATCTCCTGATTAAACTAAGTAGGCCCAAGCATGCCCAGCAAGTCACAGTGTCCAGCCTGCGGCACTAGGCGGGGCACGGCATCGGAACCAGGGTTCTGCAGGGGTTGCACTGCAGAGGCTGTCTCCGTTGAGCAAGAGATCCAGTTGGCTATGTCCCAGGATTCCCAGGGGGCAGCAGACCCTGCAGAGGTAGGGGGGGAATCCCCCCTCCCCTTCCTCCTAAGGATTTACCCGGAACCTCTCTGTCCCTCTCCCCCCCCCCTCCCCCGTCTCTGGGGAGGAAAGGGCAGGGGAACTCTTCTCTCCAGAATTTATCCTCCTGCTTCACAAGGCATATTGCATGCGCCAGCAGGGGGCGGTAGGATCCGGGGTGACTCAGGCAAATGCACCTCTAAAAAGGGCGAGGGCCGAGATGCAAGATTCGGAGGTTCTTTCTAAGCGCACCAGACTGGACGAGGAACGGCCGGCTCCTCCGGTACTGGACCCCTGGGGAGAGGAGGTCTCTGACAAGGAGGTAGGAGATGAGGAAGACGAGCTCGAAGAGGGAGAGATCCCAGAAGAGGAACAGGCCCGAATAGTGCGGGTATTTCGTCGGGAGGAACTCCCTGCATTGATTGCTAAATCGCTGAAAGTGCTCAATATAGCTTCGGACAAGACAGCAGAGGAGGATCCCTTGGAGGATCCTTTGATCCAGGCCGTCAGGAACTCGCAAAGGGTCTTCTCAGTGCACAGGGTGGTGCGGCAGATGATCCAGGAGGAATGGGATCAACCGGAATCCAGTCTGAGAGGGGTGCGGTCTATGGCTCGCCTATACCCATTATCGGACCCAGACAAGGAACTGCTGAAGTCTCCTAGAGTAGATGACGTGGTCTCAGCAGTCACAAAAAAGACTACTATTCCAGTTGAGGGCAGTGCGGCCTTGAAGGATGCCCAGGACCGGAAGTTAGACACGTTGCTGAAGCAAGCCTTTGATGTTAGTGCCCTCGCCTTGCAGGCTTCGGTGTCAGGAGCCTGGGTATCGAGGGCCTGTCTGAGATGGGCCCAACAATTGCAGCTGGCGGATGGCCTGGCAGGCAGCGTGCAGGAGGATGCGGCTCGAATGGAATCCGGTTCGGCCTTCTTGGCGGACAGTCAGTACGACATTATTAGGAGCCTAGCAAAGAATATGGTCTCGGTGGTGGCAGCTCGGCGATATTTGTGGTTGCGCAATTGGGCGGCGGATGCCTCCTTTAAAGCGCGTCTGAGCCGACTTCCCTTCAAGGGGAAGCTACTATTTGGCGAAGATTTGGAAAAGTTAGTGAACAATCTAGGCGAGTCTAAGGGAGGTAGGCTTCCGGAGGACAGACCTAAGCAAAGCCGTCTGCCAGCTCCTGCCAGGAGTCATCCAAGGGACTTCCGCAGGTTTCGACAGTCCAGGTCTAACCCCTTCTCTCGGGGCCGTTTTCCCTCTAAAGGACAAGGCTTCAGGGGGTTTCGCGGAGCTGGTAGAAGTTTTGGGGCCTCTTCCTCCTCTGCGGGGTCCAAAAAACCGCAATGAAGCAACGGGGGTCCGGGAGGAATTCCGACCGGTGGGTCGGTTAAGGTTTTTTCTTTCCGCCTGGACCCGAGTCACATCCAATCAATGGGTTCTGGAAGTGATCCGAGAGGGCTATGCTCTCGAATTTGCAAAACAGGTGAAACCAGCCTTTGTTCAGTCCCCTTGCGGATCGCAAGCGAAGAAAGCAGCGATAGAAGACACTCTTGCAAGGCTTATAGCACTCGGGGTGGTGGTTTCCGTTCCCGAAGACCAACGCGGCTCGGGTCGATACTCCATTTATTTCATGGTACTGAAGAAAGAAGGGACCTTTCGGCCGATCCTGGACCTGAAACAGATCAATCGCTACCTCAGAGTACCGCACTTCCGAATGGAAACCTTGAAGTCGGTGATTGTGGCCGTTCGGCGGGGGGAGTTCCTTACTTCCTTAGATCTGACAGAGGCGTATTTGCATATTCCGGTTCGGAAGGCTCATCAGCAATTTCTGAGATTCGCGGTACCAAGAGGGCATTTTCAGTTCCAGGCACTACCCTTCGGGTTAGCAACAGCTCATCGTACGTTCACCAAGGTTATGGTGGTGGTTGTGGCAGCGCTGCGAAAAGAAGGAATTCTAGTACATCCCTACCTGGACGACTGGCTGATTCGGGCGAAGACAGAAGCAGAAAGTCGCAAGTCAACGGCCAGAGTAATAGCAGTCCTCGAGGATCTGGGGTGGGTCATCAATCAGTCAAAGAGCAGATTGATACCCACACAGGAGATCGAGTACCTAGGGGCAAGGTGTTTCTCCCAAAACAGAGGTCGGACGCCCTAAGAGTCCTCTTGATGCAATTCCTCGCCAGGCGGAACCCTTCGGCCTGGCATTACCTCCAAGTGCTGGGAACCATGGCAGCAAAGTTAGAAGTGGTACCGTGGGCCAGAGCGCATATGTGGCCTCTCCAACAGGCATTGTTACGACGCTGGTCCCATCAACATCATCCTTTGTCCAAGCGGCTCCCCTGTCCCCTCCAGACCAGGAAGGCTCTTCAGTGGTGGTTCTGCCCAGAGAACCTAGATCGCGGAATGCCCCTCGAGCCTCCACTGTGGGTACAGCTGACGACGGAGGCAAGTCTAACCAGCTGGGGGGCGCATTGCGAGGGCCAGTTCGCTCAGGGTGACTGGTCTCCGAGGGAGTCACAGTGGCCCATCAACAGACTAGAGTTGCGGGCAGTGATCTTGGCTCTCAGATCACTCGAGCCTTTGGTTCATCAGAGAGCTGTCTGGCTTCTCTCCGACAATGTTGCGACAGTGGCCTACATAAACCGCCAGGGGGGAACAAGCAGCCCAGCCTTAGAAGAAAAGGAAGACATCCTGTTACAGTGGGCAGAAATGCATTTGTCAGTGCTATCAGCGCAGCACGTGGCCGGAATAGACAATGTCACAGCCGATTACCTGAGCAGATACAAGATAGACCACGGAGAGTGGGAACTGGCTCAGGAGGTGTTCGGTCAAGTGGTAGCCCGCTGGGGACTTCCAGTCATGGACCTCATGACTCGTTGGCAATCGGCCAAGGCGAGTCAATTTTTCAGCCGCAGGAAAGAAAGGATGTCGGAAGGCCTGGATGCTCTGGTCCAGGAGTGGCCTTCGGAGGGTCTTCTATATGTTTTCCCGCCCTGGGCTCTATTAGGGAGAGTCATTCAGAGAGTGGAAGCCCACCAAGTTCTGGTAATTCTCATAGCCCCGGACTGGCCACGGCGCCCATGGTATACAGATTTGGTGAGACTAACGGTCGATCGACCGTGGCGGTTACCCTGCAGGAGCGACCTGTTACGGCAGGGGCCAGTGCGGATGCCTCACGTGGATCGGTTCTCGCTTACGGCCTGGCTATTGAAAGGGCTCGGCTCAGGAAGTGAGGTTATTCGGGGTCAGTGATATCGACCTTGTTGAGCGCGCGGAAGCATTCAACCTGCCTTTCCTACGTGAGGGTTTGGCAAATTTTTGAAGCGTGGTGCGAGGAACAACGAAGGAGACCCTTTTCAACTTCTGTTCCGGAAATCCTGGAGTTTTTGCAAGCTGGATTCGAGAAGGATCTAGCAGCAAGTTCCCTTCGGGTACAGCTAGCAGCCATCTCGTGCTACCGGGGTAAGGTCAAGGGGAAGGCCTTAGGGGAGGACGCGGACATTAGCAGGTTCCTACGAGCGGTTAGGCGGCTGCGGCCTCAACAGAGATCAGTAATTCCTCCATGGGATCTTAATCTCATGCTGAAGGCGTTAACCGGGGAGCCTTTCGAACCAGGGGGAAAGGCTTCCTTACAGGATTTAACCCTGAAGACAGTATTTCTAGTGGCTATCTGTTCGGCTAGGCGTGTCTCCGAACTGCAAGCTCTGTCGGCTCGCCCTCCCTTTCTTTCCTTCTTTAAGGACAGGGTAGTCTTGCGGACAGTCCCCTCCTTTTTGCCTAAGGTCATTTCGCCTTTTCCCGTGAACCAGGTGGTATCTCTCCCATCTTTGTCCGGGAAAGGAAGGAATGGGGGTGAAGAGAAACTAAGGAGCTTGGACGTGCGTAGAACACTGAGACGATCTCCAGGAACAAGCAGGAATAAGTCCTCACATATGGGTACGTCGGTACCGACGGAGCCTGCGCGGGAAAGCTCCCCAGCTTCCCAGAAGGAAAGCTTTTGGGGCCTCCCACAGCGCATGCGCGCTGCCTTCCCGCCTTCCTGACCAACTCTCCTCAGTTCTTCTTTTTCCGCGGAGCCAGCAGGTCGTGTTCCTGTCACCGCTGAAGAAGTTGTTATTTTAATTTGTTTCTTTGGCCGCGTGTCTGCCTTCCCCGATTCCGGACCGGTACCGCCGGTGTTTTTTCTTTATTTCTTTAAAAAAAAAAAAAAAAAAATCTTATTTTTCCCCACTTGGTGTGTTTGTCCTGTTAGGCCTCTAGGCCTTCACAAAATTCTCCCTCATGGAGAAACCAGCCTCTGGTTTTAAAAAATGCACCAAGTGTAGCGGTACTATATCGGTTACAGACCCCCATGAATGGTGTCTTAAATGTTTGGGGCCTGACCACTCCATTCCTGATTGCCCATCCTGTTCTTTGATGTCTAAACGTGGCTTACAAAACCGAGCAGCCAAGTTTCACATGCTGTTTTCTACAGATACTCCAGCATCGACATCTTCCAGGTCTTCCTCTCCTGATGGATCTCAGGTAACCAAACATTCCTCTGGCAGGTCCTCAAAGGGCAAATCTCCCTCTAAGTATCGAGATGCCCCCGGGCTTGACCCTGAGGACCTGCCCCAGCCAAACAACCCCGGCGGGAAGCTCCGGCTTCCGAAGCTCCGGCTTCCAAAGCTCCTCCTATGGGGTTACAGGTTGACATCGATGGCACGGCCTCAACCGATCACCTGTTAGACTGCTCTGGGGTACCGGCTCAATCTTCCGGTACCAACATCCAGACAGTCGTGGCGTCAATGGATCATACAGTTCAATCCATGCAGCAGGCCATAATGGCTTTTATTAGAGCTGCGACGCCCTCTGTACCGCAGCCAGCGGTACCGACTCCGGTTCCGGTAGCACAACCGATACCGGTACCCAGGGCATCCACATCGACCAGGATACCGATTCCGGTTCCCAGTTCCGGGGTTTTTCCCGATACCGATCCAGTTCCGGGTACCCCCGATGTAGATACCGGTCGATATGCTTATCGATCCCTGGAAGCAAACAGACGATACTTCGAGTCTTCTGATGATTCTGATTCATCAGATGACTCTGCTGAAGTATCCCTTACTCTTCCTGAAGAGCCCTCTTCTCCAAAGAGGAGAATGTCTCCTCCAGAGGATTTGTCCTTTCAAGACTTCATCATTGAAGTAGCTAAAGGTCTCTCTATTTCAGTAACCTCTGAAAAAGAACCTAGAGCAAAAAAATTAGATATTTTAGGATACTCTAAGTTTCCCAAAGAGGCAGTCACCTTGCCCATTCATGAAATTCTTCAAGAACACATGATGGACTTATGGGAGACTCCTCTCACCCTATCTCCACATTCTAGTCGTTTGGACACCATGTATCGTGTCCCTCCTTCTCCTGGTTTTCAAAAAACTCAGCTCCCTCATCACTCTATTGTGGTGCAGTCAGCTATGAAAAGGATAAAGAGTACCAAAAGACACTCTTCTACTCCTCCAGGAAGAGAATGTAGGACTTTGGATGCTTTTGGTAGAAAAATCTTCCAAGCAAGTATGCTTATTGCCAGAATCAATTCATACAGCCTCTATATGGGCATGTTTCTGAAGGAGATTGCATTGAAGATACGCCATTTTCTCCCCTTTATCCCAGAGGATAGAAAGGAGGAGTTCCTTCTTTTGCTAAAGCATACCCAAGATATTTCAAAGTTCTCCAACAGAGCAGCCTTTGACTCCTTTGAGGGTGCTAGCAGAGCCTCAGGTATTGCCATAGCGGCTCGCAGAATTGCTTGGCTCCAGGCCTCTGACCTAGAACCCTGGGTCCAGGATGGGTTGGGAAATCTGCCCTGTACAGGTGAGAATCTGTTTGGTAAGGAGTGGCAAATCAAAGCCACTCAAATGGATGCAGAAAATGCTGCTTTAGATAGACTTTCTAAGTCTACCTCTACCCCTGTCAAGAAAAAATCTTTCAAGAAGCCTTTCTACAAGAAGGCCAGATTTTCTACAAATACTGGCCAACAATCTTCTGCAGCTCGCTTTGCTCCTAAGCGTCAGCAGCCTAAACAGGCCAGGGCAAAACCTGCAGGGACTGCTACAGCCCAGCAGTCCCAACCCCCTCAGGGTTTTTGACTTAATACTAGAGAACCTACCCTTTCTGGCTCTACAACATCCAGAGCCTCTCACCATTCCAGGAAGGTTAACTCATTTTGCTCCCAGATGGGAGCAAATCACATCAGAACAGTGGACCCTCTCTATCATCAGAGAGGACTACAAACTACATTTCTCCAGCCTTCCTCCCCATACCATGGTGAGATGTTTCAATTCTCCCCCATCTCTCCTGGACCTGTTGGGTCAGGAGGTGACCACTCTTCTCGCCCAAAGGGCAATAGAAGAGGTTCCTCTTCTTCAACAGGGGTCAGGTTTTTACTTCCCTTATTTTCTCATTCCCAAGAAAACGGGGGTACAGACCCATTCTAGATCTGAGAGAATTGAACAAATTTCTATGTAAGGAGAAATTCAAGATATTTTCTCTAGGTACTCTCCTTCCATACCTGCAGAGTCAGGATTGGCTTTGTTCTCTAGATCTCAAGGATGCGTACACACATATACTCATCCATCCAAACCACAGAAAATTCCTACGGTTTCTGTTCCAGGGAAAACTTTTCCAATACAGAGTACTTCCCTTCGGTCTAGCCTCTGCTCCAAGAGTATTTACCAAATGCATGGCAATAGTGGCTGCATTTCTACACGCCCTGGGAATTTTTGTCTTCCCATACCTGGACGACTGGCTCATCCAAGCTCCATCTCAGTCCGAGGCTCAGACTTCCCTGGATCGCACCAGATGCATTCTGCAGTATCTGGGACTTGTGATCAATCTGCCAAAGTCTCAACTCACCCCTACTCAGTCCCTGGAATTCATAGGGGCCTGGTTGGATACCACCACTGCAAGGGCCTATCTTCCTCAGGCCCGTTGCCAACGTCTAGTGCACTTGGCCTCCCAGACTCAGTCCAGAAGCCACTTGACTGCCAGGGAGATGCTACAACTATTAGGCCACATGGCCTCCACAGTACATGTGGTGCCTTATGCTCGCCTACATATGAGAGCAGCTCAATGGACTTTGTCCACCCAGTGGACTCAAGCATCACGAGCTCTCTCAGACCAAATAGCAACCTCCAAACGTCTCTTTTGGTCTCTCCAATGGTGGATGTCCACTCAAAATCTGTTGTTGGGGGCCCCCTTCCAACCATTGTTGCCCCAAGCAACCCTCACAACAGATGCCTCCCAAACAGGTTGGGGAGCTCATCTTCAAGACATCTCCACTCAGGGCACTTGGTCTCCACAGGAGACCACCCTTCATATCAACCACTTGGAACTTCGAGCAATCTTTCTAGCTCTCAGAGTTTTTCATACCCTCCTCAGCAACATGACAGTCCTTATTCATACGGACAATCAAGTAGCCATGTTTTACATAAACAAACAAGGAGGGACTGGCTCTCTGTCGCTTTGCAATGAAGCTCTAAGATTATGGGCCTTCGCCAGAGAGCATCAAATCCATCTCCTGGCAGTATATCTTCCAGGAATCCAAAACTCTTGGGCAGACAGACTCAGTCGAGTTCTGCTTCCACACGAATGGTCCCTGCACATGGATCAGGTACTCAGAATCTTCCAGAAATAGGGAACCCCGGACATAGACCTCTTTGCAAGTCCGTGGAATGCCAAACTTCCCCGGTTCTGTTCCAGAATTCCGTGTCAGGGAGTTCAGGCCAAGGATGCCTTCCTCCTTCATTGGGGTCAGGGCTTCCTGTATGCCTTTCCACCCATTCCTTTGATTCCCAAGACTCTGTTCAAACTTCAAAGGGATCAAGGGTCCGTGATCCTCATAGCTCCACGCTGGCCACGCCAAGTGTGGTACCCTCTACTTCTGCATCTCTCCCAAGCCCCCTCCCTGGACTTGGGAGCGGCTCCAGACTTTCTGTCTCAGGAGGAGGGGACTTTGTGGCACCCAAACCCCAAGTCCCTTCACCTCAGAGCTTGGTTACTGAAGGCCTAGACCTTCAAGACTTCAATCTTTCGCAGCAAGTGAAGGATATCCTCCATGTCTCTAGGAAACCTTCCACTAGGCGTTCTTACGCTTTTAAATGGAAACGATTTTCCATTTGGTGTGCTCAAAAGGGTCTTGACCCTCTAGCACTCCCCTTGAATTCTCTCTTGGAATATCTCCTGCATCTCTCCAATGCAGGACTCAAAACCAAATCAGTCCGGGTCCATTTGAGTGCTATCTCAGCATCTCTTAAACCTCTCAATGGACAACCTATCTCCTCTCATCCTCTTATCGCAAGATTCATGAGAGGCCTAACTTTGACTAAACCTCCCATTCGACCTCCTCCAGTGGCATGGGACTTAAACTTGGTTCTTGGTCAGCTTATGAAGCCACCCTTTGAACCTTTAGCCACTACCTCCTTGAAATTTCTTTCCTGGAAGGTTATTTTCCTTATTGCAGTCACCTCAGCACGCCGTATCAGTGAACTGCAGGCCTTAGTGGCTAATCCACCTTATACAAGGTTCCATCATGATAAGGTGGTCCTTAGGACCAATCCCCACTTTATGCCTAAAGTGGTCTCCCCTTTTCATCTTAATCAAGAGGTATATTTACCTGTCTTTTTTCCAGCTCCTCATGCATCCAGTGCAGAGAGGATCCTTCATACTCTAGATTGTAAAAGAGCTCTTGCCTTTTACCTCCACAGGACACAGCAACATCGAAAATCTTCTCAGCTTTTTGTTGCTTTTGATCCTTCTCATTTAGGACTTCCAGTCTCTAAAAGAACACTGTCCATTTGGATTGCTCAGTGTATCTCTTTTGCTTACCAGAGTAAGAACCTTTCTCTGGAAGGCCATGTCACCGCTCACAATGTGCGGGCCATGGCCACCTCTATGGCTCATCTAAATTCTGTGTCCATCGACCAGATCTGTCGAGCAGCCACCTGGGCCTCGATTCATACCTTTACAGCCCATTACTGTTTGGACAAGGACTCCCGCCGGGATGCCTTGTTTGGTCAGGCTGTCCTCAGACACCTGTTCCATTCTTGAACAACTCCAGCCCACCTTCCCTGAATGGATGCCTGAGATCCATAGGAAGATGAGGAACCCTTCAGGGTCTCATACCCTTGAGGGGATCTCCCGGGCATCTTAGCTAGGGAGTCCCCATATGTGAGGACTTATTCCTGCTTGTTCCTGGAGATAGCACAGTTACTTACCTCTAACAGGTGGTCTCTGGGAACAGCAGGAATTAGTCCTCACAACCCACCCACCTCCCCTAGGAGTTGTATCTCTCTCTCTCTTTCCTTTCCTCTCTCTATTGTCTCAGCTTTAAACTCGAACTGAGGAGAGTTGGTCAGGAAGGCGGGAAGGCAGCGCGCATGCGCTGTGGGAGGCCCCAAAAGCTTTCCTTCTGGGAAGCTGGGGAGCTTTCCCGCGCAGGCTCCGTCGGTACCGACGTACCCATATGTGAGGACTAATTCCTACTGTTCCCTGAGATCACCTGTTACAGGTAAGTAACTGTGCTTTATCTGTCTCAAACGGCTCCCTTTCGTATGTCCAAACGCTTATTCATCCAATTCGGGGGCCCGCACAAAGGGGAAGCTGCAGCCAAGTCTTCCATCTCTAGGTGGGTTAGGGAGGCTATTGCTTCTGCCTATATTCTCAAGGGGAAACAGGTCCCGGTGGGCCTTAGAGCGCATTCGACTAGGGCTCAGGCAATGTCTTGGGCAGAACATAGCTTGGTCCCTCCACAAGACATTTGCAGAGCGGCGACTTGGTCGTCGCTGCATACCTTTGTCAAGCACTACAGGCTGGATGTTCAGGCAGCGGCGGATGCTAGTTTCGGAGAGTCCGTGCTTCGGTCCGGGATGGCGCACCCCTCCCAGATTTGAACTGCTCTGTTACATCCCAGAAGACAAGGGACTGGACTGGAGAGACGATAAGGAAGAAGTAATTAGACCTTACCTGCTAATTAGTGTTCCTGAAGGAACTCCAGTCCAGTCCCTGATCCCACCCAGTTTTTTCTCCAGGGGCAGATTCCCTTCATGAAGGGAGAAATACGGACCGAAGACAGGAAGCAAAGTGGGGTTCAAGGAGCCGGTGCAAGGATTCTGTGGCACCATGTCCGATTAGGATGGAAACCTGTGGGGTTGCTAGGGGTGGAGGGCTAGCGCGCGGTCAGGTGAGCCTCCTCCTCTCTGCCTCCTCCTCCCTCTCCTCGCTCCCGTCTTCCCTGAGAGGGAATTAAAAAAAAAAAAAAAAAAGCTTTTGGTTTGATTGGTTATACATTTATGAAGTTATGGTTACATTAGTTTCTTCCGATCAGTCTGCTTTTGCAATAGATTACTGGTGCCTGTGGGTGGTGCCAGTGGTATTTATACCCCAGCATCATCAAAGCGATGATGGGCTCAGCCTCCAAGCTGCTGGAAGGGTTGCACAGCCCAGAAGACAAAGGGACTGGACTGGAGTTCCTTCAGGAACACTAATTAGCAGGTAAGGTCTAATTACGTCTTGCTGAATCATTAATGGGCAGACATGATTGTATTTGCAAGCCTGGAAAAGAATGTGTACTACCATATTTTGGACAGTTTTTAGGCATTTAAATTCCTGTGATGGTAAACCAAAATAAATAATATTACAGCAATTGAGTCATGAGATTACTGTCCCGAGAAGAACAGTATTCTGAGCCTGTAAGTCCAAAAAGGGACAGCACGCAAATATTTCTCATGCATATTCATTAAGGTTATCCCGAAAATCTGGCAGGATTGCAGCCCTCCAGGATTGGTTTGGAGACCCTGTTCTAGGCCCTTGAAAAGGGGTATGTGCTAGAGTTTGTGAAGCCTCTTGGGGATTCCTTCTCTGAAGTCTGCTTGCAGCTCCTTACCAAGAGAGACACTGAGAGTGTGGTATTTGAGGAAACTCTTCATTGCCTCTTCTAGTTGCAGGATTTTGTACCCATGCCCTCTGAAGAACAAGGTCTGGGCAGTATTCCATTTATTTCATTGTCGCCAAAAAAGACAGATCTTTCAGACTCATTCTGGACCTTAAGGCAGTCAACATGGAGACTTTCAGGTCAATCATGGTGTCTGTCCAAAAAGGGGAATTTGTAACCACCTCAGACCTTTCCAAAGTATACTGCCATATTCCAATCCAGGAGCAACAGCAGATGTTCCTCTGCTTCTGCTTCTTCGCCACCATTTTCATTTTTGTGTCCTGCCTTTAGGCCTGGCTACAGTACCTCGTCTTAACTTTAGCTGCTAAAACATGTTAGGCAAAAGGATTTAGCACCGCTTGGTAAATAAATAACTGTGGGGCATGTTTACTGAAACGTCGTAGTTTACTGTGCATTCAGCCTCAAAATTTAGCATTGTGGTGGTGTCAGACTCACACTAACAAATGGGGGCATGCATGGCATGTCCCTATGCAGTTAGCACAGGTTCAGCATCACCCCCATGTTGAACTGATTGTGATGAGTACCATAGATATCTCTACCTCACTGGTTTGCAGAAACTGTAAGTATGCCCACACTAACAGCAATATTGATGGTGAGCATGCACTGATGGCACCTGCGTTAACCATAGCACACAATCACCATTCATGTTCTGCTGCAAACCATTCTAAGTGGTTAGCACAAGATTTTTAGTGTGTGCTAATGGTTTCCACAATTGCAGTAAATCCTGCACTAAAAATTAGCACAAGTTTGTAGTCTTGAAGGACTACAAAAGGGGACTGCTACTTCTGGAGAGAAATCTGCAATTGTAAGTATTTACGTCTGGGGAATTTTTCTAAATCTTGGGGAAAAAGGAATTCTTTAGATTAAAGCTGATTAATCAGTAAACCCAGTGTATTTGTTAAATCAGTCAGGGCCTAGTAGCAGCAGAGAGCTTTCAGTTTAAATTTAAAACACAGAAAAGAGCTTTCTGGTTAAATTTAGACCACAAGATTCCCTCTATCCAAGTAAGGGCTGTGGGACTCCGCCTGGAAATTGGTCACAGATTACCTTAGAAGCACAGGACAGGGTACTGTGTAGCAGCCAGCTTTTAATAAATCTTCTTTTCCTCGATCCCTCCCCGACACCCACCTACCCCTGGGATAATCGTAGCTATCTCCAGGAACAAGCAGGAATGTAGTCATCACATATGGGTATTGTCGGTACTGACGGAGCCTGCACGGGAACGCTCCCCAGCGTCCAATTAGAACGCTTTTGGGAGCATCCCACAGCGCCTGCGTGCTGCCTTCCTGCCTTTCCCAACTGCCTCTCTCCAGTTCTTCTTTTTCCGCAGAGCCAGCAGGTCGTGTTCCTGTCACCGCAGAAGAATTTTCTTTTTCTTTATTTCTTTTTGTGATCGCGTCTGCCTTCTTCGACGCTCTACCGGTACCGCCGGTCTTTCTTTTTCTATTTCTAAAAAAAAAAAAAAAAAAAATCTGTTTTTTCTATTTTCTTCAGGTGCACCCGCCTTTTTGGGCCTTAGGCCCCAAACCTTCCTTAACATGGAAAAACCTGCCTCACGTTTTAAAAAGTGCACCAAGTGTGGCAGTACCATTTCCGTCACCGACACCCATGAATGGTGTTTAAAATGTTTAGGTCCTGACCAATGTTCCCTCTAATTTTCTGTAGGCTGTGTGCGCATAAAATATCAGCTGTGCAGCTTTTGAAGGAAGGTCAAATTTTTGTGCGCCACATAACGACACTCGGAGTTATATACCTTAAAATTTGACTACACGTCAGAATACAGTATGCACATCACATTGATTGCACTAGAAAATATTGTAGAACTTGTGAAAACCATAAATACACAACAACTTTTAAATTTTAAGACGTCTGTGTTGTTTTCTATCAGAATCAGAACTGTAATTTTTGTGCGTTCTGTTATAAAGTATGTGCGCTCGCTCGGTGAGGTGTGTGTGCGCGCACACGCGCACAGCTTAGAGGGAACAGTGGTCCTGACCACTCCATCACGGATTGTGTGTCCTGTGCCATGATTTCTAAAAGAGGTCGGCAGAACCGAGCTGCCAAGCTCAGTACCCTGTTTCCCTCTGATGCAGCTTCAGTGGCATCGACGTCTTCCAGGGCTGCTTCTTCCTCCCATGGATCTCAGGTAACTAAACATAAATCTAGCCGGTCCTCGAAGGGTAGATCTCCTTCTAAGCATCGAGATGCCTCTGGCGTTGCCCTAGAGGATTCTGCACCGGCAAAATTACCCCGGCAGGAGGCTTCAGCTTCCAAAGCATTATCGGGGTTCCAGGATGTTCTAGATGGCTCGGCCTCGACAGATCTCCTGGTGCCATGCTCTGGGGTACCGGTGGCTTCCACCGGTACCGACTTCCAGGCATTGGCGGCGTCCATGGACCAGAGAATTCTGAGCATGGAACGCAGTCTGGCGGCTTTCCTTGCGGCATCGACGCCCTTGGTACCATGACAGACAACTCCTCCGGTACCGGCACTAGCATCGGCATCGGTGTCTGCTATGCCGGTACTCGGTCCTACGATGCCCTCCGGTACCGATTCTCCGGTACCGGTTATTCCCGGTGCCAACCTTAGTCGGTACGGGTATCGGGCTTTGCAGAAGCATCTGGATAGACGATACTTCGAGTCCTCAGAAGAATCTGAGGATTCTGAAAGTTCTGTCGATGCAGAGATACTTCTTCCAGAGGAGTCCTCCTCCCCTAAACGCAGGATGTCTCCTCCAGAGGACATGTCTTTCCAAGACTTTATCAGAGAGGTGGCTCGGGGCCTGTCCATCACTGTGGCCCCTGAAACAGAGCCAAGGGCCAAGGAGTTGGAAATTTTACAATATCCCAAAACTCCTAAGGAGGCAGCTACCTTACCCATTCATGAGATTCTATATGATCTCATGTTGAGGATGTGGGAAACACCTCTTACCACCTCTCCTCATTCTCGTAGGTTAGATACTATGTATCGTGTCCCTCCTTGTCCAGGGTTCCATAAGACTCAGCTTCCTCACCACTCTATTGTGGTAGAGTCAGCTATGAGAAGGATTAGAAGTGCAAAAAGACATATGTTTATATGTTTATTTGAATTTGATATACCGCTCAGACCAAAAAGGTATTAGAGCGGTTTACAATACTACATCATTTAGGGAAAAAGAAAGGAACGCCAATTATAAAATAGGACAGAGTAGAGTACAGACACAGTCAAACAGATAAGAGGAGAAAGACACGGAACAGCACATGCCTCTAATCCTCCAGGACGTGAATGCAGAACCCTGGATGCTTTTGGACGTAGAGTCTTTCAAGCTTCCATGCTTGCTGCAAGAATCAGTTCCTATAGTCTCTACATGGGAATGTTCCTAAAGGAGGTCACAGATAATTTACAGACTTTAAGTCCTTTCATTTCTGAGGATAAAAGACAGGACTTTCTCACTTGGGTCAAACATGGCCGAGATGTCTCTAAATTCTCCAACCGTGCAGCCTTTGACTGCTTTGAGTGTATAATCAGAACCTCGGCTATTGCCATAGGTGCACGTAGAATTGCTTGGCTCCGGCATCTGATTTAGAGCTCTGGGTACAAGATAAATTGGGAAATATCCCTTGTACTGGTGAGAACCTGTTTGGGAAAGATTGGCAGGAAAACGCCAATGAAATGGATGCTGAGAATTCCACCTTGGATAGACTATCCAAGTCCACTGCTGATCCTGTTAGAAAGAGGTTGTTCAAGAAAACACCTTTTTCTAAAAAGAAAAGGTTTTATCCTGCTTATACTCAGCAGGCATCTTCTGCAGGTCAGTTTTCAACCAAACGTCAGCAACCATCCAAACAGAACAAAGCAAAGGCTGCTAGGCCTCCACCGGCTCAGCAGCCTCAGCCTCCTCAGGGCCTTTGACTTTCAGCTAGAGAACGTAGCCTTTCTGGTTCTGGAAGGACCAGAACCGTCCACCATTCCAGGAAGGTTATGTCATTTTGCCCCCAGATGGGGGCAAATGACAGCAGAGCATTGGACACTCTCCATCATAAAGGAGAGGTACAAACTTCATTTTTCAAGCATGCCCCCTCACACAATAGTGAAGCAGTTCAATTCTCCGACACCTCTCATCAACCTCTTAGGTCAAGAGGTTGCCTTTCTTCTTGCCCAAGGGGCGATAGAAGAAGTGCCTCTTCATCAACAGGGCACAGGGTTCTATTCCCCTTATTTTCTTATCCCAAAGAAAACAGGGGGATACAGACCTATATTAGATCTCAGAGAATTGAACAAATTCCTTGTCAAGGAGAAATTCAAGATGATTTCTCTCGGTGCTCTGCTTCCATACCTTCAGAGTCAGGATTGGCTTTGTTCTCTAGATCTCAAGGATGCATACACCCATGTACTCATCCATCCAACCCACAGAAAGTTCCTTCGGTTCCTTTTTCAAGGAAAGCACTACCAATACAGGGTGCTTCCTTTTGGTCTGGCCTCTGCTCCAAGGGTGTTCACGAAATGCATGGCTGTGGTAGCAGCATTTCTCCGTACTCTGGGGATATTCGTCTTCCCTTACTTGGACGACTGGCTCATTCGTGCTCCAACACAGTTAGAGGCCAAAACTTCTCTATCCTGCACAATGCGTATTCTCCAGTATTTAGGGCTGGTAATAAACATCCCAAAATCCAGTCTGACTCCCACTCAATCTTTAGAGTTCAGAGGAGCTCTTCTGGATACCACAAGAGCAAGGGCCTATCTCCCCCAGGCCCGTTGCCTTCGCTTAGTGCAGTTAGCTTCTCAAGAAGTGCTAAAGCCTCATCTAACTGCTCGAGAAATGTTGCAATTGCTGGGCCACATGGCATCCACTGTGCATGTGGTTCCATATGCTCGCCTCCACATGAGGGCAGCTCAGTGGACATTATCCACCCAATGGACCCAGGCATCAGGGGTGCCTGTCAGACAAAATAGCAAACTCAAGTTGCCTCATTTTGTCCCTCCAAAGGTGGAGGTCCACTCAAAATCTGTTGCTGGGGTGCCCCTTCCAACAACCCTTACCCCAAGCAACTCTCACAACAGATGCTTCTCCAAAGGGTTGGGGAGCTCATCTGCAAGACTTCTCCACCCAGGGCACCTGGTCTCCACAAGAGAGTTGTCTACATATAAATCTCTTGGAACTTAGAGCAATTTTCCTGGCTCTGCGAATCTTCCACTCCCTGCTCAGCTACAAGACAGTCCTCATTCACATGGACAACCAGGTAGCCATGTTTTATGTGAACAAGCTGGGGGGAACGGACTCTCTGTCGCTTTGCAGTGAAGCTTTGCGACTATGGGCCTTCGCCAGAGAGCATCAGATTCATCTGCTGGCAGTATATCTTCCAGGCATTCAAAACTCTTGGGCGGACAGACTCAGTCGAGTTCTCCTTCCACATGAGTGGTCTCTGCATGCAGACCAGGTGACCAGGATATTTCAACTTTGGGGAACCCCGGACATAGACCTCTTTGCAAGTCCATGGAATGCCAAACTTCCCCGGTTCTGTTCCAGAATTCCAGCTCAGGGAGCTCAGGCCAGGGATGCTTTCCTCCTTTACTGGGGTCAAGACTTCCTGTATGCCTTTCCACCCATTCCCCTAATTCCCAAAACCCTCTTCAAGCTTCAGAGAGACAGAGGCCACATGATCCTCATAGCACCACATTGGCCACAGCAAGTGTGGTACCCTCTGCTTCTGCATCTCTCTCAAGCTCCCTCCCTGGAGTTAGGATCTGCTCCAGATGTCCTATCTCAGGAGAATGGGATGTTAAGGCATCCCAATCCCCAGTCCCTGCATCTCAGGGCTTGGTTGCTGAAGGCCTAGATCTCCAAGATCTTCATCTTTCTCAGCAAGTGAAAGATGTTCTTTATGCTTCCAGAAAAACTTCCACTAGACGTTCTTATGCTTTCAAGTGGAAAAGGTTTACTATTTGGTGTTCAGAAAAGGGTCTTAACCCCCTTGCTATACCTCTGGAATCTTTACTGGAGTATCTCCTCCATTTGTCTAATGCAGGCCTTAAGACAAATTCAGTAAGAGTCCATTTGAGTGCTATTGCAGCTTCTCTTAAACCTCTAAATGGACAACCTATTTCCTCTCATCCTCTTATAGCAAGCCTCCTTCTAACTAAACCTCCCATTAGACCACCTCCGGTGGCATGGGACTTGAACCTGGTTCTTGGGCAGCTCATGAAGCCACCTTTCGAACCCTTAGCTACCACCTCCTTGAAATTCCTTTCTTGGAAGGTTATCTTTCTCATTGCAATCACATCAGCACGCCGCATTAGTGAATTGCAAGCACTAGTAGCTAATCCACCTTATACAAGGTTCCATCATGACAAGGTAGTCCTTAGGACTCATCCACACTTTATGCCTAAGGTGGTCTCGCCTTTTCATCTCAACCGAGAGGTCTACCTACCTGTCTTTTTTTCCAGGACCTCATGCATCAAATACAGAGAGGAATCTTCGTACCTTGGACTGTAAAAGAGCTCTAGCTTTTTACTTACAAAGGACACAGAAACATAGAAAGTCCTCTCAACTCTTTGTTGCTTTTTTAAATTTTTTAAATTTATTTATTTATAGAAATTTATCAATTATACAGCAAAGAACAAGTATTCCTTACACAGATTACAGGATATGCAGATAAGTAAACAGCAATAAACAACAAGGAAATCAATATAGCAATAAACTGTTGTAGTTCGATAAATGGGGGAAAGAGAAGAAGAAAATATTCAACCAAATCAGAGTCTTTGGCTGAAACCAAACTGTAATTTAAACAAAGGGAAACAAATAGCTGCGGGGGCCCCCGGAATATTCCATCTAGGAGGAGTTAACCTGTTATACTAGCCAGTGCTACTCAGATAGGACAACCGCCGGAAGTCTAGCATTAATGAAAACATTTAAATCATTAGGATCAGAAAAAGCATACTTCAAATCATTATAAAACACTAAACATCGGCATGGATATCTAAGAAAAAAGGTACCCCCAATTTGCAACACACCAGATTTATACAGTAGGAACTGCTTTCTCCTCTTTTGAGTTTCCTTGACTAAATCCGGAAACATTGATAATCTTAAACCTAGGAAGGTCTCCAATCGCTTCTTAAAGAACATCTTTAACAGCCAATCCTTATCAGAAATTAATGCACATTGAACTAACAATGTAGAAGGTACAATAGTGGTATCTCCACCCCCAGTATCATCGAGAAGACCGGTTACATCCAAAATGTTAAAGTCCACTTTAGA
This sequence comes from Ichthyophis bannanicus, assembly GCA_033557465.1. Lineage (NCBI taxonomy): Eukaryota > Metazoa > Chordata > Amphibia > Gymnophiona > Ichthyophiidae > Ichthyophis > Ichthyophis bannanicus. Next base: position 1,336,007,638 of record CM066032.1, on the reverse strand, counting down.
CACTAACTCTACAGTCTCAGCTTTCTTTTTCTGTCGTGGTAAATAATATACCTTGGTGAGAGGTGGAATCAAATCAACAGGAATCTTCAAAACCTCCTTCATATACCGTTTGAACAGGTCTAAGGCTGTGACTCCAGGAAGACGTGGGAAATTCAAAATTCGCAAATTCGCTGCTGTGGAGGCATTTTCCAACACTTCCAGTTTATACTTTAGTGCACCATTCTCCTTAGTCAAAGCCGCCGACAGGTCTGAAACTGCAGCAAGCTGAGAACTGATGGTAACATTGTGCGCCTTAAGCTGCTCACATGCTGATAAAGCCCTATCTATATCAACAACATTCTTCTGTATGCCAACCACGTTTTCTCGAACATGGGTCATCAACGACATAGATTGCGCGTTAATGGAGGCTGAGAGAGAGGAGATAGCTTCCCAGATAGACTCGAGAGTGAAAACCGGAGGACGAATCAAAGGTGACAAAGGCAGAAATGGCGTTGAAACAAACTGTGGAGTAGAAAGTTCCTCTGAGCTACACGGCTCTAAACAGCCGCCCGGTACCTCCCCGAGACTATCGGGGGTCAAGGAACCCGACTGCTCAGGCTGCGCCCTCTCCACCGCCTTTGCCCCCACCTCCGGAGACGTCGGCGTCACAGGATCCGAGGAAGGTTCCAATGCAACCGGACGTGGAGGTGGACTCCTCACTTCAGGAGAGAGAGAGATCTCAGTTTCCGATGGTCGCGTCGTAGCCTCTGCACCGGACGCGGCCAAGCCGGCTCGAATATCCTGCTTCTTCTCTGAGGACAAGGTAACGAAACAGTCCATAGGACCTGAACTGGGTTGTTGCAGCTCAGAGGGAAAGACCCTCAACTTCCCCTTCCTCTTAGGCATAGACGTTCAGAGAATCACACACACCGCAGCCATTTTGGATAGTCTCCTCCCCCCTAACTCTTTGTTGCTTTTGATCCTTCTCATTTGGGACTTCCAGTCTCCAAGAGAACACTATCTAACTGGATTGCTCAGTGTATTTCTTTCGCCTATCAGAGTAAGAACCTTTCTGTGGAAGGCCATGTCACAGCTCACAATGTGAGAGCCATGGCAGCCTCAATGGCTCATCTGAACTCTGTGTCTATTGACGACATCTGTCGAGCAGCCACTTGGGCCTCGGTTCATACCTTCACAGCCCATTACTGCTTGGACAAGGACTCCTGCCGGGATGCCTTGTTTGGTCAGGCTGTTCTCAAACACCTGTTCCATAACTAATCAACTCCTACCCACCATCCCTGGTAGGATGCCAGAGATCCATGGGGGGAAGTGGAGCCCTTCTCAGGGACACACAACTTCTGGGGTCTCTCCCTGGCACCTAAAGCTAGGGAGTCCCCATATGTGATGACTACATTCGTGCTTGTTCCTGGAGATAGCATAGTTACTCACCTGTAACAGGTGATCTCTGGGAACAGCAGGAATTTAGTCCTCACAACCCACCCACCTCCCCTAGGAGTTGTATCTCTCTTTCTATCTCTTTTCCTTTCCCTTGCTCTCTCTCTTTGTCTCAGCTCTAAAACTCAACTGGAGAGAGGCAGTTGGGAAAGGCGGGAAGGCAGCACGCAGGCGCTGTGGGATGCTCCCAAAAGCATTCTAATTGGACGCTGGGGAGCGTTCCCGTGCAGGCTCCGTCGGTACCGACGATATCCATATGTGAGGACTAAATTCCTGCTGTTCCCGGAGATCACCTGTTACAGGTGAGTAACTATGCTTTATAGGTGCTTACACTTCTTAAAGGAAAGGAGGTGCCATATTCACTCTCAGGTGCAGCTTTTTATCTTCATCAGGCATGCATTAAGGACCTGAGATTAATCAAGCTTCAGGTGAACAAAGTACATTAAACGTATTAGGTATAATTTTATTAGTATAAGTATCCCCAGCAACCCTTAGTGAGTAAAGAACTTAAATATCTAAACGCAACCTTAAAACTAAGATGCAGACAGCAGTCCAGCAGCGAGATGGGGGCTTTCCAGACTTTTGCATTGTCACATGTATGATTTTCTCCCAGTTGGTGAGGGGTCTTACATGTGCACTAGGTGCAAGGAACTCTTTGCTCTCAGGGAAAGAGTCCAGTCTCCAGAGACTAGAGCAGCAGAATCGGAGGACACAAGGAAGACAGAGAGGTACATAGACAAGACCCACAAGGATATAGTCCCGAAGCCCCACCCCCAGTCTGGCAGCATCCCTGTTGCCATGGAAGAGAGATTTCACGTGACATGAGAGCATCACCCTGGTGTGGCAGGAAGTGATCCTGTAGCTAGGACCTGTCCTTCAGGTGATGTAAAACCCTCTCGCACCGTGGAGGTTTCTCCAGGACCATGTGTCCATGAGGGAAGGGTTTGGACAGACGTTAGAGTTGGTGATTCGATCATTAGGAATGTAGATAGCTGGGTGGCTGGTGGACGTGAAGATCGCCTGGTAACATGTCTGGTGCAAAGGTAGCAGATCTCACACGCCACCTAGACAAGGTCTTAGATAGTGCTGGGGAGGAGTCTGCTTTCTTGGTACATGTCGGTGCCAGTGACATAGGAAAATGTGTTAGGGAGGTTCTGGAGGCTAAATTTAGGCTTTTAGGTAGGAAGTTGAAATCCAGAACTTCAGGGTAGCGTTCTCCGAAATTTTTCCCGTTCCACGTGCAGGACCCAAACGGCAGGCAGAGCTCCAGAGTCTCAATGCGTGGATGAGACGATGGTGCAAGGATGAGGGTTTTGGGTTTGTTAGGAACTGGGGAACATTCTGGGGAAAGGAGGGGCTCTTCCAAAGGGATGGGATTCACCTTAACCAGGATGGAACCCGTCTGCTGGCATTAGCCTTTAAAAGGAGATAGAGCAGCTTTTAAACTAGATAATAGGGGAGAGCCGACACTCGCTCAAGTGTGCATGGTTTGGGTCAATGTATCCTTGAAGGATAGTACCAAAAAAATGAAGTTAGGGCATATCGGACTTCCGGTTTGAGCACAGCAGAGGTCAGACGTGTCTGAGAACTCCCCCCCCCCCCCCCCAGTACTGAAAGGAGGTGTAAAAAAGGTGCATACTCTCTCCAGAAAAGATATAATGCTGAAGACTGTGAGGTTTAAACCCGTTAAGACTATTGTGGAAATATACGTGGCTGGGGCAAACCATGGGAGACCATGGAGGGAGCAATGCATGGTCTGGCCTCCCCAGCGTCGTCCACAGAGGAGAAGTTTGCGGCGGTGGGGGTGAGATTGGAGGAGACCGAAGCCAGAATTAGCTCTACGGAGGATGCACAGATGCAGATGGGGAGAGAGATCTCGCACCTACAACAACTAGGCTGGCAGTAGGCAAAGATGGGAGAGTAGGTCAAATGTGAGGATCTTTGGAGTGCCTGAAGGGGAGGAAGGCAAAGTCCCTATATTGTTTGTTGAAACTTTATTTGTACGGTGTTTCCCGAACTGCCCTTCAGCGGAGGCCTATGAAATTGAAAGGGCGCACTGTAAACTCCGTCCCCGCCCCGAGAACAATGCTAGGCCACGGGCCTTTATAGTTAAGCTGCTGCATTTTCAGGACAGTGAGCATATCATCCATTTGGCCAGAAGAATGGGGTATGTTACATTCAAGACATGGAGGGTCTCAGTTTTCCCAGATATGGCAGCAGAGACCTTGAGAAGGCGTGGGACATGATGAAATTCAAAGGTACCCTTGCTCAGAAAGGTATACAGGTGGCAATTTAGTACTCCGCACGATTAGTATTGATGGAGAATGGGGTGCGAAGATTTTTTCATAGCATGGAAGCACTAGCAAAACATCTTAAGACTAGATCAGTCTGTCGAGGAAAAACCCACATGGCAGCAATGGACAGTGGGGGAAGGTGCTACCACCCAAGCAGAGGCGGCTGAGTAGGAGGAGCAGGAGATGTAGCGAGATGAACCAGTCGCATCTATGAAGGAACGGAGATAAACCAAGCTATAGAATCGCAGGAGCTATGGAAACTCAGGGAGAGGGGTGTGCTGGACGTCATGATCTGTAGCATAGTGAACAAAGGACATTGACGGAAAAAATAGTTAGCCTCAAAAGGGGTGTAAGAGGAGGACTGTATGGTCAATCGGTATAACTGGGAAGAGATGGATTGAGGGTGGGGAGGAGGAGGGGTGTGAGGCGGGAGTGAGACAGCTTTAGACTCTGCGGAAGCAAAAAAGGAGGGAAAAGTGGAATTCAAAGGAAGAGGGAAGGAGGGTTGAAGAGGGGAGAAAAAAGAAAAAAAAAGACTTATGTTACTCATTTTATGTTGTTCTGTTGTATTAATGTGGCTCAGTGTTAACAGTGTGGTACAAAGGGAGGTGGGGATGATTAGGAAGGTTTAAAGGGGCAATGGGGGTTACATAATTGCCTCTTGGAATGTCAGGGGAGCACATAGCCCCATAAAACGGAAGAAAATACTGACGAATTTAGTGCGGGCGAAGGTTTACTTTGCCTTCCTGCAGGAGAGACACGTAACTAGAGAGGAACATCAGAAACTGAGAGGCTCAGGGTATATCCAGATGTGTATTGTTCAGCATATAATTCCAAGAGACGGGCGGTGATTATTCTTGTCCATAAAAGGGTCCCGTTTATTCTTGGAGAGGTGGGGGGAGACACACAGGGGAGGGGGGTGTGGATCACAGGGTGGGTGGATGAAGCAGAGATAGCAATTTTGAATGTATACGATCCTAACAGGCCAAAGGACAACTTTTATAGACAGGTGTTAAGGGAGTTCACAAAAGTCACTCAGGGAAATTGGATAATAGGGGGTGATATGAACTTGTACGTTGGGGAAGGAGGATAGATCGAATTTCTCTTTGAGGGTTCATGGGAAGGAAGGGAAGGAGTTGAGGCACTGTTTGAGGGAGTGGGATCTGACAGACATATGGAGGGCAGAGAATGCCAGGCAGCGGGGTTATACGTATTTCTCATCGAAGTTAGGAGCATACTCCCGGCTAGATTACATTTAAGGGCGAAGGGAGCAAATGGGAGTAGTGGGACATTGTCAGCTCCACTTACTTCATTATGTCCAAGGAGAAAGTGGTCCTCCGTCCTGTCCATTCTTTTTTGCTGAAGGTGGTGTCACCTTTCGTAATAACCAAGTGGTCATGTTACTGGTATTTCAGAAAACTAGAGTCCTCTGATTCTCAGATCCTCCATTTGCTTGATGTGTACCACTCTCTTATATGTCATCTGTAAGTCACGCGGGGTTTTAGGTGCTCTGATCACCTCTTTTTCTTGTTTGGGGGCTCACGTAAGGGAGAGGTGGCCTTGAAGGCTTCTATTTCAGAGTGGATTGGAGAGGTCATTGCTTCAGCCTATTTGGTGCAAGACTGAACAGTTCTGACAGGTTTGCAGGCACATTTGACCCAAGTTTAGGCTTTGTCTTGGGCAGAGTTTGGGCCTGTTCTCTCTAAGGACATCTGTAAGGCAGCAACCTGGTCCTCCCTTCACTCCTTTAAGCATCATTATCAGCTTGATGTACAGACATGCTAGGACGTGGTCTTTGGAGCAAGGGTTTTGCAAACCGGAGTTTGGGCCCTATCTGTTAGTACTGCTTTGTGATGTCCCACGCATCTGGACTGGATTAGAGAGACAAATAGGAAGGTGAAATTACACCTTACCCTGCTAATTTTCTTTCCTGGAGTCCCTTCATTCCAGTCCAATTCCCACCTGGGATGTTGCAGTATGTGGGTTTGGCCTCAAGTCTGCTTGAAGAAATTTGTGGTGTTGCAGCCGAGATTAGGGTGTTGGACCCAATATTTTTCTGATTGCGCTGGGGTGGCCTGCTGTATCCCGCTGTGCTGCTTTTGATTGATTGGAAAGTTTTTTGGTTCCCATGTTGCAGTTGCAAAAAATAAATGATGGCATTGTGCTGTTGACGGAGAATGGGGATTCTTGCGATCTCTATCTGCTTTGGGAAGGTCCTACTGAAGAGGAGGTGCTGGACACAGGCTTCTTATAGGCTGATTTAAAGTTCAGTCTCCATCTGCTGGTAGGTGAGCAAACCCACGCGTCTAGACTGGACTGGAGGGACTCCAGGAAAGAAAATTAACAGGTAAGATCTAGTTTCACCTTCTTTCAAAGGCTAGTAGACACGCACCCACAGATCAATAATAAATGGAGGGAAGACAGCAAGGAAATCTACTGCACTAGCATTTTGCTTTCAAAAAGGAGACTATGATAAAATGAGGAAAGCTGCTAGGAAAAAAGAAAAAGGAGCAGCTGCAAAGGTTAAGAGTTTACATCAGGCTTGTATATTTTTTTTAAATACTATCTTGGAAGCCCAGACCAGATATATTCCATATTTACAAAAAGGTGGAAGGGAAGGCCAAATGATTGCCAGCATGGTTTAAAGGTGAGGTAAGAGAGGCTGCTATAGCCAAAAAAACATTTTTCAAAAAATGGAAATAAGGATCCAAATAAAGAAAACAGAAAACGTAAAGACTGGCAAGTTTAGTTGCAAAGCATTGAGAAGGTAGAAAAAGATAATTTGAAAAGAATGTTTCTGTGAAAGCAAAATCTTTTAATAAAACTTTTTCAGGTACATTCGAAGTGAAAAGCCTGCAGGGAAGTCATTTGGATCATTAGATAACAGGAGTAAAAGGGGCACTAAAGGAGGACAAGGTCATTATGGAGAAACTAAATGAACTGTTTGCTTCGGTCTTTACTGAAGATGATGTAGGATAAATACCCATGCCAGAAATTATATTTTAAAGGTGACATATCAGAGGAATCAAAACTAATCTTGATGAGCTTGGAAGATGTAATAAGGCAACTTGGCAAATTAAAGAGCAGCAAATCAATTGGACAAGGGTGCTGAAAGAACTCAAGAGTAAATTGCAAATCTACTATTAGTAATTTGTAAGCTATCATAAAAATGATTTAGAGTATCTGAAAGTTGGAGAGTGGCCAACCTAAAATCAATTTTTAAAAAGGGTTCCGAGGTGACCTGAGAAAGTACAGATAGGTGAGCCTGATGTCTGTTCCAGGCAAAATGGTAGAAATAATTTTAAAGAACAAAATTACTTAAAAAAAACCTTCCCATTAAACCATGATTATCTAACATGCATATAGCCAAAGGAAGTTTTCCCTCACCAGTTTGCTACATTTTTTGGAAAGCATGATATAGTGTATCTAGATTTTCAGAAAGCATTTGACAAAGTCCTTCATGAGAGAGACTGAAGAAAATTAAAAAGTCATGGGATAGGAGGCAGTGTCCTATTGTGGATTGGGAACTGGCTAAAAGAGAGAAAATGCATGCCGCTGCCTCCGCTCTGCCCTGGAATACCCCCGACACGCCCCAATGCTAACCGTATAGTATTGGGGTGAGAAGGGCATAGATAAGTGATTTGCTTAAGGAGCAGTGTTGCCGTTGAGAATATAGGAAGAAATAAGAGAGGAGAGGTAGTGAGGAGCCTCTGCATGAATCCATTTGTAGGTCAGAAGGAGAAGCTCAAAGGAGGGATCTAGCTAAGCTTGAAGAATGGTCTAGAATTTGGCAGTTGAAATTTAATGCTAAAAAATGCAAGGCCATGCCTTTGGACTGCAAAAATCCAAAGGAGCGGTACAGTGTAGGGGATGAGGTACTTCTGTCCACTAAAGAGGAGTGGGACCTGGGCATAATTGTGTCTGATGATCTTAAAATGGCTAAACAGGTAGAAAAGGCAACTGCGAAAGCCAGAAGGATGCTTGGGTATAGAGGGAGAGGAATGGCTAGCAGAAAAAAGGAGTGATAATGTCTCTGTATAAGTCTCTGGTGCGACCTTATTTGGAGTATTGTGTGCAATTCTGGAGACCGCACCTTCAAAAGGATATAAGCAGTTTGGAGTCTGTGCATAGAGTGGCTACTAAAATGGTTAGTGGTCTTCATTATAAAACATATGAGGACAGACTTAAGGTTGTTAATATGTATACTTTAGAGCAGGGGTTCTCAACCCAGTCCTCGGGACCCACCTAGCCAGTCGGGGTTTCAGGATAACCACAATGAATATGCATGGATACATTTGCATATAATGGAGGCAGTGTATGCAAATCTCTCTCATACATATTCATTGTGGTTATGCTCAGGGGAGATTTCTTTTCAAGCTTTTCTGCTTGATATGGCAACGTTACTTGCCATTTCTATACCTGGTAAAGAATCCCTACTGGGGGATTCAGAGACACTGCAATTCCCCTGGATTTCAAAGGAGGTGATCATGCTTCCTTTGCATCAGATCTTACAAGATCTACTATTAAGAATGTGGGAAACTCCTTTAACGGTATCCCCACATTCTAAGACACTTGACACCATGTACAAGGTGCCACCTTCTCCAGGTTTTCAAAAGACTCAACTTCCTCATCATTCTATTGTTGTAGAATCAGCAATGAGGCGTATTAAGAGTGCAAAGAAGCACTCTTGTTATCCACCAGGTCGTGAGTCTAGGACTTTAGATGCCTTTGGACGTCGATGCTTTCAGCAAGAATTATCTCATATATTTTCTATATGGGATTATCTCTTGAAGAGGTCACAAAGAACTTAAAGTTTTTGAACCCTTTTCTTCCAGAGTATAAAAGAGCAGACTATTTCTTATTAGTCAATCATGCTCAAAATATCTCTAGGTTCCTTAATCGTGCTTCTCTGGACTGTTTTGAGTCTATTAGCAGAACTTCTGCTATAGCCATAGGAGTACGACGCATAGCCTGGCTCCAAGCTTCAGACTTGGATATATGGATACAGGAAAGGCTGGGAAACACTCCTTGTACTGGTGAAAATCTCTTCAACAAGGAGGCTTTATTTCAAGCTAATCAGTTAAGCACTGATGCTGTTGCTTTCAGAGGATTGTCAAAACTTTCCTCTATCCCATCTAATAAAAAAAATCTCCTAAAAAGCTTTATCCCCCTAGGGGAAAAAAGTTTTATCCATCTTCTACCCATAATGCAGATGTTTCCAAAAACAGGGAACATCAAACCAGGCTAAGCAAATCAAAACCTCAGCAGGCTCAGCAAACCCAGCAGTTGCAGGGTTTCTGATATTTTATTCATTTTTTTCCTGTGTGAGGTTTTTAGAACCTCTGAACCTACTTCTTTTCAACAGAAGCATCTAAGGTTCCTCTCATCCATGTTGAGATATCAGTCATACATTGACTCAATCCTCGTCTCTGGGCATGAATCTCTTGCTACAAGAGAAATCCCTCCTTTTAGCTCCGAGAGCTATTGAGGACCATCATACCCTAAGGATAACAGCTTTTCTCCTTTAAAAAAAAAAAAAGGAGAACTAACAACTAACAACAAGGTGAGCTATGCCCTTCACCTTGACAGTTTCCTGTACGAGGATATCTCATACATTTAACTGCAAGGGGACCCTACCTCTTCTAAGACTTACCAAATTGTGAGTCTTCTCAACTCTGTATTACTTCTATCCCTCTTAGTCCAGACATTCAGTCTCTAAGAGTACTACTAATCAACTGGAGGGCTTATTCTCTAAACCCATAGGATTTTCTTCCGTACCTACTCCAGTAAGTAGTTTCCATACAGAGTTTTTCTTCCCCTTTGCAGTTCATCTTTTCTCTGTGTATCTTTGAGCTAACTACTTTAAGGCAGCTTATCAGACAGAAATTGAGTATCACCACTCCAAATTATGTCTGTTGGTCCTCTCCAACCTATAGGACCTAACCTTTTTCTGCTGCCTTAATAACAGATAACTCCAAGAGAGGTTCCAGAACCCATTTGGACAATTTATTGTTGCAGACATCAAGCCTGTCTACTATTCTTAGCCAACAGAATAGATTAGGTTGCACACTGGCAATTAAACAGCCAGATCTAAGCAACCTACAACATGCTCTCTGCAATTATACAAGAAAGCTCTGCAACTATGGGCCTTTGCCAGAGAGCCTCAGAGCTACTCCTAAAAGGTAGCTTCCAGATGGTTAAAAAGGGTTTCAGCTCGTAGACTCTGCCCAGTCATGCTCCTACATGACTGGTTTTTTTCCTGATCTTACCATCTTCCTTAAAAATTTCCTTTTAAGGAAAAGTAACCAGGGCTTAGACCACGTGAAAGTGTACAGAATTGCACAATTCCATGGATTATTCCACATCTCACTGGAATTTCTACAACAGGGATGCATTCTTTTCACTGCAGTCGGTCCTTATTCACTTCCCTATACTTCATTGTAGCTTATGATGAACAAAAGACCGCATGATACTCATATTGCCCTCATAGAGAGGCAAACATTGTATCCCCTTATATTGCATCTTTTTCTCAAGCTACTACTTGAAGTTATAGAAGGATGCAGACTTGCTGTCTTAAGACTAACGGTCTCCTCTGCACTCCTTCACGTACGTCTCAAGACCTGGTTACTCAGGGGATAGATCTTTTTTTAAAGAAATCTAGTCCTCTCCTTGTCAGTAGAAAACATAGTGCCAGTCTTCCATGAAACTCTCTCTATAGTTCTTCCATTTTTAACCAGACAGAGATTCCCCATCAATATTCTCAAGTAGGTCTTATCCTTCTTGTTATTGGGTCAATCTCTATACAACATATGACTTTGAAAGATTTGTTTACTGTCCATATTAATGCTGTCCCAGCATATCATAAAACTGAATGGACAACCAATTTCTATGGTACATTAGGAAATACCTTCTTTACCATTACCTTCTTTACCATTACCTTTTCGGTTACCTCATATCTGAAGCTCTCCATGTAAAGTCCTTATCATAAGTGACATCACTTATGAAAGACTTTACTGATCTTCAAGAAATTGGGGGCCCAACGCCTGTTACAAATGTCTTGGTCTTTCTTTTGGATGAAAGGGAGTCTTAAAGACCTATCCTTTTTTCTACAAAGGGCATTTCTACCTTTTCATCCAAACCAGTCAGATTTATCTCCACTCTTTCCTAGGGCCTTATTCTGCTCCAAGGACAATGATTTCAAACTTTGGACTTTACAGAAGCTTTAGCTATTTTCTCCAAAGTCCAACCTCATTAAACTCCCCCACTTTTGCTTCTGGGGTTAGTTCTAGCCATTAAGGCTTTTTATCTCTTCCTGTATTGCAAAATTTATTTTCCTCTACTTTACAGTGAGGAAATTTCTTTGAGGGTAATGTACTGGCTCTCAACTACAGACCCATATTAGCCTCACCAAATACTTTTGCAATACTTCTGAGTAAGATCCACATTAGAAAATTGCAATTCAATATTTTCTAACAATTATAAACTACACAAGGACCCCCCTCTGGATACCTTGTTTAGTCAAGCTGTTCCACAGCCCCTTTTTTCTTTTCTAGTTCAACTCCTACCCTCCATACCTTCGATGCCTGAGGTTCTGAGGAATAAGCATGGCCCATCCATTGGATTTGCAACATGCTGGGGCCTCCTCCAGGCATCTTAGCTTGGGAGTCCCCATATGTGAAGACTCATTCCTGCTTGTTCCTGGAGATAGCACAGTTACTTACCTGTAACAGGCGATCTCTGGGAACAGCAGGAATAAGTCTTCACAACCCACCCACCTCCCCTAGGAGTTGCTCTCTCTCTCTCTCTTTCTAATTTGTCTACTTCCCTCCTTCAGTCTCAGCTACAAACCCAACTGATGAAAGGGAAGTGTTTAGGCGGGAAGGCAGCGTGCATGCATGTGGGATGCTCCCAAAAACGTTTTTTTTGGATGCTGGGGAGCGTTCCCGCGCAGGGTCCGTCGGTACCGACATACCCATATGTGAAGACTTATTCCTGCTGTTCCCAGAGATCACCTGTTACAGGTAAGTAACTGTGCTTTATCCACAGAAACAGAGAAGAGATGAAGGGGGGAGGTGGGTTTAAGGGAAAAGATCAAAAGCTCCTTCTTGGCCATGCTCAGTTTCAGATGGTGGCAGGTCATCCAGGCAGTGATGTCTGACAAGCAAGCTGAGATGCTGGCCTGGATTCCTGGATAGATATCTGGGGTAGAAGTAAAGCTGAGAGTTATCAGTGTAAAGATGGTACTGAAAGCTATGGGAGGAGATAGGGGCACCAAGGGAATGAGTGCAGAGAGAGAATAAAGGAGAGATCCCAAGACAGCCCTGAGGTACACCAACTGAAAGGGGCTAGCAGTGGAGGAGGATTCACTGGAGCATACACTGAAAAGTATAAGGTTACCAGATATCGTCCATTTTAAGGGTTGTCCCCGATTTTAGAGCTGTGTCCCTGACTCCCATTTGTTTGGCAGCCACTGTCCCTGATTCCAGCAGTGGACGTAGAATCTGTGTACCTTTTTGGAAACCCGACGGATACTTGTGACCTGGATTGGCCGCTGTTGGAAATAGGATACTGGGCTTGATGGACCCTTGATCTGACCCAGTATGGCATATCTTATGTTTTAATGGGGATAGAGATTGTAGAATTATTTTTATTTAAATTTAGTGATTTGAATGTGTCAGTTTTTAGACTTTAGATTCATTATCTTTGTATTTTACACAGTATGAGGGAAATGCATCACTGTTTCAATTTCTCTGTAGATTTGTCTGCTTTGAAATTATATTGTTGCTCTCATAGGATTATGGGGGTAAGCAGGGTAGTAACTCCTCTTCCTTCCTCCATGCCGTGTTGCTTAAATATAGAACTAAGATGCGCCTTCCTTCCACTCCCCTCTTCCAACTTCAGATAAGTGTCCCAGATTTGCCTGAAAAAAAATCTGGTAACCTTATGAAAGTGCAATGCAAGAGATAAGAAGAACAACTAGACAGAACAGAGCCCTAAAATCCAAGTGAAATAGAAAACAAATAAAAGTAAAATCAAACAACAAAGTCATCAAAATAAATTAAATATTAATTGAAACAACCAACATAAAAGCCAGCATGGCCATGTTTTGGCTAGCTACCTACCTGTGCTCTTTAAAGCTGCCTAGATGCTGACAACAGATCTGTCTAGGCATCCAATTGCCAGGCTGTCTGTAAGTATGCTATTTTTGGAATTTTGTATTTAGCCTTAATTTCAGAATGCTGCTATCAGCCTTTGATTTTAAAGTTTTCTCGGAAGCCAGCGGGGCAGTGGTCAAGCTTTATTGGTCTGTCACTGTGTGCTAACACTGCTGGCAGTCTCTTAGTTTTAAGATTGCCATTATTCTAATATCTAAGTGAGCTATTGCATATATATCAGGAGTGTAGTCTTTAGGAGGCCTGGAGGAGCACAGGCCCCTCCACTTGTGGTTCAGGCCCCTCCAATAGGTGCAATTTACTGGCAGCAGGAACAGGAGGCAGGGGAGACACAGCAGCTCAGGAAAAGCCCAGTTACAAGAGGAGTGGCCACACTAGACCTGACATGTTTCTCTAACTAGACTGGAACTGTGCTCCTCACTAGGTTACAGAAACAAGGGATGCTTACTATGTTTTCACTTCCAGTGCATCCCACAGTCCAGATTCGAAATCATAAAACTTTCTGCAAGGGAGTGCAGCTCAAATCTAATTACGGAAAAATGCCATGGCTAGTACAGCTGCTTCTCCTACCAAGGGTGGTTGATGCCATTGCTGCCGTTGCAGGTCCCAGAGTGGGGCAGTGGAAATGGACCGACCTTGAACTATTGGTACTGTAGCAGGACTAGCCCAACCATTGTGCGGAAATGTCTCCTGCCCATGGCCCTGCACCTGCCTGACCAGCTTCAGAGGGAGGCCCGAGACCCGGCGCCTCTGCTCACTCTGCACAGCCACCGGAGTGAACAGCATTGTCCTTCACTCTTATGGCTGTGATAACTGACAGACCGCCAGTGCACTGAGTCCATAGAGGTCAAACAGGGGCATTTTCTGTCTCTTATGCAAGACAGGAAATACCCCTGTTTGACTTCTGCAGACTCAGTGTGCCGGTGGGCTGTCAGTTATCACAGCTGTGAGACTGAAGGAAAATGCTGTTCATTCCCACAGCTGTGCAGAGGTGAGACAGGCCTCTGGCTTCCCTCTGAAGCCGGACAGGCAGGCATGGGGCCACCAGAGGTGTGGGGCCGTGTATGTGGGTCTGGAACTTGATGAGGACTGGTACTGGGGACTAGTACGGGAAATGGGCTAATGTTGGGGATGGAGATACTGCAATTGAAAGGGTGATAATGCTGGGGGGGGGGAGGGCAGGACTGGAAATGGGCTGATGCTGGGGGATGGGAAGCCTGGGATTTGAGGAGAGATGATACTGGGAGGGAATGGGACTGGAGGAGGACTGATACTAAGAGGGGTGGGGGGGGGGGGGGTCGGCCTGGACTGTAAAAGAGCTGAAGCAGGGGGAAGGAGGAACTGGAAGAGAGCTGATGCTGGAATGGACTGGGACTGGAGGAGGACTGATACTGGGGGCTAGGACTGGAAATGGGCTAGTGCTATGGGATGGGGAGAATGTACTGAAAGGGAGCGGATGCTGGGAGGGGCTGGAAATAGATGGGAGCTGATGCTGGAGAGGACTAGAAGGAGGTGGGGCTGGAGCTAGGGAGAGGATGGAGAGGGAAACATTTTGTGTGGGAGGGAAGAGAAAAAGGTTATACAGAAGGAAGAGTTGAAAACGGGGCATTAGAGTGAATGCTGGGGTAAGAAGGAGGTAAGGCAGCGTTAATGAATATTGGAGAAGGAAGTAACTGGGTGGTGGAAGGAATGTAGGAGACACAGAGGGGAATAAGAGGCTAGCGAAGGAGTGAGATGAGAAATGGGGGAGCTAGGCTGGAAAGTTGTTAAGTGAAAAGTCTAAAGGGAATTGAAGACGGAGGGTTGAAACTGAGTGGATGAATGAGTAAAGAATTATTTATTTATTTATTTATTTATTTATTTAACAGTATTTCTAAACCGCCTTATCTTAATAATCAAGGTGGTATCACAGCAAGCAATCAGGTAAAGTGTGTGTGTTGTACATGCAGTGAGGATAAAACTTAGTTGTGTGAGGGATGTGTTGGGTGCTTGATTTGTTTGAGCTATATACAGGGTGGGCTATTTACAGTGGTGCTAGAATCATATTTTATATATATTCAGTTGTTTGGGAGGATTGGAGTGCTGTTATCCATTCTCAGGTTATGTGATGTGACCATAGTGCTCTATGAACAGCATGGTTTTCAGTTGTTTTCTGAAGTCTTTGAGGTCTGGAGTTGCCCTTAGATCGTCCGGTAGATTGTTCCATATTGTTGGAGCAGCCATGGAGAGAGCTCTGTCTGTTGTGTCCTTGCGTGAGTGCTTGTACTCATTTGGGGTGCTGACTCGGTTGCGTGTTTGACTTCTTCTGGGACGTGCGCTGGTTTCCGGTTGTATGAGCAGGTGGAGGCTGTTGGCTGATGTGTGTTCTTTTATCTTAAATAGGTTTATGATAGTCTTGTATCTGATGCGAGCAATGATTGGGAGCCAGTGTAAGTCCTTTAGTGTAGGTGTGATGTGCTCCTGCCTTGCGGCTCCGGATATGATTCGAGCTGCAGTGTTTTGTGCCAGCTGTAGTGGTTTGAGAGCTTGTTTTGGTAGTCCAAGGTATATCGGATTGCAGAAGTCCAGTATTGGGGTTATCAGTGCTTGACAGACTGTACGGAAGTGTTCTGGAGCGAGGAGTGGTTTCAGTCTCCTGATGATTCGCATCCTGTAATATGCTTTTTGGATTGTTTTGTCTATGTGTGGTTTGAGGTTGAGTTTACTGTCCAGAGTAACCCCAAGGTATCTCACCTCCGATCTTATCGGTATCGTGGTGCTTTGTATCTTTATGTTTGGTGGGTGTGTGAAGCTTTGGTTTCGAGTGATGATTAAAGCTTCAGTCTTGTTGTAGTTTATAGCTAGATTGTTGTTTTGGCACCACTTCGCCATTTGGGTAAGGCAGTCTGCTATCTTAGAGAAGTCCGGGTTTTCGATTGATATCGGGGAGTATACCATTATATCGTCTGCGTATATTGTGTATTGGATGTTGTTCTCTTTCATAATGTTGCATATTGGTTGGATGTAGATGTTAAAAAGGAGTGCTGAGAGTGCGGATCCTTGTGGTACTCCTTGTTGGACGTTTATGGGCCGGGAGGTGTCCTGTCCCACCTTGACCTGTAGCTGTCTTTCTGTTAGGTACGAGTGGAACCATTTTAGAGTGGTACCGTGTATACCAGTGTTCTTCAGTCTCTCCAGGAGTATATTGTGATCAACTGTGTCGAACGCTGAGGAGATGTCGATGAAGATCATTATAATTCCATTCCTGATGTCGTCAATTATTCTTATGATGCTGTCGAAGAGGTAGATCAGGAGAGTTTCGACTCCATGGTTGGGACGAAATCCGTGTTGGTTGTCGTCGAGAGTTCCGTGTTCGTCAATGTGTTCCTGAAGTTGTAGTTGAACCGTCTTTTCGATTATTTTTGCGAGGAATGGAGAAAAGAACAAAAAGTGAAAGATCAGTATGTCAGAGGTGGATGTAGACAGAAAATGGAAAAAAATAGAAGAGAAGAAAGGACAAATGGATAGAAGGCAATGGAGAGTTAGCAGAAGACGCAAAGAATGCAGAAGGGAGAGACCGAGGCAATTGTGACTGAAAAATATGTCCAAACAACAAAAATTAGAAAAAGATTTTATTTTGAATATGTCCGCTCTGGAAAATGTGTGCTAATGTCTTTGTGTAGTATAAGAGGAAATTAATTTCATAGTTTAATTTTTCCAGTGTTGTAGTGCATTTAAAGTTTGGCTTTTGGGGTTCCCAGTTCAATTATCATATTTCTAACTCATGATCCCTTATTCTGTATTTGGTGATGGTCTGTCTGTTTTGCGTATATGACAGAACTGTGCTATTCTGTTCGTCTAGTTTCTGTGTAGTAAACCTACTTGCTCTCTTTTCTCAGTAAGAGATGTACTGGTTTAATATTTGCAGTGCTACCTTTTGATAAATAGGGCTAGATGCTGTGTGAGTCCTGGTAGTGCTGTTATGATATGGCAGGTTTGCTATGGGTTCTGAATGAACAGGGTTTTGTAGTAATGAACCTGGCAGTTGGCACTGGAGGATTGTAATGCAGAAATATGGTAGCCTTTATCTCCAGGAACAAACAGGAAGGCAGTCTTCACATATGGAGTGACATCAACATTGACGGAGCCCCGTACGGGAATGTTCCCCAGCATCCAGTAGGAATGCTTTTGGGAGCATTCCTCCACGCATGCGTGCCCGCCTTCCCAACTGTTCTCCTCAGTCTTTCCATAGAGTCATCAGGACCTTGTCCTAATCCTGCTATAAAAATTTGGTTAAAACTTCTTCAATACTTTGTGCTTGCTTCCCAATCGAACCAGAATGGTACCGCATCATTCTGATGCCTCTCTTTATCGCTTTTTGGCAATTTTTCCTTTTCTTTTCTTTTTCTCAGGTTCTGAGGCCGCCATTGCTCATTTTGATTTTACCTCACTAATTTTTTCTTCAATGGAGAAGCCACACAGTGGTTTTAAAAAATGTACAAAATGCTGAGGTACCATCTCTGTGACAGATAAGCACAACTGATGCTTAAAATGTTTGGGTCCTGACCACGACATATTGGCTTGCACCCTCTGTCAGTAAATGAACCCACAGGGACTCAAGAACTGGGAGCAGTAAGGGGTAAAGCTGTTTCAGTCAGATTCGGCTCTTTCGGCACACTCTTTGGTGGCCTCTACACAGTTGCGGTTGTCGCATGGTTCCCATGCCTCATTGAAGTCCAAACAGCTCAAACACCTATCCACCTCACTGGCAGTAAAGGTATTGAAGACTTCGACACCGACATTGGCAGAAAAGGGTTATGTTCTTCGGCGTTGGCATCAGTTTCCAGTACTCTGCCTCAGCATCGACACTCTGCCTCAGGTGACCCAGACTTAGACCAACCTGCAAAGCAGCCCTGGCAGGAGGATAATTCCTCCAAAGCATTTTAGGGGCTTGGATATGCTCCCAGGACCTTGTCCTCGGTGGAGCCTCCAGTACTGTGCTATGGGATGGTAGCACAGGGCTCGATGCTCGAATCCTCACAGTCATCTCCAGTCTCCCTTGATGACTGTGTTCAGGCTATTGAAAGGAGTCTGGCCACTATTCTGGCAGTCATAGTACAGGGGTCTTCGGGGCCCTTGGGTTCCACTGCTCATCTACTGACCCTCGATGCTGACACATCCGGGGCGTTGGGAGCATTGCTCAGAGAGCCAGCTCCATCATGCATGGAGCCAAGGCCTCCATCGGAGCACTTATCTGCATTGGGTACGAAACACCTCCGTTCCGATACCTTGAGGCATGAGCACTGACTTTCGGGATCAGCATCGGGGCATCACTGGTACTACTATACTGATAGCCACTACTTTGATTTCCTGCCAGACTCCAGTACTGCTTCCTCAGAGTTAGAGCCTGAGTCTTTTGATTCAGCGCCACCATTGGATATTCTCTTGGATCCATCTCCAACTCATAGGCATCGATCTTCCCCCGAGGACAAGTCCTTCCAAGATTTTATTAGGGACATGGTGGCGGCTCTCTGTGTCTGTGGCCATGGAATCGGAACAGAGAGCAGAAGGAGCTTGACATCCTTCAATACCAATAAGCTCTGAAGGAGGCTGCTACGCTTCCCATTCACAACATTCTCCAAAACTTAATATTACAGATGTGGGAGACACCTCTGATGGTACCATCCATTAGCAAGTGACTGGACACACAATATCGAGTTCCTCCTTGCCTGGGGTTTCAGAAACCACAATTCTCACTATTCCATGGTTGTGGAATCAGCAATGAGAAGAATTAAAAGTACCAAGAATCACTCATCTGTTCCCCCAAGCAAAGACTCCAGAACCCTTGATGCTTTTGACTGTAAAGCATTTCAGACAGTTATGCTGTCATCCAGGTTTGACTCATACATGCCCTAAATGTATGAATCAAACCTGGATGACAGCATAATTGTCTGAAATGGGCATGTTCTTGAAAGATGTCTTAAGACTTGTCTGAATTTACTACTTTGTTACCAACAGACAAGCAGGCTCTGGTGACACATGCTCTTTGAATGGGGTGGTTTAGGTATTTATAGAAACATAGGCCATGTGGTCTTTTTCTGTTGTCATGTTTCTATCGAGTCTGCCCTTCCATATCAACCACTACAAGAATCCCCTTTTTTCCTTTAGAGATCCTCTGTGTTTGTCGCATGTTTCTTTGAAGTCAGATACTGTCCTCATCTCTACCACCTCCACTGGGAGACTATTTCACGGATCCACTGCTCTTTCCGTAAAGAAATATTTCACATATCACTCCTGAATCTATCACCTTTCACCCTCATCCCATGTCCCCTCATAGCAGAGCTTGCTTTAAATCAAAAGAGGCTTTCCTCCTGTACATTTATGCCACGAAGGTATTTAAACATCTCAATCATATCACCTCTATCCCACCTTTCCTCTAAGGTGTACATATTAAAATCCTTAAGTCAGTCCTCATATGCTTTATAATGTTCTCTTATGCTTCTCTGCCATGATGGGGACTAGACCAAAACACCTCCGAGTTTCTAACAGGAGCTGTTTTTGATGCTTTTGAAGTCAACAGTAGGACAGCAGTAGCTTGTATTGGAGCAAGGAGCATGGCCTGACTACAGGCCTCTGACCTTGAGCGATGGGTTCAAGACAAGCTAGCTGCGCTAGCAAATATCCTTCAATGATGAAAATCTTTTTGGGAAAGGTTGGCATGAGAAAGCAGGTGAGATAGAAACCGATGATCTCACCATGAAACGCTTGTCCAGGAAAACAGCAGATCCTACTAAGAAGAAGGCTTCTTATAAGAAGCCCTTCTATCCTAAAAAGAAGAGGTACTACCCTTCTACCCTTCTTACCCTTCTTATTCATCATACCAGGCTCAGCAGCCCCATCAGAAGCAGCAGGGGTCTTGTCAGCACAGGAAATCAAAGACTGCAAAGCCCCAGCCAGCTCCATAGACGCGACCTCAGGCTAGTTTTTGACTGCTTCCTTGAGGGCTTAACCAGTCTACCCCTAAGAGATCCCCACCCCTCCCACATACTACTACTACTACTACTGAGCATTTGTATATCAGCAGGCAGGTTAGCTCACTTCGCCCACAGATGGGCCCTCATAATCTCATAACCCTGGACCTTGGCAGTGGTGAGTAGGGGCTATCAGCTCAATTTCAAAGACCTGCCCCCTACCACCTTTGTAGGGGAGTTTCCCATGGATTTCCTCCACTCCACTTTTCTGCAGCAGGAGATTGCCTCTCTAACAGCTCAAGGGGCCATCAAGGAAGTTCCACTCCTTCAACAAGGCCTAGGGTTCTACTCCCGGTACTTCCTTATCCCAAAAAAGACCGGAGGATTCTGTCCTATCTTGGATCTTTGGAATCTCAACAAATTCCTAGTGAGAGAAAAGTTGAAAATGATCTTGCTAGGAACTCTTCTCCCTTACCTCCAACAAACAGACTGGCTCTGCTCTCTTGATCTCAAGGATGCTTACACACACATCCTCATCCACCCCTTCCACAGAAAGTACCTCTGTTTTTTCTTTCAGGGGCACCGCTATCAGTACCGTGTACTCTCCTTCGGATTGGCTTCGACCCCCAAGGGTGTTCACGAAGTGTCTGGCAGTCGTAGTGGCCTACCTTTGCAGCCTGGGCTTCTTTGTCTTCCCTTACTTAGATGACTGGCTAATCAAGGGAGATAAACCTCAGGTAGTCTCAACATCACTTCAACACACCATTCCGATTCTGCAACATCTGGGTTTCATGGTCAGCAGATTGTGTCTCTTTGCATAGTACCTTCCTTCTTGCTGAAGATCCTTTTCTCTATTCCACCTAAATTGGGCAGTGCATGTCTTCCAGTTTTTTCAAGGGGGACCTTCAGGGTGACAGAAACCTGTGTACATTGCGCATCAGAAGAGTGTTATTGCAGTACCTTGAAGCAACAAATGACTTCAAGACTTTGGATTATCTCTTTGTGCTCTTTAGTTGTCCAAGAAAAAGAGAGGATGTTTCCACATACTCCATAGTATGTTGGATCAAGTAGGCTAGTGGTCAAGCATACTTGTGCAGAAAGCAGATTGCAATAGGTCTTAGTGCTCACTCTATTAGAGCTTAGTCAGCATCCTGGGTGGAGTCTAGCTCAGTGGCTCCAGAAAATATTTGTAATGCGGTGACTTGATTGTCTTTGCAGTCCTTTTGTTAAACACTACTGGATTTGTGTTGGACCAAAGAAGATGGTACCTTTAGGAAGACAGCCCCTAAGGGGGTGTTGTCTTCCTCCCATCTGAAGTCCTAAAACTTTGCTATATCCCGTTTGTTTGGGTGGTCTAGCAGGAAGATAAGGAAGGTAAAATGTGTTCTTACCTGATAATTTCTTTTTTGACTCCTGACTTCAGGCATGTTACATTAGCGGGGTAATTCCTTATTTTTCTCAGCATATTGAGATCCATGTTTGGATCAAGAATGATTGATTGCAGTTTCTCTTTCGGACATTTTCTTGTGTTGTGATTGATGATTTGAATTTTACTGAAGTTTTATTCTACATCAGCTTGGGAAGTGTAATACTAGCAAGTTTCAGTACTGCACCACTCTTTTTAGTGGTGGATTATATAGAAACATGATGACAGAAAAAGACCACAAGGCCTATCTAGTCTGTCCTTCCATAACAACAACTACAACAGTCCACTTTTTACCTTTAGAGATCCTCTGTGTTGGTCCCATGCTTTTTTGAATTCAGTTACTGTCACTGACATTTGTGGTTTTTTGCATCCAACTGCCATTTGGGTGGCATAGCCTCACTCATATGGATTGACCTAACAGGACTCAACTAAAGGAAATTATCATCTAAGAACAAATTTCACCATTGTTGGCACATGGGTGTTTGGGCTCGGCCCTGCACATAATGGGAAGTACTCCTGGGCATAATTCAAGTAGGCAGGAACCGGCAAGCAGCAAGAGCTGGAGCAGAATGAAAGTCAAAGCTTGCTTTCAGATAGACAGAGGCATAGACTTGAAACTTGCAGGTAGTAACACTTTGAGAAGAACTGTAGTTTCACCTTCCACTGTAGCAAATCTCACAACTAGGGCTGGAACCGCAGGCCTGTAGCTCACAAGGCTTAAGCAAGAACTAACAAAGAACTTGATATGTAGGTTGGAAGTGGAGTCAGCAATCAGGTAGTGAATTTAACCCGAAGCAGAGAAACTTGGCAACAAGGGCTCTGCATATAGAAGGTTGAACAGAAGTGGCTGGTTAGCCTTCATGGCTGCAAACAGCTTCCTGTTTCTTAGCAGTTGCCTTTAACTAAGTACCAGCCAATCCATGATCCCCAAGGATGTGTTCTTGGGATCCTTCTGGCACAGTTTTCTTTCTGGTCTTGGCTTGCTTCAAATCACAAGGCGGGCAGAAGTGTAGGATTTGCTATTCTGAATTCTGGGGATTACCTCCAATTTAAATTCCCATTGGAGGACTTGCCCTGACACTCCTTTTAGTGTGTATTATGTCCACAGGTCAAGATACAGTTTGCGGTATGTGTTTAGTAGTATCCAGTCTTGTACCCAGAGGATTTTTAAAGTTCAAATGCATTCTTTAGAATTTGTCTGAAGCGACTCATTAATAAAAGGGAACGAAATTGGGAAAGAGTGGGTTTTTTAAAAATCTTTAGTATACAGTAGTACTATATTATTGGGTTTATTATATTATGCGGTATTGATGTATCTAATTGTTTGTATATTGTAGGCTGCTTTAGGTCTCTTTTTTGGGGAAAAAGATGGCAATATTAATGGTCTGTTAAAAAGTGGGAGGGGGAGGTTTCAGCTTTGTTGCCCTTTATTTTTGCCTATGTACAGTAAGTGGTTTATTTAAAAAATACACCAATTTGTACATCTTTCTAGATTTATGTGTCTTTAGAAATGACACCTAGTTGATACCTGGTGAAATTCAATCAAATGGTCCATCTCTTTATTCTCGTGGCTTCATGAGCTCTCTCCAACTCTGTTGGACTCGTCTAGTCTTCCTTATCACTCTGTATGTTGTTCTGAGAATTGTAGTCCTACCCCTCATCAGAGCTGCACAGGCTGCAGGTGTGTGTGTGGGTGCCATTCAGCAGCTATGAGTACATATATATTCATTTATACATTCTTTAGAGCAGTTAAAAATGTATGCTTTATTAGGGGTAGTTCTGAATCGCTATTTTATAAAGGCATCTATGTTGTCTTTATAAAATAACAAGCAAACAAGCAAGCACAAACTCCAGTATCTATATAGTGAATGGCCCAAAACCTTCCATCACTCATTGATGATTAATAAATGCCCAGTCAATAATAGGGATCATCAGATCACTGAGCCATAAAGCACTATTCAGAGTTCTGTGAAGTTCTCTCATAATATCAGTCATCAGTCCCTTTACATGTCTAGTCCTTATTCGATGTTTTTTGGGTTTTTAAATTCAAATAAAATAGTCTGTTATTCAGTTCCTCATTATCGCTCTTTTGTTGAAATAAATGCAGTGGCCCACACATGTCTCACTTTGTTCAAAAATGCCAAATGTAGTAATCAAACTCTTCAAGAGAAACTGAGACTTACCAATTGCCCTACGGTTTGTGCCTGACTTGGTTCCAAGTTTCGTTAAATACTGCATTTGGGAATGTTGTCTTATCTCTTTGTAACATGATATTTTCTCTTGATTTTTGTTTCCAACACCATAAGTTGTACATCCTTATTATTTTTTTGAGGATTGTATAGATTTATAAATGTGCAGCAAAATGGCTTTGTACCTGACAGTTGTGAATGTAGTGAGAATGAATCTTGTCTACCCTTTGTATATGCAATTTTTGCTGTTTTATTATAACTTTCTATATCAACATATTTTGTTTTCAAGCTTAGTTATCTCTCTTTAATATGTTTCTATTTTGTAGGTGACATAAATAAAGCGCCATTGCTGGTCCTATGTGCCAACCCATCTATTTCTTTGTCATCTTTGTAAATGTAGTTTTACATGTAATTTGTACTCCTAATGGAGCCATTTTGCCACAACATGGCCATATTGGGTTATTTTTAATGCTTTATTTTTTTGGATGATTGGTATGTTTCATGTGCATATTGATGTTTTAATGAATTGTATAATTTTTTCACTACATTCAACTTGTTTAAGGCTATCACTGTTGTGTGAAACGTTTTTCTTTTTTCTGTTTTTTTTTTCCAGAGCTTACAGTCTATTCAAGACAGACAAACAGGACAAAGTAGGGAGTTTCATTTATCATTGGAAATAGTTAATATGGGTATGAACAGGAGAATAAAGGGTTAAGATTTAAAAGTAGCCTCAAAAAGGTGGGCTTAGACTAGAATTGAGTAAGACCAGAGGGAGCATGAAGCACCCACTCAAGAAGTCTATTCCCAGGCATGTGAGAAAGAATGACGTCTAGAGTTGGATGATTGAAGAGAAGGGCACAGGTAAGGGTGACACACTCAAAGAGCAGCGTGCCAAATGAGTATTCTAGGCAGATACAGGAGAGATATGGAGGAATTGCAGAATTAATGCACTTGTAGGTGGGTAAATGAAGCTTGAACTGTATGCAATAACATATAGCCAATGAAATGACTTATGAAGAGGGATGTGATATTAGTAACACTAGAAGAAGATAAGACATGCTGCTGACATCTGAATAGATTGAAGTGGAGAGAATGGTTCAGTGAAAGATTTGTGAGGCACAGGTTCTAGTATTCTGTGTGAGATAATGAGAGTGGATAAGGGTTTTTTGACTGTGTTCAGAAGGGAAGGGATGAATTTTCATGATCTCATAGAGCAAAAAACAGGTTTTAGCAGTGTGTTGGATAGTGTAGAGAAAAAGAGAGAAGAGAAAGATGAACCTAAAGTTATGGACTGAGGGAACTGTGAGGATGACCATATTATCCCACAGAAACAGAAAAAGGGGGAAGGGATTAGATAGTTCAGGGAGAAAGATAAGAAGCTCTATCTCGGCCGTATTAACTTTTTAAGATGGTAGTGGGACGAACATGCAGCGATATCAGTTTGAGTTTGGGACTGGGTTTCTGGTAAATTTTCTGCTTGTATGAGGTAAATCTGAGCATCATCAGCTTAAAGATGGTACTGAAAGCCACAGGAGAAGGTTAGAGAGCCAAAGGAACAAGTATAGAGAGCAAAAAGAAGAGGTCCCAAAGGAAAGCCCTTTTGTACACTGATAGTGGGATAGCAAAGGAGAAGGATCCACCACAGTTTAAACTAAAATGCTATGGGACAGATAAGAAGAAATCTAGAATAGAACAGAGCCCCGAAATCCAAACAAGGACAGAATGTCAAGGAGTAGATGGTGATCAAAGGTGCCAAAAAAGTCAATGAAGATATTGTTATGGGTTGTTTTCTCTAGAATATAGAAAGTGAAAGCCAGATTGGAGTGGATCAAAAATGACTTGAAATGAAAGCATGTGACAGTGGAGATGAACAGCATGATCAGGTAGTTTGGATACAGAAGGGAGAAGGAAGATAGATAGCATGGCAGGTAGGGTTCCGTAATGGTTTTTGAGGAGTGGTGGGATGGCGATGACATCATGTTTGAAGGCAGCAGAAAGAATCGCAATGAAAATTGATAGCTTAAGACTATGACAGATGAAAGGGACGATAGCAGGATAGATAGCTGGGTGAGGATGGAATTGGAGGAATAGGTGATGAGTTAAGAGGAGGAGAAAAGATACATAGTTAACTCTTCTGAGATTTAGAAAATGAAGAAAGGATGCAGGAATGAAGTGGGTGAAGAGGTGATGGAGGTAACCTTTACATGCAGAAAATGCTTTATAAAATTCCACCCAGATAGGGTAATTTTAGAACAGGGTGCCTATCTTAAGTTTAAGAAATGCACAGAAGCTACGCTTACTGAGAGAGGGAATTTGTGTTCATCGGCCCTTATAAAATAAGCTCATCCCCCTCATAGACACCCCAGATGTCTTGGTTTTACATGCATCAGTACATATTTTATACAATATATGTTCAAGTCCTGACTCTGCCCTGGGAAGGCCTAAACTTATTCTGGGTAAACGTATGCACATGTAAGCTGTCAATAAAACTGTCCAGGGAATATGCACATAAAGATATGTGCGAGCACCTTTACTGTGGGTAAAAGTTTGAAATTGCTTATATGATTACCCTCAGAATGGGAAAATTTTAATCACTCCCCACTGTCTCTAGATTTATTTTGTATTTATATACGATTTAGAGATGTAAAGTATAACTTCATATAGATCATCTAGGCAGGAAACGGATATTTAGATCCATGTGTTTAAAAGTACATTACTACTCTGCAGATCCCTTTCTGTAATATGTATAATGCTGTCAAAAAGCCATGTTGATTTGGCATGATTCACAACAGGGAAAAGTAATGAACTCATTCAAAAAAGGAGCGCCATCATTAGTGGATTTATTTATTTGAGAAGCACTGCATACAGGCATAGGACACAATTTTGCTACTTACACTTTTTAAGTGGCACAATTTATACATACAAATGGCAGATTTTGTAAATGTGCACATAGAAGAACGGCTAATTAGGGAGCCTTCCTCGGAAAAGCTAGCTTTCTGCTTAGGGAGGATTGTTTGAATATCAGAGAGGTAAGCACTATTGCCACCCCCAACCAAGCACCCATCCAAATCCCGGATCCAAATCAGAAGTTTGCCAAGATTATGAGTGATTTAAAGCAAGTGTATTTCCCAACAGGAAAATTATCCGTGGTACATATATATTACTAATCGTAAATATGGAATACATGTAGACTGATTCCCAGAACATACCTTCTATAAATCACTGTGCATTGCCACATAGATTTATAAGGAGCCTTTTTTTCCCTGAAATTGCTACTTATACATGTATGACGAGCTTTCCATTGAAGTCTACTATTTTTTAGAAACATAGAACGTAGACCATATGGTCTTTTTCTACTGTCATGTTTCTATCTAGTCTTCCCTTACATGTGTAAATGGTATCTAAGATTTCAAACTGTACTATGAAACATTTTTCATCTAATATCTATATATTAAAAATATAGTCTCTTATAGAGCTGCCTTTTCCCTAAAAGGAAAAGGAAGTAATCTACTGTATTCCCCTCCCTCCCTTTAAACCAATATTTTTAGATCATATACCTTGTAATGAGGTGGGCCCTGGTCCATCCAAAGGTTTAGCAGTTGGAGCAATGGGAGCTTGCTTCTTCAGTCCTGTGACTCTTCCTTCCTCATAGCTTGTTGAGAGAGGTAGAGGCAGCAGAAAGGACATGCTCGTGCAGGTGGAAGTAGAGGCTCAGAGCTGGAGGGGTGCTAGATGGGTCTGAAGCTGGGGATGGGAGAAGGAGGCTGAAGCAGATGCATTTGTAAGGTGAGAAAAGGGGCTGATGCTGGGAGAAGAGTCTGATACTGGTGCTGAGAGACAGGACTAGGAGCTGACGGTGGTAGGTGGGTGAAGGGCTAGAGAGCTGGGGGCTGCAAGAAGGATCTGATGCTGGAGCTATGAGAGGGGGCTGAGGGCTAGCACAGGAGCTGGGAATGGAAGAATGCAGATTCTGGCAGATGGTGGGGTGGGAGAAGTTGGCTGATGCTGTGAGAGTGAAAAGGAAGAGGAAAACAGGAACTCGGGGTGTGTGTGTGTGTGTGTGTGTGTGTGTGAAATTAAGATCATATACAGAACGTGGAGATGAGATACAGTGGGGGAAGAGATGCTGAAGGTGAGGAGGAGGAGGAAAGGTAGGGTAAGTGAATATTAGAGAAGGCTGCTGAAGGGGTGATATGGGGAAGAAGCAGGGGAATGGATGCTGAGGATGAAGGAGAGGCAGAGACAGTGTATGCTGGTGAAGGGGGAGAAAAAAGAGTTATGGAAAAGGTGAGAGATTAAATGGGATAGGTGTTCGAGTAAATGAGAGAATGGAAATAGGGAGGTTAAAAGGGAAACGGGAGCCTCTATAAGAGGGTAAGACAAGAAAGTGACTGGAGGCAGAGGGGGGTTGAGTGACAGGGAAGAAACTGAGGTTGGTGAGAGGATGAGAGACAGAAAGGTGAATAAACATGGGGAGGGGATGAGCACAGAGAATGGAAATAGAGGACTAAGAAGTGAGTGAAAAAAGGGGGCTGAATAGGAGACTAGCAAAGGAACAACAAGTAGAAATGGGAAGAGGATGAGATAGACTGGAGGACTAGGAAGGTAAGCATAGGCAATGAAAAGTGAAAACAAGAAGAAAGGACTGGTAGGGAAAGGAGAGAGAATGAACTCTACTTGAAGGTAGATAAAGACAGATGAGAGAAATGGAGAATCTAAGATTGAACAGAAGATAAATGTCAGAGACAGATGTAGGGAAGGAAGGGAAGAAGACAGGGAGAGTGAAGAAACAGAAAAAGGAAATGAGATTCTGGAAAAGACTTAGGTGAAAAAGAACAAAAGGAAGTGGTAAAGAGAGACCAGGATCTACCCAGCTGGAAAAATATAATGATCAGAAGACAAAGGTACAAAAATTTTATTTTCAATTTTCAGAGAATGAAATATTTCAGTTTCCAAAATGTGAATTTCTTGTAATTTGTTCCATACTGGAGGAGATAAGTTTGTTTCTCTCTGTTCATTGTTCTACAGCTCACAGAGTCTAATGTCTTGGGTTTTCATTTCATTTTTTGTTTGCATATGTGTTTCTAATTTGTTACCTCTTATTTTTGAGGTGATGGTCTCTGTTTTCCATGTATGACCAAGGTGAGGGATTCTGTTAACATCTAGGTTCTTTAGCAGTTCAGCTTGTTCTCTTTCCTTAGCTGGAATTCAAAAATATTTGTAATGCTGACTTTTCATAAGTGGGGTTGGTGCACTTTAAGTTCTTGGAGTTAGTGCTGGTATGGTGTAATAAGATTCTGAGTTTCTGCTTGCAAGGTTCTGTCGGCTTAATGCAATAAAATGTGCTGCCATTAGTACAGGCAATAGCACTGTACTTGCGCAGAATCTTTTGCACAGCATGAGTGCAGAATGCAGTAAGAAATATAATGCAAGCATAATGAATGTGCAATGCTTGCACTAACAGCAGTGCTTTGTGTGTTTAAATCAATTTAAATGGATGGTAATGAAGCAATTTGCTATGCAGTGAAGTGTCGGGAAGATGAGAAGTCTGAGCTCAACATGAGGTTTTAATGCGAGATCTGAGGAGGTATTAAGGGTTAGCTCATAAATCTTTGGTAGGCGGTGATAAGGAATTTAGTTTGTTCAGCCTACAGTTCCTGGAACGTTTTTCTGGATTTGCTGAAAGTGCTAAAAAAAAAAAATGGCAGAACAATGCTGGAACAACGTTATGTGCATGTGCTGGATTACTATCTGGTGCATCAACAACAATATTATTTTAAGAACATCAATATTATTCTGAGCAGAACATTTGCTGCGAAGAATATTTCTATTGATGCACCGGATAGCAATCCAGTACATATGCACAAGTTGCAGTCTGTTATGATAGGTGCTGCTAATGCAGATCCCTGTGTGCCTGTGCCTGGCTTGCTGTCCTTGTTTAGTGCAGATATTTTGTGCATAGCTCATTTGCATGCAGTTTGCTTACAGAATCACTGAACGACATGTCTGTGCTAAATTTGTGTTAGGATATCCTGCACTAGAGCCTTAGCATTAGGAAATCCTGCAGTAGAGCCTTAGTGTTGGACTCTAATGCAGAGTTTCCGCATTGCATCTTGTGTGTGTTAACAGGGTCTAGCAGCAGTAGGAGTTCACATTGGTGTTACTGATGTGAACCAAACAAAGAAGAGAGGTGTTACTGATGTGAAACCAGAATTTGAGTAGAATTGTTTATCTGTTGAGCTATAAAGGCAAATGCTACACTTTTTCTCTGCATTTGCTGCAAAGTGATTGTTAATGGTGGTTGTTATAATGGTTGGTCTGGGAATGGCCCATGTGAATAAATAATTATACTCTGTATGATTTACATTAAAAAAATAAAAGGAGGACTAAGTTCAAGTGTAAAGTGAGAAATCAGGGTAGGAACTAGGGGGTTGAAGTTGGCAGAACTTGGCCCTTCCAACAAAACGGTGTTCCGCTGCCCCTGCTTTGGGTTTAAAAAAATGTCTTTTAGACTAACTGGGTATAACTTGCAGAGAAAAATTGACCTGCAGCATAATTGTGTTATGGAGTAAGATATTTTATAGTACTGATGTAGTAGACACACACAGTGCTTAGAGTTCTGAATTTTTCAAAAAGATTTATTTCCTATCTTTGTCAAATCTGACCTCAAGGCAAGTTATGTTCATATACAAGCAAGATCATCCAAAAAAAACCTCCTTCAATCCAGTGACCCAAAATAAATCATCATTGTCTATAGTCATGGATTCATACAACCAGTCGCCACTCTGGTAAATCTTTCAGTATCCTCCTATTTTTGTCGGGCACAACCAACCTGAGAGGTGGAAGGAAATAACCACCTCCCCTTATTGGAAGAACCCTTTTATTCAAGAGAGCCGTAGCCCTCACAATAATAAAATAGTGTGAACCCACAGCTGAAACCAGGTGAGAGAACTTTTCAAACTCAAATGTATCTACGTATCATTTATTAAAGGCAATAAAACTTCAAACCGTGCTGGAACCAAGGCAATTAATAGCTGAACTGTCTCGCCACATTAATCCACCAGCAAACGCCACCACGACATGCATGTTTCGGACCAACTCCGGGCCCTGTATCAAGTGAATGCGTTCCTTCCAGGAAGTTGCCTTACTCTACCTCCCCCCGGAAGAACCTTATAAAGCGAAAAACGAAACTCTTTATTGGTCAAAACCATCTTGACGTCAGAAGGAAAAAACCCTCCCCCGGAAATGGACCACCCAGAATCATTCTAAACAAAACAAAACCTAACCCAACTCTCCCCCCTACAAAAGGCTCCATCAACACAACATAATCTCAATCGTAATCGTAATCTTAAAACCATCCATACAACCGTAGGAGCCACCCTCTCTCTCTCCCCCATCCACCGATCTCCTATCACTACCCCAATCAAAAAAGCACTATGTCAGATCGATCATCCTACAAGAGACTCCACCAATCCATCTCCATATTCAAACCCAATGGTATGACAGTGTTTAAACGATAAATCCAGAATTGTTCCCTCCATTGTAGGCGCTGCTCACGATTGCCTCCTCGAGGATGGGGCGGGATCCAGTCAATCACCCACCATCGTAGGTCAAAAAAAGTATGTGAAAACGCCAAACAATGCTCAACTATTGGCGCTGCCAAACATTCAGATTTAATCTTAGAGGCATGCTCTCCCATGCAAAGTTTAACCGGGTGAATTGTGCGACCAATATATAAAAGACCACAAGGACACTGAAGCATGTAAACGACAAATGATGTCTGACAAGTCGAAACTCCTACAAAATCAAATACTTGAGCCCTACCTGGATGGGACCATTGACTCTCTTGTAACGTGTTTTGACAATATTTGCAACTATTGCACGCCCAATGACCATGAGAACCGTCCACCTGAGGACCCTGCCCACTTCTCCCAGAGGGCAAAGGCCACTGATCTCTAGGTGGACCTGTCCGCACCAGCCGATCTCGCAGATTAGAGCCCCATGTATAAGCAAACCGTACCGTTCACACTATTTTATTATTGTGAGGGCTACGGCTCTCTTGAATAAAAGGGTTCTTCCAATAAGGGGAGGTGGTTATTTCCTTCCACCTCTCAGGTTGGTTGTGCCCGACAAATAGGAGGATACTGAAAGATTTACCAGAGTGGCGACTGGTTGTATGAATCCATGACTATAGACAATGATCATATACAAGCAAGGCCAGTGCAAGGATATTGAGCATAAGAACTGCCATAGAGGGTCAGACCAAAGGTCCATCAAATTGTGTCGTTTCCAACAGTGGCCAATCCAGATCATCAGTACCAGGTATATCCCAAAAGTAACCCATTCACTGCTGCTTATTCCCAGGGATATTTAGGAAAAAAATTCATTTAATTTTGTTTCCTGTTTCGTTTGTAGGTTTTTAAATTTAATTTAGTTAAATTTTAATACATTTTCGTTTTGTTTTGTTTTTATAAATGTTCATTTCAGGGCAATTTTGTTAATTAAAGAGGTAGCTATGGCTGCTGCCCAAACAAGATATACTGTGACTGAAGGGTTACAATGGTTTCAGGCAAATTTAAAAAAACAAACAAACAATAATTGTATTTCTTCCTCACTGTCAGAGGCTGGTGTCAAACCAATGACCCTTCAGTTAGATGAGCCACCTCCATGCAGATTCGGGTTGCTTGATGATCAACCAGGATCAGCGTTAGACTTGGTAAATGTTTGTGACAATGTACTTACAATTGGCTTCACAAAATTTCTGGAACAAGAGCACTGCAAAAGAAAAATCTTTGGCGTAAACCCAGCATTGTATATCTATAGTACTTCATTTTTCAATTATTCCTAGGCAGAACTTCAACTTTATGCATCTTCCCCTCTCCCCCAAGATTTTGATAATTAAACTCAACATTCATGACTATCTTAACACCACCCCTCCCACGCAATCCTGAAAACATGCATAATTGGACATCATACTTTAAAAAAAAAAAAAAAGAGCTTTGCTTGTATCCCAGAGTTGCAGGGATCTATACTTGTCCTTCTTGGACAAAGCCTTGTATGATTGGCCCAGCCCCTCAATCTTGCCTATGGTGGTGTCTCCTTTCTTGTTAATCAGGTGGTCTATCTACACTCCTTTGCTAAGGACGAGTGCCAAGCGAAAGATAAGGACCTTTACCTGGTGGATGTCAGGAGAGTGGTTCTTCGGTATGTCAAGTCACTAATTCTTTTTTCAAGTCTGACTGACGTTTTGTAATGTTTGCAGGCCTGTGTAAGGCTGACACAGCTACAAAGTCTACCCTGGGGCACTGGGTCAAGGAGACCATTGGCTCAGCCTATCTGGGGGTTTGCATGCATATTCTACTCAGGCACAGGCATCCATCCACCTTTGTCAAGCATTACCTCTTGGATGTTCACGCTTTGGTGGACACTGCTTTTGGTACAGATGTCTAGAAAGCAGCCCTGTCGTCGTCCTGTCCAGTGGAGTCATAGCTTTGGTACATCCCACTTGCCTGGACTGGTCTAGCAGGACAGTATAGAAGGTGACATTTTACTTCCCTTCTCTGTTTCTGTTCCCCCTCCCTCTTCTTTGATTCTATGGATAACACTATACTCCTCCCTGTTTCCTCATCTTGCAGCCTTAGGGTGATCTTTAACTCTGCACACATCCAACAGATAGCTAAAATCTGTCACTTTTTTCTCTATAGCATCAGCAAAATTTGTCCCTTACTTATCTCTAGTCACTTCGCGTCTTGACTATTGTAACCTGCTTCTCACTGGTCTACCCTGAATCATCTCTCTCCCCTTCCATCTGTTCAAAACTCAGCTGAATGGCTTATCTTCTATTACTATACTCAGGGCCAGCCCATCCACTAGGTGGGCTAGGTGGCTGCCTAGGGCAGGAGATTTCTGTGGGCAGTGGGCCATGACCTTCAGCACATATGGCCTGCCACCCTCCCCCCATGCTGAACTGCAATGCGCACCCCCCTCCCTGCCGCCATTGATTCCATCAGCAGGCGACTAGGCTTGGCAGCAGCCATCCACGGCAAGCCATGTGCTGAAGCACTTGGCCTGCCAGTGAGCCGTCCACCACCAGAATCAGTGGTAGTGGGGGGAGCACGACATGACAGTGGAGGGGTGCATGGGTCAGCATGGGGAGGGGAGGGCGGTATGGTGCATGAGAAGGGGGGGCAGCATGGCTGGGGCTTCCGCCTAGAGCGGCAGAAACCCTTAGGCTGGCCCTGACTATGCTCATGTAACCCCTCTTCTCAAATCATTTTACTGTCTCCCTATTCGTTTCTACATCCAGTTCTCCTACTGACCTATAAATGCATTCATTTTACGACTTCTTACCCCTCTCTTATCTCACCCTACATCTCTCCTTGGGAACTCAGCTCCTCTGGGGATCCCTTTTATGTGCCTCCTCTACCACTGCCAACTCCAGACTTAGTTCATTCCACCATGCTGCTCCATGTGCCTGGAACGAAGTACCCAAGTCAGTACATCAGGCTCCTTCTCTAGCCCTATTCAAATCCAGGCTAAAATCTCACCTCTTGATGCCCTTCTCTCTCTTGTTCACCACATAGGTGTATCTTACCCTTGTTTGTCTTGATTAAATTGTAAGCTCTGTTGAGCAGGACTCTCTGATATCTATATGTACAGTGCTGTCGTATGTCATAGCTGAGATGCCAGACCAAGACAAACCACCCATCTGGGCAGCAGCAGAATGGGATAGTGTTGACGGCGGAGGATCACATTTCTGTGACAACGGCAACAACACCAAACTTAAACTGTGCGGAAGAAAGGCCCCGCAATCTACTTCTGTATCTTGCCATGAAAACCCAATGGATAGTTACAACAAAACAAATTGTGCTGTAGTGCTGGAAGATGAGACCCCCAGGTTGGAAGGCACTCAACTAGCTACTGGGGAAGAGCTGAAGACTTTTCAGAGTAAAGCCAGCATTTATGATGTGGTTGGATCAAAGCCCTCGGGACGTCTGACTGCTGATGTAGCTGCGCATGAAATGAGAGTCAGAAGCTGTAAAGATGTCTTACACATTGGAACATGGAACGTATGAAGCATGAACCAAGGGAAGTTGGAGGTGGTCAAGAATGAAATGGAACGTGTACGACTTGATCTGTTGGGTGTCAGCGAACTGAAATGGATTGGCATCGGGCACTTTGCATCAGATGATCACATGGTCTACTATGCTGGAAATGAAAGACAAAGAAGAAATGGTGTTGCATTTATAATAAAGAAGAAACTTGCAAGAACTGTAATGAAATACAATGCAGTCAGCGAACGCTTAATCTCTATTCGTCTACGAGGAATGCCTATCAACACAACTATAATTCAAGTATATGCCCCAACAACAGCTGCAGAAGAGAATGAAATTGAAGAGTTCTATGAACAAGTACAAGCTGAAATTGACAGAACATGCAAACAGGATATCCTGATAGTCATGGGTGATTGGAACGCAAAGGTTGGCAACAAAGAAGACGACAAAGTAGTTGGAAAATATGGACTTGGCAACAGAAATAAAGCTGGAGAAAGACTGATAGAATTCTGCAAGACCAACGATCTATTCATCTCGAACATCTTCTTCCAGCAACACAAGCGGCAACTGTACACATGGACTTCACCCAATGGATTGTATAAAAATCAAATTGACTACATCTGTGGAAGTCAACGATGGAAAAGCTGTATAACATCAACAAAGACAAAACCTGGAGCTGACTGTGGTACAGATCATCAACTTCT
This sequence comes from Ichthyophis bannanicus, assembly GCA_033557465.1. NCBI lineage: Eukaryota > Metazoa > Chordata > Amphibia > Gymnophiona > Ichthyophiidae > Ichthyophis > Ichthyophis bannanicus. The sequence continues at coordinate 1,335,972,414 of CM066032.1, read as the reverse complement.
AGTATGCAAACTCAAGCTAAAGCTGAAAAAGAGCAAACCACTCATGAATGCAGCAAAATATGACCTTGAGAATATACCACTGGAATTTAAAGACTGCCTGCAAAATCGATTTGCTGCTTTAGATACAAATGATAGAGTTCCAGAAGAGTTATGGAATGACATCAAGAAGGTTGTGTTGGATGAAAGCGAGAAGTCTCTACAAAAGGTAAAAAAGAAAAACGGCCAAAATGGATGACGGAAGAAACTCTGAAAATTGCCCAGAAACGCAGAGAAGCTAAAGCCAGAGGAGAAAGAAAGAAAATCACAGAACTCAACAGAGATTTCCAACGTGCAGCAAGACAGGACAAGGAAAAGTACTACAATGACGCATGCAAGGAAATAGAAGCAGAAACTATTAGAGGAAGAACAAGATCAGCTTTCCTAAAGCTACGAAAGTTAAAGAAAAAGTTCCAGCCTCGAATTGGAATGTTACAAGATGCTCAAGGTTCTATGTTGAATGATGCTGAGAAGATCAAGAAAAGATGGAAGGAATATACAGAGTTTTTATATGATAAAGATCAAGTGGACCAACGTCCGTTTCAACCTGTACCTTATGATCTGGAACCATTGGTGATGAAAGAAGAAGTTGAAGCAGCATTGAAAGCCTTATCAAAGAACAAAGCACCAGGCATTGATTGCATTCCCATAGAAGTATTACAGCAATCTGATGCAGCTGTTACCGTACTTACAAGGCTCTGCCAAGAAATATGGAAGACAGCATCATGGCCAACTGACTGGAAAAGATCTGTGTTTATACCAATACTAAAGAAAGGTGATCCAACTGACTGTGGAAATTATCGCACAATCGCTCTGATCCCACATGCCAGCAAGATTCTACTGAAGGTTATTCAAAAGAGACTACAATCATACCTGGAACAAGAACTACCTGAAGTGCAAGCAGGGTTCAGAAAAGGGCGAGGAACGAGACACATCATTGCGGATGTGAGATGGATCCTTGAAAAGACTAAAGAATATCAAAAGGATATCTATTTGTGCTTTATCGACTATAGCAAAGCTTTTGACTGTGTAAACCATGAGAAACTCTAGGCCACATTAAGAAGTATGGGTATACCAGAACACCTGATCGTTCTCTTGCACAATCTGTACATTGATCAAGAAGCAACAGTTCGAACGGAACAAGGAGAAACAGAATGGTTTAAAATAAGCAAAGGTGTAAGACAAGGCTGCATACTTTCCCCCTACCTGTTTAATTTATATGCAGAACAAATCATCAGAGAAACAGGATTGTATGAAGACAACAGAGGTGTGAAGATTGGTGGAAGACTCATCAACAACCTTCGCTATGCTGATGATACCACATTACTGGCGGAAAGTGAAGGTGATCTGAAACATTTGCTTCTCACAATCAAAGAACATAGTCTCAAAATGGGCCTGCATCTTAATGTAACGAAGACAAAGATCATGACAACTGGCATAATCAACAGGTTCATCGTCGAAGGAGAAGAAATTGAAATCGTGAATAACTTTAACCTACTTGGATCAACTATCAATAAAGAAGCAACAAGCAGTCAAGAAATCAGATGACGCATTGCTCTTGGCAGAATGGCTATGAAAGACCTAGATAAGATTCTCAAGAGCAGAGATGTCTCTCTCCATACAAAGATTCGACTTGTTCAAGCCATGGTATTTTCAATAACATCATATGGATGTGAAAGCTGGACAGTGAAAAAGATAGACAGCAAGAAAATTGATGCCTTTGAATTATGGTGCTGGTGGCGAATACTGTGTATACCATGGACTGCCCGAAGAACAAACCAGTCTGTACTAGAGGAGATCAAACCTAAGCTTTCTTTAGAAGCTCAGATGACAAGACTTCGACTTTCATACTTTGGACACATCATGCGGAGAGAGAGATCATTAGAGAAAGACATCATGCTTGGCAAGATAGAAGGTCAACGCAAAAGAGGAAGGCCAGCAATGAGATGGATCGATACAATAACAGCAGCTACGGGTACCAGTTTGTCAACAATGAGTCGCCTGACTGAAGACCGAACACAATTTAGGATCGCTATCCAGAGGGTCGCCATGAGTCGACTCCGACTCGACAGCACTTAACAACAACATAAGTGATAAGTAGTAGTTGTAATATGTATGTGTATGCCAAATCTCCCTGTGGGTACAATAATGTGCTGATGGCTTTTTGAGTTTGTCTGACTGACAGGTTCTATTGTTTTGATGTGATGGCTGCTGCTTTTTGCTGGTTCTCAGAAGCTGTAACCCTAGGTTACTTCCTATTCTTGCCAAGTGGTTGGTCCGGTCCTGTATACATGGTTTATTTAATTACAAGTCTACATTTCAAGTTACCCTGTAGTAAATAATGCTGGCGAGTGTAAATTTCAAAGGTATTTATCTAGGCGAAAGGACGTGAAAATTTGCTCACTTCAAATGCATTTCCCTAGATCTCTCTGCTGCATTTGACATCATTGACTATAACATTCTCCTCTCCTGCCTTCATAATGCCAGCCTCCATGGAACGTTCTTTCTTGGTTCACATCCTTTCTCTCGGGACACTCATTCCACGCTTTCATCCGCAACTCAACTTCTTCACACCCTCTATCCTGCGGGGTTCCACAGGACTCTGCCCTTGCCCCTCTGTTGTTTGACATCTTTCTTAGCTCCCTGGCCATGCTCCTTCAATCCATCGGTCTATCTTTTTACATCTATGCAGATGACACTCTCCTCATCAGATATATAGACTCATGTCATGCAGATTTTACACATATTAATTCCAGCCTTCAGGAAATGTCCACCTGGCTTCGTTCCAACTCCCTCTATCTTAATACAAAAAAAACAGCCATCTGGATCACTGGAGGTGGGCCCATTCTTTCCCTCTCTCCTGTTTGGACAACTCCCCCATAGCGTTGCACTCCATCTTTCGATATTTAGGCATTCTCATGGACTCCCATCTTTCTTTCTCTGCCCAAGTCAGACAGGTGGTAAAGATCTCCTTTGGAGCCTTGCATGGCTTCTGCGCCCTCCGTCCTTTCCTAGATCTTCTAGCTCAGTTATCCTTAGTACTCAATTGAACTACTGTAACATCGCTTATGTAGGGATTCCTGTCTGCAAGTTTAAAAAGTTACAATCCATCCAAAACACTGCTGTCGGTATCGTGTGCCATGCAAAGAAGTTAGACCACGTCACTCCTCTCATGATTCAGCACCACTGGCTCCCAATTTCTGCTTGAATCCGACATAAAGTCCTAACCTTAACACAAGTCTCTCCATAACAATTTTCCAGCATACCTGTCTGATTTAGTAATTCCCTACACTCCTCCTCACTGCTTATGCTCTTTACACAGTAATAGATTAGTCAATCCCCCCCAAGGCCCGATATGAACGTACTAGACACTCAGCTTTTTACTTCATAACCCCCTCAATCTGGAATTGCCTTCCTCCCTCAATCCAGTTGGAGGACAGTTTCAAGAAATTCAAAGTTCTGCTGAAGATGTTGCTTTTTAATGAAGCCTTCAGGTTTATGTTTATGTTTATTGTTTCTTGATAAAATCGCCCTTCTCCAAAAATCAGAGCGATGTACAATTAAAAATCAATATTAAAATGGCCAAAGCCATGGAAAGGAAAGGGAAAAGGAAATTACAATTTCATTATAAAACCATAGTATAGACAGGAGAGACAGAAAAAGGATAGAAAAGAGGACAATTATAATTTCTTTATAAAAACCATAGTATAGACAGAAGAGACAGAAAAGGGATAGGAAAGGGAACAAAAGGAGGGTAGGGGCAAGGGGAGTGGAGGTCATACAAAAGGGGAGGGCACATCAAAAGCAAGGGAGAAGAGGTGAGTTTTCAAGTGTTTTTTGAAAGTAGGGTGGTGAGGAGATTTGGGGTGTTGGCCTTTCATGCCTTTGTCCTTGTCCCCACCCCTCTTTCCTTGTTCTGCTTTCCTGTTAATACTTTTGTAGTTCCTTTCTTTTTGTATTTTATTATTTTATTCTATGAACCACTTTGATATTCTAAAAGCAGTATATGAATTCTAAATAAATTATAAACGACGCAGCTTATACTACACACAGGTTACCTAATGCACATATTTTTAGTTGCATTAAAAAGAGGCATTCTGTGAATGTGTATTGGTCTGGGAAGGAAATGGTGTTCATGCATTTGTTTGACAAATAGATGTGCACTATGTCACCACCCTCCTCATCACCATCTGCAAAAATAGCAGGGTCAAAGTCTTCAAACCCATAACTTGTGTACTTCGCTCTTGCTAATTTCCAAATAAAAAATGCAGGTATTCTTTGAAGATTTGCATATAGTGCACAGTTTAAAAGCATCTGTGTAATTTACAGCTACATGGGTTGTTTGAAAATTGCTCCCTAAAGGAAAAATACTACCTGAAGCTATAGTTTTGACGTTTTTTACTAAGACTACTTCAAATGGAGTCTGTGCATCATTTTACTTCCCTTACTTCCTTTGCCCATAAAGTTCTTAGACACTTTTCTCTCTTCTCTACCCACATCATAAACACTGGTAGTATCGTTTTTCCTCTATAACATCTCCAATATGCATACCTTCCTTTCTGAATATACTACCAAACCCCTTTTTTACTGTCTCATCATCTTCCACTTAGATTACTGCAACCTGTTCTTGACAGATTTGTCAGTGAACCTTCTGCCTTGACCACAGTTTATTCTGAATTTCAGCAGCACAAACGTCTTTCTTCAGCATTGCTACAGCCATGTAACCCTCTTCCCTGGTCTGCTACAGACAGCCATGTAACCCTCTTCCCTGGTCCACTACATTGGCTTCTCATCCGCTTCTGCATGCAATTAAAGATTCTTTCTCTCACCTACAAGTACATTCATTCTGCAGCCCCTCCCTATTTCTTACCTCTCCTTGCACCACTCCTCATGAAATTTGCTCATCAGGCAAGTCACCTATCTGGTCTCCTTTATCTTTATCTTTATTCATGCGCTTGATATACCGCCCAGGCGCGGGCATCAGGGTGGTGTACAAAAATATCAATACAGGCTGCAGGTGAAAACAAAAGAGAGAAAAGAACACCAATATATGACAGGAAGGAGATAGACAAAGAGACAGAAAGAGCGACAGGCATAGGCTCCAGGTTTACGAAGGGGGAAAGGTCTAAGCCAGAGGGGGGCTCAGGCCGAGGGAGAAGGGGGTGGGGGAGTCAGGGAGGGGAAGGTCAAAAGCCTGGTGAAAAAGATGTGTTTTGACATGCCTTTGAACCTGGGAAAAGACAGCTCGGTACGGAGGGAGTGAGGGAGGGAGTTCCAAAGAGCGGGGCCTAGAAAGAAGAAAGCGGAGTGGCGGGTAAGTTCAAGGTGAGCTTGTTTAGGGGAGGGAAGGAATAGGCGATTACCGTGGGCTGAGCAGAGGAGGCGGGGGGGGGGGGGGGTGGATGCGAATGAGGTCAGCAAGATACTGGGGGGTGGCAGTATGAAGGAATTTGTGAGTGAATATAAGTAATTTATAGACGAACCTGATCAGGAGCCAGTGGAGGTGGATGATTAGAGGAGTGACATGGACAGTTAAGGATGAATGGCTGAGAAGATGGGCTGCTGTATTTTGGATAAGCTGCAGGCAGTGGAGCTGGTACTGAGGAAGGCCGGCGAAGATAACGTTGCAATAGTCAAGCCTGGAGATGACAAGGGATAGGACAAGGGTAACGAGGGAGGTAGGGGAGAGAAAAGGGCGAAAAGCACAAATCTGTCATAAGGAAGAAAAGGAGTGACTGACAAGCAAGGAAATATGGTGATGGAAAGAGAGGGAGGAGTCCAGCGTGACACCAAGGTAACGGAATGTAGAGACAAGAGGGACCGGAGTAGCGGAGAGGGTGGGGGAAAGGGAGGGAGAAGGGCACCAAAAGAGAACCACAAGGCCGCGGACAGAGGTGTTAACATGGAGAAAGTTGTTCTGAAACCAGGAGGCATCACTGGAAAGGCAGGTGTTGAGGAAAGTGAGGTCAGGGTGGAGAGAATTTGTGTGATGCAAAAGGAGGATATCGTCAGCATAATAGTACCCTGAAATCCCAAACTGCTGAATGAGGGCAGGGGGTGTGAGGAAGATGTTAAAGAGGAGGGGAGCAACTACAGAGCCCTGGGGAACACCACAATGAAGAGGGTGCGGTGGGGAGTTTGTGAGAGCAGACTGAATGGAAAAGGAGCAAGACGAGAGGAAAGAATGAAACCAGCGGAGAACGGCACCACGAATCCCAAGGTCAGAGAGACGAGTAAGGAGGGTACGGTGGTCGACAAGATCAAAAGCCGAAGACAGATCCAAGGAGACAGCGAGGGTGAGATCACCATGATCGTGAGATTGGTGGACCTCATTCAGAACTGCTAGAACAATGGATTCTTTGCTATGACCGGACCTGAAACCAGATTGGTGGGGGTGAAGTGAGAGAGTAGCATCGAGGTGAGCTGAGAGCTGTGAAAAAAACAAGTTTCTCTAGGACTTTGGAAAGGAAGGGCAGGTTAGAGACGGGATGCCAATTGGTCAGGGCGGAGGGGTCAAGAGAGGGCTTCTTTAGGATAGGCCGGACAACAGTATGCTTCCAGGAAGAGGGGAAGAGGCCAGAGGAGAGGCTGGAGTTGAGCATATGGAGGATGTAGGGCAACAGTGCAAGGGAAGGGTCTGAGAGCCATGCAGAGAGTCAAGTGGACAGGTGGTTTTGCGGGAGGAAGCGATGGCCCTGGCAAGTTCAGTGGTAGTGACAGGATGGAAGGTCTGCCAGTTGTGAGGAAAAATTGGGGAGGGAGGAGGGGAGGGGGGCAAGACCAGAAGCAGGCACGGAGAGACTGTACTTTTCCCAGAGTAGAAGGACACCAGATCAATGGAGGCTGGGGTAACAGAAGGAAGGGTAGGGAGAGTGGTAGCTCCCATCACCATTCTTTTCATCTTACTGGACTGGAGAGTGGAGGAGTGGCCTAGTGGTTGGGGAAAGGTATTTCAGGCCGGAAGGTCGGGGGTTCAAATCCCACTAGAGGACAGCAACCTTGGTCTGGAAGGTGCTCCTTGTGGTCTTGGGCAAGTCACTTAACCCTCCATAGCCCATATTCCCTGTAAAATAGTTATCTCCAAGTTATAATGCCCTGTTCAATGTAATTTCAGTTTGTTCAATGTAAACCGCACTGATGCAGAATAGCGCGGTATATAAGAGAATGTAAATAAAATAAATAAATAAATAACTACACCGTATGCATGGAGTAGACTTGCCTAAATTTGTGCATCATGCATGGTCTCTGGCTATATTCCAATCCAGCCTAAAAACCTACCTTTTTAAGATTGCTACTAAATCTCAACCCCCATTCTTCCTGAATAACAGCCTTGTTAACTCTAACAGTTTTCTTCATTAATGAAATTCCCAAAGTCCTCTTCTCTAGTGTGCTTTATGTAGATGAGAACTGCTTCTTATGTGTATTTGTACAGGACTGTGTCCTTAAAGTGCTGCTACAGAAATTAGTAGTAGTGAGTTTCATGTAATGACAAAAACAGACTTCAAGAACACATTTGTAAGCCAAACAAATTGCTAGTTCTAGTAATAGACCTACATAACATAGTATATGAAAGGCAGGTAAAGGCCAGTATAATTTTTAAAAATCTGATAGAATCTAACTCAGATTTTATACACTGCGTATTGGTAGGTTATATGAAATACTCAAGGTCTCAGTGTTTGGTAAGGAAACACAACTGTGTTCTCTGGTTCTCATCTGCAAAATGTCTAGTCTGTCCTTGTCTTCAATATGCAGTTTTCACTGAACAAATGGTTTACAATCTTCCTTAGAATTATGATGGTATAATAACCATAAATGGACCTGTTTACTTATTGTCCTAAGACTCTTACCGAGTTCCTTTTTGGAACCCTTGAACAAAGGTTATTTTCTGTTTTAATTACCCAAGGTCAGTTTTGATGGTACTGCATTCCGGCTAATAAAACTGAACATTTTAAGCTATATTTATCAGAGATTCCTTTTTAGTTTACTTGGGAAATTTTGTCCTTAGAACAGTTTGTTTGTTTCTTTTCCAAGGTCAACACTGGTTTTATCCTCGATGATTATATTATCTTTAAAATGTTTGCCTGACACCCAGGAGAGTGATGGGGGCAGGAACTCCAGGAAATAAGATTTTATATTTTGGAAGCTTGACAAGTTTCTCCAGTTTATTGTATATTCACAGATCATTTTCAGTTCCGGGATGTATATAGTTGGTTTATATCATTAAAATTAAGTGAGGTACCTACAACAAGGACAGTCATTTTCAACATACTCATGCAAATCTGCAAAATGGTAAGGAGCATTATTCTCTCTATCTCTCTCTGGAATGTTAGTATTTCTATTCATTTCTGTTAGGAAAAATAACCTATACAAACAATGCTTTCAAATATTCATACCTCCATAGCTGAAAGAAGTAAATATAAAGGATGCACACTATATGAACTTATTATAAGCTTTTGAGTCTAGCCAGCTTAGGAAGCTGACCAAACTGAAATACTGCACCAATGGAAGATTATTTAGGAGATCAAAAGATAATAAGGGGTCCTTTTACTAAAGGGTGCTAGCTGTTAATGCAAATCTGGCGTGTGCTAAAGACATGCATTGGACACCAGGCCATGACTGTATGGCTGGATTTTGGCACTGGCTCTTCATGGTGTGTTACAGTTGCAAGTGGGCAGGTCAGAGGCAGAGAGTGGGTCGGGTGAGCGCCGTGCAGTCAGGCACCCGCACATTATCAGTGTGTTAGGTGCAAACCCAGAGCACCCTTTAGTAAAAGGGTTCCGCGGTGTAAAAGAAAATCACACAGACATAAGCATAAACACAGTGGTTGCCAAACTTGGGGTCAGGACTCCAAGTGGGGTCACATCATCAGTGGATGAGGTCACAGAAACATGGCCACTTTCCCTTCTTTCTGGACTTTCACTGTGAGCTATGCCAAGTAGTTTTAGTCACCAGTCAGCATGTAGCCTGTGAGCCAGTGAACATTCATAGGCCTTTGTCACTTCCTGTTAGACTGCAAACCCATGCTGAGTACTGGGATCTGTAGGCATACACTGCACTCTGATACAAGGGACCCTGTGCTGACTGCTGCTGAAGTTGACATTACTGTCGCCGCTACCTTCCTGCTTGAGATGAGAGGAGGGAGGGGGAAGGAGGCTGCTGTTTTGATTTCATCATCATCTGGGGTCTCACAAATTTTCAGTTGTTAAAATGGTGTCATGTGGGATAAAATTGTGAAAAATACTGATAAACATCTCTGTGGCAGCAGATAACCGTCCTTTTACATCACAAAATAATTTCAAGCCTTACGTTGTAGTTCCTAATTGAGGAGACTTTATTTAAAATGAAAGTTTATGCAGAAGCTGCATTTTACAGGAAATAGGGAATAGTTTGTCAATAATTTTTAAGGAGCAGTTTACAAAATCAGTGGGATGCTCTTTGGCATGGGATATACCAGTATCTCATATCTACAATAAGAACAGAAGGAACGTTCTAGTTTTTGGCTGTGTTCATGTCCTCTTCAGCTTATACTCCCTTTTAAACATACACAAATGGTCTTTTTTCCTTCCTAGTTCACTGTTGAGGTTAAACAGTTGAGCCCCTCTATGCCTCTACAAGGGTAAACAGTCCTTTGCTCACTTCTGGGAGATGATCCAGAAGAAATCATCTCAGAAGGAAATTCCATTAATTTATTCTGCACTGACCTCCTTAGGAACAACTGGATATCAAACTAGGAAGCTAGATGGTATTCATGTGCTACATGCTGAAATCTGACTCTGAATTTTCTCCTCATTTTAGCAGTGAGTGCAAAAATACTCTGGCCAACCTCAGCTCATGGTTTTCTTGAGTGGAAACTGGTGTTCTACCTCTGAGCCCCTGGGTAACTGAGGAAAATGAGAGAGTCCAAGAGAGTCTGCACTGAGCAGGGTCAGCTCAAACATTAGACAAGACCGGCAATGGCCTGGGGCAGCAGCTCATGAAGGGCAACATAGAGCAGTAGCAGTCAAAGCAAAACTGACAGCTACACAAAGAGCCATCAGAAAATTCTTTTACCTGCAGAAAGAGCAGGCACACACGTTCAAACAAAACAGAGTTTAATATTTTAAGAGTATGATACCCAATTATTTATTTTTACAGAATTTTTACTTTGCTGTGCATGTGCTCTGGACTTTTCATTTCAAAAAAATCCCAACAGTTATTCTCCTTAAACTAAAGCGCCTTTGCGGGGGAAAGTTACTAGGGATAAAACATAACATTTCCCAAAAGCCAAAGTTTAATAAAATCTCTCAGTACTACTTCACACACTGCTCAGGATGCACTGAAGCTTGGTGACTTCCAAGGATGTTTACTGGGATGCATCTACTACTTGGTCCCACAAACCTCCTTAAGTATACCAAGAAAACCACAGCGGCTTTCTGTCTTCAAGCAGACCTGGGCTGGGTTCTTCCAGACTTTTGCTTAATCCAGATACTGCTGGTCCAATTAATGATGATCACTGTTTGGACAACCAGGATCTGGATTAGAGTTTGTAAATGTCTCTGGTAGTATATTTAAACATGGTTTTTCACAGAATTTATGGCACAAGAACATGGCAAAGAAAAGTCTTTGAAGTAAGTGTATAGAAGAGCAGGAGTCAATAGATTCCCAAAGCCAAAAATCCAGGAAGGGTTTTGCACAGAGCTCCAGACCCGAACAAACTTTGGATCAATCAGGAAATGGGGAACGAAGATCACCAGCAATACAAGACACGGCTGGCTAGCACTAGCCCCCATGGAGATGGTTTGAGGCTAGCCTGTGATGACATTGGAGGGGGGGGAACAGATTTTTTGATTATTTTTTTAATATCATGTTTGGATTAAAATCAATATGAAACAACATAGGAAATGTCATTGATACTTCTCATATTGATTCAAACAAATGCACATCCTAGCAGAGAAACACTATCAGGCTAAATTCTTGTGCTAATTTTAGTTTCTGTCTCTGATGTTGGTGGGGGATTCTCTGTTGAGGAGGGAGGCTTATCCTTCAGAACCCAAGTGTAGTCTGTGGCAGTACTTCCCAAACATACCCTTAGTGACTCACAGTCAATATCAGGATATCTGAAGTGAATATGTGTAGCAAGACCATCAGAATGCTCCTTTACAATGAGGACTTTTTTTTTTAAGAGTTGCTGCTCCTAATTTGGCCTTTGTCTAAAGCAATGTAATATAGGATGACCTTGTGAGTGTTCAGTGCAAGTAGGTATATCTTTCCTGTAATTTGTAAGGAACTATAAAAGGCCCTGCTTCATTGGGTTCTTGAAGATTGAAGGTGAGAGTTGCTCCCAGCTGGACCTGGACTAAGAGACAGTAAAGTCCTGTGGGGCTGAAGACTAATGAGGAGTAGTGGGGATCTGCTTCTCTTCATGGCCAGCTAGGCTTTGCAAAAGAGAAAGATCTCCCCAGATGGCTTGTTTTAACCAGTGAAGAGGAGGTTGAGAAGAGAAGAGATCTTGGGGAGGTGTAAAGCAGATGTTTCTGTAATAAAAGGTCAAAGAACCACTGCAGCATACACTTTGAGCTATGAATTTCATGCCCTGATAAGTAAATAACATTCTTTGAGATTTATTAGCAAGATGAGTGGGTAATCTCTGAAGGCCGAGGGGTTCAATTCCTGCATGGGGACAAGCAACTTCAGGCCGGAGGGACTGGGGTCTCTAGTCCCATGGCCACTCCTTGTGGCCTTGGGCAAGCCACTTAACCCTCCATTGCCTCAGGTACACTTAGATTGTGAGCCCTTCGAGGACAAGGGGATAAAAAGTACCTGTTAGTATACATGTAAACTGCACTGATTCTAAAGAGCGCGGTATAAAAAATAAATAAATAAATCTGAAGAGATAAGAGTGGCAGCTGGAAGTTACGAACACTGAGAGAGTAACCGATTTGAAAGAGAGATCAAGGAGTATCAATAGTAGGGAATTTTGAGAGGGCTAAAATGAGAAAATGATGGCTGCTGGAGGTTGGTAAGACTCCAAATAAGTAGCAACAACTATTACATTTTATGTGATGGGGGATCTGTATTTATTTTATTTATTTAACAGGTTTTTATACCGCTTTATCATTTTAGTCAAAGCGATTTACTTTATAACTTAAACTTGTAATGTACATTAAACAGGGACATTGATAAGTTGTAGTTACTTGGGGTCAAGAAGAAGCTGAGGAATTGCAGCAGCTGGAGATCAATGTGAAGGTATTCTGAGGAGTGACAGCTGGAGGAATGAGTAAAGGGAGGGGGAGAGTTAAATACGGCAGCTTTCAAAAAGGAGAAGCATCAAAGTACGAGTATTTAGGAAGAATCTAATGCAATTGTACAGGGAATTGAGGAAGAATATTAGAACAGTTAAAACGCCACCAATTAAAGTTGAAATAGAGTAGCACTAGAGAGTTTAATATGAGGATCCCATAGATCCCTACAGAGCAGCAGAATGGCTACCTAGAATAGAGAAGACAATGGAAAAGGTAAACATCAAAACTATGTAATGGCCCAAAGTAGCAACTAAAGAGCTGGAAACTAGATTGAGAGAAATCCCAAACTGGAAGAGCCCTGACCCTGAAGGAGTACCCAACTTTTGGTTCAAACAATTAACATCCCTAAAACAAGATTTTGCAAACTGCTAAAATCTGTTCAGACAGCTAGAATTAATACTTTCTCCAGGACCAAGCAGGAAGTCAGTCCTCACAAATGGGTGACATCGGCGCCGACGGAGCCCCCGTGCGGAGCATTTCCCCAGCTTTCAAAGAAAGCCTTTGGGAATGCAGCACGCCTGCGCGGTCCCCTTCCCGCCCAAGGGTGCCATCTTGCTCAGTCTTTCTTTTTCCGCGGAGCCCAACGGACGTGTGTTCATGTCACCCGGGAAAAGTTGATTTTTTTCTGCGATTTTTGCTTTGTCTTATCCGGTTCGACGCCGGTTCCCCTTCCCGCCTGGGCTCAGTATACTGGTATCGAGTCTGGGGTTTTGATTTTCGGTTTTTGTCCTTCGTAACTAGCGTTCGCGCTCTTTTTGTGTTTTCACTGGCAGCCCAGTCTTGTGACCTTGCAGGGGCTCTTTTTCCCCCGATGGCTGCTAGCAGGTTCAAGAAGTGTGATTGGTGCAAGAAACTTATGTCTCTCACCGACACACATGACTGCTGCCTCTGTTGCCTCGGGCCTGACCATGACCCGCTGGCCTGTGGCCGGTGCGGCAAGATGTCGTCCAAGGCGCTTCGGAGCCGTCAGCATCAACGTGAGAGAATTTTCTCTGACTCCGCGTCCAGCCAGGCCCGGACTTCGTCAGAGGCCTCGACATCTCGGGAGTCTGACCCCGAGCGCCGTCGGGGTTCCTCTGAGAGGGAGTCTCCCACCTGGGAGCACAGAAGGAAGAAGAAGCTCGCGAGGGCGGCGTTGGTGGAAGCTCCTGGTTCCTCAATGGCCAGGTCGCGTAGCCCTGACCGCCACCCCGGGCTCTCGGAGTCGGAGAGGCCGTCGAAGTTACCTCATGTGGAGCCAGAGTCCCCGAGTCACGTAAGTGCAGTTGTCCTCGTGGACTCTCCTCCGGGGGAGCCGACGTCGGGCCTGATGCTGTCAGGGCCCGAGTCGGGGGCTGCTGAGTCTTCTGAGCTTGGACTCAGGTTGACGGCCTTGGAGAGCAGCTTGGCTGCCTTCATGGAACAGCAGCGGGTGCTGATCGCCGGTCTGACCGGTGCATCTGCCCCGACCACCGGGACCTCGACGTCCAAGTCATCCTCGAGACCGAGCCGATCCTCGAGTCAATGAAGTCTCAAGTCGATCCTCGGTCAAGGTCCCCCTTGACCTCCCATGTGGGGCCGAGATCGTCGACGCTGATACCCTTTGCGTCGGGGCGGGTGGCACTGAGGCCCACACTGCGGGAGCTGCTTGATTTCTCCTCGGAGGAGTCGGCGTGGGAGACGGAGGACGAGGAGTCCCCGGATACTTTCTGGACCCGGTGCGTACCTTCAGACTCACCGGCGTCCGATCCTCGGAGATGGTCCCCCGCCCCCCCCCCCCCCCCCGGAGGATACCCGGTTCTCGGACTTCATGAGGGACATGGCCAAAGCCTTGGCCTTCCCTGCGGACGCCGAGGAGGAGCCTCGAGCCGAGGAGCTTGATGCCCTCCAATATGACTTTCCTCCGAAGGAAGCCTTTACTGTACCAGTTCCTCCGATGCTGGAACGGCTGCTCTTCCGTATGTGGGAGGCACCGGCCTCGACGCCGGTTCTTAGCAAAAGGGTCGATTCCATTTATCGAGTCCGTAAGAGCCCTGGGTTCCAAAAGGTGCAGCTACCGCACAACTCCATGATTGTGGAATCGGCCATGCACCGCCTGAAGAGTCAGAAGATGCACTCCTTGGTGCCCCCCCCGGCAGGGTGGCCCGGAACCTGGATGCCCTCAGTAGAAAGTGCTTCCAGGGCTCTATGCTATCTTGCCGTGTCCAGACCTACCAGCTGTACATGGGCATGTACCTACGAGACCTGGCAAAGGAGATTGCCGGGTTCTCAGCTGGCCTCTCCGAGGAACTTTTGCAGAGGTTTAAGGCTTTGTCAACAGGGATTCGAGAGTGCTCGAAGTTTATCTCTCGAACAGCCTATGATGGCTTCGAGGCTTCGGCCCGGGTAGCCGCAGCCGGCATCGGTACACGCCATCAGGCCGGGCTACAGTCATCAGACCTGGAGTCATGGGTGCAGGACAAGTTGGTCGATGTCCCCTGCTGAGGTGAAAACCTTTTCGGTAAACCCATGACTGAGAAGGCTGCGGAAATCGAGACTGAGACTCTCATCAGGACAAGGCTGTCCAGGAAGACTTCTGCCCCTTCTCAGAAAAAGAAGGGCTCGGGAAAGAAGCCCTTTTTCTCAAGGAAGGGTGCTGCCTACAAATCCCACCCTCAATATCAGGCCTCTCCAGCTCCCCAACAGGGCCAGCAGGCCAAGGGGCAGGGGCATGGGCCCCATAGGCAGAAGACTGCCAAGCCACCAGCTCCGGCTCCTGCACAGCAGGAAGCGAGGTTTTGACCCCCACAGCATAGCCTCTTCTCCACAGCTGGTTCTACTCAGCACAGGAGGTCAGCTGACCCTGTATGCCTACAGGTGGCCAGCCATCACAGGGGATACATGGGTTCTCAGCATAGTCCAGAAGGGCTACATGCTCCACTCCCACCAGCTACTCCCCTCCTACTTTCCAGGGGAGACTCCCTCTGCACAGAAACCTCTTTCAGGAGTTGGCAAGTCTTTTAAAGGAACAGGCGGTGGAACTGGTGCCTCACCTCCTGAAAGGGCAAGGCTTCTACTCCAGGTACTTCCTGGTACCAAAAAGGACAGGAGGCCTC
This sequence comes from Ichthyophis bannanicus, assembly GCA_033557465.1. NCBI lineage: Eukaryota > Metazoa > Chordata > Amphibia > Gymnophiona > Ichthyophiidae > Ichthyophis > Ichthyophis bannanicus. Next base: position 1,335,957,023 of record CM066032.1, on the reverse strand, counting down.
CGGCCTATCCTAGATTTGCGAAACTTAAACAAGTTTCTTGAGAGGGAAAAGTTCAAGATGCTTACCCTTGGGATACTGCTGCCCTACCTCCAGCAGGGAGATTGGCTATGCTTCTTAGACCTAAAGGATGCTTATACTCGCATCCTCATCCATCCCAGACCACAGACAATATCTCAGATTTGTGGTGGGAGGAAACCATTTCCAGTACAGAGTACTTCCCTTTGGCTTAACTTCCACCCCCAGGGTCTTCACCAAATGCCTGGCGGTGGTGGCGGCCTATCTCAGGAATCAGGGAATTTTTGTCTTCCCATACCTGGATGACTGGCTCCTCAGGGGCCAGTCTTTCCAAGAGGCCAGACAAGCCACTCTTTGCACTATCTCTCTTCTTCAGCATCTGGGCTTTGTCATAAACTAGGCAAAGTCCACTTTGCTCCCCTCACAGAACCTAGAGTTTATAGGAACAAGATTAGACACCCTGCAGGCAAGAGCTTAATTGCCCGAGGACAAGGCCCACAGACTGATGGACTTGGCCAACCAGTTCCGAAGCACTTCTCAGGTCTCTGCCAGGCACTTCCTGCGGCTCCTGGGCCATATGGCATCCACGGTACATGTGACTCCGAATGCCCGTCTGCACATGCGGGCTGCTCAGTGGTGCCTCAGAGTTCAGTGGGCGCAGGCCACATGCGACCTCTGAGACAGAGTAAAGGTGTCAAAACCACTTTTGGATTCCTTGCAGTGGTAGCTACATCTCACAAACCTTCTCAGGGGGGTACCTTTTCAGGCCCCAGCACACACAAGGGTGCTGATGACCGATGCTTCCTTAAAGGGCTGGGGTGCACATTGCCAAGGCTGGGGTGCACTCAAGGCCTCTGGTCTCCTCGGGAGGCCACACACCAAATCAATCTTTTGGAGCTGCGAGCAATCCGCTTGTCTCTACAGACTTTCTCTTACCAGTCTGTCTTAGTTCAGACAGACAATCAGGTAGCAATGTTCTATGTGAACAAGCAAGGGGGCACAGGGTCCAGGCTCCTATGTCAGGAAGCGCAGGCCCTTTTCTCCTTTGCAGTCAAGCAAGGCATGTTTCTCAAAGCAGTTTATCTACCAGGTCAGGAGAACTTCTTAGCAGACAAGCTAAGCAGTATTCTCCAGCCCCACGAATGGCAGTTGAATCCATTGGTGGTCCAGCAGATCTTCCTACAATGGGGGCTTCCATCCATCGATCTCTTGATGCAAGTCCACTGAACCGTCAGCTGCCCAGGTTTTGCTCCAGACAGCCGCATCCACTGAGGATGGCAGCAGATGCTTTTCTGATCTCTTTATTTATTTGGTATACATTTGTATGCCGCCACTTCCAGCGATCAGCAGCGGTCCAATGGTGGAGAAAACAAGGGAGTATGTACATAACAATTTAAGAATACAGTTTGATTTGAGGGAGGAGTGCACTACACACACATGAATTACAATTATACATTTCATTAACCAGATAAATTACAGTTTGATCACCCAGTTTGAGCAACCAGATAAATTACAGTTTGATCAACAATATAAATTACAGGATCTTAATATGTACACCTTAGAGGAAAGGCGGGATAGAGGTGATATGATTGAGATGTTTAAATACCTCCGTGGCATAAATGTTCAGGGAGAGAGCCTCTTTCAATTGAAAGCAAGTTCTGCTACGAGGGGACATGGGATGAGGGTGAAGGGAGATAGTTTCAGGAGTGATATGCGGAAATATTTCTTTACGGAAAGAGTAGTGGATCCGTGGAATAGTCTCCCAGTGGAGGTGGTAGAGATGAGGACAGTAACTGAATTCAAAAAAGCATGGGACCAACACAGAGGATCTCTAAAGGTAAAAAGTGGACTGTTGTAGTTGTTGTTATGGAAGGACAGACTAGATAGGCCTTGTGGTCTTTTTCTGTCATCATGTTTCTATGTTTCTATACAATACAAGGCAAAATATGCAATTTTATTAACAGTGGATATATACATATATACATTTTAAATCGCCATAGATGTGAGCTGTCGGTGCAATAGATTTTAAGACTCGTGCTTCGGAGGGAGGTAGGCAACTTGGGCAATGATAATGGTTGCATCTGTCTAGGTGATGCCGTAATGTGATTGGAACAGGTGGGTTTTAAGCTTTTTTCTGAAGGCCTGTAGGTCGTTGATCAGGCATATCTCATGAGGCAGTTGGTTCCAAAGCTTGGGTGCAGCGTACGTAAATGCCCGGTTGCTCGTTCACTTTTTGACAGCTCTTATACTGCTTGGAACGCAGAGTGTGTTCAGGTTCGCAGTCCGTCGGCATCTGTTGGGGGGCTGTGAGATGATGAGGTTATCGATGATCTACAGGCCTCCTGTATGCGTTTCCTCCCACGCCCCTGGTGGCCCGAACTCTGTTCAAGATTCTCCGGGACAAGGCCTCGGTGATTCTGGTAGCCCCCAGATGGCCGAGGCAACTGTGGTTTCCACTTCTGCTACAGTTGGCGGTGGAACCTCCTGTCCCTTTGGGGTTGCAACACGATCTCCTGTCTCAAGAGCAGGGTTTCCTTCTGCACCCCAATCTCAGGTCCCTCAATCTGATGGCCTGGCTGCTGAAAGGATAGTGCTAGCTCCCTTGCTTCTACCTAAGGAGGTTGAAGAGGTGGTTTTGGCCTCTAGGAAGCAGTCCACCGGAAAGTCCTATGCCCTCAAGTGGCATAGGTTCACAATATGGTGTGCTCAGTGCAATGAAGATCCTTTCTCCTGCCTTGTGCCAGTAGTATTGCAGTATCTACTTCACCTGTCAGACCTAGGCCTTAAGTCCAACTCTGTTTGGGTCCACCTCGGTGCTCTATCAGCACACCACTCACCGGTGGAGGGACAGCCTCTGTCAGTTCACCCCTTGGTGTCCCGCTTCCTCAGAGGTCTGCTTCTGCTCAAGCCTCAGGTTCGTCCACCGGCGACTGAGTGGGATATGAACGTGGTCTTGCAGCAACTTACTGGTCCACTGTTTGACCCGAAGGCTACTTGCCATTTACGCTTCCTTTCTTGGAAGGTGCTCTTCCTGGTAGCTCTTACCTTGGCCAGACGTGTGAGTGAACTACAAGCTCTGGTTTCTGATAGACCGTACACAATGTTCTATAGGAACAGGGTGGTCCTACGGACCCATCCGAAGTTCCTTCCAAAAGTTGTCTCTTTCCACCTCAACCAGGAGGTGGTTCTTCCGACATTCTTTCCCAGGCCGCATACCAGCCGGGCTGAAACAGTCTTGCATACCCTGGACTGTAAGAAAGTGTTGTCTTTTTACATAGAACGTACGTGGGGGCATCGAAGGGCTACTCAGCTCTTCGTCTCCTTTGACCCTAATAAACTGGGGTCTCCAAGCAGACGTTGTCCACTTGGGTAGCAGATTGTATCGCCTGGGCGTACAAGGCAGCCGACTTCCCCTTGCAGGTTCGAGTCACGGCCCACCATGTCAGAGCGAAAGCCGCGTCAGTAGCTTATCTCTGCTCTGTTCTGTTGGCAGACATCTGCCGGGCCACTACTTGGTCTTCAAGCCAGACTTTTGCAGCCCATTACTGCCTCAAGAGAGAGTCCCAAAGGGACAGTGCTTTCGGACAGGCGGTACTCCGTAATCTCTTTGAGGTTTAGGCAACTCCTACCCTCCGGCCCTTGTGTTGGGCTACCGTACGGGGGCGTTCTCAGAGGATATTCTTATCATGGATGCTGAGGCTCTTGAGAGGGAGCCATTTTTTCAGCTTTGGGTTCCCGGTAGTCTAGAGCTGGGGAGTTCCATATGTGAGGACTGACTTCCTGCTTGGTCCTGGAGAAAGAGTAGTTACTCACCTGTAACAGGTGTTCTCCAGGAGCAGCAGGAATCAGTCCTCATGACCCTCTCTCCTCCCCTGGAGTTGTAGTCCTATGCTTCATTTTGGTTTTTTGCTGTCTTTTAGCTATGTCATCAGACTGAGCAAGATGGCACCCTTGGGCGGGAAGGGGACCGCGCATGCGTGCTGCATTCCCAAAGGCTTTCATGAAAGCTGGGGAAATGCTCCACAAGGGGGCTCCATCAGCGCCGACGTCACCCATATGTGAGGACTGTTTCCTGCTGCTCCTGGAGAACACCTGTTACAGGTGAGTAACTACTCTAGAGTGGTCAATAGCAGGAAGAACATGTCTCCTTTCAAAAGGCAACAAATTAAGTCTTGCAGCCACTGCGTAACATCATTGAGCATGCCGACTTCAGGTCTATCGCGCAAGCTCTCATCATTCCTCATCTAGATTATTGCAACGCCATACTTCAAGGATTGCCAAAGAAAACCATAAACATTCTGCAAATGGCACAAAATGTTGCTGCCAGAATCGTCATGCAAAAAGGCCTCGCTGATCATATTACACCTGTACTAATTGAGCTACATTGGCTCCCCATTGCGGCCCGCGTCCAATACAAAATGATAGTCACTACATTCAAACTCATTCATAATTTAGCACCCTCATACCTCAACAGCCTTATCACCAATCAACCTCCCAACAGGAGTAGAAGAACAGTAAACCTCAATACCCTCTGTGTCCCAAAGTGCTGGAGAACTGTTAAAGCATTTACTAGCAACAGAGCATTCTCACTTACAGCTCCACAACTATGGAACCGGTTGCCATGTGAGTTGCGGGCAAACCGTGACTTAAAGGACTTCAGAAAAAAGCTTAAGACTCACCTCTTCCAAACACATTACAATGTAACCTAGGCATTGTATCCCACTACCAACTGTCCACCATGTTACGGAAAGTCACCCTACCCTTGTAAGCCCGCTTTGAGAAACGCATTCAGTAAATATGTAAATATGTAAATTTTGTATCCTGTGTAAAGTATTCCCAGCAATTCTGTATCTTGTGTGGAGTATTTCCCAGCAATCAAGTGTAATCTGTAAGCAAGTGTAATCTGTAACCCAAAGTTTGCTGTGTTCCTAACTTTCCCTCCCAATCACAATGTATATTTTGCTAATTCCTGGCCTGTACAGCCACCATTGATCATGTATAGCAACCGCTGCTGATCGCTGGAAGCAGCGGGATACAAATGTACAATAAATAAATAAATAAATAAATAAAATAAAAGGCGATCCAGCTAACATGCCCCAAAACTAATGTCCATAATGTGCTTACCTATCATTTACAAGTAGATGGGACTATATGAACATACAGAGGGGGATATTCAGTGGGATTGGCTAGCACAATTACTGTGGCTAGCCGTCTCCATGAAACTTATATCCATATCCAGCCATCAGCTTTGAATATCTGGTTTAGCCAGAGAAGCAGGAAGCTAACTGAACAGCGGCGATAGTCAGCCACTACCCGGTTAGCTTCTGCAGCAAAATTTAGGCCACCTTTTCAGATGCCAAACTTTTGCCACTTTGCAATAACCAGGCAGTGGCTCAATATTGCCGCAGCCCGGTTATCATGGGTGCTGCCTCTGCCTCACCCCCAGAATGCTCTGATGCTAACCGTCTAGCAATGGGGCATGCAGCAGTGGCATCCATGGATATTCAGTGACACTAACTGCATTAGTGTCGCTGAATATCCCAGTGGCTGTGATCAATGCGGTTAGCAGGTCTGCTAACCGTGTTAATCATGTTGAATATCTCCCCATAGATTTTAATAATAATATGACAGCAGAACAGAAGGGCTATAAAAGAGAAGCACATGGAACCATCAAGGGCCAGTCAGAGGTGGCTTGTTGGTGATGTGTGGCCATTTGCGGAGATTCATTGAGGGGCTTCATTTGCATAAACATTTACATATATGTTGGGCCTCATTTACATAAATTTGATTTTAAAATGTATATGCTGCCTATCTAAAATCCTAGGTGGCTTCCAAACTTACATACACAATTTGTTAAAACATGTCACATTAGAATAAACATAACAATCATGAATCAAAATCAACATAAACTTAAAACACTTTAACATGCTCACAAAATAACAAACCATTATACTGTAACTATCTGCATACCAGATTTATTTGGTCAGCATTATGACCATCTTATTGATGAGAGAAGATATAAAATGAGAAAAACTAATCCTGGTTGACATAAATTCAGGATCATGGTGTGCAGGCTGGATTGGACCATGCTAGAGCTGGAAAAGCCCAGAAATCAGCAGCAGTGAAATTATCAGGTTACTAACAAAATTAAACTGAGACGTTCTCTTAAAATTTGAGATTTCCTCGCATCTGAAATGACAAAGCATTTTAAAATTTCAGACTGGCAGAATCAAGAATGTAAAACTGCTAATCTCAAAGACAATTCATATTGCACTACCAACCACCAATATTCTATAGTTGACTACACACCACTATACATCCTAGTATAGGATCCAGAGAGCAAATCTACCACTGTATAACAGCACTAACTTCCAAAACTCCCACAACAAGGAGCTTACCTGGAAAAGGGTGGCATCCTAAAAACTGCAGAATCTAAAATATCCATCCACCTACTGGGAAAACTGAATGTCATATTCCTACATGGAAACTCCATATTAACAAAATACCTGGCCTCAGTCACACACTTTAGAACATAGAGCCTCGCCAAGTACAGAATAAATGACCACAAACTACCAAAAGGCTTATGTTGAAAACATTTTAACTGAAATCCCAAGAAGTCAGACTCCACATGAAGTGCAGCTCCAGAGAAATAGATATAGTGATGCATTTCCGCCTGTACTGTGCAAAATATAAAGGTAGCAGATGTAAATTTCAAAAGTGGCATTTCTCTGGGAACAAGCAGGAAGTCAGTCCTCACATACGGGTGACATCAAACGCCGACGGAGCACTGCGTGGAGCAAATCCCCAGCTTTCAAAGAAAGCCTTTTGGAGTGGCTACCACGCATACGTGGTCCCCTTCCTGCCCAAGGGTGCCATCTTGCTCAGTCTCCTTTTTTCTGCGGAGCCCATCGGACGTAGTCCCTTGTATCCCGGAAAAAGTTGATTTTTTTTCTGTGTGTCTTTTTGGCTCAACCGGTTGACACCGGTATCCTTCCCACCTCCAGCCTCAGTACTCTGGTATCGGGTCAGTCTCTTTTGCGTTTTGTTTGATTTTTTTTCCTTTTGAGACGTCTTTGTGTCTTTTCCTTTTTTTTCTTTCGCTGGCAGCCCGAAGGGTCTTTGACGTAGCTGGAGTCCTTTTCCCCCGATGGCTACCAGCGGTTTCAAGAAATGCGATCGGTGCAGGAAATTTATGTCCCTCACCGATACACCCGACTGCTGCCTCCGGTGCCTCGGGCCGGACCACGACCCAACAGTCTGCACTTTCTGTAAGAGAATGTCCTCTAAGGCCCTGAGGAGCTGCCAGCAGCAGCAGGATACGATTTTTCCCAAATTTCCTGTGCCTCCGAGAGCCAGGACCTCGTCTGAGGCCTCTACGTCTTGGGCGGAACACTCTGAGCCCGAGCATCATTGGGGTTCCTCAGAGAGGGGGTCTCCCTTGAGGGAACACAGGAAGAAGAAGAAATCCTTGAAGGCGGCGTCTCTGGATGGCTCCGAATGACTGGGCTCCTCTCAGGGCCGGTCGCAGAGCCCCGAGCGCCTGCCTGGATCATTGGAGAAGGAGCCCCCGGCCAAAGTTCCTCGTCGGGAAGTGGATCAGCCTAGGCAAGTACCGTGTCGGCGCCCGAGCCGGAGGCTGCGGAGCCGCTTCGACTCGGGTCCAGAATGGCAGCTTTGGAGCGCAGTTTTACTGCCTTCATTGAACAGCAGCGGACGCTGATGTCCGGCATGTCCAGTTCCTCTGCCCCGACCATCGGGCCCTCGACGTCAAAGTCGACCCCGGAGGCCGAGCTGATCCTCGAGAACTTCTGGGCTCGAGTCGATCCTTGGCCGAGGTTGAACTTGGCCTCCCGTTTGGGACTGAGGTTGTCGCCGCCAAGTCTTCCGGCATTGGGATGGATGGCGCTGGGGCATTCGATGCCCAAGGAGCCCCTCGAGTCCTCCTTGGAGGCCTCGGCTTGGGAGACGGAGGATGAGGAGTTCCCGGATACCCGAAGGCATAGGGATGTCCCCTCAGATTCCCTGGTATCTGAACCTCGGAGAAGGTCCCCACCAGAGGATATGGGTTTTTTGGACTTTGTGTGGGACATGTCCAAAGCTTTGGCCTTCCCCTCGAAGTCTGAGGAGGAGCCTCAAACCGACGAGCTCGAGATCCTCCAATATGAGGCTCCCCCTTGGGAGATCCTCACAGTACCCGTTCCTCCGATCCTGGAACGACTTATGCTCCACATGTGGGAGACGCCGGCGATCAGCCAGTGGCTCGACTCGATGTATCGAGTCCACCGGAGCCCTGGGTTCCAAAAATCACAACTGCCGCGCAACTCCATGGTTGTGGAATTGGCCATGCATCAGCTAAAAAGCCAGAAGACGCACTCCTCGGTGCCCCCCGGCAGGGAGGCCCACATCTTAGATACCCTCGGCAGGAAATGTTTCCAGGGCGCGATGCTGAATTGTCGAATCCAGGCGTACCAGTTGTACATGGGCATGTACCTGAGAGACCTGGCGAAGGAACTCCCCAGGTTTTCGACTGGTCTCTCTGAGGAACCTTTGTAGTGCTTCAAGGGCCTGTCCAAAGCTGCCCGTGAATGTTCCAAATTTATGTCTCAGGCGGCCTATGACGGGTTCGAGTCGGCCGCCTGGGTAGCCACAGCAGGCATCGGTGCATGCCGCCAAGCTTGGCTGCAGTCGTCCGACCTCGAGCAATGGGTTCAGGACAAGTTGGTCGATGTCCCATGCCAAGGGGAGAATCTCTTCAGCAAACTCATGACCGATAAGGCCACAGAGCTGGAGACCGAGTTCATTATGAGGGCACGGTCCTGCAACACTCGCGGTTTGTAATCAACTACCCCAAATCCAGCCTTTGTCCGACTCAAGAGTTAGACTTCATTGGGGCAGGCCTTTCTGCTTGCAGATAGGGCAAGCAGGCTTATGGCCCTAGCAGGCTTATGGCCCACAGCTCCTCGGTGCCAGCGAGACAACTGCTGCACCTCCTTGGGCACATGGCCTCCACAGTCCATGTCACTCCAGATGCCCACCTCCACATGCGAACTGCACAGTGGTGCCTCAGAGACCAATGGTCCCAGGCTAAGGGACATCTCCAGGAGAGGATCAAAGTAACCAGGTGCCTGGTACAGTCCCTGACCTGGTGGCTCTCGCCCCAGCACTTGAAAGCGGGTATGCCCTTCCAGGACCCTCCCCACTCGAAGGTCCTCACCACAGATGCATCCTTGCTAGGCTGGGGAGCCCATTGCCAGAGGTACCACACACAGGGGATGTGGTCCTCAGAAGAGAGTGCCCAAAAGATCAACTTGTTGGAGCTCCGGGCCATCCGTCTCGCCCTGAGGGTTTTCAGGTAGTATCTGGACCATAGGTCAGTCCTGGTCCAAGCAGAGGATATGGCCATGTTCTACATGAGCCAACGGGGTTGGGGGGGGGGGTACAGGATCATGTACCCTCTGTCAGGAGGCCCTGGACCTATGCTCTTTTGCAACCTGGCAGGGGATTCTCCTCAAAGCGGTGTACCTGTCGGGCCAGGACAACTGGCTGGCCGATAGACTCAGCAGGATCCTCCAGCTGCACGAGTGGCAGCTGGACCAGGGGGGGTGGCCAACAGGGTTTTCCAGACCTGGGGGGAACTGGTGATGGACTTGTTTGTGAGCCCGGGCAATCACCAGCTACCCCATTTCTGCTCAAGGCAGCCGCACCCAGCCAGGGTGGCTGCCGATGCCTTCCTAGTCTCATGGTCGGTGGGTCTTCTGTATGCTTTTCCCCCGACACCTCTGGTTGCCAAGACTCTGTTCAGGATCCTTCGGGACAGAGAGCTTTTTTCATCTTCATAGCTCCACGGTGGCCCCGGCAACCGTGGTTCCCGCTTCTCCTGCAGCTGGCGGTGGAGATCCCCATTCCCCTGGGTTCGTCTCCACAGCTTCTCTCCTAGGAGGGAGGCTCTCTCTTGTATCCCAACCTCAGCTCCCTTTCGCTGATGGCATGGCTGCTGAGAGGGTGACTCTCACCCCGCTCCTCTTTCCGTAGGATGTTGAGGAGGTCTTGCTGGCTTTTGCGTAGACCATCTACTAGACGGACGAACGCCTTTAAGTGGTGCAGATTTGCTCTCTGGTGTGCTGGGCAAATGGTGGACCCCTTTTCTTGCCTGGTGGTTGTGGTGTTGCAATACCTTCTTCACCTTTCCGAGAGGGGACTTGTCCGATGGTTGTGGTGTTGCAATACCTTCTCCACCTTTCCGAGTTGGGACTTGTCCAACTCCGTCAGAGTGCATCTCAGTGCCCTAGCGTTGAACCACTTTCCCGTGGATGAGAAGCCTCTCTCTGCTCACCCAATGGAATCCCAGTTTCTAAAGGGCCTGCTCCTGTTGAAACCCCTGGTCTGTTCCCCCGGGACTGAATGGGACCTTAATGTCGTGTTGGGGCAGTTTACCCGGCCGCCCTTTGAGCCGATGGCCATGTGCCATCTCCGGTACCTCTCCTGGAAAGTGATATTCTTGGTTGCGCTCACTTCTTCCCGGAGAGTGAGTGAGTTCCACGCTCTCGTGGTGGAGAGGCCTTATATCAGGTTCTACAAGTTCCTTCCAAAGGTAGTCTCCTCGTTCCACCTCAACCAAGAGGTGGTTCTTCCTACCTTCTTTCCCAGGCCGCATGCCAGTCGGGCAGAGGCGGTCCTCCATACCCTGGACTGTAAGAGGGCTTTGTCCTACATCCAGCGTATGCAAACTCACCGGAAAGCCTCTCAGCTTTTCGTTTCCTACAACCCCAGTAAGCTGAGGGAGGCGGTGACAAAGCATATGCAGTCCATTTGGGTGGTGGACTGTATTGCCCAGGCTTATGAGGCAGAGGGGCTTCCGCTGGAGGGCTGTGTTACAGCTCATAGGATCAGGGCCATGGCGGCATCAGTAGCTCACCTGCGCTCTGTTCCTTTGGCGGACATCTGCCGGGCTGCTACCTGGTCTTTGGGTCAGACCTTCGTGGCTCATTACTGCCTGGATAGGGAGTCCCGTTGGGACAGCGCCTTCGGCCAGGCTGTGCTCCATAACCTGTTTGAGGTCTAGGCAACTCCTGCCCTCCAACCCTTCTGTGTTCAGGCTACCGGAGTGCTACTTCCCTGGTTAGGGTTTCATTGCGGCTCTCGTTGAGGGAGCCTTTTTTGGGTGATAGGTTCAAGGTAGCCTGTTGCTGGGGAGTCCCATATGTGAGGACTGACTTCCTGCTTGTTCCCGGAGAAAGCATAGTTACTCACCTGTAACAGGTGTTCTCCAGGAACAAGCAGGAAGTCAGTCTTCACATATGGGTGACATCGGCGCCGACGGAGCCCTCGTGCGGAACAATTCCCCAACTTTCAAAGAAAGCCTTTGGGATTGCATCACGCATGCACGGTCCCCTTCCCGCCCATGGGTACCATCTTGCTCAGTCTCCCTTTTTCCGCAGAGCCCAACGGATGTGGTCCAAATTCCCTCGTGGAAAAAGTGTGTCAACTTCTCAGAAGATTCTTGTCTTCGACCCGGTTTGACGCCGGTTCCCCTCCCCACCTTGGTTCGGTACACCGGTATCGGATCCCTGTTTTTAGTTTTTTGTCCTTTAGTGACTAGCGTTCGCGTTCTTTTTCTTTTTCACTGGCAGCCTGGTCGTTTGACCTCGCAGGGGCCCTTTCCCCCCCCCCCCCCCCCGATGGCTGCCAGCGGTTTTAAAAAGTGTGATCGGTGTAAAAAGTTAATGTCCCTCACCAACACACATGATTGCTGTCTCTGATGCCTCGGGGCCGACCATGACCCTGTGGCCCATGTGGCAAGATGTCTTCTAAGGCACTTAGAAGTAGGCAGCAGCAGCGTGAGAGGATTTTCTCAGAGTCCGCATCCACCCAGGTCCAGACCTCATCAGAAGCTTCGACATCTTGGGAGCTGTCGGACTCCGAGCACCGTCGGGGGTTTCCCTCCAGGGAACACCAGAGGAAGAAAAAACTCGTGAGGGTGGCGTCGTTGGATGCCTCTGATAGGCTTGGTTTCTCGCGGGCCAGGTCTCGGAGTCCTGACCGCCGCCCCGGGTCCTGGGAATCAGAGCGGCCTGCCCAAGGTACCTCGCACAGCGCCGGAGAAGCCGAGGAAGGTAAATACTGTTGTCCTCATGGAACCTCCTCTGGGAGAGCCAGCATTGAGCCGGAGGCTGCAGAGCCTTCTGGACACGGTCTCAGAATGGCGGCCTTGGAGCGCAGCATGGCTGCCTTCATGGAGCAGCAGCAGGCACTGATGGCCAGTCTCACCGCTCCATCTGCCCCAATCACCGGGACCTCGACGTCCAAGTTGACCCCGGAGGCCGAGCCGATCCTCGAGGCTCTTCGAGCTCGAGTCGATCCTCAGCCGAGGTCTCCCTCGACCTCCCTTTCGGGACCAAGGTCATCGACGCCGGTGCCATCGGCGTCAGGGAGGTCGAGACCGAAGCCCTCACGGCTGGAGCCCATCGATTCCTCCTCGGAGGTCATGGCCTGGGAGATGGAGGATGAAGACTCCCCAGGCACCCACCGGACCCGGTGTGTCCCAGTGGACTCACTGGGGTCCGAACCTTGGAGAAGGTCTCCCCCGGAGGATACCCGGTTCTCGGACTTCGTACGGGAGGTGGCCAAGGCCTTGGCCTTCCCAGCTGATGCCGAGGAGGAGCCTCGAGCCGAAGAGCTCGATGCCCTCCAGTATGATTTTCCACCGAAGGAAGCCCTTACTGTACCGGTTCCTCCGATGTTGGAACGGCTGTTGTTCCGTATGTGGGAATCACTGGCCTCGATGCCGGTGCCCAGCAAGATGGGTCGATTCCATCTATCGAGTCCGCAAGAGCCCTGGGTTCCAGACGGCACAGCTGCCGCACAACTTCATGGTTGTGGAATTGGCCATGCAATGGCTCAAGAGCCAGAAAACACACTCCTCGGTGCCTCCTGGGAGGGAAGCCTGGAACCTGGATGCCCTCAGCAGAAAGTGCTACCAGGGCTCCATGCTGTCATGCCGTGTCCAAACATACTAGCTGTACATGGGCATGTACTTATGGGACCTGGCTAAGGAAATTGCTGGGTTCTCAGCTGTCCTCTCCGAGGAACCCTTGCAGAGATTCAAAGCCTTGTCCATGGGGATTCGAGAGTGCTTGAAGTTCATGTCGCGAGCAGCCTATGACGGCTTCGAGGCTTTGGCCCGGGTAGCCACAGCCGGCATCGGTGCACGATGCCAAGCATGGCTAATGTCATCGGACCTAGAGTTATGGGTACAGGACAAGTTGGTCGATGTCCCCTGCCGAGGTGAGAACCTGTTGGGCAAACCCATGACTGAAAAGGCTGCTGAAATAGAGTCAGAGTACTTGACCCAGACAAGACACTCCAAAAAGACTTCTGCCCTTTCTAAGAAGAAGGGCTCAGGTAAAAAGCCCTTTTTCCCCAGGAAGGGTACTGCTTATCGCAACTACCCCACTCACCAGGCTTCCCCAGCTCCCCAACATGGGCAGCAGGCCAAGGGACAGGGGCATGGCCCACGTAAGCAGAAGACCCCCAAGCACCAGCTCCCTCCCAGCCAGTTGGGGTTTTTTGATAGCCACTGTATGGTCTCTCTCCAGCCAGGGGTGAGACTGGGCACAGGAGGGAGGCTGGCCCTGTACTCCTACAGGTGGCCAGCAGTCACCACAGACACTTAGGTCCTACAAATAGTCCAAAAGGGCTATTTGCTCCACTTCAGCCAGGTGCCCCCCTCCTATTTTCCAGGAGAGCCTCTAAGACGACCTCTACACAGGAACCTCCTTTTGCAGGAGTTAGCAGGTCTCCTGGAGGATCAGGCAGTGAACCAGTACCCCACAGCCTGCAAGGGCAAGGCTTCTACTCCAGGTATTTCCTGATACCAAAGCAAACAGGAGGCCTCAGGCCCATCCTCAACCTGCGAAACTTAAAGAAGTTCCTGGTGAAGGAAAAGTTCAAGATGCTTTCCTTTGGAATTTTGCTGCCATACCTCCACCAGAGAGATTGGCTATGCTCTATAGACCTGAAGGATGCTTACACACACATCCTCATACATCCAGACCACAGACAATATCTAAGATTTGTAGTGGGAGAAAACCATTTCCAGTACAGAGTACTTCCATTCGGCCTAGCCTCCGCCCCCAGAGTATTTACCAAATGCCTGGCGGTGGTGGCGGGGCTTCTCAGAAACCAGGGTATCTTTGTCTTCCCATACCTGGACGACTGGCTCATCAGCGCCCTGTCGCCTCAGGAGGCCCAACAGGCCACAACTCATACTATCAACATACTGCAACATCTAGGCTTTGTCATAAATCAGGCAAAGTCCACCTTGCTCCCCACACAGAACTTAGAGTTCATTGGGGCAAAACTAGACACTCTGCAGGCAAAGGTTTACCTGCCACTGGACAGGTTGCAGAGGATTCAGGAGCTAGTGCGCCAGATAAACCACAGGTCTCAAATATCAGCAAGGCATTTCCTGCGTCTCTTGGGACACATGGCATCCACAGTGCATGTGACCCTGAACACCCGGCTCCACATCAGGACAGCTCAGTGGTGCCTCCAGAATCAGTGGACGCAGGCCACAGGTTGACTCCGAGACAGGATAAGGGTGTCCAAATGACTGCTAAATTCGCTGGTCTGGTGGCTTCACCTGCCCAACCTGCTCGGAGGAGTGCCTTTCCAACCTCCGGTGTCTTCAAGAGTCTTGACGACAGATGCATCCCTGCTGGGCTGGGGAGCCCATTGTCAGGACTCCTGCACTCAGGGGTTGTGGTCTCCCCAAGAGGGGACACAACAGATCAACCTCTTGGAGCTCTGGGCGATACGCCTAGCCCTGCAAGCCTTCTGCCATGTTCTCTCGCATCAATCTGTGCTTGTACAGACAGACAATCAGGTGGCTATGTTCTACGTGAACAAGCAGGGAGGGACAGGATCCTGTGTCCTGAGTCAGGAGGCACTAGACCTCTGCTCCTTTGCCATCAGACAGGGTATGTCTCTCAAGGCGGTTTACCTGCCAGGCCAAGAGAACTACCTGGCAGACAAACTAAACAAAATTCTTCAACCTCACGAATGGCAACTGAATCCGGAGGTAGCCCAGCAGATCTTCCACTGCTGGGGGTATCCGTCTATAGACCTCTTTGCCAGTCCGCAGAATCATCAGCTGCCCCAGTTCTGCTCCAGACAGCCACATCCCAGGAGGATAGCTGCAGATGCATTTCTGATCTCCTGGTCAGTGGGCCTCCTGTATGCGTTTCCTCCCACGCCCCTGGTGGCCCGAATTCTGTTCAAAATCCTCTGGGACAAGGCCTCGTCATTCTGGTAGCCCCCAGATGGCCAAGGCAACCTTGGTTCCCACTTCTCCTCCAGCTGGCAGTGGAGAGCTCCCGCTGGGGACAAGGCCCGACCTCCTGTCCCAGGAACAGGGCTTTCTCTTACATCCCAATCTCAGGTCCCTCAACCTGATGGCATGGCTGCTGAAAGGGTAGTGTTGGCCCCTCCTCCTACCTAAGAATGTAGAAGAAGTGTTACTGGCCTCCAGGAGGCAGTCCACTAGAAAAACCTATGCCTTCAAGTGGCGTAGATTTGAGGTGTGATGTAGCCAGCACAGTGAAGACCCTTTCTCTTGCCTTGTGCCTGTGGTGGTGCAGTACCTGCTTCACCTCTCTGACTTAGGCCTCAAGTCTAATTCTGTAAGGGTCCACCTGAGTGCATTGTCAGCACACCACTCACCAGTGGAAGGGCATCCTCTGTCACTTCATCCCTTGGTGTCAAGGTTCCTCAGAGGTCTACTTCTACTAAAACCACCGGTTCGCCCTCCGGCGACCGAGTGGGATTTGAATGTGGTCTTGCAATGGCTTACTCACCATCTACTTGCCATCTACGCTTCCTCTCCTGGAAGGTACTCTTCCTGGTGGCACTCAGGTCTGCGAGGCGAATGAGTGAGCTGCAGGCTTTGGTTTCAGAAAGACCGTACATATGGTTTTACAGGAATAGGGTGGTCCTATGCACCCACCCTAAGTTCCTCCCAAAAGCAGTCTCTCCATTCCACCTCAACCAGGAGGTGGTTCTTCTGACATTCTTTCCCAGACCGCATTCCAGCCAGGCAGAGGTGGTCCTGCATACCCTTGATTGTAAGAGGGCATTAGCCTTCCACCTGAGCGTACGAGAGGACATCGAAGGGCTCCTCAGCTCTTCATCTCTTTTGACCCCAGTAAGCTGGGGCTTCCTTTCTCCAAGCGTATGTTGTCCACCTGGGTGGCAGACTGCATAGTCTGGGTGTACAGGGCAGCCGACCTTCTGTTGCAGGGTTGAGTCACGGCACACCGTGTCAGGGATAAGGCTGCATCAGTGGCTCACTTTCACTCTGTTCCACTGGCAGACATCTGCCGGACCATCACCTGGTCTTCAAGCCAGATTTTTGCAGCCCATTACTGCTTGGATGGAGAGTCCCGCCGAGACAGTGCTTTCGGCCAGGCGGTATTCCGGAACTACTTTGAGGTTTAGGCAACTCCTACCCTCCGGCCTTCTGGTGTCAGGCTACTGGGGGTGTTGTGTCTCTGCTGGATTCCTATAACAGCTGCTGCGGCTCTTCTAGAGGGAGCCATTTTTTAGCTATGGGTTCTTGGTAGCCTATAGCTAGGGAGTCCCATATGTGAGGACGGACTTCCTGCTTGTTCCTGAAGAAAGCGTAGTTACTCACATGTAACAGGTGTTCTCCAGGGACAGCAGGAATCAGTCCTCACAACCCTCCCTCCTCCCCTGGAGTTGCAGTCCTACTATTGCTTTTCATCTTTTTGCTGTCTTTTAGCTATGTCATTAGACTGAGCAAGATGGTACCCTTGGGCAGGAAGGGGACCGTGCATGCGTGATGCAATCCCAAAGGCTTTCTTTGAAAGCTGGGGAATTGCTCCGCACGAGGGCTCCGTCGGCGCCGATGTCACCCATATGTGAGGACTGATTCCTGCTGTCCCTGGAGAACACCTGTTACAGGTGAGTAACTACACTTTCTCCGGGGACCGCAGGAATCAGCCCTCACAACCCTCCCTCCTCCCCTTGGAGTTCCAATCCAATTATTTTTTCTTTCATTTGTTTTTCCGTCTTTTTAGCTATGTCATTTGACTGAGCAAGATGGCACCCTTGGGCGGGAAGGGGACCACGCATGCATGGTAGCAACTCCCAAAGGCTTTCTTTGAAAGCTGGGGACTTGCTCCGCGCGGGCTCCATCGGCGTCGACATCACCGTCACCTATATGTGAGGACTGATTCCTGCTGTCCCCTGAGAACACCTGTTATAAGTGAGTAACTGCGCTGTTCCAATCACTAAATTAAAAATTAAGGGCCCGATATTGTAAGGCACTTACTCGGTTTACAGAGCTGTAAACCGTGTAAATACTCCTAAGCAGAATATTCGGTGGCATGAACATGGTTAGTGACGCTGAATATCCCCAAGTAACGCCACTGTATGCCTTGATGCTGACTTCTTAGCATCGGGGCATTCCAGGGGCAGTACACAGGGATAACTGGTTAGCAGCAATATTCAGCTGTTGCCCGGTTATCCTTCAGCGGCAAAAGTTAGGCACAGGAAAAGCTGCCCTAACTTGTTGTTTTTATTTTATTTTATTTTTATGAAATTTTACAAATCAAACCAAGAAAGTTAACAAACATCCTTGTACAGAAATAGGGTAGAACGGCAGAAAAAGAAAATCTATACATAATAGACTATCCAAAAGAAATCTTTGGCCATCTACCCAGCCCAACCCCCAAAAAAGGAGAGAGGCAACCATTAAACTAATTACGGCACAGAAGACAGGAGTTCTATAGATGACTATATGAGTGGGAGACCGAGGACGAGTCTCCCAATACGCGGCTTCATAGGGATGTCCAGTCAGATCCCTCTTCGCCACAAATGCAGAGGTGGTCCCTCCTGAAGACCTTGTGTTCCTTGACTTTGTATGGGAGATGTTAAAGGCCCTGTCCTTTTGTGGTTGAGCTGGAGGACGAGCCTCAGACCGAGGACCTGGAGATTCTCCAGTACAATGCCCCTCAGAGGAAGGCACTGATGGTGCCTGTCCTGCCCGTTCTAGAGCATCTACTCTTTAGGATGTGGGAAGCCCCAGTCACAGTGCCTATTATGAACAAATGACTTGATTCCCGGTATTGAGTCCACAAGGGCCCTGGGTTCGAAAAGCCACAGTTGCCAGACAACTCTGTTAGTGGAGTCGGCCATGCATTGGATCAAAAGCCAGAAGGCACACTCCTTGGTGCCCCCCGAGCAAGAAGGCTTGCACCATGGATGGGTTTGATAAGAAGTGCTACCAGGGCTCTATGCTCATGGTCTGCATCCAGGCTTACCAGTTGTACATGGGTATGTACCTGAAAGACCTGGCAAAGGAGCTTGCAGGATTTTCTGCTGATCTGACTGATGAACCTCTAAGGCGGTTCCAGACCCTGGTCTTCTCGGTCAAGGACTGCTCCAAGTTTGTTACTCAGGTGGCCTATGACAGCTTTGAGTCCATGATTCGGGTAGCTGTGTTAGGCATTGGTACCTGCTGCCTGGCCTGGCTACAATCCTTGGACCTAGAGCAATGGGTTCAGGACAAGTTGGTCAATGTCCCATGCTGAAGAAACAACCTCTTTGGCAAGGCTATGACAGACAAGGCCACAGAGTTGTAGTCTGAATATATGACCAGGACCAGGCTCTCTCAGAAGACTGCTGATCTTTCCCGGCAGAAGACTTCAGGGGAAAACGTCCTTCTACCTGAAGAAGAAAAAGACTTAGGGAACTTCCCTGCAGTTTCCAGCCAACCAAGCTCTCCAACAGGGTCAGCAAGCCAAGAACCAGGGTCACGGTCCTCATAAGTCTAAGACCCCCAAGCTCCAGACAGTGTCCCCGCCACAACCTGGTGGAAGATTTTGAATCCCTGAGTATAGCCCCTCTCCCTACTGAAGGTCACGATCCGGGGCCCACAGGGGGCATCTAGTTCACTTTGCCTACTTCTGGCCAGGCATCACCGCCATTGCCTCAGTTCTGCAGGAAGGGAGGATTACCTCCTCCACTTCAAGCAGATGCCCCCTCCGTTCTTTCCAGGGGAACCCTCCATGACTCCTCTTCACCGAGACCTACTGCTGGAGGAGCTCGGGCCCCTCCTCATGGACCGGGCGGTAGAGCTCATCCCTCAACATCCCTGGGGCAAGCGGTTCTACTCCTGATGCTTCCTTGTCCCCAAAAGACAGCTGGGTTCCATCCCAATACTAGATCTACAGGACCTCAACTACTTTCTGATCAGAGAGAAGTTCAAAACGGTGTCCCTTGGAATGTTGCTGCCCTACTAAAGCAGGGAAATTGGCTATGCTCTTTGGATCTAAAAGATGCTGATACCCACATCCTGATTCATCCCAGGCATCGTCAGTTTTTCCGCTTCGTCATAGGCTAGTGCCACTATCAGTACAGGGTTCTGCCCTTCAGCCTCTCGGCCGCACCAAGTGGCTGTCAGTGGTTACTGCCTATCTCCAGCTACAAGGTGTCTTTTTGTTCCACTATCTAGATGATTGGCTCATAAGGGTGGGCTCACCAGAGGAGGTCCAGCAAGCGAGCTGCCTCACCCTCTCGCTGCTGCAGGGTCTGGGGGTTTGTCATCAACTACCCATGCAACTTCTGGAGTTCATAGGAGCCCTCGAATGACACTACTCAGGCCAGGGCCTTCCTCCCTCTAGGCAGGGCCCAATGGCTTGCGTCCCTTTAAACCCAAGTGCAGGTCGTGTGACAGCATCAGCCCGCCTCATGCTGCATCTCTTGGGGTACATGGCCTCAATGGTTCACATGACCCCAAATGCCCATTTACAAATGCAGCAGGCACAGTGATCCCTCAGCACTCAATGGTCTCAGGCTACGGGTTGCCTAGTTGATTGCATGCAGGTCACCAGGCTCCTCGTAAGCTCCCTCACTTGGTGAAAGCATCTGCCAAACCTCTTGGCAGGTCTGCTTTTCTAGACCCTGCCAGTCCAGAGCGTCCTCACCACAGATGCCTCCAAGCTTGGGTGGGGAGCCCACTGCAACAGTCTTTGATCTCAGAGCATTTGGACACAGGAGGAAAGCCTGCATCAGATCAACTTTCTTGAGCGCCAGGCAGTGGCAAATGCCCTTTGAGTATTCCAGAACCAACTGTCGAACCAGGTGGCCCTATCCAAACAGACAACCAGGTTGTAGTGATCTACCTCAACAAGCAGGGAGACACAGGCTTTGTATCTCCTGTGCTGGGAGCCATTCCACATTTGGACGTTTGCTGCGGTGAGGGGCATGCACCTTCAGGCAGCCTACCTCCTGGGATGCGAGAATATCTGGCAAACAGGCTCAGCAAGGTACTTCAACCTCATGAGTGGCATCTGAACCCAGACGTGATCTGCTCTCTCTCTTCCGGCGCTGGACTCCGATGGACCTCTTCGCCAGCCCCAGCAATTCTCAGTTGCCTCACTTTCACTCCCGGATATCATCCTGGGACCAAGCAGCTGCTGATGTCTTTCTCTTCCTATGGATAAGGAATCTCCTGTATGCAAATCCTCCCACTCTACTGGTTCCAGAAACCCTGCTAAAAATTCAGTTGTTGCACACTGCTTCTGCAGCTGTCTTGAGCAGCTCCAGTTCCCCTGGGTTACACTCCGGCCTTTATATCACAGGAGGATGGATCTCTCCTGTACCCTAACCTCCGCTCTCTGTCACTGATGGCCTAGCTGCTGAAAGGGTAGCTCTGGCGCCCTTCCATTTTAGTTTAGATTAGACTAATATTTGACACATTTTTCTTGGTTGTATGAGGAAAAAAATATTTCTTATTGTAATGTTTTCAGTTTGATCTTAAGGCATATATACTAAAGGTTAACACACGTTAAGTGCCATTGTACCCATAGAAATAAAAGGGTTGTGTGCACTTAACATATGTTAATTTTAATTAACGCATGTTAAAATTTATAGTAAACATGCCCCATAATGTCTGGTAAGAGACTCCATTCCCCACTTAGAATTTTGTTTTTTTCTAGGATCTTGTTAACAAAATGTCATACTAAAGCCTTAAAATATAATTCAGCTTACAAAAGCAATAATTATGCCAGGATGCAACACTTGCTGTTGTTTTATACGCTTTCTTTGCCAGAAGTCAAAGACTTTGTCTTAAGCCAGGGGGTTTCAATCTTGCATAGACACAAAAAAGGATTGATTTAGCATAAGTTTGAAACGTGTGAGCAGTAGTAGCAATCATCAAGGCTTCTACCTTTTTAAAAAAGTGTGCCCTTTTAATATTGCACACACGAGACCTCTGCCGTTACACTAGTCACTCAGCCCTAAGGCTGGCCCTGCATAGTCTATTAAACAACCCAAAATAAAAAATGGTGTTCTACTTTTGTATCCTGAGGGCAGGGCTTTTTTTCAGTGGTTACTTGGAAGTACAGAGTACCGGCACCTTTTTGCACTGGCTGCTAAATTGATCCATGGTCTTCAGATGTTAATGAATGAGTCCAGGCTCTGTGCTCCCCAGATGCACATGGAGTACCTTCTACGGGGGAAGTGTCTTAAGCCAGTTGACGCAGGCCCACTGGAGAATGTATGAGACATGGGCTACAGAAACAGCTGTGCAGATAATAATGGTAGAAAAAAATAGTTTTAGGTTTAGTGATATGAATATGTCAGTTTTGGGAATCTGAATGTGCAGCCCCTCTCTTATCTTCAAATTTTGCACAGTACAGGATTTCTGTTTGTACTTTTCTAGTGTTGTACTGCAGGCAGAGTCCAGTTTTCTGAGGTTTCCAGTTCAGTTTTTGTCTGCACTTTTCTGTTTCTAATATGTGGCTATTTATTCTATATTTGGGAAGGTTCTTTCCATATTTTACATACATGACTAAGGTGAGGTGTTTTGGTTTTTTTATTTTATTTGCTAGTATTTAGTTTCTGTTGAGGAATTTGTAGCAGTCCAGCTTGTTCTCTTTTCATGTTCTCATTGTCCAGCTGGCTGCCGCCACTTTTTGTTTTCTCGGAGGCGGCATCAGCAGTGAGGCAGACCTAACTTCAAATTAAAAAAAAAAGAAACCAACCAACCAAAAAGCAACCCTCGCAGTCCTTCAACTGTACGTTTGTAGGCAGGTCTGGTCCCTCTCTCCCTTCTCTGATGTAGGTTGCGTCAGAGGAGGGAGGGACCAGACCAGCCATTCAAGCGCAGGTCTTTGCTACTCTGTTTGAATGGTTGGCCTACTCCCTCCCTCCTCTGACGTGCCCTACATCTGAGAACAGAGGGGAGGGACCAGGCTTACCTACAAGCGTGGAGGCGGAAAGGCCAACTTGTTTTTTTTTAAATTTGAAGTCAGGTCTGCTCTGCTGTTGCCGGTGCTGCTGCCGCTGAGAAAAAGTGGTGGCGGCAGGGCAACAGCAGGCAGCGTAGGGGAGGAGTCGAGGCTGGCAGCCCAAAATGCACCCCTATATCCTTTGCGCCCTGTGCAGCTGCACCACTCGCCCAGGACTAGGTAGGCTGCTGCCTAGGAGCAGTTACAATTTTGCCACTCTGCCTTTTCAGAGACACTCAGGTGGTTGCAAAAAGCATGACTTTCGGTGGGGTAGATCTCAGTGATCACCCCACCCCTTAGAAATGGCCTTGCATGTGAACATAAGAAATGCCATACTGAGTCAGACCAAGGTCCATCAAGCCCAGTATCCTGTTTCCAACAGTGGCCAATCCAGGTCACATGTACCTAGCAGTTTCCCAAAAAGACACACAGGCGAGAGTACCTGTACCTTTTTTTTTTTTCTTTTTTTTACTAGAAAAAAGCACAGTCTGAGAGGATTTTTTTCCCATCATAAGGTTTAACAAGCTTTCCTTGAATCTGACTTGTGAATCCTTTTTCAAATTTTTTCTGCTTATGTTCCTATGTTGTAAAATTCTTTCTCCAAATGTCCTTTGCCTCCCACCTCTCCTGCCAACATTCTCCTTCATCTTACTGCTCTATTCTTTAACTCAGTCTTTTGGCTGCCCAGTGCCTCTTCACTTTCTCCACCTTTTATATAAAACCAGGTCAAAGCAGTGTAAATAAAACTAGAACACATGCAGTGTAGCAAAACAGTTACAAAAATGCAAAGCATCAAAACAAAAAATAAATCAATCCATTAGGCCATTACTAGGAACACAATCCAGCACAAAACACACAATATAAACAACTTTGAAAACCATGAAAAACCCTCATCCATCACCCTATGAAACCTATGGGAGTTTATTTCTTTACATTTTTATGCCGCATTTCCGGGATGCTCTTAGCAATGTACAATACACCATACAGCCTATCCAGTCTGCCCTTCCATATCAACTACTACAGTCCCTTTTTTTCTTTTAGAGATCTTTTGTGTTTGCCCCATGCTTTCTTGAATTCAGATACTGTCCTCATCTCTACTACCTCCACTGGGAGACTATTCCATACCTCTACCACTCTTTCTGTAAAGAAATATATCCACATATTACGCCTGAGTCTATCCCCTTTCACCTTCATCCTATGCCCCCTCATTGCAGAGATCTCTTTCAATTGAAAGATGCTCTCCTCTTGTGCATTTATGCCAAAAAGGTATTTAGATGTCTCCATTATATTGACGCTGTCCCACCTTTTCTCTAATGTATATGTACTGAGATCTTTAATATGCCTTATGAGAAATCCACTGACCATTTTGGTAGCCACCCTCTGTGCATAGACTCCATCCTGTTTTATTTTCTTTTGAAGGAGTGGTTTCCAGAATTGCACACAGTACTCCAAGTGAGGTCTCACCAAAGATGTAAACAGAGGCACTATTACCACTTCCTTCCTGCTGACCATTCCTCTCTGTATGCACGCAAGCATCCTTCTGGCTTTTGGCATCGCCTTTTCTACCTGTTTAGCTACTTTAAGATCATCCAAACAATCGTTCCCGCTCTCCTTTCATGGACAGAAGTACCTCACCTCTTATACCGTATCTCTCCCTTGGATTTTTGCAGCCCAAATGTATGACCCTGCATTTTTTTAGCATTAAATAGAAACATAGAAATATGACGACAGAAAAAGACCACATAGCCTATCTAGTCTGTCCCTCCATACCAACAACTAAAGCAGTCCCCCTTTTACCTTTAGAGATCCTCTGTGTTTGTCCCATGCTTTTTTGAATTCAGTTACTGTCCTCATCTCTACCACCTCCACTGGGAGACTATTCCATGGATCCACTACTCTTTCCGAAAAGAATTATTTCTGCATATCACTCCTGAATCTATCTCCCTTCACCCTCATCCCATGTCCCCTCGTAGCAGAACTTGCTTTCAATTGAAAGAGGCTCTCTCCCTGAACATTTATGCCACGGAGGTATTTAAACATCTCAATCATATCACCTCTATCCCGCCTTTCCTCTAAGGTGTACATATTAAGATCCTTCAGTCTGTCCTCATATGCTTTATAATGAAGACCACTAATCATTTTAGTAGCCACCCTCTGCACCGACTCCATCCTGTTCACATCCTTTTGAAGGTGTGGTCTCCAGAATTGCACACTATACTCCAAATGAGGTCGCACCAAAGACTTATACAGAGGCATTATCACCTCCTTTTTTCTGCTAGTCATTCCTCTCTGTATGCACCCAAGCATCCTTCTAGCTTTTGCTGTCGCCTTTTCTACCTGTTTAGCTACTTTAAGATCATCAGACACAACCACGCCTAGGTCCCGCTCTTCTTTAGTGGACAAAAGTACTTCACCCCCTATACTGTATTGCTCCCTTGGATTGCTGCAGCCCAAATGCATGACCTTACATTTTTTAACATTAAATCCCAGCTGCCAGATTCTAGACCATTCCTCAAGCTTAGCTAGATCCCTCCTCATGTTATTTACTCTTTCCTGGATGTCTATGACAGATTTTGGTATCATTTGCAAAGACACAAACTTTTCCCGACAGCCCCTTCCGCTATATCACTAACAAAAATGTTAAAAAGAATTGAACCAAGGACATATCTTTGTCACACACCACTGATAACATCCTCCTCATCAGAAAGAACTCCGTTTACCTATACCCTTTGTTGCCTCCCATTCAACCAATTTCTAATTCAGTCAGTCACTTTAGGGTTTATTCCTAGGATGCTAAATTTATTTATAAGTTGCCTGGGCGGAACAATGTCAAAGGCTTCTGCTTCAGTCCATCTTTCTGGTTGCCCAGTCAAAGAAATGAATTAGATTTGTTTGACAAGGCCTGTCTAGTAAAATAATGTTGCCTCAGATCCTGCAATCCATTGGACTTCAGAAACTTCACTGTCCTCTGTTTTAGCAGCATTTCCATTAATTTACTCACCACAGAGGTCAGACTAACTGGCCTGTAGTTCCCAACCTCATTGTTACTTCCACTTACATATTTCACCCTGTACAACACCAGCAGTAAGTGTAATTTTATCAAAACTGGGGTAACGTGATCGTATTTGCACAACCCTTTAGTAATTTTAGAAGCTGTATTTTCTATTTGCTGCAACCTAGACATCTTCTTAGATGGTAGACCAAACGGTTAATTCCAGTTATCAAAGTGAGGAGAAACCGTGTCAGATTCCCTTTTGAAAGATATAGTGGCACTGAAGCATCCGCAACACCGCCAATAAAGATTTAATCTGTTTGGAGATATGCTCATGAAAACGCAGACATGTTTTTAAACAAACCCCTAAATTTTGGTACAACCTGGAAAACTTTGCCAAATCATGATTATCTTTGTGTTGGTTAACATTAATACTTGTGTGCATTAACAACTAAGGGGTATGTTTACTAAACTGGGCTAACGGTTAACCCGGGCTAACTGCAACTAGGTCCCATTGAATAATATGGGACCTAGTGGCAGATAGCCCGGGTTAACCGTTAGCCCGGTTTAGTAAACATACCTCTTAGTGTCTTTGTTTTGCAAATTCAGATGCAAAAATATCTGAGCAAATCAATTATGCAAAGGGTGAATAAATGATCTAATTTCCCCTCCTATATCCAGTTCGTCCTGAGAAAGTAAAATCAATATTTGAATGCCCTTGGCATACACCCAAAACTGTAACCTGTCATTCTCATTTTCAAACAAATAGGGAACATATATATATTAAATAAATATGGAGCCCTGAGGGGACCCCACTATCTTGTTTCCAGGGACGAATAACTGCTGTCCAAACGTCACCTTTGTTCTTTTTTTTGCCATAAAAGAGATAAAACCACTGAACCCCACAACCTTGCCCAATCCAGTTCCCTCAAGACATCCTAATAAAATTCTGTGCTTGACCATGTCAGAGACTACAGATATATCTAGCGGAAGCAGAACACCATCAAAACCCTTATATAGCATAACAAATATCATCCAGCAATACCCTCAATAATGTTTCTGTACTATAAAACTGGGAAAAACCAGAGAGCTATGCAGCCAAGATATTACTGTTCTTGAAATAATTATACAACTGAAATGCTACACACTTCCACAGTCTTATGCAGAAAAGGCAAATTCAGAATAGGCTTATAATTTTCATATTTTGTGATGTTGCCAGAGTTCTTAATCACAGGAGTCATGGATCTTTTTAATACCTCAGGAACCACACTTTGTTTCAAAGAAGTATTCACAAATCTTAAGCTACTTGTGGACTACAACTTCCCTTCCTAATTGGACCCAAGGAACAGGACAAGGATCCATTAACAGTTAGTAAGACTGATTTGACATACAATTTCTTCTATCCCCATTGGAATCATTTCAGAAAATTTCAGCCATTGAAACCCCGTGGCACACTCGAGCACAGGGCCCAATAAACCTCTCTGCTCTACCTCCATGTTACTCCCCTGTTTTATCGGAATCATTGCTACCCCACAGTTATAGGGCTGTCTTTGAACTCCTTATTCTCACCCATAGAGCTTTTTATTCTGGTTTCCCATTATACCTTCTTTCCTTATAGTTCCCTACTGTCCCACGCAGACTTTGAGGTCCCAGACTGCCATTTACTTGTGCTTCCCTCGGTCTCTCATGCACACCTGGAGTCTACTTGTCGGTCTGCTGTCTTCTTTCTCACCCCTCATCTTTGGAACTCTCTACCAGAATATCTACGCCATGAGTCTAATTTTAGGAAGTTTAAGAAACTCATTACATCTTATTATTTCACTCTTGCTTTCCCTGAATATCAGGAGCTGGTGTAGCCTGAGGGTGGCGTGATCTGCAGTTTAATCCCACACCCTCCTGTTTATGACCTCGCTTTTCACTTAGGTTAAGGAGAAGATAAAAGTAAACTCTCTCCCTAATTTGGTTATGGCATTCCTTTCTCCTTTTCTCTATTTTGTATGATTTTATTTAAACCGCTTTGATGCAAACCACGCCACAGGCGATACACCAAGTCTGTTAAACATCAACTTTGTCCTGTAAACTGTATTTTTTCCTTCCAAGCCAAGCACTCACTAGGGAATCTAG
This sequence comes from Ichthyophis bannanicus, assembly GCA_033557465.1. NCBI lineage: Eukaryota > Metazoa > Chordata > Amphibia > Gymnophiona > Ichthyophiidae > Ichthyophis > Ichthyophis bannanicus. Next base: position 1,335,929,579 of record CM066032.1, on the reverse strand, counting down.
ATCTTTTCTATCTCCTTTCAAGTTGTCTACATTCCTGCTTAAGCTTCCTCAGTGTTCTATGGAGACAACATTCTCTGCTCTAAAGGTAAAATAACTTGGCCTCTCTGGTGGACGTTATCACACAAATTTACCCCAATTTATACTCTAGTCATCCACTAAATGCTCCAGGGTTAAATCCTGATGAACCTAACCTGATAAACTGTCCAGCAACATCTGCTTAATCAATTCTACCCACCTTCTCACAATATGTTTTATAGTTCCCTCTATATCATTCCATGGTGCGACCGCACTTTGAGTATTGTGTTTAGTTCTGGTCACCATATATTAAAAAGGATATAGCAGAATTAGAAAGGTACAGAGAAGAACCACCAAAATGGTAAAGGGGGTGGAAGGGTGCCCGTACAAGGAAAGACTTAAAAGGTTAAGGCTCTTCAAGTTGGAAAAAAGATGGCTGAGGGGAGATATGATAATGAATGGAATGGAATAGGTAAATGTAGATCAGTTGTTTATTCCTTCAAAAAGTAGAAAGACTAGGGAACACTCAATGAAGCTGCAATATAGCCCATTTAGGACTAATCAAGAGAAAATATTTTTTCATTCAACGCATAATTAAACTCTGGAATAAGTGGTAAAGGCTGTTACTGTAGCTGGGCTTAACAAAGGTTTGAACAGATTCCTGGAGGAAAAGTTCATAAACAATTATTAAAGAGAACCAGGGAAGTCCACTGCTTACCCCAGGATAAGCCACGTGCAATCTGTGTACCTTTATGGGAACCTCTCCTTAACCTGTTTCCATAGTCCTCTTGTTCACCTGTGGGCTTTTGTGCCTCCTTTGTACCCCTTTTTGGGAACCTGACAGGTACTTGTGACCTGGATTGGCCACTGTTAGAAACAGGATACTCGGCTTGATGGGCCCTTGGCATATCTTACATTCTTTTGTAAAAATCTTAATCACAAATAGGGCTGCTTCAAACACTAATGGGGCCCTATGCAAATGTTCATGAATGGGCCTCCCCCTTGTTCACATGCCTCCCCTTGTTCATGGGCCCCCTCCCTCTGCGTCCACTGCTGCCCCTCTCCAGGACATGTAGTGGCAGAAATACATTTAAAAAGGCACTATGGTGCTGGAGTTACCTTCTCTCCCAGCATCACGGTACCATTTGCACTTCCGCACTCATTCAATTCCACTTGGCTGTGAGGGCTGCTTTTATCTATGGGCAGCTGGGCCTCCATTGTACAGGGGCCTGGAGCAGCTGCCTCATTTGCCTGTAGGTAAATGAGGCTCTGATCCCATAATGATCTAATCATTGTGTCAGTTTGCACCTTGACCAATTTAATAGTCTTTTATACCTGACCAGAACTTAGAGAAAACAGATCCAGTCTATGGCCCCTTCATAAATAGGCACATATTGTTCAAACCCAAATCCTGCATGCCTAACACAAACCATTGGTTAGCTGTGAGCACTGGGTTCTTATAGTGTACATTAAAGTCTCCCAATGCTACTAAGTAATCAAACTCCAGTAGAACATCTCCCACTATTAATAACTCTTCTACCTGCAAAAGCAAAACATCAGGGACCCTCCCTATCAAAGTAATAAGCACTCTGCTCCCTTAATAGACCTTAAAGGTACCTGTATCAACATATGTCTTACTTTGCAAATTATTCCCACATTTTCCCCATCCTTATCCTCCCTACAAACCCCTATTCTAAAAAGCATAGTTGCTTCTCCACAACTGCGTCACCAACTTTCAACCATGTTTCAGTCAAACATAACATCCCCATTCCCCTTCAGCTTTATTATGAACTGAGCAAGCATTAACGGAACCACCTGTAACTCAAAGGTCTGTCTGCTAACTAAGCCCAGACCGCCTCATAAAACTACTGGCTTAAGAACCCTCCCTAACCACCTCCCCCACCTAGAGAATATATCCTTGCCCTCAGCGTATCTTCCCATGCCCATAGCCACCTTATTATTAGCCATCTCTGGAACATCCCTCAATACCCAATTCCTAAATCTCTGTAGTCACACCATTTTCCCCCCACCTCCTTCCCACAATTATTGGAATGCTCTTCGCTATCTCCAAATTATACCATGTACATCTCTCCACCATGATAATGTCCTCCTCTAATACCTCCTCCCACCAACACCTCAAATCTCCAATACTAATAAATACCAAAAAGAGAAAACATACAAGACTCAGAAATCAACAGCTAGGAACTCTTACTCCTCTGCCCTTTGATCGCACATATGTGTGCATACAGATGAGTATGCCCCTTGGTCACGACACTTTTCTGGCACTGGTACATCAGCATGCTGTGCTGGCAGCCAAGTTATCGATCCTCATGGGACTGGCTGTGATGACATCAGCAAAGTGGGGTGGAGCTTATTGCGGACTCGTCAGCTAGTAGCTTTCCAGGGAACTAAGTGTAAAAGTGCATTCTCTCGATGTAAGCAGCAGCTCCAGCTTGTTTTCAGTATTGACAGATAGTTCTTTTTTGCGCCCTTTTGTCTTACTTCTCTGGCTGTGCCACCCTAAATGAGCCTGATCTTGTGTGATCTCAGAAGCTAAGCAGGGTTGGGCCTGGTTAATACTTAGATGGGAGACCACCTTGGAATACCAGGTGCTGTAGGCTTATTGCATGGAAGAAACATCTGGCAATGTAATTCTGGTCACACCTTGCCAAAATAAACTTAGGGAATGGGTTGACAGGAGTCAGCATTGAATTGATGGCACACAAAACAACAAACTCTTTGTCTCATACCCTTCTACTCCCCATTCAGTTTCTGATTTCTCTCTCCTTTATTTATTTTATTTTATTTATTTAGCAAGCATTTGTAGCCCGCTCCTTCCAGCGATCAGAAGCGGGTAGGATTACTATTGTGAAACTGCCGAATCAAGGCAGGTACAAATTTTGTTTACATACAGATTGTCAGAAAAGCACATCATACAGAGTTAACACTTCTTAGCTATGGGGGAGTTCATTTACATATATACATAAATACATATATACAGGATAATCTTCTTGGACACAGTGGTCAGGGGCTGCTCCATCTGTGGGTTTAGTTCAGGTTGAAATGTGATTGGAAAATGTGCGTTTTGAGTTTCTTTCTGAAGTCTAGAAGGTCATTGCTAGCTCGTAGTTCTGGTGGGAGTTGGTTCCACAGTGTTGGCGCCGCATATGAGAAAGCCCTGTGGCTGGTGTTAGCTTTGGCAGATCTTATATCTGTTGGAGTGTGAAGGATGTTGGAATTGTGGGTTCTTCTGTTTCGGGTAGGAGGTTGCAATCTTACTAGGTTGTTGAGGAAGGAAGGTGCTAAGTTGTGGATGAGTTTGAAGGTGGTTGTTAGTATTTTGTATTTTGTGCGAGCTGTTATGGGTAGCCAGTGTAATTGAATTAGTACTGGTGTGATGTGGTCACTTAGATTTTTCTTCATTATGACCCTGGCAGCTACATTTTGTGCCATTTGTAATATGTTTAGGGTTTTTTTAGGTAAACCTTGTAGGATGGCGTTGCAGTAGTCAAAATGTGGCATGATGAGTGCTTGGGCCACTGTTCTGAAGTCTTGGGGATCAATAATATTCCGAATGGGTTGGAGCACTCTAAACTTGTGGAAAATTGCTCTGTTGGTCTTTCGGAGGTGTTTTTCCATCTTTAGGTCACAGTCAAATGTGACTCCTAGATACTTTATTTCTTTTTTGTTTGGTAAGTGTTGTTACATAGTGTTATTGATGTGGGAGGGTCAAAATTCGGTTCTTTGGAGATATACATTACTTCGGTTTTTTTGTGATTAATTGACATACTACTTTGTTGTAACCAGTCTTGCATCTCTCCGATACATGTCTCCAGTGGGTTGTAGTCTGGGTTTTTAGTGTCTAGTTGTGTGTATAGCATGATATCATCGGCATAGATTTGGTAATTAATTTCGTGCCGTGAGAAAATTTTGCATAGTGGCTGCATATATATGTTAAACAGAAGTGCTGAGAGAGCAGAGCCTTGGGGGATTCCCTGTGTTTGTGAGAAAGATTCTGCTTTTTCTCCGTTGAATTGAACCTGTTGTGTTCGATTTGAGATGTAGGATGAGAACCATTTTAGTGGGGTTCCTGTTATTCCTATTGATTTTATCCTATTTATGAGGGTCCCATGATTAACTGTATCAAAGGCAGCTGAGATGTCAATGAATACAAGAATGTACATTTTCTTTTTGTTTTCAAGGCCCTTTAGGAGGTTGTTAAGTAGAACTAGTAACAGGGTTTCAACTCCATGATGTTGCCTGAAGCCATATTGCTGGTCATCAAGAGGAGCACTGTCAGTCAGATGGTCTTGGAGTTGTAGAAGGACCGTTTTTTCTATGATCTTTGCCAGGAATGAGATACTTGATATGGGACGGTAGGAGGCTGGGTCTTCTCCGTTGAGTGTAGTGTTTTTTAGGATCGGTCTAATGACTGATTTCTTTAGTTCTGAGGGCATGATTCCTTGTTGTAGGGATAGGTTAACTATGTGTGCTATGTGAGGTGTTATGTCTTGTTTCACTGCCTTGATCCAGGATGCAGGACAGGGATCTAGTGGGGAGGTGGTGCTTTTCAGGCTTGTGACAATGGCTGTGATTTGCTTGGTTCCTATTTTGTGGAAGTGCTCCCATAACTGGTTTTGCGTTGTGTTGTTCTCACTTCTGATTTGTGGTGTTGGTGGGGAGGGTGGAGGACCAGGGGCCGTCAGTTTGGTCGCGTAGTGGTTTGCCAGTGTTTGGACCTTGATGGATTTGTTGAGGTTGGCATTTTGGTCGGTTTTGGTTAGTGATTTGACTAGTTCAAATAACTCTCGTGGGCGATTGATTGCCTTGTTTAGGATGTTGGTGTGATGTAATTTTTTTGCATTGTTCACGTCGTCTTTGTATTTTGCGAGATGGGCCATGTATTTAGTTTTGAGATCGGAGGATTTGGTTTGTCTCCATTTTCTCTCTATTTTACGGAGCTCCCTTTTTGATTTTATTAGAGTTCCTGTGTACCAGTCCTTATCTCAGACCTTTTCTCTTCCTTTGCTCATATTCACTTTCTTACTTGCTTTTCCTACCTGCCATCCTCTCTAGCTTACAGCTGCATCAAGTCTAAAGGCTTTTCTTTCCTTCTTTCTTACTTACTTTTTTTCTTTTTCTTTTAGCGACAGTTCTCCATGGTGCCATTTCAGTCCTTCCCCACTAGTATTTTTTTTCTGTGTTCACAGATGAAGGGCCAGGGCCAGGACCTCAGAAAACATTCACAAATAGGAATAGTAGTGAAGGGGGTTTTGAAAGATTTTCAGAAGACTGTGTTTGTGAGGAACTAGCTAAAGTAAAATTAGACAAAGCAATGGGGCCACATGGGATTCATCCTATAGTATTGAAAGAACTTGGGTAAGTTCTAGAGGCTCCACTGTCTGACCTTTTCAATGCTTCTTTAGAGTTTGGAGTGGTCCCAGAGGACTAGAGAAAGGCGCATGTGGTCCCTTTTTAAACAAAAGGGAGAAGTAAGGACAAGGTTGAGAACTACAGGCTGGATAGTCTGACCTCTGTGGTGAGTAAATTAATGGAAACATTGCTAAAACAGAGGACAGTGTAGTTTCTGCAGTCCAATTGATTGCAGAATCCAGGGCAGCATGGTTTTACTAGGAGCTGGTCTTGTTAGACAGATCTAATTAATTTCTTTGACTGGGCCACCAGAGAGTTGAACTGATGTGGGGAGCCCTAGATGTGGTGTACTTAGATTTCGGTAAAGCCTTTGACACTGTTCCACACAGTCGACTTATAAATAAATTGAATATCCTAGGAATAAACCCTAAAGTGACTGACTGGGTTAGAAATTGATTGAATGGGAGGCAACAAAGGGTACAGGTAAATGGAGCTCTTTCTGAGGAGAAGGATGTTACCAGTGGTGTGTGACTAGGATATGTCCTCGGTCTGATTCTTTTTAACATTTTTGTTAGTGATCTTGCTGAAAAGTTGTCAGGTAAGGTTTACCTTTCTGCAGATGATACCAAAATCTGCAATAGAGTAGACACCCAGGAAAGAGTAGATAACACAAAGAGGGATCTCACTAAGCTTGAAGAATGGTCAAGAATTTGGCAGCTGAGATTTAACACTAAAAAATGCAGCTTCATGCACTTATGCTGCAAAAATCTAAGGGAGCAGTACAGTATAGGGGGTGGAATACTTCTGTCCACAAAAGAAGAACGGGACTTGGGTCTGATTGTTTATGATGATCTTAAGGTGGCTAAATAGGTAGAAAAGGCAATGGCGAAAGCCATAAAGATGTTGGGGTGCATAGGGAGAGGAATGGCCAGCAGGAAGAAGAAGGTGATAGTGCCTCTGTATAAGTCTTTTGTGAGATCTCATTTGGAGTATTGTGTGCAATTCTGGAGACCACACCTTCAAAAGGATATTTATTTAGCTGTGCTTATATATTGCTTTTCACCGGGTCAAAGCAGTTTATAGATATACACTAACAGGCATTTTTTATTCCCTTGTTCCCGAAGGGCTCACAATCTAAGCATACCTGAGGCAATGGAGGGTTAAGTGGCTTGCCCAAGGCCACAAGGAGTGGCCATGGGACTAGAGACCCCCGTCCCTCCGGCCTGAGGTTACTTGTCCCTATGTGGGAATTGAACAAGATGGAGTCTTTGCAGAAGGTAACATAGTAAGTGACGGCAGATAAAGACCAGCATGGTCCATCTAGTCTGCCCAGCAAGATGGCAAGAGTCGGTGCACCTGTCGCTCTGTGCAGGCCACCCCTTCCCATGTCTTTGTTTAGGGGTGAACCCACCACTCCATGTAGGACACCCTTTTTGTTGAGACATTAGATGGTTCAGAAGTTAGATGGTACCGTTTATTTTGTCATCTGGTCTTCTGGCTTCATCATAAGGCATATGGGGACAGACTTAAAGATCTCAATATATGTATACTTTGGAGGAAAGGTAGGAGAGAGAAGATATGATAAACATTCAAATACCTCCATGGAATAAATAAACAGGAGAGCCTCTTCCAATTGAAAGAAAGCTCTGCAATGAGGGGGCATAGGATGAGAGTGAAAGGGATATACTCAGGAATAACATGCGGAAATATTTCTTTATGAAAAAAGTGGTAGATGTGGAACAATCTCCCTGTGGAGGTAGTAGAGACCAGGACAGTATCTGAATCCAAGAAAGCATGGGACCAACACAGAAGATCTCTAAAGGAAAAAAAGGGACTATAGTAGTTGGTATGGAAGGGCAGACTTCTGTCATCATGTTTCTGTTTCTTTGTCAAGTTCTCTTTCTCAGTTTTGCTTCACCTCTCTCCTGTGTTCTATCTCTGCTCAAGCTTCATTCTTCTTTACCCATTACTTCCTCCCAGGCTTTATATATCCCCTTCGATCCTTGTCCCTAGGGAACTACCACTAGCCTTTTTCTTGTAGCAGGTCTTCAGCCTCACTGTGACATTGTTGGGAGTGAAAGCTCAAGCAAGAACTCAGCATGAAAGCTCTGCATCTAGACCAGGCTCTCTCCTGGCTTTTGTATGGAAAGCAAAGTCTGAGAGCGAAACATAAATGTAGAATCATTTCCCATCTGTATTTCAAGATGGATCACTGCAGATGCTACCACAGTGGGGCCCTCACTGGCTTTTGCTGGAAGAAGAATGCCCACTGGCAGCATCTTGGGAATGACATAAAGGGAACAGATTGGTGGGGAAATTGTCCTGCAAATACCCTCAATAGCCCTTGCAAATACTACTAGGAAGCGTATGTTACCCTTGGGCATTAACTGCTCCAAACAGCATCAAAAACTTGAAAATACAGTATAGGAGTACGTCTGTAAAGCGTTTTGCCACATGTAAAGCTGCTGTTCAAAAAATGCACGATGAAATACCTCCATACAAATACATGCACCGACAAGAAATTGTAGACGTATAAACGCACTATGCATATGTGCTGGGCGCATAACCTGGATGAAGTTGGGATTGAAATGCAACATATGCAGTTATTTTATGAAGTATGCATGTATTCAAATATAGTGAAAGTGCACATTTGTACCACCTTCGTAAGTGTAAATTTCTATGAATAGTGTTTGTGCTCCTTTAGGGAAAGTTCTGAGAGCCTATTTTAGAGAGACAGCTTCATAGATTCAGATAAGTTTATTGGCATGATAATTGTTAGGTGTATTTTTTCCCCAAGCAATACATTTACTAGTCAAGGTAAAAAAAAAAAGACAAATGGAAATAATTTACAAAGTAATAGTAGCAGTAAACAGAGAAACATAAAAATGATAGCAGATGACCATATGACCTATCCTGTCTATAAGAACAATTATGTTCTACATTCCCTTCATCTCCTCAGAGATGCTCTGTACTTGTCCCATTCTTTCTTGAATTCAATGGTCATTAACTCGCACCACACCCCTTTGTGCCAAATGTAGTCCAGTGTGTTACATTGAAGCTTTATCTGCTGAAAACAGAACTATAAGCTGCCCAAAACTCTTGAAATCAGATACAGTTCTTGTCTCCACTGCCTCTACTCTGAGGCTGTTCCATGCTCCCATCACCCTTTCCATAAAGAAATATTTCCTCAGATTACTCCTAAATCTATCTCCTTTCACTTTCAGCCTATGACCCTTCATTGCAGAGCTTCCTTTGAGCTGGTAGTGGGCCACTTCCTGTGCTTTTATAACACAAAGGTATTTAAATGTCTCTATCATCTCTTTCCTCTCTCCCCATTCCTCCGAAGTATGCACATTAAGATCATCCTAATTCTGCTCGGTATCCATTATTGGAGTGTTTCTGTCTACACAGGGTTGCTGTTTGTAGAACTGGAGGTGCAGGTTTTCTGGTATGTTATGCCCCATTCTGCATAGTCTTGGGTTAATGCTGGTTTGCAGACCTCATTCCCATTTAATAGGATGGGTAGTATGATGTTATCAAATAATTTTAATTGTAGTTCTTGGGGCTTGTATATGTTCAGAGGTTGGTTATTGTATATATGACTCTAAGAACGTTTTCTTGCAGCCAGTTGATATAGCCAGTTAAAATTTGCCAAAGCTTCTTAATCTCAGGACAAGATATGTATATGCTAAAGTGTCTGGCTCCACTTATTCATTTATGAAGAATTTGAAATTGTATTGGAGATTTTTTTTGTTTTTCCTGCAAAATCATAATCGTTGTCTTTTTTGGGCTTACTTGTAGGGCTCAGGTCTCTGCAATAGGTCTCTGCTAGGTTTAGATTAGATTATCTTCTAGACCAGTGTTCCCCAACCCCCGGGCCGCGGACCGGTACCGGTCCGTGGATCAAACGGTACCGGGCCGCCCGAGGAACTTTAAATAATTTCACTGTGGGTCCTCCCGCCTCCTGATTGGCCGAAAGGCAAACCCCATGCCATTGGTCGAGGAGGAGGCGCCGCGGGAGGACTGAGGACAAATTAGTAAAAATGAGTATGAAACAGACATCGTTAGAAAGTTTTCTTGGGAAGAAAAAAAGGCCCAGTGAACAGACAGAAGAAGAGCCTTCAACATCAAAGAAATATGCAACCTTTAACAGACAATGCCATGAGTCCTATTTGAAATATGGATTTATCGGGACAGGTGATTCCCACGCACCAAAACCGATCTGCATAGTTTGCGGCGAGAAGCTCTCTAATGAGGCAATGAAACCTTCAAAACTGCTTCGCCACTTGACCGCCAAGCACCCTGGCATAAAAGACAAGCCCCTGTAGTATTTTGAAAGAAAAAAACGGGAGCACGAAGCACAGAAGAAATTTGAGGGCCACCACATCAATAAAGGAGAATGCACTGAGAGCATCATATTTGGTGGCTAACCGCATTGCTAAGGCTAAAAAGCCATTTACTATCGGTGAAGAATTGATCTTGCCCTCCACTAAAGACATTTGCCGTGAACCTCTAGGAGAGGCTGCTGTGGAAAAGGTAGCACATGTGCCTTTGTCAGCTAGCACTGTGACTAGGCGCATTGAGGAAATAGCCGGAGACATTGAGGCACAATTGTTGGAGAGGATTAATACATCACCGTGGTATGCACTCCAGGTTGATGAATCTACAGATATCGACAACAAGGCACTACTACTTGTTTATGTGCGATATCTATATCAGGAGGATGTGCATGAGGATTTGTTATGTGCACTATCTTTGCCAACCAACACCACAGGAGCAGAACTGTTCAAGTCACTGGATGGTTATATATCAGGAAAACTGAAATGGTCCTTTTGTGTCAGCATATGCACAGACGGAGCTGCTGCCATGACCGGACGACTGTCTGGTTTAACTGCTCGGATTAAGGAGGTTGCACCTGAGAGTGAATCTACGCATTGTATCATTCACAGGGAAATGCTGGCAAGCGGAAAAATGTCACCAGAATTTAACAGCGTATTGAGTGATGTCATTAAAGTTATTAACCACATTAAAGCACAGGCACTTAACTCGCGCCTGTTTGAGCAGCTTTGTGAGGAGATGGACGCAGAGTACAGATGCCTTCTCTTATACACAGAAATAAGATGGTTATCCAGAGGAAAATCGCTAACCAGAGTATTTGAATTACGAGAGCCATTGCAAAGATTTCTCTCAGAAAAGAAGTCACCGCTGGCAGCACATTTCAGTGACAAGGTATGGGTCGCAAAACTGGCTTACCTGTGTGACATATTCAGCCTGCTCAATGAACTGAATCTGGGCCTTCAGGGGAAAATGACAACTGCTTTCAAGTTGTCAGACAAAGTAGCTGCATTTAAAGCCAAACTGGAGTTGTGGGGACGGCGCGTGAACAGAGGCATTTTGGACATGTTTCAGACATTAGCGGGGATTTTAGGCGAAACTGAGCTTGAACATTCATTCTGCCAGTTGGTGCACGATCACCTGTCTTTGCTTTTAAAAGAGTTTGAGCGCTACTTCCCAACCACAAAAGACCCACGAACTGGTAAGGAATGGATCCGCGACCCATTTGCCAACAAATCAGGCGAATCTAGCATGTCTATGCAAGAAGAAGAACAACTGCTGGAGATTGCAAATGACGGTGGCCTTAAAACTACATTCGAGACAACAACTCTACCGGTGTTCTGGATTAAAGTCATGGCGGAATATCCTGAGATTGCCACCACAGCACTTAAATCCCTATTACCATTTCCGACAACCTATCTGTGTGAAGCGGGGTTTTCTGCAGTGACAGCAACCAAAACAAAACAACGGAATAAACTGGACATAAGCAACACACTTCGGGTGTCATTGTCTCCTATTACCCCCAGATGGAACCGTCTCGTTGCAAAGAAACAAGCTCAGGGTTCTCATTGATTTGGAATTCTAGTGAGTTAAATAAAATAAATCACTTTATATTCATTTTTTGGTGTAGCTGTATTTTATTTTGAAGGCATGTTTAAATACAATTAAATTAAAATTATTAAATTAAAACAAGCGGGCCACGGAAAAATTATCAAACGTTTACCGGTCCGCGGCGATAAAAAGGTTGGGGAGCACTGTTCTAGACCACCTGATTTAGGAGACTGAATGATTAAATCATGTTTATATAGCAGGCATTTGATTTTTAAGTCCTTCAGTTATAGTCCTGGAGTGAGGAGATTATGAATTCAGATATTTAAGAAGGCAGGGCTTAGAATATATCACTGTCTCACCCCTCATTCTTGTCTGTATGTTTATTTTTACCTTACAACTGATGGATGAATACACTGATATAGTTATATCATAGCTTTTCTCCCCAGTTCCAGTTTGCATTAGTTTAAGGTTGAGGTCAGTGTGCCATATAGAGTTAAAACTACGGTCACAAAGCATGGTGTCTGCCAGAGGGAACTCTGTCCATTGTCGGCAGGTAGAATGATCCAAGGCAGCCACTGCAGTCTAAAAGCACAGTGTCCACCAGCATGGGCCACTTCCTCCCACCTGCGAGAAGAATGATCTGAGGCTGCCAGTGTGGCCAAAACTGGAGTTCTCTGCTGGCACAGCCCTGCAAGTGAGAAGACAAGAGCTGCGGCCTTAAAATGCTGGTGGGAGTCTGAGTCCTGCCAGCATTTTAAAGGCACAAGGGCTGCTGCAAAGAAGAGAAGGGGTAGGGTTAGAAAGGAGGGGAAGTGGACAGAACCTGACAGAAGGGGCGGGGCAGGGATTGAAGAGAAACAGAAGAGAAGGTGGAAAGGAAGGGAAGGTAGAGAGCCCAATTGGGTGGGAGAGATCCCATGGCTGATTGGAAGGGAATGAGGAAGAGTGCAAGAGATAGGGTATTGAAGGATAGGGAGGGGAAATAGTGCAGGAGGGAGGGAAGGACAGGGAATTGGGTGGAAGAGGAGAGGAAGTACAATGGAGAGAGGACCCTACATGCCACAGCCACTCATGCACCGAATCCCTGATATACAGAGCCTCCTGACTCAAGCAGTCCTGCAGCACACACACATTTATATATCTGAGGGATTTAGTGAAGATTTTAACTCCCCATGAATTAATATGTATTTTGCCATAGAGATGTTCACCGCATCCAATGTGCAGGTGGTGGGTAATATCCGCATTGGGTTTCTGAAAGCATTCCTGTAATTGCAGCCTCCACCTGAGCTTTGCCCAGACCACACCCCCCAGCTATGCCTACTGGCATGCTACACACATACATGCTAATCACATATTTTTACACCCGGCATTAGTTTATAAGAAGCCATTAATGCGCTTTTGTGGCCATATATGCATGAAAAGTATTCTAAAGTTACGCCATAGCTGTCTAGTGGGGATTATGCTTAAGTATTCCTATTTATGTAATTATTTCTATTTTTCATATGTTCAAGGCAATTCACAACAATGTTAAAATATCAGTAAGGTCTGTTGTATAGTTAAGGCATAGCATAAAATTGTTTATGGTCATTTTACTAATATTTGTGTGTGTGTGTATATATATATAGAGATATATATAATATGGCTAGATTTTCGAAAAGGTGTTGCTGTGTTACCACACATTAATTGCATTAACACACATTTTTTACCACAAGTCCCATTTTATGAAATGAGATCCATTTACTGATTAATGCATGTTAGCGGCATTGGTGTGTGCCAACCTGATAGTGCACATTAATTCACTAGGTGTTCTCCTATCATGCTATAAGTTGCACTTAAAAAGTCATCTTCCTCTTAGCTTTATGTAGTCTCGGGTGGGTCTTCTTTTATCCTTTGCTTCACATCAGGCTATCCCAGAAAATATTTTTCAAAGTAAAGAACAATTTCAATTTTTAACCCCCCCCCTCCCCCCCAAAAAACAATAAAAAAACATTGTGGGCTTTCAAGTGTGGGTCAATATGTAGGCCACAATAGCACCCTCCAAAACTCTAAAGCATCTGCCTTCCATGCTTGTTCTTGTTCCCTTTTGACATCCCTTTTGCTTATTCACAACTCTGTCATGCTGCTGGATGCAAGCTCACATGTCAGCAAGCAGCAGGCATCGGGCACAGCCACATAGGACAGTGCATTCATTTAGCGTGTGACAGAGATGTGCACATGCTGCTTATACAGGAGAAAAACAGGCACACTGGCAAATACCTGAACTGCACCAAACGTCAGGCTAAAAAGGTGCCCGCCTAGGGTGGAAGCTTCTTCGGAGGGGGGGGGGGCGGGTGGCAAAGAGCAGGAGTAAACAATAGATTCTGCCTGCCAGGGGGCTGCAAGGCTTGAGGTTTGCCTAGTGCACCTGCACCTTGAACCAACTCTGGGGCTGGCTGTGCAGTCAGAACCACTTTACTGGCACAAAAGAGCCACGTTCAGGCAAGAAGGTTAAGCTGCTGAAGTCAGCATATGGAGATGGAGGAAAGAGTGCTTGGGTCAGACTGGGAAAGTGGAGAGCGTTTTGGAGTCAATGAAGGGGGTGAGAGTGAGGACTTACTTTGATGGCCAATTCTGCTAGTCTGTAATAAAAATTCTAAAACACTAGGGGAGAATAAATCCAAAGACACAATGAATGGTATGACTATATATTACTGTGAATGGTATAATTGAGTATCTAGTTTTAATCCTAGCTCATAATTGCCACATCTTTTCCTTTTCTCACAGATTCACAAGAAATGGCATTACTCCTCATCCCCCCAGTCTTGATCTTTCCCCCCTCCCCCAAGCGCGCACACGCAAGTGTTTTGACACTGCCATTCCTACCATCTCACTGCTTTCCATTGACGATATTAGACTCTGCCTGTTCCCTGCTCCTTTCCAGTGCTATGTATCTTAGTATATTGTGAGATGTGCAATGCTCTTCATGCTCTTGAATGTTGTGAGCCTTTGACCTGCAGGGGGGCACCTCTGGGCAAGCGCAAACACTTGAGGAGAATAGCTATTTACAATGGGCTGAAAAAAATGTAGGTGTCCATGTGGATGGAGAGACAGTGGGAAGAGAAATAAGAAACGTGTTGTCTGCATGTGTGGGGAGAGGGGTGGTGAGAAGCCATTGGGTATGGGCTGGATGTTTGGAAGGTTAGAGGCTGGTATTAGCAGCGGTGGAAGTGAAGGAAGAAGACGGGTGTCTGTGGATGGAAGAGAGGCTAGTGTTTCACTGATTAGCTGGAGGAGGGCGAGCATGGCGGGAGGGAGAGATGGAATGGAGAGTGCAGGAGAGGTGGAAAGGGAGAAATGAACAGTGCAGTCTCAGCTGAATCACTGTCTGGGAAGAGTCGGTGCAAAAGATGGCAATTTTTTGAGGAGGATTTGACACTACTAGGAGTAGAGAGGGAAGGCGTGGAAGGGTGACATTCGTGAAAGGGTAGAATAAAGGGATGAATGGAAAAGGGTGAGATTTGAAGATGTGTTGATGGAAGGAAGGAGGTGAGAGGAGTTGGTTTTGGAGATCCTTTGATGGAAATGGGATGAAGGCAGGAGAATTTGATGCAAGATTGGATGGAACGGAGATGAGAGATTGAGAAGGAGAAGGGTAAAAGGAGTGAGAGATGTAAAAATAAAAGACAGAAGATAGAACAGTAGATCCCTTTGTGAGAGGAAGGAACAGACTGAAAGAACAGGGTAAAAAGAGATAGAAAAAATGAAAGGAAGCTGGAGAGAGAACAAGTAAGGTAAAGTAAAAGTGCTGAACTGAATTTGAAAATGTGATAAACAACTTTATGCCATTTTAAATGGAACCTTTTTGCAAATACATTTTCAGTAAGAATTTGGTTTTTGCATATAAGATGATATGCAAATGTATGCAAATATGTAGAACTGCTGCAGACATTTCTACCTTGTTGCAGAATATACCCTGCTGTTACAGTGTTTCCTAACCCATAGGCGTTCAGACTTGATAAGCTGTGCCACAGAAAAAAGTCATCACGCTTTGCTCTCAGCACCTCACAGCAACGAGAGACACTAGCATATGTATAGTCCCCATGTTCTCCTCTTCCTATAAAGAGCATGAGCACTGGTGTGTGAGATTTAATGGGCAGCATGTAGGGTTATGGGGATGGGTAGCAAGTAGGGTTATGGGGATGGGTAGCATGTAGGGTTATGGGGATGGGTAGCATGTAGGGTTATGGGGATGGGTAGCACTTGCAGGCACTGATGGTGCATGGCGCCTCCCCCTTTGGAGTCCTTCATCCTCTGATGGGGCTTCAGTGTGCCTCTAGCTTTTCTTTTGGATATACGAGTCTTCTCTCCAGTCTACACTGCCTGTTGGGTGATAGGAGAATGTGCTGCATATTTTTGAAAATTCAGATTTGCTTTGGGCTTGAAAAGGTTGGACTATATTGATCTGTAAGACACACAGATGTGCTCTGCTCCATGCTCATTTAATAAGTACTAGGCAGAACTTTTTTTTTTTATTTTTTCATTAAACTTGATTAACTGATCTATATTAAAACATTGGGCAGTTTACCACTAAGGGAAAACTGTTGTAATTGCATTTAAACTGATTTGCGTTTTATGAGTAAGCCATGTGTTTCACCCAAGATTTAAATGACTGGGAAGATAAAGATCAAACTATAGACGTTTATGCAAGATTACTTTCTGGTGTAATTCTTGTAAACATTTTTATTTTCAAAGCCAGTCATTTTATTCTGTATGGTACTAGGAGGGCACAGAAAAGGATTTTCAGGAATAAAATTTAACAGTACAGTGCTGAGATTCCTCAGTTTAATATTTAAGCATAATTGTGGAAGAAAAATCTGATTCTTTTAAAGAATATTTAAGCGTAATTGTGGAAGAAAAATCTGATTCTTTTAAAGAATATATTTCTCTTATATTGATTCACCAAAGTGTTCTATACATAGGTCATTCTGTATTTGTAAGATCCTCAAAATTTGTATCCATTTGTTTTATATTTCTCTCTCTCTTTCTATATGCACTCTTACATTAGTGGGAACATCTTTAAAAAAATGATGGAGTAGAAAAACCTCCCTCCTATTCACCTCTCCCCATAACAAAAACAATGTTCACTCTGTCTCTCCTCTCAATCGCCCTATCCAGGACCTCACCCCAGTCAACTTTCTATAAACCTTAGTCTTCCATGTCCACTGTTTCTCCCTTTCCCAAATTAATGAGGGACAGGAGTGATGGTCAGTAAGGTGCTGATGAGCTGGAGTTCTCCTGATCTCCAGTGACTACTCTACGCATGTGCTGAAGGGACTTTGTGCAAACAAATAGCCAGTGTTCTTTTCAAATAGGGGCCCGAGTACACCTTCTTTCCATATAGCACATGCAGAGTACAGACCTTAGGTGCAAACACAAAAACACCACTGTCAGAGAGAGAGATGAATACGGAAATCCACACTTCCCTTTTAGCCCATGCTAAAAAACACCTGCAATCATGCCTGATTAGATTTCAACTTTGCTGCAAACTGTTTACAAAGAAAGGTCATTAATCTAAAAAGGTTCATGATGTCCCTGGGGGAAAAAAAAGTATTAGATAGTGTTTAGTATTCCAAAAATGTGGCATCCTTGAATGTAGAAATGTTGATTCTTCTTATTCACTATGCTGTGTATTTTTAAAATGTTTTATTTGGACAGTGATAGTTGTACTTTTTTATTTTGCCATTAGTCTACTTTCATGCTGAGATAAACTAGTAGGACAATAGATTCTTTCAGAGTAAAACAGCATGACAATAAAGATATTGCTTAATTATCTAGGTTATTTCCTTGAAACTGCAGTGCTTTCACAACTGGAATCCAAATCTTATAGCATATGCGTAGCTAATATGTTACAAAATTAAGTTTTATTTTTGTGCTTGGCACATTAGTAAGTTTTCCAACCATTTCTTTTTATTTCGACATGCAAGTCTCATCCTCCAGTCCAGTCCAGACACGTGGGTTATGCTCATTCACCAGCAGGGGGAGACTGAGAACAACAAGCTCAAAACCTTTCCTTTAAGTAGCCTGTGCTTCCCTGCAGAGCCAGTATTACTCAGTCTCCAGCACGTGGATGACCATAGGCCTGTGTTGGCTGTTTGTTGTTTTTCCTTAGTTAAGTGCTGGGCTGTGATTTTGGTATGAAGAAGCTGATGGCACTGGGTCCCTCCTCCAGCTGCTCCACAGTTCCTTCTAGGCAGTAAAAGACAGCTGCTCCCCCCTTCTCCTCCTCCCCAACTCCTGGGAAAAGGCTGGGGGTTAAGCTCTATGCTCTTGCTTGAAACCATAAAAACAAAAAAAAATAAAACAGAAAGGATCAGCAGACAGCATCAGAAGAGGCAGCAGCAGTACAACGGGACCTCCAGGAGCCGATGAGTCAGGGCAGGAGAGGCTCCCGCATGGCACGCACATGGTTGACATGGAGTGGAGTTGTTGTGCGGCAGCCGCAAGAGCTTGCTCTCCATGGTAGGGCTCTGCTGCATCTGTGTTAAGGAGAGCCCGGCTGCCGTGGAGAGCTTAGTCAGAGGCAATCACGGGGGGGCTTTCTGGCCATGAGCACCCTTCGGGGGAGGCCGGAAGACCCATGGTTTTGTTGGGATTGGCTGCCATCTTGTCTGCTACTGCTTCTGCCTCGGAGCGCAGAGAAGCTCCTTTGTGGCAACCGGCGGCCCTGGAGCCCCCCCTCCGGGGTGTTTGTAGGGGATTTGAATGGTGGAGTCAGGTCCCCTTTCTCCTCGAAGTTTGTGTTGTTGCTGCATCAGGCCTTTTTAATGCAGCAAGGCCTTGGGGAGGGGTTTCTCTCCTTGCAGGGGGGACAGTTGGTCTTCGAGGTGGGGAAGCATCCGTCCTGGGAGAGGTCCCTGGACTTTGAGGATGATGTCCTTAGGGGCCCTAGAAGGTCCATCTGATTATTTGGAGGATCCGGACCCTGAGGAGTTAGAAAAGGGGGAGCTCCCTGCTGGGGAGGATTCCTTAGCTATTCACATATTTCATAGGGATGAGCTCCCCTCGCTAATTGTCAAGACCTTGGCAGTTTTGCGGATTGCAGACGATCCACTGCTGGACCCCAAATAGCAGGCAGCGGATCCATTTCTCAAAGGTATTCAGAAACCTCCTTTCTCCTTTCCCATCCATCAGGCGGTCAAGGCCATGGTTGATGAGAAGTGGAAGGTCCCAGATGTCAGTCTGCGGGTTGGTAAGAGCACGGGCAAGCTCTATGCCATCCCTCTAGAGGAGAGGGAGTGCTTGCGCCTCCTCCAGATGGATGCACTGATGGCGGCAGTCATCAGGAAGACTACCACTCCTCTGGAAGAAGGGGGGAGGTCTTAAAGAACTCACAGGATCAGCATATGGAGGCGCTGCTTAAGCAGGCCTTTTGAGGTTTCAGCCCTGACCTTACAAGGAGCCATCTGTGGCTCCTATGTGGCATTGGTCTGGCTACATTGGTCCCATTAGATTCCAGAGACGATGCTCTTGGAGACAGCAGCCCGGGAGGAAGCGACCCAGTTGGAGTCTGGGACCGCCTTATTGACTGATCTTCTCTACAACTTGCTTAGGGCCTTGGCCAAGTCAATGACAACTGTGGTGGCTGCTAGGTGGTTCTTGTGGCTACAGAACTGGTCAGCAGATTTGGCCTCCAAAACAAAGTTGAGCAAACTCCCCATCTCAGGGAGGCTTCTGTTGGGGAGGATTTGGAGAAGTTGGTAAAGGACCCGGGAGATACTAAGGTCGTGAGGCTCCCAGAGGACAAGCCCAAGGTGGCAGGCTGGGGGTCCTTTTCTAGAGGTCGGAGGCGTGAGGCACAGAAGGTCTGCCTGGCCCTTGGGGCGAACCTCCAAAGGTCCCAGTTTCTCCCAAAAGGCCCCCTCTTTTATGGAGGAAATCAGGGTGGCAGAGGAGGTGCCAGAGGTGGTTCCATTGTGTTGCCAAGTCCTCCCAGTGAAGGTTTGGAGGCCCTGGTGAAAGAGCAGTCAATAGGTCGTCACCTAACCTAATAGGTGGTCACCTAACCTGATTTTACCTCACCTGGACCCAACTTACAACAGACACTTGAGTCCTGGAGGTCATATGTAAGGGCTAGGCCCTTATGTTTGCCAGACCTCTTGTGGATGCATTCATGTCGTCTCCTTGTTGAGCACTTGCTTGGAGAATGCTCTACCACCTTCTGCAGCTCGATGCCATAGTACCTGTGCCCCCGGAAGAGTGGGGGATGGGTTTTTACTCCATTTACTTAATAGTGCCTAAGAAGGAAGATTCAAGGCGCCCCATTCTAGATCTGAAAGGGGTAAACATTGTCCTCCGGGTTCCATGTGTTAACATGGAGACTCTGCGGTCCTTCATTGTGGCTGTCTAGCAAGGGGAGTTCTTGACACCTCTTGATGTTTTCGAGGCATATCTGCATATTCCCATTCATTTAGGGCATCAACACTTTTTGCAGTTTGTGATGAGGAAGCTGCCCAGAGCCTAGAGAATACTGATAAAGGAAGGGAATTTACCCTAATCAAGGGACCTGTTTTGGCAGGTTACAGAAATAAAACTGCATATTTACCTAAAAGACAGGTTATTCCAGGCTGCAGTGGCCTGCAGAGAGCCTCTAGTGGAGATGAGGTGCAGGAGTATAAGCCCAGATGGAGAAACCCTTATGTCACTCCTAATTACTCAGCTGCCAGAAGAGACTTTAATCAGCCACACCTGGGGAGTGCAAGGGAGGGGTTGGAAACTGGGAACTTTAAAACTAGAACAGAATATGCAGAGGGAAGACAAGGGAAGCTTAAGCCTGGACGACGAGGAGAGCGAGGAGGCAATCCTGAGAGGAGGCTTGAAGGCAAGCATGAGAGCAAGGAGAGAGGAGCTCTAAGAGATTTATATTCTTGGAGAGATTCCTGGGAGAAGCCAGCTTCAAGGGATTAGCGAAATCCAAAGGCTTGGAGAACTTCAGCTGGGAACCCTAAGAAGAGGTATGGAGCAGATGCCCTGAGGTCCAGGAATATAGACTGGAGGACAGATTATAAAAGCTCCAATGCATACTGGCCAGAATATTTGAGAGGACAGCCTAATGCCAGCTTTAACCCAGGTATGAACTATGAACGTTTGTCTAACCTAAAGCAAGGCAAAGTGTTTAGACACAGTTCCTGTCCTAATGAAGGTCAGTTAGTAAAGCCCTCTGATCCAGCTCCTAATATAGAACCTATGCAAATAGAAGAACAAGCTATAATTACAGAGGGAGACGATAATCTCATGGACTGTTTTTTATGCAAGGTTGCTCTCACAGAGAAATCCTGAAAGTGGGATCAAACATAGAAAGGAAATGTTTCAGTAACTGGCACTAGAAGTTTGTGTAAATACTTGTGCAGAGAAGGAAAAGAGCTGTTGATTGGAGCTTGTTAGCCAGCTGGTATCAGAGCAGCACACAGCTCAGGCTATGCACACATTGGATACAAAAGTGCTTTGAATGAGAAAAGGAAAGCTGTTTTTGGGAAGAAGCTTTTACTTTTTTTGGTTTCCTTTACTCCAGCCCTGCTGAGCATGTTTGTCAGCAGTGACTGAGAAAGACTTTCTGTTGTTAATGGACTTTACAAGCTACTTGCTTTACCTTTCAGTTGTATTGTTATTTTGAATATAAAATCCTGGAAAATACATCCTAAGGTGTTACCAAGTAGAATCTGTGTGCATTTGGATTTACCTCATAAATAAATATTCTGTCACTGCCTTACACTCGAGCCAACTACATTCTCTTCATTTACCTCAAAGGCAAGCACCGCATGACTGGACTACCAGTACCATAATCCTTTGCAAGATAGCCAGTCTGGAACATTGCTTAATTGAGGAACTCTATCTAACAAGCACGCCCCTCCATACACATGTAAGGGGCTATGGGCATGACAAGTTCCACAGGGTGTTTTCAGTTTCAGGCCCTCCCTTTTGGGCTGGCCACTGCCCCTTGGGTTTTCATCAAGGTAATGGTGGTGGTGGTGGCAGCAGCGGCCCTGCGTAAGTAGGACATTCTAGTGCACAGATATCTGGATGATTGGTTGATTCAAGCAAAATCCTTAAATGAGAGCCAGGAGGCAACAGCCTGCGTGATTCACTGGCTACAGGAACTCAGTTGGGTTATGAATTTTGCCAAGAGTCAGCAGTCCTTGGAGTACTTGGGTGCCTACTTTGACACGCAGTGGAAGGTGGGATTTCTGCCGGAGGACATGATAGTGATGCTGCAGGAGCAGATACAGAGGTTGTAGATGATTTCCCCACCTGAGGGCTTGGAACTACCTGCAGGTACTCGGCTCAATGGTGGCCCCTCTGGAGTTAGTGCCCTGGGCTCGACTCCACATGCAACCCCTCCATTGCTCTTGGCGCAATGGTCCCCGCAGGTGCAATCATTAGAAGTTTCCTTGCTCTACCGGGGTGAGCCTGTTTGGACTGCTGGCTTGACTCAACCCATCTTGCGGCCTGAATGCCGCTCGAGACCCCAGACTGGATGGTGTTAATGCCGGTCTCTTTGGTTAGGGGGCTCATTGCCAGGGTCATGTGGCTCAGAGTGGTCTCCATAGGACAGCCTGTGGCCTATCAATAGCCTGAAGACTGGGGTGGTTCGTTTGACCCTATAAATTTTCCTTCCCACAGTTTAGGGACAGGGCATAAGTGTTGACTGACAATGCCACAATCGTGGCTTACAGCAACCTTCAGGGGGCACTCTGAGTTTGCTTGTGGCAGCGGTGGAAGTGATTCCACTCCTGCAGTGAGCTGAGGCCCATCTGCTTTCGCTGTCAGTGGCACATGTGGCCAGGACAGACAATGTCCAGGCAGATTACCCAAGCCATCGTCTCTTGGACACAGGAAAGTAGACCCTATCCGAGACAGCATTCCAACTGACAATAGGGCACTAGGTTTTTCCATGATGAACTTGATAGAGAAGTTGGTGACTGCCAAGGCCACCAAGTTCTTCAGGTGCAGGGAGGGCATGGGGAAGGAACTTGATGCGCTGGTCCAGCCTTGGTCCTGGCCCAGAGGTGGGCTTCTCTACCTGTTCCCTCCATGGCTGATGATCGGGTGCATCATGTAGAAGTCGAGGCCCACGTGGATCACGTAGTGTTGGTGGTCCTGGATTGGCCCCCAGAGGCTATGGTACATGGACCTGGTGTGCCTCCAGGTGGTGGAGCCTCTCCCTCTTTGTCTGGATGTGGGCCTTCTGATATAGAGCCCTATCCAGATGCCAAGCTGTGGATCGGTTCTCGCTTACGACTTGGCTCTTGCAAGGGTGCACTTGAGGCGTAAAGGTTGTCTTCCCCAAGGTGGTTAATACCTTGCTGCAGGCACGAAAGTATTCTGCTTCCCTGGCCTATGTGCAGGTCTGGTGCATTTTGAGTCTTGGTGCCAAGAGCGAGGTGTGTGGCCCCTAGGAGCCACTCTCCTGGATATTTTGGCTTTCCTACAAGATGGCCTCAAAGGGTCTGGCATTGAACTATTTAAAAGTTCAGGTAGTGGGGAATCCGGGGAGTAACCAAGATGGCGGATGTTTGAGACGTCGAGTGACCGGCGTTTCTGAGCGCTCCTGTGTTGCTGAGCCGCAGCCGTCGGTATGGGACGGCGTAAGCGAAAACAAGCCACTCTACCTCTGGGTGAGAACCCTTCAAGCTTGGCTGGCCAGCGAATGCTTGGAGAGTGTGGATTTGGCGTCCCTTTAGGAGCGGCGTCCTTGGCTGGGGCGGTGGAAGGAGTTTCGCCCCAGAGCGGTTCTGGTGTATCGCTGTCTTCGATCGAGCGGACACCCCCACCGCGTCCAGGAAGTTTGTCCCCGGCTGATGTTCTCCCCTTAGAAATGGTGGCAAGTACCCTGTTTTCAGGGGGAGTTGGAGGTACCTTGGCCGTGCTGGATCTTCCCCCTGAGGGAACGGGCCAGAGTCGCTTGGGAGGAGTGGTGAGAACAACGGACTGCTCTGACCCTGGACCTTCAGTAGAGAGGGGAGACTTTCCTGGCTTCTCCATGTTGGTGAGACCCGCGGTATTTACTTTACAGACGCTATGGGAAGGACTGGCGACCTTGAATGATTCCATGAATAGAGTGTGTGGGACCTTTGTGAAGGACATAAATATGGTTAGAGATTCTTGTGGACTCCTTACTAAAGCTAATGAGCAACAATATAATAGATTAACTAGTTTGGAAAGGGAGGTGGGGGAGATTCGGGATTTGGTAAATGCCCAGGTTAAAGATAATAATGTCTCTGGTAGAAAATTGGAGTACCTGGAGAATCAGGTTCGGAGGAATAATCTCCGGTTTCTGAGTTTTCCGAGGTCTCCAGTGCTGTCAGCGACTGATATGCTTCGTAAATATTTTGGAGAGGTGTTGAAAATCCCGCCGGAGCAGTTTCCTCCTGTTACCAGGGCTGTGTATTTATCTTTGGGGATTAGGGGTGGAATAGCTGCCCCTTCCCCATCACAGCCTGGGCTAGAGGACCTTACGGGTCTCCTTGAAAGCTCCCTGGAGATTGTAATGGAAAGGACCACCTTGCTTGTTACTTTTGCTTTAGAAACGGATAAAGTTTTTATCCTTAAAATGTTTTTTCGTAATGCTAATGAAGCTTTTCTGGGGTCTAGGGTGAGGGTATTTCCTGATTTCTCACGAATTACTCAGTTGCGGAGGAGGGAGTTTTTGGCTCTCCGGTCCAGGGTTGTGGCCTTGGGTACCTCCTTCCAACTTAAATTTCCTGTTAAATGTTTTGTTAATTATAATCAAAAGATGTATTTGTTTTTTGACCCCAAGCAGCTGCTAGCTTTTCTAGTGTCTAGGGAACGGAGTAACTTTGAGGTTGTTATTTCTCCTCATACAGCTGACGTGTAAGTCTCCCTTCTGCCTTTTTCTTTAGTTGTGTTAATGCTAAGTTTTTGGCAGTTTATTGATGTTTCCTTGTACTCCCCCTTTATTTCCTATGTTTTGTTGGGGTCTAAATAAGATGGAAATAGATTGTATTTGAAGTGGCTTATGATGTTTTGTTGATTTAATGGGGAGAGCTCCATTGTTTTTCCTATGTCGTTTATGGAATGATATTCGAATGTTAATTTGATAAAAGTTCAGGTAGTGACTCTGGCTTGTTTCTAAGGCTGGTGACACGGTGTATCCCTTGCCTCTCACTGGGATGTAGTCCGTTTTCTTTGGGGGGGTCAAGTATTTGAGACTGCCTTGTTGTCCCCTGGTTCCATCCTGGGACCTTATTTGGTCCTCTCTGCGCTCGTGGGAGCCCCATTTGAGCCTTTATCAAGAGCTTCCTTTAAGGATTTGACCCTCAAGGTAGTGTTTCTGGAGGCTATTTGCTCAGTGCGTCACATCTTAGAGCTGCAGGCTCTCTCGTGCAGGGAGCCTCATTTGGTGATCACAAATGAATGGCTGATCCTTTGTCTGGTTCCTTCCTTCTTGCCTAAAGACATTTCGGTGTTCCACCTTAATCAGATGGTGACCTTGCTGGCCTTTGCTGATCCCCTCGACTCGACTGAGTCTAGGGATTTATGCATACTCAATATCTGCAGGGCGCTTAAGCAGTATTTGAAGGTAATGGAGATCTTTCGGTGCTCAGAGCATCTCTTTGTGCTCTTTGGTGGGCCTCGCAAGGGCAAGGAGGTGGCCAAAGCATCTATTTTCCATTTCATTTGGGGTGATATTGAGTCCGCGTACTTGCTGAAGGGGTGCGTGGACCCATTGGGGCTCTGGGCACATTCTACCAGGGCCCAAGCAGCCTCTTGGGTAGAGTTCAGCCTTGTTCTGCTACAGGTTATTTGCAGGATGACAATGTGGTCATTGTTCCTTTCCTTTTCATGTCATTACCAGCTGGATGTGCAGGCCCATCAGGATGCAGATTTTGGGGCTCGGGTGTTACAGGCTGGAGTTTCTTTAGCCACCCTGTGATATTACAGCTTTGTTACATCCCACGTGTCTGAAATGGAAGGACGAACTGGAAGGTGAACTTAGACCTTATCTGCTAATTTTCTTTCCTGGAGTCCCTGCAGTCCAGGGCTCTCCCAGGACTTTACTTCTGTCTGTCTTTCTGGTCTGGTGCCTGTTCTAGAGATGCTGTTAGTTGCAACAAGTGATCTCTGGGCCAGTTAATTGTAGCAGTTCTCCCTTAGTTTCATTGTGATTCTAGGGGGTTCCACTGTGCTGTTGCACTATTTGCTCTCCCCATTGCAGACTTCGGCCCTTTGGGAGACGGGTGGTCTGGTTTTGAGAGGAAAAAAAAGAAATTATTTAAGACAAATTGAGATACTCTATGCTCAAATGTGCATGCTGTTCTGGAGCACGACTTGTTGCAGGGCTTGTAGAGCTGTTGGGGTTTTGGGACTCCGTTCTACTGCTCTGTGAGGTTCATACTGACTATGCAGGGAAGCACAGGCTACTTAAGGGAAAGGTTTTGAGCTTACTGTTCTCAGTCTCCTCCTACTGGTGGATGAGCATAACCCACGCTAGAGGCACTCCGGAAAAGAAAATTAACAGTTAAGGTCTAATTTCACCTTAATGCTGCTATTTCCAATTCCACAGTCAATGGTATGGAAGGGGTTTTGATTAGAATTTATACTTACCTAATGGAACTAAACAAAATACAAACAAGCTCTGGGACCAGAGAACTCTCACACCACCCATCTCCTTATCTACCTACCTTCCTTCCCATTTTCCCACTCTATTCCCTCATTACCTTCCTACCCTCCACCCATTCACAAACCCATTTTTCTACCTGCCCTCTTTAGGCCTCATTCGGAAAATTGCTTTTTAATCAAGCTTGTTGCACCCAAGTGGAGGAGTAGCCTAGGGTTAGAGCAATAGCCTAACACACCCAGGAGATTGGGGTTTGATTCCCACTGACACTCCTTGTGACCTTGGGCAAGTTGCTTTACCCTCCCTTGCCTCAGAAGAAAAGACCCGGCACTCTACTTCCAGTCATACCTTGCCAAGGAAACCCGGGGTTGCTGGGTTGCCGGGAGTCAGCATTGACTTAATGGCACTTAAAAAAAAAAAAAAAAGGTCTGCATTTTTCTGCCTCATTTTCTTGGTCTCTGTATTGCTTGGGGCTTGAAGATCTTTTTTCCACTTGATACATAAAAATTTGGTACTGACATCTCTATTATTGATGCTATTCTTGTGTGTTCCCTCCTTTACCACAATGTGTGGATTTTAGCATACAGCCTTTTGTTGGTTGTAGTGAGAATGCCTTGGGTGATTCTGACCTCTTCATGTTCCGTAATTCTCTTAAGGGTATGTTTACTAAGCAGCGGTAGCGGCTTCTGTGAATTCAATGGGGCCGTGGCTCCGATATCGCATGGAAGCCGCTACTGCTGACTAGTAAACATACCCCTTAGAGTCGTGATCCCAATGCTTTTCTGATATAGCGATGTTGTAAAGTTTACAGTAGATAAGGTGTGCCCACCTTATTGTGCCTTTCCGTATTTACTTTTTCTCCCATCAGAGCTTTACAGCTGGCTCTGAGATGTGTAACCATTTCCAGCTCTCAGAGCTCCATTTTTATTTATGTATTTATGGACATTTGATATACTGCCATTTGTGGACTGTTGAGTGTACAGCATGGCGGTTCACAAAAAAAATTGTAAAGGCCCAAAGGCCAACGGACAGCAAAACATTTAAAATAATAAATGTCATATAAACAAAAGCAATACAAATATACTTTTCACGGGGGAAAAGCATAAGAGTCAGGGAATGGGATAGCACAATAATTTTATATCAGGTTACAATGTGAAGAGTAGTTGAGACAATGTGAGAGTAGCAAGGGAGTTGATTGGGGTCAGGGGGAATAGGTCCCTTTCTTCAAAGGGAAGTTTCATTTAGGAAGATATAGCTTTCGTATCTTACTTATAGAATGTTTAGGGAAAAAACTCGCAGTTTATGCAGATTTCACTGACTGATTTGTGGACTATTTATTTATTTGGACAGTTTTGTATACTACCTTATCCTTCAATCAAAGTGGTCATAACACAATTGGGGGATACATTTAACACGAAGGGATATGATTGTTGAATTGTTTGGTTGATTTTCTTTATGGGTTATGGCACATACAGATATATTGTTTGAAAAACATTTAATTTGCATCAAGTCCACTGTAAATATTTTATTTTGGAAAAACCCATTCCAAAATAAAATATTGTTTTTAGTTCTACTGGGATTTGATTAGAACATTTCCCATAAGCTTAAAAGCCTTGAATGACTGCCCCATTCCTCCCACCTGGAACAAATCACTGGGAGCATATGTGTAGCCCTAATATCCCCGTGTGACAGTGGACAGGGGTAGTGCACCACCTTCTTTACTCTAGGGCAGTGGTTCTCAACCCAGTCCTTGGGACCCTCTTAGCCAGTCGGGTTTTCAGGATAACCACAATGAATATGTATGAGAGAGATTTGTGTGCGGTGCTTCCATTGTGTTCAGATCTTGTTGCATGCATATTCACTGTGGTTATCCTCAAAACCTGACTGGCTAGGTGGGTCCCAAGGACTGGGTTGAGAACCCCTGCTCTAGGGCATGTTTTGGCCTGGCGGATACCACTGCTTCAAGGCCCTCATTCTGTGGGGTAGTTCTTCCTCTCCTCCAGGTGTCCAGGCCAATGTCCAGTCTGGATTGACTGTAACAATAAACACTTAAGAACAAATTAAAAAAGAAAATGATTCACGGGAAGGTAGACATATCCCGACTAAATTCAGAGTACACTTCAGGAGTAAACAAAAGAGCTGAAATCCTGGGATTTATCTGTTTTTCTTTCTCAGCTCTCCAATTCTCTGCTCTATCAGTAGGCAGCAATGCCCCAGCACTTTCACAGATTTCTCTTCCTCTCTACTGGCTCTTCAAGCCCTCCTTCAGGAATCTGTTGATCGAACAGGCTCTACATTCTTCAAACTCCCAAGCCTCCTGGCCAAAGGATGCTATTCCAGAAGCATACCAGCATACTTTGATCGGTAATTGGGAACAACCAGTGAGGTGATCAGATATGCAGATGAGATCAAATTATTAATTTGTTAAATCACATGCAGATTGTGAGAAATTGCAGGAGGATTATTCGAGCTAGGAGATTGGGCATCCGTATGGCAGATGAACTTGAATGTGGACAAGTGAAAGTTATGGATGTAGGGAAGAATAACCCAAATTATCACTACACAGTCCTAAGTTCCATAGTAGGAGTCATCAATCAGCAAAAGAATCTAGGCATCATAGACAATATGTTGAAATCTTCTGTTCAGTGTGCAGCCAAAAAACCAAACAGAACATAAGGAATTATTCAGAAAGGAATAGAGAGTAAAATACAGAATATCATAATGCCTTTTTATTTCTCTGTGATGCGACCGCATCTTGAGTATTATGTGCAATTCTGGTCTCGACATCTCAAAAAAATATAGCTGAATTAAAAAAAAGTGCAGAGAAGGGTGACCAAAATGATAATGGGAATGGAATAACTCTCCTATGAGTAAAGTCTAAAGAGGTTAGGGCTATTTAGCTTGGAGAAGACAGGTGAGGGGGAGATAGGATAAAGGAGAGCATAGTGCAATGGATAAACGTGAATTGATTGTTTACTATTCCAAAAAGTACAAAGACAAGGGGGTCATGCCATGAAGTTACAAAGTAGTACATTTAAAGCAAATAGGAGAAAATATCTTTCCACTCAATGCATAATCAAGCTCTGGAATTTATTGCTAGAGGATGTGATAAAAGTAGCGTAGCTGGGTTTAATAGAAGTTTGGACAGCCTCTTGGAAGAAAAGTCTATAAACTGTTGTTAAGGAAGAGTAGGGAAAGCCACTGCTTATCCCTGGAATTAGGCAGCATGGAATCTTGCTACTTTTTGGGAACCTACCAGGTATTTGTGACCTGGATTCCATGCTTGATGGATCTGTCTGACCCAGTACATCAATTATTATCTTATGTTCTGAGCCCTGTCAGCTCCCAAGGCTGGGAAAAAAGAAACAAAAAATCCTTTATACAGATGTAATACTACTAGCTTACGTCCTAAATTCCTCCCATCTAGTGGAAGGAAATCTATATGCCCTTATTCTCTGTATCTTCTGGCTGTCAGAGACTGCGTAACCCTCTGAAGCCACATGCTAGTACGTGGAATTTTGTGACCCCCTTCTCCCCCTCCTTACATGTGCCCACTTGTTAATGCAGACCAAACATAACACAGTCCCCCTCCCAGGTACACCTCTAAGATAGAGAACTCCTTTGATATCAGGGTAATTCTCACAGGCTTCTTACAAACCCTGGCAATGGATTTTCTGATGAAGGGTTGAGCTTTCCCTTCAGGACCGAAGGTGTTTAGATGAAAACTAGTCTATGTACACACTTCAGGCACAGGATATTTTTGTATCAAAATTAATTTTGTTCACTGGGAAAATATCTTCAAAGCAAAATTATATAATTATAACAGTTTTACCAGCAGTTCTTATAGGCATGAAACAGAATTGGCTTTTTGAATTTTGCATGTCTTCCCGGGATACCCAACTTCGCTTCTTTGGACTCTACATTCCCTTTGGACTGGTGCCAGGTTCCCTGATTGTACAATTTTCTCCAAATGCTTGAATTTTTCTTCTTTTCAGCTTTCTTCCTTTGGATTTCTGTATAAAGCCCTCGGTGGACAATTTAATATCAAAGTACCTATGTAAAATGTCCAAAATCATGACAGTTTTATAAATTCATATCACAGGTCATTGACCCTTGTTAAAGATTAGAGCCATTCAAAAAAAATTATTTTTTTGTTGGACTTATCATAAAACGGATACCATTGTATACTAACAAAGGTTCCTTCACCAAACTGTCCTTTTAATATAAAATATATTTATACACCCCATGTAGAGACCATCATAATGCACAAATATCAAGACCCAAAAAATTGGCAATCACTTAGCTTGTTGAAGATCAAGCTATGCCAGACTACTCTAACTCCAATGTAGTCTATAGCATGCTGCTACATTTTGATGGAAAGAAAACCATCTGCATTAGGGAAGGTCCAGCAAGAGTAGACTTCTTCACTCTAATCTTCAAACTTTTCAGTGCCGACAAAACCTCTTCAGTCTTCTTAGTCACTCGAAATATAAAATATAACTAGACTTCTAACAAGATCAAATGACCCATAAATCCCAAAGAATAGGATAGAGTGGAGAGATCCTGGTGCAATTTAGATACCTTGCTAAACTATAAAAAACAAGCTTGCATTTCCCCTAAGGGACTGAATATGGAGATTGACTGGATGATGCTAATATGAATATTCATGTGGGAGGAGTGACTACTTGGCCACTTTTCCAGCTCCGCCTCTATTGATTGGGAGATGTGGGTCATTTGACCTTGATGGAAATCTCATTATAATTTAGCTCTATGCCATGTTTTGTATCTCGAGTGACTAAGAAGATTTAAGAGGTTTTATCGGTATTGAAAAGTTTGAAGATTAGAGTGAAGTCTACTGTTTCCAGACCTTCACTGACGTGATGTTTTTTTTTTTCATCTAAATGTAGCAGCATGCTATGGACTACATCGGAGCTGGAGTATTTTAGAGTAGTTTGAGCTTCAGCAAGTTAAGTGACTGACAAGATTTTGGGTCTTGATATTTGTGCATTTTGATGCTCTCTACATGGGGTATAAATATATTTCATATTAAAAGGACTGATTGGTGAAGGAACCTACAATCATATCAGTTTTATGATGTTTGACAAAAAATATTTTTTGAATTGCTCCAATCTTTAACAGGGGTCAATGATCTGTGATATTGATTATTTCTAACACCCTGTAAGAGGGTAGACTTGGTCTGTGTACTAATTTTATAAATTCAACATAGGCATCTGTGTATTTGTAAAATAGGTTCTCCAAATTATCCTTATTAATGCACAAAGCTCTTTCATAAATTTGCACATTCTCTGAAGGTGAAGTGTGTGTGTGTGTGTGTACTCTGTAGACACATTTTATGAAATGCTTGTATACATCGTAACTCACTGCCACCTCTGCCCAAACTATGCCCTGGGAATAGCAGTAGAATTTTATAAAAAACATTTTCTGCATGCAAAATCTGCATTATACATGGAAAATGCTTTCTTAAATTATTCTCTTAATGGGCAGCGCTCTCTCCTTTTCTTCCTGTGGATAGATACCCGGCACATGCTTCTCACTGCTTATGTGAAGATGTTTGTTCACACCTGGAACTTAGATCAGGATCCATTTTTCCTACGAAAAAAAGTAGCAGCGTGATAGATTTACTCATTCAGAACAGGAATACTTTTTAATCCACTGCTGGATTCTCAGGAGCAGCTACTTACATTAAATGCCACAAGAAACCACCCTGGGGATTGTATTCTGTGTCCTTCATATCCACAATAAGAATTTAAAGATAGGAGGCTTGCCTCTTCCCTCTCCAACTCCCTTCTCCCCCTCAGAAAGGAGACACATGTTTCTCCTTAGCTGCAAAATCCTTTGACTAGAATATTCTTCAAATTTACCAACCAGCAAGCTAGACCCAGAACCATTGTGGACACTTCTAGAAGAGAGGGCAATAACAAAGGCTTCCGTCCTGATACTACTCTGACAACTGTTTTAGCACTCCCTTTTACTAAGTGAGAAATAGGCCTCTTCATATATACAGAGACATAAACTTACATTTAAAGTTGTGTTTTCCTAACTTGTATTGTAATTTTTTTTCAGGAAAAATGCAGTTTTCAAACTCCTGAAGAACAAATATTTATCTGAACTAAAATTTGCCAAATGTATCAGCTGTCATCTGCAGGACTTTTACTATAAACAGATATAATGATAGCTTCCTAGTATCTACTGTTTGGCTTTCAAATAAAAGGCCTGATGCTCAGCTGACCTGCCCAATGTATAAAATTAAGCGCTGGTGCTTAACTTTGTGTGTATTCATTGCTGCCAGCCATTTACATGGGCCGGCTGCATACGTTTATGGTGCAAAGTCATTCTAGCTTATGTGTACAAGTTATTCGGAGCGTGGCAGAATTTTGCCACGCTTTCTAGAACTTCTAATGGGTTTAGTGGCTCCACCTTCTATACCCCTGTTCTAAAAATTGTTGCAGCAACAGAGCCCCCCCCTTCCCCTCCTGCATTAAATTAAATTATAACGGCAATAAAACACCTACCTCTATTCCACTGTATTAAATTAATAAATCAAGAGGTATGGTAGCAGAAGAGGACCTTCCTTTTTCCCATCCCTTTGAAGCCCTGAACCCTTCAAAGAGTCTTGAGGGAGGTCCTGAATACTAAGCTGAATACTAAGTACCAGTATTTAATATTCATTTTCACTGCACCCAAGTAGCGATTGGTTTGTTCACTGAGAGCTGTCAGTGAATGAACCAATCCATTTGGCTATGAGAGAGGAGGCAAAAACCTCACCTTCTCCTGCAGAGCTTCCTAAAGGGTGTAGGAGTTATTGAGAGGAATAGGATGGTCTGCTGTTACTACCATGTTTAATGCAGTTGGGGAAGGGGGAGACTCTGTTGCAGGTACAATTCTTTTTAATGAGAGTGGGCAAGAAGGGAGCTCTGCTGTCTGCAAGTTTCAGGACTTCAAGGGAAGGGGGCAATAGGGAATGTCTGCTTCTGCTACTATATGTGTCTTCTGGCTATCTCAAGTCTGTCCATCTCCAGGGATGTTTTCCAAACATTTAAGAGAGATATTTGTTCAGCAGTTATGCCTTGCCTCATTGCTTTACATATTAGTTCATGACACTTATCAGTCTTACAAGTTGTGTTTTCTTAACTTGTTGTATTGTAATTTTTTGATTTGTTGATTTTGTTGTTATGGAAGGACAGACTAGATAGGCCATGTGGTCTGTCCTTATCGTCCCTCCAGTTCAGTCCCACACCTCTGGGTTGTGCACCTCCTCTCGCAGCATGGAGACTGGACATGTCAGATTTGTGACACTACTGTATACATCCTGCTGGTACCACCCACCAGCTCCCAGTGTGCTCAGTCTCCATGCAGCTGGAGGTAGTTGAGCCTAGGTACTGGGCTCACTAGAGGAGCAGATAAGGAGCTTTAGGCTATTTAGTCTGGGTTTTGGATCATTAATTTATTCCTATAGCTTATTTCTTTTGGTTTAGATTGGTAAAGTTCATTGAAGAAGAAAAAAAAAAAGAGAAACAGAGGGAGTTGGGAAGGATTCTCTCTCATTCTCCCGATCATTTCTGGAGGTTCTGTCTGCTCTCCCCTTCTTGTCTGCACGGAGGGGAGCTGTCCAGCAGCCTTGTCTTCCTCGGGCCGGATCAGTTTCAGCGTTTGTGAGTTTGGCTGAAACCGTCGTCGGGGCTCTTTGCTTGCTGCAGCTGCTGGTTTTCAGTGTGATCAGAGCTGTGCTGCATTCAGAGCTGCTGTTTTTTGGCAACGATGTGTTCAAATGGAGTTATGGGGCCCGGAGGCAGAGGTGAGTGCTCCGATTAAAATTTTTGAGATCGGGGGGAGAATCGGGGCCTGCTACCACGTGGGGACCACGTTTTAACTGGTAGCAGGGCTGAGAAGATTCGCAGGCTGTTTTCTCCCATGTTTTTTTGGCTTTAATGCTAGTTTTTTCCTCACAGTCAATTTCAATGGTAAAGGAGTTAGCTATTTTGTTAGTCTGAGTTTGATTGTTAATTCCTCTAATTCTTTTAATTCTTTAAGTCTCAGTGTTTGATCTCTTAAAGGGCTGGTACACACAAAAAAAAAAAGAAAAGCCGGTTCACATTTTTGTTTTGTTAGCTATTTTTGGTTGACTACGGGATCCCGAGTTTTAATATCCGTTATCGTGGATCCTGTAGCGCTAATGCCTACACGCCCTCAGTGCCTCATTTGTGGCTCCCGTCGAGGCGTGGTCTCGGAGGTTGGAATGTGCCGTTGCGCGGCTGAAGCACTTAATATGGAGCAAGAACTCCAAGATAAGGCTATGAAGAGTGCTTCATTGGGGACGCAGGGTCCAGCAGGTGCTGTGGAGGGGGAGTCCCTTCTTGATTCCCTGTCCCGCTCCTCTTACTGCAAATCTGGCGTTGCCGGGTACTTCCGCGGCTCCGGTAATGGCTGGAGCAGTCCCGGGGGTTTTCTCCCGGATTTCATGCTACTGCTTCATCAAGCCTACTGTTTACATCAACAGGGGGCGGTAGCCGATGCTACACTTCTTGGGGCCACAGTAGGCCAAGCAACCACAGAAAGGTTTGGAAGTGGTGATGGTAGGCCGGTTAAGAGGCCACGGTCTGTGGAGGATCAGACTCTTGGGCTGGACTGGCCGGAAGGAGAGGACTTTGATATGGAGCCAGAAGCAGGAATAGAAGAGCTAGAGGAAGGTGAAATTCAGGAACCTGAAAATCAAGCCAGAATTATCCAGGTCTTCCGGAGAGAGGAGCTGACAGCGCTCATTACGGAGTCACTTCAGGCGCTCAACCTTTCTTCGGTGGCACCAGCGGAGGATGAGGGATTGGAGGATCCACTTATTCAAGCGGTGCAAAAGTCCCAGGTGTTTTTTCCCGTTCACCGGGTCGTCAAGCAGATGATTGAGGATGAATGGGATTTGCCGGAGGCCAGTTTGCGTGGTGTGAGGTCTATGAATCGTCTTTATCCCTTGGCTGATCAAGAGCGGGAGATGTTTCATTCTCCGCATATAGATGCAGCAGTTTTGGCGGTCACAAAAAAGACTACCATTGCAGTGGAAGGCAGTGCGGCTTTGAAGGACGCACAGGATCGGAAGGTGGACATCCTATTGAAGCAAGCTTTTGAGGTTAATGCTCTGTGTCTACAAGCGTCTATTTGTGGGGCATGGGTAGCGAGAGCATGCCTTCATTGGTCACAGCATTTGCAACAGCCAGCGCAGCAGACGCAGGAGCAGTTAGCGGATGTGACAAGGCTAGAGTCAGGGTGAGCTTATTTAGCCGATGTACACTATGATTGTATTAGAGGTTTGGCGAATTCCATGGCTTCCTTGGTAGTCGCTCGCCATTATCTTTGGCATAAGGAATTGGGCAGCGGACAATTCCTCCAAGTCTCGTCTTAGCAAACTCCCTTTTAAAGGAAAGCTGTTGTTTGGAGATGACCTTGACAAACTAGTCAAGGATTTGGGGGAATCGAAAGGAGGTCGCTTGCCGGAGGATAAGCCAAAGCCGGGGTGGACTCAGTTAGCTTTACGGGGTCAACCTTGGGATTTTTGGCACGTTTGCACCTCCTGCTTGGGAGGCTTTCAAAGAGGAAGGTTTTCCTCTCGAGGTCAAAGTTTTAGAGGCTTCTGGGGAGCGGGCAGAGGTTTTGCGAGCCCCTCTTCCTCGGGATTTAGGAAAGCGCAATGAAGCGAGGGGTGCCCAGACAGGAATTCAACCGATAGGTGGCCGGCTTCGGGAGTTTCTTCCTGCGTGGGTCCTGATAACATCAGACCAGTGGGTGTTAGAGGTCATTCGCAAAGATTATTCTTTCGAGTTTGCCCGTTCGGTAGTCGACTCTTTTGTCCTGTCTCCTTGCAGAGGCCAAGAAAGGACGATTGTGGTGCAAGAGTCTCTAGCTCGTCTTTTACAACTGAGAGCCGTGGTCCCGGTACCACGAGAGCTCTATGGTACCAGTCAATACTCTATTTATTTCATGGTGCCAAAGAAGGACGGGGCCTTCCGCCCAATTCTGGATCTCAAAGGGGTAAATCGCTGTCTGCAAGTACCTCTTTTCTGGATGGAAACCTTGCAGTCAGTTATAGTAGCGGTTCGGCAAGGAGAGTTCTTGACGTCTCTTGATCTCACCGAAGCATATTTACACATTCCGATCAGGCCGGACCATCAAAGGTTTCCAAGATTTGCTCTGCCATGGGGGCATTTTCAGTTCCAGGCACTGCCCTTCGGTCTAGCGACAGCTCCGCATATCTTTACCAAGGTGGTGGTGGCGGTGGTGGCAGCTCTTTGAAAGAGGGAATATTAGTTCATCCCTATCTCGATGACTGGCTGATTCGGGCAAAATCCAGAGCCGAGAGTGAGAGGTATAGTGGTACAGCTTCTACAGAGTCTCGTTGGGTAGTCAATACGGCCAAGAGCCGATTGGTGCCAACGCAAGTTCTGGAGTATTTAGGCGTGTGCTTCAACATGGGAGTGGCAGCAGTATTTCTACCAGAGCTCTGAGCTCAGGGCCTTCGGCGGTTGGTGCACAGCTTTTTGAGAAGTCCAGCTCCATCGGCCTGGCACTATGTCTGTGTTCTAGGAACAATGGCGGCGACTATGGAAGTCGTGTTGTGGGCCAGAACACATATGCAGCCTTTACAGAGATCACTGCTCCGTCGTTGGTCGCACCAGAACGATTCTCTTTCCAAACGCCTTCCCTGTCCAATGCAGGTCAGAGCGTCTTTCCAATGGTGGCTTCGTCTGCAAAATCTGGCGGCGGGCATTCCTCTCAAGCAGCCGCAGTGGCTTCCGGTGTTAACAGATGCCAGTCTCGCCGGTTGGGGAGTTCATTGCGTGGATCTCTTTGCACAGGGCTACTGGACTGTGCAGGAGTCCAAATGGTCAATCAACAATCTAGAGTTGCGAGCGGTAGCTCTAGCGCTTTGGGCATTCAAGACCACCTTACAGGGTCGAGTGGTGCGAGTACTTTCGGACAATGCGGTGACAGTGGCGTACCTCAATCGTCAGGGTGGCACGGGAAGCATGGCACTGGAAAAAGAGGCGGAAAGTCTGTTCACTTGGGTAGAACCTCGACTCCAGGCGCTGTCGGCAGCACACATTGCGGGATCGGACAATATGACGGCGGACTATCTCAGCCGAGTACGGGTAGATCCCGGAGAATGGGAGCTTCACCCTGAGGTGTTTGCTCAGATAGTCATCAAGTGGGGACCTCCGGTAATGGATCTCATGGCGACCTTTCAGTCGGCCAAGGCGAATCGCTTTTACAGCAGAAGACGAGAGAGAATGTCAGAAGGTCTAGATGCATTACTGCAGCAATGGCCCATGCACAGTCTTCTCTACGTTTCCCTCCTTGGACGCTCATAGGTCGAGTGATTCAGCACATCGAGGCCCATCAGATTGGTCTCGTCAGCCATGGTATGCCGATCTGGTGCATCTTCTCGATGGGAGACCATGGCGGATGCCGACAAGGGAAGATCTTTTGCTTCAAAGTCCTCTGCGGCATGTCTCAGGTAGATCGGTTTTCTCTTACGGCTTGGCCATTGAAAGGGAAAGGTTAAGGAAGAGAAGTTATTCTAGTGCAGTTATTGCCATCTTACTTTTGGCCAGAAAAAGGTTGACTTCCTTGGCATATATACGCGTCTGGCGTATTTTTGAGGACTGGTGTGAGCAATGTCAAGTTTGTCCTGCCACAGCATCAGTTCCGTTGGTGTTGAGTTTCTTGCAAGACGGTTTCGATAAGGGATTGGCAGCCAGTTCGTTAAGGGTACAGCTGGCAACTATTTCTTGTTATCGAGGAAAGGTTCAAGGAGTCGCCTTGGGTGCCCATAATGATGTGGTACGTTTCTTGAGAGCAGTATCCCGGCTACGTCCTTCATGCAGGGTGATTTCTCTCCCGTGGGATCTCAACCTGGTTTTAGGAGCTTTAACAATGGAGCCTTTTGAACTTTTACATCAGGCTTTGCTGAAGGATTTGACTTTAAAGACAGTATTTTTGATAGCCATTTGTTCTGCGCGTCAAATCTCGGAGTTGCAGGCATTGTCCTGTCGGAAGCCGTTTCTGACTTTTTCGAGGAAAAAAGTGGTGTTGCATCCCGTTCCGTCTTTTCTGCCAAAGGTAGTTTCACCATTTCATGTGATTCAATCTGTCTCTTTGCCAGTATTGGATGTTTCAGATGAGCACATGTCAGACCATAGTTTGCACTTGTTGGATATAAAGAAGGTTCTTTGTTGATACTTGAATGTCTCGGAGTCCTTCCACAAATTTGAGCGTTTGTTCTTCCTCTTTGGAGGGCCACGTAAGTGTGAAGCGGCAGCCAAAGCTTCAATTTCCAGATGGATCCATGAGTCAATAGCATCAGCGTATATCTTGCAAGGCTGTCACGTTCCCATGGGGCTGTGGGCTCATTCTACTAGGGCACAAGTGACTTCGTGGACGGAACATAGCTTGGTTCCTTCGGTTGAGATTTGCAGAGCAGCCACGTGGTCTTCCCTGCATACGTTCAGTAAACATTATCGTCTAGATGTTCAGGCGGCGAGAGATACCTGTTTCAGGTCTGCAGTTTTGCAGTCCAGGTGGACAGGTCCCTCCCAGTAATTTACTGCTCTGTTACATCCCAGAGGTGTGGGAGTGAACTGGAGGGATGATAAGGAAAGAGAAATTAGACTTACCTGCTAATTGTTGTTCCTTGAGGAACTCCGGTTCAGTTCCGATTCCCGCCCTGGGTTTTCTCAGATTCCACAAAGTCTTTTTGTTGTGTGGGGTGTCAACAGCCAACCAGTAGAAAATCAGCAAATTTTTTCTGTACTCAGGCAATGTATGCTCTGTACTCTCTCTTCTCTCGCTCCTTTCTGTTCTATTTTTCTTCAAACGGGAGAGGGAGAGTTATCCTCTTATTTAATGGGG
Organism: Ichthyophis bannanicus; assembly: GCA_033557465.1. Taxonomy (NCBI): domain Eukaryota; kingdom Metazoa; phylum Chordata; class Amphibia; order Gymnophiona; family Ichthyophiidae; genus Ichthyophis; species Ichthyophis bannanicus. The sequence continues at coordinate 1,335,890,776 of CM066032.1, read as the reverse complement.
ATTTAGTTCAGTTTTAAAAGTTAAGTGTTGTATTTAATACTATAACTACTTATTTGTTGCTCCTTTGAGTCTGCTTTGTCATTAGGTCACTGGTGGGTGGTACCAGCAGGATATATACAGTGGTGTCACAAATCTGACATGCCCAGTCTCCATGCTGTGGGAGGAGGTGCACAACCCAGAAGTGTGGGACTGAACCGGAGTTCCTCCAGGAACAACAATTAACAGTTAAGTCTAATTTCTCTTTTTCTGTCATCATTTTTCTGTTTCTATGTTTAAGTCCATTTTTTCTTCTCTCCTAGACATACCTCAAAAACGTTTTATCGCCTTGCTTTGTTCGCTGTCATTTCTTCTCCCATCTCTCTTGCTGCCCTAATTTTTCTTCATCTCTTTTTTTTGACCAAATATTCTTTTGTACTACTCCTACTACTACTTATCATTGTATAGTGCAACAAGGCATACACAGCATTGTACATATAGATTATAAGATGCAGTCTTACTCATCAGAGCTTACCGTCTAATCAAGACAAAAAACATCACAGAACCTCAGAGTACAGTAAGAGACTCTTAAATAGTGAACAAGAGTGAGGAGCATCAGGATCCAAAAGCAGCCTCGAAGAGGTGGGATTTTAGCCTGGATTTGAATAAGCCCGACGTACTGACTCATGTAGTTTGTTCTAGGCATAAGTTCCTCTTTTGAGATTCTTTATACTTTCCAAACCCCGCCATATTGCTTTTACATTTTTAGCCAATTCTTTGGCAAATTATATTGGTTTCCTTTTCCTCTTGCTTTTATTTAAATTGCTTACATAAAATCTGTTGCCATTATAGCTGTTATTTTTATTTCTTTTTTTACCGCATCTACTGTATCTCCTTCTCCCAGGCAGCTAGAGTGGAGGAGTAATCAAATAGTAACAACAGTAAGCTACAACCATGGAAGTTAGGGTTCAAATCCTATTGCGTCTCCTTGTGATCTTAGTTATCCAGGGACAGGAAAATACCTACTCGCCTTGAACTTCTGAGAAAAGGCATGGGCTAAATAAATCCAATCCCTTTTTCCTCCTACCCTACCAGCTCCTTTTTCAGGAGTTTTGCCATTGTCAAAGTCAGCATTTTTGAAATTCAGTATTTGGAGTTTTGTGTGTCCCATTTCTGCCTTAGATTTTATATCATATGCTGTAATAAACTGGTGCTTTGGTGGGCACTTACTTCGTCATTATACACACCAAGAGTTATTTTGGATGTTTGTGATAGTGTGGAAAATCGGACATTTCCATGTTGAAATGGTGATTTTAGAAAGGGGTTAATTTAGAAACATAGAAACATGCCAGCAGAAAAAGACCATATGGCCTTTGTAGTCTGCTCTTCCATATTAACTCTATAGTCCCTTTTTTTTCCTTTAGAGATCTGCTGTGTTTGCCCCTTGCTTTCTTGAATTTGGATACTGGCCTTGTCTCCACTATCTCCACTGGGAGACCATTCCACACATCTACCACTCCTTCTGTAAAGAAATATTTCCACATATTACCCCAGAGTCTGTCCCCTTTCACCCTCTTCCTTTGCCCCCTAGTTGCAGAGCTTTCTTTCAATCGAAAGAGGCTCTCCTCGTGCATTTATGCAACAGAGGTATTTAAACGTTAATATCATATCTCCTCTGTTCCTATATGGTTTAAAATGAAGACCACTAACCATTTTGGTAGCTACCTTCTGCACAGACTCCATCCTGTTTATATCATTTTGAAGGTATGGTTTTTAGAATTGCACATAATACTCCAAATGAGGTCTCACCAAACACTATACAGAGGCACTATCACCTCCTTTTTTCTGCTCACCCTATGCACCCAAGCATCTTTGTGGCTTTCGTCATTGCCTTTAGCCACTTTAAGTTCATTAGAAACAATCACGCCCAGGTTCCACTCTTATTTTGTGTACAGAAGTACTTCACCCCCTCATAGTGTATCGCTCCCTTGGATTTTTGCAGCCCAAATGCTTGACCCTGCATTTTTTAGTATTAAATCTCAACTGCCAAATTTTTGACCATTCCAAGCTTAGCTAGATCCCTTTTCATATTATCTTCTACTTTGGGTGTCTACTATATTGCAAATTTTGATATCATCTGCAAAGAGGCAAACCTTACCCACCCAGCCCTTCCACAGTATCACTAACAAAAATGTTAAAAATAATTGGACCAAGGATATATCCTAGTCACACACCACTGGTAGCATCCTTCTCCTCAGAGTGAGCTCCATTTACCTGTACCTTTTGTAACCTCCCACTTAACCAATTTCTAACCCAGTCAGTCACCCCAGGATGCTCAATTTATTTATAAGTCACCTGTGCGGAACAGTATCAAAGGCTTTACTGAAATCTAAGTACACCACATCTAGAGCTCTCCCTTGATCCAACTCTGTGGTCATCCAGTCAAAGAAATCAATCTGATTTGTCTGAGAAGACCTGCCTCTAGTAAACCCATGCTGCCTTGGATCCTTCAATGCATTGGACTCCAGAAAGCACACTGTCCTCTGTTTTACCAGATTTTCCATCAATTTACTCAAACAGAGGTCAGACTAACCGGCTTGTAGTTCTCAACCTCATTCTTACTTCTGCTTTTGTGTAATGGAACTACATGTGCCTTTATCCAGTATTCTGGGACCACTCCCTACTGTAAAGAAGCTCTGAAAAGGTCAGACAGTGGAGCTGCTAGGACTTCCCCAAGTTCCTGCAATACTCTCTGATGTATACCATCTGGCCCCATTGCTTTGTCTACTTTTAGGCTAGCTAGTTCTTCCCAAATACAGTCTTCTGATAATCGTTTAAGATCCCCTTCACTTCTGTTCCTATTTGTGGGTGTTTTCTGAGGTCCTGCTCCAGACCCTCATCTGTGAACACAGAACAAAAATATTTGTTTAGCAACTATGCTTTATCCTTATCAGCTTCTACATATTCCTCCCCTTCATCCTTGTGTCTGACAATTCCATAAGAATATAAGAAATACCATACTGGATCAGATCAAGGTCCATCAAGTCCAGTATCTTGTTTCCAACAATAGCCAATCCAGGTCTGAAGTACCTGGCAGGTTCCCAGAAAGGTACGCAGGTTCCACAATGCTTGTCCTGGGGCAGGGGTGGGCAAGTCCAGTCCTGGAGAGCCGCAGACCAGTCAGGTTTTCATGATGTCCCTAATGAATATTCATGAGATCTATTTGCATCCACTGCCTTCCATTGTATGGAAATAGGTCCATGAATATTCATTAGGGACATCATGAAAACCTGACTGGTCTGCGGCTCTCCAGGACCGGACTTGCCCACCCCTGTCCTGGGGTAAGCAGTGGATTTCGCAGATCCTCTTTAATCATGGCTTATGGACCTTTCCTCCAGTAACTTGTTCAAACCTTTTTTTTAAACCCAGCTACAGCTTTTATTACATTCACCAGTAACGAATTCCAGAATTTGATTATGCGTTGAGTGAAAAAATATTTTAATTTATTGCTCTTAAATGGGATACATTGTAGCTTCATTGCGTGTCTCCTAGTCTTTCTACTTTTTCATGGCATAAACAATCGATCTACGTTAATCCGTTCTACGGCATTCATTAATTTATAGACCACATTGTATCTCTCCTCAGCCACTTTTGCACTTCCTTCTCTTGCTAGCATATCTGAAAAATGTCTTGTCCCCTCATTGTATTGCATTTGTTTCTTCTTTTTTTTCAAATTTCCTTTCCTAACTACTTTCCTAGCTTCTCTGTTTTTTCCAAATATTGATACTTGTTCTCCTATTTCTGTGATCTCTTGTATTTTATGGCCTCCCTCTTTTTCTTGACGTTTTCAACTACTTCTTTTGAGAACCATAGCTGCCTCCTTTTCCTCTTACATTTAACATAATAACATAGTAAATGACGCCAGATAAAGACCAGTATGGTCCATCTAGTCTTCCCAGTAAGATGGCAAGATTAGGTGCACCCGCCGCTCTGTGCAGGCACCCCTCCCCATGCCTTTGTTTAGGGTGAACCCACCGCTCCATGTAGGACACTCCTATTTGTTGAGAAATTAGATAGTTAAGTTTATTTTGATTTTATCCTGTAGCTGTAAAGGGATCCACTGTGTGTGTCCCATGCCATTTTGAATTCTGTCACTGTATTTGCCCCCACCACTTCCATCGGGAGGGCATTCCAAGCATCCACCACCCTTTCAGTGAAAAAGTACGTATTTCCTGACATTGCCTTTCAATTCACCCTCTTGCAGCTTCATGTTATGTCCTCTAGTTTTACAGCTTTCCCCGTCTTTGGAAGAGGTTTGTTTGTTCATTATTTCTCTTAAAGTATTTAAACGTCTGAATCATATCTCCCCTATCCCTCCTCTCCTCCATAGTGTACATATTTAGGTCTTCAAGTCTCTTCTCGTAAGGCTTCTAACGCAGGCTCCAAATCATTTTGGTCATCTTCCTCTGAACAGTTTCCATTCTTTTTACATCCTTTGCAAGATATGGTCTCCAAAACTGAACACAGTATTCCAAGTGAGGCCTCACCAGTGACTTATACAATGGCATTAGTACCTCTTCCTTTCTGCTGGTAATTCCTCTTTGTGTGCAACCCAACATCCTCTTGGCTTTTGCCACTGCCTTGTCGCACTGTTTTGCCACCTTGAGATCCTCAGAAATAATCACACCAAGGTCCTTCTCCACGTCCATGCACACCAACCTCTCGCCCCCTATCACGTACATTTCCCTTGGATTTCTGCTTCCCAAGTGCACTTCTTCGCATTAAATCTTAACTGCCAAGCATTAGACCATTCTTCCAGCTTTTGTAGATCTTTCCTCATGTTATCCACTCCCTCAGGGGAGTCCACTCTGTTGCAAATTTTTGTGTCATCTGCAGAAAGACAGACTTTTCCATTCAGTCCTTCAGCAATATTATGCACAAATATATACTCTCCACCTCATCCAACCTTCCCCTTTAGGGCCTGTATCATAAACTCAGCTATGATGCAATCCCCTTTTGTATATAATGTATAAAGTTCAATTATTATCCATGTTTAAATTCCCCTTTTGTATATTATGTATGAAGTTCACCTGTTATCCATGTTTAAATTCCCTGTTTTATGTAAGTTCAATGTATGGCTGTTCCACATTGTACCAACTTGTTCCTTGTAAACCGCGCTGATGCCGAATAGTGCGGTATAGAAAAACGTTAAATAAATAAATAAAAAATTGAACAGTGCCGGGCCCAGGACAGAACCCTGGGGCACCCTGCTAATCAATCTCCTTTCATCCGAGTGAGCTCCATTTACCTTCACCTTCTGTTGTCTGTCAGTTAACCAATTTCTGATCCAGTTCACCACCTTGGGACCCATCCCCAAACTACTGAGTTTATTGATAAGCCTCCTATGAGGAACAGTATCAAAGGCTTTGCTGAAATCCAGGTAGATGACATCCATCGCATGCCCCTGATCTAGTTCTCTGGTCACACAGTCAAAGAACTCAATCAGATTTGTTTGGCAAGATCAGCCTTTGGTAAAACCATGTTGCTTCAGATCATGCAACCTGTTGGTTTTGAGTAAGTCCACTATTCGCTCTTTCAGGAGCGCCTCCATTACTTTTTCCGCCACCGAGGTAAGGTTCACGGGCTTATAGTTTGTCACGTCTTCTCTGTCACCACTTTTGTGAAGAGGTACCACATCAGCCATTCTCCTGACCTGTCCTGAGGAACCTCTCCTGTTTCCAAGGATCTGTTGAAAACATCCTTTCACAGCCCTGCAAGAACCTCTCTGAGCTCTTTCAGTATCCTGGGATGTATTCCATCCGGTCCCATGACCTTGTCCACTTTCAGTTTTGCAAGTCGTTCTAACACATCATCTTCTGTAAATGGTGTGGTATCTACTTCATTCCCATTTTTATATTTGGGAGTCACAGGTGGTTCTTCTCCAGAATTTTCTTTTGTAAAAACAGAGCAGAAGTATTTGTTTAGCAATTTCGCTTTTTCAATGTCACTTTCCACAAGTCCATTCCCAGCACTTCTGAGTCCTGCAGTTCCACTTCTGATTTTCCTCCTCTCCTGAATATACCTGAAGAAAGTTTTGTCACCACACTTCACATCTTTAGCCATCTTTTCCTCTGCCTTTGATTTTGCTTTCCTTATTTCTCTTTGTCTCTTTTAGTTTGATCCTGTATTCCTTTCCGTGTTCCTCTGTTTGCAAGCTTTTGAATTTTGTGAAAGCTGTGTTTTTTGCCTTTATTTGAGCAGCCACTTCTTTGAAAAACCAAATAGGTTTCCTTCTCCTCTTGTTTTTATTTACTTTCCTTACATATTTATCTGTTGCCCCTTTTATTGCCACCTTTAGTTTAGCCCATTGCAATTCCACTTCCTTTATCCCCCTCCCACCCTGCGAACTCCTCCTTCAGGTACTTGGCCATTTTACTGAAGTCAGTGTTTTTGAAGTTTAGGACTTTGAGCTTGCTATGATTGGACTGCACCTTGGCTTTTATCTCAAACCACACCGTGTGATGATCGCTGCTGCTCACAGGGGCACCCACCCAGACATTCGACATGCTATCACTGTTGGTGAGCACTAAATCCAGCATTGAGCTTTCCCTGGTTGGTTTCATCACCATTTGTCTAAGCATCCACAATTTTTTTGCTTCTTTCCAGATTTATTTATCTTTCTAACAAAAAGGTTTGTTGCCCTTAAAATATCCTCTTTCAGTTTTGCCCATTGCTTTTCTACATCCCTCAGCTGTTTTCATCTAGCTGACGACTATTCTAATACTAAAGTAAAAGTTAGTTTTCCTGAGATCTAGGGCTGAAGCATCTCCAACTATGTCTTAATACCGAAGCACACCATTCAGTGATTACTGGCTACCAGACAATCACTCACTATAACATCAGAAACACTCCACCAATTTCTAAGGACCAAGTCCAGTATGGCCCCCTCCCATGTGGGTTCTTTTACCAGTTGTCAGAACAGTTCTCCCTGTAGAGAATCGAGGATCTTCGTACTTCTAGATGACACCACAACCGGGATATTCCATTCGACATCTGGCAAATTGAATCCTCCCACCGATAGCACTTCCCCTTTCATAGCAATATTGTTAATGTCTTCATTTAAATCTCTCTCGATTTCTTCCGCCTGTGGGGGAGGTCTGTATATCTGTCACACCAATGTAAATATATTTTCCATTCTGTCTTTCCAGACTAACCCACTGTTCTGCCTCCTTCCTTGAAGCCTGCAGTTCTGTGGTTTTAGTATTATTTTTTTGCTGCCTAGACTGTTAGCATTTTTGCTGATACCGTTTAACAGTTTTTGGCGAGCTTGCTTGTATTTTGTATCTCTGTTTTTGTGTCTCCTCTTCCCTCATTATGCTGATGAGTGAGTTAAGATGTTGTCTGTTGTTTTCTACTCTGTTGTAAATTATTTGTTGTAGGTGACATCATGACTCATTCTCTTTTGATCTGCCACCCCCTTCCTCTAGTTTGAATTTTCGCTTAGGATCCTTTTTTCCTGTCTCAGAAAGATGTGGTCCATTGTTGCAGTATAGTTTTTGGCTCCATCTATTGTCCCAGTCGCCTGTGTATCTAAAAAACATAAGTCTGTACTCATATATGTACGTAGGAAGATGCTGATGCTTTCACTGTCGTTCTTAATTGAAAAATAAATAGTCATTTGTTTTTCTAACTTATTTCTGGCAGAATTTATTAACCTATTGGTTATCCACAATACTATGATATTGCAAAAAGAAATATTGATGAGATGGAATGCAGTATCTTACTGCATTATCAATGTGTTGGCCTAAGATAAATAAGAAGTGATTTAAAATTTTACCTAGGAGAGAGAGAGAGTGATCCAACGTGACGGAATCGGGGTGAGCTCTGATGGCCGTGTCAAGACATGGGAAAGAGGAAGTGGAAAACAGTTGGTAAACTTTCTGCAGCTGCCAAAACCCTCACTGCCTTTCCTTCCCTCGATGTGTGGTTGAGCCGTCTGAGTGTGCAGCAAGCACTCTCTGGTGCGAGCCCAGCATTCTCGACACCAGAGCCTGGTGACTTCGTGTCAAGCTTGGGTGTGGAGACCTCACTATCTCAAGAGGAGCAGTGTCCCCCGAAGCTGCCGTTTGCCTGTCTAACTCCCAAATGGACTGGATTCCTCGGGCCGTTGAAGAGTGGTGATGAGAGAGATTCAGCTGGAGGGCAGTTCCCTGGGGTAGTCATGGCAACTGGAATTTTGCTGTGGGTGCAGCAGGAGTCAGCAGTTGATTTGGCATGGGGTTCTGGAGCCGCATTGAATGCTTCTGTGGTGTCTAGTGTACCAGCTTCTCGTCTGGAGAGAGTGTTTGAACTGGCCCCACTGCAAGTTTTCCTGTACTTTCTCGGGGGGTTACTCTACCTAGACATGCAACGTTTTCTTTAGAATATATCTGGGATGCATTTTCCAGTCTGGGTGAGGCTTTGGTTCCACAACTACAGATTTTAAATTACCAAGTTCAAGGTAATATCTCTGCTATTTCTGATTTGGAAAAGAAGTCTCAGCAGCTTGAAGACTGCAATGAGAATGTTATGAAATATTTGAACATGTTAAAATTTAAGCTGGAAAATCTGGAGCATAATTCTAGATCTTCAGTTTTCCCAGGGAAGCCATTGTTTCTCCTCATGATATGTTTAAAAAGTATTTGGTGGCCATCCTGGGGGTCCCTTTGGAATCTCACCCCCTATTGACCCGGGTGTATTAGTTACCTGTCCCTAAGAAATTTCCAGGGGCCTCACAGGTTCCCCCGAAGTAATAAATGGATACTTTGGATATTTCTGCAATACTAGAGAGCTCTAATTTGGATTCTGTAGTTCCTGCTACTTTATTAGTGACTTTTGCCTTGACGTCAGACTGTAGATGGATCTTAAGAATGTTTTTCAAAAAACGTAATGTGGCTTTTAAAGGCCTTACAATTCGCATGTTTCCAAATCTATCTAGGGAGACTCAAAAGAGACACACGGAATTTTTGTTGTTAAGACCAGCTGTTGTGCAGCTGGGAGGCTTGTTTTTTGTTTTTTTTTCCAAGTTTCCTTGTAAATGCTTAATTGAGCGAAATTCTGTTAGTTATGTTTTTTATGAGTCTTCTCAGCCACTTTCCTTAACTTCTGCAGACCTAGTGTGGTACAGGGCACTTGAACCTGCTGTAATATCTGGGTCCCTTTTCTTCATGTAATACTCTAGTTTTAATTTCCTTTGCTCTGTCTTCCTATTGAGAGCTTTTCAGATTGTGTAGTTCAGGATGATTTTTGATTGCTTCTTTAAATGTTCATTTTTCCTTGTGTTGTCTTTTTTTCAACTGCCTTCTATTTTCCTGTTAGATACTTGATAAAAATAATAAAAAAATATAAAATAAAATTGTATCTGCTGGCTATGAAAATTAATTGTAAGTTTGTCTGCATCATATTGCACAAATGTACAGACATGTTTTTGATTAGAAATCAGAAGGCTGGCAAAGTTTGGGTAAAGAGCTTGCTCAGATTTGATTGGGTTAACTTAGTTGTCAAAGGTTAAATGCTAAGTGCAGAATAATAGGTGGATGTTCTGGGTCTGGACACTGGAGTTCAAACCTTACTTGGTTTCAGCTTAGGCAGGTTCAGAGATATCATTCTGCTCTCTAGATGGCATAGCAGTACTCTGCAATACTCTCTAATGCCAACCAGTGTGATTTTGCTAGGCGAATAAGCAGTGCTCCTTGCAATTGTAGAACCGTGTCTGAGGCAACAGATTCATATGGCCCATGTTAAAGTTGGAAGAAAGCACACAGCTTTATGACAGACTATGAAGATTTTAGCCATTACAGTCAAGTTTGGAGACGGAATGTCTAACCTGAGTCAATGTTAGAACAGGATGGCAAAAAATGCTTTAGAGAAGTAGAAGATCCCTGCTTAGGAATAGCGTAGTCCTGGACAAAATTGCTTAACTCCAGATGGTTTGTCCACAGGGCTGAATTTCAAGAAGGGGTGCCCATAGGAAAGGAAGAGGGGAGTAACTTCTCCCCACTCCCTTTCCAATTGCCTCAGCCAGATTTTTCCCTTGTCTGAGTAATCCCCCTCACTTTTGCCACTTGGTCTGCACAGCAATGCTCTGGCGCCAAATTTTGATAGGCACTGGAGCGTTGCTACCGCTGCTATGCATCAGTGCAGGCCTGAGGTCATGGCGCTTCTGTCCTAGGCAGCAGCAATTCCTACAGCGGAGCTCAGCATGAGGCCTGCAGCACTCCATTCCTTTTACTCACATGGGCTTCCTGTTACCATGTCAAACTGTGTGAATGCAGAAGGCAGGGTATTACAAGACCTGTCGGCACTGCAGGTCTGCTGTTGAATTCTGGCATAGGAGCTGCTGCTGCTTGGAATTGTCGCTGTGCAGGGCAGGAGCACTATGGCCTGCTGTGATAGCAACACTCCAGCATCTTTCAAAATGTGGTACCTGAGGCAGTTGCCTACACCTAAACCCTGTTTGTCCAAAATGACAAAGAAACAACTTATCAGCAGTGTTCATATAAGATGATCAAACCTTTCTGTTTTTAGAATTGTCTTTTTTTTTATATTAACCACTTGTTATCTACATGAATTACTGCTCGATCCTCCTGCTATAGATCTTTTCAATGCTGGTTTCTCTGTAATGTTAATTATGTGGTTACTGCCTCTGGGAAAGCCAGCAACTTTAACCTTTCTGGGTCATGGGTCTTAGAAGCCACTTCAGTTAGACATCAGCCTTGTATAACAGCTTGCAGGCTATTATTTCTTCTTTTTCATAAAATTTGTCTCATCATGAAACCTAACACAGTCCTTTTGGCATTAGCATACAGTATACTGCAGCCCTAGAATTATTTTGTAGAACATATGGATCTGTTGTTGAAAAAAATGTCTCTTGATCTTTGTGTTAAACATACATTGTTTTAATAATTACTAGATGCATGCTGTTAAAATAAGGCACAAAGAATGCTAAATATAGAAATGTAAATCAGTATATATGTTTAATATTCAGTATTTAAAGCTGAATGCAAATGTAATTAGCAGTCTAACACATTTACAGATAAACTATCACTATTAGATAGTTGAATTTAAAATTCAAACAATTTCTTTTTAATGTGCTACGTTTCTTTATTAAAACAAAACGAAAACACTGCATCAGCAATATGATCTAGTGGGGGGCTTCTATTGTAATTTAATGCCTGAGGGAGCTCACCACTAAAGAGCTAATTCACTGAGGGGTTTTTTTCCATTCTGTCTGAGAAAAGACCTTGATGTATCAGACCCTAAGAAACTCTTCAGGAACATAGTAATTTCTAGAAATAGCAAACATGCCATTGAAATTCAGGCATTTTATTTGGTTTAAACAATAAAGGACACTAGCCAAAAAGAAAACATTTTTGTTATTGCTGCAGCACTTTCCAGTTCAGGTTTCATTACTTGCTGTTATGAAACTTTTTCCCTTAAAAGTTAATTTTTACTTAAAACTTAAGTATATTCTCTAAATAAATGAAAAAAAGAAATGAATTAAATTTCCAAAAGCAATGTGCAGTTCTCGTGTGGTGCATAAGTTAACTAAGGACCAATTCTTGGCAATTACAAATTTGAGATGGATGAATCTAAATTTTGTAATCTAAGAATTAATGACTGCAGAATATCTTTGGGGTTCCATTGCCACCAAAACTGATGATGGTCGCCTCTGAATTCCAGATCAAAGTAGACTGTGTGTGAGAGAGGGAGGATTGAGATATTATCATTGTCTGTATTTGTACATACAGGGCCTGATTTCCAGAGGCAGGGCTGCTGGATTAAGATAAGCAGATGACTGCTTATCTTTATGCATGATAATCAGTAGTCCTATCCTTTTGGGGAGGACAGCTGAATATGAGATCCCTAAGTTAAATGATAACTGTATAAATTAGAATTGCTGTTTCTGCAGCACCCCTCTCCCGCCCCCTATACATGTGAATTTATTTGGACAGCAGCTGATAATCACCACCAGCCTTATACGTTTTGGAGCTGGTGTAGATGACCATGCCTACTGTTTAAAAGTACGCACATAAATTATAGCATTCTAATCAATGCGCATGCTTACTCGCACCATCCACGTTCCACCCAGACTCTGTCCCTGTGCCTGCCCGCAGTGAAAGTATGTGCGATGCAAACAATATGCAAATGTTTATACTAGTCAGTATTTTATAAGCGGTCATTTATGTGCATAAATGCCTGATATATCTCCAGGAACAAGCAGGAATGTAGTCTTCACATATGGGTATCGCCTGTGCGGGAACGCTCCCCAGCGTCCAATAGGAAAGCTTTTGGGAGCATTCCACAGCGCCTGCGTGCTGCCTTCACGCCTTTCCAACTGTCCCTCTCCAGTTCTTCGTTTTCCGCGGAGCCGACAGGTCACATACCCTGTCACCGCAGAAAAATTTGGTTTTTATCTTTGTTTTTGTGGTCGCGTCTGCCTTCCCTCGATGCCATACCACCGGTTCGTTCTTCTTTCTTTTAAAAAAAAGAAATTTATAGTTTCTGAGGTGTTTTACTTTAGAAACTTTTTTCCTTGGTGCTAGGCGCCATTTTGGGCACTAGGCCCAATTTTTTCCTTAAAAATGGAAAAACCTACTTCAGGTTTTAAGAAATGTTCTAAATGTGGCGGCACCATTTCCGTCACCGACACCCATGATTGGTGTCTCAAATGTTTAGGTACTGACCACTCTATTTCAGAGTGCCTCTCCTGTGGAATGATGTCAAAAAGGGGGCGGCAGAACCGAGCTGCTAAACTTAGCACCCTTTTTTCCTCAGACGCGGCGTCTGTTGCATCGACGTCCTCCAGGGCCTCATCTTCCTCCCATGGATCTCAGGTAACTAAACATAAATCTAGCCAGTCCTTAAAGGGTAGATCTCCTTCTAAGTATCGAGATGCCCCTGGCGTTGCCCTTGAGGAATTTTCACCGGCAAAACTGCCCCAGCGGGAGGCTTCTGCTTCCAAAGCACTAACGGGGCTCCAGGATGTTCTCGAGGCTTCAACCTCGGCAGAACTACTGGTGCCATGCTCTGGGGTTCTGGCCACTTCTACCGGTACTGACACCCAAGCATCGGCAGCGTCGATAGATCAGAGATTCCTTGCTATCGAACACAGTCTTGCGGTTCATCTCACGGCTTCAGTATCGTTGAAACCGCTTCAGACACCTCAACTGATACCGGTACTGGTACCGACTGCATCGACATCAGCAGGTATGCCACTCATACTGAGTCATGCGTCTGTCTCTGGCATCGACAGACCGGTACCGGAACAACCCGATACCGACTTCGATCAATACCAGTACCATGCTTTGCACGATCACCAGGATTGGAGGTATTTTGAATCCTCTGATGAGTCTGAAGACTCCGAAGACTCTGCCGATACAAGAGTACTTCTCCCCGAGGACTCCTCTTCTCCTCAGCGCAGAATGTCTCCGCCAGAGGATATGTCCTTTCAGGACTTTATCCGTGATGTGGCCCGAGGCTTTACCATCACAGTAGCTCCTGAAAAAGAGCCTAGGGCAAAGGAGTTGGAAATTCTCCAATACCCTAAGGCTCCCAAAGAGGCAGCTACTCTGCCTATTCATGAGATCTTACATGATCTTATGCTAAGGATGTGGGAAACACCTTTAGCCACATCTCCTCATTCTCGAAGACTTGATACCATGTATCGAGTTCCACCATGTCCTGGCTTTCAAAAAACTCAGCACACCATTCAATGGTGGTGGAATCAGCCATGAGAAGGATGAAAAGTGCAAAGAGACATGCATCCAATCCTCTGGGTCGTGAATGTAGGACTCTCGATGCCTTTCGGCATCGATGCTTCCAAGCTTCCATGCTCTCAGCTAGAAACAGTTCCTATATCTTGTATATGGGAATGTTCTTTAAAGAGGTCACAGGAGACTTGGAGCTTATGAGCCCCCTCCTTCCTGTTGACAAAAGGCAAAACTATGTTACTCTTGTCAAACATGCTCAGGATGTTTCCAAGTTTGTAAATCGTGCGGCCTTTGACTGTTTTGAGTGCATAAGCAGAACCTCTGCTATTGCCATTGGTGCACGTCGGATTCCCTGGCTTCAGGCATCTGACTTGGAAATTTGGGTACAGGATAAATTAGGAAACATTCCTTGCACATGAGAAAATCTCTTTGGTAAGAATTGGCAGGAGAAGGCTAATGAGAATAGATGCTGACAATATCACTTTGGATAGATTGTCCAAATTTACAGCCGATCCTGCAAGGAAAAGATCCTCTAAGAAACCATTTTTCAATAAGAAAAAGAGGTTTTATCCTTCCTATACCCAACAGGGACACCATCCAGGTCAGACTGCCCAAAAGGGACAACCGCAACAACCTAGACAACAAAAGAAGCCAAAAGCTGCAAAACCTCAGCCAGCTCAGCAGGCTCAGCCTCCTCAGGGGCTTTGACTCCTTTCCAGAGAACTTTGCTTTCCTGCCCCTGAACGGTCCAGAACCCTCGACCATCCCAGGCAGGTTAAGTCATTTTGCCCACAGATGGTACCAAATAACAGCAGAAAATTGGACTCTGTCCATTGTACAAGAGGGGTACAAGCTTCATTTTCACAGCATGCCCCCTCCTACAATTGTAAGACAGTTCAATTCTCAGACCTCTCTCGACAGTCTCTTAGGTCAAGAAGTCACAACACTCCTTGCGCAAGGAGCAATAGAGAAAGTACCCATTCCCCATCTGGGTACAGGGTTCTACTCCCCCTATTTCCTTATTCAAAAGAAAACAGGAGGACACAGACCCATTTTAGACCTCAGAGAATTGAACAAATATCTGTTCCGAGAGAGGTTCAAAATGATCTCTCTAGGAACTCTGCTTCCATACCTTCAAAGTCAGGATTGGCTTTGTTCTCTAGTTCTCAAGGATGCGTATACTCATATTCTCATCCATCCAAATCACAGGAGATTCCTCCGATTCCTGTTTCATGGAAAGCACTTCCAGTACAGGGTTCTTCCCTTTGGCCTGGCTTCTGCACCAAGAGTGTTCACAAAATGCATGGCTGTGGTAGCTGCTGTTCTCCGCACTCTGGGAATATTCGTCTTCCCTTACTTAGACGACTGGCTCATTTGAGATCCTTCAGTGCCAGCAGCCAGCTCTGCTCTGTTTCGTACAATGCGAATCCTTCAGTATTTGGGACTGGTTATAAATCTCCCAAAATCCAGTCTTGCTCCCACTCAGTCCCTAGAGTTCATAGGAGCTCATCTGGATACCAGACAGACAAGGGCTTTCCTTCCATAGCCCCGCTGTCTTTGCATAGTACAACTAGCTTCCCAAGCAGTGCTCAAGCCTTATCTCACTGCTCGAGAAATGCTACAACTGCTGGGCCACATGGCATTCACCGTGCATGTGGTTCCTTATGCTCGCCTCCAAATGCGGGCAGCCCAGTGGACTTTATCCACTCAGTGGACACAGGCCTCAGGTTGCCTGTTGGACAAAATAACAAACTCAGACCATCTTATTTCGTCCCTCCAATGGTGGAAATCTTCTGGTGGGGTCTCCTTTCCAGCAACCCCTATTCCAAGCCACCCTAACAGATGCATCACAGGTGGGATGGGGAGCCCACCTGAATGATCTCTCTACCCAGGGTACCTGGACTCCACAGGAGGCCTGTCTTCACATCAACCTCCTGGAACTCAGAGCAATCTTCCTTGCTCTTTGAGTATTTCACGCCCAGCTCAGCTACAAGACAGTCCTATTTCAAACAATCAGTTAGCCATGTTGTATGTGAACAAGCAGGGCGGAACAGGCTCTCTGTCACTATGCAATGAAGCTTAGCGACTATGGGCCCTCGCCAGAGAGCATCAGATTCATCTCCTTGCGGTGTATCTTCCAGGCATTCAAAACTCTTGGGCAGACAAACTCAGTCGAGTTCTCCTACCACACAAATGGTCTCTGCATGCAGACCAGGTTGCCCAAATATTTCAGATTTGGGGAACCCCGGACACAGATCTCTTTGCATGTCCTCTGAATGCTAAACTTCCCCGGTTCTGTTCCAGAATTCCGGCTCGATATTGTCAGGCAAGGGACGTCTTCCTACTTCACTGGGGTCAGGACTTCCTATATGCCTTCCCACCCATTCCCCTCATCCCCAAAACACTATTCAAGCTTCAGAGAGACAGAGGTCATATGATTCTCATAGCTCCATGTTGGCCACGGCAGATGTGGTACCCTCTGCTTCTACATCTCTCTCAAGCTCCGCCTCTGGAGTTGGGATCTGCTCCAGATCTTCTTTCCCAAGAGGACAGGATGCTGTGGTATCCCAATCCCCAGTCTCTGCATCTCAGGGCCAGGTTACTGAAAGCCTAGAACGTCAGGATCTCAACCTATCCCAACAGGTAAAGGATATCCTTCATGCTTCTAAGAAACCCTCTACAAGATGCTCATATGCCTGTAAGTGGTAAAAGTTTACCATATGGTGCTCGCAGAAGGGTCTTAACCCTCTTGCGATACCTCTGGGATCAATACTAGAGTATCTCCTTCACTTGTCAAATGTGGGTCTTAAGACAAATTCAGTAAGAGTCCATCTTAGTACTATTGCAGCTTCTTACAAGCCTCTAAGTGGACAACCTATTTCCTCTCATCCTCTCATAGCGAGATTTATGAGAGGCCTTTTTTTAACAAAGCCTCCCATTAAGCCACCACCAGTGGCATGGGACTTGAATCTGGTGCTCGGGCAGCTCATGAAACCACCCTTTGAACCATTAGCCACTACATCTTTGAAATTCCTTTCCTGGAAGGTCATCTTCCTCATTGCAATCACATCAGCATGTCACATCAGTGAGTTGCAAGCATTAGTGGCTGATCCTCCTTACACAAGGTTCCACCATGATAAGGTAGTTCTTAGGACTCATCCACACTTTATGCCAAAGGTGGTTTCGCCTTTCCATTTAAACCAAGCGGTTTATCTTCCTCTATTCTTTCCGAGGCCTCATGCCTCCAGTGCAGAAAGGAACCTTCATACCTTGGACTGTAAAAGAGCTTTAGCCTTTTACTTGAAAAGGACACAGCAACATCGAAAATCTTCTCAACTTTGTTGCTTTTGATCCTAGTCATTTGGGACTTCCAGTTTCCAAAAGAACTCTATCTAACTGGATTGCTCAGTGCATATCCTTTGTCTATGAGAGTAAGAGCCTTCCTCTTGAAGGCTATGTCACAGCTCACAATGTGAGAGCCATGGCAGCCTCAATGGCTCATCTTCACTCTGTGTCAATCGACGACATCTGTCGAGCAGCTACTTGGGCTTCGGTACATACCTTCACAGCCCACTACTGTTTAGACAGGGACTCCTGCCAGGATGCCTTGTTTGGCCAGGCTGTTCTTCAACACCTTTTTCAGACTTAATCAACTCCTACCCACTGTCCTTGGTAGGATGCCAGAGATCCATGGGGGGGAAGTATGGCCCTTTCACAAGGGCTAACAACTTCCTGGGGCCATCTCCCTGGCATCTGCAGCTAGGGAGTCCCCATATGTGAAGACTACATTCCTGCTTGTTCCTGGAGATAGCGTAGTTACTCACCTGTAACAGGTGATCTCTGGGAATAGCAGGAATTTAGTCTTCACAACCTGCCCACCTCCCCTAGGAGCTGTATCTCTCTCTCTCCCTCTCCCTCTCTTTCTCTCTCTCCCTCTCTCTTTTGTCTCAGCTATAAACTCAACTGGAGAGGGACAGTTGGGAAGGCAGCACGCAGGCGCTGTGGGATGCTCCCAAAAGCTTTCCTATTGGACGCTGGGGAGCATTCCCGCGCAGGCTCCGTCGGTACCGACGATACCCATATGTGAAGACCAAATTCTTGCTGTTCCCGGAGGTCACCTGTTACAGGTGAGTAACTACGCTTTACACGAATTCTTACAATCTAAATCTACAGGGCTGTTTATAAAATTACCCCCGATGGCCTACTCACAAAAGCAAAGTATGAAGGTCATTTAGGGGTTACTTTTATAGCAGGGTGTCTATGTTAAGTTGGTAGGAAGGCACCTAGTTTATAAAGACACACAGATGCCTATGTGATTTTTATAGAATACTAGCACATATCCTGCCCAAATCATGCCTTGATTGAAGGCACAGACATTATGCCTGCCTGATAGCAGGTGTAAAGTCAGTGTGTGTACTTTACACACACATGTGGGACTGAAAAATGTATGCTGGAAGGGCAGGTGGTAAAATGCATTGTTAATGCTGTATCTGAATTACTAAGTGCCACAGTCTTGTATTGTGGGTCCATTATGTTGGTACATACCCAGTAATATCACTAACACTTTTAATATATACACTTCCTTATCATCCTGCTAAACCAGTCCAGACAAGTGGGTTATGTATCCCAGCCAGCAGATAGAGGCAGAGCAAGACAACTTCCTCACCTCCTGAAGCCAGAGGACACTCTAGCCCAGGCTGGTTGGCAAGGAAAGACAGCCAGATAAATCCCCAGGGGCTCTTGGTAAGGGTATTAAGCATAAGCCCTTGCCCTCTCCTGTGGCCTCCCCCATCCTATTTTTCTCTAAATTGTATTTATCTCTTTTTCTCAATTGACCTTGGTTAATTTGGCTCAATTTGTGCTTTTCTGGGAAACAGCTTTGCTGATAAAGCAAGCTGTTAGGGAAAAAAAGCAGAAGCAGTATATAGGCTAAGGCTTCCCTGGTTACTGTGCAGGTGTTGGGGAAGCCCCAGAGAGACTTCCACTGTCTTTGGGAGGAGTGAGGGGGGGGGGGGTACCCACTTGCGAATGGAGAACTCCCTTTTCATAGCAACAGTTGGTGCTTTTGCTGTTTTTGCCTTTGTTTTTCCAGGTCAGTGCCGGGAAGTTGGTAGTCTGCTGCATGTGGCAGCCATGGGATCAGCTTTATGGCAGGTTCCTTTTGCCCTGAGTACAACAGAGACACCTCGGGACAAGTTTCTTGCATGCTTTTTCATGCAAATCCCGTGCCTTGTCCAGTTTTTGCGCTGGTGGGAACAGCGGCCATCTTGGATGGCCACATAGTCCCCTCTGGAGAAAGGAAAGGTGAGTTACCTGATAAGCAGAAACCATAGTCACAGGAAACTCCTTTGGGGGCCCCAGAGCCTTTCTCATTCAGCTTCAAGCAACAGTTGCTTAAGCTATTCCTTCAAGCAGTGCTGATTGCTTGTCAGGCTACATCGGTGAGGGCTGGTCATGCATTCTCCCTTGTAGCGGATTCAGGGGCCCTAGGTCCTTTCTATCTAGTGCTGAGGGCACTAAGCAACCTAGGCTTTCCCAGTCCCTGAATGAGGCTTCCAGAAGCCTAGTGTTGACTGCCTATGTAAGGACTGGGGTGAGGATGAGGTTTTTTTTCTCTCCTGCCAGTCTATCTGCTGAGGAAGGAATACTTTACTTTTCGGACGGTGAGGATCTGATGATGATACATTTTTATCACAAAGAGGATCTCCTGGCCTTAATTGTGGATTCTATGGCAGAGCTATGCATTTCGTAGCCGCCTCTATAAGTGGTTGAGGACATGGCCTCATCCTGGAGGGAATCAGGTGACTGCTGAGATTTCTTTCTGTTCCAGAGCCTCGAAGAAGCTGGTGGTCTCCTATTGGGAGATGCCTGAAGGTGTGCTAAATGGCATCAGGGGGTTGTCCAGGCTATATCCACTGCCTTAGGGGGAGTTGGAACAGCTATTCAGTGTTCCTAAGTTGGATGTCCTGGTCATGGTCATGGCCATGCCCAAGAAGATTTATTTATTTATTTATTTATTTGTGCTTATTTACCGCCTTTCGCGAATCAAAGCGGTTTACAATGAACTCAAAGAACTGAACAGTACATTTAACAAAAAAATACAAGTAACATTGCTTTCCTTGCTCCCCTAGCCCTGTTAATCCAACAATCTGCTCTCTCTTTCTACATATACACCGACGACATCCTCCTGGTTCACCACACTTCTCCCTCCTCCCCGGACCTTGCTCCACTCAACCTCTGTCTGTCTTCTATCGCCTCCTGGTTTGAGTCAAATTTCATGCATGCTAATCCCGCTAAATCCGCCGCTCTCTGGATTACCTTTGGTCTCCCACCCCCCACGGTACTACCTGTCATGGGCTCACACCCCATTTCTTTTGCCCCTACCCTTCGTTACCTGGGTGTTACCCTGGACCCATCCCTTTCTTTTCACGAACACATCTCCTCCGTTGTCCGCTCTTCCTTCTTTCACTTACGCCGTATTAAGGCCGTCGGCTCCTTTCTTCCCTTACCCTCTGTTGTCACTCTTGTCCTGTCTCTGGTTATGTCTCGTCTCGACTATTGTAACGTCATCTTTGCCGGTCTTCCATCTTACCAACTCCGTCGTCTCCAACTTGTTCAGAATGCTGCTGCCCGTCTTGTTACTTCATCCCCTTTTCGTTCTCATATATCACCGTGTCTGTTATCCTTACACTGGCTCCCAATCAAGTTAACCTTGATGGTTCTCACTTGCTCACTCTATCCATTCCGTATTTATACTGTACTTGTAATAACTTTTTCTCCGTACTGGTAGTTTAACTTATTTACCACCCCATCTAATTAACCAAAAATACCATGTATATTTTTTAGCCATGTTTTTTGTATATAGTTAACCCTGTTTACCACCAAGTTTATGAACCCTGTTCTTTGTAAAAAAAACCAATGCTGTCTGTATCATTGTGTTTATATTTGTTCATATGTAAACCGCACTGATTAATAGAGCGCGGTATATAAGAAATATAAATAAATAAATAAGTTCAGGTTTATGTTCAAACTACTTATCCTTGCTCACAATGCTCTTCACACTGATACCCCCCAGTACTTAGCCAATATCATTCATCTTCAGCCCTCTCCCCATCTTCTTCGTTCATCTCACGGCAATCGTCTCTTCCTTCCCTCACCTTCACAGGCCCACCTCGAATCCACTCGACACTCCGCTTTCTTTTTCTTAGGTCCCGCTCTTTGGAACTCTCTCCCCCTCTTACTCCGCACCGAACTGTCTTACACCCGTTTCAAGGCCCTTCTCAAGACACACCTTTTTTGTCAGGCCTTCGATCTTCCCCCCCCTATTGATGATGCTTTTCCCCCTAGTTGCGTCCCCCATCCCCCTTAATTTTCCCGTGCTCTCCCCCACCGATGGTGTTTTGTCCCCCTAGCTGCGCCTCCCGTCCCTTAAATTTGTCCATGCTCTTCCCCCTCCTCCCCCTCTTCCCCTTCCTCTCCTTATTCCCCTTTTGCCCCTCTTGCGTTCTTATTGTTCTCTCTTTGTTTTCTTTTACTGTCTCTCTTCCTGTCCTGTTATTATTGGCGTTCCTTTCTTCCTTCTTTTCCAGCAGCTGTCGTTTTTTATGATCGTACACCGCCCTGATGCTTTGGCCTGGGCGGTCTATCAAATGTTTTAATAAAGATAAAGATAAAAGGAGTAAAGGGGATTAAGGGAAGAATAACTTAAAATGGCAGTCCGTCGATTTAAGCAATAACTATGTACAGAGAACTAATCATGATGTATACTTACAAAGGACATGACAGGCTCTTCAACTGTGAACAGGATTATTGCTTTACTAGGTGAATTTAGAACTAAGTGATTAGTTCGCCAAAGTGCTCCTTGAACAGAAATTATTTTAAAAAGTTTGCGGAAAGATTTAGGATCCTTAGTGTCTCTTATGAAGGCAGGAAGTGAATTACATAAAAGTGGGGCCTAAAATGAGAAGATGACTGCCTTCAAGGAGACCCATGACAAGAAGGTCAAGGTTCTCCTCGCATTCTCAGCCTCCGTTCTGGGGGCCAAGTGGCACTTTGCACAGGTATTATGGCAAGGGCAGTTCTGCGGTGGATTCATCAGCTGCCAGATAATCCAGAAATCTCAAAGCAGGGGTCTAGTGCCTCCTTTGTAGCAAATGCCTTGTATGACCTCATTTGGATCTCCTCTAGATCGATTGCATAGACGATTGTGGTGCATATATGGTTCTAGTTATGCTACTGGTCTGCCGATGCAGCCTCCAAGTTGCGCTTTAGCAAGCTTCCCTTTAAGAACAAGCTACTGTCTAGGGAGGATTTGGAGAAATTAGTGAAGGATCTGGGGCAGCTCTGGAAAAACAGTAGGTTCATGTATAACTTTTATAGATTAGCATGCTGAGATTATTTGCTAAGTTGTTTATTGATAGAGGCTCTGATCTAGTCTTTGGATGCTGGAAATAAAGTGTGTCCATGTCTTTTAATTCAGCATCAGGCAGGTTCGAGTGATGGCATAGATAGTTATTTACAGTTTTTATTTATTGCCTAGCTCAGTAATTTCCAAACCTGTCTTGGGGACTCCCCAGCCAGCCTGGTTTCCAGGATATCCACAATGAATATGCATATGAGAGATTTGCATACCAAGGAGGCAGGTATGCAGATCTCTCTCATAAATATTCATTGTGGTTATCCTGAAAACCCGATTGGCTGGGGAGCCCAAGGACAGGTTTAGGAACCACTGGTCCTGCTTACAAAACCAGTCTTGGCAATTGTAATAAAATCAATCTCCAGGAACAAGCAGGAATGTAGTCTTCACATATGGGTATCGTCGGTACCGACGGAGCCTGAGCGGGAACGCTCCTCAGCATCCAATTAGAAAGCCTTTGGGAGCATCCCACAGCACCTGCGTGCTGCCTTCCCGCCTTTCCCAACTGCCTCTCTCCAGTTCTTCGTTTTCCGCGGAGCCAGTAGGTCGTTTTTTTCCTTCTTCCTTCTTTTTTGTGGTCGCGTCGGCCTTCCTCGACGCTATACCGGTACCGCCGGTTCTCTTTCTTTTCTTCTTTTGTTTTAAAAAATATATATATATATATATTCTATTTTTTCCCAAACTTTTCTTCCCAGGTGCATGTGCCATTTGGGCCTTAGGCCCAAAATTTCCTCCAGTATGGAAAAACCCGCTTCGGGTTTCAAAAAGTGCACCAAGTGTGGCGGTACCATCACCGACACCCATGAGTGGTGTCTCAAATGTTTAGATCCTGACCACTCCATCTCCGAATGTATGGCTTGTGCCATGATGTCCAAGAGGGGTCGACAAAACCGAGCTGCTAAGCTCAGCACCCTTTTTCCCTCTGATGCAGCTTCTGTGGCATCGACGTCTTCCAGGGCTTCGTCTTCCTCCCATGGATCTCAGGTAACCAAACATAAATCCAGCCGGTCCTCAAAGGGTAGATCTCCTTCTAAGCATCGAGATGCCTCTGGCGTTGCCCTTGAGGGTTCTGTACCGGCAAAATTGCCCCGGAGGGAGGCTTCGGCTTCCAAAGCATTATCGGGGCTCCAGGATGTTCTCGAGGCCTCGACCTCGGCAGAACTACTGGTGCCATGCTCTGGGGTACCGGCTTCTTCCAGTACAGATACCCAGGCATTGGCAGCGTCGATAGACCAGAGGTTCCTGGCTATTGAACGCAGTCTGGCGGCTTTCCTTGCGGCATCAACACCCTCGGAACCGTGTCAGACAGTTCAACCTGTACCAGTACCGAAGTCGGTACCGGTATCAGTACCGGTACCAATAGCATCGACATCGGTGTCTGCTTTGCCGGCACCCAGTCATTCGATGCCTTCCGGTGCCAATACACCGGTACCAATTCCCCCCAGTACCAACTTCGGTCGGTACGGGTATCAGGCTCTTCAAGAGCATCCGGACAGGAGGTACTTCGAATCCTCGGAGGACTCCGAGGATTCTGACAGCTCTGCCGGTACTGGGATACTTCTCCCGGAGGAGCCTTCCTCCCCTAAACTTAGAATGTCTCCTCTAGAAGATATCTCCTTTCAGGATTTTATTAGGGAGGTGCCTCGAGGTCTGCCCATTACTGTGACTCCTGAAACAGAGCCCAGAGCTAAGGAGTTGGAGATTTTGCAATATCCCAAAGCTCCTAAGGAGGCAGCTACTCTGCCTATCCATGAGATCTTACATGATCTCATGTTGAGAATGTGGGAGACACCTCTCACCACCTCTCCTCACTCTCGCAGACTGGATACCATGTATCGAGTCCCTCCTTGTCCTGGTTTCCAGAAAACTCAGCTTCCTCACCACTCTATTGTAGTGGAATCAGCTATGAGAAGGATCAGGAGTGCAAAGAGGCATGCCTCTAATCATCCAGAACGTAAGTGTAGAACCTTGGATGCCTTTGGACTTTCCAGGCTTCCATGCTTTCTGCCAGGATCAGTTCCTATATTTTATATATGGGAATGTTCCTTAAAGAAGTCACAGGAGACTTGGAGATTTTAAGCCCTCTCCTTCCTGATGACAAGAAGCAGGACTTTCTCACACTGGTTAAACATGCCCAGGATGTTTCTAAGCTTGTCAATCGTGCAGCTTTTGACTGTTTTGAGTGCATAAGCAGAACCTCTGCCATTGCCATAGGTGCACGTAGAATTGCCTGGCTCCAGGCATATGATTTGGAGCTCTGGGTGCAGGACAAACTGGGCAGTATCCCTTGTACAGGTGAGAATCTATGTGTCAAAAATTGGCAAGAGAAAGCCAATGAGTTGGATGCTGACAACTCCACTTTGGATAGGTTATCCAAAGCCACAGCTGATCCTGCAAGAAAGAAATCTTTCAAGAACCATTCTTCTCAAAAAAGAAGAGGTTTTATCCCTCTTATTCCCAGCAGGGACGTTCTGCAGGTCAGCCTGCCCGAAAGAGTCAGCAACCACCTAAACCAGGGGTCACCAACCTGCGGCCCGCGGGCCGCATGCGGCCACGAGGTCCCTTCATGCGGCCCGCGAGGCTCTACCCCGGTTAACATTACGTGCGGCCCACCAAGGATTCCCGCCATTGTATCCACGCGCTCGCAGATCACCGACGACCACCTGCAAGCATCCCTTCTCCTGTCAGTGTCATCTGTGAAGCCGGACTTTAAGCGTTTGTCTGCTAGCATGAATCATCAGCCATCTCATTAAATTCAATAAAGGTGATCAGCCATTGTTTTCATAATTTTGCGTTTGTTGTTTTTTTTCACGGGGGCGGGGAGAAGGGGGGTGCGGCCCGCGAGGCTCCCGGTAGTCGGCTGTGCGGCCCGCGGCCCTCTGGAGGTTGGTGACCCCAGACCTAAACAAAGGAAAGCAAAGACTGCTAAGCCTCAACCGTCTCAGCAATCTCAGCCTCCACAACGTCTTTGACTTTCATCTAGAGAACTTAGCCTTCCTGGCCCTCAATGGACCAGAGCCTTCCACCATTCCAGGAAGGTTGTGTCACTTTGCTCCCAGATGGGGGCAGATAACAGCAGAACACTGGACACTCTCCATTATAAAAGAGGGGTACAAGCTTCATTTATTGTGCATGCCCCCTCCCACAATGGTAAGACAGTTCAATTCTCAGGCCTCTCTCATCAACCTGTTAGGTCAAGAGGTCACTATGCTTCTTGCCCAAGGGGCAATAGAGGAAGTACCCATTCCTCAACAGGGTACAGGGTTTTACTCCCCCTATTTCCTTATCCCAAAGAAAACAGGGGGACACAGACCTATTTTAGACCTCAGAAAATTGAACAAATTCCTGTTCAAAGAGAAATTCAAAATGGTTTCTCTGGGAACTCTGCTGCCATACCTTCAGAGTCAGGATTGGCTTTGTTCTCTAGATCTCAAGGATGCGTACACTCATGTTCTCATCCATCCAGCTCACAGAAAGTTCCTTCTGTTCCTTTTTCAAGGAAAGCACTGCCAATACAGGGTGCTTCCTTTCGGCCTGGCCTCAGCACCAAGAGTGTTTACCAAGTGCATGGCTGTGGTAGCAGCATTTCTCCGCACTCTAGGAATATTCGTCTTCCCCTAATTAGACGACTGGTTCATTCAAGCCCCATCAGAGTCAGAGGCCAGGACTTCTCTATCTTGCACAGTGCGTATCCTTCAGTATTTGGGTCTGGTCATAAACATCCCAAAATCCAGTCTAACTCCCACTCAGTCTCTAGAGTTCATAGGAGCTTTGTTAGATACCAGAAAAGCAAGGGCCTATCTCCCCCAGGCCCGTTGCCTTCGCATGGTGCAGTTAGCTTCTCAAGCAGTGCTAAAGTCTCACCTCACTGCTCGAGAAATGTTACAACTACTAGGCCACATGGCATCTACCATGCATGTGGTTCCTTATGCTCACCTCCACATGAGAGCAGCCCAGTGGACTTTATCCACTCAATGGACCCAGGCATCAGGGTGCCTGTCAGACAAAATAGCAAACACAAATCGCCTTATTGTGTCCCTGCAATGGTGGCAGTCCACTTAAAACCTGTTGCTGAGGTCCCCATTTCAACAACCTTTACCCCAGGCAACTCTCACAACAGATGCTTCTCCAGTGGGTTGGGGACCTCATCTGCAAGACCTCTCCACCCAAGGCACTTGGACTCCACAGGAGACTCATCTACACATCACTCTCTTGGAGCTCAGAGCAATCTTCCTTGCTCTGAGAGTGTTCCACACCCTGCTCAGCTACAGTCCTCATCCATACGGACAATCAAGTAGCCATATTCTACATGAACAAGCAGGGAGGAACAGGCTCTCTGTCGCTTTGCAACGAAGCTTTGCGACTATGGGCCCTCGCCAGAGAGCATCAGATTCATCTCCTGGCAGTATATCTTCCAGGTATCCAAAACTCTTTGGTAGACAGACTCAGTCGAGTTCTGCTTCCACACGAATGGTCTCTACATGCAGACCAGGTGGCCAAGATTTTTCAAATTTGGGGGACCCCGAACATAGACCTCTTTGCAAGTCCATTGAATGCCAAACTTCCCCGGTTCTGTTCCAGAATTCCGGCTCAGGGCTCTCAGGCCAAGGATGCTTTCCTCCTTCATTGGGGTCAAGACTTCCTGTATGCCTTTCCACCCATTCCCCTGATTCCCAAAACCCTGTTCAAGCTTCAGAGAGACAGAGGCCGTATGATTCTCATAGCTCCACATTGGCCATGGCAAGTGTGGTACCCTCTGCTTCTACATCTCTCTCAAGCTCCCTCTCTGGAGTTAGGCTCTGCTCCAGATCTCCTGTCTCAGGAGGACGGAATGTTATGGCATCCCAATTCCCAGTCTCTGCATCTCAGGGCTTGGTTGCTGAAGGCCTAGATCTTCAGGATCTTAACCTTCCTCAGCAATTAAAGGATATCCTTTATGCTTCTAGAAAACCTTCCACAAGACGCTCTTATGCTTTCAATTGGAAAAGGTTTACCATATGGTGCTCGCAGAGGGGTCTTAACCCCCTTGCAATACCTTTGGAATCATTACTAGAATATCTCTTTCATTTATCCATTGCAGGACTTAAAACTAACTCAGTAAGAGTCCATTTAAGTGCTATGGTGGCTTCTTTCAAGCCTTTAAATGGACAACCTATTTCCTCCCATCCTCTCATAGCAAGATTTATGAGAGGCGTTCTTCTAACTAAGCCTCCCATTAAGCCACCACCGGTGGCATGGGACTTAAATCTGGTTCTTGGCCAGCTCATGAAGCCACCCTTTGAACCCTTAGCTACTACTTCATTTTAATTCCTTTCCTGGAAGGTTATCTTTCTCATTGCAATCACATCAGCACGTTGCATCAGTGAGTTGCAGGCACTAGTGGCTGATCTGCCTTATACAAGGTTCCATCATGACAAGGTAGTCCTTAGGACTCATCCACACTTTATGCCAAAGGTGGTCTCGCCTTTTCATCTTAACCAAGCAGTCTACCTGCCTGTGTTTTTTCCAAGGCCTCATGAATCTAATGCAGAAAGGAATCTTCATATTTCGGACTGTAAAAGAGCTTTAGCCTTTTACTTGCAAAGAACACAACAACATAGAAAGTCCTCTCATCTCTTTGTTGCTTTTGATCCTTCTCATTTGGGACTTCCTGTCTCCAAGAGAACACTGTCCAACTGGATTGCACAGTTGTATTTCCTTTGCCTATCAGAGTAAGAATCTTCCTCTGGAGGGCCATGTCACAGCTCACAATGTGAGAGCCATGGAAGCTTCAATGGCTCATCTGCACTCTGTGTCTATCGATGACATCTGTCGAGCAGCCACTTGGGCCTCAGTTCATACCTTTACAGCCCATTACTGCTTGGACAAGGACTCCCACCGGGATGCCTTGTTTGGTCAGGCTGTTCTCCAACACCTGTTCCATACCTAATCAACGCCTACCCACCATCCCTGGTTGGATGCCAGAGATCCATGGGGGGAAGTGGAGCCCTTTCACAGGGACACACAACTTCTGGGGTCTCTCCCTGGCATCTAAAGCTAGGGAGTCCCCATATGTGAAGACTACATTCCTGCTTGTTCCTGGAGATAGCATAGTTACTCACCTGTAACAGGTGATCTCCGGGAACAGCAGAAATTTAGTCTTCACAACCCATCCACCTCCCATAGGAGTTGTATCTCTTTTATCTTTCTCTTTCCCTCTCTCTCTCTTTGTCTCAGCTTTAAACTCAACTAGAGAGAGGCAGTTGGGAAAGGCGGAAAGGCAGCATGCAGGCGCTGTGGGATGCTCCCAAAAGCTTCCTAATTGGACGCTGGGGAGCGTTCCCGCGCAGGCTCCGTCGGTACCGACGATACCCTATATGTGAAGACTAAATTCCTGCTGTTCCCGGAGATTAGCTGTTACAGGTGAGTAACTATGCTTTCTGTGCACAGTATTCTAAAATTCTACATATTTTATTAGTACATTTTTTGTGGAGAATTCTCCCAAGTGTAAAGCATAGTTCTTTCTCCAACACCCAAGCCTTCCCTGCCCGCCCCTTCTCTCTGCCTCTAACTTCTAGGAAGATCCTGACACCATCAGTTCTCTTCAGCCCCCAGCCCTAGCCCCAGCCCCAGCCACTCACCTCCTCTGCCTGATTGTGGCATTTTAAACACAGCCACGGGACCCTTTTCCTTCACTCCTGCAGCTGTGCTACACTTCCAAGCTGGCATCACTATGTTTTATAAAGGTTAACAGAAGTGCTTCCTGTTTCTTGCTAGGGACAGGAAGTGCTTCTGTGGACCTTTTTAAAACAGCAATGCCGGCATCGCAAGTGTAGCACAGCTGCAGGAATGAAGGGAAACGCTCCCATGGCTGTGCTGCAGCAAACAGTGAGGCAGGCTCAAGTGCCCTTAATGCTTGGGCACTCGGAGCCTGAATCGCTGCTCGCTGGTGACAGTGCCTGCACAGAATTCTGCATAGAAAGTGCAGAATTCTGTGCAGGTGGAAAATTCTGTGCAAATTCTCTATTGCGCAGTTGTGCAGAATTCCCCCGGAGTAAAACGCAGCTTTTTAAAAAGGGCTCCCATGGTTATCGGGGAAACTATGAATTTTGATGTCAGTGCTGAGCAAATTGTTAAAGCTATTCTAAAACACCCCTCCCCCCAAAAAAGCCTCCCAAAAAACAAAATTGCTGACTATAGAGAGTAATGAAAATAAGTCAGATGGGTGTTTTTCAAGGTGTAAGCGTGTATTTCGATTTTCAGAACGTGTTTAATACCTAGGGAAATTAAGGTACCCACCTGCCGGAGGGTAAGGAGCTGCTTAAGATGGGCTGGATGGACATTTGGCAGGTGATACACCCCAATAGTAAGGATTATATGCACTGCTCAGCCAAGGCCCACGGTTACTCACGGCTTGATCTCTTCTGTGGGTTGGATCATGAAGTAGGAGGCAGTGCCCTTTTGTAGATTGCAAGCTAGCTAAAAAACAAGAAAAGTAGGATTAATGGTCAGTTATCTGCATGGAAAAAGGTTGGTATTGGGGTGTGCCCCAAAGATTTGCATGAAGACTCGTGCTGTTTAACATATTTATAGTTGATCAGTGGATAGGATTGACGAGTGAGGTGATGAAATTTGCAAATGAGACAAAATTACTCAAAGTTGTTAAAACAGCAGTGGATTGTGAAGATTTGCAGAAGGATATTGTGAGTCTAAGACTAGATGAAATTTAATGTGGATAAGTGCAAAATAATGCACACTGAGAAAATTAAAAAAAAAAAGATCTGGGAGTCATTGGGGTCAATACGTAACATTTTCAGCCTAGGGTGCTGCAGCTGCTAAAAAGGCAATAGAATATTAGGGATTATTCGAAAATGTATGGAGAACATAACTGAGAATATCATTATACAGTACTTCTGTGTAGTTCTTGCTGCAACTGCACCCTGAGTATTGTAGATAGTTCTGGTTGCCCCATCTCAAAAAGGATATAGTGGAACAATAAAAAAAAAAAAAAAGTTCAGAGAATGGCAAAAAAGTGATAAAGGGGTTTAAACATCTCCTTTAGGGGAAGACAGGCTAAACAGGTTGGAGACAAGATGTCTGAGAAAGATTATAAGAGAAGTACACATAATCATGACTGATGCGGAACAGTTAAATAGGGACGTTATCTAATCTTTCACGGAAAACTAATGTTTGTGGCAACTAACTTAGGAGGTTTCAAAAGAAGCTACTGGAGAAAAAGCCCATAAAAATAATTAGCCAGGTAGACTTGGGAGAGTTAGTACTTATCCCTAGAAATGAGCTATGAGAAATAGATTTATTTTTTTAATATGCTAGGTACTTGAAACTCAGACTGGCCACTGTCAGAAACAATACTGGACTTGATAAGTCCAGGTCTGACTCAGCATGGCTTTTTATTATGTTACGTTTTTGTCTAAGAGCCACAAAAATTTGGTTGACCTGTAATAAACCTTGAGGAGCAGTTGTGTTGGTTGTGTGCGTATCACCCTGGAGATATCTGATTTTTCTTGTGGAAAGCACAGTCCATAAAGAACTATGTTGACTGACTACTGTTTAGTGTGCTAGGCTTTGGGCTGGTAGGGCACCGGTTACAGGTTCTTCTGTTGGTGGGCAGGTCCTCTCAGTGATTGTAGCAGGTATTGTCTCTGTGCGTGTGAAAATGCATTTGAAAGGTGACCATGATGGCTGTAGCTGCAGTTGGCGATAGCTGTGGGGCTTGACCCGAAGATACAGATTGAGCAGATGAGGGCGGTACTATTACCGCTATCTTTTGAAGTGATGAATGAAATGTTGCTGATAAATACTTGGCTGTTGCAGAAAATGTTTGGCTGATGAAGTTTTCTACAGATAAGCTAAATACTCTTTATTCCTGATGCAGAACCCTACAATTTGAACTGCTATATGGTTCAAAACATGTGATTTTTCAATGTCATATTTTTTCTGTTACTAAGTATTTGTAGAATAAATAGATCTATATATTAAAATTGATTTGAAATTGGATACTGATACACATTGTTGGTGACAGATTTGGGAGGTCTGACAAAAAAATTAATTTTCAATGTAATATATCACTTATTTGCTAAGTGGATTTCTTACTATTTTTGATCTTATCTTCCCTATGGATCCTGTGTGAATTAACATTGTCAAATTAACTACTCATGTAGTCTATTCCAGAGTGGATTGTGACCACAGAAAGAGGGGTGGAGGAGAGGTCCTCCTCTCACATCCAGTCATGGATAACTGTAATAACTTTAACTCAAAAATAAACTCATTCTCAGTAGATTCCCCACACTCAGGGGAAGTTCCTGATTGGAATACAATATTTCCCAGATTTGGTTAAGCACAAACTCCATAGAAACACTTCAGGTCGAAGTCCTCTCCTCCTGCAATTTCTCACAGTCTTGTCTCTCCTTTAAATTTGATCACTTCAATCATCATTAACCAGGTAAGGCGGACGTGGCCCACAGTCCCCTTCCACCCCACATCCCCCCCCCTCCCCCCCTCTTTCCTTCCAAAATAACCACCACATGATCGCTTATTGGCAAAATAACTGGTCGCAGCTTTATTAAACAAGCACAACATAACATTACAACCAAACTGTTAACTTACGGTTCCGGCAGCGGGACAATCCCTCACCAGCCATATGGGTAGCAAAGTGAGTTCCTTCCCGCCTCCGCCGAGAACCATCCCTGGCAATTCCATCCCCCTCTTCTGGCTTCGCCATATTACTAGCAAAAACCGAGGGCTTCTCCGGGTCGGGGGTACCCCCACCCCCGCCCTGCATATTGCCATGCCTCCGGACCCCGGACACCTCCGGGATCCCGCCTCCCCCCCTCCAGCTGCAACCCCCCGTCCCCCAGACCCCAAGCTCCACCAAAGGGAGGGAGGGTGGGGACGCCCGTCCTCTCTCCCCTCCTTCGAAGGACTGGCGTCCGACCGCTCGCTCCCCCCGGGTCCAGCGATCCCCTCATTGGCTCCCGCGGCCACCTGGGCACGCGGGAGCCAATCAATTCAAATCAAAACTCGCGCTCGGGCGTGCGCCTCACCCCACTGCAGAAGGGGTGCGCGCCACCCCGCCCCCCCGGTTATTGCCGGCCGTCGGGCACGTGGGCCCGCGGCCTCCTATTTCCGTTTCCAGATCATTTATATGTTAAAAAGTACCGGGCCCAGTACAGATCACTGGGGCACTCCACTATTGGTCTTCCTTTTTTGAGAAAACTGACTGTTTAACCCTACTGTCTGTTTTCTCTCTTTTACCCAGTTCCCAATCCACAATAGGACATTGCTTCCTATGCCATGACTTTTTCATTTCCTTAGGAGTTTCTCATTTGGGATTTGTCAAATGCTTTCTGAAAGTCCAAATATGCTGTACCAACTGATTCACCCTTATCCATATGTTGTATTCATGCTTTCAAAGAAATATAGCAAATTTGTGAGACAAGACTTCCCTTTGCTAAATCCACATGGACTTTGTGCTATTAAACCATGACTATATGTATTCAGGAATTTGGTTCCTTAAGTAGTTTTTACCATTTTGCCTATTACTGATGCCAGGCTCATCGGTCTAACATTTCCCAATTAACCCTTTGAACCCTTTTTAAAAATTGGTGTTACCTGAAAATTGGAGGGTGACCAATGCAAGGTACCATAGATGATTTTAATGATAAGTTGCAAATTAGTAATAGTAGCTCTGCTATTTCATTTTTGAGTTCTTTAAGCACTTATGGATGTATTCCTTATGGTCAGGTGATTTGCTGCTCTTTAGTTTGTCAGTTTGGCCTACTACATCTTCCATGTTCACTGAGATTTGTTCCAGATCTTCTCAGTTGTCACCATTAAATACCTTGTCTGGCACGAGTAACTCCCTCACATCTTCCTCAGTAAAGACTGAAGCAAACAATTCATTTAGTCTCTCCATTCTGGCCTTATCCTTCCTGAGTGCCCCTTAAATCCACGACCGGCCCATCCACTAGGCGGCCACCTAGGGCAGCACACCCTGGAGGGCAGCCCTACTCCATTTTGAAAGCAGCAGCTTTCAAAATGGAGTTAGGCCACCACCGCCCCCTGAATTCATCTCTCATATCTTGCTGCGGTGGCCCGACTCCATTATGAAAGTCAGGCCACCACTGCCGCAACTGCAAGAAGAGAAGATGGATGCAGGGGGAGGGCAGCAACAGGGGCGTCTGTCTGGGGCGGCAGAAACCCTTGAGCTGCACCTGTTTTTTACCCTTGATCATCTAATAGTTAAACTGACTCTTTCACACTATTCTTGCTTTAAATGTATTTGAAAAAGTTTTTGTTATGAGTTTTACCTCTACTGCAAACTTCTTTAAATATTCTCTTTTTGCTTTCCTTATCAGTACTTTCAATCTAACTTACTAGTCCTATGTTCTTCATTTGATCTATTTTTCCATTTTTAGAAAGATGCTCTTATGGCTCTAATAGCCTCTTCTACCTTGCCTTTTTTACCATGCAGGTTGCTGTTTGGCTTCCTTTCACCCTTTTAAATACATTAAATACATCTGATCTGGGCTTTCAAGGTGGTATTTTTAAACAGTATTCAAGTCTGATGGAGACTCTTAACCTTTCTGCTGCTTCTTTTAGTGTTTTTCTAGCCATTTTCCTTATTTTATCATAGTCTCCCTTTTGAAAATTAAATGCAAACCAGTAGATTTCTATGCTGTCACTCCAGTTATTAAGTCAGATTTGATCATATTATGGTCACCGTTGCCAAGTAGTCTTAACACAGTTTTCATACTAAATCCTGTGTTCTACTAAGGACTAGATCTAAAATAACTTCCCCCATCAGATTCTTCTTTACTGGATTTAACAAATCTTCTAATATTAGCTTTAAGGGCTTCTTTGCTAGTCATGTTTCACTTGGAATTGGATAAGATGGCTGTTATTAAAGCTTATTTTGGAAAAAAAGATTTGCTTTTTTGTGTTCAAAAGATTATTTATTTGTTTGTTTGTTTTTATATACCGCACTTTTCGAGATCAGTGCGGTTTACATAAAACATAAACAGTTTACATAGAATAGTGATGTACATAGAGCTCAGAACCATGGAACATGTATTATAAATAATAAGCAACATAAACATTAAATGTTAAACAGGGAGATGAACTTGGAATGTGCAAAGGGGTGAATTAAACAAGCTGGACAGTAGAGTCATAGCACCAGGCTTAGTTAGGGTGGATGGTTGTAAGCTAGCTGAACAAGTAGGTCTTTAAGGCCTTCCTGAAGGGTGAATGGTCTGAGATGGCTCAGATTGTTGGAGGTAAGGAGTTCCATAGGGTAGGTGCATAAAAGGAGAAGGCACAGTTCTTTGTAGCCTGGGTGCATGACCTTATTGCTGAAGGGGTGACAAGTGAGTTCACCATGCATGATCTCCTGGTTCTGTTTTCAGGGTTGCATTGTACAAGTGCTGCAAGGGAGGTTGCAGACATGCCATGCAGTGACTTGAAGGTAAGTAAGAGGGCTTTGTATATCAGGTGGCTTGTTAACGGGAGATGAATAAGAGGGGCGTGATGTGTTCAAATCTGGACATGACGAGGAGTGTTCAGACAGCTGTGTTCATGGCCAGTTGTAATGGTTGGAGAGTATGCTTCGGTAGGCCATGCAGAATTATGTTGGAGTAGTCCAGGTGAGGAAATATGAGCGCTTGGAATACTGTGCAAAAATCTGAGGGTTCAAGGAGAGGGCGTAGATAGCGGAGGATTTTATGGTAGATTGTCTTAACTACATTTTGTACGTGGGCTTCCCAATTCAGATGTTGGTCCAAAGTGACTCCTAGATAACTTACCTCCTGCTTGACCATGAGCTCAAACTCTTTCACCTTCAGAGAGGTTGGTGGGATGAAAGTGTGGTCTTTGGTTATAAATAAGACCTCATACTTTCTACTGTTAACCATCAGGTTGTGAGTAGAGATCCATTCTGAGACTGCACTGAAGCATCCTGTGATGGAAGAATAGACAGGGTTGTCTATGGAGAAAGAGGTGTAGAGTCAGCATAAATGTGATAGTAAATATTGAAAGATTGTATAATGGCACAAATTGGTTGTAGATAGATGTTGGAAAGCATGGCGGAGAGGGATGAGCCCTGTGGGACTCCTTGGGTTTGATGGAAAGTACTAGATGACTGAGTTCCTATGCAGACTTGTTGCTGGCGATCAGTCAGGTATGATTTGCACCAGTTGAGTACTAGGTTCCTTATACCTTTTTGATGCAAGCGGGCAAGTAGAAGATTATGACTGACCGTGTCGAAGGCATATGTGATGTCCATGAATATCAGAATGAATCCTTTTTTCTTTTTGTCTAAGCCTGTGTAGAGTCTGTCTAGAAGAGTCGCCAGTAGGGTTTCGACACCATGATGTTAGCGGAACCCATGCTGCTGATTGTCAAGAGGTGCATGGCAGTCGATGTGGTCCTGGATTTGTTGGTGGACAATTTTTTCTAAACTTTTAGTCAGGAAGGGGAGGCTAGATATGGATCTGTAGGAACTAGTATCTAATGGATCTAGTTTGTTATTCTTTAGCAGTGGTCTGATGGAGGCGGTTTTGAGGGGTGATGGAAGAATACCTCTAGATAATGAGATGCGAGCGATTCTAGCAATGATTGAGCTGAGGTTGGATTGTGTTTGCTTAATCCAGAAAGCTGGACATGGATCTGCTGGGGAGGTGGTGGTGTTAATCCCACAGATGATTTTTTCTATTTGCTCAGGAGAGTATGGATAAAAGACTTCTAGAGTGGGTAGGAGTCCTCAGGTGGAGGGAGGTGCATAAGTGAGTTATCAAGGTCGCATATTGTCGAATTGGTTTTGCTTTGGAAGTATGCAGCAAAGGCCTCTGGACTAGGAATGTTTGTTGGTTCATTGATAGATGTATCCCTTGTGAGGGATTTAATGAGGCTGAAGAGCTCCCGAGGTTTGTTAAGGAAGTGCATGAAGGTGTTGGTGTGGTATTCTTTTCTCTTGTGATTTACTGCTCTTCGATGTTGCTGCAATTTATTCAGGTATGCAGTTTGGTCGTTGATATGCCTAGAGCGTCGCCAGTGGCGTTCAAGTTTTCTGAGGTGTAATAATGATTCACGCAGGTCAGCAGTAAACCACACTGCTGCATGGATCTTGTAGCTAGGTTTTATGGAGGGTGGTAGGAGTGCAGCTCTAGAGAGGCTGTTGTTCCATATCACTATTAGCTTACCTAGATCATTGGTGTCTGAGTCAAAGTCATGCAGAATGTTGCTGAGGAATATTTCTTTGTTAAAGTATCTGAAGCACCGGAGAATGGAAGGATTTGATACGGAGGATCGCTGCTCTTCTATGTCATACGGTATGTGGAAAAGTGTGGCATTATGGCCAGACCAGAGAACCGGGAGAACAAGTGGTAAGATCTGGTTGCATAAGGTGTGGGCGGGTAGGGGGGCAAAAATGAGGTCCAGGGTGTTATCTCTAGTGTGGGTGGGGGTGTGTATAAGTTGGTGATAATCCAGTGCAGTCATTGCATTCATGAATGCTGTGAAGTGCTTGGCAGGGAGTGATGGGAGGTTAAAGTCACCTAGCAGCCATAGCTGTTTCCGCTGGGAATTACGGTTACATGCCAGTTCAAGAATTGTAGCTAGTTCATCTGCGTTTGAAAATGGCGGACGGTAAAAGAGACAAACTGCTAGGGACTTGTTAGAGATGAAGATGTTGTCAAGATTGGTTGAGCTCTGGGCAGAGTTGCATTGGAAATGAAGGTTGCTTCTGGCTATTATGAGGATCCCACCCCCTTTTTTGTTTGTTCTAGGACAGTTGAAGAGGTCATAGCCAGGGAGTCTTAGCTGATTGTTGAGAAATGTGTCTCTGTCAGTTAACCATGTCTCAGTGACAAAGAGCAGGTCCAGATTCCGATGTTTGACATAGTCAGTGATGGCAGGCCATTTGTTGCGGATGGATCGTGTATTAATTAGCATGCAGTTCAGGCTTTCCAAGTGTGGACATTTTGCATCTCTTGGTTTTGGTCAGTGGTTGGCAGATTGTGTATCAGCCGGCGGTGGTTTGTTGTAGGAGGTGATTTTCTTCAGTGGGGAGAATCATGATGGCTCCTATGTCCCAGGGTTTGCACGATGGGGATTAGGCCATAATATTGTGTGAATGAGCCTGCCCATGAGATAAGTTGGGCTAGGCATAAGAGGTGCAGCATGACTGTGAGAAGCCCAGACATTGTGCATGTTTAATTAGGAAAGGTGACAAAAAGGAGAAGGTGGTGTATGCTCTAAGTATGCACTTAGAGGGTCCTACGGTGCACTTCAGGGAGCTTGAGGCATTGGTGGTAGGTTGGAGTTAGAGCGTAGAGAGCTTACCTCTTGCGTAGCGGTGCAGCCGGTGGGAAGGAGACGGTACTGTTCTGTGTAGGAGCATGTTCTTAGTTTGGGTAACATGGTTTGCTGGCGTGTTGCAGACAGGCTCTGTGGTTTATGGTTGCAAGTTTGTTGCTGGTTGCGTACTGCTAAACGGGCTGGTCTTTTCAGTCGGGTGGATTTCAGTAAAGTAGGCAGATCATTCTGATCATAGGTGAGCTTTCAGGTGCCCCGCTGAAGGGCCAAGCCTAAGGGCCCTCAGGCACGGGCACTCCTTGGAGCAATTTAAATTTAAAGTTGAGTCCCAGTGGAGATCTTCGGCATGATTGACTTTGGTGGTGGAGAGTAGGGAGGAGCTTACCTGCCTGCTCCCTTCCCCAATGCCGATCGGGCTGGCGGCTGCAGTCCTCACGCGCCTTGGAACGCTTTAAATTTAAAGTTGAGTCCCGGTTGTTGCTGGGTCTACAAAGGCTCGTGGGAGGTGTTTTCTCCTGCTTAAACTCAGAGTTTTGGCAGTTTTGGCGTATATTCTTAAGCTTTCCATGTAAATGCTTAATAGTGTATCAAAGTGTTAGATATGTTTATTCTGATCCAGTAGAATTGGAATCTCTTTTGGAGGGTAAGCAACCAATTTGGGAAACTGTTTTATGAGGACTCCTGTGTGTGACTTAAATTGTTCAGTTTGAGATTTATTGTATTTTTTGGAGAATAGCATTATACTTAAAGTTAGATTTTGTTTTCAGTCTGCCATTGGGGTATTCACACGCCCCGTGATGTGAGCTACAAAACTATTTTTCTTTCCCCCTTTTTGTTTACTTTTTTTTCAAACTTGTTTGTGTTTTCTTTATTACTTACTGCAAATGGTGAAAAGGTCTAATATAAAATAAAAGAAAACAGCTTGCCCTCTTGTTGGGTTCAGAATCATCTGCTCTATGAAGCAATTATTTATTTCATCTGGGAACCTTTCCTTCCTAGCATGTTTTGACATGACATATATCCAGTCAGTACTGGAGTACTTGAAATCCTACATTACTATTGTGTAGACATTTTTTTTTAGCTTCCTTAATTACTGTTAATATTTCAGCAACTGCTTATTCTAGCCAGGCAAATGGTAGTATAACCCCTACTACTCTTTTCTTCCCTTTCACACATGGCATTTCTAGCTATAAAGATGTGCCTTAAATTGTACTGGGATATTTTAGAAAGGCTGTTAAGTTGAAATTTGGAACATCTGTGTCAGAACATCTGAAATTCTGTGGGAGAGGCAGCATGTGTAAATGCTGTCTAAACTCACTCTATCTCCACCCCAAAAGATAAATGGGTCCACTGTGACATAGAGCGTTACTGCAGAAACCTGGCCAATGTCAGAAACATGAACATGCATGATGTAGATTCTTGCGGTATCAGCCAAACAGAATTGCCAGTGTCAATATTTTGAGACATGCACGTGTATATGTTATCATTTTAGAAACAGAGACCTGCAGCAGCAGACAGTAAGACCTTGCTATGTACCTAGTAGGTTTTTTTGAGTTGATGAAAAATATTGAAGTGAGGTGGCATTTACCGCCTCTTTGTACTGTTGATAGCTGGCAGAAACAAGCACTTTTGAAACGTCTGTTCATGCCCAAGAGCAGCTATAGACCTGGATAAGTCTGCCACCTGTTTTAAACGGGCACATGCGTGTATCGTTTCTGGAATTTTCTGGGCACGCCTCCACTATGCCCCTATGCGACATGGACATGATTTTGACTGTCTCATATAAGTTTGCGGTATTATTAATCCACGGGTGCATAACATTACAACATTCCAGAATTACAAAGCTCCTTCAGTCGTGGTTGTCTCTGATCCACCACCTGATCACAACGATTGATCACTCGTGGTATAAAACATTTCAACCCCCACATCTCCCTCCCCCCTCCCCTCCCCTCCCCTCCCCTCCCGCCTCTTCCAATGCCCTGGGGGTATAGTGCTCCGTGTCTCCCAGCCAATCCCCTAAATGCCTTGCTTGATAAGCCAGTGCATAGGACCTCAGATCCGGTACCCTGATTTCCCCTCCCCCCGCTCCATCCCCCTCTTAAACGGTTCAACGGTATGCGCGCTCTCGCCCCCTTCCACAGAAACCGCCGACTCTCCCGCTCTAAGCAGTTTAGGTCTCTCTGTAATACCCACACCGGGAGAGTTTGCAATCAGTACAGCACCTGGGGCAAGACTACCATCCCCAATGCCGCAGCCCTACCGAGCAGGGACAGGGGAAGAGGGCTCCATGCTTGTAACTGAGTACGAAGTTTAAGGGATATCCGCTCAAAGTTCCATTTGTACATCTCTTTCGGGTCCCTAGGCAAAAGAATACCCAGATATATAAAATAGCTGTCTGCCCATTTGAGTGGAAAGGTATTCCCCCAGCCACCTCTAAGATGCCCAGACACATCCAATGCCTCTGATTTATCCATATTAATGCGAAGTCCCACAAAACTTCAAAACCACGAAAATTCCTCCAATAATCTAGGCAACAACTGTTGTGGGGATAGCAAGTGCACTAACATATCATCCGCAAAGGCTGCCATCTTGACCCCAGCCGTCCCAATCCGCAACCCCCCCCCCCCCCCCCCGTTTGTCCCTGGACGCCTCTACCTTCCGCACCGTCGGGTCCAGCGACAGTACAAACAGAGGGGAGAGGGGGCATCCCTGCCGTGTGCCTCTTTCCAACAAAAACTTTTCCGACAGCACTCCGTTGCAAATCACCCCCGCGGTGGGACTCGTATAAAGAACATCCACCATTTTATTTATTTATTTAGCTGTATTTATATCCCGCTTTTCACTGGGTCAAAGCGGTCAATTGGGGGATACATTTAACACGAGGGGATATGAGACACATATGCTAATACTTACAGGGAACATGGGCAATTGAGGGTTAAGTGGCTTGCCCAAGACCACAAGGAGTGCCTATAGGACTAGAAATCCCAGACCCTCCGGCCTGAGATTGCTGTCCCCAGGTGGGACTTGAACCCCCGGCCCTCCAGCCTGAAGTACCTTGTCTTAACCACTAGACCACTCCTCCCTCCCTTGCAAAAAGAGGGTCCCAAACCATATTGTGGCAAAAGACTTTTCAAGTATTGCCAGTTCACCTGATCAGAAGCTTTCTCCGCGTCAAAACTGATCAATAGCGACTGCAATTCTCGATCATGTACCCACTCCAGTGCCGCAATAATCTTCCGCAAATTCCGTACCACATATCGACCTTTCACAAAGCCCACCTGTGATTCATGCACCAATTCCACCAAAACCAAAGCCAACCGGTCTGCCAAAATCTTAGACATCACTTTCAAATCGAAGTTTAACAGCGAGATTGGCTGATAAGAGGCAGCTTGCGTATGGTCCTTCCCCGGCTTAGCTATTAACACAATATGCGCATGATTGTCTCCCCATGTGAATATGTCCCTTTCTGTTCATTGGTGATACACCGCCACCAGAGATGGGGACACCAAAGTTTCCAACACCTTATAAAGTTCAGCTCCAAAACCGTCCGGACCAGGCGCCTTGGAACAACTGGCTTTCTGAATGACCCTTTGCACTTCCTGAAGTGTGATTGGTTCATCTAACT
Source organism: Ichthyophis bannanicus (assembly GCA_033557465.1). Classification (NCBI taxonomy): domain Eukaryota; kingdom Metazoa; phylum Chordata; class Amphibia; order Gymnophiona; family Ichthyophiidae; genus Ichthyophis; species Ichthyophis bannanicus. The sequence continues at coordinate 1,335,849,699 of CM066032.1, read as the reverse complement.
GGACCCTCTGTTCTACCCCCAACCGAGGCAGCTTCAACTCTCTTAAATAATCCTCCATTCTAGCTTGGGAACCCTCTATTCCCGAATACAGTTGTTGATAAAAGGATCGAAACACTCGAATGATCTTCGGGCTCTCCTTGTGCAGCCTACCTTGAGCATCTCGCAGCGCCACCACCGATCCAGTTCCCCTGTATTTTGCAGGCAGTGGACCAGGAGCCTCCCCGGCTTATCCCCAAATCGGTATAACTGGCAGCGGTAGTACATAAAAGATTTCTTAGCTCACCTATGTAATAACTCATTAAAGGCTACTTGAGCTTCCCACAACCCCTTTTTTTTCTCCGCGCTAGGACAACTCGCCCATTTTCGGCGTTCTTAAATCGTTTGTCTTTCCATGCGAACAATCTGCTCAGTTAGTAACCTCTGCTTCCGTGCCGCATATCCTATGATATCGCCTCGCAAAACTACCTTTGCCGTCTCCCAGAACAACTCCGGGTCATCCTGGTGCCTATCATTATTGAGCGCAAACTCTTGCCACCGCTGCTTAAAAAAGAGATGGAAATCAGTGTCCCAGTAAAGATCTAACGGGAACCGCCAAAGTCTAGTCAGCCAGGTGGCATCATACCAGTCTAGCTCTACCCAAATCAACGCGTGATCTGAGATCTCAGTAGGTCCAATTTGTGCATCCACTGTTCTGGCAAACAGCCCTTTTGATAGCAATATGTAATTGATTTGCGCACTAGAACCATGTGCCCTAGACTGGTGTGTGAAATCCCTATCCGACGGGTGTAGTAAATGCCACAGATCCACCGCACCCAATCTCTGTCGAAGGCCCCGCAGCACTCTCATGATTTGAGACCGTGTCCGGTCTCCTCCCCCTCGTGTTGTATCAAGGTCAACATCAAACACTCCATTGAAGTCCCCTCCCAATATCAGAGGGACATCCGTTATCTGCTCCACCCTAAAAGCCAATATTGCATACATCTCCCGGTCTAGAGCATTCGGACTATACAAATTGCCTAATACTATTGGCCTCCCCACTAACATCCCATGTAACAACAGAAATCTGCCCGCTGGATCGGTATATACTTGCACCAGTACAAATCTGACCCGTTTGTGTATCAAAATGACCACTCCACCCTTTTTCCCCCCATCCTTGGCCCACCCAATCTCTCTGCAATTTAAGGTGCTCCTCGGCAATCTGGTAGGTTTCCTGTAACATGGCAATATCACACTTCTGCCTCGCTAGCGCTTGCAATATTTTATATCTCTTTACTGGACTACCCACTCCACACACATTCCATGATATAATCTATGATAATCCCATAGCTCACATTGCTTAACATTTTCCAAGGAGGAGCCTCCCCAGCCTGAAGCCCCCCCTTTACAGCCCTCCAATTCCCCATTACCCAGCCCACTCTCCACCTGAGGCTACAATCCCCCCCAAATCCCTCCCCCTCTCCCCTTACTTCCCCCCCTCCCTCTGTCCCCCCTCCCTAGCCCACACCCCCTTGAGAACCCTACCATCCTACTCTAATAACCCTATCCCTCCTCTCCTACCTAGTCACAATCAATGTGATCAGATCCCCCCTCCTCTTCTGCCGTCCACCTCTCCCGGCACCCCCTCCCTTTCCACGCAAGCCCCCAGCACCTCCCTACCCTCTCGTCCCATACCACCCTCCCAGCCCCCATATCACAGCCCTACCTTAGCCTTATCGGAGCTGCTTCCCCAGACCATTCTATCCCACCCAGACAGGGAAAGGAGTGCCGAACAAAACAAGAACAAAAACAAAAAAAACAGGCTATTGCAAATACTGATGCATATCAACTTATAAACTTCAAACAGTTCAAGTACCCGATCCTTTCTTCACGGAAACTGAAACCCGCTCCCCAGTCCTTCCTCGGCCTTATTGTCCAATAGAAGGACCATGAAGCCAGTCCCATCCACGTTCAGCGCCCAGTCCTGTGCCAGGCACAGTGTTGGTGAAGATCACCTCCTTAGGTTGGTCCAACACTCAGTTCTGTAGCAGTTCTTACCCCGCATACTCGGCTCTCACGACATTCTGATTTGCTCCTCCGTGTGGGTTGTCCCTCTCTGCCCAAGACTCTCCACATACTGAGTCGCCTCTCCCACCGATTCAAATACCCAGTGCGCTCCCTCATGGGTAACATGTAATCTGGCTGGGTACTACACCATAAACCGATCAGTTTCTGGCAAAGGGGCGCGTATGCTCTCCAGCGCTGACTCAAGGCCGCGGAGTAGTCCTGCGTTATTCTCATTTTCATATTGTCTTTTTCAATAGTGCCTTTTTTCGGGCAGCTCTCAACACTGCTTCCTTTTGTGGAAACTGCAAAAATTTAGCCGGACCACCCTGGGCCTGCGGTCCTTCACTTGCTTAGGCTCCACTCTGTGCACCCTCTCAATTATGATCGTGCCACTTTCCTCCTCTCCCTCCAAAAGAGAGGCAGCCAGAGTTTCCACGTATGATTTCAAGTCTCTGTCCAATATCGAGTCTGATATGCCCAGAAAACGAAGATTGTTTCGTTGGGAGCGATTTTCTATATCATCCAGCTTCGAATCATGTGCTGTCACCAGTAACCCCCCTAGAGCCAGGGGCATGTAGGGTAGGTCAGCCTGGGCTATCCAAAACTTAAGGAGCAGGGTAGTGCAGTTGGCCCTGCACTGCCTTCTGGGTGTTGTAGTCCCTCTTGCTCTCTAAGCCAAGGAATAATTGTAGTCGAGTGGGTTAGGCAAAAATGACAAGGTTTTATTTCCCCTTCCGGGTGGATTCATTGCAAAGGAAATTAAGGACAAAAATGACCATACTTCTGGTACAAAGAAAACAATACAGGAACAAAAACAGCTTCTTTGGTTTTCAACTTTCACATACGGTGTTCAAAACAAACTCAAATGCAGCAGTCCCTTTCCAAACAAAGGCAACCACTCTTGCTTTTTCCCACTGCTGTTCCAACAGCCTTGTTAACAGCTAGTTTAGCACAGAGATATGATGTGATCAGATAAAGACAGCGTACAATCCATCTGCTCATCTGACGTCTGTTCATTAACAAACTCTGTCTGCATTTCCTCACAGTCACTTTCAGACAAGTAAGTTTGTGGATAATTATATGGTACTTCAAAATGCAGTCTCTCTTTACTTCCTCGAGACTTCTCTTCACCGGTTGCTACAGAGCAGGGTGGAGCATTACCATATATATGGGATTTAGCTAAGGGAGAGTCCAGCAAACCTTGGCAGCCACAGGGAAAACTTTCAAACCCAGTTTCCCTTCTACCCGGTTTATACTGCCTACCTTTTGGCTTCTTCACAGAGGAATTTCTTAGCACAGCTGGGTCAGCAAGGCTTTCACACACCGGCTGTGTTTTCCTGCCTTTTAACCTTTCTTTTCTCTCAGTCATACAAAGGTCCTCTGGCCAGGATGTCTCTCCCTCTCTGGACCTGAAGCTCTCCGTTTGGAAACTCTCTTCTGGTCTCCTTCTCCAACTGCAGCTGGTTCCCCTTCTAGTTCTCCAGCTCTCTTCTGGTGAGTAGTTTTTATATGCCTGTGTCTTAGGGCTTAACTGCGCCCCTCCCCCAACCAGGTGCTTCTCCTTAAACCCTGAGCTCGGGGCTACTTTGCAGTTTGGGCGTGTTCTCTCCCCTCGTGACATACTCTGTTTATGTTGTCCCTTGCAACCCTGGGCCATGTGGTCTGCCTGGCTGTCAGTTTCTGACACAATCTCTTCAGCTTCACCCAGTTCCATATCCTCGGAAGGATCCTCTACATGACAGTGCTTTCAGATAGGCCTGCACCCATCCCAGTTCCCAGGTTAACAGCTCCACTTCCTCCTCTGTGTGCACAATGCAGGTCTCTGCCTCTTGCATGCAGGTACCCAAAGAGCCCATGGAGCTCTGTAAAATGTCCATCTTGCTGTGTAGTGCTTCAAATTGTGCCGACAACGCACCTGATACTGCCGCTGAGATCTCCTCAATGAACACCGGCGAGGCCGACGTGCTAGGCGCTGGGGGTGAGCCCACCATTTTCTGTTGCCCCGCCGCACGGTCCTTCTCCCTTATCCCTGTCTTCGCCATCGATGCCATCCTCCACTCTCCACAAGCTCTGCCCGCTCACTTCTCCTGACTCTTATGGTGCTGCTTGGCAGCTAAACACGGCTCAGTTTTGCCGGCATGGAGGAGAGGGGTCCGGAGCTCGAACGATCAGCGTCCACCCAAGCTCACCACATCACGTGGCCTCTCCTGCAGAGCTTTTATTCTGTTTGACTCAATGCCCTCTTTAGGTCTCCAAGATGCCAATTAGTGGCCTAGTCAGGGTACCTCAGGCCGGAAGGTCGGGGGTTCAAATCCCACTAGACGACAGCAAGCTTGGGCCGGAAGGACTGGGGTTTCTAGTCTCACAGGTGCTCCTTGTGGTTTTGGGCAAGCCACTTAACCCTCCATTGCCCATGTTCCCTGTAAAATAGTTATCTCCAAGTTATAATACCCTGTTCAATGTAATTTTAGTTTGTTCAATATAAACCGCCTTGATATCATGAAAGGCGGTATATAAGAAATGTTAAATAAATATCTACCTCTTTATTCAGTGCTATATATTCTAACTCTACCATTTTCTTTTTTAGGATTGTAGCATTTGTATAGAGACATTTCAAGATATATTTTGAATTTACAACCTGTTTAGCAGTTGACAGAGATAATTTTCTGTCGTTAAGCTATTTCTGTTCTTTATTTAAAGGCACTTGGGCAACATTATCCTTTATTGTAACCTCTTTAGCAGAATTCCCTAACTTCTCTGTTTTGATAGCATCCTTCAAAGATATCATATTGTGAACCACTTGCTTCTGAGTGATTGTTGACTAGCCTTTGGGTTGTAATTAAAAAGCGGCTTTATCTTCTTTTTAAAAGTTCACACCAATCACCTGAGTTCATACTTCACAAGAACCAGGCTGTGGCTCAAGGAACAGAAGCCTCAAATTGTGAATAGGGCTGGCCCCAAAGTTGATTCAGGGTGTTGGCACCTAAGCAAACCTTAAGCCTTATTTCTCCCCCTCCCCCCCTCTGGCTGTCAGAATATATTGTTTAGCTTTCAGTGCCCTGCTCTTTGCCACCTCTGAGAAGCTGTCACCCTAGGTGACCGCCTTCTTTATCTAGTAGTTGGGCAGGCCCTAATTGGGAATGTTGTTCACTGATGGCTGCAGGACAATTAAATGACATTTTCTACCTTCACTGTCACTATAGAGACACCAGTAGTCGTCCTCATCCAAGGGTCAGGCCTCAAAGTTGGCAAGGTAACAGGCAGAACACCCAGTAACACAAGTGGCAGAGGTAGTAAGAAGCTTGCCAAGCACTCAGAAAACACGCAGTTAACCAACCGCTCTCCAAAAACAAATACGAGTGTCAATAAAAAGCTTAACAAATGCCAAGAGCAATAAACACTTTCCTCATGTCAGGCCAAGAATGCCAGTCCTAAAGAATTTCTCTGATATCCTTGAAATGCTTGGCAATAAAAAGTGCCCACCATAACTGTCTGTAGGCTTTGTTAAATCGCATAGAGAATCCTCCGTTGCCCTGTACTTTTCACTCTTTAGAATGGCTAGGCAAGTAAGTATGCATTTATAAGATGTTCCTTCATTGTCTGTCTAGCTTTTGTCAGCCATTTTATAAGGGGACATGAGGTCCTTTTTCTGAAGACCCTACCTTTGATCTTACAACAGCAGTATGACAACCTCAAGATGACCCACAAAAAGCATAGAGACGTGTCATTCTCTGCCTCAAATCTGTCTCCATTGAATTATCTTTATGCTCTTTGGCTCCCCCCCGGGCTATTAGCATCTAGTAGTACTGATCCTTTAAGAACATAAGAAATGCCATACTGGGTCAGACCAAGGACCATCAAGCCTAATATCCTGTTTCCAACAGTGGCCAATCCAGGTCACAAGTACCTGTCAGGTTCCCAAAAAAGGTACACAGATTCCACAAGGCTTATCCCAGGGTAAGCAGTGTTTCTCCATGAACAATGAGGGAGTCAGTCCTCACATATGGGTGATGTCAACACTGATGGAGCCCGTGTGGAAGCATTTCCCCAGCTTTCAAAGAAAGCCTTTGGGATATGCTACCACACATGCACGGTCCCCTTCCCGCCCAAGGGTGCCATCTTGCTCAGTCTCCCTTTTTCCGCAGAACCCAACAGACATTAGTCCTGTTTCCCTGGAAAAATTCTCATTATTTTCCTTAAAAGTTAAACTTTTCCTAGTTAGCAATCGGTTCCTCGTCCCCCTTCTTCTTCGAGGTCATCTGGAAGGGCATTCCCGTCTTTTTTGCCCAGGGGTTGTCGACCCCCTATGGGTGCTACCCACCATGTCTCCCGGTGGGTTCAAAAAATGTGACCGCTACAGCCAAACAGTGTCAGTAACCGACACCCATGACTGCTGCTTGCGCTGCTTGGGCCTGGACCATGAAGGCACCTCCTGCAACCTGTGCCAGGCCATGATGCCTAAAACCAAAAGAAAAAGGTCAGAGTTGCAGGAGAAATTGTTCCCCAGTTCTGATTCGGCCCCGGCCTCCCCAGTGCCGAGCTCCAAGCCCAACACATCCCGCGAGGCCCGAGCATCTTTGGAGTCCCGTGGCAGCAGCTCCTCCGAGAAGACCTCTGACCCAGAAAAAAAGAAGTCGTCTTCGAAGTTTGCCGAGGTTGCACCAGAGAAACCCGGTAAAACCGCTCAGAGGGACTCAGGCAACTCCGAAAAGGTCCTCAAGAAGGATTCCTTGGCTGGTGAAGACTATGTGAAGTTCCTCAAGGCTGTAGTCTTCATCGAGAACACACTCACAAGAGTGCCGGCGCCAGGCCTGAGATTCTCAGTGCCCGTGCCGAAGACTGCGGAGCCTTCTGGTCTGGAAACCAGAATGGCGGCATTGGAGCTGAACATCACTGCTATCCTTGCTTTGCAGCAGGCGATGAAGGCTGGTGGTTCTGCCTCATCTGCCCCAACAACCAGACTGTTGACGGCGAGGGAGTCCCCGGCCGTCGAGCTGAGCTCTGCCACCAGCCTCAGGTAAACCCTCTGTGCGGGTCGAGATCCCGGTCCCATTCTTTGGGCATCCAGTCCTTGCCGGCCAGTGTCCGTGACTCACACTCCAGGTCCTTGGCAGGCCGCTGACCCTTGACACCAGCCTCGAGGCAGGGAGTCGCAGGACCTCGGACTCGTCGTCACTGCTAGACTCCAAGTGGGAGACTGACGACGAGGCCTCTCCGGACACTAAGTGGCACCAAAATATTCCTTCGGGCCCGTCACCCCGGCGTCACTCTCCTCCTGAGGACATGGCTTTCATTGACTTAATCAGGGACATGGCCAGAGCCCCCTCGGTGCAAACTGAGGTGGAGAAAGACCCATGCACCGAGGAGTTGGAGATTCTTCAGTATGAGTCTCCACGCAAGGAAACCCTCAAGGTGCCCATGCAGCTGATCCTCGAGAGGCTACTACTTCAGATGTGGGAACGCCAGTATCAGTGCCGGTGGTGAGCCGGTGCCTCAATGTCATGTACCGTGTCTGGAAGGGCCCAGGATTCCACAAATCCCAGCTCCCGCATAACTCCATCTTCATCTAGTCGACCGTGCAGAAATTCAAGAGCCAGAAGAACCACTCCTCGGTTCCAGGCCTATGAACTTTACATAGGCATGTACCTAAAGGCTCTGGCTCAAGAGCTGTCAGCGTTTGTGGCAGGCCTCATCAGGGAACCCCTCCAATGGTTCCAGGCCCTAACCTCGGGGATCAAGGACTGTCCCAAGTTCCTCTCCCAGGCAGCCTATGATGGCTTTGAGTCAGCAGCTTGGGTAGCCATGGTCGGCATCGGGGCCCGATGCCAAGCCTGGCTACAATTCTCTGACCTCGAACAATGGGTCCAAGACAAGCTGCTCAATGTCCCTGCACCGGGGAGAATGTGTTCAGCAAACCCACAGTCGAGACTGAGGCCGACGTGTGACCCGCCAGAGGCTCTAAGAAGACCTCATCCCATCCCCGCAAAAAAAACATGGGGAATAGGCTCCTTTTCCCAAGGAAAAAAGGGTCCTTTGGGCAAGGTTACCAATATCAGCCTTTCTCAGGCCAGCAGCAGGCTTCTCGGCTCAGAAGACAAAAGCACCTAAGTCCCAGATCCCAGCTTCCACCCAGCCTGGGGGAGCTTTTCACTCCCAGGGCAGGACCTTTCCCTCCCCCAGGATACCTTCACCAGCTCATAGAAGGGTGCCTGATGCTCTTTGCCCATAGATTGGCTACAATCACCACAGACCAATGGGTACAGCAGGTGGTCAGGAAGGGATATCTTCTCCACCTACAGCAGATCCCACCCAGGTTCTTTCCCAGAGAGCTGGTGCGACCCCCCTCCTTCACCAGATCCTGCTGCTCACAAAGTTCACAGGTCTTCTCGAGGGACAGTGCAGTAGAGCCTGTACCCAAACACCTATGGGGCAAAGGCTTCTACTCCAAGTATTTTCTTGTCCCAAAGAGAAATGGAGGCCTCAGGCTAATCCTAGATCTGTGAAACTTAAATAAGTTTCTGGTGAGGGAGAAGTTCAAGATGCTTTCCCTTGGAACACTGCTGCCTTACCTCCACCAGGAAGACTGGCTGTGCTCTTGGACATAAAGGATGCGTGTACACACATCCTAAGCCACCCTTCCCACAGGCAGTACCTAAGGTTTGTAGTAGGAGAAGAACACTACCAGTACAAAGTGCTATCCTTCAGTCTCGCATCCTCGCCAAGGGTCTTCATGAAATGCCTAGCAGTGGTAGCTTCCCACCTGCATCTGCAAGAGGCCTTTGCCTTCCCCTACTTAGATGACTGGCTCATCAGAGGCAGCACAGCTACAGAGGCCAGTCAGGACATGCAACCCTCCTGATGCAGCACTTGAGATTCATCATCAACTACCCCAAATCCCACCTCTCTCCAGCCCAGAGTCTGAAGTTCATAGATACTCAGCTCGACACATTACAGGCCAAAGCTGTCCTCCCCAGGGAGAGGGCAGAACGCCTCAAGCAACTAGCGGTGGAAGTTCAACACCACCAGTCATTGCCAACTTGTCTCCTCCTCCGCCTGCTGGGCCATATGGCCTCCATGGTCCAAGTGACCTCGCTAGCCCACTTACACATGCGGGCAGCCCAGTGGTGCCTCTGCTCGCAGTGAGCGCAAGCCACAGGCAGACTGTGGGACAGGATCAGGGTAACCCACCAGCAGCAGACTCCATTGGCTGGTGGCAACTTCTCTGCCACCTACTTGTAGGGATGCCCTTCCAGGCATCTGCGCCCTAGAGAATCCTGACCACAGACGCCTCCCTCCTACGTTGGGGAGGTGCACTGCGGGGACAGCTACACACAAGTCAGCTGGTCCTAGGTAGAAACTTGGCTTCAGATCATTCTCCTGGAGCACAAGGCGATCTCCCTGGCCCAGTCCTTACTGATTCATATGGACAACCAAGTCGCCATGTTTTACATCAACAAGCAGGGGGGCACGGGGTCATACTCCCTCTGCCAGGAAGTGGTGAGCCTTCTGTTCTTTGCAGTTCACAACAACATGCTCCTGTAGGTGGTTCACACCTCCCGGGCCAAGACAACCTACTGGCGGACAGACTGAGCAGGATCCTCCATCCACACGAGTGGCGCCTGGACCCCAGAGTGGCCACTCGACTTCCACCACTGGGGCAGGCCTGTGATGGACTTATTCACCACCCTGGACAACACCCAGCTGCCCCTCTTCTGCTAGCAGCAACCACACCCAGAAAGGGTGGTGGCTGATGCCTTCCAGATCCTGTGGATGGAAGGCCTCCTGTTTGCTTTTCTGCCGATCCCTCTGGTTGCCAAGAACCTCTTGAAGGTCCAGAGCGAGGGAGCATCTCTAATACTAATTGCCTGCAGGTGGCCCAGACAGCCCTGGTTCCCACTGCTGCTCTCCCTGGCGGTGGCATTCCCAGTCCTGCTGGGCCATGCCCCAGACCTCCTGACACAGAAGGAGGTCTCTCTCCTGAACCCCAATCTGGGATCTCTAACGCTAACAGCGTGGCTGCTGAAAGGATAGCATTGGCCCCTTTCATCCTCAAAAAGGAGGTTGAGGAAGTCCTCCTAGCTTCCCGAAAGCCCTCTACAAGGTGAGCTTATGCCTTTAAATGACAAAGATTCTCTGTATGGTGTGTGGAGAGACGGGAGAAGCCATTCTCCTGCCAGGTGCAGTTAGTGCTCCAATACCTACTGCATCTGTTGCACATTGGGCTGAAGTCCATTTCAATGAAAGTGCATTTGAGTGCAATAGCCACACACCACTCTATCGAGGACAATCCCTCTCGGGTCAGCCCCTGGTCTATTGGTTCCTCTGGGACCTCCTGTTATCTAAGCCCCCCTGTCCATCCTCCAGTGGCAGAGTGGGACCTCAACGTGGTGCTCTCACAGCTCACTAGACCGCCTTTTGAGCTGCTAGCCACTTGCCATCTGCGGTGTCTTTCATGGAAAGTTGCCTTCCTGGTGGCCCTCACGTCCACTCAGAGAGTAAGCGAACTTCAGGCCCTGGTGGTGGAGCCACCATTGAAAAGGGTAGTGTTCCACACCCACCCCAAATTTCTCCCAAAAGTGGTATCTCCTTTCCACTTCATCCAAGAGGTGGTTCTTCCCACCTTCTTTCCACGGCCTCATGCCAGTCGGGAGGAAGTTGTACTCCATTCACTGGATTGCAAACAGGCACTGTCCTTCTACTTACAGTGGACTCAGGGCCATCACAAAGCTCCTCAGCATTTAGTTTCTTATGACCCCCGCAGACTGGGGCTTCCTGTGATTAAGCAAATTCTGTCCACTTGGGTGGCGGACTGCATTGCCCTTGCCTATGAGCGAGCTGGGCTCTCTCTGGAACACCAAATCACAGCGCATTGCGTGTGAGCAATGGCCATATCAGTGGCGAACCTGCACTCAGTACCGGTGACAGAGATCTGCAAGGCCGCCACATGGTCTTCAGTTCACATGTTCGTGACTCACTGCTGCCTGAAGAGCGAGTCCCATTGGGACAGTGCCTTTGCCCAGGCGGTACTTTGCAATCTTTTCTGGATGTAGGCAACTCCTGCCCTCTGATCCTTCTGTGTTCAGGCTACCGGAGTGATGGTGTTACTGGACGCTATGGTCTGCAGAGTCTCTCAGTGGGGACTCATCTTTTGCACCTCACAGCTACCTGACTTGGCCTCCATTGGTACTGTCATGGTATGGTCTTCAACAGCCTGGAGCTAGGGAGTCCCTTATTTGAGAACTGACTTCCTGCTTTTTCCTGGAGAAAGCATAGTTACTCACCTGTAACAGGTGTTCTCCAGAGACAGCAGGAATCAGTCCTCACAACCCTCCCTCCTCCCCTGGGAGTTGCCTCCCTACCTTGTTTTAGCTTTTTACTACCATCCTAGCTATGTCATCTTTCCTGAAACATGCTTTTTTGGCTACAGCAGCCATCCTGATCTCATATTTAAGCTATGCTGGCAGTTTTTTGGCCTTCCTTCAACTTTTCTTAAAGCATGGAATGCATCTGATCTGTGCTTCCAAGATAGTTCATTAAACCACCCTTGCTTAATTTAAATCTTTAACCTTTGCAGATGCTCCTTTTAGTTTTTTTCTTAACTATTTTCCTCATTCTCCAGGACCAAGCAGGAAGTCAGTCCTCACATATGGGTGACATCGACGTCGATGGAGCCCTTGCGGAGCATTTCCCCAGCTTTCCATGAAAGCGTTTTGGAATGCAGGCACGCATGCGCGGTTCCCTTTCCGCCTAAAGGTGCCATCTTACCTCAGTCTCTCGTTTTCCGTGAAGCCCACCGGACGTGAGTCCTAGTCATCCCAGAAAATTGTTAGATCTTTTACGATTCTTCGCTATTTTTTCTTCCCGGTTCGATGCCGGTTCCCCTCCCGCCGGGTTCGGTACACCGTTATCGAGCCCGATCTTTCTTTTTTGGTTTTTGCCCTTAGTGGCTGGCGTTCTCACCCTTTTTTTCTTTTTCCCTGGAAGGCCGATCCTTTGACCTCGCAGGGACTCTTTTTTCCCCGATGGCTTCCAGCGGTTTTAAGAAGTGTGATCGGTGTAAGACGTTGATGTCTCTCACCGACACACACGACTGCTGCCTCCAGTGCCTCGGTCCTGGTCACGACCCTAAGACGTGTGAACCATGTGGGAAAATGTCTTCCAAGGCACTGCGTAGTCGACAGCATCAAAAGGAAAGGCTCTTTTCTGACTCGGCCTCCGGCCGGGCCCGGACCTCATCTGAGGCCTCGACATCTCGGGAATCGGATCCCGGGCACCGTCATGGCTCCTCGGACAGGGGGTCCCCCGACCGGGAACGCAAGAGGAAGAAGCAGCTCGCGAGGGCATCGTCGGAAGAGGTCCCTGGCTCCTCGAGAGCGAGGTCTCAGACCCCCGACCGTCACCCCGGGCCCGTGGAACAGGAGAAGCCTGCCAAAGTCCCTCGACTGGAGCCGGAGTCTGCTGGACACGTAAGCCCTGTTGTCCTCGTGGACTCTCCTCCCAGGGAGCCGATGTCAGGCCCGGCACCGCCAGGGCCCGAGTCGGGAGCTGCTGAGTCTCCTGAGCTGGGTCTCAGGTTGACAGCCTTGGAGAGCAGACTGTCTGCCTTCATGGAACAGCAGCGGGCACTGATGGCCAGCCTGTCTGGCACATCTGCCCCAACCACTGGGACATCGACATCGAAGTCAAACCCGGAGACCGAGCCGAAACTCGAAGCCATGAAGGCTCGAGGTTGACCTCGGTCGCGGTCTCCCTCGACCTCCCTTTGGGACCGAGGGTGTTGATTCCGGTGCCTTCGGCGTCGGGGCAGGTGCTCGCAGGCCCCGCGAGGTCGGACCCCTATTCCTCATCGGACAAGTCTGCATGGGAGACGGAGGACGAGGAGTCCCCTGACACCTTCAAGACTCAGTGCATCCCGTCGGACACGCCGCAGTCTGAACCCCGGAGTAGATCCCCTCCGGACGATACCCGGTTCTCGGAGTTCATCCGGGATATGGCCACTGCGTTGGCTATGCCTGTGGACCCCGAGGAGGAGCCTCGAGCCGAGGAGCTCGAGGTCCTGCAGTACGACTCTCCTCCGAAGGAGGCCTTTACTGTCCCTGTTCCTCCGATGCTGGAACAGCTCCTCTTCCGGATGTGGGAGGCACCGGCCTCGGCGCCGGTTTTAAGCAAGCGGGTCAATTCGATCTATCGACTCCGAAAGAGTCCTGGCTTTCAGAAGGAGCAGCTACCACACCATTCCATGGTGGTGGAATCGGCCATGCATCGCCTGAAAAGTCAGAAGATGCACTCCGCAGTGCCCCCTGGCAGGGAGGCCCGAAACCTCGATGGTTTTGGTAGAAAGTGCTTCCAGGGCTCAATGCTTGCTTGCCGTGTCCAGTCTTACAAGCTGTACATGGGCATGTACTTGCGAGATCTGGCCAAGGAGCTGGCCGGGTTCTCTGCTGGTCTCTCCGGGGAACCCTTGCAGAGGTTCAAGTCCTTGTCCTCGGGGTCCGGGAATGCTCCAAGTTTATGTCCCGCGCTGCCTACGATGGCTTCGAGGCTTCGGCCCGTGTTGCGGCAGCCGGCATCGTGGCTCGACGCCAGCCATGGCTGCAGTCATCGGACCTCGAGCCATGGGTTCAGGACAAGTTGGTCGATGTCCCTTGCCGAGGTGAGAACCTTTTTGGCAAGCCCATGACCGAGAAGGCCGCACAGCTCGAGACCGAGCACCTCACAAGGACAAGGCTGTCTAGAAAAACTTCTGCCCCTTCTCACAAGAAGAAGGGCTCGGGTAAAAAGCCCTTTTACCCGAGGAAGGGCACTGCCTACAAACAGTACCCGCAATATCAGGCTGCCCAGGCTGCCCCTCAGGGTCAGCAAGCCAAGGGGCAGGGTAATGGGCCCCGTAGGCAGAGGACCCCCAAGCCTCCGGCCCCTGCTCCCATTCAGCAGGGTGGGGTTTTTTGACTCCTTAGGCATAGCCTCTCCGTCCCTGCTCTCCCAACCCTGCACAGGAGGTCGCCTCGCTCTGTTTGCTCACCAGTGGCCACTCATCACTGGAGACAGTTGGGTGTTAAGCATAGTCCACAGGGGCTATGCACTACACTTCCAACAACTGCCTCCTCCATACTTTCCATGGGAGCCTCCAAGGCCTCCCCTGCACACAGATCTTCTCCTTCAGGAGCTACAAGGTCTGTTGGTGGACAGGGCAATGGAGCCTGTGCCTCCCCTCTTACACGGTCGAAGGTTCTACTCCAGGTATTTCCTGGTACCCAAAAGAACCGGTGTTCTTCGACCTATTCTAGATCTCCGAAACCTCAACAAGTTCCTGGAGAAGGAAACGTTCAAGATGCTTACTCTTGGAACCCTTCTGCCCTACCTCCAGCAGGGAGATTGGCTATGCTCCTTAGATTAAAAGGATGCGTATACTCACATCCTCATTCATCCAGACCACAGAAAGTACCTCAGGTTCATTGTGGGAGGAAACCATTATCAGTAGAGAGTACTGCCTTTTGGCCTCACCTCCGCTCCCAGGGTCTTTACCAAATGCCTGGGAGTGGTGGCGGCCTACCTGAGAAATCAGGGAATCTTTGTCTTCCCCTAATGGACGACTGGCTCATCAGGGGTCAGACATCCCAGGAGGCCAAACAAGCCACCCTCAGAACTATTGCTCTTCTTCAAAGCCTTGGGTTCGTCATAAACTTTGCAAAGTCCACTTTGCTCCCCTCCCAGAACTTGGAGTTCATAGGGGCAAGGTTGGACTCTCTACTGGCAAAGGCATTCTTGCCAGATGACAGAGCCCAAAGACTGATAAGCTTGGCAAGCCAGTTTCTCAGCAGGTCACTGGTCTCCGCCAGACTCTGCCTGAGGCATCTTGGCCACATGGCTTCGACAGTACATGTGACCCCCAATGCCCGGCTCCATATGAGGCCTGCACAGTGGTGCCTTCGGACTCAGTGGTCACAGGCCACAGGCAGCCTCAGAGACAGGATAAGGGTGTCCAGACAATTTCTGAACTCCCTCAGCTGGTGGCTGCACCCACCCAATCTACTGCAAGGGGTGTCTTTTCAGATTCCTGGGTTCACAGTGGTATTGACCACGGACGCCTCCCTGCAGGGCTGGGGAGCTCATTGTCTAGGCAAGGGCACCCAGGGCCTGTGGTCTCCATGGGAAGCTGCACAGCAGATCAATCTCTTGGAACTCAGGGCTATTCGGTTAGCCCTCAAGACTTTCTCTCCCACCCTGGCTCATCAGTCTGTCCTGGTTCAAACAGACAATCAGGTAGCCATGTTCTATGTGAACAAGCAAGGCGGAACTGGGTCCAGGCTCCTTTGCCAGGAAGCACAGGACCTTTGCTTGTTTGCTGTCAGACACAACATGCTCCTCCAAAGCAGTGTATCTTTCTGGCCAGGAGAACTACCTTGCAGACAGGTTGAGCAGGATTCTGCAGCCTCATGAGTGGCAGCTCCATCCTTTGGTGGTTCAGAAGATTTTCCTGAAATGGGGACTTCCATCCATAGATCTGTTTGCCAGTCCTCTAAACAAACAGCTGCCAAAGTTCTGCTCCAAGCAACCGCATCCTCTGCGGATAGCAGCAGATGCTTTTCTGATTTCCTGGTCTCAGGGCCTCCTGTATGTGTTTCCTCCCATGCCCTTGGTGGCCCGAACTCTGTTCAAGATTCTTCAGGACAAGGCCTCGGTCCTACTGGTGGCTCCCAGGTGGCCGAGACAGCCTTGGTTTCCACTTCTACTTCAGCTGGCAGTGGATCCCCCACTGCCCCTGGGATTGCAACCCGACCTTCTCTCTCAGGATCAGGGTTCCCATCTGCACCCCAATCTCAAAGCTCTCAATTTGTTGGCATGGAGGCTGCAAGGGTAGTTTTGGCTCCCTGGGGCCTACCTCAGGAAGTTGAGGAGGTTATCCTAGCCTCTAGGAAACAGTCCACTAGGAAAACCTATGCTCTTAAATGGAAAAGGTTTTCCGTGTGGTGTCACCTACGTACAGAGGACCCCTTCTCCTGTACTGTGCCAGTAGTGCTTCAGTACTTACTACACTTGTCAAATCAAGGACTTAAGTCCAATTCTGTTCGGGTCCACCTCTTGGCTTTAGCAGCTCACCACTCACTGGTGGAAGGACATTCTCTATCGGTTCACCCCTTGGTGTTCAGGTTTCTCAGAGGCTTGCTCTTGCTCAAGCCTCCCATCCGTCCTCCTGCTCCTGAGTGGGAGTTAAATGTGGTCTTGCAGCAACTGACTCGCCCACCTTTTGAGCCAATGGCTACTTGTCCTCTACGCTTCCTGTCCTGGAAGACACTCTTCTTGGTAGCCCTGACCTTGGCTAGGCGAGTGAGTGAGCTTCAGGCCCCGGTCTGTGACAGGCCTTACACCAGATTCTATAGGAACAGGGTAGTCCTCAGGACTCATCCAAAGTTCCTCCCAAAGGTTGTCTCCTCTTTCCACCTCAACCAGGAGGTGGTTCTTCCAACATTCTTCCCTAGGCCTCATGCAAGCCAGGCTGAAGCAGTTCTGCATACCCTGGACTGTAGGAAGGCCTTATCCTTCTACCTTGACCCGTACGCAGGGGCACAGAAGGGCTACTCAGCTCTTTATATCTTTTGACCCTAATAATTTGAGGTTAGCTGTGTCCAAGCGTACCTTGTCCATCTGGGTGGCTGACTATATCACCTGGGCTTACAGGGCGGCTGACCTTCCTTTGCAGGGTCGGGTCACGGCCCATCGTGTCAGGGCAATGGCTGCCTCAGTGGCTCATCTCCGCTCTGTACCGTTGGTAGACATCTGCAGGGCTGCAACTTGGTCTTCAAGCCAGACTTTTGCGGCCCATTACTGTCTGGAGAGGGAGTCCTGTAGGGACAGTGCTTTTGGCCAAGCAGTACTCCGGAATCTCTCTGAGGTTTAGGCAACTCCTGCCCTCCTGCCCTCTGTTGGGCTACCGGTGGAGGTTCTGTCAGTGAAAAGCCTTTCTTTGATGCTGGGACTAGAGGGAGTTCTCTTGTTCAGCCTGGGTTCCTTGGTAGCCCAGAGCTTGGGAGTCACCCATATGTGGGGACTGACTTCCTGCTTGGTCCTGGAGAACGAGTAGTTACTCACCTGTAACAGGTGTTCTCCAGGAACAGCAGGAATCAGTCCTCACAACCCTCCCTCCTCCCCTTGCAGTTGCAGTTGTACATAGTTTATTTTACATTTTTGTGTGCTGTTCTTAGCTTTGTCATTTGACTGAGGTACGATGGCACCTTTAGGCGGGAAGGGAACCGCGCATGCATGCCTGCATTCCCAAAGGCTTTCATGGAAAGCTGGGGAAATGCTCTGCAAGGGCTCCATCGACGTAGATGTCACCCATATGTGAGGACTGATTCCTGCTGTTCCTGGAGAACACCTGTTACAGGCGAGTAATACTCTTTCTATCATAGTGTCCTTTTTGAAAGTTAAAAGGTAGTAGTGTGGATTTCCTTGCTGCCCTTCTTCCATTTATTAAGTGGCCCCAATACCCTTATCTCTTACACCAGATCCTGTTTTTTACTAAGGACTAGGTCCAGAATTTCTTCCCCTCCTGTCAGTTCATGAACCAGCTGCTCCAAGAAGTAGTTATTTAATTCATCTAGAAACTTTTATCTCCCTAGCATGTCCTGCTGTGATGTTGACCCAATCACTACCAGGGGAATTGAAATCGCCCATTATTACTGTGTAGCAACATTTGTTAGCTTCCCTGATTTCTTTTAGCATTTCATCATCCATCTCTTCATTCTGGCCAGGCGGTCGGCAGTAGACCCCCACTGCCATCTCCTTTCCCTTATTATATAGAATTTCTTTTTTTAAATTTTTTAAAATTTATTATTTTTATTTTCAACACCAAACACTACAATACATAACACCAAACAACTCAACTAATCCTTCCTCCCCTTTCCCCACACCCTCCCTTTCTCCTTGCGGGTTCTATTCCAGTAACCGGATTACAGAAACAATAGCACTTCAGAAGATCTATACAACAAGACTATTTAATGTACTCCACTTGTTCTTGCCTTTGTAGCATAATCATCAAGGCATCGCCATTTATTCATAACTTAACATAAACTCTGCATATTGTCTTGATAAAAGCATTGTTTGCTTCTCAGGCCTCTCTTGAGCTGTCACTCTGTCCAGCGCTTTCTCATATCTGGAGAATAGGCAGACCATATTCCACCAGTAATGTCCATCCAACTTACTGGGGTCCTTCCAGCATGTCATTATTACTTTTAAAGAAATGGCCATCATAAAATTAAACAAAAAACATTTTTCTTTTGCTAATGTTAAGATTTCAGCAGAAGAGTGCAGGATAACTATCCGCCATGATAGGGATGCCTGAAAACGCAAAACCTTTTGGATCTTGTCCCAAATCTGTGTCCAAAAACTCTGAACGTAAGGGCAACCAAACACATATGTTTTAAGGTACCCAGGCTCCTGTGGCATGCCCAACATTTGTTGCCGACACTTGGGTCCCATTTAGTGAGTCATACTGGAGTAATATACGCCAGGTGGATTAGGAAATATAAAGTTTGGGTAAGAGCAGCAGCCCTGGAAATTCTATTCACCTGGTCCCAAATCAGCGGCCAAGTTTGCGAAGAAATGGGGAGGTCCAATTCTTTTTCCCATATTTTTTCTAAACCAAGCAGACAGGGTGAAGCCCCATCTCTTAACAGCGCATAAAAACTGGAGACCGTTCCTTTCTTACTTAGGCTAATCTCATCCATCTTTTGTAGCCCCCATTCTTCCACCAAGATTTTGACATCGATCTTCGACTCAGATATGCAATGTCTTAACTGCACCCACTGATATTGACAACTAGGGGGCAGATTAAACTCATACTGCAACTCTTCAAATGACTTCCATGCCTGAGATTGAACTAATTGGCCTATAGTCCAAATACCACTAGCTTGCCATAGTTTCCATGAGACAATCCTTCAACCAATTTTAAAATTGGTATTATACCATAAGGGAAGCAGGGCAGAAGGGGGATTTTCTTTCCCTAAAGCTTGCGCTAAGACATGATAAGCATCTTGAGTCAAATTTATTATTCCTGCAGCAGCAAGAGTATCAGGGTGCCTCATGCCAATCAATAATGACAACGAAACAGGTACTGCAAGCCGCTCTTCCACTTCCAACCAGGTTGGCCTCCAACCACTAACATCAGGAGCAACCCACACTGCACCTTGCTTAAGAAGAAATGCCAAATGATACCATCTGAGATCTGGAAATTGGACTCCTCCATTAAGTTTCTTCGCCTTTAGTTTACTAGTTGCTATCCTAGGGGGTTTCCCTTGCAATAGGAAGTCAACAAGCAGCCGCTGCAGTCATAAGTTTTAGGAGGCAGAGACACCGGAAGCATCTCCAAAATATAATTAACCTTTGGTGCTAGAACCATTTTTATAGAGTCTATCCTACCCCACCAAGACAAGTGGAGAGGTGACCATTTCACAGTAAAAGATTGGATCAGCACACTTAAAGTTTTAATATTTAACTGGATAGTCTTTTCCAAAGTAGAGCAGTATCTTACCCCTAGGTATTTAATAGCTTTTGCTTCCCATACGAATGGATATTGTTCAACCATTGACGGATGTGTTAACTTATTCGTTGGAAAAGCCACTGACTTTGCCCAGTTTATCTTATACACTGACAGACTAGAATACTGTTCAATTATCTTTAACATCTCTGCCACAGATGAAGGCTGAATAAACAAGAGGAGATCATCTGCATAAGGAGAGAGCTTGATTTATAAATCAGCTAGTACTATGCCTTGGATCTTCTCCGAGTGGCACAGCAATAAAACTAGGGGTTCCAATGCTATGTTAAAAAGTAAAGAGGAAAGCGGACAACCTTGTCTAGTACCCTTGTGGAGCAAAAAGGGGTTTGAAAACACTCATTAGCAAGAATGCAAGCCGAAAGGCTAGTGTACAGAACTTGGATCAAACTAATGAACTTGTCGCCAAATCCAAACCAGTGTAAAACCTGTATCAAGAAAGCCCACTCCAAACGGTCAAAGACCTTCTCTGCGTCTAGCGAAAGTCCCACCACAGGAATGTCTAAGTGCTTGGATATCGATAGAAAATTCAAAAGGAGTCGAGCACTGTCGGAAGTAGACCTCCCCGCCGTAAAGCCACATTGATCAGGATGAATTATATAAGGGGTTACTTTTGCTAACCTTCGAACTAATATAGAGGAAAACCGTTTATAATCAGCATTTAATAACGAGATTGGCTGGTAGTTCTCTACTTTTTGTGGGTCTCTACCTGTCTTTTCTAATACTACAATTGTTGCCTCATTAAAAGAGCCTACTGAAGGTAATTGTGAGTAAAGGAGCTGGAAGTATTTTAGCAAATAGGGAGATAAATCTATCCCAAATGTTTGATAGAATTCGGTACGAATTCCATCCGAACCAGCCACCTTACCCACACTCAAATCTTTTAGTACTTCTCGAATCTCACCTTCTGAAATCTGCTTGTCAAGCTCTATAGTTTGCTGGGGCATGAGAGAAGGATGCGGCAAGTGTCCTACAAGATCCTGAAAAGCTTTGACATTCACCCCTGCTTCAGAGGAGTATAAACTAGAATAAAAGGATCAGAAGGCTTCTTCTATTCCTGAGCTCCTTTAAGGAGGCCTTGGTAATCATCTCGAATAGCTTCTATCCTAGTTTTCTTAACATGAGGCTTGAGGACATTAGCCAGTAGGCCACCAGCCTTATTTTGCTCCACATTGTACATTCTCAACAGGCGAGATACTATTTGCTCAGCTTCATCACTTAATATACTATTATACTAATACCTCAACCACTGCAAGCGGAGTAAAACACAGGAGTCCGATTTGGACCGCAACAATCTCTCACCAGCTTGAATTTGTGCTTCCAACATGGCCAATTTAGATTTTCTTTGGCAAGCTAACTTAATTGCATAACTAGTGATCTTAGTACGAATGGAAACTTTAAACGCTTCCCACCATGCCCAGCCTGCGGTATCGTCCGGAAGATTTATAGCAAAATAATCTTTAATTGCCTGCCTAATAATGTCACAAAATGGTCCATCAGCCAACAGGGCTCTCTGAAAAAAACAAGCTGAGCAAAAAGTGGTGTTATCCCCCACTGAGAGAGATAAAGTTATTGCAGCGTGATCTGATATATGTATACCACGGATCTCTGCCTCCGTAGCAGTTGGAACTAAAGATTTTGAGATAAGGAAAAAGTCTATACGCGAGTGCGACCCATGAGGTAAGGAGGGACATGTATATTCTCTCTCCACTGGATGTTTCAGGCACCATATATCTGATAGACCAAATGGCCCATTGCTGCCTTTGGGGTCTATAAGGCTGACGATCTATCAAGGGATCCAGAACTAGATTAAAGTCCCCCCCCCCCCCCCCAGACAATTTCATGAGTTGACACTTCCTGTACTTCCCCTGCGAGGTTTTGAAAAAATGAAACATCATCACTGTTAGGGGCATAAATATTTACAATGACTAATTTACGACCCCCAATTTTCAGGAGTTCTTTGGCCCATCTGCCAAGCAAATCTGTTCGTGTTTGCTCTACCACAGGTAACAAGGCCTTACGGGCTAGGATAGCAACCCCGTTTTGTTTTGTTTTTTGGCACGCCACTGAGTGTCCTACTTAGGACATACTGCCCCAAACCCAGCTTTTTTGATTCTTTGGGGAATAAATGTGTTTCTTGAAGTAGAACCACATCTGCCTGTTCTTTTTTACAATACAACAAAATCTTTTTCCGTTTAATCGGATTATTTATGCCCTTAACATTCAGAGAAAGAAATTTAAGTGAGCCCATGGGACAAGTTCGATATACAGGAAAATAGATAAACATCTACCCAATAAGTAAATCCATTAACAAAACCCATCCCTCACCAATATTTCGCTAAAAGGAACCCCTAAGGAGACACTCCCACCTTCCGACAAAAGGTTATACCTGGGTGAACCAGCGCTTGAAAGACTACCACCCAATCCCACCCTTTATACATGCCCACTACTCCCCCCCCCCCACCTAGGTTTATTTCCCTCCCTTCCCCGACCTTACCCTGCCCATGCACCACCACACCAATAGTCATCCACCCTATTGCTTGAAAGTGCCCCTCATACCCACCGTTACAATTCTGTAATTACAGTTAACAATTCTATCACACATACTGTAACCGCCTTCCCCCCTCACAGCTCTCAATTATTTCTGGCACGGTGGTCCCCAGCAATCCAAAAACTAGGACCGGACATGTTCAAATGCCTTCCTCCTCCATGATTATGATCACCATATGCACGACTCCACCTCGACTGTCCAACTCCATTGTTAGACCACCAAGTCTCTTCACTCTACGGAGTTGTAGCTAGCAGTCATGCTGCTTATGTAAAGAGTAAGTCCCTAACAAATCATCAATGCTTCTTGCTCTTCCACAAAAGTCTGGAGTGCACCGCAGGATCCTCAAAAGTTCTTGTTTGATTGTGGAGGGCGACCCAAAGTCTTGCAGGGAAGAATAGGCCATATCGGGCTTGCAGATGCTGGAGACGAGATCTGAAGGCAAGGAATTGCTTTGGTCTCTCAACCATTGCCTTATTAAAGTCCGGATAGAAGGCAATGCAGTGGCCCTCGAGCTTGACCGGAGCCAGTGCTTTAGCTGCGGTCATTATCTGCACCATATGCGGGTGTCACAGAATGCACATAATGATCGGACAAGGTTGCCGAGTATGAGGGCCTGCGTGTGCCGGCACTCGATGAGCCCTCTCTATTTCAAAAGTCTGACCGAACTCCAGTTGCAATAACTTAGGCAGTTCTTTTTCCAAAAACGCCACCACATTCGTTCCTTCTGCTCCTTCCGGGATGCCTACGATGCAAATGTTGTTTCTCCACATCTTGTTATTGAGCTCCTCCAGGTTATGCTCCAAATTCGCGATCCGCTTACTGTTAGTTGAGGTCTGCTTCATACGCTCCTCATGCACTGAGACTTTGGCCTCTACGCCATTCATTCTATCTGTGAGTCCATTCAATTGCTCTTTTAGTTCTTTTAATTCTAATATATTCGATTGGACGGCACTGAGGGTTTCACTGTTTGCTGCAACCATTTCCCTCATGACCCGGATCTCCGCCAATAACTCCTGCATGTCCTCCGGGTTCTCTCACGTATTCGTCATCTTGTGTGGAGACGGTAGGTCTGATTTTGCTCTTTTTGCACCAGCATTTGACGCCGCACTATATTCTAACCGGGTGGGTTTACCGGCAGACATCTTAGATAGCATCAATCACTGCAAGGACAAATCTCCTTATTTTGGGCGGGGAAGACAGGATTTCCTTCATGATTTGGCGGGGGTGAGAAATGAAGCAGCCATCTTGCTCCACAACTGGCCATTATATAGAATTTCTATCCATAGAGATTCTACAGTGTATTTTGTTTCCTGCAAAACTTTCATTCTGTGTGACTCAATGCCCTCTCTGACATAGAGCGCAACCCCTCCACCAGTTTGATATACCCTGTCATTGCGATATAGTTTGTGTCCAGGTATCTCAGTGTCCCATTGGCTGTCCTCTTTACACCAGTTTTCTGAGATGCCAATTATATTTCACCTTTCATTGATGGGGAGAATTTGGAATCTTTCAGCTCTGTCTGCTTCTGTACTTAAGGGCATCTGAGTTACTTTTATCTTTATTGGAACTTCTCTATCGGGATTTCCTAACTTTTCTCTTTTGTTAGTATCCTTCAAAGAAACATCTTTCCCAACCATGCAGTCTGGGATGACTATCTGCTTTCCCCTCTTATCTAGTTTAAAAGCTGCTCTATTCCCTTTTTAAAGGTTAATGCCAGCAGCCTGGTTCCATCCCAGTTAAGCTGGAGCCGATCTTTTCAGAAAAGCCTCTCCTTTCTCCAGAATGTTGTCCAGTTCTTAACAAATCCAAAACCCTCTTCCTTGCACACCAGTGTTTCATCCACACATTGAGACTCTGGAGATCTGCCTTCCTTTTGGGTCCTGCGTGTGGAACGGGAAGCATTTCAGAGAATGCTACCCTGGAAGTTCTGGATTACAATTTTCTCCCTAAAAGCCTACATTTGGCCTCCAGAACCTCCCTCCCACGTTTTCCTATGTCGTTGGTTCAGTCATGTGCCAAGACAGCAGACTCCTCCCCAGCACTATTTAAAACTTTGCACCAGGCAGGCATTTTATAATGTGATCCTCATGTTCACCAGCCACCTAGCTATCTACATGCCTAATGATTGAATCGCCAACTATAACAGCCATCCTAACTCTTCCTGCATGGGCACATGTCCCTGGCGAAACCCCTTCGGTGAGAAAGGGTTTTACATCACCTGGAGGACAGGTCCTTTGCTACAGGATCACTTCTTAGCACACCAAGTTGATGCTCTTCTTTCACATGAGCTCTCTCCTGCATGGCAACAGAGAGGCTGCCAGAGTGGAGGTGGGACCTAGGTACTACATCCCTGTAGGTCTCATCTATATACCTCTGTCTTCCATAGCTCCTCCAAGTCTTCTACTCTAGCTTGTAGAGATCAGATTTGATCCCAGAGAGGAAAGAACTCCTTGCACTTAGTGTACACATAAGACCCTTCACCAACTGGGAGAAAATTGTACATGTGACACTCAATGCAGAAGTCTGGATAGCTCCCACCTTGCTGCTAGATTGCTATTTGCATCTTACTTTTAAGGTTTTGTTAAGATATTTGTTTACTTAGATTGCTAGGGATACTTGTACAAACACAACTAATAGGTTTTAAGGGACTTTGTTCACATAAGGATTACTTTCAGAACCTTAATTAAGCTATACTTATGAGGATAGCCAGCTATACCTGAAAGTGAATTTAACTGCCCCTCTCTTTAAGAACATAAGATATGCCATACTGGGTCAGACTGAGGTCCATCAAGCCCAGTATCCTGTTTCCAACAGTGGCCAATCTAGGTCATACGTACCTAGCAATATCCCCAAAAGACACAGGTTCCACAATGCTTGTACTGGGTCAAGCATTGATTATCCTGGGTCCCTTTTTAATAGTGGTTTATGGACCTTTCCTCCAGGAACTTGTCCAAACCTTTTTTAAACCCAGCTACACTAACAGCCTTTACTACATCCTCCGCTAACAAATTCCAGAGTTTGATTACACGTTGAGTGAAAAAATATTTTCTCTTATTTGTCTTAAATAGTTTACCCTGTAGCTTCATTGCATGTCCCCTAGTCTTTCTATATTCTGATAGCGTAAACAATTGATCCACGTTTACCCGCTCCACTCCATTCGTTAATTTATAGACCTCTATCATATCTCCCCTCAGCCGTCTCTTTTCCAGGTTGAAGAGCCCCAACCTTTGTAGCCTCTCTTCATAGGAGTAGCCTTCCATCCCCTTCACCATTTTGGTGGCTCTTCTCTGTACTTTTTCTAATAATGCTATGTCCTTTTTAAGATACGGTGACCAGAACTGCACACAATATTCAAGGTGCGGTCGTACCATGGAACGATACAGAGGCATTATAATATCCTTTGTTTTATTTTCCATCCCTTTCTTTATGATACCTAGCATTCTATTTGCTTTCTTCGCTGCCGCTGCACACTGGGCAGAGGGTTTTAACATGTTATCCACGATGACTCCTAAATCTTTTTCCTGGGTGGTGGTTCCCAATGTGGAACCTTGCATTGTGTAACTATAGTGTGGGTTCTTTCCTAGGTGCATAACTTTGCACTTGTCCACATTGAATTTCATCTGCCATTTGGATGCCCAGTCTTCCAATTTATCCAGATCCTCCTGCAGTTTTCCACAATCCTCTTGGGTTCTAACAACTTTAAACAGTTTTGTATCATCTGCAAATTTGATAACCTCACTCGTTATTCCCTTTTCCAGGTCATTTATGAATATGTCAAAAAGTAGCGGACCCAGTACAGATCCCTGGGGTACTCCACTATTCACCTTTTTCCATTGGGAATATTGGCCATTTAGCCCTACCCTCTGCTTTCTATCTTTTAACCAGTTCCCGATCCACAATAGTATACTGCCTCCTATCCCATGACTTTTTAGTTTCGCCAAAAGTCTCTGATGAGGGACCTTATCAAAAGCTTTCTGAAAGTCCAGATACACTATATCAACCGACTCACCTTTGTCTACCTGTTTATGCACACCTTCAAAAAAACATATCAGATTAGTAAGACAAGATCTTCCTTTTCTAAAGCCATGTTGGCTGTCTCCCATTAGGCCATGACTATCTACATGCTGTGTAATTTTGTTCTTTATGATGGTTTCTACCATTTTCCCCGGTGCTGACGTCAGACTCACTGGTCTATAATTTCCCGGGTCACCCCTGGAACCCTTTTTAAAGATTGGTGTTACGTTGGCGACCCTCCAATCTTCAGGTATTACAGATGATTTTAATGAAAGTTCACAGATTACCAATAGCAGGTCCGTAATCTCATATTTCAGTTCTTTCAACACTCTTGGATGTATACCATCCGGTCCAGGTGATTTGCTACTATTCAGTTTATCAAATAGTTGTAATATATCTTCCCGAAACTAAAATGTCATGGGATAGGAGGCAGTGTACTATTGTGGATCGGGAACTGGTTAAAAGATAGAAAGCAGAGGGTAGGGCTAAATGGCCAATATTCCCAATGGAAAAAGGTGAATAGTGGAGTACCCCAGGGATCTGTACTGGGTCCGCTACTTTTTGACATATTCATAAATGACCTGGAAAAGGGAATAACGAGTGAGGTTATCAAATTTGTAAGATCCTATAAATTTAAGATTATGCCTGGGGTGGGTGGGAATCGGGGTGTGTGTCTTTAAAAAACACAAACTTTAAACTATATGGAGATTTTTTCAGTTTAAACCCAAAAAGTTCCTTTTAACCCAGGTGTCTGTGAAATTACCAACAGGTAAATACTTACAATTGCAGAATCCTTCCCAGCAAGAGCAACTTTTCTCAGTAGTCCTTCAGACTCATTTAATTTGTCTCTAGATATTGTACTGATTTTTAGGCCCTTCAGGCCATGTTTTGGAAAGGAAAACAAGACTGTTAACTCTCTTTCTTTAGATGTGCTTGTAAGATGTTCCATACCGGGTTAGAACAAAGGTCCATCAAGCTCAGTATCCTGCCTCTGACTAACCAATCCAGGTTGCAAGTACCTGGCAGGATCCCAAGAAGTATATCCCTTCCATATTGCTCATACCCAGAATTTATGTAGTGGCTTTCCCAAAAAGACTTTGAAGTTCATTTTTATTATGTATGATAAATAAAACATGCTTTTTCTGTGTATTTCATTGTCTGTATTTTACATTTGATCATTCTGTTTGTGCTTAAAAGAAAGTAGAGATGTGAGTGTATAACTAGCTTTTTCAGATATGTGGATGCTTACAGAGAGAAGTAAGAAAAAGAGATAATGACTTATACCAAGTACCAAGCAGCCATTTGGTGCTGTTTCGCTCCTCTCAAACTGACTGAAGAGGGCACTTTGTCACAGAATATTTGACACAGTAGGACGCTAAATGCCTAGCAGACACATTCATTATATTCTTCACGTCACACACAACTGGCATGTTGAGAGTATGGTAGTGCTTATCATTTCTATACATCCCTTCCCTCTGATGAGTGGTGTCAGCATGGTCTGTGTGCAATGTGTGATGATGTAAGGAATTCTAGCAACATCACAGAAGACTCAACTGAGGTTCAGCCATTGCTACCTTCTGATTTCAGAATTTCATATAATTATCATTCCCTTCCCACATGACCTATAGTACCTGGCATAGACATCTGCATGATGTGGGTTGTCACATTCAACCAACTATTGGCACAGTGGCAGAGAGTAAGGAACATAATGAGTTCAGTAGCTTGATGAGACTGGGTTGGCTTCGTATCTTCTTGTCGAGATCACACTTAAAATACTCATACAAAGCCATAATAGCTTCTAAGATCAGTCTGTACTGCCTTAGCACCTCCTTGATGAGGCCCATCAGCATGATCCATAAACAGAAGAAACGTGGAACCTACTGCATGCATGCCGTCCTTCATGGTGATGGGCAGTGGCTCTCATCAACTCCCAGCCTGGCCCTTCTCCATCCATTCACTGCATCACCTTTTCTGGTGCCCACCAACCTTCAGCATGCATTATCATACTATGACCATGGCAATCACGTTCAGTACTGGAAGAGCATTTGTGAATACCACTGTGCTATACAGAAAATATAACTTCTATACAGTATATATGTTCATATAGGTGGTGTGCCTTGTGTGTACAACAGTGATATGCACTTTGAATAATGTGATTATTCATGTGGGTGTGTCATGATCTAGCAGTAAAGCACCCAAAGATCTGTG
The DNA here is from genome assembly GCA_033557465.1 of Ichthyophis bannanicus. NCBI lineage: Eukaryota > Metazoa > Chordata > Amphibia > Gymnophiona > Ichthyophiidae > Ichthyophis > Ichthyophis bannanicus. Next base: position 1,335,821,329 of record CM066032.1, on the reverse strand, counting down.
AAAAAAGTTAACTACACCTTAAGAGTAAGCAAAACTCCACAGTTGTACCTGAGACTTTTTTTTATAAACACTATGCCCCTGATATAAACTTTCCATTCAGTCACCTCTGTCTTCGTTTGCATATCATTTGCCTAGTTGGAAGCCCATTGCAACAGCTCCTTTTGAATGCAGATATCAGTAGCGGCCATTTTGAATGTGGTACAGCTAGCATAAGTGCATTAGCATCTGACATGTTGGCTAATGCTTTTATTTTAGCCTTGTTTGTTTTTATGGATAGATGTCTCTGATTTTAGACAGTCTTTTTTGCCTTTAATTGATCTGATAAAATGCGTAGTAGTTCATAGAGCAGTTTAACATTTTGAGCTGATAACAGGGATCCCACTATACAAATACAAATTTTCATATACAAAAATTAATTAGGGTTCTCCTAGGCCTCAGGATATGTGAACACACATTTTAGAAAGGCCATTTAGGTGAAATCTGGAGCGTCCATGTTTGAAATTCTGTGGGAGAGGTAGCAGTGAAGGTTGAAACATGTAAATGCTGTCTAAAATCTCCTATCTCTGCCCCAAAAAATAAACATGTTTATTGCAATATAGAGTAGGACCAGGGATTTGCGGAATAAGGGCCAGACACGTGCAGAAAACTGGCCAATTTCAGAAACGTGCACATGCAAAATATAGAAGTTTACGATATTGGCCACATAGACCTACCAATGCTGTTATTTTAGAGACACTAACGTCTATGTGGCCAGCCTGCCATTTTAGAAACGGAGATGTACAGTGGTGCAGCAGCAGACAATAAAGCCTCGCTATGTACTTACTAAGCTTTTTGTGAGTTGGTGAAAAATATTGAGGGACTAAGGGGGCATCAGGCCAGGCCCAAGGGTATCTGCTGTCCTAGGTAAATCCTCAGTCCTGTGGCCCACTCAGGGTGGCCCAGGCTGTATCCTCCCACCCCAAGCATCAATCATTGCCTTCCCTTCTCTTCTCCCTCACCTGGGAAGGGGTGGTACCACGATCCCTCCATCATGCTTCAAAGCAGTGGCAGAGCAAACTACTTCTGTGCCACAATGGACCTTGATGCACGCACACATTCACACTCATGGGCTGCTGTTCCAACTCCTTCCGATGCAAACTTCCTGTTCCTTAGCGTCCCTCTAGTCCAGTCCCGGAACCATAGAGTTGTGAACCTCCACCAGCAGCTTTGGAGACTGAACATCTTCATCTCTTTGATCATCCAGCTATATGCAGCCCCAAGGACCGCCCACACATCAGTATCTCAGTCTCCAAGCAGCTTGGAAGTCAGAGCCCAGAACTGGGCTCCTTAGGAACAAATAAGCAGAGCTTTAGTGTTTTATTATTTTCTAGATTTCTGTGCTGGGCTGCTGCTGTGGAGGAAATCTTTGACTGTGTCCCTTCTGTCTTTCTCTAATCTGTTTTTTTCTCTCTGTCAGTCTCCCCATAGGTCAAACAAGCAGGGGAGCTGCACAGGACACAGGTCTTCTTTCTACCGAACCCCCTTGGTGGGTGAGGAGAAGGTTGAAGACAATTACAGGCAGCAATTAAATACAGCAGTAGGCTCTGAGGGTCCCCTGACTGATTTAGGGGTTCCCCGAGCTGCCCTGAGCAGTTATTACTCTGTTATTGACTCTGATAACTGCTACTCAGAGCTTGTGACAGGCACGCTGGACGGCACTCTCAGTGTTTTGACCCCCCCCCCCTCCACTCCTGTGTGTGGGTGAGTAGAGTTTGAAGCTTTTTCTTTCTAAAGGCAGTGGTGGAGGCCTTGGGGTGGCCTGGAATCAGCTCTGGGGAGTGTTTTAGACCTTTTGGGTATTTTTTCTGGTCCTTTTTTTGGCGGGATCGGGTCCGGCGGCCATTTTGGATTTTTTTCAAAGTTGTTTTTCTTCGTGGTTTTTTTTAGGGATAGGAGATTCGTTTTTGCATTTTTTGGTCAGATATCAGCTAATTGACTCCAGCTCTATCGAATCCTGCAATTTGGAGCATTTTTGAGCACTTTTAAAATTGTGATTTTTTTTCTGCTCTGTTTGCTTCAGCAAGGTGTTCCTGCTTTGCTGGCAAAGGGCTGTGTGCATAGCCATGCCTCCTAGTCCTCAGTGTCTGGTCTGTGGCATTCGTAGAAGTAGTAATTTGGAAGCCCGAGTCTGTGCCACTTGTTCTGCTGTGGGTGCTGGCATGGAGGATCCTCTGGAGGGCTCTAGTGCAGATCTCCCACCTGTATCTACAGAAGGGACATCAGAGCAGGCAGAGACAGTCCTTGGTCCGGGGATTTCTGCGGTGCCGGAGTGCCTGTTGGCGGGGGGCGTCCAGGAGGGATCCCTGGGAGTTCCACCCGCCTTTTTCTCTCTCATGCAGGAGGCTCTGGCTCTCTTGCAGCCGGCGGGGGGAGGCTCGGTCCTGCCCCGCCGTGGGCTAAAGCGTCCACTTTCAGTAGAGGGAGACACTGGTCCACAAAAGAAGAGCCGGCCCCTGAGTGTTGCGGATTCTGCGCCTCCTGGGGACGAGTTCCACGAGGGGCTGGGGGAAGCTCTCGAGCTGGAGTCTGCGGAGGATTTAGAAGACGGCGAGTTGTTGGACGACGAGCAGAGTAGTAGAATAGTTCATGTATTTCGTAAAGAGGAACTTCCGGCACTGATTGCCGAAACCCTCAAGGTATTGAACATACCCGTGGAAGATGCCACTGCGGAGGACAAGTTGGAGGATCCCTTGATGCAGGCGGTGCGCACTTCCCACAGAGTCTTTCCGCTCCATAGGGTTTTTAAAGCTATGATCCAGGAGGAGTGGAACAGTCCAGAGTCCGCTTTGCGCGGGGCTAGACTGTTGCCTAAGTTGTATCCTCTGTCGGAGGCTGATAGAGAGCTCTTTCATTCACTGAAGGTGGACGCGGCAGTTTCCGTGGTTACTAAACGGACTACTATCCCGGTGGAAGGTGCTGCGGCGTTGAAGGACCCGCAGGATCGGAAAGTTGATAGCTTGTTGAGACAGGCGTTTGATGTTGCTGCCCTATCAATGCAGGCGGCGGTGGCCGGGGCCTGGGTGGCGCGCGGCTGCCTCCGCTGGTCTCAACAGTTCCAGGGGCCCCAGTCGGCGGAACAAGAGGCCGCGGCGTCCAGATTGGAGTCGGGTACCGCTTATTTGGCGGATATCCACTATGACCTCATTAGGAGGTTAGCTAACGGCATGGCGTCGGTGGTAGCGGCGCATTGTTCTCTTTGGTTACGCAATTGGGCGGTGATGGCTCTTCTAAAGCTCGCCTTAGTAAGCTGCCGTTTAAGGGCAGGCAGTTATTTGGGGAGGACTTGGATAGGTTGGGAAAAGATCTCAGGGATTCTAAGGGGGGTCGGCTTCCAGAGGATAAGCCCAAGCAGGGTAAGCCGACCTTCACCTTCCGGGGGTCTCAGCAGTCCTTTCGGAGGTTTTGTGCCTCCCGCTTTGGTCAGTCCCAGCGTTCCAGATATCTGGGGCGCGGACAGAGTTTCCGCGGATTTCGGGGGGCAGGTAGAGGTTTTGGCTCCTTCCAGGCGCAGGTCCCCAAAAAGTCACAATGAAGCGAGGCCGGCTCCGGTGGCGGTGATTCCCGTAGGGGGCAGACTGCAGGATTTCTACCCTGCCTGGGCCGCTATCACATCCGATCGGTGGGTGTTAGAAGTGATACGAGAGGGATATGCGCTCGAGCTACATCGACCGGTGCTCGATTCCTTCGTTATGTCCCCGTGCAGCGCTCCCTGGAAACGACGAGTCGTATCCAATACTCTTTCCCGGCTGCTTCGGCTCCGGGCGGTCGCCCCCGTGCCGGAGGGGCAATTAGGGTCCGGTCGATACTCCATCTACTTCGTAGTGCCGAAAAAGGAGGGCACCTTTCGACCAATCCTGGATTTAAAGAGAGTGAATCGGAGCCTCCGGGTGTCACATTTTCGCATGGAAACGCTGCGCTCGGTCATAGCGGCGGTCCGCAAGGGGGAATTCCTAACGTCCCTAGACCTTACGGAGGCCTATTTGCACATTACCATTCGCCGGGAACATCAAAGATTTCTGCGGTTTGCGCTGCCGATGGGCCATTTTCAGTTTCAAGCCATGCCCTTCGGCCTAGCGACGGCACCACGGGTCTTCACGAAGATTATGGTGGTGGTAGCGGCGTTCCTGCGGAAGGAGGGTGTCCTCGTGCATCCCTATCTCGACGACTGGTTGATCCGGGCGAAGTCGAGGGAGGAGAGTCTCCGGGCGACGGCGCGGGTCGTACAGGTTTTGCAGTCATTAGGCTGGGTGGTCAATCGGGCGAAGAGCAGCCTTCTTCCCTCGCAGACCTTGGAGTATTTGGGGGCGCGTTTCGAGACCGGCAACGGGAAGGTTTTTCTCCCAGTGCACAGAGCGCGGGCCCTGAGGCGGCTGGTGGAGCAGTTTCTAGCGAGACGGGCGTCCTCGGCTTGGCAATACCTTCAGCTTCTCGGCACGATGGCGTCGACCATCGAGGTAGTTCCGTGGGCAAGGGTACACATGCGGCCTCTGCAGCAAGCGCTGCTGCGTCGATGGTGTCATCAGTCCGACTCGCTAGCTCGTCAGTTAGTTTGCCCCTTGGAGGTTCGGCGCAGCCTTCGCTGGTGGTTGCGTCGGCACTCTCTGGCGAACGGTATGCCCTTGGAGTCTCCCGTCTGGCGTCTGCTGATGACGGATGCCAGTTTGAGTGGCTGGGGGGCTCATTGCGAGGGCCAGATTGCTCAGGGCCAGTGGTCCTCGCGGGAGAGCCGGTGGTCCATCAACCAACTGGAAATGAGAGCCGTGTGGTTGGCTTTGACAGCGTTTCAGCCTTGGCTGCAGGGAGCGGCGGTCAGGGTGCTATCCGACAATGCCTCCACGGTAGCCTACATAAATCGCCAGGGAGGCACAGGCAGCGCGGCGTTGGAAGCGGAGGCGGATCTGCTTCTGGATTGGGCAGAGCGGCATCTTCAGTGTCTGTCGGCCCAGCATATCGCAGGGGTTCACAATGTGGAGGCGGACTTTCTGAGTCGTCACAGGGTAGACCCCGGAGAGTGGTCTCTACATCCCAAGGTATTTGCGTTGCTGGTCCGTCATTGGGGTCTGCCGATATTGGACCTCATGGCGACCTTCGAGTCCGCGCAGGTCGAAAAGTTCTTCAGCAGGCGTCGGGAACGCATGTCGGAAGGCCTCGATGCATTGGCACAAAGGTGGCCAAGGTACGGGCTGCTCTATGTCTTTCCTCCGTGGGCTCTGCTGGGTCGCCTGGTACAGCGGATCGAGCGGCATCCGGGTCCCCTGGTTCTGATTGCCCCGGACTGGCCTCGTCGGCCTTGGTATGCGGATCTGGTGCGGTTGAGTGTGGCCGATCCGTGGCTCCTTCCTCCTCGGCCGGATCTCCTTCGGCAGGGGCCGCTGCAGATGCCTCAGGTGGCTCGATTCTCGCTTACGGCATGGCTATTGAGAGGGCGTGAATGAGAGCCAAAGGTTATTCTCCGGAGGTCATTGCTACCTTGTTGCGGGCGCGGCGTCGGTCTACGTCGCTAGCGTATGTCCGGGTCTGGCGTATTTTTGAGAGCTGGTGTGCGGCTCGCGAGTTGCGGCCTTTGCGGACCTCCGTTCCTCAGATCCTCTCCTTCTTGCAAGCAGGGGTGGACAAGGGCCTGGCGGCCAGTTCGTTGAGGGTACAACTTGCAGCTCTTGCGTGTTTTCAAGGCAAGGTTCAGGGCCAGTTATTGGGGTCCCATGCAGACGTGAAGCGCTTTTGCGAGCGGTGTTGCTTATGCGTCCTCCGTGCAGGGCTTTAGTGCCCTCGTGGGACTTGAATTTGGTGTTGAGGTCTCTGGTGGCTTTGCCGTTTGAACCCTTGGCGCAAGCTTCGTTGAAGGACTTGATGTTGAAAACGGTGTTTCTGGTAGCGATCTTGTCAGCTCGCAGGATCTCGGAGTTGCAGGCTCTTTCGTGTAGGGAACCCTATCTGTCTTTCTCTGCCGACAAGGTGGTATTGCGACCGGTTCCCGCGTTTTTGCCTAAGGTAGTTTCGGCGTTTCACATGAATCAGGTGGTGTCTCTCCTGGTGTTTGCCAAGGAACGGGGCAAGCACGCGGATAACTCCTTGCACGCGTTGGATGTCCGTCGAGCTCTTCATCGGTATTTGAGGGAAACGGCGGCCTTCCGTAAGTCCGATCGCCTATTTGTCGCATTTGGCGGTCCGCGCAAGGGGGAAGCGGTGTCTAAGTCTTCCATTTCACGCTGGTTGAAAGAGGCGATTTCGTCGGCATATCTTTTACACGGCAGGATGGTTCCTGCTGGGCTTCGGGCTCACTCGACTAGGGCGCAGGCGGCGTCTTGGGCAGAAGTTAGCTTGGTACCGGCGGTGGATATTTGTCGGGCGGCGACGTGGTCGTCCTTGCACACCTTTGCTAAGCACTATCGTCTGGATGTGCAGGCGGCGTCGGATGCACGGTTTGGGTCTCGGGTGCTTCAGGCTGGACTAGCGAGGCCCTCCCGTTGAGATTTACTGCTCTGTTACATCCTCTATGGTTCCGGGACTGGACTAGAGGGACGCTAAGGAAGAGTAAATTAGACTTACCTGCTAATTGTTGTTCCTTGCAGAACTCTAGTCCAGTCCCGGATCCCTCCCTGTCTATCTGTTCTCGCTGCCAGCCAAGAAGGTACATTCATTATAGGAGTCTTCCAGGGTTTTTGTTCTCTATACTTTCGGTCAAAGCTCCTCTGCTTGCAGCACGCCTTAGTTTCCTTTCGGGGTCAAATCTTGGGGGTGAGCGGTGGCGCCTCTTGTTGCATGCGTTTTGCACAAGGGTCGCCACGGCCGTTCTGGTCCGCCTTCCCGTAGGCGGGAGGTTGTTCTTACGCAATTGGAAAAAAAAAAAATTTTGCTAGTAGTGGGAACTTTAGGGTCAGGATCCTTTTTTCCACTGTGTTATATCTACTTATTTGTTGCTCTGCTTAGTATGCTTTGTCAATAGGTACTGATGTGTGGGCGGTCCTTGGGGCTGCATATAGCTGGATGATCAAAGAGATGAAGATGTTCAGTCTCCAAAGCTGCTGTTGGAGGTTCACAACTCTATGGTTCCGGGACTGGACTAGAGTTCCGCAAGGAACAACAATTAGCAGGTAAGTCTAATTTACTCTTGGAGAGCGCAGGAGCGGCAGGCCATGAATGCACGTGTTCGGGTGCTCCAAGGCCTGCCACGGGGCCAAAGCAGCTTGCTGTGCTTCTGCTTTGAAGCATGGTGAAAGGGTCATGGCACTTCCCCCCTGTGATCTGCCACCCTAGGCAGGCACCTAGTCCACCTAGTGAATGTGCTGGCCCTGCGAGACATTCTCCCTTTTTTTGTGCCGTTGATTGCTGGCAGAAATGAAGACTTTTCAAATGCCTGTTCATGCCCAGGGGCCAGTATAGACATGGGCATGTCTGTAGTCTGCTTTAAACATGTAACCCCATTCTGAAATTGAGCGCATGTTTATCTTTTCTGGAATGCCTCTGTGCGACATGGACATGTTTGAGCCATGGACATATAAGTTTGGGGCATTCTAAAATGACTCTTGGGACATGGCTGTGATTATAGCCATTTTCAGATCTCCAAATCATGAATAGGGCTTCTAAAATGTGGCACACTTAATGTTGCAGGGGCAAGTAAAGCACAATTGTTTCAGCCACCTGTAACAAAAACTTTGCAGGAGATGGTGGATAAATATAAATTCTTCCCCTTTTCCCTACTCACGTTTTTCCAGTGAAGTGGGATATTTAGTTTAGGAGGCATTGCTGAGGAATACGCAGAACAGCTGCACTCTAACCCAGCAGTTCCAGCTGCTGCACTGAGTTATTCATGCTTTATTCAGTGAGGTTTTCTCTTCCACAATTTCCTGTTGTCGATGGGAGTTAGTGGATATTAAGGGGAGGAGGGAACAAAAAGGAGTGACTTGCTGCATTTCATTTTTACATGCAGCTGCTTTTAGCTGGTTGTTACACAAGCAAGAAAATGCTTCATTGGATATGATTGTAAAATAATTGACATCACTTAGTTGTGAAAAAGTATGTGTATAAGCTCCAAGTCTGAGGCATCGTGTACACTTTCATCAACATTAGGAAAGAGTAGGTATTAAAAGTACAAGAATGGTAATAAGAGTTAAATAGTGTTGAATACTTTAGTATTTTAAACCCAGTTTCGTTTTTCATTATCATTTTGCTTCTAGCCTGGCAGCTGTATTTCTGGATTTCCTATTTCAGGCAGTCTGCAGGCACCATGAATTGTCATCTGCAGCTGTCAGTTTTCTCCTTATTAATCTCATCTTTCTGCTTAACCATTGCAATGACAATGCAAATCTGAAATGTAGGAACCGCAGCCTCCTTCAGTGGCCGGTACATTGACCGGCTTGCAGCTGCCACACCTGTGTAATGCGCAGAGCTTCTTTTCTCTCTCGCCCAATTGTTATGGCGGTGGCTGCTGCTGCTCTATTTCCATCCAAGGCAGCATGATTCTAATAGATGATCTGATAACCTTTGTAAATAATATTGTGGATAGCTTTTGGGGAAAGGTTAGTCTTTTGCGAATAATACCAAATCAGCAACAGGGTGATTACTTTGGAAGATGTGGATAACATGAGGGAGAATCTGGCAAAGCTTGAAGAATGGTCTAGAACATGGCAGCTAAGATTTAATGTGGAAAAAAATGCAGAGTCGTTCATTTGGGTTGCAGAAACTCAAAGGAATGCTACATTATGGGGGATGAAGTGCTACTGCTCTCAAAGAAAAGCAGGACCTGGGAGTAATCGTATCTGATGCTTTTAAGATGGCAAAACTGGTAGAAAAGGCAATGGTAAAAGCCAGAAGGATGGCTGAGGGCATTGGGAGAGGAATGGAAAGCAAGAAAAAGGAAGTGATAGAGTCTCTCTATAAGTCTCGGGTGAGACCTCCATTTGGAGTGCTGTGTGAAATTCTGGAGACTACATCTTCAAAAGGATATAAACAGGATAGTCAGTCCGGAGGGTGGCTACTAAAATGGTTATTGGTTCTCATTATAAAGGATAAGGGGATAGACTTAAAGATCTAGAAATAACTGCCTTGGAAGAACAGCGGGAGAGAGGAGATGAGTAAAGTATTTCAGTGCATTAAGGAAAAGCGGGACCTGGGGATAATCAAATCAGATGATCTTAAACTGGCCAAATGGGTAGAAAGGCAACAGCAAAACCTAGACAGATACTTGGGTGCATAGAGAGAGGAATGGCCAGCAGAAAATAAGAGGTGATAGTGCCTTTGTTTAAGTCTCTAGTAAGATCTCATTTGGAGTACTGTGTACAATTCTGAAGATTGCACCCTTAAATAAATATAAACAGGATGTAGTCGGTGCGGAGGGTAGCTACTAAAATAGTCAGTGGTCTTTGTCATAAAGCATGTAGGAATAGACTTAAAAGATCTCAATATGTTTACTTTTGAATTAAAATGGGAGAGGGGGGGCTTCCGGTGACATCGCCAGACTGAATGGCAGCATTCTAGCCGAGCTCCGCCACCGAAGTCTGCTTCACAGTGAAATAAGCACCCCTAAGTAGCAGGAAAGAGGTGGTAAGCTGCAGGGGAAGTGAGTTTGATACTCTCCGTAGCACCCGCATGCGAGCTGGGGCGGGCAGCGGCTGTGGCAAGCGCAGACAAAACGAGTAGAGTCACAGCGCGGTGAGAAGAACCACGTGGCAGTGAAGATTGAAGAGCAGCGATAGTAAGGCCACAGGGACAGCAGGCAGCTTTGGAAAGCGGAGAGCAGATCGGGACCAGAACCCGAGAGAGATTGCCTGAGGTGCCGGAGCGTCGGAGGGGGACGCGAAAATGTACCGGCCGAGCGTATCGCCACGAGAGACGGCTGATAGCGGCCATTTGCAGAGAGGAAGGTGCAGAGTAAGTGCACTTCTAAACAGTGCAGAGTGGAGACTGAGGAGCAGCAGCGAGAAGGAGCACCGGACAGACTAATGCTGGAGAGGAGGGGAGCCCCAAAGCTGGTGAGAGAGCGGTGATGGGAGCGGGAGTGACGGCCGCTAGAGCAGGGAGACAGCGCAGTCAAGTGGAGGAGGGCCTGGAGCACGTGGTGAAGAAGACCAGATGATAGAGCACTGCAGAATACAGTGGCGGAAGAAGCAGGGATACGTGCAGCAGTGCTGGTGTGGGGGGAAGAGCTGGAAAAGCATTACGGATAGGGAGAAGAGTCTTCAAGCAACTTAAGGGGGGGCGAGGAGAACGCAGTAAGCACCCGAGGGCCTTAGTAGGCTGGCTGCAGGAGACTCAAGGAGAAGACATTTTATAATCTGCACGTCAGAAAGATCAGCAGGAGGGCAAGGGGAAGGGGAAGGGACCAACAGTGCAACCGGAGGACGGTAGCAAGTCAGCACTCCAGGGGAGAAAGATGGACAAATCCAAAAGTGGGGTGGCTGCCAAGAAAAAGCTGGCAGAATTTAAGTCCCCTTATACCCCAGCGAGATGACAGAAGGAAGGGAAATATATACCAGAAGCAGTACCTGTGCAGGAGGAGGAGTCTGGGTGTTCCTGGAATCCGGGGGTTGCAGATATGATCAAACAATGGCTCAGTGAGTTAAAAGAAGATCTTAAAGTGGAAATTAATGGGGTCACCACTGAATTAAGAGTCCTTACAATCCCTGAAGCAGGATATAATGGATTTGGGAACCCGGGTGGAAGAAGCAGAAACCTAGCTGGAACAACAGGGGGAGGGGGGAGATAGAGGAGCTGCAAAAAGGATGGACGGAGTTAAAGCATGCCCAGGAAGAACTGAAGGAGAATGCGGAGGATTTAGAAGATTGCTCACGGAGAAGTAATTTAAGAGTGAGAGGGCTACCAGAGAGACCTCAATATCAAAATTGCGAAGAAGTAATTAAGAAAGTGTTTGGAGCATTGCTAAAAGAAGCGGCCATGGAAGAGCAGGGGGGGCAGGAGGTCCTGCATATTGAGAGAGCTCATAGGGGGCTGGGGCCCATCAGTGTAAACCGTCCAAGAGACATTGTGGTGTGTTTGCACTCCTTCCAAACCAAAGAAACTCTGCTGAAGGCAGCTCGGAAAAGGGGACAGTTCCAGTGGGAAGGACACACAGTGGAGCTTTTTCAGGACTTGTCCCTGGGTACATTGCAACGGCGTAGGGAAATGAAGGAGGTGACAGCCCATTTGCGGAAGGAGGGGCTGAGATATAAATGGATATACCCCTTTGGCCTCCTTATGACGGTGAACTGCAGGATGAGGAAGGTGGAAGACAAGTGAGGAAGCCTGGAGAGCCCTTCGAGAGCTCGGACTGCCTAATGCTTCAGGAGGGCAGGGGGGAAAAGACAGCACACCGACGCCGGCACATGCTGGGGTCAGAGCGAGTGGCTCGAGATGGCAAAGAGCCACAAACAGCAGTAGATGGCCAGCAGGCTTGATTAAGGGCACACAGGGAGAGAATGGCGGAGGAGGAAGCTGGTTGAGTTGGATGACACCGAGCAGCGAGATAAAAGCAATATCAACAGTTCACATATTGATGGACATTGTTCAGTGATTTTACTATTAAACTGTCTGTAGGAGGTAGGGGAGGGGAGAGTGAAGGGTAGAAGAGGTAGGGAGGGGATAGGAGAGAGAGGGGGGGTTGGTGTATTACTGGCCTCACAACACATGGGGGGGGCAGGGAAGAGGGGAGTAGGGAGATGGAGGGATACGGGAACTAGGGCATAGGGGGGGCAGGGGGGAGTGTTAGAGGAGGACTAGACAGAGGGTGGGGAGGGCAGGGCAGGAGAGGAGGGAGTTCCGGATAGTGGGGAGGAGGCATAGTGGGATAGAAGCAGACGACGGTCTGGGAGGGGGTCACAACTAATGGAAGTCCAGTCTCCTGGGTGGAGGCAAGGAAGGGGGGTGGGGAGGGAGGGGGGCAGAGAGAGGACAGGAAGAGAATGGGGGGGATGGGGAAGGGGGAGGGGAGGAAGAGGGGGATTGAGAGCTCCGAGATAAGGGGGGGGGGAGGGAGTAGAACATGCTATACGGTGAGTTAAAAATTGTAACTATGAATGTCAAGGGGCTTAATTCGCCGATGAAGTGGCAAAAGCTGTATAAAGAGGTAAGACGCCAAGGAGCGTCAATTGTGCTTTCACAAGAGACATATTTAACCAGAGCAACAGAACATCTGGTCCAACTTAGGGGATATGGACCTGGTTTCTATGCATCAAACACAGTGGAGAAAAAGAAGGGCGGGGTGGCGATATTTCTATCAGCTAAACTTAAGGTGGAGGTACAGAATGTAATTAGGGACAAAGAGGGGAGGTTTCTTTTGTTACGCATCAAAGTCGGTAATGAATGGTATTGCATAATGACTGTATATGCCCCGACAGGAGGGCAAAGGGAATTTTGGGCAAAATTAGAAGCTGCGGTGGGACAGTTAGGGGAGGGCAAAATCATTTGCGGGGGGGGGGGGGAGGATTTCAATTTGATGTGGAACCCTGAAAGGGATGCAACTGGGAAACAAGAGGGTAAGCGAGCGGATAGGTGTAAATATAGAAATTTTGTCACACAGCACTGCTTACTGGATGTATGGCGATTTCAGCACCCCCGGAAAAGGCAGTTTTCATATTATTCCCCAGTACATGGTACTTATTCCCGGATAGATGCAATATGGGTCACAAAGGAGTTGGCAGGCAGGGTAAATGGGGCAGAAATGGACCCCATCACATGATCAGATCATGCGTTGGTGGAGGCCCGACTGATCATGGAGGGGGAGGGAGGAGGAACCCAGTTCTGGAAGTTGAATGAGTCTTTATTGGAGGATGAGAGGGTTCGGCAGGAGATAGAGAAAGAGACAGTGGAATATTTTAGATGGAATGATAATGGGGAAATGGCCTGGGGGAGTCTGGGATTGTTACAAGGCAGTAGTGAGGGGAGTATTTATAAAATGGGGAGCGCGGAAAAAGAAGGAGCGGGAGGAGAGGGAAAGGGACTTGCGGGATCGATTACTGGAGCTTGAAGCACTAGATGGGCAAGATAGAAGAGGTACATATAGAGGCCAAGTATTGGCAGCCCGAGCGCAATTGAATGCTTTGCAGGCAGACAAAATAAGACATCGTATGCAGCTCCTGAAGCAGGCCTTTTTTGAGGGGCGCAATAAAGCAGGGAGGTATATGGTGCAGAGGTTGATAGAGCGGAAATTACGGTCCCAAGTATTGAAAATCAGGGACAGGGCTGGGAAGTTAGTTAACAAAGATGGGGATATTAGGGAGGCGTTTAAGGGATACTATCAGGAGCTCTATGCTGCCCGGGCAGCTCCAGATGCTGCACGAATACAAAGCTACTTAGACTCAATAAAGCTCCCGACCTTGATAGTGGAGGAGCAGGTGCAGTTAAATATGGCTATTCAAGCTGAGGAGGTTAGGTAAGCTATAAAACAGTTAAAGGTGGATAAGGCTCTGGGTCTGGATGGACTAACAGCGCGGTTTTATAGGAAATTTAGTGAGATCTTAAATGCTCCATTGTTGAGACTCTTTAATCTTCCAGGGAGGGGGGCGGGTTGGTGGCTTCCATGGGGTGGGCGGGAATCACCATAATACATAAAGAAGGTAGGGACCCACACGACTGCTCGTCGTACCGACAAATCTCACTGCTTAACCTTGATGCTAAATTGTTGGCCAAAATCCTGGCAACTCGGTTAAATAAGGTAATTGGGAAGTTGATCCATCAAGATCAAGCAGGGTTTATCCCGGGGAGGCAGGTGGCGGACAATATCAGGAAGATCTTGAATACGGTCTGGGCGGTGGGGGAACATAAACAAGAGGCAGTGCTAATTTCACTAGATGCGTAAAAAGCATTTGATCAGGTGTCCTGGGCCTTCCTCTTTCAGGTAATGGACAGAATGGGGTTGGGCAGCGAGTTTAAGGGGTGGGTGGAGGCACTATATCAGAATCCAAAAGCGTGTGTCCGGGTCAATGGAGCCTATTCAGGCTTCTTTGAATGGGGGAGAGGGACACAGCAGGGTTGTCCGCTTTCTTATTTGCTGTATCATTAGAGCCATTCGCTGAGAGAGTGAGAGAAAGGGAAGATTTGAGGGGAGTAGTGCTCGGAAAGGTGGAATATCGCATATCCTTGTTCGCGGATGATATTCCCAATACTCATGTGGGAAATAGAAGAGTACGGGAAGTTGTCGGGCTTTACGATCAATTGGATTAAATCTGAACTTTTGAATCTTTCAGTATCAGAGGCCGAGCAGGCGCAACTCAGCTTAGAGAAGCTAGCAAAGTAGTCAAGAAGGCAAAGATTCAAAATGAGGAGGAAATAGCCAATGCAATAAAATGGGGGGATAAGACATTTTTCAGATATATTAGTGAGAAGAGGAAGGGTAAGAGTGGTATTGTCAGACTCAAGGGTGCAGGGGAGGAATATGTAGAAGCTGATAAGTATAAAGCAGAATTGCTTAACAAATATTTTTGTTCTATGTTCACAGATGAAGAACCCAGGAGCAGGACCTCAGAAAACACCCACAAATAGGAACAGAAGCAAAGGACATCTTGAACAATTTTCAAAAGACTGTGTTCGTGAGAAACTATCTCAACTTAAAGTAGACAAAGCAATGGGACCGGATGGGATACACCCGAGAATACTGAGGGAACTTGGGGACGTTCTAGCAGCTCCACTGACTGACTTTTTCAATGCCTCGTTGGAGTCGGGAGTGGTGCCAAAGGACTGGAGAGAGGTTCATGTGGTGCCTTTACACAAAAGCGGAAGTAAGGATGTGGTTGAAAACTACAGGCCGGTTAGTTTAACTTCGGTGGTGAGTAAATGATTGGAAACGCTGCTGAAAGAGAAAATAGTGAGGTTTCTGGAGTCCAGCGGATTACAGGATCCGAGGCAGCATGGATTCACCAGAGGCAGGTCTTGTCAGACAAATCTGATTGATTTCTTTGACAGGGTGACCAGGGAGTTGGACCGAGGGAGAGCCCTAGATGTGGTGTATTTAGATTTCAGTAAAGCCTTTGACACTGTTCCTCACAGGCGACTTATAAACAAACTGAGTACCCTAGGGATGGACCCTAAAGTTACTGCTTGGGTTAGAAATTGGTTGGGTGGGAGGCGACAAAGAGTACAAGTAAATGGAGCTCACTCTGAGGAGAAGGATGTTATTGGTGGTGTGCCCCAGAGATCTGTCCTTGGTCCAATTCTTTTTAACATCTTTGTTAGTGATATAGCGGAAGGGCTTTCAGGTAAGGTTTGCCTCTTTGCGGGTGATACCAAAATCTGCAATAGAGTAGACACCCAGGAAGGGGTAGATAACACGAGGAGGGATCTAGCTAAGCTTGAAGAATGGTCTAGAATTTGGCAGCTGGGATTTAATGTTAAAAAATGTAAGGTCATGCATTTGGACTGCAGCAATCCAAAGGAGCAATATAGTATAGGGGGTGAAGTACTTTTGTCCACTAAAGAAGAGCAGGACCTAGGCGTGGTTGTGTCTGATGATCTTAAAGTAGCTAAACAGGTAGAAAAGGCGATGGCAAAAGCTAGAAGGATGCTTGGGTGCATACGGAGAGGAATGGCTAGCAGAAAAAAGGAGGTGATAATGCCTCTGTATAAGTCCTTTGGAGTATAGTGTGCAGTTCTGGAGACCGCACCTTCAAAAGGATATAAACAGGATGGAGTCGGTGCAGAGGGTGGCTACTAAAATGATTAGTGGTCTTCATTATAAAGCATATGAGGACAGACTTAGGGATCTTAATATGTACACCTTAGAGGAAAGGCGAGATAGAGGTGATATGATTGAGATGTTTAAATACCTCCGTGGCATAAATGTCCAGGGAGAGAGCCTCTTATTTATTTATTTATTTATTTATTTAACACTCATTTCTATACCGCATCTTCCAGAGATCAGTTGCGGTGTACAAATAACAACAATTAACAAATCGAAGTTTGTTTTACATAGAACATCTTAAATATACATAGAACGTCTTAAAGTATCATAAATTAAACAAACTTAAATCTAGGAAAATTAAACAGTGATTTTAAACTGGAACTGTGTTAAAACAATTAACTGGAACTGTGTTAAAACAATTAACTAACAGAAAGCAAGTTCTGCTACGAGGGGACATGGGATGAGGGTGAAGGGAAATAGATTCAGGAGTGATATGCGGAAATATTTCTTTACAGAAAGAGTAGTGGATCCGTGGAATAGTCTCGCAGTGGAGGTGGTAGAGATGAGGACAGTAATTGAATTCAAAAAAGCATGGGACAAACACAGAGGATCTCTAAAGGGCCCGGTGATTGTCACTGCAATATAGTAATGTAGAAATCTGTTAGTCTTTCTTTATCCAGACACTCATTAAGAGGCATGTTTACTAAAAGCGCATGTTAACATTATGCAAATCGTTATGTAAATGAGACTCCTTATGCAAATGAGGCCCCACAATTAATCTCTGCAGATGGCCCTGCACCCCCCTTGGGCCACCCCTGTGTACACTTCACAGTTAGCTAGCGGATTGCATCTTTTTCACTTATGCCCAGGCAGGCTTGACTCTTGAGGATCACAGCTGATTATATCAAAGCTCATGGCTATGTCATGGCCCACTTGAGATCAGTCTCCATGGAGGAGTTATACAGGGTCACGACATGGACCCCTCTGTGCACACCTTCACATCCCACTGCTATCTAGAAAAGAACTACCAGTGCAACAGATTCTGTCAATGCATTCTCCATCCCTGCTCAGGGATTGGAATCCAACTCCATCCCCCTAGGCCCAGTTGCTTTTCTTTCCAAGCTGCCTCTTATTCAGTGTTATATCTTTTTAAATAAGTGGAGAAAATATGCAGAGCATGGCTTATGGAATTCTTTGCAACTCCTTTGTGTTTATGCACCCAGCCATCTTATTGTATCTGCATTATCTGTATATGTGTCTGTGTCTTGTGAATATTGTGTCTGAGTGAGAGCGTGTGCACGCATGCTTGTATGTATGTATCTATGGTTTTGTGTACATGTGTATTTATTTATTTATTTAAATGTATTTCTATACTGCCTTATCCTGCAATCAAGGCGGTCTGAACAGCAAACAGTCAATAAAATACAGGGTATAGTGTGTACATGCAGTGAGTAGTGTATGCATGTGAGTGTGTCTGGACGTTGATTCTTGTGGTGCTATTTACAGCATGCGCTATTTACAATGCTATGGGTATCAGTTCCTTGCTTAATTACAATTATAGTGACATGTGGGGGGAATTGAGGTGTCTGTTGCATGGTTTAAGTAATGTCATCGTAGTGTTCTATGAAGAGGGTTGTCTTCAGTAGTTTCCTGAACTCCTTAAGGTCTGTTGTTGAACGCAGTTCGTCGGGGAGGGCGCTCCAGATTGTTGGTGCCGCCTTTGATAAGGCTCGTTTTTCGGTGTCCTTGCATACCCTGTTGATATCTTTAGGTGTGTTGACACGGTTGGATGTGCCTCTTCTTCTCGGTCTTGTGCTGTTGTCTGGTTGTACGAGTGGGTGTAGGCTGAAAGCTGATGATTGATGTTTGATTTTGAAAATGTTTATGATTGTCATGTATCTAATGCGGGCACTGATAGGCAGTCAGTGGAGCTCTTTTAGGGTGGGTGTGATGTGTTCTTGTCTTGTGGTGCCAGCAATTATGCGTGCTGCAGTGTTTTGTGCCAGTTGCAATGGTCTTAGTGTCTGTTTCACAAAAGAAATAATAGCAAAATTAATTATGCATTTGAATCATTTGAAATACAGTGCATCACAGCTAGGAAATTATTTGTATGTGTAGTATTCATGCATATATGTGTGTAAGTGTATGTGTGTGCTGTGTATGGGTTGTGTCCATGGTGGGACAGCTGAGGGTGATAGGATATTTACAGAGGATGTAGTTTTGGAGGCTGGAGATTAGGGGGAGGTAGGTTTGGGGATAGGGTAGTTTGCAGGATAGTGGGGAATTTTTAGGGGTGGGCTATTTGTATGTTTTGTTTTGTTTTTAAGACTGGGGCAGTTGCATGGGGGTAGTTGCATGGGGATATTTTTAGTGAATGGGCAGTTTGTTAGGGTGGTGGGGCGGGGGGGGGGGGTAATTTTTGTGGGTGGGGCAATTGCTGGGCAAGTTTATAGGAGTGGAGGCATTTTGCGACGTGGTAGACTAGATGCAGGGGCATTTGGTGAGATGGTTGGCCAGTTGCAGAGGAGGATTTGGGAGTGGGGCATTTTAGAACATAAGAACATAAGATATGCCATACTGGGTCAGACCAAGGTCCATCAAGCCCAATATCCTGTTTCCAACAGTGGCCAATCTAGGTCATACGTACCTAGCAGTTTCCCCAAAAGAGACAGGTTCTGCAATGCTTGTACTAGGTCAAGCATTGATATCCTGGGTCCCTTCTTAATAATGGTTTATGGACCTTTCCTCCAGGAACTTGTCCAAACCTTTTTTAAACCCAGCTACACTAACAGCCTTTACTACATCCTCCGGTAACAAATTCCAGAGTTTGATTACATGTTGAGTGAAAAAATATTTTCTTTTATTAGTCTTAAATAGTTTACCCTGTAGCTTCATTGCATGTCCCCTAGTCTTCCTATATTCTGATAATGTAAACAGGCGATCTACGTTTACCCGTTCCACTCCATTCATTAATTTATAGACTTCTGTCATATCTCCCCTCAGCCGTCTCTTTTCCAGGTTAAAGAGCCCTAACCTTTTTAGCCTTTCTTCGTAGGAGTATCCTTCCATCCCCTTTACCATTTTGGTGGCTCTTCTCTGAACCTTTTCTAATAACGCTATATCCTTTTTAAGATACGGCAACCAGAATTGCACACAATATTCAAGATGCAGTCTCACCATGGAACGGTATAGAGGCATTATAATATCTTTTGTTTTATTTTCCATTCCTTTCCTTATGATACCTAGCATTCTATTTGCTCTCTTGGCTGCCGCTGCACACTGGGCCGAGGGTTTTAACATGTTATCCACAAGGAGGCAAGATGGCGGCGGTGTGATTTCCCCGGACGGAGGTCTGAACGCTGCTGTGTGAACGAGTCGTGCGTAGCGGTATCCGGAGCCAGTATGGGCAGGATGAAACGCAAACAGGCTCACCTACCTTCGGGTGAAGCCTGTTCCAGCGGCGCGACTCAAAGGACGCTGCAGATGTGTGGCTTTTCTGTGCCGGGGAGCGAGCGACGTCTTCGGCAGGTCCGGAGGTTTCTCCGGACCTGTGCACTTCCGGGGTCTTTCTATCTCCCGAGCAACGGGCCCCCCCTGCCTTGTCCCGGAGGTGGATTCTCGGGCAATGGAGAGGCGCTTGCTGGCGTGATAACTAGTACGCCTCAGCGGGTTGCTGTGGAGGGCTCTTTTGCCACTGGGAACGCTCCGTTTGGGTCCCTTGGAGTGGATGGAAGCTTGGTGAGCGA
Source organism: Ichthyophis bannanicus (assembly GCA_033557465.1). Taxonomy (NCBI): domain Eukaryota; kingdom Metazoa; phylum Chordata; class Amphibia; order Gymnophiona; family Ichthyophiidae; genus Ichthyophis; species Ichthyophis bannanicus. Next base: position 1,335,801,934 of record CM066032.1, on the reverse strand, counting down.
GAGGAGGAGTGTTTCCAGTTCTGCTCAGCAGAGTGTGACCCCGATTGGCCATCTTGGTGTCGGCGGATTGGTGAGGCCTGCAGTTGTAACACTTGAGGTGCTTTGGGATGTGGTGTCGGCAATGAACTCCTCTCTGAAAATGATTACTACGTCTTTGAATACTGAAGTGAAATCCCTTAGGACTGATTTACAGGAGGTTGTACAAGTCCAAAAGGAACAGGAGGGTCAATTGATCTTGCTCCGTGGAGATCTGGGGCAGCTTCAGGAATCAAATCTTGCCCATATGAAACACTGGACTGTGACTTCTAGGAGAGTGGAGTACCTAGAAAACCAGGTCCGGAAGAACAATTTAAGACTGGTTAATTTTCCTAGGTCTCCTGTTCTCTCCCCTTTGGAAATGGTCCGTAGGTACTTCCAGGAGGTGTTGAAAATCTCTAAGGATGACCTTCCTCCATTAACCAGAGCCCAGTATTTGTCTATGGGTAGGGGGGGTTCAGGAAGTTAATAGTGTCTCTCTGGGGGCTCCGGGGGAGCTTATGGGTTTTTTAGAGAGCTCCCTAGAGGTGGTCACTGCTCGTTCCACTCTCCTTATTACATTGGCACTTGAAACTGATAAAGCATTAATCCTTAGGTTATATTTTCGGAATTTCAGTGAGCAATTTCTTGTTTCATGTGTGCGCATTTTTCCTGATTTAGCAAGACCTACCCAGATGAGGAGGAAGGAATTTCTAAGCTATAAGCATAGGGTTCTTTCCCTCGGTGGGACCTTTTTGTTGAGATTTCCTGCTAGGTGCTGTGTATCATATAAAGGACAGGTATATATGTTTTTTGAACCTAGTCAGCTGCTGGATTTTCTGAATGCTAGAGAGTTATTTGTGGTTGTTGTACCACCTCATACGGTTGACGTATAAGACTTGCACTGCTTGTATTATAATTTTCCTACTGAATTTGTTATTTCCTGATGCCTCCCCTTTATAGTGGGCTGAGTTTTGGTATAGCAATGATTTACTAATTTTCCTTGTATTATTTTCCTTGTATTAGAATGTAACTTTTATTGTGATTTACCAGTTTTTCCTTTCATTCTTGTTTGAATGTATTAATATGAAATTTAATAAAAATTAAAAGAAACATGTTATCCACAATGACGCCTAAATCTTTTTCCTAGGTGGTGATTCCTAATGTGGAACCTTGCATCGTGTAACCATAGTTTGGGTTGTTCTTCCCTAGGTGCATAGCTTTGCACTTGTCCACATTAAATTTCATCTGCCATTTTGATGCCCAGTTTTCCAATTTATCAAGATCCTCTTGCAATTTTCCACAATCCTCTTGGGTTTTAACAACTTTAAATAGTTTTGTGTCATCTGCAAATTTGATAACCTCACTCGTCGTTCCACTTTCCAGGTCATTTATGAATATGTCAAAAAGCAGCGGACCCAGCACAGATCCCTGGGGTACACCACTATTCACCTTTCTCCACTGGGAAAATTGGCCATTTAGCCCAACCCTCTGCTTTCTATCTTTTAACCAGTTCCTGATCCACAGTAGTACACTGCCTCCTATCCCATGACTCTTTAGTTTTGCCAGAAGTCTCTGATGAGGGACCTTGTCAAAGGCTTTCTGAAAGTCCAGATACATTATATCAACCGACTCACCTTTGTCCACCTGTTTATTCACACTTTCAAAAAAACATAACAGATTAGTAAGACAAGATCTTCCTTGCCTAAAGCCATGTTGGCTGTCTCCCATTAGGCCATGACTATCTACATGCTGAGTAATTTTATTCTTTATGATGGTTTCTACCATTTTTCCCGATACTGACGTGAGGCTCACCGGTCTGTAGTTTCCTGGATCACCCCTCGAACCCTTTTTAAAAATTGGTGTTATATTGGTGATCCGCCAATCTTCAGGTATTAGAGATGATTTTAATGATAGTTCACAGATTATTAATAGCAGGTCTGCAATCTCATATTTCAGTTCTTTCAACACCCTTGGATGTATACCATCCGGCCCAGGTGATTTGCTACTCTTCAGTTTATCTAATAGTTGTAATACATCTTCCCGATGTATCGATATTTCCTTCAATTCTTACGCACCTTTAAATACCACTTCAGTCATGGGTAACATCCCTACATCTTCCTCAGTAAAGACCGAAGCAAAGAATTCATTCAGTCTCTCTGCTATCGCCTTGTCGCCTCTTAGTGCCCCTTTAACTCCTCTATCATCTAATGGTCCAACTGACTCTCTCACAGGTTTTTTGCTACGAATGTACTTGAAAAAATCTTTATTTCGTATTTTTGCGTCTGCAGCAAGCTTCTTCTCAAATTCTCACTTTGCCTTCTTTATCAATGCCTTGCATTTGACCTGCCAGTGCTTGTGCTGTTTCCAGGTTTCATCGTTTGGCTCTTTTTTCCATTTCCTGAAAGATGCTTTCTTGGCAACAACAGCCTCTCTGACCTCACTTTTAAACCATGCTGACAGTTTTTTGGACTTCCTTCCACTTTTCTTAAAGCGTGGAATACAGCTGGTCTGGGCTTCCAAGATAGTATTTTTCAACAACACCCAAGCTTGATGTAAGTCTTTAACCTTTGCAACTGCTCCTTTTAGTTGTTTCTTAACTATTTTCTGCATTTTATCAGTCTCCCTTTCGAAAGTTAAAAGGTAGTACTGTGGATTTCCTTACTATCCCTCCTCCACTAATTAAATCAAAGGCGATCATGCTATGATCACTATTGCCAAGTGGCCCCAACACCCTTATCTCTTGCACTAGATCTGGTGTTCCACTAAGGACTAGGTCTAATATGGCTTCCCCTCTCGTCGGTTCATGGACCAGCTGCTCCAAGAAGCAGTCATTTATGTCATCTAGGAACTTTATCTCCCTAGCATGTACTGCCGTGACACTGACCCAGTCGATACCGGGGTAATTGAAATCGCCCATTATTATTACCGTGCTGTAACTTTTGTTAGCTTCCTTGATTTCTTTGAGCATTTCATCATCCATTTGTTCATTCTGGCCAGGCAGTCGATAGTACACCCCCACCGCCATCGCCTTCCCCTTTTTACATGGAATTTCAATCCATAGAGATTCTACAGCAAATTTTGTTTCCTGCAAAACTTTAATCCTTTCTGACTCAATGCCCTCTTTAACATAGAGTGCAACCCCTCCACCAATTTGATCAGCTCTATCATTACGATATAGTTTGTATCCAGGTATCAGTGTCCCACTGGTTGTCCTCCTTCCACCATGTCTCTGATATTCCAATCACATCTAACCTCTCATTTAGTGCTATATATTCTAACTCTCCCATCTTATTTTGTAGACTTCTAGCATTTGCATACAAGCATTTTAGAGACTGTATTTTATTCGTATCAATTTGGCTATTGGTAGACATGGGTAATTTGGGATCTTTAACACTTATTAAAAGAGGGCTGCTACACAGTACCCTGTCCTGTGCTGCTGAGGTAAGCTATATTCTTATTTGATTAAAATTATAGCTCTTTGCTGCTGCTAGGCTTTACTTATTATGAAATTTAAACTGCAAGCTCTCTGCTGGGTTCTAAATTTAACCAGAAAGCTCTCTTCTGTGTTTTTAATTTAAACTAAAAGTACTTTGCTGATGCTAGGCCCTGAGTGACTATTAAATTAAAACTATAAGCTCTCTGCTGGGTATGAAATGTAACCAGAAAGTTCTCTTCTGTGTTTTAAATTTAAACTTAAACTGCTGCTACTAGTCCCTGACTGATTTAACAAAAAATAGTGGGTTCACAGATTAAGTAGCTTTAATAGAAAGAATTCCTTTCAGAAAATTCCCAGAAGTATATACTCACAATTGCAGATCTCTCTCCAGAAGTAACAGTCCCTTTTTCTAGTCCTTCAAGACTGAGGATCACAGAGCTCTGGTTGAGCTATTTATGCCTGTGCTGCTGAGGTAAGCTGTGACCAACTTCCTGGATGATTAACAGTCCTTGCTCTGATAGAAGGAGTCTTTCAAAATGGCGTTTTGAACTGCCACCTGGTGTTAACACCTATTGAAAAAGTTTCACAGATCTCTTGCCCCCTAGGTTGAAGGCCTCTTTGTAAAGGTCTCTAGAAGACTTTATTTGCTGCTCAAAGAGTACTGACCCTGTTTTGCCTTTTGTGCTAATCTATATTCTTATTTGATTTAAATTATAGCTCTTTGCTGCTGCTAGGCTCTAACTTATTATGAAATTTAAACTACAAGCTCTCTGCTGGGTTCTAAATTTAACCAGAAAGCTCTCTTCTGTGTTTTAAATTTAAACTAAAAGTACTTTGCTGATACTAGGCCCTGAGTGACCATTAAATTTAAACTACAGCTCTCTGCTGGGTTCCAAATTTAACCAGAATTTTGTATGGTGGTGGAGCTGTTTTGGGGGTGGTGGGATGTTTTTGAGGTAGTAGGTCAGTTGCGAGGGAGGATTATTTAGGGGCAGGGCAGTATGCAGGTTGGTGTGGACGTAGATTTTGTCGGCTCAGGACATTGCCGGGGTGGACTTTCTTAGCCGGCACACTCTGGATCCAGAAAAGTGGGAGTTGTGTCATGAGGCATTTCAGTTGAATCTGCACTACTGGGGTCGCCTCAAGATGGATCTGATGGTGACCCACTCCATTGCCAAAGTGTGCTGCTTCTTCAATCTTCACACAAAGATGGAGTCCGAGGGTGTTGACGCCCTAGCCCAGCCCAGCCCTGGCAAAGTCATTGCCTGCTGTAGGTGTTTTTCCATGGCCTCTGGTGGGGCATGTGATTTAGCTTATAGAGCGCTACCTGAGAAGAAGAATTCTGGTGGCGCTGGATTGGCTGAGGTGAGTGTGGTTCAGAGATCTAATGGGGCTCCTGCAAGCGCTACCACTTCATTTGCCTCTGTCTCGGGACATCTTGCATCAGGGACCAATCATCTCAGAGGACCCAGTTCCCTTCTTGCTTACAGCTTAGCTCTTGAGAGAATACAGCTATTGCATAAAGGCTACTATCCGGCGGTGGTTTCCACTCTACTTGGAGCTGGATCCTGAGGCAACCAAGTTGCTATCCCTGTTGTCCTTTCTGCTGGATGGTCTGGAGAAGGGTTTTTCTCTTAGCTCCCTGAAGGTTCAGGTTGCAGCTTTGGCCTGTTTGCGAGATATGGTGGCTGGTAAGTCTTTAGGTTTACACCCGATTGTTTCGCGCTTTCTGCATCTTCTCCTCCAGTCTGTGGTCCCTTCCTAGGGTCTACGTCTGGTGCTCAGGGCCCTGATGTTGAAACCCTTTCAGCCATTGAAGCACACTACTCTGAAGGATTTGACACTCAAGACAGTCATTTTGGTTGCGATTTGTTCCGAAAGTGGATTTCTCAGCTGAAGGCTCTGTCTTTCCGTGATCCTTACCTTTCTGTTTCTGAGGAGGCTATTTCCATTTGGCCTGTGCCTTCCTTTATGCCTAAGGTGAATTCTCCCTCTCAGGTGATCCAGGTGGGAGGAGCAGTGTTGGGTGAAGTATAAGGATCTTCGCCTTGTGAATGCCCAGAGAGTGCTTCTCCAGTATTGGGAGGTTATGAATTCCTTTTGTAAGTCGGAATATCTTTTTGTGCTGTTTGTTGGCCCACGCAAAGGTGTCACCGTGGCTAAGTCTACATTGGAGCGCTGGATTAAGGAGGCCATTGCTTCGATATATCTCTACTGTTGATTACTCATTGTTGCCCTGCTAAGGTTGTGGCAGCTGGCTCTGTAGCTCAGTGTTGAGAGCACTGATTTCGTAAACCAGGGGTCATGAGTTCAGCTCTTATCAGGACCTTCTGGTACCATTTTCAGAGAGGTAGACCACCTTAGTCTCGTCACGAGAAGTTGGGGTTCAATCCTCTGAAAGTGTCTTTGAAAGAAAACAGAATGCTTATGGACTAGCTCCCACTAGGCAAAACACAAGGGTGTTAAGCTGGCCAGAAGAGCAACGTTATTGACTTCTGTACACGATTCACTTTCTGATGGAATTGTAGGGTAGCACCTAGTAGAAACCAACGAGAGCTGCATGTCATAGGCACTAGAGAGGAATGGCCTAGATTTCATGCCATCCTTGGCTGCATTTGCATATCTGCAAGCTTTTGAACTAGGGTTGTTATAGAATGACCTAATCTGTGACTGCAGGAATACAAACCAAATTGTTTACATTGTCAGTGCGGAAATTGAGCACTCCAAAATTGATGTTATCCCCTTGGGTACAAATGACCTGGCTAGAAACAGTACAGTGCAAAGGGACTTTCACATTCTGAGGGAAAAACCTAAATTCATTGTCAGCACTATAACATTCTCAGAAGTTCTATCTGTTCATGCTAAGGGGGAAGAGAAGGCTGCATCACATAACTAACTTTAAAATGTGGCTCCAAACCTGCTATAAAGAAGAAGGATTTAGGTATATAAGCAACTGGGGCAGTAGATGGAACAACAACAGGCTATACTTTGTTGATGGACTGCATCTCTTTATGGCAGTAAAAAGGATCTAAGAGATAAATTCAGGAAATATGTGGACAAGCATTTAAACTAGAGAAAGGGAGTGACTGATGGAAAGGAACTCCCAGAAAAAAACTTAACAACATTGGAAACAGTTACCATATTAACCCACACATCAATGACAAGTGGGAAGAGAAGTCTAAAATAAAATCCATGCAAAATGCAAGCAAAATACAAGTGGAGGAGTGACCTAGTGGTTGGGGCAAAGTACTTCAGGCCGGAAGGTCGGGGGTTCAAATCCCACTAGAGGACAGCAACCTTGGGCCGGAAGGACTGGGGTTTCTAGTCCCACAGGTGCTCCTTGTGGTCTTGGGCAAGCCACTTAACCCTCCATAGCTCATGTTCCCTGTAAAATAGTTATCTCCAAGTTATAATGCCCTGTTCAATGTAATTTCAGTTTGTTCAATGTAAACCGCACTGATGCTGAATAGCGTGGTATATAAGAAAATGTAAGTAAATAAATAAATAAATAAATAAGCAAGCCAACCATCAGTTGCTGGAAGGCAATGAACATAAATGCACGAAGTCTAGCCAACAAGATTCCTGTCCTGGAAGCCATAATGGTAGAAATGGACTTGGACATTGTGGCCATTACAGAAACATGGTTTAACAAGTCATATGAATGGGATATAGCCATAGCTGACTGTAATTTATGTAGTAGAGATAGAGAAGGCAGAAGAGGTGGAGGAGTAGCCCTATATATCAAAAGCAATATTAAAGCTGCTGAAATGCAGAAGACGTGGGGAAATGCAGCAGCACTGTGGATTGTGTTGGAAAGAGGAGATGGCATTATCATCCATACTGGTGTAGTCTACAGGCCTCCAACTCAAATGGAAGAAATGAATAGAGACTTGATCATTGATATAGCAAAGGTGGCATGAAGAGTGAAGTGATCATATTGGGTGACTTTAATCTACCCGATGTGGATTGGAGTATTCCTTCTGCAAATCTGGAAAGAAGTAAAAAGATTGTGTATACCTTCCAAGAAGCATTCCTCAGACAAATAGTGATGGAACCAACCAGGGAAAGTTTGACGCTGGATCTAGTACCCACCAATGGAAATAGCGTGTCGACTGTCCGGGTGAGTGCCCACATGAGCAGCAGCGATCATCACACAGTGTGGTTTGAGGTAAAAGCCAAAGCAGAATCCAATCAGAGCAAACTCAAAGTCCTAGAGTTCAAAAACACTGACTTCAATAAAATGGCATAGTGCCTGAAGGAAGAGTTTGCAGGGTAGGAGGAGATAAAGGAAGTAGAATTGCAGTGGGCTAAACTAAAAGAGACAATAAAAGGGGCAACAGATATATATATAAGGAAAGTAAATAAAAAGAAGAGGCAAAGGAAACCTATATGGTTTTTCAAAGAAGTGGCTGCACAAATAAAGTAAAAAAACCCACAGCTTTCACAAAATTCAGAAGATCCCAAACAGAGAAACACAGAAAAAAATACAGGATAAAGCTAAAAGAGACAAAGAGAAAAATAAGATAGCAAAAGCAAAAATGGAAGAGATGATGGCTAAAGATGTGAAGTGTTGAGACAAAACTTTTTTCAGGTATATTCGGGAGAAGAGATGGAACTGCAAGACTCAGAAGTGCCGAGAACAGATACATGGAAAGTGATACTGAAAAAGTGAAATTGCTAAACAAATACTTCTGTTCTGTATTCACTAAAGAAAATCCTGGAGAAGGACTACGTATGATTAACAAATATATAAATGGGAATGGAGTAGATACAGAAGATGATGTTTCCAAACAGCTTGAAAAACTGAAAGTGCACAAAGCCATGGAGTTGGATGGGATGCATCCCAGCATACTAAAAGAGCTGAGAGGTTTTGGCAGGGACTTTAAAGGATGTTTTTAATGAATCCTTGGAGATGGGAGAGGTTCCGCAAGACTGGAAAAGGGCTGATGTACCTCTTCACAAAAGTGGTAATAGGGAAGAGGTGACAAATTATAGGCTGGTAAGCCTTACTTAGGTGGCGGGAAAAGTAATGGATGTGCTCCTGCAAGAAAGAATAGTGGATTTTCTAGAAAACAATGGATTGCACGATCCAAGGTAACATGGTTTTACCAAAGGACGATCATGCCAAAAAATGTGATTGAGCTCTTTGGGTGACCAGAGAACTAAATCAAGGGCATGCGATGGATGTGGTATACCCAGATTTCAGCAAAGCTTTTGATACTATTCCTCATAGGAGGCTTATCAATAAACTGAGTAGCCTGGGGATGGGTCCCCAAGTTGGTGAACTGGATTAGAAATTGGTTGATGACAGAAGGTGGTGGTAAGCGGAACTCATTTGGAAGAAAGGAAGGTGAGTAGCGGTGTGCCCCAGGGTTTGGTCCTGGGACCGGTACTGTTCAATGTATTTGTGAGTGTATTGCTGCTGAAGGATTGAAGGGAAAAGTCTGCCTTTTTATAGGTGGCATGAAAATTTGCAACAAGAGTGGATTCCTCTGAGGGACTGGATAACATGAGGAAAGACCTACAAAAGCTGGAAGAATGGTATAATGCTTGGCAGTTGAGATTTAATGTGAAGAAATTCAGAGTCATGCACTTGGGATGCAGAAATCCAAGGGAATTGTATGCGATAGGGGGCGAGAGGTTAGTGTGCACGGACCAGGAGAAGGTCCTCGGAGTGATTCTTTCTAATTCAAGGTGACAAAACCGTGTGAGAAGGTGGTGGCCAAAGCCAGAAGGATGCTGGGTTGCATACAGAGAGGAAGAACCAGCAGAAAGGAGGTAGTATTGGTGCCTCTGTACAAGTCAGTGGTGAGGCCTAACTTGGAGTATTGTGTTCAGTTTTCGAGAACATATCTCACAAAGGATATAAAAAGACTTGAAACGGTTCAGAGAAAGGCGACCAAAATGATTTGGAGCTTACGCCAGAAAATTGATGAAAAGAGACTTGAAGATCTAAATATGTATACCCTAGAGGAGAGGAGGGACAGGGAGGATATGATACAGACGTTTAAATATTTAAAGAATATCAATGAACAAACTAGAGGGCATAAAATGAAGCTGCAAGGAGGTAAATTTAAAAGCAACATCAGGAAATACTTTTTCACTGAAAGGATGGTAGATGCTTTGAATGCTTTCCCGATGGAGGTGGTTGGGGCAACTACAGTTGCATAATTCAAAATGGCATGGGACAGTCACAGTGGATCCCTTTATAGCAAGAGGATAAAATCAAAATTAACAACTATTTTTTATACTTCAACAAATAGAGAGGGGTGATCTGCATGGCATGGTGAATACAACCCTAAACAAAAGCATAGAGGAGGGTTACCTGCATGAAGCAGCAGGTATGTCTATTCTCACCACCTTAATGGGCAGACTGAATGGACCTTATTGGTCTTTATCTGCTGTCATATGTTACTATGTGAGACTTGTCGTCTTCTCCCAAATACTTTGGGATGGATACTGTAGAGACCTCTGGTGGCTGAGATGGATAGAGGCAGGGGAGTGATGTCATTGAAACCCTGGGCTTTTCATTAGTTCTTTGTTTCCACCAATCTGCTGGTAGGGGAACACAATTTACTTGCTTGGAATAGTCTAGCAGGACTTGAGGAAAGGGCATTATCTGGTAAATAAAATGTCACCTTTGCTGTGCAGAATTTTGCAAACACCAGCATCAATGAGGCAGACTCAGGCACACATGCTTTAAGGGTACCCGAGCCTGCCACACTGTTAGCCATTTCACAGCCATGGGAGCATTTCTATTTGCTCCTGCAGCTGTACTAGATTCCAACACCGGCACGTAAAGTTCTATAAAGGTAAACAGAAGCGCTTCTTTTTTATGACAGGAAGTGCTTCTGTTTACCTTTTGAAAACATGTAGTAATGACGCCGGTAGCTAGCATAGCCATCGGAGCGAAGGAAAATGCTCTTGTGTTTGTGTTCAAAGACCGCTGCGGTCAGGCAGAAGATAAGGTCTGCTGGCAAGTCAAGGGTGGCTGGGAGCTGGAGAGGGGTGTATGCCTAGGGCCAGAATGACCATTAGCTGAACTAGGCAGCCGCCTAGAGCACCAGCCCTCCAGGGCACCCTTTACTGCTGCTGTCATCCCTTATCAGGACCTATAGTGATGGCAATGGATTAAAACAGCCCCATGGCGCTTACCTGCAAACTTCAATGCCGCGGGGCTGTCTGCTTCCGCCCCCTCTGATAACCAGCTTCCCGTTTGCATTGACATTCCAGCCCCCATGCAAACAGGAAGTCAGCCATCAGAGAGGGGGGAAACAGATAACCCCATGGCGCCGAAATTTGCAGTTAAGTGCCACAGGGCTATTTCAATCCATTGCCGCCACTGTAGATCTCAGTGAGGGGAGCCAATGAGGGGCAAGCAGTTGGCCGGGGGCGGGGGGAGTGGGTGGCACAAGGAATGAGGCTTGTCTAGGGTGCCTCATCTCTTTGTGCTGGCTCTGGGTATGCCTGGAGGGTGGACAGAAAGAAAGGTGAGCTATGTGCCTGGGAAGAAAGGAGGAGAGGTAAGAGAGAGAGAAGGTTTGGTGCCTGGGGAGGGGAGAAAGGAGGTAAAGTTGGGGTTATGTGCATGAAAGTAGACCTTAGGGACACAACAGTAGGTATCTTGTTAAGTTAGAGGGAGAGAGAACTAGAAGAGCAGGGAAGCCCTGGGGATTGAGGAGAGAAATGTGAGTGGCGTGAGTGAACTAAGGGGGGTAAAAACAGAGGGAATCTTCAGGTCTAGAGAAGGAGTTAGGTTTTATGATGGGAGAATTCTGTGCAAACATTTACTAATAAAACATACAGATTTTTAAAATGCTATGCAAAGAATTTTCTAAATTTTTGCATAGAATTCAAAATTTCTTTTGCACAGAGTTCTCACACATGTAATATTTATTTATTTATTTATATAACAGGTTTTCTATACCGCTTTATCCTATGGTCAAGGTGGTTTACATTGAAACAAATCTTGATACATTGTAACAGTGTAAAGAACTTGGATAATTTAATTCATTGTAATAGGGCAAAGAACTTGGAGAGAAGTTAATAGCAGGGGGGGAATAGTGTTTAAGGGGGTAGGGGAGACAGGGATGAGGTGAAAGGGACAGAGTTAGTTGGATAAAGGTATTATGTCTTGTCCTCCGTGTAGTAGGCTGTAAATAGGTGGTCTTGAGGACCTTTTTGAATGTTAGCAGATCTTTTGTTCTCCGGGGTTTGTAGGAGATTGAATTCCAGAGAGAAGGCGCATATAGGGAGAAAGCCCTACTGGATGTGGTGAAAGATGCTGGGGTAGCTAGGGTGTTCTGGGAGCCGGTTCTCCTTGTGTGGTCATCTTTGGTCTCATGTATTATTGTTTGAAGGTGAGTGGCCGATAGGCCATTGAGGCTCTTGAAAACTGTAAGGATGGCTTTAAATGTTGTGCGTCCCATGATGGGGATCCAGTGGGGCTGTTTGAGCAATGGAGTTATGGACTCAGTTATGTTGGCATTGCAGAGGTTATGTGCTGCCGTGTTGAGGACTAGTTGAAGCGGGTGGATTGTTTTCTTAGGAAGACCTTGGAGGATGAGGTTACAGTAGTCTAGATGTGGGAAGATGAGAGCTTAAAGGACTATGTGGTAGTTTTGTTGGGTTAGGAGATGTTTGAGATGTTGTACAGTCATGAGCTTATAGTATATGTACCTGGTGATGTTTCTTATGTGGGCAAAGAATGTTAGGTGTTGATCGAGGGTAATACCTAGATAATGTACGTCTTGTACATGAAATTGAGTACCATGTAGGCTTATGGAGTCTGGCAGGTTGAAGCTTCTGTCTCTGGTGATATATAGAGCTTCGGCTTTATTGATATTCATGGTCATGTTGTGGGTGATGAGCCATGAGTTGACTGCGGTGAAGCATTCTCTTAAGGTTGTGATGTCTGGGTTCAGTGTATTGATGGGTGCATAGATCATGTTATAAGGGGATATTTTTTGGGGATGGGGCATTTGCAGGCAGTTGTTAGTTTGAGTGGGGGCATGTTTGCGGTATAGTGGGGCATTTGCAGGGTTGTAAATTTTTGGGGTAGAGGTGGTTAATTAAGTGGTTAATAAGTGTGGTGAGGTAGTTGGAAGAGGTTTTTTTTGAGTGGGGACCATTTTGATGTGGTAGGGCAATTGTGGAGGTGTAGTTTCTTGGGATGGAGTAGTTTGCAGGTGGTGAGGCAGTTGTGTGGGAGTATTATTTTTTGTAGCTGGGACATTTGGCAAGTTGGTATGAGAGTTGTAAGAGTATTTTCAGGGTTTGGGGTATGTGTGTGGGGTGGTGGGGCAGTTGTGGGAGGGGGACATTTTTGAGGATGGGGGCAGGTTGGGAGGGTTGAGAACAGGAAGAGGGAGATTGAAAGAGCAATTCTCTAACTGCTGTTTTACTATATGTACGTTTATATGCTCCAGAAGTTGGAACGCCTTCCATAGAAAAGTATTTGGCAATTTATTGGGGGCCTTATGTCTCTGAAACCCCCAGTTTGATTATGCTTATTTTCAAACTTGATGTTTCTTTTTACTTTATTTTTCTCACATGCCAAGTTTCATCCCATTTTGTTAGATATTTGGATAGCTATTTTTCCCACAGACAGACATTCTTGACCTGTTTTATATAATTCTTTCCAACTTTGCTTGTGTTTGGAAAAATGAAAAGTCCTATTGCCACCAAAAATAAATTTCATTGTCAGCTAGTTGCCACACCTTTTGTGGTGGTGGTCTTTTTTTTTTGGAGGTAGTCTGTAGCTAAGATTACCATATGTGAGCACCACATCGTGCTTGTTCACATAGAAAATGCAGATGTTCTCTGGAGACAGCAGGATAAGTCCTCACAAAATCCTCACCCCTCCTCTTGCATTCTATGATCAGCTAGAGTTCTATCTAGAGTGAGGCAGTCCCAGGCAGTGGTGGCATGTGGGAAGTAGCACACGTGTGCATAGTGACTCTTCCAAAAGCTGCTAGAATGTAGCTACCGATGACATCACCCATGCATGTTGGCTTATCCTGCTATCCACAGAGAACATCTGCAACATGTGAATAGCCTAATTTTCCCTAGCATCAGCTAGCATTGATGAAAGAAACCTTGCACCTTTGCTGAAAAATGGTATATACAGTTTATTGTGTTTATGACCCTTAAAGAGTGTTTTGACAACATCCTTGATGGTCTTGCTCTAAGGGAAGATTAGGAAAGTTATTGGTTCAAAGCAATCAAATTTTAATTTCATCTGGATGTTTTCCAGCATAGGATGTTCTGTCAGCTTATTGAAACAATTTTGAAAGCCCAAGGTGAGTTCTCAAAGCATTGTGCCAATTTAAGTAACTCAACTGGCTGTTTTGGAGAAGCACATGTAAAACTGCTATTATTGAATGTTCTTTGAGTTCCTGAGTTGTGAATGTTTAGATTACAAGCTATTTATGGATGCACTTTCAGGCATGTTGCAGCCTATTGATGTTTCTCAAAGGGAACCTGGACCAGTCTCCAGGTGGATCTAACGTTGTGTTGTGCTGCAAGAGAGATTTAAATAGATTCTCTGGACTTATAATGAAAATGGCAAGGAATAGAGCTATTATCTTTGTTTCAAATTTAGAATGAAGGCATTTGGGGAATACATTATTTTTATTTTCCAAATATTTGATGGATCTTTCATATTCATTGAAAGATACTCAAATATTTGGAAATACAATATGCATAGTATCACAAATAATTATGTACTTTATTAGAAGGAAAACTGAAACAATTTTTCTGGTTGAGGGGCTGAAAACTAGGTCAGCTTTAGAATTGGTTCAAGGTGTTGGCACCCTAGGTAAACATTGAACCTTACACTCTCCCCTGCTTTAAATGCTCTGCTCTTTGCCCCACCCCAGAAGCTGCCTTGCTAGGTGACAGCCTACTTTATCCAGTGGTTAAGTCGGTCTTGCAACGTCCGTACTTCTAGTATGAAGATCTCAAGGGCATGACATTAGTGAATCTTGTTCCTAAGTCAGGGTGTATGGAATATGATCTCGGTCTTCCTGGCTGTAGTACTGCATCATGCCAAAGACCGCATCTTTCTGGAGTTCGTATGATGTAATGTTAATAAGCAACCTATCAAAGTATATTGAAAATTGCTTTTAATTAAGGGGTTCATTTTAAAAGCTCTTTTGGCGATGTGTATGTTTGAAAATGACCATTTAGACGTCCCAATCACATCTACGTCACAACAGCCATTTTAGAATCTCCTGAGTTTACACATGTCTGGCATGATCACATCTGTGTCGCATGGGGGTGTGTATGCGGTGTACCAAAAATGATGCACGTGTGTGGTCAATTTTAGATTGCTGCCATACATTTAGATCTGCCACTGGACACTTCTATGTCTATACCTGCTCCTGGGCACAAAAAGAAATTTCAAATTTGTTTGTTTTGGCCAGCTATGAAAAAATACAGAGAGGAGAAAATGCCCTCTCATTCCCCTATATATTTTTCACCAACTTAAACAAAAGAAACATACTAAATTTCAGTTGTGGTCAACATTATTGGCATCCTCACAGTTCAATCCCTTATTGTCCAATATCGCCTAAAAAAAATGGTTTTGAACTATATATGCACACCTATTTGACACACAAAAGAATCAAATAACAAAAGACCAATTAACCAGCCTAAATAAAGGAGACAAACACTCACAAGAGCGGGTCTCCACAAAAATTATTATTCTGACAGCTTGGGATCTCTCTTTTGAGCACAGCTCCATGTGACATAATGATATAAATACCGGAACAGGATGTTTGGGTAACATTGCTTGAAGAAGAGCCGGGAACAAGACGGGCTTGAAACACAGCGTTGTGTTGTAGTACCCAACGGACTGTCTTTTTGCTGCCATACACATTCGACATCAGATGAGTATTTTGGTGATATTTTACTTTTTGAGCTGGCAAGCTGGCCAGCCTTTTGATTGAGTAGTAGATGTTTTGCACCATTTTAATTGTATGGGTGTTTATACAAGGTTTGGCTTCTTGATATAGGACAACTGCATTCCCTTTGAAGATGACTGTTTTCCGGTATTAGCAGTTTATGCCATTTGCAATTTTTGTGGAGACCCTCTCTTGTGAGTGTTTGTCTCCTTTATTCAGGCTGGTTTTGGTCAGTTTTATTAAATGATCAAATGATTAAAATGGAGGACCTACTTCAAGAGAAGGTTTTTACATTCTCATGGTAGGTGATCCGACAAAAAAGGTTTACACTGTTCATTGGAATAGGGAGCATTTGAACTATAATATGGGAGATTAATCTATGTTCACCTTATTATCGGAATACTTTTGTGGCAACATTCTTTGGGCTTTGTTAATAAGACATTATTATTGACACCCTTATAAAAAAATTCAAATCAGCTTGAACAGAATAACCACATTCCCATTGCAGTAAAATTAGATGGACCTGTGATCAATTGTCTATACTCACGTGACTTGAATCAATCAATGAATGATGGCTCTAATGTTTAAAATGGCCACATTCACTCCCTGTTCCATTTTCACAATGGTGAAGACAAGAGCTGCCTAAGACGATCAGAAAAGCCATTATCAAACTTCAGAGAGGGGTACAAGGCCATTTCCAAAGACCTTGGGATTCCTTTGTCGACAGTTTGCAATATCATTAAGAGGTCTTTTGCTCATGGAACTGTCAAGAACCTCCCAGGACGTGGCGGGAAGAGGAAATTTAATCCAAGAAGTCTTCGAAGGTTAGTGTGATCTGTTGGAAAAACACCACGTACAACATCCAAAGAGCTTAAAGCTGACCTGGAGCAATCTGGAGTGGTGGTTTCAATCCGCACCATACGCCGCACACTAAACAAAGAAGGACTTCATGGGTGAAGGTCAAGGAAGACCCCACTGCTCAAAGACAGACATAAAAAAATCACGCCTGATCTTTGCCCAAACCCATCTTGAGAAACCACAATCCTTCTGAGAAAGTGTTCTGTGGGCAGATGAAACCAAACTGGTAATGCAGACCAGTGATACATTTACAGGCAAAGAAATGAAGCATATAAGGAAAAAAAACACCCTTCCTACAGTTGAAGATGGTAGAGGTTCCATAATGTTGTGGGGCTGTTTTGCTGCCTCAGCAACTGGAGAGCTGGAATTTATTAAAGGAATCATGAAGTCAGAGGACTAGCAAGATATTTTGGAGTGAAATGTGCTACCTAGTGTAAGAAAACTAGGTCTGGGTCGAAGGTCATGGGTCCTCCAGCAGGACAATGACCCAAAAGATACATCCAAAGTACAAAAGAATGGTTAATGAATATTTTTCAACTGGTCATCAATAAGTCCTGATCTCAATCCAATTGAGAACCTTTGGAAAGAGCTGAAATCTGCCATTGGTAAAAGGAATCCTGAAACATTCATTAGCTGGAACAAATCACAGTTGAAGAGTGGGAGAACTACCAGCAAGACACATGCACAAAACTTATAGATGGTTACAAGACACATTGGATATTGTCATCACTGTCAAGAGTTGTGCAACCAAATATGAGTGAAGGATGCCATTAATCCTGTCAAGGTCATATTTTGTTTTTTTTCTCAGACATTACTACGTCTAAGTTGCACAGACATGTTCTTTTTTGTTGTTGTTTAATAACTTTGAACATATTATTAAAATATGATGGCATACAGTTGAAATATTTCCAATTATTTCTCAAGATATTGTACACAACATACCTAAAATGCAAGGGTCCAACAATGTTGACCACAACTGTATGCTTAAGAGGTATTTGATTGAGATATTAAAGGTTTCTCTTGAGGCTATTCCACCAATCTCCAACATATACTATTTGCCTATGAGTCAAGTTCGACAGGTGGAGTCGTCAGATCAGGCTGCAGTAATGGATGTTTTGGACATTTCAGCAGTTTTGGAAACTTCAGATTCTGAAAAAGTTCTGCAACTGTGATGGTAACTTTTGCATTACCTTTAGATCAAGACTGGCTCATGCACATTTGTTTTCAACATAGAAATGATTTGTTTTTGAATTGTAAAATAAGGATGCACCCAGACGTTTCAAGGGAAACCCAAAAAAGGATGAAATAGTTCCTTCTTTTGAGGCCTGGGTTCTTCCGCTTGGTGTCCTGTTTTTCCTGAAATTTCCTTGCAAATGTATTATAAAATATGAATCTCCTAGATATATGTTTACTGGTCCTACTCATTTAGTCTCTTAAGCTCAGCGTGCTCTGGCTTGATCTATTTAATGATGGTAGCTATATGTACCCATAATTAATGTTACTTCTGCTATCTGCAGTCCACATTACCAACTTTGCTCTATTGAATATGGTTTTTCCTTAATGCTTATTACTGGATCACCTCTAAATTTGTGGGCTAGTGTCCCAGGTGGAATTTACAGTTGTGGCACCTTTACATTTTAGAGATATTGGGCATTAAGGGTTGAACTGCAAGGGTGCCAATAATGTTGACCACAATTCTGGAGACAAAGGTACCTTTCAAAAGATTTTTTTTTTAAGTGCCATTAAGTCAATGCTTACTCTTGGCGACGCAGCAGCCCCTGGGTTTTCTTGCCAAGGTATGTCTGGAAATAGATTGCCAGGCCTTTTCTTCTGAGGCAATGGAGGGCAAAGTGACTTGCAAAAGGTGTGCTAGTGGGAATCAAACCCAGATTTCTTAGGTGCTAGGCTGTTGCTCTAACCACTAGGCTACTCCTCCACTCTATTAGGTAAGTTAATTATCCTTAAACTAGATTGCCTAACAACATTTGCCAGAGACTCAACTTTATTATGTAAAAGAACATTATCTTTTACCAAGAGCTTCTTACTAATCCACTCTTCAAAAATAGGAACTTGCAACTTTAAATGCTATACTACTACTTCCATTTTCCCAAATCGTTTCTGCGAGGAAGAAACATTACCAGAACTAGAGCCTTGCCAAAATCAGTAATAGCCTGCCAAATTGTTTCAAAAGAAAATACCTCAGGCCTCTAAAAATGAAAGCCCAAATGAAGAGAAAGGAGCTCCCAATTGACCTGGTGCTAGCTTGACACCCCACTGCTCAGATGAAAATGGAATAGAAGTCTGGACGGTATGATGCAGCAGTCTCTGTGTCTGCTCCTTAAGCTCCTTAAACATCTTGACAGCCGTATGCCCTTCTAATGCTATGGGGGGGGGGGGGCGGCAGGGCCCATAGCTTCGGGCCCAATGAGGTCTCTGAGTCAGAGGGAGTATCAGGACTCCCAGCGATGGTTCTATCCTGCTGCTGCCGCTTCTCTCTGGAGCCAGAGGGCTGCATATCTGGGCAGTGAAGAAAAGGAAGAATCGAGGCAGCAACCAGGGTAAGCTCAGGCTTCGAGGGAGGCTTTGTCTTGGTTTTCCACTTACATTTCCCCATAAAGTGGAGCTGAAAATGCATAACATTCCACATCCGCCATCTTGGAATATCTCTGCCAGAGGGTTTACATTTTTTTTTTAAATTTAACATCTTTATTAAACACATTCCACACATAATACAGATTCATTCTTCTGAACTCAACATTATACATATGTTATTCCAGCTTTCTATTAACATCTTAAACATTTTTCCCCTTAATTCCTGTTTCCACGTTGCTCATTCCCTATTCTTTTCCCCCTTCCTCCTCCCCCCTGCTTCATCATGTGTCTCCTTCTCTTAGCCCTACTTACAATCTCCCATCTTCACTCTCATGTGTAACTCATATATTGTGCATACGTCTTCGCCAGTTAGCTGAACCCCTTTCTATCATCTACAAAACAGCTTACATTTGCCCTCCCTCCTCCAGCTCTCTTCTTTTCTATGTTCCCAACCAGTTCCAGACCCGCTGCTATTGTGCCAAGCATTTGTCCCCTTTCCTGTGTCGCAACCCTGTCAGTCGATGCATCAAACACAGATCCTCCATTCTTCTGAGAAATCCTGTACTCTGGGGTTCCCTCGCCCCTGTCCAATTTTGTGCTATCTCGTTTCTTGCTGCCACTATACAGTGATGTATTACCCCCCCCCCCCCTCTCCCTTGCCGGAATATTCTCCCCTACTTGGTGTAGGAGGCATACTTCTGGCTCTTTCTGCAATCTTTGTCCTGTCATTTCGTGTATTAGGCAGAGTACCTCATCCCAGAAGCTTTGGACCTTCTCACACTTCCACCACATATGTATCATATCCCCTCTCTCCTTGCACCCTTTCCAGCACCGATCAGATATTCCCAGCCCCGCTCTTTTTTTGCGTGTCAGCGTCCAATACCACCTATAAGGTACTTTATAGGCGTTTTCTTTTATTTGGGTAGCGACAGATATTCTCGCTATTGTCTGTATGACTTTGTCCCACCACTCTTCAGTCCACTGTTGTTCTAAATCTATCTCCCACTTCTTCATGAGCTCTACTTTACCCTCCCCTCCCCTCCCTCCATTAGCCCTTGTCCAGTTTATAGTAAAGCCCGACATCCTCCCATACTCTTCCAGTTCCCACATTAAGATTGGTATTGAACTTCTCGGTCTGGTCACACTCATTATGATATCGTCCGCAAACATTGAAATCCTATAGTCCACCTTCCCTACAGTTATACCTTTCAAGTCTTCTCTTTCTCTCACTCTTTCTACAACTGGTTCTAATGATATTGCGAATAGTAGGGGTGACAGTGGGCACCCGCCTTGTCCCTCTCCCCTGCTCAGAGAAAGCCGAGTAAGCTCCGTTTACCCTAACACATGCTCTGGGGCATCTATATAATGCTTCCACCCAGCCCTTAAACCCTCCTCCCAGCCCCATTTTGTCCATCACCCTAAATAGGAAGGTCCATAATACCTGATCGAAGGCTTTTTCCGTGTCTAGCGATATTAACAAAGCCTCCTGTTTACTCTGCCCTACCGACCAAATAATAATCAGGATTTTCCTAATATTGTCCGCTACCTGTCTCCCTGGAATAAAGCCTGCTTGGTCTTGGTGTATCAATTTCCCAATAACCTTGTTTAGGTAGGTTGCTAGGATTTTGGCCAGTAGTTTGGCATCTAAATTAATTAGTGAGATTGGCCTGTATGACGAGCATTCTTGCTGATCTTTACCTTCTTTATGGATTTCAGTGATCCCAGCCCATCCCATCGTATCCGCTAGCGCCCCCCCCCCCTTCCCTTGGTAGGTTAAACAGCCTCAGTAGTGGCGCAGTTAGGATTGCGCTAAATGTTTTATAGAATTTTGCTGTGAGCCCATCCAACCCCGGGGCTTTATCTGGCTTTAATTTTTTTATAGCTTGTAAGATCTCCTCTACTTTGATAACTGCATTTACTTGTTTTTGGTCCTCCTCCTCCAGTGCCGGGATTTTTATGGAGTTTAAATAGCTCTGTATTCTATCCGGGTCTGGAGATTCCCGAGTTGCATATAGCTGTTGATAATATCTTCTAAAGGTCTCTCGAATTTCCCCATTCTTGTGAACTAACTTCCCTTCCCTATCCCTTATTCTCAATATCTGTGATCTTAATTTTTGCTGTTTCAACCATTGCACCAAGTACCATTGCACCAAGTACCACCCTGCTTTATTTCCCCCCTCAAAGAAACTCTGCTTCAGCAGCTGCATATGAAATCTTATGGTTTCAGCCTGCATAGCATTCAGTTCCGCTCTAGCTGCTTATACTTGGCCCCTATATGTCCCCTTTCCATCTTGGACGTCCAATGCTTCTAGCTCCATTAATCTTTTTTCTCAGTTCCCGGTCCCTTTCCCTTTTCTTGCGTGCCCCCCATTTGAGTAGGACTCCCCTCACCACTGCCTTATATCCATCCCATATCCCCCCCAGGCCACCTCCCCATTGTCATTCCATCTAAAATATTCCACTGTCTCCCGCTCTATCTCATTTCTTACCCTCTCGTCCTCCAACAGGGATTCATTTAATCTCCAGAATTGGGTCCCTCCTCCCTCTCCCTCCATTGACAACCTTACTTCCACCAGCGCATGATCTGACCATGTTATAGAATCCATATCTGCCCCTTTGACTCTACCCACCAATTCTTTTGTTACCCATATGGCGTCTATTCTGGAATATGATCCATGCACTGGGGAGAAAAAGGAGAACTGCCTTTTCCGTGGATGCTGGTTGCGCCATACATCTATCAAGCAATTCTGTGTAACAAAGTTGCGATATTTTCTTCTATCCACTTTTTTACCCTCCCGTTTCCCTGTTGCATCTCTTTCTGGGTTCCACGTTAAGTTAAAGTCACCCCCACATATAAGTTTTCCATCCCCTATCTTCCCCACCTCTGCATCTATTTTCTTCCAGAAGTCACCTTGTCCCCCTGTGGGTGCGTAGACATTCAATATGCAATACCATTCATTTCCTATTTGTATTCTTATCAGTATATATCTCCCCTCTTTATCTCATATTATCTTCTGCACCTCCCCCTTAAGTGTAGAAGCAATAAACACCGCCACCCCTCCCTTCTTTTTCTCCACTGTGTTTGATGCATATAGACATTGCCCATATCCCTGTAATTTAATCATATGTTCTGTCGCTCTTGTTAAATGTCTCCTGCACGAGCACTAACGACGCTCTTTGGCGTTTTACTTCTTTGTATAGCATTTGCCTTTTATTTGGCGAATTCAGCCCTTTTACATTCAAAGTTACCACTTTTAGCTCACCTTTGTACCATCTCCTCCTCCTCTAACCCCCTCATCTGTCTTCCTCCTCCCTCTCCCACCCCCCTCCCTCCTGCCCTCCCCCCTGCCCTCCCCCCTTCCCCTGCCCTCATCCCCTCAAGGGAGATTCGTCTTCCATCCTGGGTGACTAATTATCAGGCCGTTGCCTGTCTCTACTCCTCCCTTGCTCTTACCCCCTACGGCTCTACCCCCCCATTAGTCTCTTCCTCCATCCCCTCCCCTTCTCCTGCCCTCTTGCCCACTAATCCTCCCCCATCCCCTCTCCTTCTTCTTCCCCCCGCCTCTCCCTTAAACCCACAGTTGCCCCTAGCCCTGTCCTCCCCACCACCCCTCCCCCCACACCCCTACACATAATCATATTAACCTCATTCATTCCCCCCCTTGTTTATAGCCTGCTTCTTTAGCCCTATACCGCATTGTCCATCACTTCAGCCATCTCCTTTCTCTGCTGCTTTCTCACCTTGGCTCTCTCTTTTCAATCTCGCCAGTCTTCTCCCTGTCACCGGTACTCTCTGCCACCTTAGGCTGTCCCTCTTTAGGCTTGGTGTGGCTAGGGCAGGAGCTCCAGTCGTTCGTCTCTCCCCATCTGGAAGGTTTGTTAGTCCCAATTCATTTAGTGCTTTCCAGGCTTCCTCACTGGACTGCACCCGTCTCGATCTTCCCTTTACTGTTATCAACAATCCAAAGGGGAACAGCCATTTATATCTTAGGTCCTCTCTTCTCAAAAATGTCGTTACCTCCTTCATGTTTCTTCTGCGTTGTAGCGTTCCCATGGATAAGTCCTGAAACATTTCCAGTTTGTGCTCATCCCAGGTGAAGTGTCTCGCCATCCTAGCCGCTCTCAACAGCTTTTCTTTAGTTTTGAATGAACTTAAGCAGACCACAATATCCCGTGGTCTATTTTCTCTGACAGGTCCTAGACCTCTATGTGCTCTCTCAATTCTTATGGTCTCTACTTCTTCACCCTCCTCGGGGTCTGCGGTGAGTAATAAAGACCTCAAACGTTTTTCCGTCACTTCTTCGCAATTCTTGTATTTAAGTTCTTCTGGGAGGCCACGCACTCTTAGATTGCATCTTCTAGAACGGTCTTCTAGGTCTTCCGCTTTCATCTGTTGCTCTTCTTGGGTGCGCTTCAGTTCCTCCCATCCTTTCTGCAATTCCTCTAGCGCTTCCCCTTGCTGCTCCACCTGGCTCTCTACTTCTTCTACAAAATTGCCCAACTCCGCAATATCTTGTCTCAAAGCTTGCATTGTCACTTTCAATTCATTTTTCACACCATTTATTTCCATCTTGATCTCCTCCTTCAGCCATAGCTTTAGCCTTGCCACCCCTCCTGGGCTCACGCCCTCTCCATCTCGTTCTCCTGCTCCATGGGGCCTTCAGGCAGAATTTTACCATCCTTCTCCCCCTCTTTCCCACCTTTGGGTGTTGCGTATGATGATCTGAATTCCGCCAGTTTCTTCCTCACTGTTTGACTACTCTTGTTTTTATCCATGCTCTCTCTTTTACCTCCCCCGGGTGGATTTTCCCAGTCTTCTGGAGGTTATTTACTGGCCCTACTTCAACTAAGTGTTCTTTCGCAGTATTTCAACTGGGCTCTCTTGGGGGCTTATCCTTTTCCTCCAACCACTTGGGTCTGGCTGCCCGATAATATTCGCCTCACTGCACCCTTTACCTGCACAGGCTCTGATGATCGGTTTTATTCTGGTTTAACTTCGTCTCCTTCCCTCTTGTGCCAGTCGGTAGCAAACTTATCCCTTCGATTTCACCTTGCTGCCACTTGTTGCCTCTCCTGCTCCCGTTCTGGCACTGTATCCGCTGCTCCTCGGGCTCTCCTGCTCCTCCGTTTACTTTATCTATTTGCGGCCTCTGCAATCGCTATCACTCTCGCCGTGCTCAGGCCAGCCCCGCACCTCCGGGCTTTTTCCCCGGGACTCTGCTCCTCCCTCCGGACCGCTGTTCTTCATCTCAGGCCTCCGATCCTCTCTCTGGCCTGCCACGCTGTCCTCTGCTCTATGCCTCTACGCGACCTGGTCCTCCGGCCCGCCGTGCGGTCCCCTGCTACGGCATCCCACCGCTTACTTCTTCTGGCCACTGTGCACCTCCCGGGCTGTTCGCTCACTCTCCGTGGCTCTCCTCCACTGCCTCTCCTCCCGTTTTCAGCTCTTCTTGCTCATTTAGGGGTTCTTTATCCCCTTATTGCAGGCTTCAACGGTGGAGCAAGTGGTCTACTCCGCCGTTCATCCTGATGATGTCACCGGAAGCCGAGGGTTTAAATTTTAATTATGTACCTGAGGTAACGGTAGGCCAGGTGACTTGCCCAAGATTACAAGAAGTCAATAGGATTTGAAACCTAGCTTCTCTGGTTTTCAGCCTGTGGCTCTAACCATTTAGGCTACTCCTCTACTGCAAATTGTTCAGCTATTGTTACAGTCCACTTTGCATCTTTAAGGCCCATTCCTCCTTCAGCTCGAGGCATATATAGTCTCTGCATACATTGATGCTTATGAATTATTTCATATACACAATATCCTTGTCCTTCTAGACCAGTCTAGACAAGTGGGTTATGCTCCTTTGCTAGCAAGTGGAGGCACACCTGAGAAACTTTCAGTGATGTCCTCACTAGGAATATATGCTAGTGCAGTTCTGAGAAAAGCCAGTATCTTTCCACCTCCAGTCGGTGGCAAGATGTTTGGGCAGGTGCTGCTGTGCAGATAGGCATGTCTTCACTGGCCCATGGGTGCTGTGGCATGTGTGATTGAGACCTGTAGGTCCAACATTGCTGGGAGCTCAGGTACACCCCTGGCTCCTTTAATTCTGCAGATTTCCTGTGTTCAACACCATGTTTTCTAACACTTGGTGGATGTGAGATGAACAGAAGAATCCATGGGGCCCTTGAAGGGGTCAGGTAAGCCCCACTTTCCTTTTACTATTCTCTATCTGCCTGCTAGACTGCTTTATCTAATTTTTTTTCTATGTCATTTTCTACCTATTTCTTTTTGGGCTGTATTAAGCAGTTTAAAATTAAAAAAAGAAAAAAGAAGTGTCAAGCCTTTTTTGGCAGCAGGGCCTCCCAGGCCTGTGTAGATGGTTGGGGGAGTCCTCATGTTTCCCTGACCAGCCTAGTGGATGTTGGGATTCCCTTTTCGGATCTCCCATTTTCTAATGGCAGTGCACTTTATTGTGCCCGATCTGTTTATTTTTTTTTCAGCAGTTCTTTTTTTCTGGCCTGTTCTGTTTTTTTCTGTGGTTCACTTTTCTTGGCCTAGGCCTTTCTAGAGGTTCTTGACCCAACATGCGCTGTGTTGTTTTCAGCGGCTCCTTTTTTGTGGCTAGTGCTCTTTTTTTTCTCATCTGTTCTTTTCTCTTATGGTTCTTATTTTTTGCTGCATTGAGCCTTGCTAGAATGCTGGGGGCCCAGTAGGGTTGCCAAATGGCTCCAGATGTGTCCAACAAGCTTGATCCAGTCCTGGGTTTACCCCCATTGTATGCAGGGATATGTAGTTCTGATTTCTCTATTGAACGCCATAAGAAAAGCAAAACTACAAGTCCCTGCATGCAATGGGGTAAATGCAGAACTGGATCCAGCTTGTCGGGCACATCTGGAGCCACTTGTCAACCCTAGGGCCCAGAGTTATGCCTCTGGTGGCCCTTGCTGGTTCAGCTCCATGGCAGGTTCCTGTTGCCCTCCCTATGATAGGTATATTCAGACCCTGATTCTTGCAGCATTGTCAGGACACCCCCCCCCCCCCCCCCCCATGGGGGAGCCTGGGGTTCCATGTCACTCCTGGTGCCTCTGAGCCTCTCTGCCCTTTCCATCTGTGGGACAGGTGGCCTTTTTGAGGGTCACCCGAGTGCAGAAGAACAGAAGTGAGGAGGCTTTAGGCTCTGCCCAGCAGCCCCCCTCAGGGCCCCAAGACTCCTTTTCTACTGGGTTTGAGCAGCAGCTGCTGAGGCAGCTCACAGGCTGTTTGCAGCTTTTCTTGTTGCTTGCCAATCCCCTTTGTTGAGGTCTGAATTCCAGTACTCCCCTATGGATGATCTGGGGTTCTCAAGCATCTCTGTCATTGGAAGTCAGGAGGTGCAAGGCTCCCGCTTTTCCCTGTGCTTGTCCATTCCTCCAGGAGCCCAGGACACAAAAAAAAACCCTTTTATTTTAATTGAAGGTAAGTCAGAAGGACTGAATGATTCCCATAGTGATGGTCTGGGATCCCAGTGATCTGCCTCTTTCCCAGAAAGGTCCAGTTTATGCCTTTTCAGAAGGCTGTGGCGGCTGTACAATGTAGTAGAGTTTACTCTCAGGTGAGGTTAGCATATGGTCTTCTCCCCTTTTTCTAGAGGGTATCTTGCATCCTGCTGCATTCATTTCTCTATCAAATCCTATGCAGCAGTAGTAGGGTTTTCAGGAGAAAACCACAAACTGAGCCCTAAGGGTACTAAGGTCCTGTTTCTTCTGTACAATTGACCCCAGGGTGAGTGGGATCAGCTTTTCAGGCTCCCTGGTGTGGGAGCCCTGATAACAGCTGTGACAAAGCACACGACCACCCCTTTGAAGGGAAGCTATGTGCTCATGTTCGGAAGGTGGTGCTCTCCTTAAGAATGCCTTTGCAACCGCCACTTCCTTAGGCTTTGAGG
Organism: Ichthyophis bannanicus; assembly: GCA_033557465.1. NCBI lineage: Eukaryota > Metazoa > Chordata > Amphibia > Gymnophiona > Ichthyophiidae > Ichthyophis > Ichthyophis bannanicus. The sequence continues at coordinate 1,335,775,208 of CM066032.1, read as the reverse complement.
CAGCATTGTGTGCTGAACTGGTGACAAACCAGCCACTGCCAGACAGTCCGGAGGCTGTGAAGTTGGAAGCAGACACCTAGGTGACTAGTGCTGTCTAAAACTTGATCAGAGTCTCTTCAAAGTCCATGGTAGTGGTGGTGGTATCCAGAAGATGGCTCGGGCTCTATGCTTGATTGGCAGTTGCTGCCTCCAAGTTGTGGCAGAGCAAACTCCCCTTAAGAGCCAGTTGCTCTTTGGGTGGGTCTCATGAAATAGTGAAGTCCTTGGTGGGGCTTTCCCATAGGGACTCCTGAAAGATAGGCCTAGAGTTTTCAGAAGTACCTCTTGAGGGCCGTGCATAGCGCCTGGAGATACTCTCATACTGTTAAGAGTCCAGATGAGGCCTGTTTGTCCTTTGGGTCTCAGTCCAAGGTGAGCCAATTGCTTTGGAATTTCAGTATGCTCAAGTCTCTACCCTGGCTTCATTGGGAGCTAATAACACCCCTCAATAGGTTCCAGTGGTCCATCTTGATGTGCAGCTGGTTGGAGTGCAGCTCCAGCTATTTCTCTCTGATACTACCCATACCACGTCATATCATTGGGTCCTCGGGGTCCTCGGTCAAGGTTGAATATGTATTAGCTCCTTCTACAAGATGCTGCCTTCTATCATGCAGATCATTGCAAAATATTTGAATTACAGCAGTGCCTATAAAGGACACCTTGTGGAGTCTCCCTGCGACTCTCTGCTCATGTGGGTGTCTTTGAGGAAACCATTCAGTGCCTTTTGCAATTGCCATTTTTCCTGTGCCCTCCAGAGGAGGGCCAGGGACATTATTCCATCTACATATTATGTTAGGAATGGAGACTCTTTCCGGCATATGCTGTATCTAATGGCGATGATTGTTGGACTCTGAGTCCCTCATTTCCGTATGAGGGCCATAAGGTCTGTAGACCTTGCCAAGATGTATTTTCACTTTACCAGGTGGAAGCAGCATCAGTGTTTTCTCTGCTTCTGTATTCTGGACCACCATTTCTAGTTCCAGGCCCTTCCCTTTGGCCTATACTTGGCTCCTTGTACCTTTTCCAAGGTTAGTAGTGTTAGTAGCAGCATTTTTGTGTGAGCAGGAAACCTAGGTTCTCCCATCCCTAAATGTCTGGCTGATCTGGTCCATCTTGGAGGAGAGGTCCAGAGATGAGACAAGCCTGATGATATACTGGTGGGTAAGGCTGCATTAGTGTTCAGCTATCCCATCAACAGCCTGCTTCTGTTCCAGGATTTGAAATTCCTGAGGGACTTTTCTATACTTTCCTGAGTTGAGTTTCCTCGTAACAGAGAAGTTCCTGAAGCTTCAGAAGCTACTTAGGGCATTTTGTGCTCAAGTCAGCTTCACAGGCCTGGGACTACCTCCAGATCTGGGTCTATGGTATCAAACCTAGAAGTGGTTCCATGCACCCATTGCAACAACATCTACTAACTTTCTGGTCTCCCTGTTCCTTGTTGTTCAAATAGACCCTTTCTCTCCCCCAGATCATCAAGAAGCAGTTGAGGTGGTGATTTGGTTTTGCCATCTGATGGCCGAGATGCCATTAGAAGCACCGGATTGCGTGATTATTCCCTCAGTCGCCAGTCTGAAAGGATGGGGTGTGCACTGCCTGGGCCTGTTGACCTATGGACTCTGAACTCAAGCCTCCTGGGCAACCATCTGCCTGGAAGCAAGAGCAATCTGCCTGTCCCTGAAGAGGTTCAGGTCTCTTCTAGTGGGCAAAGCAGTCTGGTGGTTCTCAGACATGCCATGGTGGCATATGTCAACAAATGAGGTAGAATTTACAGTGCAGGAGTGGTTCTAAAGTTTGCAGAGCTGTGATGTTGGGCAGAGGAGCATCTGATTGCCATGTCCGCAATGTACATCGTGAGCACAGACATAGTGCAGGCCAACTTCCTGAGTTGGGACTCTATGGATCTGGATGAGAGAGAGCCCGGCCATCGTGCATGCAGCCTCAGGAGTGATCCAAGGAGGGGTTACTGTATGTCTTTCCTCAGTGGACCATGGTGAGCCGCCATCTATGCAGAATTTGGGCCCACCTGGGCTTAGTGATTCTAATAGCCCCAAATTGGCCTTATAGGCCATGATTTACAGATTTCTTCAATCTGTTGCTGGATCCCCTCCTTTTTGTTGCGTCAGTAGAAAGGTCTCCTATGGCAGGGGACCCCAGTGATGGAGGATCCTGGCCATTTCATGCTTACGACCAGACTTTTAAGAGGAGTAGGCTGGCTAAGGGCTGGGCACATTGATTAAGGCTCAAAGAGCATCTACATCCTTGGCTTAGGCTATTCTGGAAGGTTTTTCAGAGTTGGTGTCCCTCTAGTTCTCAAGAGACCTGGAACATGAACATAACATTTATGTTGTCCCCCTTACAGTCCGATCTGCACTCAAGGTTCAGGTGGTGGCCCTGGTGTTCTTTAGGGATCACATCCATAGCAGTACTTCCTGATATATCGCCTACTTCCTCAAGGGAGTGAAACAAATTCACCCACTTATGCGCCTGATTTGTTCTTCAGCAGAGTTTTTCTGCTGCTGATGGCGCTGACAGGGACTTCATTTGACCATTCACAAAGCCTTTCTCAAGGATTTGACCCTTAAGGTATGTTCCTGGTGGCTATAGTTTCCATTAGGCAGGTATCAGAATTGCAAACAGGAAGTCGGCATCGATTGTTGAAGGGGATGGAAGCAAACAGCTGAAGTTGTAAAGTAAGTGCCATGGGGCTGTTTGCAGCTATTACCACCACTGCAGATCCTGAGAAGGCTAACAGCAAAAGCAAGGGCACTCCTGGAGGGCCAGCATTCTAGGCGACTGTCTGTTTTGCCTAATAGTAGTGCCAGCCCTGGTCTGCGTACTTTCTAGCTGGTAAGAGAGTGCCAGAGGAAGTGAAAGTTCACTCCACTTTGGCACAAGCCACCTCCTGGGTACATCTGCTTGGTGGCTACCTGGTCATCTCTGAGTACCTTTATGATGCACTACAGGTTTCATATGTGAGCTGGAGCAGATGGCCATACCGTCTTCACCATATCATCGTGTTCATCCCACCCAGGGTCCTGATGATATTGGGTACATCCCACTCATCTGGACTGGTCTAGCAGAATGATAAGGATGTAGAAATTTTACTTGATAATTTACTTTCCTTGAATCCTGATAGACCAGTCCAGGACCCGCCCTGGAAAACTCTTATTACAGGTTGGGAAGCCTGCTGCCTTTTGATCATATTGGCCCCTGATGCAGAGTTAATTCTGGTAAGAGAGCCAAATGCTAGCTCATGTTTGTTGCGAAATTGGATGATTACTTATTAAAGTTATGCATTGTGAGTTCTACTGAGTTTTTTAGTTTACTGCTAGGGAAGTTTCATACTGACTTCTCTGTGCTGCACCAGCATAATTCCTCGTGATGACTTCACTGAAAGTTGCTCAAGTTTGCCTCCATCTACTGGCAAGGGTTCATAACCCACGCATCTGGTCTGGTTTAAGCAGGAGTCAAGGAAAAAAATTATCAGGTAAAATTTCTCTTTTGGTCTTCTGTAGTAATCTTTATTTATCTTTTCTCTGAGTATTTCATGCTTGACTATAGTTCTTTCATGTACTCCTAGATGCTATATTTACATACACCTTCCTGTTCAAGTTCCTTTGTCACTTTCATAACTCAGAGAGATGTTATCAGTTACAGTATGCTTAATTTTCTTCTCAGAAAGATTGTCTTAGCACATTCGTTCAGGCCAAAGTCACTCTGATGTCATCTGAGAAGCTTTTCGTTACGCACACTTGTTTTGCTGAGTGTTCATTACTGGAACCATACAGCTTCAAGTCACAAACAGTAAGTGTGATATCTTTGGATCTTTATCATTTTTAGGATTAAGGATAAATCTATATTCTAGAGTTAATAGGAGTACTCGGTGAGTTAAGTGCTATACAAAACAAAAGTAGTAACAGTTTTCCTGAAATATAGTCTTCGTTTGATAATAGGAATGATGAACTATGCATCTTCATGCTTCAGATGGAGTGTGGTTTGCCACATTTTCATGGTGAACTAGTGGTACTCGATCAGTGAAGGAAGTATTTTGTACATTCTGTTGTATACATTTGAAGGCAAATTATTCAGGAGCATGAATTGCTTTTAGAGGCTTTCTTATAGTTAATCAATATGCTCCCCTCTTATTGCTCTCCTGATCTAATCCCATGATGCATAAGCATAACAGTGTTTATAAATTGTAAGTAGACAAGTTATTACTCTGTTACATTTGGAAATATTACTTGGATCTCTCCATGGAAGCAGAAGTGTTCTTCCTGTTATTAGCCATTGTGGTATTAAGTATGGCTGCCTGATCAATTGATTTTTGCAGTTAGCTATGTCTTGTTAGAGCAGTTAAATTTATGAGCCCAAAACTGGTCATTCCATCTGGTAAGGACTCCAATTTGGGTCTTTAAACTGTTTTTCAGCTCTTCGTTATTACTAAAGGCCATTCTATAGCTTTGAGTTTTGTTTATCTTTTTCAACTTCTCCAGTATACTGGATAGTCATTTTGATTCTTGGTATGCTCTACAGAGTCCTTATATAAATTTCTCCAAAACATATCCGTTTCAGCTCTAGTAGGTGCTATTTTCAGCGTATTGATTCTCATCACCAGTTCCCTTATACAACTGGTTTGGCTTCTTTCTAAATAGTTTACTTTTGTGTATCTCCTGTTTTCTTCTTTTCTCTGCAGTTTTGGTGCTTCTGCTACTACTTTAAGTTTATTATTCGAGCATATGAATTTAAAGGGTGTCTTTTGTTAATGCAACATTTCATTTTGATGTTATGAATCTCTCTCATCCTTGGTGATTTTGATCCTTTGAGATACCTATCTATCAGGTAGACTTCTGCTCACTTTAATTTTATTTTTCCTTCTGGCTCTGTGTCCTCATCAGAACGATTCATTCAATTATAATTTCTGCTGTTGTAATTTATTTCTATGGTATTGGTGACATTGCCTTTATATAGGTTGTGGCCTTTTTCATCTTACTTATTTAACTCTTTGCTTTAAGTGTCAATGCAATTTGGGTAATCTTTCCCTCTCCTGAACCTCAGCATAATCATCTGTTTCTACAGAGGCCAGGATTTCAATCATCAGTTAAAACACTCTAGATGTGTGTTCGGCCTCTTTTCTTCCTCCTCAGTTGTTATCTTGGCCTGTCGTTCTTTTATCGTGCTCTCTTGCATTTCTAGATCGCCACTCTTCATCTCTGTCTCAGCCTTCCTTCCAGTACTCCTTTCCAAGTCTCCTCGTTCTCATTCTCAGCCTTTTTTCTGATGTACCTATCCAAATATCTTCTTTCTCTGCATCAGCCCTTCTTCTTCTATTCCTTACCTAATACCCCCCTCCTCCTTGTACACTGGCCTCTCTTCCTCTCTGTATGCTAACATTTCTTCTAGTGTTCCTTTCTGGGGTTCCTGTGTCTTTATACCCTTCTTCTGGTGCTCCTGTCTAGTTCTCCTCTTTGTTTCTCTATTTCTTTTCCTATAGATGCCTTTAATTGTTTCAAATTATTATCACTTGTGTACTTCTTTTCTTTGAACTTAAAAATTAAGGGGCTCGATTTTCATTTCAGTAGTGCTATGTGTTGCGTCGGCGCATAGCACGCTCACTGTCCGTCTAACCCGGATTTTCAGTACCGGAGAAAAACTTCACCTATCTTTAAGGCACAAGAGCTAAGCAGGTAGCATCGAAAATCGCTGATACCCAGCTAGCCCTTTCCTCTGCCCCCGAAACGCCCCCAACATGCCCTGATGCTAACCGCATAGCATCTAGGTAGGTGCATTGGGGACTTATCTGGGATTTTCGAAAGGCACTACCCATGTTAGATGCCTTTCGAAAATGCCAGATAAGGCATTTACACGGGTAACTAGGGCAGTTACCCGTGTAAATGCCTTAAAAATGCCGCCCAAGGATCTCAAATTTTCATCAGTTGATTTTTGCAGCTTTTCCTGTGGCATTATTCCTCTTTATCCCAATTTTCAGTGGACTTTTTGTATAATCTCTCCAATATGGTGTTAGAGGAGACAATGTACCTTTACATTCTTGTTGCAGGGGTCTACTTAATTATAGTTAATCTTCTTATTTTTGTTCATTAATTTCTGTGATTTATCTCCTACTGCATTGCGTCCAGGATCAAGTTTACTATGTTCTATATCTGTAGTAGGAATTTAGTAGCAATAGTGCCAACACTGTAGATAAAGATATCATCTCTAGCACCCCCCTAGTGTGTAAGCTCTGGGTCAGCACATTTTTATAATGGGCGACTTGTGGTCAATATTTATTCTTTATTTTTTTTCCTAACATACTTTAATTGTAATGTTGCCTTGCTAAGAATAGGAATACATTTTATACAGTGGGGTCACCGTGTGGAGGGTACTGTGCAAGACTTGGTGGGAGTAACTTTGATTCTTTTCCCCTCAGAGAAGCACAGCAGTTCAGCTTTTCTACTACTACAGCTACCTCTGTGAGCCCCTCCATCTCAAGGGCAGTGTCTTTAAATGGGTTAATTTTGCTCATATCAAGACAGTAATCAGGGCTGATACAAGGATTGGAGGCGCCCTAGGCGGGCTCCTTCATCCTGTTGTGGGCCTTCCGCCCCTATTGCCACTACTGCCGTCCCTCTCCAGGGCTTGCAACAGCAGCAATAATTCAGAAACCGCTAGGGAGCACTTACTTTGTTGCCAGTGCTGTCTTGCAGTTTCTGTTCTCGACCCTCAGCCTATTCCACCCCCGCCCCCTCCCCGCAGCACGTTTCTGGTTTGAAGTGTGCATCTGAGGGGGACAGAAGAGGTTGAGAGTAGAAACCAGAAGCCGGAGGCAGTGCTGGATGCAAAGTGCTGCTTCACGATTTCTGAACTTTTGCCGCTGTTGCAAGCTCTGGAGGAGAATGGCAGCAGCAGCAATAGACCCCCCCCCCTTCCCTGAGGGCTGGCATTCTAGTATATCTGATGGATCCGCTGGTCCTGCCCTTAATAAACCTCACTTCTAAGCCAGAATTTATGTAATATGATCTCAGTCTATCAAATCTATTGTTAATGCTTGCCCCATAGAACTTGCATTGTGCTAAAGAGAGCTTCCTATCAAGGTATGCTTGCATCAGGTCTATGGCTCCCAGTATAATGGCAAATATTTCTGTACTTGTCTGCCACATTCTTGGTCTCTGACTACATTTCTTGGTACTTGAAGATCTTCTCCTTCTCTGCTTGAAACTGACACCTCCATAATCAATGTCGTTCTGGTGTTTTCTCCTTTACCACTATGTCTAGTTTCCTTGCATCTGGCTTTTCATCTGTCAGAATTGAATGTCCCAGATGATTATGAATTCTTCATTTTCAATAATTCTCTTTGGATTGTGATCTATTGAGATCCCAATGTGGATCCCAATGCGTGGATGAGACAGTGGTGCAAGGATGAGGGTTTTGGATTTGTTAGAAACTGGGCAACATTCTGAGGAAAGGAAGGGCTTTTCCGAAGGGATGGGCTCCACCTTAATTGGGAAGGAACCAGGCTGCTGGCATTAATCTTTAAACAGGAGATAGAGCAACTTTTAAACTAGATAATAGGGGAAAGCCAAAAGTTGTCCAAGAACGCATGGTTTAGAAGGATGTATCCTTGAAGGATACTAGCAAAAGATTGAAGTTAGAGCATATTGACAGAGAAGTTCCAATAAAGACAAAAGTAACCCAAATGCCCTTAAGTACAGAGCAGACAGAACTTGAAGATTCCAAATTATTTATTTTTTATCTATTTATTTATTTAACAGATTTCTATACCGCCTTTAAGCCAAAGCGGTTTACAGAGAACAAATAGCAAATAAACTCGACTGAATTGCCGTTATATCGAACATAGGGTGTTACTAACTTGGAACTAACAAATGGGTTATTTATAATTAACTGTCTTAGTAAAAGTTCTCTTATATGATGCTATGTGATATCATTAGTGCTATACTGTTCAATGAATAGATATGTCTTTAATAGTTTCTTTAGGTCCTGAGTGGACTGTGAAGCTCTTATAGGTTCCACTAGAGAGTTTCAAACAGTGAGAAAGCTCTGGTGTTGGTTTGCTGCGTGCATCTTGTCTTGAGATGAGGGATGACTAATAGGTTCTGATTCGCTGTTCTTCTTGCTCTTGTTCTGGGTACTGTACTGATTAAGTCCTCAAGGCAGGGGGCTGATAAATTATGTATGATTTTGTAGATGGTGGTTGCGACTTTGTATTTTATCCTTTGTGCTATTGGCAACCAATGTAAATTCTTCAGAGTGGCTGTAATATGTTGATGTCTTGCGGTGCCTGTTAGGATTCTGGCTGCAGCATTTTGTACTAGTTGAAGTGGGTATAGTGTTTGCTTTGGTAGACCCTGGTAGAGTATATTGTCGTAGTCAAGGTGGGGTGTTCTGATGGATTGGAATACTGTTCTGTAGTCATTGTATTGGAGTAATGGTCATAGATGTTGAAGCGTTTTGAGTTTCAGGTATGCAGTATTGGCTGACCTCTTAATGTGGGAAAGCATGTTAAGGTTACTGTTAAGAGATGTTCCAAGGTATTTGACTTCTTTTTTTTTAAATTGATATCTCGGTGTGTTGGAGAGTGAGCTTTACAGGTGGATTGAAGGATCTGTCTCTTGTGACGGGGAGAGCTTCCATCTTACTGCTTTTGACTATTAAATTTAGTTCTGCAAGGAATTCCATGGTGGCTGTGAAGCAGTCAGAGAGGCTGAGAAGTCTGGGCTGTGTGTGGAAGGGCATGTAGAACATATCATCAACATACAGGTGGAAGTGCATGCTGAGGTTTCTTAGCAGGCTGCAGATGGGTTGAATGTATATGTTAAATAACAGTGTGGATAATGCTGATCCTTGTGGTATTCCTTGCCTTAGGTTGAACCAGTTGGAATTCAGTTGATTAATTTTTACTTGCAGCTGTCTGTCAGCAAAGTATGAGCAGGGCCAGTGCTACCTGCTAAGCCGGGTAAGCGCAGCAGGAGGGCACCAGTGGCGGGGGTGGGGGGCACCGTTGCTACTGCCCGCCGCCCACCGCTTTGAAAAAGAAAGCAGCCGCTGGTACATTTTTGTTCCCACGGCTCTGCTCTCTTTTAAACTGCTGGGTTGCGGAGTTTCTAATAACAAGAATAAACATTACCTGTTTCTCATAAGAAACAGGAAATGCTCATTCTTGTCTTTAGAAACTCTGCGACCCAGCAGTTTAAAAGAGAGCAGAGCCGTGGGAACAAAAATGTACCAGCGGCTGCTTTCTTTTCGAATGCTAGGAATCATAAGGAAAGGAATGACAGATCAAGCAAAGGATATTATAATGCCTCTATATCGTTCCATGGTGCGACCACACCTCAAATATTGTGCACAATTCTGGTCACAGTATCTTAAAAAGGATATAGCAGAATTAGAAAAGGTACAGAGAAGAGCCATCAAAATGGTAAAGAGGATGGAAGGATACCCCTATGAGGAGAGGCTAAAAAGATTAGGGCTTTTCAACATGGAAAAGAGACAGCTGAGGGGAGACATGATAGAGGTCTATAAATTAATGAATGGAGTGGAACGGGTAAAAGTAGCTCAATTGTTTACACCATCAAAATGTAGAAAGACTAGGGGACATCAATGAAGCTACAATGTAATCCATATAAGACTAATAAGAAAGAGTATTTTTTCACTCAACGAGTAATCAAACTCTAGAATTCATTACTGGAGGCTGTAGTAAAAGCCGTTAGTGTATTTGGGTTTAAAAAAGGTTTGGACAACTTCCTGGAAGAAAGGTCCATAAACCATTAGGATCTGGGAAATCTACTCTTTGTCCCAATACAAGCATTTTGGAGCCTATGTTTTTGGGGAAACTGCTGTGTTCTTGTGACCTGGATTGGCTACTGTTGGAAACAGGATACTGGGATTGAAAGACCTTGGTCTGACCTAACATGGCATTTCTTATGTTCTGTTCTGTTACATTCTAATGTTCACAAAATTTCCAGTGAAAGAGACGTGCTTCCTTGTTGTGCCTTTTCATAGAAATTTCTTTCGTCAGAACCTTTTTTTCAGCTCTTTCTGTATGGAATCTGCATATGTGTGGCTTACCAGTTTTTTCAGTGCTTGCCAGGTCTGGTTTAAGGGGCGAGTTGGTGAGGTACTAGCTCCGGAGATCCATTGTTAGCGCACCTCACTGCTCACCTCTAAATAGCTACAGAAGTATTTTCTTCTCTCCCACAGCTATCTGCACTGCAACTGTTGACACCGCAGTGTTTTCAAAAGGCAAAATAAACACTTCACATATCTTGTGAAACGCTTACCGTTACCTTTTAAAAGTGCTGTGATATTTGCAGCTACAACACGACACAGCTTCTGGAGCAAAACACATTCTTTCGATGTTGTGTATAATATTAATGCAGCAGCGGGGAGGGGAGGAGATGATTGGCTGGAAAGGATGCTGAAGGCTAAGTTGAGGGTAGAAGGTAGCTGGTTGGAACTGATGCTGAGACTCTTAAGGGGTGAGGAAGTGACTGTCTGGGTCTTATGTTGAGGGCTGGGAGTGGGCAGACAAAGTGTCTGGCAGGAATTGATTCTGAGGGCTGGGGGCAGAGGCGGTGGATAGTTGGGACTGGAAATGGGCCGATGCTGGATGGAACTGTGACTGGAAAGGGACTGATGCTAGGGCTAGGACTGGAAATAGTCTGGTACTGACAGATGCTGAGGGAGTGAGAAGGGAGAAGATGACAGATGCTATATGTGTTGGAGAGGAATCAAGGTCGTATACAGGTGAAGATTTAGAGGGAGGAGCCTAAGAATGGATACTGGGATAAGGAAGAGGAAAGAGAGAATTAATGAATCTTGGAGAAGGAAGTAGATGGCCGGTGCTGGGAAAGGGGGCTGGAAGGCAAGAGGGCAGGTACTGGGGATATGGAAAAGGGGAGTCAGGCTTAGGTGGATACTCTAAGATTGTCGTATTCTGTTCTCCCAACCAGACTCTAACATTGGCTGAATACTGGAGTATAATTAAGGACTCTGAACTTGGGTGGAATTCTGAGTGAGGCCTTGGGGACTGCATTTAGTAGAAGAGTGAGGATTTAAGGATTAGCTGGGGGGATAGTAAGGACCAAGAAATTGACCAGAGATGAGGAAGATTGAGACTAGGTGACTGGGTGAAGAGTGTGAGTAGACTTGTGAGACTGAGTGGCGAAATATGGAGAAGGGGGAAAGCTTAGAAAAACCTGGAGGGTGTGGGCAGCTCTTTTGAAGGAGGTGAGAGAAGGTAGAAGTGGGAGGGAGGGGGTGAAAAGGGAAATGGAAAGCTGGATATGGGGGTAAGACATGTGAAAGAGAGAGGATGAATGATAAGCCTAGGTGAACCTCATCCCTTGCATCCCCCTCCTCAGCCCCCATTGCTGCTGCTGCCACCCTTCTCCAGTGCTTGTAGTGGTGACAATGGCCTCAAACAGTCCCATAGTACTTACTTCGGCAATGCAGGGCTGTTTCCGCCCTCATCGACGCCCAATACCGTCCCCATGCCCCAGATTGAGACGATCCCGTACGGCATTGGCAGGCAGGAAGTGGACCACAAGCACGCTAATGCACTTTCAAAGACTTCTAGAACCTTTGCAAGCTGGGGAGCTATTCCCACACTCGAGCTCCATCTGTGACATCATCCATATTTGAGAGCCTATCCTGCTGTCCACAGAGAACATCTGCTATAGGTAAGTAACCTCACTCATTTCAGTTTAATAAATAGCAGCTTGATATTTTACCTGAGACAGTGGCAGGTGAAGTGACTTGAACAAGGCCACAAGGAGCATGTGAGAAAAGCACAGTTTGAAATCTGACTTTCATGGTTCTCTGCGCACTGCTGTAATCATTATGCCAGTGCTTTCCAAACCTTTCCTGAGGGACCTCCAGCTAGTCAAGCTTTCAGCATATTTGCATGAGAGAGAGTTGCATACACTACCTGCACTGCATGCATATTCATTTCATACATACTCAGTGCCGATATCCTAAAAATCTGACTGACTGGGGCTTCCGCAGGACAGGTTTAGGAACCCCTGACCTAAGCTACACATGCATTCCAAATATAAATATAGCTGCTAGGATACTTAAAGGCCAATTCACTAGCACCTTGATGTCCACTCCTAGTTAAGGTGACCGACTGCTTGTTTTTGGACCAGTGGCAGGAAAAGAGATTAATAACCTCAGCAAGCAATGAAAAAGAAGAGCATTGAGAGCTTACCGTGGAGTGGAGGAGAAGCCTAGTGGTTAGAGCAACAGCTTACTACCCAGGAGATCTGGATTTGATTCCCACTGGCACTCCTTGTGACCTTGGACAAGTCACTTTACCCTCCATTGCCTCAGAAAAAAAGGTCTGGCAATCTACTTCCAGTGATACATTGCCAAGAAAACCCAGGAGTCAGCATTGACTTGAAGGTACTTAATAAATAAATAAATAAGAGGGATCACAATTTTATTCAGAGCCCGACTTGGCCAAGTTTTGTCAAACTGCCTGTGTCTGAAGTCAACAAGTATGTAAGTCAGTGTTAAAGCCCAACATAATACCTTCAACATAAAAAAGCCAGAGTCAATATTCTAGGTGCAAATGCTGGAATTCCAGCATACATGAGCAAACTCTGCCTGTTAGGTGTGACTTTTGACACTGACTTACATGCCTGTTGACCCCTGATGCAGGAGTGTTTACCGAAACTTGGCCAAGTCAGGTTTTGAATAGAGTTTTTTGAGAGAAGATTTACTTGGTTTAGTTGTGGTCCCTCTATGCACTTTGTATTGTGTCTGGTTAAGCCTATATCTGAATGCCATTATTACTTCTGCTGCTGCCTACTGCAAATTTTTGGAGTGCATATGCTCTTGAACACTCTTCCATATCTGCTCCCATGGCAACAAGAAGTATGCATTGACGGGAGCTGGATGTGGAATATACTGGCAGTGGTTTGACTAGAGAGATTTGAGATTGTGAGGGGGGCTCCCCTTTCCCCCTTGGAAAGTGCCCAGTTCTACTAGTCAGTGGTTCTCAGCCCAGTCCTCTGGGACCTCCAATCCACTCAGGTTTTCAGGATATCCACAATGAATATGCATGAGAGAGATCTGCTTGCACTGCTTCTATTGTATGCAGATCTATCTCATGCATATTCATTGTGGATATCCTGAAAACCTGACTGGTCTGAAGGTCCCAGAGGACTGGTTTGAGAACCACTGTGCTAGATGCTTAAGGGCAGGCAACAGGTCATATTTTCAGGATATCCTAATGTATATCTGTGAGAGAGATTTGCATGACCCCTACCTCCATTGTATGAAAACCTCTCTTTCATACTCATTAGGGATATTCTGACTCTCTGACCTTGAGGACTGGGAGTGAAGACCAAGGCACTAGTGTGTAGTAACCCATGTTATTAAAATGCATGTTATTTAACATGGGCCCCTTCTGTCCATGTGCACTAAATAACGCTTGTGTTATCCACTTTAACATGACTTGCTGCTCATGAATGAATAGGCCTCTTAAATTATCTTTAATTTGTAAGCATGCTTCTAACTGAACTTAAAAACACATGCAGAGGGAGTGTTGCGGATACACAAAACAGAAACTGAGAAAGGTCTGGCAAGAAATGAACCTGTTAAAAATTATAACTAAAAAACCGCAATATATTTATTTAAAAGTTTTTTTGTACTGCTTTATTAGTTCAGTCAAAGTGGTTTACTTGATAATTTATATTAAACAGGGATATTAATAACTTGAATTTTTCTGAGGCAACAGAGGGTTAAGTGTCTTGCCCAAGGCCACAAGGGATGCTAGTGGGACTTGAACCCTGGTCTCTTGATTCCCAAGCCAGTGCTCTAGCCATTAGGCTACTCCTCCACTCTGAATATATAAGAGACTATATTCACTAAAATGTGGCTCCCATGTTAACCTGAGCTATTTTTAATGAAGCCCATTAATTAACTCATGCGCAGTAACCATGTGAATATTAGTGCACGGTATGTCACTTTAGCTCTTAACTAAGGTTAACAGATGTCCCTGATTTGCAGAACTGTCCCCGATTTTAGAGTTGTGTCCCCCAACTCCTACCTGTTTGGCAGCCTCCTGTCCCCAATTCCTGCAATGGGGACAGAAGAGGTAGACATAAGTTTACCAGATTTTTTTGCAGGCATACCTGGAACACTTAAACAAAGTGTGTGGGAGATGGGGAGGAAGGGACACCTTAGTTCCAGGTTTGATCAACAAGAAGCGGGGGAGGGAAGATAAGTCACTACCCTGCCTCACCCCGTCCGTCTCATGATAGCAACACTATCACTTCCAAGTAGATAAATTTACAGAGACATAGAAACAGTGATGCATTTCTCCTATACTGTGCAAAATATAAAGATAATGGATGTACATTTAAAAATTGACACATTCAAAACATTAAATTGAAAATAACTTTTTTTTCAAACCCTCTGTCCCCCTTGCTGGAATTGGGGACAGGAGGCTGCCAAACAGGTGGGAATTTGGGAGACAGCTCTAAAATTGTGGACAAGCCCAAAAATCAAGGACATCTGGTAGCCTTAGAAAAAATAAATATTTTGAATTTAGTGATTTGAATTTGTCAGTTTTTAGACTTTATATCAATTATTTTTACATTTAGCACTGTACGGGGGACATGCATCACTGTGTTTATCTATCAATTTGTCTGCTTGGAAGTGATACCGTTGCTGTCATGAGATGGCTGTGAGGGAAGGGTAAAATGAATCCTCTTCCCATCTAAACACAATTTTGGTCAAACCAGGAACTAAGGTGTCCCTCCCCCTCCACTTAGAATAAGTGTTCCAGTGCCAGTTTCAAAGTGTTGCCTGCTTCCAAACTGGTAACCTTATAGAAAACAAATATTTTCAATTTAGTGAATTGAATATATCAGTTTTTTAGAATTTACATCCATTATCTTAATACAGTGGGGGTGGGAATGCGTCATAGTTTCTGTTTCTCTGCCAAACTGTATGCTTGGAAAGAATTTTGTTGCAGTGATGGGTTGGATGGGGAGGCTAGGGTGGGCCAACTATTAGCAAATCAGGCAATTATCTAGGGCGGCAACCTCTTGGGGGAGGCATGGCAAAGAGTAGGGCATTCGAAACTAAAAAATAGATTTTTGACTGCCAGTGGGTTGTCAACATCTTGAGCTAGCCCTGGGCCCTCTCCCGTCCTGGGCAGGACAAGGTAAGGGCTCTGCTTCCCTCTTCCATGCCTTTCTGCTCAAACCTGGAACTAAGGTGTCCCTCTCCCCACCCCAACACACACTTTGGGTAAGTGTCCCAGATTTACCTGCAAAATATCTGGTAACCTTACCCTTAACTTGCTTGCTGTTCTGTTTGTGAGGTAAATGTTTTAATAAGAGAGTGCTGCTTTAAGAAAACCAGGACTGGATCAGCATTTCAAGGTTGATCTGACTCTTTTGTAGCAACTTTGTTGTCTATCTGAAATAGAACATATATTTCAGTATAACAGATGTTTGTATATTCCAGTTAAATATTGTAAAATTTGTTTCTCATTTTTTTCTTAATCCACGTGCTTTTGACAGCAATTTGATTAGTTGAGAAAAAAATGAAATGCAGTCTCTTTAATTTAGTAGATTTGCATTTGAATGGTAAAGCTGACAGTTCTATTACTTCCTGGTTTAGTACTCTAAAATGAGTCTTAGATTTACATTGTGTAGCCTGAATTTGATTTAGCTTTCGTGTTTGCAGAAAAAGACCAGTGAATATCTACGTTTCCTTACGTAGTTCAGCAAACAAAAATAAACACTTGTAAGGGAAAAAAAAGGACTACTTGTTCAGAGATCTATAGCTTCAGCTTCAGCACTGGAAAGTGGTTAGGCCTACAAGTGCATGGCCACTATAGGACTTAATTGTATTCATGATAAATCCCTTCTGCATACAGTTTAGTGTGTACTGCATTATGTGAAGTCAGCTGACTGTGCCAGCCTGAGGAATAAAATCTTTTGTTTGACATGACCCTATATGGCTGTTCTTCTAAAGGAAGCAGTGTCCTTTGCTGTTAGTGACCCTTCACGCTTGTGATTGATCCCATATGTGTAGTAAGCATGGCAGCTTGAAGAATTTTTAGAACCACTTTTAATGCAGGATTTCAGGAAATTTGTTCCTTTAACTTGATTCCAATTTCCTTAGCACATTTAATAAATCCTTCATAGTGCAACTCAAGAGCTCAAGATTCAGATTTACAGTGGTCTTACTGTAACTGACCGTAATAATACTGTTAGAATTAGATTGTTTAATTTTTCTTTCAGTTGTAGAAAATGAATTGTACTTTGCATGCGTGTTCAGTGCTGCTAAATACACATTTATGCATTTATTTATTTATTTAACCATGTGTGTGTGTGTGTTTTTTTTAATACCGCTTTATCATTTTAGTCAAAGTGATTTATATTGTAACTTAAACTTGGTAATGAACATTAAACAGGGACATTGGTAACTTGGATTCTTAGTAACATACTAAGTGACAGCATTGAAGGTTGTTCTATTGAACTTCATACACGAAACACTTTTTACAAATAGAAAGTAAGTGAAAAAGAAAAAGTGTAAAAAAAGCATAGACTAGTACATAGTCTACAGAAAGGTAGAAAAAAATTTGCTTTGATTTTGTGATTTGAGTATACCAATTTTGGGAATGTGAATGTGCAACGTCTCGGAGATCCTCGTACATGTATTAAGAGGTTTGAGTTTTTGATCATGTGCAAGCTCACCACTAAGCAGACTAGGTGTCCGACTAGGGTAACTGACCTGAAGGGGTGTCACCATACCCCCTCCACATAGAAATATAGAAATATGATGACAGAAAAAGACCACATGGCCTATCTAGTCTGTCCTTCCATATCAACAACTACAACAGTCCCCTTTTTACCTTTAGAGATCCTCTGTGTTTGTCCCATGCTTTTTGGAATTCAGTTACCGTCCTCATCTCTACCACCTACACTGGGAGACTATTCCATGGATCCACTTCTCTTTCCGTAAAGAAATATTTCCGCATATCACTCCTGAATCTATCTCCCTTCACCCTCATCCCATGTCTCCTCGTAGCAGAACTTGCTTTCAATTGAAAGAGGCTCTCTCCCTGAACATTTATGCCACGGAGGTATTTAAACATTTCAATCATATCACCTCTATCCCGCCTTTCCTCTAAGGTGTACATATTAAGATCCTTCAGTCTGTCCTCATATGCTTTATAATGAAGACCACTAATCATTTTAGTAGCCACCCTCTGCACCGACTCCAACCTGTTCACATCCTTTTGAAGGTGTGGTCTCCAGAATTGCACACTATACTCCAAATGAGGTCGCACCAAAGACTTATACAGAGGCATTATCACCTCCTTTTTTCTGCTAGCCATTCCTCTCCGTATGCACCCAAGCATCCTTTTAGCTTTTGCAGTCGCCTTTCCTACCTGTTTAGCTACTTTAAGATCATCAGTCACAACCACGCCTAGGTCCCGCTCTTCTTTAGTGGACAAAAGTACTTCACCTCCTATACTGTATTGCTGCTCCCTTGGATTGCTGCAGCCCAAATGCATGACCTTACATTTTTTAACATTAAATCCCAGCTGCCAAATTCTAGACCATTCTTCAAGCTTAGCTAGATCCCTCCTCATGTTATCTACCCCTTCCTGGGTGTCTACTGTATTGCAGATTTTGGTATCATCCGCAAAGAGGCAAACCTTACCCGACAGCCCTTCCGCTATATCACTAACAAAGATGTTAAAAAGAATCGGACCAAGGACAGATCCCTAGGGCACACCACCAATAACATCCTTCTCCTCAGAGTGAGCTCCATTTACTTGTACTCTTTGTCGCCTCCCACCCAATCAATTTCTAACCCAAGCAGTAACTTTAGGGTCCATCCCTAGGGTGCTCAGTTTGTTTATAAGTCGCCTGTGAGGAACAGTGTCAAAGGCTTTACTGAAATCTAAATACACCACATCTAGAGCTGTCCCTAGGTCCAACTCCCTGGTCACCCAGTCAAAGAAATCAATCAGATTTGTCTGACAAGACCTGCCTCTGGTGAATCCATGCTGCCTCGGATCCTGTAATATGCTGGACTCCAGAAACCTCACTATTTTCTCTTTCAGTAGCGTTTCCAATAATTTACTCACCACCGAAGTTAAACTAACCAGCCTGTAGTTTTCAACCACATCCTTACTTCCGCCTTTGTGTAAAGGCACCACATGAGCCTCTCTCCAGTCCTTTGGCACCACTCCCGACTCCAACGAGGCATTGAAAAGGTCAGTCAGTGGAGTTGCTAGAATGTCCCCAAGTTCCCTCAGTATTCTAGGGTGTATCCCATCCGGTCCCATCGCTTTGTCTACTTTAAGTTGAGCTAGTTTCTCACGAACATAGTCTTCTGAAAATTGTTCAAGATGTCCCTCGCTTCTGTTCCTGTTTGTGGGTGTTTTCTGAGGTCCTGCTCCTGGTTCTTCATCTGTGAACACAGAACAAAAATATTTGTTAAGCAAGTCCGCTTTATCCTTATCAGCTTCTACATATTCCTCCCCTGCACCCTTGAGTCTGACATACTTCAACAGTCACACTACGGCAGGCCTTGAAGCATCTGCGATGTAAACTTTCTGTCATAGGGAACAGGAGCAGCAGGCCATGAGTGTGTGCACGCATGCGGGTGCCTCGGGGTCTAACACGCAGCCAAAGCAGCTTGCTCTACCACTTGCTTTGACGTATGTGGCGGGGCAGTAGTGCTGCCCACCCCCCGAGGTGAGGGAGAAGGGAAGGGAAAGAGAAACGCTGATTCATCCTCTTCTAGAAGCCCCCATGCAAACAGGAAGTGGCATTGAAAGAGGTGGAAATAGGAACATCACCGCAGCGCTGAAGGTGATGGGAAATGCTGCGGTACCATTGTAAAAGCATTGCCACCTTCTGAACATTGGTTATCCAGGCAAATGCCTAGCTCGCCTAATGGTAGCACCGGCTCTGAGTGGGATTTCAATCCTGGTTCTCGGCCCAGTGCTCTAACCACTAGGCTGCTCATCCACTTCACTCACCTCTGTATTTAATTTGAAATATAACATCCGGTTTTAGGACTGGACAACCAGTCACTCGCTGTATAATTGAAATAGTTTGCTAAAGGTCATGGAATAAGTAGAATGGAACCCAAAATGTAAGATCTGAATCCATATAAAATTTAAATATATGACGCAAGATCAACAGAAATGCGCCTTCTGTGTTCATAAAGAGGAACTTTGTGGCATCCCAGTTCCTGAGTTTGAACCCATCTTACAGTACTAGGTAATGAAGACTGACTTGCCTGTCTGTCATGAGGCTGGTGGAGTCCCTTTTTATTTAGGAGGGAAGTTTAAAAATGTCAGCCCATGTCATCCTCCTTGTGAGGAAGTCTGGAGAGCAGGAGAGGCTGTGGTCATCAATAAGGGGTTAATGCACGGCCTGGGGTGCTGTATCATATGTGACCTACTTGGCCACTTACTACAGATGGCAATCCACCCTCAACCAGCAAGGTTAGGTTTAGTCATGAGCTAAAACCAAGGGCAGCAGAGAACACAGACAGAAAGATCTATGAGGAGAAAGTTTCCTGTGGCATCCGTTACAGACCTGGTGGTATTAAGGAAAGAGGCAAGTGAATGCCTCTCTGTAGGGAAAGAAAGAGGTGGAAGACTCATGAGGTGGAAAGGACCTGTCTCTCACGTGTATCTCTCACCTCTCAGTCCGGGAGAATTCTTTAAATAGTTTGCCGGCTGTTTTCATACTTGTACTATTGGGGAGGAGGGGAAGTAAATCTCTTATTACTTTCTCCCTTTAGAAGTTTGGAAAATTTTTTATCCAGAGCATTAATGTACCAGAGGTGCCTAATTTAGATTCCCAAATATCTGAAGGTGAACCCACAGTCTTTGCAACAGGGAGGAGGAAGGTGCCCACCTACATACTATCAGAGAGGAGAATGCAGAGGAAGAGTGCCAAGGAGTATTTCAGGCCAAATTCAATTCCTCCTTGTATTGCTTTAAACCAGTTTTGAAAGACCGTTTATACTTTGCTTAGAGATCACCCAATAAATGTATTTTATTTAAATATTGGGGTCCACATCCTTTAACATTCTGTCTCTTTGAATTTTCCTCCAGTTTACACCTTGAATTTAGCGTCCACCAGGATCCTTTATTTTGCTGTAGTTGAGCTGGGTTGCTGCTTTTCTATTTTCTGCCCACCTAAAGCATCAATGACGCCTATACATTTCTTGCATAAGACTTTTGGAGCAACTCTCATCTCCTAGTGAGAGGCTCACTCTATATATGTGTAGAACAAAAAATGCAACGTGGGATTTTATTTAGGCAAGAATGGAAGTGAGTTCACTGAATGTATAATAATTTCAGTAGGAATCTCTTATGATCAGGTTTTAGAATCTGGATTATTTAATTTTGTTAAATACTAATTAAACTAAAGTTTCAACCTAAAATAGAAAATACAGTCTATTCATTTGCAAATTTCTCCATTGTTATGAGCCTTGAA
The DNA here is from genome assembly GCA_033557465.1 of Ichthyophis bannanicus. Lineage (NCBI taxonomy): Eukaryota > Metazoa > Chordata > Amphibia > Gymnophiona > Ichthyophiidae > Ichthyophis > Ichthyophis bannanicus. The sequence goes on along the minus strand of CM066032.1, from coordinate 1,335,754,662 downwards.
TAAAGTTCAGAAGTACATCATAGCGTGCTGACAAAGGGCCTGATGTAATAAACTGTGCTAATGCAATTGTTTAGTACGGTTTAGTGTTAGTGTGATTTTTTTGTGCATTACAATTAACATAGTAACATACTTCTCTACAGCAGCAAGGATCATAGCACATGGATATTCACTAAATGTAGGGTTGCCAACCACCCGAATATAAACTAGCCAGTCAGATTATAAACAGACTTGTACAGTGCCTCATCAGAAATATTGACAGGACACTAAAAGCCCAGTGTTATGGCAATTGGTTCCTTCCCTCCCCAGTTTTCACACTTCAGTATAAAAGTGAGGCAGGCAAAAGCAGCAGCTGCTTGTTAGCTTGGAAGAGCTGATCTGTGGCCGCCTCCCCCACCTCTCCTCTTAACCTGATTAGAAGCTCTGAGACTTCATACAGCTCCCCTGTAGCCCCTCCCCTATGTTGTGAGTAGAATCCTGGGGCGAGGGGGTGTGGCCATAGCTCATTTTCCAGCCACATCCAGGCCTGCAGTACTACCCTGCTGCTCCACCTCCTCCTGCATGCCTGTTTCAGGCAGTCCAGCCTCAGCCCCTTCTTCTCCTGGTAAGTTGAAGCAATTGCTAGCTGCTTAAGAAGGAAGAAGGAAATGTAGGCAGGCACAGGGGATATGACAGGAGGGCAAAGGAAGACAGAGTGGCACAAGGAACCGAGAGAAGGCAGGCTTGCAGGGCGGGTGCCACAAGAGAAGTAAATAAGGAAAGAAGGAAGGGAAAATAAGGCAAATGATGGAAGGCAGGGTCTCATGCTTGCATCTATCCCCACAGGGACCAGTAGTCTGCTAAGAACTCTACAGTGGCTGCGCCGCTGAACTTCCTGCTCCACCAGCAGAGCTGGGACATTTAGGAATAAACTCTGAGATAGCATGCATACCCATTCCTTAATAAAGCACAAGATTGTAAACGTGTACTCTGGCAAGTGCATAAAAGGTGTGCTTTACATTGACTAGTCATGTTACGCATTCCCAGTAATTTTATTTTCTTTTATTGCTTGTGCTGAGCCATGCAGTAGGGGGACGGAGTAAGATTAATGGAGAGGATGAACGGGGGGGGGGGGGGGGGGGGGAGGGTTAGAGGTAGGTGTTCCAGTATGTGATGGAGTTCGGGGTGGTGTATTGGTGTTCTGTGTGTGTATCTCTAGCCGATCAGGCCACTGGCTTTTCTTGCCGTTTTCCATATTTTTAAAGACTTACACGTGTACATTTCCTTTAATCCTTTAATTTTCAGTGGACAAGAAAATGGCAAATGGAAGATTTTGCACATGTGCCACTGAAAGATTGCACAGATTGATAAGTGGAAGGCATGGGGGGTAAACTGCATGGAACAGCAATAACCACCCTAACTGCTTCTGCTGTCATCTCTTATGTTACATAAGGTATTCCTACAGTGTTTTATTATAAATGGCCATCCTACAGTGGGGTGTGGTTTGCCCCAGAGAGTATACTAAAAATTTAGGAAAACATAAAAGTAGAGATTCTGGTGGATGGGGAGGTAGAATCTGCTCAAGGTCTTCACTAGTTTTCACTAGAAATTCTCCCAAAACATCCAAAAAAGCCCCAAAAGGAAGCTAAGATCATGCCAGGGATACTTTTTTTTTTTTAAATAAAAATCACTTTAGACATATTCCTAAAATTGATGCATACACAAGGAGAAAAAAAGCAAATCGAAAAAATATGGAGACAATTTGTAAAGTCCCAGATGTTCCTAAAATTACTGCCACTGAAGAGGTTCTTTTCCTTTCTTCTTCTGTAATCCTCTTCTGGAGTCCTTGGTGGACTCCCCCTTTTCTTCAGTTCTTCTTGGGTCTAGGTTCACTAAGTGATCAGTCAGTCCAATTTTCTAGATGATTGTACAGTGTCCAGTTAAAGGAGATAGTTTGGCATATGGCAGTGGGGTAACATCCACTGTGTGCCTCACACACAGCCAAAGTGATGGTCCAATCAGGCACTAGCATATTCTATTGTTTGGTTGTGCAGCCACAGCACAGGAAGTGGGAGATGTGTGCAGGAGCTATTGTGCTTCTCCTTTTGTGCCTTGCAGAGTTTCACTGTCACTACTGCTGACTTGGGTTGGTGTTGAAGGAGGAGTATTGTTAACAGCAGAGATGCCTCCCTCTCCTGTGAGAGCCCCACTATAAGAGCAGTGCCTGAAAGTGGACATTTGACCTCTTGTCTATCTAGCCACTACTGCTGCAAGAATAGTGTAGTAACATAGTAAATGACGGCAGATAAAGACCAGTATGGTCCATCTAGTCTGCCCAGTACGATGTCAAGAGTAGGTACACCTGCCGCTCTGTGCAGGCCTCCCTTCCCCATGTCTTTGTTTAGGGGTGATCCCACCACTCCTTGTAGTACACCCCTATTTGTTAAGGAATTAGATGGTTCAGATTATTTTGATATTTTCTTGTTGCTGTAAAGGGATCCACTGTGTCTGTCCCATGCCCTTTTGAACTCCGTCACTGTATTTGCCCCCACCACTTCCATCAGGAGCGCATTCCAAGCATCCATCACCCTTTCAGTGAAAAAGTATTTCCTGACATTGCCTTTCAATTTACCACCTTGTAACTTCATGTTATGCCCTCTAGTTTGCAGAAATACTGTTACCTCTCTTCCCCAGCATGGCTGGTAGAGGGGCAGTGCTAAATAGAGCATCAAGTTTGTCATCAGGACCAGAAGGACAAGGTGAGCTCATTCCATGAAGCCAGTGGGATTCTGAGAGGGAAGTGCAGCATCTCCCCTCATCTGTCCATGCATTTGTCTTTCTATCCCAGCCCTGTACTGTCAAGTTGCTATTTTTCTCTTGGCACTGCACTGCCTGTCTTCCTTCTGTGGCCATGCATTTCACATATAAGTAGTTTGGACAACGTGGTACTCTATAGATACAGAGCAAGACACAGTTCATACGACTGATGTGTAAACCATGCTGCCTCAGAAGGTAGAGAAGAGGATCCCCACAAAGAAAATAGGAGCAGGCTGATAGCACTAGGTTGAAACACTGAAGGGTGTAGATGAGGGATAGAGGTGTGTGGGGAGAACAGAGATTCAGTGATTGGGAAGGTGGTGAAAGTAGGAATTTTGAAATTGGTTGGGATAACATGCAAGGAAGAGGGAGCAGAGACTCTGAAAGTGGGTGAAAGATAACAAGAATCCAGGGATTGATAGATTTATTTAAATTTATATTCCACCTAGCAAAAAATATGAAGGACAGAGGGACCTTATGATTGGGGAGGAGGGAGAGAACAGTGTGTCGGGGAGGGCGAGTTGAGAGTGGGGACACAGGATTTGAGTTGGGGAGGGACTTAGTTGTGGGATATGACCGGGGATTTGCTCAGCTAAATGAAGGTATGAATGGGAGGGGGTAAAGGGTAGAGATTTTTTATTGAACAGAAGAGATGCTGTAAATTGAGTACGGCTGAGAAAGGGTACGAAAAGCTGGAATGCTGAGCAGTTGGTGAAAGAGGAAGAGAACAAGTATACAAAGAGATAAGAGAAGGTGGAAATGGGGCTGGGGAGGTGGGTAAAGGGACAGAGGGAGGCTGGTTCAGGGCTAAGAGACAGAAGGGGCTAGAAGGGGGGAGCTAGACAATGGAGAGGAATGTTAGAAGATCGTGCCAGATGGGAGGGTTTTTGGAAGGCATTGCTGTCCCCGAGCTTAGGGGTTGGGAGGTTAGAGAAGGGTTGATGGATGAGTAGGGAAGAGAGAGATAGAATAGAAGTGTTGGATGGAAAAGGATGAGACAAATATGAGTGGATAGAGAAATGAAAAATAAATAAAAGAAAGCTAAAAGGGAAAGATCAATGTCAGAGCAGAATGTAAGGGAGGAAGCAAAGCTGGAAGGAGAGAGAAGAAATGGAAATTGGACAGGAAACCCAAAAGAAGACAGACAGAGGAAAGCAGAAACCAGACTGGGATCAACATGATTTGAAAAAAAAAAGTGCCCAGACAACAAAGGTAGAAGAATAATTTATTTTAAATTTAGCGATTGGAATATGTTAGTTTCTGAAATGTACATCTGCTATCTTTATATTTTGCACAGTACAGAAATGCATCTTTCTATTTCTCTGGGGTTTCACTGTATGCAGAGTTTGGCTTCTTGAGTCTTGTTTAATGTTTTTTTTTTATCTATACATTTCTATTTTTAGTTTGTGATAATTTATTCTGTACTTGTGAGAGTCTATTGCAAGGGTCCGCAGACTAAGGTCTGTACTCTTGGAGTACATCTTTCTGGCGCTGTTTGCTTTTCCTGCCCCCAAATCAGATTCTGCTTTCAGAGCACTCCTATTTCTTTTATGTCCAGACATCCCACCTCACCTCCCTGCACCAGGTTGGCATACCACAGGCGTCTTGGCCAATCCGGAGCCATCAAAATCACCAACCCCTGATGAACTTCGATCCTCTGCACAACTTGACCTATCAGAGCCCATGGAGGGAAAACATAGAGGAGTCCCTCTGTGGGCCAATCTAGGCCCTCTGACATCCTTTCTTGGCACCTGCTGAAAAACCGGCTCGCTTTGGCGGTCTCAAATGTTTTCATCAGGTCCATGACTGGTGTGCCCCAGCAGCTTACCACCTGGTTGAGCACCCACTCTCCGGGGTCCATACAAACTCGACTCAAGTAGTCCACTGTCATGTTTCGATTCCCGCCATGTGCGCTGCAGACAGTGCCTGGAGGTGACTTTCGGCCCAGTTTAACAGCCCTTCAGACTCCTCCTCCAGGACTGGCGCTGCCCATGCCTCCCTGGCGGTTGATGTAGGCTACCGTGGTTGCATTGTCTGGAAGAACCTCTTCCGCCTTCCATGCAACCAAGGCTCGAAGCTCCAGAGGGCAGGTCCACCGCCCGCATCTCCAGCCTGTTGATCAACCAGCGTGCTTCCGTCGTGCTCCACAGTCCCTGAGCAAAGTGACCTTTGCAGAGAGACTGACGTCGGTCATCAGCAGGACCATTTCGTAGTGATTCGAGGGGCATACCGCCTTCCAGATTCCCTGGGCAAAGTCAGCATTTGAAAGCCTGCTTGGTCGCCGGTGGGCAGGCAAGCTTCTGGAACAAGAGATGCGTCTGGTGAGACCACTGTCGAAACAAAGCCCTCTGTAGAGGTCGCATGTGCGCCCTTGCCCAAGACACCAGCTCAAGAGTGGCTGCCATAGTCTCTAGTACCTGCAGGTAATGCCAGGCTATTGGTTCCGTCCGCCTCAGAAACTGTTGCACCAGACTTCAAAGTCCTTGGGAACGCTGTTCCAGGAGGAAGACTCTCCCACTCGGGTGTCGAAGTGCACACCCAGGTACTTGAGCTCTTGAGATGGGACCAAATGACTATTGGCCACGTTGACAACCCAACCTAGACCTTGAAGGATCCACCCTGGAAGTAGCCCATTTGCTCTTGTCTCTGGATTTTGCCCGAATTAGGCAGTTGTCGAGATAGGGATGAACTAGGACTCCTTCCCTGCGAAGCTCTGCTGCTGCTACTACCGCTACTACCATGACCTTGATGAAGGTACACGACGTCATTGCTAGACCAAACGGCAACACCCAAAACTGGAAATGTTCCATTGATACCGCAAACCTGAGAAACTACTGATGTTCCGGCCATATGGGGATGTGGAGATACGCCTCCGTCAGGTCGAGAGACGTCAAGAACTCCCCTTTTCTTACTGCTACTATGATGGACTGCAAGGTTTCCATGTGAAAATACAGCGGTTCACCCTCTTGAGATTGAGGATCGGGCGGAAGGAACTCTCCTTTTTTGTCACTTCAAAATAAAAATAAATGGAGTACTGACCATAGCCATACTGATCTCGGGGAACCGGCACCACAACCCTTAGCTGCAGAAGTCATATTAGGGTGCCCCTTACCGCTGCTGCCTTGGCTTGTGCCTTGTACGGGGACTGGATGAAAGAGTTGGCCACCGGTTGAGCTAGTTTGAGGACATACCCCTCTCGAATAACCTCCAGTACTCATTGGTTGAAAGTGATTTGGACCCAGGTAGGGTAGAACTCCTGCAGGCGACCTTTCATGGGCTGCGCCACTACCTGGGCCCCCCTTGCTTCATTGCAACTTCTTGAGACCCGAGGTCAAAGGGGCGGCAAAACCTCTGCCCACCCCTTGAAACCCCTGTCCCCTAGAGGGGAATCTTCCCTTCTGGAAAGGGGTAAAGCGTGCTGTCAGAAAACACGTGCAATCTCGCGGCTGACTTCGGGGGGCGGATGAGGCGCAGCTCTGTTTCTGCTTATCCTCAGGCAGATGCCTGTCTTTAGATTCCCCCAAGTCCTTAACAAATTTGTTGAGGTCCTCCCCGAAAAGGAGCTTGCCTTTAAAGAGAAGCTTACTGAACTGAGCCTTGAATGAGTTGTCTGCTGCCCAGTTTTGTAACCAGATATGATAACGTGCCACCACTACAGAGGCCATTCTCTTCGAGAGCCCTCTGATGAGATTGTAATGGATAGCCGCCAGGTAAGATGCCCTGGACTTCAATCTAGCTGCCGCTGGCTCCCCCTGTTGTACCCGCTGCAACCAGCGGAGACAGACTCTAGCCACCCAGGCTCCGCAAATGGAGGTCTGAAGCGAGAGGACATTGATATCAAAAGCCTGTTTTAACAAGGCGTCCAACTTCCTATCCTGGACATTCTTGAGCGCTGCACTACCTTCCACTGGGACTGTCGTTTTCGTAACCACGGAAACTGCCGTGTCCACTTTAGGGGGCCAAAACAACTGATTGGACAGCGGGTAAAGTGCGTCATAGTCCTTGCCCCCTTTAGGCTCACCTCCGGCAGATCCTACTCTTCCTGGATCATATGCTGTACTACTCGAGGCACTGGAAAACCTTCTCTGTCTTACATAGCGCCTGCAGCAATGGATCCTCCAGTGACTCGTCTTCACCCAGAAGACTAGCGGGCATATTCAGAGCCTTGAGGGATTCAGTGATGAGTGCTTGCAACTCCTCGCTGCGGAATATCCATACAGTCCTCGCCTGCTCATCCTGTTCTGGTATCTCCCCTTCTTCGAGATCCTTGTCCGCCTCTAGTTCCATGTCCAGGTCCTCCTCCTCGGGACCTTCGGAAAATGGACTGGCCTTGACTCTCCTCCGCAGGCCTGGAACTCTTTGTGGGTACTGCTCCTGGCTTGCCTACCATAGGACCCCCCTGGTCTCTTGGCCCCGTCTTGTGATGCCGAGGCCTGATGAAGAAAGAGCACAAATTTGGGAGAGAAAATACCTGGGACCCCTATCTCTCCCAGGCTCTGTGATGCAGATGGTCCGGGGATGGTTGGAAGGCAGAGAGCTGTCTCTTGCGGTGGCACTACAGAGCCCACGGAATCCTTTGCCTCCCCAGATGGAGAAAGCACCCTTTCCTGTGTTACCCCTAGGTCTGTTCCATGGAGATGGCCTCTTGAGTACACCCCCTGCAAATGCCAGGCTCCAAGACTGCACTGCACCGGGTTCTGCAAACATGGCACTGCGATCTGGTTGGCATAATTGGATTAAGCATAGGCGCTCCTCGTTTCCCCTGTCCCTTCTGAGGGGAAAGGTAAAAAAATATAAACACCTACCACAAACTCCCACTCAAAGGAACCGTGCCAACTACCTATATGCTCTGCCTTTTTTTTTTTTTTTGGAGCTAGGAGGAAAATGAATTACCGATTGAGCCTTAGGAGGGGCAGGATTTTTTCGAAGTCGGAGCCCCTGGGCTGCGGAAGAGAGGAGAGAGTGTGAAAAAAACAAGCAGCTAGAGAAAGGGAGAAAGAACCACCTCCTTTTTTTTTTCTTCCCACACCGCTCTGAGCAGTCCACTTCGTGGTCAGGCTGCTTTTCAGGCAAATTGGGCCTGCCTGCCCTTCCAGCAGCTCCCCTCTGCCTTCAAAATTCGCCCCTGTTATCTTCGGCCCTGGGAAGCTATCTGGTGCTGGTGCGGGTATGCCGTTGCTGCTCTCCTCCTCCCCTTGTGCTCAGCCGGCAGTCACGGCTTCAGTGCGAAGGAGGGGGCCTCCTGTCTCAACCTGTCCTGCCGTCGAATCTCCCAGCGAAGTAGGTAGCCGCCAAATCCTCGGTCCTTCAGGCACCCTTCACACACACTGTCCACTGCCGAGGGGGGGGGGAGGGGCTTCTCCGCACTTTTTTTTTAAATCTAGCTTTTACCGCAGGAATAAAAACAAAAGCAGAAATCTGCAAAATAAATTACCCTAAACTTCCTTAGTTGTCCCTTCAGTGAGTCCAACACCCTGACTCACCACCTCCTCCAGTACAAGCATTGTGGAACCTGTGTCTTTTGGGGAAACTGCTAGGTATGTATGACCTAGACTGGCCACTGTTGGAAACAGGATACTGGGCTTGATGAACCTTGGTGTGACCCAGTATGGCATATCTTATGTTCTTATGACTGATCATACTGGTGCTTGTGGGTGGTCCCTGTGGTATTAGTACTGCTGTCATCAAAAGATGACATGCTCAGTCTCCAAGCAGCTGGAGGCGGCACCAGCTATCTTAGGAGACAGATATCGGGGAACACAGGAAATAGTTATTTGTCCAACCCTTATGCACCTTGCCACCTGCTGCTTTCTCAATATTTGAAATAACTGTAAAGGATAGACATGGTCATGCTTCCCTTTCTCACTCCCTGCTCTGCAAGCTCTTCTCTGAGGCAGACTCCACCCCTGTCCTATCCTTCCAGTGACCGGAAATGCCTCATATGGCCCTTCGTGTGAAAGTTTTGGGGATTACTGGTCCATTATGATCTGCATGTGTGACTATGGCTAAGTATCTCTTAGCATGGCGTTTGTATGCAGGGATCTGTAGTAATCTGGCTTTTAGAATTTTCCCAATAGATGCCTTGATGACCTAGGGCTCTCTGCGCTACTTATGATGCTGCGTCTTCCTAGGTGGGTCCATGTTGTCTAAGTTCTGGAAGTTAGTGCTTTTATAGTATGATAATTTGTTCTATAGGTCCTGAGAGACTTTTTTTGTAGAGTTGTGTGTTATAACTGACAGTATGCTTTTTACTAGAGAGGGTTTTATGTGTCTGTTACTTGGAGAAAACCAGAATGGTAATTTTTTTTTGTATGGTGAGTTCTATGGGGAATATTGCTGTGCATCCATTTTTGGGAGAGGGGTGTTCATGTCGATAGACGTTTAACATTGTGATGGTGCAGTGTGACTACATAAACTGCTACTGTTTTTGCAGAGTGTAACCAGCATTTAAAAAAACTTTTTTTTAAAAAAATTATATAGCCTTGGAATTGAAGGGTTTTTTTTTTAGGGGGGGTTGTTTTTTGTTTTGTTTTTTTTTTGCTTGGGAACCACCTGGTCAGTGTTCTGAGTGAGAGTACCTCCTGCTCTTTGACCACAGCTTTGAAAAATCCTTGGGGAGTGGGGAAAATGACAACATCTCATCCCTTATGGCAGGCCGCTTATCGCTTTGCGCCACTCCTGTAGTGTATTAAAATATCAACTCAGAAGGAAGGAAACAAAGGGAGAGAGAACTAAAACAAAAGAAAAAAAGACACCAGAGGGAGAACAGAAAAGGAGCAAAGACATTTGAGCCAGAAAATCAAATCAAAAGCACAAAAAGTTAGAAGTTTTTATTTCTGAGAGAATATTAATAAGTTATCAGTGTAAAATATCCTGGGACCCAGTTTAAGATCTCTCGACCTGGATGTCTTCCATATAGAATTTACATGTTGGGAACAGCAGCATTCAGTTGACTGATTTGACTTTTTCTGTTGTATAATTACTTCAGTGAATAAATAAATACTTTGAGTATGTACAATATACTATTGAAAAATTTTCTGAGACTTTTGCTTAAAATACTTGTTAATGCTGCTTTTCAGACTTTAAGGTGATAGGATATTGGGGACCAGCAAAGGGATATAGAGCCTATACATCAGGCCTTGACAAATTTTCTTTGAATCTAGGAGCCAGCCTAAAAATCGAGGAGCCGGTTACCGAAACTTAGGTGTCAATGCATGCCACCTGCCCCCCCCCCCAAAAAAAAGTTATTGCAATTACAGTTTTAGGTTTTAGGGCCTGATTTACTAAGACTGTGTTTTCCCATTTTCTATGGGGAAAAGCTTAATAAGTCAGGTGCCAGCAATAGTCAGTGACCCCAGTCTTCCTCCTCCCTCTCCCACCACCCCACCCCCACCCCCATTGACTATTTAGAACTACACCAGTGTGTATGTGCATGTATGTGGGGTGCGTGTGTGTTTGGTGCTGGAGTGGGATACTTCCCATGCATTCATCTCTGCCCCCTCCAAGTCCTGGCACTCTTCCCTTCCCCCCACTACCCCAACCCCTCTCATGCTGTCCTTTCCCCACACTCAACTCTGTTTCCATTCTCAGACTCTCTTCTCTTCTTCCTCACCCCTGCCCTCCATTCCCCCCCCCACCATTCTTTATTTACTCAAACCTGCTGCCCCTTTAAATTTCTTCAGCCATCTGTGCAGCAAACTCCCCGTCTCTAACCTTTGTTTGCTGGCTTGAGCAGACACCGCCAGTCGGCCGTGATCGTGGTCTTTTGCAGCACTTCTGCTGTTGCACACGTGCTCGGAGCCCCAGGCACCAGGACTGATATTTTTTTTGACTGCTGGAAGACTTAAGGATTGACTGAGGAAAGGAATAGAGCAAGAGAGAGAAAAGAGGATACTGAGTGGATGCCAACGTGTTCTTTCTGATGCTCTTAGTGTTTGCTTCAGCTTGGTGATATTCCCGTACAGTCCATGGAGCAAGTGGCGATGGCATTGAACATGCCTTGTTCCTCGCAATCCAGAAGTAGTCACTTAAGGTTTGCAACCCAGTTCCAGCTCCTGGGCAGAGCAGTGCTGGATGAGATACACAAACGGCAGTGCTGGTACTATGAAGGTCTTTTCTAGAGAGATTTTCATAGCAGACACGCCACCACACCGAGCTTCTAAGGTTTACAGGGGCCGCCTCTCCCTTGCTACCACAGAATGTCCAGTTATGCTTTGGGGAAAAGTTCTCAAACCAACCTGGGCACTGTGCTGGGTACCCCAGACTCTTCATTGTTCATTTTTCATCCAAAACATTGTTGCAGCAACAGTTCTCCAAACTCACAACCCCAGAACTTAGATCAAGTTCATTAATTATTTATGCTTTTTAGACTTTGAATGACAAAAATCCTTAAAATTTCTTCTCAGAAATACCTTCATTGGGGAAGGTACTACCAGAGGGAAAAATTCTCTCCTCCTCCGTAGGAAAAGTTAAGAATTCTTCAAAACACTTTTCTCTGAAAACCTTTTGAATGTCAGGGATAAACTGGGGATTCTGATACCCTGTAGTCAAGCTAGACTTCCCAGGGACTTTCCACCTCCTGAGGGATACCCAGAAGGGCCACAGATGGGGCTCCTTAGGCATCTGATTGATGGGTTCCTGCAGTCCTTTGCTATATATTGAACCAAAAACCTTCTGTCTCTTTTTTCCAGACCAGGGATGTCGAACTCCAGTTCTGTAGTGCCACAATCCAGCCTGCTTTTTAGGATGACCCTATGTATGCAAATATATCTCATGAATATTCATCAGGGACATCCTGAAACCCAGGCTGGATTATGGCACTCTAGGACTGGAGTCCGCCATCCCTGCTCCAGACTCTCCACCCATGTTCTCTACTTCAGGTCTTATTCTTTGGTTAGGCCAAGCCGGCCTAGGGCATCTCCTCTCTCTTTACATATCCTAACCAGCCATGAAAGAAGACTTTCTCACTGCTACTAAATTTAAGCACAAAGTAAGTGTGTAAGTTGAATGTTTGTCTATGTGGCAGTGTGGGAAGGCTAATTTATTTTCTATTGTAAGAGAGAATTCTAGGGAGAAAAAATTAATAAGAACTGGGGAGAAGGGATCATAGGTCCCTCTTCCTCTCACTTTGTCCACTAACCCCACCTCTACTTCCAGCAGTATTTACAAAGATAATTTCAGTTATTAATGTAGACTTCGGGGAATCTAGATATGTTTTGGGATCCTACCAAGTACTTGTAACCTGAATTGGCCACTGTTGGAAACTGGATACTAGACTTGGACCTTTGCCCTGAACTAGCACAACAATTCTTATATGCTTAAGATCCCTTTCCTCAAAAAAGAACGAAATAAATTAGCCAGACGCAAGAAATATCAGATTTTTAGATGGATGTGTGTGTATCTCTCATATCCCTTCCTTCCTATAACTTATGCATAAGTTATAACGTCTCCATTTCCATACACTTCACATTGCAGCAAAGATTGTACACACTGAAGGTATGAACTAAAAATCTTATTTACATAGCAAATCTAAAATGCAGTTTCTAAACCTACAGGCTGTTGGGATGTTGTAGCTGGATCTGCTGCAGCTGCTTATTCTCCAGTCAGAAGAGCAGTATATTGTGGTGATGCTGTCAGGAGAGTAGCCATGGGTGGACCTGGAGGGGTCAAGCCCCCACACCTTAGGCTCAAGCTCCTCCAGTGGCCCCTCCTTACCCAGAGTGCACTGGGGGAGCTGCTGGAAGAATTACTATAGCTGGTAGGGATCTCTAGTCCTCGGCAGCAGAAACCTCCCTGATGTACAGAAGGCACTGCAAGCATATTGAAAGTTTGTAGGCGGCAGTTCTTGTTGCTGGACGTGTGAGATCATCACTGGGATGTGCTACCTACGAGGTTTCGATCTGCAAATGTGATGCTCGCTGCACATAGGGGAAAGCAGAGTGTGGGCAACAGTGATAGGCTCACATTGCTATCGGCAGAAGCGGATGCTAGGTCATGCTCTAATGCTTGTCTTTCGGAAACCTTTTTGTAATCCGGTATATGCTGAGGCTGTGGTCACATCTTTTTCACAAATAGGCCCATTTATCAATTTGTAAACTACACTTCATTTGGGTTCCTGTTTGAAAACACAAATCAGTCAACAGCTTTACTGATTGCCCAGCTCTGGCAGTGCCATAGCTAATCTGAACTGCACTAGTGCAAAGGCTTGAAGCTGTGCTCCCCTCGCAGCCTCTCTCCCTGGCTGCTCCCTCAGTGGCAAATGCTTAGAGGAGAGAGGAGGACAAGCTAGAGGCAGATGCTTTGGAGAAAGGAGAGATGAGAAGTAAGATCAGGAACTTTGCTTACAAATCAATGGTAGTTATTTTCTTAACCATCACATCTGCAATGAATAGAAAGCAGACACATGATGGAGTGACCAAGGTAGGAAATGGTAACAGAAAAATACCAAAAGAAACGATGAAAAAACAAAGTAAGAATATTGAAGCATATTGCTCTGTTCTAGTAGGAGAGGCAAAGAAGTGCGAGTCCAAGTGTGAAACTGTGAGTGTAAATAGCAAGCTTTGGTGCATCTTTCTATTATTAGGAGAAGGATAATGTGCATCATACCTACTGTGATGAAACTGGTGATATATTATGCTATTCTGAGCCAGTTCTGTACTGAAAACTGTGTAAAGGAAGTTAGAATGTGATCCTCTTAATTAATCATACTCTGCAAATAACCTTTAGTGGCAATTTCGTGTACATACCAAATTTTGGTGGTGAGAACCCTGAATGAACAGCTGTATTTTATGTTGGTAAGTGTAGACAGACTATTTTTCACTCTGTGTGTTTTTATTTTGACAGTTAAGAAGATATTTTCTGGCTTGCATGCATTTTGCAAGGCACTTCTGAGTTTAGTTCTTTCTTCTTTCCATTACCATCATTTTACCCTTCCACTTCATTTTAGCTCTTTTTTGGTTCCTGGAAACAGGAAATTAATTTTGACTGGCCTAAGCTCCGCCTGTATGCCTCTCCCACTTTCAGAGACAGCAGCACTTGGGCCCTGCTTGCTTGCCTGTGTGTGTGTGTGTGTGTGTGTGTGTGTGTGCGCGCAAATGCGTGCGTCTGTGTGTTACTTCAGGGAAAAATTGAAGTGGCCGCCATATGCTTAGGATTTTTTTTTTAATATTTTGCTGAAGTTCTCATTAGAGAGAGACTGGACACATTTCTCAATGGGAAGTTCTCACTTACTAAACAAGGGTTTGCCTCTAGGTAATGATTTTCACTGTATTTTATCCAGATTTCCTGTTTTGAGACAGCTTTGGAAGCTACATTGATGTATGTGTACATAAAGGCTTTTTCTGCTGTTTCCCCTCCCATCCCCCTCCTTTGGCTGCCTGCTTGCTTTGTGTGTGAGACTGCATTTTTTTTTAGACTTGGTAGCGAATATACAGTTATATATAAACAAGCTGTACTGATAGCCAAATACCACAGTATGCAGAGCAACTACTTTGCAGAGCAGTGGCTGCGATAGTGGGATTTTTTTTTCTAATAATTAGTATTTGAACCTGCTTTTTCAGACAGTTAGACCTCGAACGCCTGCAACCATTGTTCCTTTTTGTGTGTGTGTGGGTGTGTGTGTGTTTGGGTACGACACAAGTAAAAAATGGATTGAAATATGTGCCCACCTTTTTCCTTTTTCCTGATGTGTACATTTGTTTTTCTGGATTTTTACTGCAGCGGAATGCAGGTAAAAAAACCCCCAAAACAAAAAACAGTCCTACTTGTATGTAGAGATAACCTTGCTTGTGTTTGTTTAAAAAATGCAGAATTCTGAAGCATCATTTTATTTTTAAATCTTAAGCGGGGCTTATGCATCAGGGTGGAGTTGCTAATGTTGTGATCATATTGTTGGAATGAAAAAGCAGTTTCAGGGCTTTTGCTTTCAGAAATGTTAATACCTTGTATTTTACTTACAGTGGCTTTTATATTTCAGATGCAATGTTTTGCCAGAAAAATTAAACTATAGCTTGGCACAGATAAACTGTATGATTAGGCTTAACATTAGTATTGCCTGCTAAAATACAGATGTATATGTATGTATATATTTATGGTGTGAGGACGGTGGTAAATATTGCTTGGATCAGCAGAATATCTGATAAGGGCCAGTGATACTTAGAAGGTGAAAATTATACATTAGGAAAATATTTCGGAACTTTATTTTTGGTGTGAAATGGCTTGAATATTATCTTTTTTGTTGCTTGCTATTTTCAAGAAAAAGTGGATTGCTAATAGTGTGTGCTTGATAACTAAAGTATGAGGTTTGTATCAATTTTGGGTTTGCGGCGGAGTTTCTAATAGAAACATTAAAGAAAAAAAGGCAGAAATGTAATGACTGAAAAGAACTGTTTGCGTGTGAAGCTAGATGTGCAAGACTGTATCTGGATGCCTTTGGAAAAGACGCTTGCTCATATTTGGTAGTGCAGCAGCCACGAGGTTACAATCATCCTTCAAGCCTCATGCTAAAATAATGAGGCCTAATCATGTAGCTTTGCGATGGAAATATGCTTTTCTATTCTGTGACTTCTAAGGAGGTGTTTCCTTTGAGAGATCTGTCTTAGAGCAGGGCAAATCAGTTGCTGGGATTCGTATTCCTAAGACTCAAGGATAGGGGGAGATTTATTTAGGAGCTTGGCTTTCAGGCAGTCAAAGCTAGTTAGTGCTGGTATCAAAGCTGTGTGCTATATATAGTTTAAAAATGAAAATTTTTAGAGATGCGATTGAGCTGCTGTTGAAATCACCGAGTAGCCCTGCTAAATGACTTGTTTTACAAATACTAAACAGGGTAAACATAATTTTATGTTCCAGTAAGCTTTTAATTTACTGTATCACTGGAAGGATATTTCGCAAGGATGTATTGGTTAGTTGTGGGATTCAAATTTAATTAAGTGGTGCATCTGTGCCCTGATTGAGAGACCCTGACATTGCAGAGGGATAATACTAGCTGCCGAAAGTGTCGCACTTGCTCAATTAAGGAGTAATCTTATGCATAAAATGTAAGTACAACAGGTTAAGCAGAATAACCTGATTAAAAATCAATAAAATAAGTTAAAAAAAAAAAGTAAATACATATTTTTCTCTTTTCGGACCAGATTTTTAAAGTGAAAGTACGTATGTGTTTAGCCCCGCTTGGAAAACTACCCCATAGAAATGATATGCTTGCATGTACACCTGCTCTTTAGGGCACAACGCATTTTCTGGGTTGATTGACATGCATATGAACAATTTTTTTTTGAAACATCTGGATGTAAATGCTAACCCCTCCTTCACCGCTGTCCTCGGGAATACCTCCATTCGTTTGCATGTACAGGCTGTGTACACATATGCAGATAAACTTATTTATTTATTTAACAGGCTTTTTTTTTATACCCCTTTATTGTTTCAGTCCAAGCGGTTTACGTTTTAACTTTTAAACATGGGAATGTATATTAAACAGGGGACATCGATAACTTGGATTTTTCTGAGGCAATGGAGGGTTAAGTGACTTGCCCAAGGCCGCAAGGAGAGCTAGTGGACACTGCTTTACACATACAAACGATTTGGAAAATTATCCTCTTATGAGTTTTAAATTTGACTTGAAAATGGCAGCATACATGTGTGTAGCACAGAATTTCTTGCTCCAGTTTGTGTTTGAAGTGAAACTATAAAACCCGCTAAATCTGATTGGTCAACTACCAAGCTACAAAAAGAAACCATATTTTCCTAACATACCAGTGCACGCTGCCAGTACAAATATGTTCTTATACACTTAGGTTTACAGTCGGAAGAAGCTATTTGAATTCAGCTCGCACCTTTTCATTGGTAGTTCCCCGCAAGCTACATTTGATAAAGATATATTGTTTTGTTAACCGATGAGCATTAAGGACACAGAGCGATGTATTTGCATGTTAGATTCAGTGTGCTTTCTCTGTAGGTCGCCAAGAGCTACCTATCTGACTTCAATTGCCTAGAATGCTATCTCGTACTGTTTTTGAGAGAGAGATTTAATGTTGACACGCCTCAGAATCTAGTCCTGGGGTATAATTTATTGATGCATTCTTAATAGTTTCAAACATGCCTCTGTATAAAAAGAAGGAAATCTCTACTTCTGTATAATTATGATTGTCCTTTGGGAAACCTTGGACATTTGCCTGAAACATGTATCTGTATAGACAATAAAATGTGCATTAGCCCGTTACTGTATATTTTTTAGTCACATAATATATATAATTAAGGAAGTTTAACTTGTATTGCATCTAAGACTCATTTGGTAGTAGGATTTCTATATGTTTCTCTTTCTGGAGCAGTATCAGAAATCTCTCTTTGCAATATGTCTATATTTAAACACACCAAGCCACTTTTTCAGTTTTTGGCTAGAACTGCTGTTGCCATTTTGCCTTTTTATTGCCTGCTGCTACTAGCTACTGAACATTGATATTCATGACTGGTCTAATGTCCTTCTAAATAGCACTTGAACTCCACCAGACATTAGCCCCTAAAATGTTACCTAAGGTATTTTTCTATACCTGATATATGGCTTCAGTCTTTATCCGTTCAGACAGCAGTGTTAACTGATACACGCAGGATGTCCAATTTAAGAATGATCTTGAAAATATTCTCTGCCCAGACCATTTGTGGCTGGAGCTTGAGAGTTAATATTTGCTTTAAAGAGGGCACACAACAGTGCACGACTTATCGCCCTTATTTATGTATGAAGGCGCATTGCAGCCTTAGAAAAGACATGCTGCCCTCCCACCTGGAAGGGCGAATTCAGTGAGCACAGCTGCTGTAGAGAGGGTCACCAAAAGAACAACAGGGGGAGGGGATGATAGAGAAGATTATTTACTGAGGGGGGCCAGAATGAATGGTTGTGAATTTCTTCAGTCTGCAAGCAAGCAGTACAGTAAAAGCCAATTAAAAAAAACATCATTGTTTTGATAATATTTATACTTTTATTTTCCATGCATAGCAGGCCCAGCTTTTGGCATTTATTTTGATAGTGGTAGTATGGGAAAGGTCCTACACAAAGGGATATGTTTACTAATGGTTAAGGCATGCTATTTGTAACAAGGTTCCATGGTATTCATACCCCAGAAGAGAGCAAAAGTAAAAGGCCGGGGACTGCAGGGATCCCCAGAACCATGCAGCTCTACCTGCTCTAACACGCCATCTGCGTATATGTTTTTGGTATGTTTAATATCTAGAAAAGGGCCAAGGGAATAATTAACAAACTTATTTATTAGTCGTCATAGATCTTTGAAGGTAAGCTTTCATATGAACTCTTCACTGTTACACTTTCAGTAGTATCTCTCTTGTAAAGGTCTATTAGCACAATACATCAAAGCAATAATAGTACTAACACTTCTTTTAATAAGTAGCATATAGGATTCAGGGATTCTCCTCAGAAACATTTTAGGGGCTGGTTTACTAAACTGCATTAGCTGCTAACATGGCAGATAGTGCACGCTATCTGGTTGGGCTAGCAAGTAACTTGGGGCAATGCAGATAACACAGCGATTTTCTGCATGATTTGCAGAAAGCATGTTATCTATAGGAGTGGGTGGGATTAGGGTAGAGAGTGGGCATGTCTGCAAGGCACGGTTACTGTAGGCCTCGACAGTGCGTGGTAACTGTTGCAGACAGCGCGGGTGCAGCTAATGTCACCTCAATGGGTAGCGTTAGCTGCATCCACGATACTACCCGACCACATTCTCTTCACTTTCGATGCGTTATTTGCTGGGGAACAGATAGCCTTTGCAGCTAACGCGATGCTATGTGTTATCTGCACTTTTTTGGCACGTTAGCTACAAAAGCCTAGCACAGTTTAGTAAACCGGCTTCTTAGCCGCCAAATGAGGAGATTCTGTAGTCTGGATAGCTAATGCTTATCAACCAAATAAAATAGTCCTGCACTTTAGAAGAGCCTTTTACAGGTTTCTGGCAAAATAAAACTTCTACCAGTGCATTTTAGTGGGGCCTTGATAGGCCTAGAACGACATGCCAATTTTCGAACAACTTCTACATTAATACTGATGCCTGCATGGCTTTATTTAATAAAGGATTTTACATGTGGAACGGAGCTTTTATGAGAGTAGTGCTCAGCATAAAGTATGTGCATATTAAGTACATGCGTACCTTAGATAGCATGTAGTTCTGCATGCGTTGTGGGTAGGTGTTCCCGGGGGCAGCATGTTGAGCAGAGCAGGGGTAGAATTGGGATGTGGGTATATTTTATAAAATGCTAGAGTGCATGCACACTTTGGCACCTGCTTTGGAGGCATTTGTACATTGTTAGAGCTGGCTCTGGATGCGTATTTTATAAAGGCACCTAGGTGCATATGTCACCTTTATAAATTAGACTTAAGTGCCTTCTCAGACTTCTCATATTGGCTTCCTGTTTTAAAATTAGGCCATTGCTGCAGCCTGTGTCAACCTGGAGATGTTTCTGCTAATGCATATTAAAGGACGTAGTTACCTACTTGTGCTATTGCGACCATGTGTTATTTTACTGCCAACTGGAATTATTAACAACTAGGTCCCATTGCATAAAATGGGACCTGCTTTAAAATAAAGCACGCTAACTGTAATACACATTAATAACTATGACCCCCAAGTGTGTGAAAGGGCCTATATACTAATCTGTGTTAGTGGGAAACATGACACCATGCTGTTGGCGCGTTGCAATTCACTTGTTAAACAGCTAATGCAGAAAAAACATTTTGTATTGGGGAAGGGCAGGGATTGTTCCTTGCAGTGAGCATGAGGGTCGTTAACATGGGTTAACTGCTAACCTGGCAGATACTCGGTAGCAGACTTTGCTCTGCATTAAATGCTCCACAGCTCTGCCAGGAACGCCACAGGAATTAGCACAGAGATTCTCTCTAATGCACCTTAACTTTTGTAGTACACTAGTATTAGGCAGAAAAGCTTAGTGCCCTTTAATAAGTGTGCCACAATAATTTGTGCTACTGGATGTGTTCGGTGCAGAGGTGGGCAATCTTTAGTCCATAGAAGGCCTACCAGCTGGCCTATTATGACAAGAGCAGGCCATTTCTGGTATTGACAGGCCAGAAGTAATTTTGTCTCTCATTATCTGGCCTTCTGTTTTGTTCCTGCCCCCCCCCTCCAAATTGCCTCTCAGCTGGATTCTTTGCCCTCAACCCCCCAGCCTCTTGCCATAACATTCCGTCTCCCTACAGGATTTCTGGAAGGAATCCCCCCCCTCCCCACCCCCCACCATTCAGCAGTACTGCTGCACTGACCTTCCATCTCAGCTGGGTCCCTTATTTATGTAGTTTTTGATACCAAAAGATTGTCCACTTTGCCTTAGTGTTTCTAGCTGCAAAATATTCTTTCGTTATCTATCCCCTCCTTCTCTTGCACTTCTTCAACTTAGTTTGCTCACATGTTTTAATTCTGTCCAGTCATTTCAGTTGTACTTTCTCTTTGTTCTTCTTTGTGCAGTCTTTCAGTCTCTTGCCTTTCTTCCCTGAATAGTCTCTGCTGATGTCTTTCGGTTCTCCAACTTCTCTCTACCAAACATTTGTCTTCCTCTTCCTTGCTTTGTTTCATGTCTCCTTCAGTCTTTCTTAATAATCAATACTTACCGTTTTTATAGCACTACCTGACATGTACAGTAATGATAATTACTCAGAAGAGCTTACAATATAAGTAGGTACCTGAGACAATAAGAAAAAGTCCCTTCCCAAGGTCACAAAAATATTAGTGGCGCAAGCAGGAATTGGACTCGGGATTCCCTGCCCATTGCTCTCACCTCCAGGCCACTTCCTTTCCCTAATGTACTAATTTTCCATCAGCGCCCATAAGCAATCATTCTTTTTATTTCTTGCATGCCCCGTTTAATAATCCTTTGTAGGGCTGGCCCAGTGGTATCAGCCACCCTAATCAAAACTTCAGCCATGACAACCCCCCACTGCCCAAACCTTCCAGGAACAGTTCCATTCTTTCTGCTATTTCTTAATGTTGGCACCGAAAAGACAAATGAAACTACCGCAGAGCCTCGTTTTCAAACACCCCGGAAGCCCCTGACGGTCCCGCCCCTCTGACAAGCACTTCCTACTGCTGTGGGAGTGGGACTGGCAGAGGCTTTGACCACACTTGAATGTGAGGCACTGCTGTGGCTTCCTTTACCTTTTTGGTGCTGATATTCAAAAATAGCTGAAAGAAGGGAGCTGCTCTTGGAAGGTTTGGGGAGGAGGAGACAGCAGCTAGCAGCCTTCTACTGCTGCCCCTACAATTCTGCTGCCCTAGGCAATTGCCTAGCTTGCCTGGTGGAAAGCCTGGCCCTTTGCATTTTGTCCTGCTTCCCTCTCCCCCCACCACCAAGATTCATTGCAGCAGTGGGCACTTCCTCTTTCTCCTGCTGTAGTGAGATGGGCTCTGTAGGTTGAGTTCTCATCTTTCCACATGATTCAGGCACTTCTACAATAAATCTTTGTTATGGTGCGGCTCTAGACTTGCAGCTTGCTCCTTCCAGTTTAATCCCATAATTAGGAGTCAGGGGACAGCAGGGTTTTTATTTTTTCTGGGAGGGAGGGGCATAGTCTCTCTGATCATGCATGTTGGTGCTTTAAAACATTGATCAAATTATCCATAAATGTGCACAAGGAAATATACTGTTTTAATACTTTTATTGGTCTTGGAGAAAACTGGTCTTTGTAAACTATGACACTTAAAAAACCCAAAACAAAAAAAGATGTTGCAGTACTTGAGCTTTTCAGGTCTCTCAGGCCCCTTCTTCAGACAAAGCGATTTGTGAGGCCTTGGAAACTCCTGTATCACAACATCCTTTTTGTTTCCTTAAAATTGTGCTGCTCAGCCCTCTCGTGGAGGTTGGGATTTTCAGGATTGTCACTGGGTACTGAATAGACATGTCTGATACCCCATCTTGAATACGTTTAATACATATAGCAACTCCTAAAAAAGATCCTCAGTGTGTAAATATTGGTTGAGGGTGAACAGAGTAAAGAAAAAAAATGTACATTTGTACAAAAAGAGCCCTGATTGCAGCCAAAAATAAAGGAAGGGAAACTAAATCCACAGTGAGTTAGTTTGTGTTTGCATAGGCAAGGAGTAGAAAACCACCTCCTCCCTTATTATGAAGTCATATTTAGAGTTTATTCGAAAAAATCAAAGCTTCTGCAAAACAGATCCTGTTCTATAGGAGGGTTTAGAAGCTAATTATATTTTCTGTAATCACTTTTATTGCAAATTGGAACCTTTGTAATTTGTCTTAGTTATTTGTATGGACACATTGTAGTTCATGAGCTTTAGAAGCTAATAGTTCTCTTCAGATGTGTTATGTGGGCATGAATAGAATCGGGAAGGGGAGGCACAGAAGCAAGGAACAAGGACAGCATCCTTCCATTGTGTTTGATGTTTGTGAGACCACATTTGCTATGTGATGGTCTGTTTTGATCACCCATCCTCAAAACTAATTTATCTAAATGCATCAAAAGGCCCAAAGAAGAGACACTAACAAGGGACCCAGTTGCTTGCATTTGATAGATTTTTTTTCTAATATATATGTTTTCAAATTGAACAAAGACAGTAATATCAGTGAACTCTGTGAATTTGTGCCAAACAAATCTGATTTCTTTTGGAGACCAAAGAAGTAGATCAAGGGTATGCACTGGATATTATGGTCTACTTGATTTCAGCAAAGCCCTAGAAAATGCTCCTCTTAGGAGGCTCATGAATACTGTGCATTCTGAGGATGGGACCCAACGTGGTAACTGGATTACAAACTGGTTGACTGACAAGATGGTGGCAAATGGAACTCGCTTTGAAGAAAGACGGGATAGTGGAGAGCCTCAGATTATTCCTGGGGCTGATTCTCTTCAATGTTTTTTTGTGAGCAATATCACTGAAGAAGTTGGAAGGAAAAGTTTGCATTTTTGCAGATGAGACACAAGTTTGCAACAGAGTGGATGCCCCAGAGGCAAGAGACAACATGAGACGTGGGATAATGCTTGACTTTTAAGCAAGTTTCTGGTTGAATCTGCTCCACTTACTCCTATAATATACTTCTAACCCAAGGTACATAAAGATGTGAATCATCCACCCGGTCATCCTATTGTATCAAGTCGTGGCTCTGTTCTTGAACTTCTATCACAATTTTTGGATATCTTTCTGCGACCATCTCTTTGGGATATTTCATCTTCTATACAGGATACAGCTCATTTTTTACGACTGCTTCAAGAATACTCTGCATTGTCATTGATATTCTTTATGGTTTCCATGGATATTACAAGTTGGTATACCAATATCCCTCAGAATAGAGCTTTGAAGATGATCACGAGCACATTGTCTACCAGAACTTCAGCGGCCTGTATACTTCAAGATTTCTTTTAGGAGTTGGCAAAGCTGGTTTTACATAAGAATTATTGTTGATTTAATGAGATTTTTATCAGCAGAACTATGATGTTGTCATGAAGCCGACCTTGGCTCCTTTTGCGGCTTTGCTATATTTAACTGATTTTGAGCAACATTATTTAACTGATTTTGAGCAACATTATTTCTTATTCACCTTTTTTCATCGACAGCATGCATGTGGAAAAGAGATTTGAACGATATATTCTTTGGTCAGGTTCGGAGGCTGAATTGCTTTCATTTTGTTTTTGGCTAAATACATTAGATGACAATTTACAATTTTTGCTGAATTACCATGCTTCATAATCGATTTTTTAGATGTGCAGGTGGAGAGGACTTCCACTGGTCTCTGTACTTCAATCTATCATAAACCAGTGGATTGAAATGCCTATTGACCTTTAAGCATAGGCATAGTTTGGGGGGCATGCCCCTCCCCCCCAAATTTGCATACACTAATGGTGAAATCATCCCCCTGCCCCCACTACCTGTATGGCGTTCTTACCGTTTGCACCCCCCAAAGTAAGAAGGCAAACTACTCCGATGTCTGGAAAGGGTGGTATATAAAAACGTTTAAATAAAATAAAATAAAATAAATGTAGAGCAGTGCATTTGGATTGTGGAAATTGAAAAGAACTGTATGTGATATGCGACGAGAGGCTGATATGCATGGACCAGGAAAGAGACCTCAGAATGATTAGTGTCTGAGGATCTCAATGTGGCAAAACAATGTGACAGAGTGATGAGTAAAGCTAGAAGGATTCTAGGCTGCATAGAGAGGGGCATAACCAGCAAAAAGGACATGATAATGCTCCTATAACAAGTCCTTGGTGAGGCCTCACTTGGATTACTGTGTTCAGCATTGGAGGCAATCAATCTATCACACTAAGGACATAAAGACTTGAAGCAGTTCAAGTGGAGGAAAGTGACAAAAATATGAGGCCTGCACTAGGAGACACATGAAAAGAGACATGAAAACAAAAAAAGCGTACCCTAGAGGAAAGGAAGCATAAGGGAGATAATCTTTCAAGTATTTAAATATTTGTAATTTTACGCCTACTCTACTTTAATGTAAATCACCTTGAACTTCTGAGAAAAGGTGTGAGCTAAACCTAACTCCAAAGACCTGGAAGCGATAGACCTAGAGGATATGAAATGAAGCTGCATGAGATAAAGTTAAAAGCAACAATAGGATATACTTTTTCATAGAATGGGGGATGAACGCCTGAAATGTCCTCCTGCTGGAGGTAGTGCGAACAAAAATAGTAATAAACTTCAAAAAAGCATGCGATAAACACAGAAGATCCCTATATAGCAAGAGGATGAAATCAAAATAATAGAGAATTTCCACTAAAAGCAAAACTTAAATTACTTTGAAGAAAGGTATGACGGGTAACCTGCATGGAGTGGCAGGTACAGCCCTAGCTACCGTGTTGGTCAGACTAGAGGAGCTATGCTAGTCTTTATCTGCCATCAGTTACTATGTTAAAGTCTTGAGGATGAGAGGAGAAACTATACAGAGAATCAGCAGTTGTCTTCATGAACACAAAACATGTGGTGATGGATACATGCGTCCACCATCACTGCAGTTCAGAATAATTATTCCGAGATTATGGAGTACTAGATTTTACCATCATCAGAGGAAAATATATTTTTATTCTGGTTAATGACTGATTGCCTGCAGAACTAATTATTTCTACAGCACTTGATTAATTAAAAGTAAGCTGGACACGATTTTAAAGATAATAAGATATTGCTGGGCATAAGAATATAGATACATTCTGGGACAAAGTGACAATTTTGCTGTAATGGGGCCTAAGGTCCCTTTTGATAATGTCTGTGCTCTTCCCAGCAGAACACATGGTGTGATTAGGGCACTTGTGGGAAGGTCTTATTTCAAGTCGGTATTTTGGAAATCTGGACTGACATATATTTTCCAAAAGTCCATATGGCCTTACTAGGATTGGGAAAGCTTCTAAGACTATAGCTATAGAGTGATGGAAAGAAAACTGCCAAGTCTTTGTTTAAAATACTCAACTTACATTATCAACTGTAATTTTGTGTTCTGCAAAGACTAAAGATTTACTAGCAAGTCATGTTGCTGAATACTTAAAGTTCTTTAGTTAAGCATTATATTTTTCTTTTATGAATTGTATGCAAAGATAGATTGGGCTAATGCATGTGGAGGATAATTTTATAGCAGGTTGCCTACTTCTTAAAGACACTATGGCCCCTTTTACTAAAGGGCACTGTGTGTTGCACCAAACGTGTTGATAATGTGCAAATCCATGGTGTATTTTGGCAAGACAACAAAGTTAACTGGAGGGAGCATGGAAAGCAGGCTCCTAGCAGTTATTATGGTGCATACGGCCCTTCCGCAGCATGACAGTAGCATAGTTGCACTCAACAGCATCTATAGAGGTGGCAGTGAGTACTGCCATGCTACTTGCCCACTGGGCATGTAGTGCGGTATGCTGCCTGTGTGTCACTTATCCCTCCCACTCTCCACCCCAACCCTCCCACTTGCAACCCTAATACACCATGGACAGTTAATGCCAAAGTCTGGAAGCTCTGTCATGGCCCCTTGCTGTCAATGCGTATCCAACGTGTGCCTTTAGTGGACTCCAGAGGCATACTGACAGTTAGTGCCCTTTAGTAAAAGGGGCCACTTAGACATCTGTGTGCCTTTATAAAATAATAACACAAATCATGCAAAAATAGCAGCTAGATTGAAGCTACCTTCAACCTTGCTAAGCATGATGGCTTTCTCTAATGATCTTTCTCTTTGCATGATGTGTCCAAAGTATATGAAAGTCCAAGTCTTGTCAGTAGAGCTTCTAAGGAAAACTTAGGTTGGATCTCTCTAGTACTAATCAGTTTGTTCTTAGAGCAATCCGTTGTATACACAATACTCTTTGCCAGCACCATAATTTAAAGGCAGGGAGATGGGGTACAAAACATTTACTTTCTGAATGTGTGTTTCTCTTTAATGGCAGTCATTTTTCTCATGTAGCCAAAAAGCTCAATCTCTGTTTAATAACGTACATACACAGAGTAAAGTAGATTATAGGTTTGGCCACTGCTTAGCCAGTTCTTCCCTTCCCCACCTGTACTTCCCTGCTTCAAAGTCTTTATCTTTTCTCTTTTTTTAATCTAGATCAAAAGATGAATTGGTAGAGATCTGGAATGGCAGGTGGGGCTTGACTATGAAATTATTAACCAGTTAAATATATGCATGTAACTTCTTAAGGAGTAAGATATGTGCCTGCTTTGTTGGTATTTTTGTCATTTTCATATGTATGTGGCCTCTTATAAAATACCAACCAGCATAAAAGTACACACTTTCATATGATGGTGCGTACTTTGTTAGTAGGCATAGCCAGGGGAGTTTGCATGTATGCGCATAGATGATAAAATATATTCATCTATACACACATGTGCGTAAAGTAGATGCAAACATTAACACCTGCTCTCGAGCTGGTGCAAGTGATCACACCTTTTATTGTAGGCTCATTTTCTGCAACTTAATGCTGGTATTTTATAAAGACAAGTAGATGCCTACCCATTATACCTTTTTATAAAATTGCTCTCAAAATGAGTGTAATTTTGCATGTATAAATGGCATGTTATCTATATGCTTGACTTAGCTATGTATGTAAATTCATAACAGCTTGTTTGGACCTGGGGTTTTGAAGTGTAATGGTGGGGGGGGGGGGGAAATTGTGCTTAAATCAGACAGCAAGGAAATTGAGTTCTGTAACTCTGTTCCTTAATTGGTTCCCCTTGGACATGCAATTTTCTAATATCTGGTAGCTGCACAGGTAAATGCAGGCACATAAATGGGCAGGTTGCAGAAACTGCCACCTACATGTGTTAAGGTTGTCGTTTATATGTACAGACTTCCAAGTGATGCCGTTATTGTTTTGCACATGTATTTTTAAAGATGACTGTTCCATTGTATGTGCTGTCTTATACATATTTTACAAAAGGCTTTATATTCAGCAAACCTTTTGTAAAATATACTGTAAATTGGGAAATGCTTACAGAAGAGCATGCCAATAGCACGTGCTTGAGGCCAAAATTAGTGCAGATGCCCATTTTCCAGCATTTTTTACAACAGTATCTTATTACAAATATGGAGTGTCATATTTACTGAATAATGGAAAAATATTGTTCCTTCAAAAAGCTAATTTTTTCTTTTTTAATTTTATTCTAATTTTTGAATTAAATGAAACTCGTGCATTGAAATAGATTACATTTTGTGTAATAGAAAAACAGATATAAAGCGAAAATAAGAAAGTAAATATAAAAATCCAAGTCTACAATTTATGAGCACAAAGAAAGTTGAGGAGACAAATCAGCCAAAGAAATAATAAAGGTATAATAGCAACCATCAGACTATATTTTATGAATAGCAAGATTTAAGGTTGTATTATCTAATTATACAGAAAGTAGCATAGGATTGGTCTTAAAGGTTTTATGCCTAAGAAATAAGATGATCTGGCTCAACACAAATCAATCTGTTAACGGATAACCCACAGTACGTTTACAAGGAAATTTTAAAAAGGCCAAAGCCATAGCACTTGTCTCAAGTCACTGGTGTAATTCAAGAACATTAGGAATCCATTTCTTGAGTCTTTTTAGGTATATCAGGATGAATTCTAACTGCATGACCTAGGAATAGGTCTCCTTCGTTCTCAGAGTAAATGTGCAGTATCAAGCCACTTTCTTTATCCAAAGCAAATACATCTCAAGAAAATCCATTAGGTTTCAAGTGGTAGGAAACTGGTCGTCCATGAAATAATCTCCTTTCTTCATTGAGAATAGTCTGTAAGACAAAATGTAAAACACTCAGGTAATCGGTGGCATAGATGCAGGTGCCAACTTGTCATTTATTTATTTGTTTACTTGTATTACACTCCTATTAACTGAGTATTCTAGGTGAGTTACAATATCAATATATCTAAGAATTTAGGGCCTGATATTCGAAAGGCACTTACACAGTTTACAGGTCTGTAAACTGTGTAATTGCTGCTTAACGGGCTATTCAGTGACACTAACAGGGTTAGTGCTGCTGAATATCCCCTCTCTTCTCTCTTACGTGCCCTGATGCTAAACGCTTAGAATCGGGGCATTTCGGGAGCATTTAGGGAGGAGTGGAGACTGCGATGGCGACAGTTCCTAACCGGGCAGCAGAGATATCGCATGCTGCCCGGTTAGGGACCTGCGGCTAAAAGATATAGGCGAGGAAAACCCTCGCTTGTCTTTAAGCTACAGCCACAAACGACACCGGCATTGAATATCCGGGGTTAGAGGTCGGCGCATAGCCTGCCCAAATGAATATCAGGCCCTTAGCTAATTAACCGAGGCTTTAAAGAGCAAAATCAAATTATATGGAAATTTCTGTACACAACAGTGTTCTCTAAAACATCCACTTCTGATTTCAATGAAGGAAACCTCTTTAATTTTTGTTAATGTTGGATTGATTCTTTTATTTTGGTGTTGCTCCATCTTGACATTATGTTCATTAAACTGGAGTCTTATAAGGAAAACAAGTCCAGTGTTTAACTTGCACAGTTGAAAGACGCAGTCCTCCAGAATTCCCAGTATTCTCACCATCATCCAAAGATCTTTCATGGGGATCTTCCATGGAGTCTGAGAAGAGTCTCAGTGTGAGGTAGTATTTAAAGTCTGGCAGATTTGCTGCTTTGGAAAACCTTGCACCAGTTTCACGTGTGAGGATTTTCCTACATGCCTGATTGTTCACGCCAGTCCTCCATCAGCATACTGTAGCACATCTGGTCTGTCTGAACTGAGAGTTGCTCTCAAACTACACTGTTCATGGAACTAAACAGTTCTGGCCCCTGTGTATCGACTACTATTTGGAAACTAAAACTAAACAATTTTCCAATCTTAGAAACTACTCCATTCTGTTCAGGCTTAGTGAGACAAAGGATGCTGACCTTTGCCTCAGGTATAACCTCTGTAGCCCTTCAAGAGGATTGTACAGCAGCTTGGGAACCCAAGAGCAAATCATTCAGTTCAGTAATGAGAATTGGAGATACAGAAGGATCAGTGTTTACATTATTCTTCTTTTTACCCATGTTGAAGCAAATTCATAGAAGGGAAATTACCAGGGAATCATAAAGAAAGGCATGGAGAATAAAACCAAGGGTATTATTTATGCCTGCACCTGGAATATTGTGTGCAGTTCTGGTCACCATAACTTAAACAGGATATAGTATGAATGCCGCGGCACGTATCCTCTGTGGAGCCTCAAGAAGAGACCATATCACCCCTACATTAAAGGACCTTCACTGGCTACCAATAGAAGGCAGAATCACCTACAAGGCACTACTCATTACATTTAAAGCCATCTATAGGATATCCCCCTTGTCCATCACGGCACTCATTACGCATACCCCCGATAATAGGTCAAGAAGGTCAATAGGCGCTAACACACTGGTAACCCCGATCAAAGTGACGAAATGCAAGCAAACAACTAGAAACGGCATTCTCTTTCTACGCTCCAAGGTGTTGGAATAATCTCCCGTCCAACATAAGATCAATCAATGATCTCTCACAATTCAGGAAAGCCATAAAACATCATTTATTCCTCTCATACTACTCGCAATCCAACGGTTCCCCTACACCTTGCACAAACACAACCACCCAACAGCTATAAGAATGTAAAAGCGACACTAGTAAGCTGCCATTGTTCAGATGTAAATAGGTCAGTGTTATGAATCCCAGTTAATATGTCCAGTTTAATGTAAGCACAAGGCACTTCCCCGCCTTGTGTAAAATTGTTGACTGTAAACCGCACTGATGTCAAATAGTGCAGTATAGAAAAGCTAGAAACAAATAAATAAATAAATAAATAAAATTAAAAAAGGTACAGAAAAGAGCCACCAAAATGGTTAAGGGGGTGAAAGGCTACTCCTATGAGGAAAGGCTTAAAAGATTAGGGCTCTTCATCTTGGACAAGAGAGGTTTGAGGGAAGATATGATAGAGGTCTCTATATTAATGAATGGAGTAGAATGGGTAAACATAGATTGGTTGTTTACGCCATCAAAAAGTAGAAAAACTAGGGGACATGCAATGAAGCTACAATGTAACCCATTTAAGATTAGTAAGAGAAAATATTTTTTCACTCAATGTGTAATCAAACTCTGGAATTCGTTACCAGAGGATGTAGTAAAAGCTGTTGGTGTAGCTAGGTTTAGAAAAGGTTTGGACAAGTTTCTGGAGGAAAGGTCCATAAACCATTATTAAAGAGGATCCGGGAAATGCACTGCTTGCCCTGGGACAAGCATTGTGGAACCTGAGTGCCTTTTTGAGAACCTGCCGATATGTGTAGCCTGAATTGACCACTGTTAGAAATAGGATACTAGGCTTGATGGTCTGATCCAGTAAGACATTTCTTATGTTATGTTCTTATGTTGGGAGCTTGCCTAGGCTGATGCACATCTTG
The DNA here is from genome assembly GCA_033557465.1 of Ichthyophis bannanicus. NCBI lineage: Eukaryota > Metazoa > Chordata > Amphibia > Gymnophiona > Ichthyophiidae > Ichthyophis > Ichthyophis bannanicus. The sequence goes on along the minus strand of CM066032.1, from coordinate 1,335,723,989 downwards.
AGCCCCAAAATGTTAATTTACAGAGAAAAAGACTTGACATGAAGTAACCCTCTATTCTTAATGCCTTCTCTTATGAACCAATGTTTTTCCACTAGTGGGTAGTTCAGATTTTCCTGTAGTAAATTCTGGAGGGACTCACAGACTGGCGTATCTTCTGAGGACTGCTGCTGCAGTTGCTGAACTAGATAAAGTATTAAACATAGTTGCTAGTGAAGAACCATGGCATTGTCTTCGTAGAAGCCACTGCTGATTGAGCTGGAACTCACAGGAGCAGACAAAAACTGCCAGACCAAAAAAACCCCAGTAAAAACGCTCGGAGTAATATTTAGCTCGTGGCAGTCAACATTTGCATTTTATTATTTTAATGCTTACCGTTTGGCGGCTTTAAAAAAAAATCCAGGGCTAGTATTTGGATACCGACTAGTGCTGAATATGTAGATTTAGCGGTAAGTGGTGGCACTATCATCCAGATAGAGGTGATAACGGGCCACCATCCGGAAAGGCAGGTTGCATGGCACTTAGGGCAGCTTTTTCCTGTTATGAATTATGCTGTTCGTTATCTGGATAGCAATGCTGAGAATCGTCACCATCCAGGTGAGTGCTGGCTCCGCCTCAGCTCCACCCATGGACTGCCCCAGCACTACTGAGATAGTCCTAAAGTGCTCATAGCAAATATGAATATCCTTCTAAGTGGGATGTATCCATTTAGCAGGTTCTAATAACTAGAAAAGTCCTTTTGAATATTGTTCCCTCGTTCTACTAGTTACCACTTTTCAGGCCGTATCACACCAGTTTTTGCAAAACACTGCTGATTGCCCTTAGAGTCCAGAATTGTGCTTAAAACTATGATTTAGACCTATGAACCCTTAAATGTGATGGTTCCAATATATTTGAGATCAAAATTGGTGGTCATGTCCCTTGCAAGCCCTTAGGTTACCTTATGTCAGTCTTCTAGAATTTCCGGTATTGCAGAACAGATCAGGTAAGCCAGCAGAACAAATATAATTCTACATTTATGCACTATGTTGACATGAGACATTTATCAGTCCAAAGGTGATCTTCTATTTGGGTATAAATTATAGTTATTTTAGGATTCTTGATCTGCGGGAGAATTTCCTTTGTTCTGACATAAGTTAAAGAACTTGTTATCTCTGCATGTGAAAAACACTTTTGTCTTTGGTTTTAGTTACAGGCAGCTTGGGATGCATATTAGGTTTCTACTTAGATTAATACATGGGGAAGGATATCTTGTTTTTCAGTGATGGAATGATTAGGAAGGCAATATTTTTATTATGTGTGCGATGATATTTTGCCCTGCTTGTAACTTATTTGTTTTGATTATGAGAAAGTATTACTGATATGTAACAATTGTAAACAGAAAGATAGGATAATAAATTGTGGATTTTCTTCTTCCCAAACTGTCTGTTTCCCATCAGCGCCGGCGGGCTTAACAGAGCCACAAGAGAGACTCTACCTTTGTGGATCTGAAAGCCGGCGCCGAGGGGAGTGATTCAGGGGGCTCTGCTGGGCAGGTGGGGGGCCACGGGACACTTGATTCTGCCGCTACCACAGTGGCAGCAGCAGCAGCTAGTTTTTTTTTTTTGTTTGTTTTTTAAATTTTCCCTGGGCTGATGGGGGAGGGGGTTTAGGACTGGTAATGGGCTATGGGCTGATGGGGGGTTAGGACTGGTAATGGGCTATGGGGGGGGGCTAAGACTGAAAATGAAGTGATGGGGGGGTTAGGACTGGAAGTGGGCTGATGGGGGGTTAGGACTGGTAATGGGCTATGGGGGGGGCTAGGACTGGAAATGGGCTGGGGGGGTTGCTAGGACTGGAAATGGGCTGAGTGGAAGGGGGGCTTGGAATGGAAATGGGCTGTGAGGGGAGGGAGCTAGGACTGAAAATGGGCTGAGTAGGGGGGGGAGCTAGGACTGGAAATGAGCTGATGGAGGGGCTAGGATAGGACTGGAAATGGGCTGTTGGGGGTGCTAAGATTGGAAATGGGCTGTTGTGGGGGCTTGGATTGAAATGGATTCATGGAGGGGCTAGAACTGGAAGTAGGCTTATGGGGGGCTTGGATTGGAAATGGGCTGAGTGGAGGGGAGCTAGGATTTGACATGGGCTGATGGTGGGGCTAGGAAAGGAGTAGAAATGGGCTGATGGGGGGCTGGGATTGGAAATGAGCTGATGGGGGAGCTAGGCCTGGAAATGGGCTGATGCAGGGACTAGAAGGGAGCAGATGCTAGGTGGGGCTGGAATTAGAAGGGAGCTGATGTTGGGGGAGGATTAGCATGGGATGGGGCTGGGTGAGTGAAATGGAGAGGGGAAAAATATTTTGTGTGGGAGGGAAGAAAAATCTACAATTGGCCGGGTATTGGGAGAGTAAGTAGGGATTGAGGATGGAAGGTTAAAATTTGAGTGGATGAAATAGGAATGAGGAAAGAGCAAAAGGAGAAAGATTAGTATGTTAAAGCAGATGTAGAGAGAGAATGGAAAAAAAACTAGAAGAGAAAAGAAAGGAGAAATGGACAGCAGACAATGGAGAGTTAGCAGAAGACACAAAGAAACCAGAAGAAAGTGGCTGGAGCAATTGCAACTGAAAAAAAATGTACAAAAGGTAGAAAAATATCTTTCTTTTGAATTTATTAACTGGAATATGCCAGCTCTGGGAAATGTGCATCATTAACGTCTGTGTTTTGTTTAGTACAAGAGGAAATTAATTTATAGTTTTATTTCTACAGTGTTGTTGTACATTCCAAGTTTGGCTTTTGGGGTTCCCAGTTTAATTATTGTCTTCCTGTTTCTAAATTGTGACTTCTTGTTTGGTGATGGTCTATGTTCTGCATGTGTAACTGAGCTGAGGCATTCTGTTTATGTAATTCCTATTTGACATTGCCACTTGTTCTCTTTCCCCAGTAGGTCACGTATTGTTATTCTCTGAAATGTATTGGTTTAATATTTGCAGTGTTGCCTTTTGATAGGTAGGGTATGGTGCTTTGTGAGTCCTGGTAGTGCTGTTACGATACGGCGGGTTTGTTATGGGTTCTAAATGGGCAGTGTTTGTAGTAGTTCCTAATGTGCTTGGCGGTTGGCACTGGATTATATTAATATAGAAATCTTTTAGTCTTTCTTTATCCATACACTCATTAAGAGGCATGTTTACTAAAAGTTAGTGTATGGTAACATTATGCAAATATTTCTGCAAATGAGGCATCACACCGAGTCACTGCATCCCCTTTGGACCGCCCCTGTGTATCTGATGACTTTATTGTGTGTAGCTCTAGTGGGAAACGGGGTTGTCTCCCTAAAGTGATTATATTGCCTGCTTTCGGTCAGGAATATTTGGATATGTGTCTTTATTAGACATCTGATTACAAGGTTTTGCTGAAAAAATATTTTCTCATAAAATATTTCTGCCAAGCTATGTGAGCCTGAAGGTAGATTTGGCCACACGGAAGCTTGGGTTTCCAAACTGGAATCCTATACACTTACTCTTCAAGTCTTCGAGATGGCCAGTATCAAGGAGTTAAGCACTCCACCATCAGATTGAGTTTATGAAGAATTTAGTTAGGACAATTAAAAAATACCGTAGGCTTTTGGACCTAAGACTCAATTGTTGTATCCTAGGGAGTAACATAAAAATTTTCATGATCTGTTAAAGTTTTCTGATATGAAACTATATGTAGCTCTAAATTGTTTTATGTTTCTTTATAAAGAAAAAGTTGGCAAGGAAGGAGATGGAAGGAGGTCAAAATATGGGTAGCCTTTAGTAATTTTGAGCGGTCAGATTTCTAGAAATATCATTTGATAAGATTCCTACAAAAGCTATCATTTTTTAGACACATTTCTGAGTGAATTAGAGTAAGATTAAAGTATTGGAATCTTCTTTTCTGAAAAGGGAGGTTTCCATTTGTGATCAAAAGATATATCTGCTCCTCGATGGGTGTAAGGTAACTCAAGCAGATAGATGATAATTTCTTTAGTTAAAACCTTGGGTTTTGACGCTGTGGACAACTTTTTTTTGTCCTAAAATGTCTTTATAAATGCCAGATACCCTCTGTCTGAACAGGATCTAAGATGATGCAATTGTATCAAGGCAATATATGTAAGTGTATGCATATTAAATGTTCCTTATATAATTGCCCTGCTCTTACAAGTTCACATGATGACAGGAATGAGTGCATACGTATACGCAACTTTTGTGCAGGTGTATCCTGGGATTGAATTTGGGTGGAGCACTGGTAGAGTCGTACTTCGTACTTTATATGGGTACTATAAAAAAAAAAAACGCACATTTGTGCGTACTTTTACACTGGCTCTCAACAGCGGTAAACACACACAGACTGATTGCCCTCATCTTTTCTGCAGAATAAGTGCTAGCATAATATGAAGACACACCATGCCCATGTGCCTTTAAAAAAATAGGCTACAGACGTCACCGGAGCCGATGGCGGCTTGAAAGAGCTGCTCCGGCACCGACCCAGCCATTAAATAAAAAAAAGCAACCCCTCGGAGGCGGAAAGTGGTGGCCCCGGGCGCAGAAAGTGGGCAGGAGGTGCCGGGATCGCTGGAACGCCGGCGGCAATACAATTACACCGGCGGTGAGCCGCGTGAACGGGAGGACATCGCAGCAGCGTGGAGGGCCGAAAATAGCTCCCGGAGGCAGCGTGGAGGTGGCGTTTGCGGCAGGCAGATGATAAGGTCCTGTGCCTCTGACAGTGTTGAAGCTCCCCAGCGTGAGAGAATTGCGGTACACAGAGGGCTGGAGGTGAGCTGGATTGTGGTGAATAGCTGTGCGGTGTGGAGCAGGATCGCTGTGCAAAGTGGTGCTGGAGGTGCGCAGGGGCTGAGGAGGGTAGCCCAGAAGATCTGAGAAGGCTGAGACAGCTGTGGGTCTGCAGTGTGGAAGTCAGAGAGAGTGCTGTGACTTGTGGAAGGGCACTGAGAGGATCTGGTGGCAGCCGAACATCAGCAGAAGGACAGCTCAGAGGAGGGTATAAGAGCTTTGTAAGTCAGCACATAGGGCTAGTGAGCCTACGTATTGGAAGACCTGTGCTGAACCTGAAAGAGGCATTTGGTGAAGAGATGACTACCAGAAGAAAAGCGGCAGATCTCAGAGAATATGTGTACTCCGGGTCGCACGGAGGGAAAGGCGATGCCGGGCAGATGGAGAACAAAAAGCTCCCTGATTTGCAAGGAGAGCAGGGCGGAGAAGTGGAAATGGAGAATGTAAAAGCCCCTGGAATGGAATCTATGCAACCTATCATGAGAGCGGAGCTTAGAGACTGGTTTCTTGAAATTAAAAATGAGGTGCAGTCAGTGAAGAGTGAGTTGAATGACGTTCTGGGTCCCCTGAAGGAAGAAGTTGGAGAGTTGGTGTGTAGAATGGGAGATCACGAGAACAGGTTACAAGAGATCGAACAACACCAGGAAGAAGAGACACAAAGATCTGTGAAGTTGGGCTCACAATACGAGACTTTGCTATATAAGTTGGAGGATCTGGAAAACCGCTCTCGACGTAATAATCTGAGACTCCGAGGAATACCAGAGGAGAAAGAATTTCAGGATAGTGAGAAGGTTGCACGATCAGTGTGCTTGGAGGCTCTACGGCAGGGCGGTGAGGAGGTGACCGCTACGGACATACAACTTGAAAGAGCTAATCGTGCACTGGGAAAGCCAGTGGGCAATAAACCACGAGACATCATCATCTGTCTAGCACGTTATAAAATTAAGGAGAAAATTGTTAACAAAATAAGGAGAGAAGGAGCCCTCATGTGGCAGGGTTATCCGGTGCACATATACGAAGACCTCTCTGCAGGCACATTGCAGAGGCGGAGGGCCATGCAGCCCGTTACACAACTACTGCGTAGAGAGGACATTAAATACCGGTGGCTCCATCCTTTTGGATTATCATTTACCTTTAAAGGGCGGACATGGCGGACACAGACACCGGAGGAGGCAATGAAAGCCCTCCGGGACGTGGGACTGAGCACCCAGGTGGTAGACCTGGGGACAGGTCCCTCAACCGGAGGACGGCAGGGGCAGCGTGGTGGCAGCCCAGAGTGCAGGGAAAAAAACAGAGCGGCTAGACATGGGCAGGAACTGCAAGAGGATCAGCTGATGGAAGACACCTGAAGAAACTTCCGGACTGACAAAATGCTGGTTTATGTGTTGAAGGGTGGCGGAGGAGTGTTGTCTTTAAGAATGATTGTATAAGTATCATACAGGTATTCTGCAAAGTAATAGGGGGAGTGGAGGGTGGGGAGGAGGTGGAGTGGGGGAGGGTGTAGGTGGATAGGGGGGGAAAGGAGGATGGTGAGGTGGACGGGTAAAGGGAGGGAGGTACAAGGTAGGGAGGGGGGGTGAGGGAAGTGAGGGAGTAGGAGGGAATATGGAGAGGGCAGGGGGGATGAGGGTATGGGCAGGAGGAGGGGGGAGGTGGGAGAGTGGGATGGTGGAGGGCGGGGGCAGGGGTGTGTGAAGGTGTAAGGCTGGGGAAGGTTGGGGGCACACTACTCCTGAGGTATCCTCTGGAAGTGAAGGAGGATGAGGGCGGGATGGGGAGGGAGGGGGGAGGGGGTATGATGGCTTGCGGAGGTCGAAAGGGGTACGAGGTATGAGGGGGGGAGAAGGAGGGGGGAGAACAGGGGTAGGAAGGGAGGGAGGGGGGAACATGGGAGGGGTGTGTGGGAAGCGAAGAAAGCTAATGATTATGACCTTGAATGTAAAAGGGCTGCGAACGAGACAGAAACAACAGTTGGTGGAGAGGGAGGGTAAAAGAATAGGTGCAGATATTATGTGTATACAAGAAACGCATTTGCGGGTGGGGCAGGAATATTTGTTGGAATCTAGGCAATACCCCAAGGTGGTTTTGGCGGGCCAGAGAATAAACTCTAGGAAAGGGGGGGTGGGAATTCTGATGGGGGGGAGTATCATACTATGGTGAAGGAAGTTAGACGGGGGAAAGGAGGGAGATGGGTGGGGGTGCTATTGCAAATTGAAAGGGAGGAGGTATGGGTGATAAGTCTGTATGGTCCTAATGAGAAGCAGGGGGAGATGTACGAACAACTCTTGAAGGAGTTGGAGGGATTTAGGAGTACCCCAATAATCATGGGGGGATTTTAATCTGACGTGTAACCCCAGAATTGACACAAGTGGGGGGCAGGGGGGATAGACGAAGCCTGCATACATTGCGAGAGCGCCTGGGTTTGGTAGATATTTGGAGAAATTGGCATCCGGGGGAACGGAAATACACTTTCTATTCCCCAGTGCATAGCTCCTATAGTAGGTTGGACATGCTCTGGGTGGGCGGAATCTGGTTGGAAAGAATACAGGAGGTGGAACATGGTCCGATCACCTGGTCAGATCACGCCCCAGTGAGTGTACGATTTGATATGGGACGGAAAGATGATAGTTTAAAATTATGGAGACTCAATAATTCCTTGCTGGAGGAGGAGAAACATGTGGAGAAGATTAAGGTTCATATAAAGGATTACCTCCAGCTAAACGATACGGGGGAGGTGTCTATGGGGGTGCTTTGGGATGGCTTAAAGGCGGTGATTAGAGGACAGTTGATCAGTTTGGGGGTGCGGGTAAAGCATGAAAAAGGGGCCATGGAGAGTGATTTATTGCAACAGCTGCGGCGATTAGAGGGGGTACATCAGAGGGTGTCGGATCCAGGCACCCTTACGGAGATACATAGGGTAAGAGCGGAGTTGAGTAAATTGCGGGCCCAAGAGATAGCATTCCAACTGGCAGTCTTGAAGCAGGCCCATTTTGAAGGGGGTAATCGGGCAGGGAGGGTGCTGGCCAGTCGCTTGAAGGGGCGGAGGCAAGCAGTGCATGTTGCGGGCATTAGGAGTAATAAAGGTGAATGGATACACAACTCCAAGGGAATTAGGGGAGTGTTTCGGGAGTACTATAGGACCCTGTATGAAAGTGAACTGGAGGTGGGAGAGAGGGATACTGCAGAATTTCTGGAGGAATGTGGTCTGTCACAGGTGACGGAGGAAGAAAGGGAGCATCTTGGGCGAGAAATTCAGGAGGAGGAGGTGAGGAGGGCTATAACCACGCTGAAATTGGGGAAGGTGCCAGGGTTAGATGGGTATACGGCAAAGTTTTATAAGGTCATGTCGGAACAGATTACGCCCATATTTACCAAGGTAGTTAATAGGGTGCTTCAGGGGGAGGGCCTCCCGCGAACAATGGCGGAGGCCGGTATAACGGTCTTGCCGAAACCAGGCAAAGATAAGGGGGTCTGTGGATCGTATAGGCCCATCTCTTTAATAAATTTGGATGCAAAGATATTGGCAAAAATTTTGGCAAACAGGATCCAGGATGTAGTACCGCACCTGATCCACCCGGATCAGACGGGCTTTGTGAAGGGGCGTCAGGGTAGCGATAATGAGAGAAAGATTCAGAATGTTATGTGGCAACTTCAGCGTACTAAAGAAGAGGCAGTGTTAATCACCGTAGACGCGGAAAAGGCTTTCGACCGGGTGGAGTGGTCTTTTATGTTTCAAGTTTTGGAGAAAATGGGGTTTGGAGGGAAGTATATTAGTTGGCTCAGAGCTCTATATCAGGGACCGCGCGCTAGAGTTTGGGTAAACGGTGGGTATTCTGAGAGTTTTGAGCTCCAAAGAGGTACCCGACAGGGGTGCCCGTTGTCGCCCTTGTTGTTTGCATTGGCTATTGAGCCGCTGGCGGCCTACATCAGGCGAACGGGGGACATTAAGGGAGTAAAGATACGTGGGAGGGAGGAAAAGATTGGACTCTTTGCAGATGATGTTATCTTTACCCTGACGCAACCGCTTACAACACTACCGGTGTGCTAATGACGGCTATACAAAGGTACAGCCGCTTAGCGGGATATAAAATTAATCAAGGGAAAACGGAACTGCTGGGATTTAATTTGGCGCCCAGGGTGGAAGAGAGCTTGCGGCACCACTTTAAGTTTAGGTGGGTGGAGGGGAGTTTTAGGTATCTGGGGATCCAGTTGGGGGCCCCTCTATTTAAGATCAAGCAATGGAATTATCAGGGTCTGGTCGAGAATATTAGGCAGGATCTATCAGGTTGGAGGGGGCTGTATCTGTCTTGGTTGGGGCGCATTGCAGTGATAAAAATGAATGTTCTCCCACGGTTACTGTTTGTCTATATGTCCCTGCCATATAGGTTGGTTAGAAAGGAAATAGCTAAGATGCAAAATCTGCTACTGCAGTTTATTTGGGACGGAAAGCGCCCAAAAGTTGCTCGGGCGACCATGTATAGGCTTAAAGCGGAGGGGGGGTTGGGGGTCCCATCGTTGCTCCGGTATTATGAAGCGGCGCAACTTCGGGCCTTATTTGCATGGAAGGAGGGGGTGGAGAGGCCTGGGTGGGTGGAGATGGAGGGGGAGGCGGGGACAGAGGTGGGTGCCTGGATTTGGGACCCTGGGGGGGAGGGAAGAGGCTGGGAGAAGAGAATCCCTATAGAGAACTTACAAGACAGGTTTGGGCGAAATGGAAGGGGTATCTGTTAGGGGGGAAGCAATACTCTCGCGAAACTCCAATTCAGATTGCAATGAGGGGTAGGATGGGGGAGGAGACAGGGGTTTTTAGGAGGTGGGGGGAGAAAGGGTTGCGGAAGTTGGGACAATTGGTGGGGGATGGGGGGAGGATTAGGGGCTTTGAGGAGTTGCAACAGAAATATTGCTTGGAGATGCAAGATAGATATGCTTATGTTAGTTTGTGGTATTGGCTCCAGCGGCGGGAGGTGTGAAGCAAGACTGGATGGCGAAACCTGCGCCCTTTGAGGAGATGATGGGGAGTAAAGGGATGCCTAATAGGATTATATCGAAGTTATATAAAATTTTGGGGGAATCCAAGCAAGGGGACATACGGGACCAGTTGCAGTGGGAGGAGGAACTGGGGGGGCAGTGGGGTGTTGAGAGGTGGGATAGAATTTATATTAGAACCCATAAATTAGCTCCGGGAACAGCAATGCTGGAAAACAGCTATAAGCTAAGGTTAAGAATGTATTGGACCCCGGTGTGGCTACACGCTTTATACCCCGATAGTTCGGATCAATGCTGGAAGGGGTGTGGGGCTAGAGGAGACTTGCTGCATATGCTGTGGGGATGCCCGACAGTTCGGGACTATTGGAGAGGGGTGGAAAGGCTTACGGAAGACATCACAGGGGCGAAGGTATGTTTTACCCCTAGTATGGTGATATTGAATGAAGGAGATATGGGAGAGGGTGGGAGAGAATGGGGGAGACTGCAGGGGTACTGTGTAATAGCAGGGCGGATGTGTCTTCTACGTTGGTGGAAGAAACAGGGTGTCCCCCCATTAGCGGAGGTGGTGGGGCGAATGGAGCAGCTTTGGGGATACTGTGCAATAGAAGCCCATCAAAAACATACTGTTCCACGATACAATAAGGTGTGGGAAAGATATGAGCAATGGAGGGATGAGGGGGGGGGTCCGGGGGAATGACTGCGGGGAGTAGGAGAGATTAGTCCACTGATGGGGGCAGGGCTATAGGTTTAAATTCTTGCCCCATCATATCATATTGTAGAGGTCTTGGGCGGGGCGATTACATCTTGCCTCTATGGTTCAAAAGTTTTGTACTGGTTACTCATGGCAAGCTTACCGTTGAGGGTTATTTATTTATTTATTTATTTAACATTTGCTTCTATACCGCAATTTGAGGTTAGTGCGGAGTGCATGTCTTGAAGCCTATTGTTAGAGGGTTGGGGGATTGGTAGTGGGGGGGAGATGGTACGGGGTTGGGGGGGGGGGAGGGAGGGGGGGGGGAAAGTGTGATATCTGTGTTCATTATGCCTGTGTGGTTCATATTGGAAGAATATCTGCCCGGTGGGTGGAAGTGAAGTTGGTAGAATATGGGATAGTTGTTGGTGGGAGTTGAGAATTTATGACCGGGCTAATGTACAGTACTATAAGTGGGGTGGAAATGTATACTGTATAAAATGTGTAAAGGGCACAAAGTGTTTATGGGTTCAATGGAAAAATGGGGAGGCACTAGGAGCAGGGGCCTCTCCCAATTGTTGATGTTGTTGATGTAAAGAATGTCTATTGGTACATGTGTGTGTGTGTGGGGGGGGGGGGTTCACGGTTTATGTTGTGTATTGCATGTTTTGTTGGGTGCTAAAAAAACCTTTAAATACAAAAAAAAAAAAAAAATAGGCTACAAATAGCCTCTTAGGTAATATTCTTAGGGATAAAAATATTAAAGTATGCGACTTGCAATTTTTAGAGATTGTTTGGGGTAATTATAGGGTTGATTGGAATTTTTAAGTTTTGGACTCTCTTTTTCCCTTGAGTTATTTAGTCGTCTTGGGATGGTTATTCTATCCTTGAACTGGGCTATATATAATAGTAGATTTTTATTTCTTTATATTTTTTTTATCTTGGTTGTTATTACCTGGTTCTTGTATTTTCTTTATTTTCAATGTAAATTTATTTAAAATAAAAAAGTAAAAAATAGTAATTAGCCTAATTTACATCACAGCACTATGAAAACAAAGCAAGAAAATCGTTAATATGCACAAGAAAGGTTTAATATCTACTCTGAGGCAGATATAACATTTGCAATGATAGTATGTTAAATTGTATGTGGAGAACATAGCATGTTATTTCATATATGCTTGCTAAAACCGTGTTTGCAAGTGCTCTGATTTTAGTGCATTCTCACTAACAACTTAAAAGACCAGTTTAAGATTCACATTAGGTCATTTGGGCTGCTTATATTATGTTTAGCACCTGCTTAACAGCCTTAGCATGCATGCTAATCTTCAGTGCAACGGTCTTGGTATGTTCAATTAGAGAATTAGCTGATAGAAAAGTCTGCACTTACCGCCCCTTACCTGGCAAAGTTAAGGTGCATAAATGCAGGGGGACGTACCCAGCATCTACCCTACATTTTCTGCTCAGGACAAACACTTCCCACATGTGAGCTGCGTTCCCCTCCTCTGCAGGTAAGCTATCTGCTGAGGCAGGGAACGTGGCCTTGGTGCCATGTATGAAAAAAGAGAGATTTTGTGGTGGCAGCCATGATGGTAATCCCCTTCCCAGGCTCTGTTGCTCCCCACATGATCAGGCACCTCGCTTCCATTGAGACAGCAACACAGACCCCTTCCACCAACTCTCCTGAACCCTTCTAAACCAATGTTACCTGCCTCCAACAAGCTTCCCAAACACCCCCCCCCTCCTCCCTTGCATCTGAGCCCTGGGTCTTACCTAGGGCTCCCTGATGGTCTAAATTGGTAACTGGGCAAACAGGCCCTTAAACCCCTGCCCTGGCCTCTAGTAGCTCTCAAAATGGTACTGGTAACCCTTTCTGGTAGTCTCATGGTATTACCACTAGGGGTCACTAGAGTAATACTGTAAGACTAGTGCTAAGGCTTACCGGTGCCATTTCAAGAGACTCTAGAGCTGAGGCAGGAGCGGAAGGGGACTGCTCCTGCCTGATTGACCACTTAGACTACCAGAGAGTCCCAGGTAAGACCCCGTTGGGGAGATCTGGGGGTTGGAAATCTTGTTGTGGGGGCAGTTTGGGGAGTCAGCACAAGGGATCTATGTTGCTATCCCAGTTCCCAGTCTCCACCCTTATCCCACTCTGAAGTGCTGAGATAAGTAGCAGTTACTGCAGGCCATTAATGCGTGCTAAAGCCCATGGTATCCATTACTGCAGTTTAGCAAAAGGGCCCCATGGTATTTGTAGTTGCATTAGAAAAAACTGTGGGAGTTATTTACTAACATGCACCAAGATTTTGTTTGTAATACACATTAACAGACAAATTGAGGTCCTTCCATCCCTTTGGGAAAGGCAGCCACGCAGTCAGCACAGAGCAGTGATGTCCATATGGCCAGTAATACATAGTGCAATTATGTACGTTTTTGGAGGTGTAGCTAACTGCACTATGGTATCTGCCATGTTAGCAGTTAATGTGTGCTAATGAACTTCATGTTAATTACAAGGCACAGTCGCTATCTATTCCTTGCCCCCCCCCAGTAGCAATTTGCATGTTAGGAGTGGAGGAGTAGCCTAGTAGTTAGGGCAGCATCCGGGGACCTGGGGTTCAAATCCTACTGCACTCCTTGTGGCCTTGGGCAAGTCACTTAACCCTCCATTGTCTCAAGTACAGACTTAGATTGTAAGCCCTCCAAGGACAGTAGCTGATTATAACTCGCCTTGAACTATTAATGGAAAGGCGTGAAATAAACACAAATAAATAAATATTTAACATGGAAGTTAGTGTTCTAACACGTAACAGGTTAGTGTACATTGAAAGCTGTGTTAAACACTACCTGGTAGCATGGGGTTCAGTGTACACACATTGAAAATGTGGCCATGTGAAAACTCCCATGCTTGCTGGGTAGCACTAGTGTTTTCAGCGTGTACTTCCCATCAGTGGGTGCGTTTTAAGTGCACCTGGTCACACCAAAGGTAGTGAGCGTAGGGGGAAACATAATACCTACACTAGCAACATGGGGATATGCGGGGCGCATCTCCGTTTACTAGTGAGCATCGAGCGCCATCCCTTTGCTTGTTTTTCACTGGTGCAGGTCTTAGTAAACATGCCTCCTAATGCAGTGCAGTAAATAAGCTCCTAGATAAACAGGACAACTAAATTGTTATATCAGAAAATGATGGCTCCTTGGTCCCAGAGTTGGCTTCCAGTTATCGGTAGTGGCCAGGAGTCATTTGGAACTGAGGAAGCATAGCTGCCGCCATATTCCTTGTGCCTAATGTATATATGTCTGGAAGGTTTTACTGATCCTGACGACTATACAGTATATATTCTACATGTAAATCTGTAGGCAGTTCTACGTAAAGCAGTCCCAGTGATGCAAGTTGCTGCTGCTGCTACTAACTGTGTCGAATTCTACACGGGAGGGGTATTCTCTTCAAATTCTTCCTTGCAGAGAATCCTCTCAGGATTAACTGTGTAAAATTTTAATGATGTGCAATGTAGTTGTGTATAACATTGGAGAATGAATGCGTGCTACTTTCCCATTCAGTGTTTTAATCTTACTGTCATATACAACTGTCAGAAAGGCATCCTTTATTAATAGTATATGATCTTCCTGTGAGTGATATGATAGTATGTACGGTTTAAGTCATAGATTTTGGTGTCTTTGAAGAAAAGTTTAATTAATTCCGGATATAGCTGTTTCAAGAATGTTGTTCCATCTGTATATGTCATTATCTTTGTGAAATCACTGACATGGTGAAAGCACTTTATTCTGTGAAGTTACATCTGACTGGTCTGTTGTCATTAGTCAGAGCACCAAAGCAGTACTTAAAGTTGTGAAAACAAATAGTACAATTAAAGTGACTTCTCCTTTGGGAAAAAAAGAACTGAAATAGAACACAGAGCTCAGGATGGTTCTCTCAAGAGTGTCATAATAGATTATAGAATCACCACTTTTCAATCATGGGCTCCAGAAAAACACATTCTATGTACGAATGCATTTTGCAATGTGGCCTTCGAGTCAGTGCTGACTCCTGGCGACCCAGCAGCTCCTGGGTTTTTTGGCAGTGTGACTGGAAGTAGATTGCCAGGCCTTTCTTCTGAGGCAATGAAGGGTTAAGTGACTTGCCGAAGGCCATAAGGAGTGCTAGTGGCAATCGAACCTTGGTCTCTTGGTTACCAAGCCAATGCTCTAACCACTAGACTGCTCCTCCATTCCACTAATGCATTTTCTGCATATTAAAAGGACTTTTTTTTTCTTTTTTTTGTACATTTACTTAAACAGTACCTTTAGACAGTGTGTAAATTACCAAATAGCCTTTGGTCCTCAGCGTGAGTCTCATTATGTGAAAGTGACTTTTATCACCATGCGTCTGTGCTAATGCAGTGATTCCTTGGAGTTTATATTAATGATTGCTCAAATATAGGTACAACGAAATTAACAAATCAGTTTGCTCCTTAGCTAAAAATTGGATAGCCTGTCTTGGAGAGATGGTGACTCGTCTGGCTGTTATGATGGTGGCACATTCTAATTAAAAGAAATTACAGCGCATACAGTTTACAGCTTAGATGATACCATTATCAAGTTAAAAAGAAAAGCTTATTTTATGGTATCGCATACTGCATCAAAGCCTTTCTGCTGCCTCATGTCCTTGCAGTAAGAAACATTATTTATCCTGCCGGCCACAGGGATGGAGAAGGAAGAGTACCAGCTAGCACAAGCCTGGATCCAGTCCAACTAACACAGAAATCTTTACTAAACTTTAACAGTTTTCCAACCTTTGTGTCTGTAGTTGGATTTCAGTCCTTTTTCTCTGATTGCTCTTGGGGTCCTCCCTTAAATTTCCTCTCTGCCTTCACATTCCTCCTGTTTTTTAAGAATTCTTTTCTTGTCTTCCCCTTTTTATTCTTTCCTCTTTCTCCACAGCTTATCTTCTCTCATTTCCTCCTAGCATCATCCCTCTTCTTCCTTCTCCTGCTTCTTCCTTTTCTCATTTCTATGTCTGTTCTCTCCATCGTAACCCTCCCTTTCCTTTCACAATTTCTCTTAGCCTTTTCCATTCCTAGTCCCACAAGCTCCTTCCAAATTCTCTTCATCTTGAAAATGTGGGTTTTTGTAAAGGGTTAGGAATTTAGAGATTTAGCTTAATGAGGGTTGAAGTTATTTAATATTGGTATATTGTGCTTTAATACCAACCTCAACAAATCCCAGGTACCATGGTGACCAGAACTTTTTACTTGGTGCCTGGGATTTTCTTGCCCACCCCTCTTTTTTTTTTTTTTACATTTTCAGCAGCTTTGTGCCCATGGGGATCACTCCCATGGGCAGAACAGGAGAGAGAGAGGCTGAAATTGCAGCCTGTAGCAGCCAAAAGATTAGCCCGGGGGGAGGGGGGGGAGGAGACCCAGGAAGTGAGGTAAAGAATGCAGGTAAATTTAAAGGGGCAATGGGCTTTGAAAATGAAGAGGAAGTTTGAGGGTAATGGAGGGCTGGGGATGGTAATTTCTGGGGGAGGAGGTGTGAAGGAGAGAGAATCTGGAAGGGGAGCAGAGAACTGGGAGGGGAGGCAGCAGGAAAGAGATTGGAGGTTAAAGGGATGAATGCATGAGGATAAAAGAGCAGAATATGTACCCCCAGAAAACACACAGGCATCCCACCTCTGCAAAATGAACGCACACAAAAGCACCTCATCTCTGTACCACACACACACACACACACACACACACACACACACACACACACAAACAAACAAAAACACAGAGGCACCCCACCTCACCTCTCCTCTACACACACACACACACACATTGCAGCACTACATTCCACCCACACAAAGGCACCCACTGCCACATCTCATGCACAGACAGGCACACCACCATTGCACCATACATATACAGACACTTGCTATCTGAAGCTGTAACTGTTACCTATCTGTTTCTATCTAAAGATGCCTCATGCAGCCCCTGCTACCATAAGACACACTTTATCATCTCTCTTTGAATGTTTTCACTCCCCCAGACTTGTCTGAGTTTGTGAATGGAGGAAGGGGAAATGTGCTATTTTGTCATACTGTGGGCGTTATTTTAGAAGACCTATTCATGCTTTAGACATCTGAAAACAGTCATAGAGATGTCCAAAGCACTGTAACCAGCTCTGTGGGCATTCCCGGCATGAGGGACGTCAGTCTAAACAGGGCATAGTGTAAGCGTGTTAGGGGCGTTTCCGGAACTTGGATGTCCTCACCCAATTTCTGTAACTTCCTGGACATCACGAGCCATGCTCAAGCTTATACCTGTTCCAGGCATGAATAGGCATTAGAGAAGTGCTTATTTGGTCAGCCAGCCACCTGGAGGTTATGGAGGAGGAGGTACTTTCCATGTCTCCTATCTTTTCCATGCCAACAATGAACACTGATGAGGGCTCATGTTAGTTTTCCTGCGCCATTGGACATTCCTGTGTTAGCACGCATGCAATGGATGTCCTTTACCCATGTTTCCTAAGGGGGGTGTCTACGTGGCTATCAGCGCAGATGTCTGTTACTGAAATATGACAGAGACATAGACGTCCCACGTATTTCTCGGCATGTTCTATCCTGAATGCCCTTGATTAGACTTGGACGTTCATAATGAAATGTCACTTCACTTTTTGACCTGTTTTTTGTTTCCTGTGCCTCACTTTTGCTAACAGAGCAAGTAGTTCTTTCTCTCTGCACCACGTGGCTCTGGCGCTGGTCTCAGAAGAAATGTGACCAGTGCAAGTCACACCCAGGGAGGGGGTGCGAGGGGGTCACAGGCTCTGGCTTCTAAGACTTTGGCCTGGTTCTTAAATCTACACAAAATTTGTCAAGGCCTGTTTTAACATATATGTGTTGATTTTTTTGATTGTATTTTTATTGATTTTAATTAACTTTGATATTGTTTACTGTACCAGGATATAGGATTCATATCAGTAGATATTGTAATCACCTTTGAGCTTTAGTGGGAGAAGTGGAATATTAACGCTAAATTAAATCTTTCAGCTCCTGTCTCCTCTGCAGTTTGTGGCCCCTCACCCAACCTTTCTACCTGCTCCTCTTCCTCTCTCTCTGTTCCTTTTCCCATCACAGGTCCTGCCCTTCTCTCAGCCTGTATCTACTCCTCTCCTGCAACTCCACCCCTAGGCGCTGTTTGCATCAGTCAGCGTCTCTTCATCTTACACGTCCTCTCTGTCTCTAGCAGACCTTCACAGTGGAGTGCCCATTTCCTCTAGCCCATTTATTACTCTCCCAGCTGATGTTTATCCCTCTTCCCTTTCTTGGTCTCTGTTGCTCTTCAAATCCTCCCTGGCATCTGCAGCAAGACGTCTGTCCATCCTTGCACCATACTGCAGCTCCGTCTTCCCCTGCCAGTCCATTAGGCAGACTCTGCAAGCCAGTAAACCCTGGCGGGGGGGGGGGGGGGGGTGGCAGAGCAGTAGCTGGGAGACAGAAGCTTCCTTTCTGCCTTTTCCTATGGCTCTACTGTGTATAACTGGCCTAGAAAAGTGCAGAAGAGAATTTTGGGGGTGCTTAAAAGTCGGTGCTCGTGAACACAACTGTAGAATGTTGTTGCAGTTGTGCAGCAGTATGATTTGAGAACAGAAGGAGCTATTTTCAGTAAAGGTCAATAAGGGAGGGTCAGCACCGCTCATACAGAGTAGTTTTGAACAGAAGGTGAATTTCTTAGTTACAGACAAGTTCAGAGGTTATATCAGGTTCAGTGTCTAGCAGCCTTTGCGATTTACTGCAATGTCTCTTCTTTTAACCTTTATATAAATCAAGAATGTACTACTAATTAAATGCAGCTGAGATGTGGAAAAAAATGTTAAAAGGAGCCCTGAACTAAATCCAGTTTTAAATTTGTATGTATGTTATATATAAAGCATGTAACTAACTAGTTTTTCTTAGAAAAGTCTATTTTTTAAATGTCTCCTGGGGCCGATCAAAGCAGAGCAATATTTCATCTGTGCTGCTTCACTGGCCCAGCTCAGCAGAGAATAGGCAGTGAGAAAAGGCTATTTATGTATAAAACAGGTATTATTTTATAGTATATATAAATAGTATCTTTGCATTCTCTGTTTACGTACTCTGCTGACATGTGTCAGGGAGGCAGCATGGATGAGCTACTGCTGTGCTTTGATCTGCCCCAGCGAACACTGGAGAGAGAAGGGAGACGGGAAGAAAGGCATGCATTGTTTTAATCTATCTTCTTTCTGTATTGAGTATGTTACTGCTTTAGCACATGAAAGCACTGCTCATATTAAAACATTTTATGTTCACTGAAAACACTTTTGGCTAACAAGGATTGCTTCTTCGAAGCCAAAATTAAAACACTGGAAGCATTTCTTAATGTACATTCAGCACTTACAGGTGAAAATGATGTGATTTAATATTGGACTAAAAGCAGAGCTGTGATCCTTTGGTTAAGGGATAGTATAGTGTTTGTGTATCTTATAAAGATGCCTGGGTTGGGCCAGGTACAGGCAGAGAGCTCTTCAGTTAACTGTAATGTGGAATTCCTAGAATTCTTTGTCTTCCACTCTGTTTGCTCTGCTGTGTTTGCATATGAGTCTCCATTGGCCACACTCTGGTTAATATTGAAAAGCACTTAAGCGGTTTAAGGTTCACCAACCACTTAAGTACCTATTTTTGTTTTTCCTTTCTTTTTGAATCCAGGTTACTTGAAAGAGATTGCTTTTTAGCTATTTCAATTACAAAATGGCCAGTATGCAAATGGCACTGCACAAA
Source organism: Ichthyophis bannanicus (assembly GCA_033557465.1). Classification (NCBI taxonomy): domain Eukaryota; kingdom Metazoa; phylum Chordata; class Amphibia; order Gymnophiona; family Ichthyophiidae; genus Ichthyophis; species Ichthyophis bannanicus. Next base: position 1,335,704,756 of record CM066032.1, on the reverse strand, counting down.
TAGCAGTGAGTTACTCGTATAAAGTTTTATATGAATTATCCATGGTGCCATTTGGGTGGATAGTGTGCTGAAAATGCATATAACTTTAAGGGGCATGTATAGTAAACTGCACTAACAGCCAGTGCGGAGTACAGTAAGTCCATTGTGCTAAAATGTTAGCATGGCACGTTGTGCTACAAATCCCGTGCTAGTAGGTCAGCGCAGAATTGGGTGAGGACAGGGCAAGTTGAGGTGGAATGTAGGTGTTGGCACATCACAGTTAGCATTGATGTAAAGGGTGCGTGCTAATGGCAATTGTTGCCATTAGCATGGGCACGTTTAATGCCACCTCAGTGGGCAGCGTTAGTTGCCTGCATGTCAGCTTACTGTGGTGCCGTATGTTCGCACCATGCTTGACAGCAAGGGGATGGGTGCACACGCCCCCTGAAGTTGGTACAGGCATCTGCGCTGGTTTCATGGGCCAGTTGCACGCTACTGGCATGATCTTTCATAGCATTCTCCCTAATTAGCTTATGTGTCTAAAGCTAAATGACAACTGCCTATCTGAATCGTTACCTCAATAAAGATGGTTTTCAAAGTTATTTCTGTGAGTAAACTACCATTTTACATTTTTGATTTTCAAGATTATTTAGGTTGTTTTGGCTGCAAGAAGAAAATGCTGGCACATATCCCTGCAGATCTAGTGGTGAAAAAAAATACCTGTGGTGACTGTATTAATATGGACAGTTTGACTATTGGCCCTAGCACAAATATTTCTTATTGATCTTTCAAAAATCAGCATCCTTTTTTTGCCTTGCCCTTTGTTGAAACTGAATCTGATGGCTGCAATTGTGCGCTGAAAGCATAGGGTTCGCTTAGGTTACTTCTGGGCATTCTGTGACAAGAATGAACTTTGCTTCCCTGCCAAAGTATGTTTGAGATTATCTCAGTCTCTCAAGTTTACTGCTAGTGCTAGTCTTCACACTTGATTCATATCAGAGAGTCATCTCCTGACTGTGGTATATACAGGAGGTTGTATATTGAAGTGGGCTTGGAAGATAATTAGAATGGTTTCCTTATCGTCACTTCAGTCCAGTCCCTTAACTTCTGGGTTGTGCAACCCTTCCAGCAGCTTGGAGGCTGAGCCCATCATCTTTTCGATGATAGTGTGGTATAAATACCACTGGCACCACCCACTGGCACCAGTAATCTCAGCCTCCAAGCAGCTGGAGAGTTCCTGTAAGCTAGAGTGCTTACGGGGTCTTAGCTTTTGCAAGGGATTTATTTAATTTATTTATTTCATTGGTTTCATTGATTTCATTTATCTCCTTTTAGTTCTTTATTTAGAGAGCTGTGCCTTTAAGTTTTCTGTTCCCTCTCCTCCTCTCCCCCTCCCCCCTCGGCCTCCTGGCAACCCTGATCCCTTGCGGCCCCGGAGGAGGAGGTTTACCTGTGTAGCGGGGAGGTTCGGAGAGCTCTCCTCCCGCTCACTCAACTGCCCGGCTCCAGAGGTCCTTCTGACAAACAGCTACTTCTGCCTTGCGCCGAAGCCCCTTAGGCGGCTGAGCGCTGGAGGCAGCACCGAGAATTCTCTTGGCGGCATTTCCGGCTTCGCGCTGCAGCCCCGGGGCGGCTGGGCGCTTGAGGCAGCATCGGAGTGCAGAGCGTGGGAGCAATCACCGCAGGAACCCCAGCGGAGAGCCCGTGGTGCATTGGCGAACACACAGCCTGCCACGTGGGAACCTGCTGAGGACGGCTGCTTCCCTCGTTTCCAGGACAGCGCGATCCAGATCGCCAAACTGCAAGTATCAGATAGAAAAAGTCCTCTAGTTTTAACGTTTTAAAATTAAAGAGTAAAGATTGAAGTTTTATTTTTTTTTGGTTCCTTGTTTTAACGGCTGTAAGTAAAGGGGGACGCTGGGAGCCGCTTATTTTGGTTCAGGGCACAAGTTTGCCATTATTTAGCCTTTTATTGCATTTTAAGTTGCTTTATATTGGATTACTTTACAGAAGTTTAATTTCTAAATTAGTTTCATTACGAGGGGGCATGACGGGTAAGCTGCGGTGTCCTTCTTGCGGCACCCGTAGAGGGACAGCATCAGAAGCAGGGGTCTGCAGAGGTTGTGCAGCAGAAGCTGCTTCCGTGGAAAAAGAAATCCACTTGAGCATGACTCCAGCCTCTCAGGGGTCAGGGGACCTTCTGGAAGGGGGAACGGAATCCCATTCTCCCCCACCCTCATCCTTAGATGGTCCAGGCCCTTCCCATTCCCCCCCCTCCTTCCTCAGGGGCGGAGGGAGACTGGGGTCACTTTTCACCAGAATTTGTTCTTCTATTGCACAAAGCCTATTGCTTGCGCAAGCAGGGAACAGCAAAGCCAGTGGCAGCGAGGGACAGCTCGAACGCTGGAGCAGGGAATTCTAGATTCCTTGACTCTGGGCCTCCTCCTAAGCGCCCGAGGCTATTGGGCAAGGAACCTTTTGAGTCCCCGCCTCAGTACACCCCTGATGAGGAGCTCTCGGACAAAGAAGGGGTGGAGGACGGGGAGGAGCTCGAAGAAGGAGAGATCCTGGAGGAGGACCAATCCCGCATAGTCTGAGTTTTTCGGCGAGAGGAGCTCCCGGCGTTAATAAGTGAGTCTCTAAAGGTGCTCAGTATGTCCTCAGAGACTCCTACAGATGAAGAAGTTCTGGAGGATCCCTTGATCCAAGCCGTCAGGAGGTCTCAGAAGGTGTTCCCAGTTCATAGAGTGGTACGTCAGATGATTCAGGAAGAATGGAACCAGCCAGAGTCTACCCTGAGAGGAGTCCGGGCGATGTCCCGTCTCTACCCATTACCTGAACCAGACAAAGATCTACTGAAGTCGCCTAGGGTGGACGCGGCGGTCTCGGCGGTAACAAAGAAAACGACTATCCCGGTCGAGGGCGGCGCGGCCCTGAGAGACAGTCAAGATAGAAGACTGGATACTCTGCTAAAACAAGCCTTTGATGTTAGTGCCCTCGCCTTACAGGCATCAGTTTTGGGGGCTTGGGTAGCTAGAGCCTGTCTGAGGTGGTCTCAACAGCTGCATCTGGCTGACAGTCCCTCAAGTGATGATCAGACAGTGGCGTCTAAGTTAGAGTCCGGTTCAGCCTACTTAGCAGATAGCCAGTATGACCTCATTAGGAGTCTGGCAAGGAATATGGCCTCAGTCGTTGCAGCCAGAATGTACCTGTGGTTACGTAACTGGGCAGCGGATGCATCTTCAAAGGCACGCCTGAGTCGACTTCCTTTCAAGGGAAAACTATTGTTTGGAGAAGACCTGGATAAATTAGTAAAGGATCTGGGAGAATCGAAAGGAGGCAGGCTCCCTGAAGATAGACCAAAGCTGGGCCGCTCTGTGGCGCCGGTCCGGAGTCAGCCGAAGGACTTCCAGAGATTCCGACAGTCCAGACCGAACCCCTTTCCCAGGGGCCGCTTTTCTTGCAGGGGTCAAAGCTTCAGAGGGTTTCGCGGGGCAGGCAGAGGTTTTGGGGCCTCTTCCTCCTCCTCGGGACCTAGAAAATCACAATGAGAGGACGGGGGTCCAGGAGGGAGTTCTGCCGGTAGGAGGTCGGTTAAGGCAGTTTCTCCCCGCCTGGTCCCGGGTCACATCTGATCAGTGGGCCTTAGAAGTGATCCGAGAGGGCTACGCTCTCGAGTTCGCAAAGCGAGTAACCCCAGCCTTTATTCAGTCCCCCTGCGGCCCACCAGAAAAGAAGGCGGCGGTGGAAGTCACTCTTTCAAGGCTTATAGCGCTAAGAGCGGTGCTGCCTGTCCCACAAGATCAAAGAGGGTCCAGTCGATACTCTATTTATTTTGTAGTCCCAAAGAAGGAAGGTTCCTTCCGCCCAATTCTGGACTTAAAACAAGTCAATCGTTGTCTCAGAGTTCCTCATTTCCGCATGGAAACCCTGAGGTCGGTGATTGCGGCCGTTCATCAGGGAGAGTTCTTGACATACCTAGATTTGACAGAAGCATACTTGCATATCCCGGTCCGAAAGTCGCATCAGCAGTTTCTAAGATTTGCCGTCCCAAGAGGCCACTTCCAGTTCCAGACTCTCCCCTTCGGCCTAGCAACAGCTCCAAGGACGTTCACCAAGGTAATGGTGGTAGTGGCCACAGCTCTTCGAAAAGAAGGAATCCTAGTCCATCCTTACCTAGACGATTGGCTGATCCGAGCAAAGTCAGAAGCGGAGAGTTGCTCGGCGACGGCCAGAGTCGTGGAATTTCTGGAAAAGCTGGGGTGGGTCATCAATCGGGCAAAGAGCAGTTTAATTCCCACTCAGGAGATCGAGTACCTCAGAGCTCGGTTCGACACCAAAGAGGGAAGGGTGTTCCTGTCAAAGCAGAGGTCAGTCGACCTGAGGAATCTCGTCTCTCGTTTTCTATTTACGAGATGTCCCACGGCTTGGCAGTACCTTCAGCTGCTGGGTACAATGGCAGTGGCATTAGAAGTTGTACCGTGGGCCTGGGCGCATATGCGACCTCTCCAACACACCCTGTTGCGGCAGTGGTCCCATCAGCATCACCCCTTATTCAGACACATTCCCTGCCCCCCCCCCCGGATCAGGAGATCTCTGCGGTGGTGGAGAAGCCCAAGGAACCTGGAGCGCGGGATGCCCCTCGATCCTCCACAATGGATTCAACTGACGACGGATGCGAGTTTAGCAGGCTGGGGGGCTCACTGCGGAGGACAGTTCGCCCAAGGCCGCTGGACTCCGAGAGAGTCGCAGTGGTCAATCAACAGACTGGAGTTGAGGGCGGTAACCTTTGCTCTCCGGGCGTTCGAGCTCGTGGTGCGTCAAAGGGCAGTCCGCGTCCTGTCCGACAACGCCACCGCGGTGGCCTACATCAACCGTCAAGGGGGAACAAGCAGTCCGTCCTTGGAGAAGGAGGCGGATATCCTCTTGCAGTGGGCCGAAGTCCATTTGCTGGCAATATCGGCGCAGCACGTGGCCAGAACAGACAACGTTACTGCAGATTACCTCAGCAGGTTCAGGATAGACCACGGAGAGTGGGAGCTGGCGCAAGAAGTGTTCGAACGAGTGGTTGCCCGTTGGGGGAGACCGATCATGGATCTCATGGCTCGATACTCGACCGCGAAAGCGAACCGGTTTTTCAGCCGCAGAAAGGAAAGGATGTCCGAGGGCTTGGACGCCCTGGCCCAAAGATGGCCTTCAGAGGGCCTTCTCTACGTGTTCCCTCCCTGGGCGCTCATAGGGAGGGTTCTACGGCGGGTGGAAGCCCACCACGGTTTGGTAGTTCTCATAGCCCTGGATTGGCCTCGACGTCCTTGGTAGGCAGACCTCGTGAGGTTGACGGCCGATCGACCGTGGCGGCTCCCCTGAAAGAAGGATCTCTTACAGCAGGGCCCGGTATGCATGCCCCACGTGCATCGGTTCTCGCTTACGGCCTGGCTATTGAAAGGGCGCGGTTCAGGAAGTGGGGGTATTCCGGATCAGTAATTTCGACTTTGTTGAGCGCTCAAACGCTCCACCTGCCTTATGGCGTGTTTGGCGTGTCTTTGAGGCCTGGTGTGCTGAGCGTAAGATCAGGCCCCTATCAGCTTTAGTCCCCGAAGTCCTGGAGTTCTTACAGTCGGGCTTCGAGAAGGGTCTAGCTCCTAGCTTTTTGTGGGTCCAGCTAGCAGCCATCTCTTGCTATAGGGGGAAGGTCAAAGGCAAGTCTCTAGGGGCCCATGCAGATGTGAGCAGGTTTCTCAGAGCGGTTAGACGATTACGTCCCCAGCAAAGATCCGTTGTTCCTCCTTGGGACCTCAACCTAGTCTTGAATGCCTTATCCGGAGAGCCCTTCGAACCGCTGAAAAAGTCCTCCCTGAAGGACTTGACCCTAAAGACGGTATTTTTGGTAGCGATTTGTTCGGCCAGACGCGTTTCAGAGCATCAGGCATTGTCTTCTCGACCTCCTTTTCTCTCTTTCTTTGGAGATAAGGTGGTCTTGCGTACAGTTCCTTCCTTCTTACCTAAGGTCATCTCCCCTTTTCATGTAAACCAGTCGGTGTCTCTTCCGTCTTTCTCGGACAAGGGTCAAACAGGCGACGGGGAAAAGCTTAGGCTTCTAGACGTGCATAGGGTGTTGAAGCGTTACCTCTCCCGCACGGCGCCTTTCCGAAAGTCCGAACGCTTATTCGTTCAATTTGGAGGGCCGCATAAGGGAGAGGCAGCGGCCAAGGCTTCCATTTCCAGGTGGATCAGGGAGGCGATCGCCTCCGCTTATATCCTCAAAGGGAAGCAGGTCCCAGGAGGTCTTAGCACACATTCAACTAGAGCGCAAGCCACTTCCTGGGCTAAACATTGTTTGGTACCGCCGCTGGACATTTGTAAAGCGGCTACCTGGTCGTCCCTGCACACCTTTACCAAACATTATAGACTGGATGTCCAAGGGGCGACGGATGCCAGGTTTGGCAGCGCGGTTCTTTGGTCCGGTATAGCGAACCCCTCCTAGTCTTGAACTGCTCTGTAAGGAAACAGCAGAAGCCACTCAGGGCTGAGCAGAGACAAAAAACAAAAGAGTGGCCGGTTCACACACACAACACCTTTATTGACCAAATAATAAGTGGCCACTTATTATTTGGTCAATAAAGGTGTTGTGTGTGTGAACTGGCCACTCTTTTGTTTTTTGTCTTTGAACTGCTCTGTTACATCCCAGAAGTTAAGGGACTGGACTGAAGTGACGAGAAGGAAGAAGTAATTAGTCCTTACCTGCTAATTAGTGTTCTTGAAGGAACTTCAGTCCAGTCCCTGATCCCACCCGAGTTCGGTGACTTTCAGTTGACGGACCGAAGACAGAGTACGGAGCTAAATCGTAGGGTTCTTTGCATAGGGCCCGGAGGGCATGGCGGCCCGCAAAAAGAGGGCCTGCTGGGAAGGGGGGAAGGCCCTTTCGGCCTCAGGTAAGCCTCCTCCTCCCTTCCTTTTCCTTTCCCTCCTTGACTTAAAAAAAAAAAAAAAAAAGGTTTACGAGTTTAGGATGTGAGTTGTTAGTTATTACATGTTGTCATATAGTTATGAGTTCTTAATTATTTATCCTTTTAAGTCTGCTTTTGCAATAGATTACTGGTGCCAGTGGGTGGTGCCAGTGGTATTTATACCACACCATCATCGAAAAGATGATGGGCTCAGCCTCCAAGCTGCTGGAAGGGTTGCGCAACCCAGAAGTTAAGGGACTGGACTGAAGTTCCTTCAGGAACACTAATTAGCAGGTAAGGACTAATTACTTCTTCTTTCCATCTCATTTCCTTAGGCTCTGATCACATTTGTTGGTACTTGAGAATGTTCTTTTTCTCCACCCACAGTACAGAATAGTCTTATACGAACTCTATTGCCAATGCCATTTTTGTGCTTTTCTCCTTTACTGCTATGTCCGATTTTCTTGCATCAAGTCCTTTTCTGGAGGAATGGGAATGTCTCAGGTGACCACACCTTCATTCCCCACAATTCTGCCAGAGTTGTGATCTAGTGTTTTTCTGTCACAGCAGTGTTTGTGTTTATTACAGTTTAAAAGTGAATGAGATATGAATGAGATTGTGCTTCAGGTGTTTTGTCATCTCAAAAGCATTTTCGTAACCACCTGCAATTTCACTGACACGATATAGGAGTGGAGGAGTGGCCTAGTGGTTGGGGCAAGGTACTTCAGGCTGGAAGGTCGGGAGTTCAAATCCCACTAGAGGACAGCAACCTTGGGTCGGAAGGACTGGGGTTTCTAGTCCCACAGGTGCTCCTTGTGGTTTTGGGCAAGCCACTTAACCCTCCATAGCCCATGTTCCCTGTAAAATAGTTATCTCCAAGTTATAATGCCCTGTTCAATGTAATTTCAGTTTGTTCAATGTAAACCGCACTGATGCAGAATAGCGCAGTATATAAGAGAATGTAAATAAATAAATAAATAAAATAAAAAATAGAATAAAGTGGCCACAGGACTGATTCATGTGGGGCTCCATTACTCACCTTTTACTTCTCAGATGTGAATTCCATTTACCACTGTCCTCTGTCGTCTCTGTCATTCACTTTCTAACCAAGCCCTCTACCACCTTGGGACACATCCCTAAGCTGCTCGGTTTATTCATGAACTCCCTTCCAGCCCAAATCCGCTGTAACAATGACCTATCTGCATTTAGAAAGCAGATAAAAACCCTCCTCTTCCATGAGCACCTAGGGTCAACACAGTACAGCAACCAGTGAAGTTCTCTAAGGAGGGCTAAGACAAAAGAAAAGAGAAAACCAGAACTGTAAAAAATACAACCTAAGAATATGACTATAGAGAGAACCAGAAATGTAACCGTGACTGGAGACATCTCGCAAGAATGTAAATATGTTTACCCCCCTGGTGATGTTATACCCCGTTCCCCCATGTATTTGCAAACAATCCTGTTCAATGTATCCCCCCTGTTTATTGTAAACCATTTTGACCCGGTGAAAAGCGGTATATAAACACAGCTAAATAAATACAATGAAAAGCTTTGCTGAAATCCAACTAAAACAGTATACACCCTTGATCTAATTCTCTCGTCACCATATCGAAAAAATCAATTCTTCTGTTTCTGGCCAGTGGATTGATTTATTTCACAGGTTTTTTATACCGCTTTATAATTTCAGTCAAAGCGGTTTACATTGTAACTTAAACTTGGTAATGTACATTAAACAGGGACATTGATCGCTTGGATTTTTCTGAGGTAATGGAGGGTATGGTGACTTGCCCATAGCCACAAGGAGTGCCAGTTGGAATCAAACCCTGTTTCTGATTTTTCCAGCCTTGCTTACTGCTTGGGAAGTGTCATACGGGCCTCTCTTAGTGCACCCATCCTTGGTCTTCCTCCAAAGTCTTGGTCTATGTGTACTAATTAGAAATACTTAGTTTCTTTGTTATTTGTGCTTCATGTATTGCTTTTTGGTACCTCTTAAGATTATGACTTGACTTCTGGTCTTCCTCTTTTTCCCTGACATGCCTGAAAAAAAGTTGTTTCCTTGCTTTCTCTTTAGCAGTCTTTTCTTCCACTCTCACTTTTGCTATCCTGATTTCTTTCCTCCTCTTTCATCTTTATCATGCATTCTTTCCTGTGCTTATCTTTTTGAGATCCTTTGTACTTTCTGAATGCTAATGGTTTGCTTTTATTTTTTTGGTTACTACTTTGGAGAAGCGTATCTTTTTCCTTTGCCCTTGGCTTTTATTTAGTTCTTTTACATAAGATTTGTTGCCATTATTTTAGCTCCTTTTAATTCAGCCCGGTCTTCCTCGCCGCCCATCTTCTTCTCAGCCAGTGGATCTTGAGGAACTCTCCCATTTCACCAAAGTCAGCATTTTTTAAAATCCAGGACTTTAAGCTTGGTATTTATGGTCTTGACTCAATGTTTCCATGAGGAAGAACAGTGCAGAACTATTTGATCTTTTATCAGCAAGAATTATTCATATCTGAGGATCTTAAGGTAGTGAAACAGTTTAACAAGAAAGGGATCAGAGCCAGAGTAATGATAGGATGTATAAGGAAAGGTATTACTAACAGAAACAGGAGGAAGTCATACTTTTTTTTACAGGTTATGGTAAGACCTCAGTCGACAATATCCAGTTCTGAAGGCCCTACCTCTAAAATACTGACATGAGGTGCTTCAGAGAAGAGTTATCCATAATGGTGATAGACCTGCACCAAGTCTTACAAGAATGAGATGCAAGGACAAGTGACGGGAATGTGATAAAGATATTCAAATAACATACTAAAAGGTAAAGATAGCAACTATGCAAAAGAAGCAAACTTTTTTTGAAGACAGAGTAGACTCAGAAATATCAATAAAACAAATTTTTAAAAAGGGTTCCGGGCAATGTTCCCTCTAATATTCTGTAGGCTGTGTGCGCATAAAATATCAGCTGTGCAGCTTTTGAAGGAAGGTTAAATTTTTGTGCGCCACATAACGATACTCGGAGTTATATACTTTAAAATTTGACTACACGTCAGAATACAGTATGTACACCACACTGATTTTAATCAAATTAAATGAAAATAGACGATTACTAAATGAAGCGGAAAATGTCTAGTAATTACAATCACAACTTTTAAATTTTAAGACATCTGTGTTGTCTTCTATCAGAATCAGAACCGTAATTTTTGTGCGCTCTGTTGTAAAGTATGTGCGCGCGCACACCTTAGAGGGAACAGTGGTTCCGGGGTGATCTGGGAAACTACGAACCAGTGAGCCTGATGTTAGTACTGGGTAAAATGGTAGAAGCCATTACAAAGAACAAAATTATTGAACATATAGATAGTTGTGGTTAATGGGAGAAACCCAACATGGATTTAGCCAAAGAAAGTCTTGTCTCACTAATACGGTTTATCTTTTTGAAGGTATGAATAAACATAAATAATAGTGAGCTGGCTGATGATAGTATATCTGGATTTTCACAAAGCTTTTGACAAGGTCCTTCATGAGAGACTCTTAAGGAAATTAAAAGTCATGAGATAGGAGGCAGTGTACTATTGTGGATTGGGAACCGATTAAAAGATAGAAAACAGAGAATAGGTCTAAATGGCCAATTTTCTCAGTGGAGAAAGGCGAATGGTGGAGTACCCCAGGGATCTGAGCTGGGCCCACTGCTTTTTAACAAATTAGTAAATAACCTAGAATTGGGAACAAAGAGTGAGGTGATCAAATTTGCTGCTGAGACAAAATTATTCAAAGTTGTTAAATCACAAGAAGATTGTGAAAAATTGCAAGAGTACCTTGATAAACTGGGAGACTGGGCATCCAAATAGCAGATTAAATTTAATGTGGACAACTGCAAAGTTTGCACTTGGAGACAAACAACCCAAACTACAGTTAAACAATGCAAGGTTCTACATTAGGAATCACCACCCTGGAAAAGGATCTGGGCGTCATCGTGGATAATGCGATTAAACCCTCTGCCTAGTGTGCAGCAGTGGCCAAGAAAGCAAATAGAATGCTAGGAATCATAAGGAAAGCAATGGAGAATAAAACCAAGGCTGCATCTTGAATATGGTATGCAAGTCTGGTTGCCCTATCTTAAAAAGGATATAGCAGAATTAGAAAAGGTACAAAGAAAAGCAACCAAAATGATAAAGGGGATGGAAGGATACTTCTACGAAGAAAGGCTTAAAAGGTCAGGGCTCTTCAGCTTGGAAAAGAGATGGCTGAGGGAATATATAATAGAGGTCTATAAAATAATGAGTAGAGTGGAACGGGTAAATGTTGATCAGTTGTTTACTCCTTGAAGTAGAAAGACTAGGGGACATGCAATGAAAATACAGTGTCACAATGTGTAATCAAATTCTGGAATTCATTGCCAGAGGATGTAGTAAAAGCTGTTGGTTTAGCTGGATTTAAAAGAGGTTTGGGCATGTTCCTGGAGAAAAAGTCTACAAACCATTATTAAAGTGGACTGGGGAAATCTGCAGCAGACCTCTGGGATAAGCAGCATGTAACCTGTCTACCTTTTGCGAACCTGACATAGACTTATGACCTGGATTGACCACTGTTGGAAACAGAATACTGGCCTTGATGGACATTTGGTCCGAACCAGTATGTCATATCTGATGGTATTACAGGGTTGTTGTTTGGTTTTGTTTTTTTTGTTTTTAAAGATAAATGGATGGCTCCCTGGCAAAGTGGCCAAGACAAAAATAGTAATGGAGTTCAAGAAAACCACAAATGTTCTTCAGTTATGAAGGAGGAATACAGAAATTGGTTAGAGCTCAAGGCCTAGTTAGCCTGTGACCAATATGGCCTTGTCCATAGATGCCACATTCTGAACTGCACTGTGGCTAGGGCCACACTAAAGGGCCAGTGCTCTCTTTTTGATGCAGTTAAGCCAAAGAAGAACCTAAGAAAATTAAAACTTACAAAATGAGCAAAAAGTTTAATTAAAAAGAGAAGAATTTATTAACACAGTAGTACAAACCATACAGAAAAGACGTACAATATAGCATTGATGTAACAAACTTCAAATTATGAGACTGATGCGCTAACTACTGCGTTAATGAGAGTCTTAAAAAAGTACCTTATAATCATTTTGGGATTTGGATAAATTCCTTCATGTAAACAGTAATGTTGTACATGGAAAACATAGGACTACTAAGCTGCTGTCTAGCTGAGATGAGAACTTGGAACTCATGGTCAATAACGGTAAGCATGTGCAGGATCATAACACCTTTGCAAGCCAAAATATAGAGAGGGTCTCTTCCACAAACTACCAATGTGAAGACAAAGAGTTAAATCAATAAATGAAATAAATAAAAATGGTCTTTATTGTAAATAATACTTTTATTAGAACATTTAAATAATCATAAACATTTTGTAGCAAACACTCCTTCCTCAACCATCTTACTACAAGCAGTGGCAGCAAAAAGTTGCATCAAGGGTTACAACACATGCAGTAGCCAGAAAAACAGTGAAAACGAATTTGAGTCCGTAATTTTAACCTGGAATTAGTCTAGGCCCCGAATTAACCTTGATGTAGCTGAGCCAAAGGCTGGCCAATGTTGGGTAGGGGAGTAAGAAAAGTTTGGTATATGGTCTTTAAGAAGTTAATTATAATGCTATCAAAGCTAGGTAATCTTTTTATACATTAAGGAGCATGTTTACTAAACCATGCTAACCGTTGGCTCAGGTTTTACTGAATGCTACGTTTGATGTTCTGCAAGTTAGTGTGGGGCACAGTGATAAAAACTGCTTTAACCAGGTAGCGTGTGATGGGGTGGTGAGTGAGTGGGTTAGGGGCAGAACATGTGCATTGATGGCCCATCATAGTTAGCATGAGCATCATTGACACGTGTTGCCGATAGTGCAGGAGCACTTACCACCTCTTCAGGGGGTGGCAGTAAGTGTATATACTGTTACTTGTTTTTAGTTCAATGTAAACTGTTCTATACAAACTTTTCTATACAAACCGTTGTACTGTTTTTGTTATATGTAAACCACACTGATTTCTAAGAGTGCGGTATATAAAAGCAAATAAATAAATCTACGTGACATTTAGTGCGCTGAGGAACATCTCCAAAGTGCTGACAGCAGTTGGACATGCAGACATATCCTTAGTGTGGCTCTCCGCGCTAATTCTTTGGCATCATTGTGCGCTAACATCACGTTTTATAGTAGACATACCCCTATGAGTTCTTTTGGGATATTAGAAGATGATATAAGAGGTGAAAGAGAATAAACTTTCCAAAGAGCTTTTTCTTACCAGTGCTAAAAATGTTTTTTCTACAATTTTTTTTGCTCTCAAGAGTCCACTAACACCCATCGCATATCTTGGGGACAACATCATTTGCTTTCTCCTGCTTGCTTGTTTCATAGCAGCTTTTCAAAGTGTTATTGAAATATTTTGCACTTTCAACAACATTAGCTTTTTGTTCTGGAGTGCTTTTTGTTAGGAGATGGTTTAATACTGCAACACTTTTAGTTTTTAGCCGCCTTCTCTTTTTGGTAATCAAATAAAAAGAGAAACACAATGGATACATTTTCTTGGACTAAATTTATACATTTTTGGACTAGCTTTTGAAGGTTAAAGTCACCTTCCTCACGTCAGGACAATATGAGGGACAGATGATGATACCATAATATATAGGTGAATCACTAAAGCATTCCATTGACAGTGGAAGAGGGACAGTGAGAAGGAGGAGAGATGGATATCTGATCATAAAGTGACCAGTCTGCAAATATTTATAGTTTATAATGTGACAGAAAGCTCATGTCTTTAAGTCCTGTCTGATCTGATCAGGTGTCTTATCTTCATTTCAAAGGTTTTATAGTCTTGGATGGATTAACATTTTCCTTGCCATAAAATCATCAGTGCTGTGCTGTGGCCGTGTGAATTGCTGTCCAGCAGCAGAGATGGAGGTGGCAGAAGTCATACTTTGGTCTGGTCTGGTCTGTTCTGTATTATCTTATGTCTATGATAATTCAGTCTCATCTTTAAGACTACGCTTGTCTCTTGGTAGTTTCTCCAAGTGGGTTAGTTTTGTGCATATGACAGTCATGAACCTCACTTCTAAGCCAGGGTATGTGAAATATGATCTCATTATCTCAAATTTACTGCTGATGTTCGGCGTAGCACTTGCATTGTGCCAAAGAGAGCTTCCTTCTCTTTGTATACCCTCTTGATTTAAATATAGGGTTTGTAGCATAAAAATAGTAGTACATTACCTCCTCCTTATCTGCAGAAATCCAGTTGAGCGTTGTTGATCTTCTTAACTTTTTCATTAATTTTTGTGGTTTATCTTTTGCCACAGTGGGCCCATAAACATGCTCACCATGGCTTTTATCCATGGCAGGGATGTTACTGGCATCTGCTATGTCTGCACCATCGCTACCACCATCATTAGCCCTAATGCAAAGGCTGTGGGTGGGCACCTTTTTATCCTGGGCGAAGAGTGGCCAGTATGTATTTTTCTTTTTCTTTCCTACTATACTTCAATTGTAGTGTTACCTGGTTGAGATTTAGTATAGATTTTGTACAAAGGGGTCACCACGTGAAGGTACCCAGCAAGACATGAGGAGGGAACTATATTCTTTCCCCCTAAGAGATGCGCAGCAGTTCACCAACCATAGCTACTGAATTTTATGCTGCACTGCCTTTTGACCCCTGTCTCTTCATTGTAGCATACATTGCACATTTTCAAAAGGTTTGTCTAAAAATGTATTAAGTTAGTCCAAAAAATTGGTATCACCTTATTTTCCTTTTTGTTTCTCTTTTTAATTTGCTAACATTAAATTGTACTAACATGGCTGTCACACTTTCCTTTTTGGTAAATTTCTTCTCATCTTGGACACGTTTGCAGCATCTGCGACAAATCTGAGTTTTAGACATTTGAAATTTTCACAGTTTTTATAACTTTTCCTGCTACGTCCCGACAAGTACTCTTCCCCCTTTTGTTGCTATATAGGCACATACGATTGAATCATTGTGGATACTGTTCCACACCACAAGACTTTGGTTAGTAGTGTCCCTCTCTATTTGCAAACTGTTTCTCTAATATTTCAATAATTTGCATGGGATATCTGTTCTCTTAGGTGGACTGTATTCTGGGGAAGTCTGTATTCTCAACTGAGCAATTTTTTTAATTATTTTTTTTATCTGCACATGATAGCAAATAGCTTTTAGTGACTTATATATGATTATGCTCTTAAATTATTATTTCTGTCATAAAACAGCAAATCTGAAACTTGTTCCCTGTGGTGCCAGTAGTGAGTGAGCATTTTTTTTTGAGGGGGAGGGAGTTCATTGGGCTGTCTTCATGGAAAATTGTAGATTCTGTTCTCAAACTGTATTTAAAACCATATTCTTTAAGTTTTGTTGGTTACCACAAACTATTTTTGAGCCCAATACAAATGACTACGGCTGCTGGATTCTTATTTCTCTTGAAGGTAGGATGTATTTATTAGAAAAAAATAATAAAATTAGCCAATACAATCCAACTATTTCGAACATGAAGATTCTGTGTGGGGATTACAGACAGGTTATAGGTTTTCACCTGGGTTCTAATTCCTCCAGTTTACTCCAGCAATCATAGAGCAAATACATCCCTGTTGCATTTTCTAATCACTATACAGAAGATAAATTACTTTTTTCTTATCGTTCCTCCAATTCAGTCCTCCACCTCTGGGTAGTGCACCTCCTCCTGCAGCATGGAGACTGGACAAGTCAAATTCGTGACATCACTGGCTATATCCTGCTGCTCTTCTCCCATCATTCCCCAGTGTGTCCAGTCTCCATGCAGCAGGAGGACTTAGTGAGCCTAAGTGCTGAGCTCACTTGACGAACGAATAAGGAGCATTAGCTAGTTAGATGGTAGACTTTACATTTTATTTGATCTTCTGTTTGTTCATTTGTTCCAGCTAGTTTAAAAAAAAAACAGCATAAGCCTCGATCCGGTGCCTTTCTGCTCCCTTTGGAGTCTTTTTCTGTTTGCCTTTATTTCTTCTCAGTCAGCTCTCCCCTCCTAGGCTGCATGGAGGGGAGCCCGGCAGGGAGAGAGAGAGATCGGTCGGCCTGCGGGGCATAAAGGTGAGCCGACGACGTCGGGAGCTCAGTCCTCACCACGAACGCTGCTAGCAACGTGGCAGTGCAGCATAGCGGTTTGAAGGACATCGGGGCAGGCCGGAACGGTGCAGCGGGTGCCCGCGCAGCTTTAGGCAATGCTGCTAGAGGTGAGTGTCGCTTCCTCCTCCCCCACCGTGCTGCTCTTCGGCAGGGGTTCGAACTGCCGGCTGCATTTCGACGCAAGGCAAGGCTTTTAATTTAGCTTCAGGCCTCTTCCCGTGCTGCTCAGCCTCGCGGTCGCGGCAGCGCTGCTCAGCCTCGCGGTCGCGGCAGCGCTGCTCAGCCTCGCGGTCGCGGCAGCGCTGCTCAGCCTCGCGGTCGCGGCAGCGCTGCTCAGCCTCGCGGTCGCGGCAGCGCTGCTCTGCATGCCGGCAGGGGAAGCAACCCTGACACACAGCTGAGGCATTTCAGAGGCTCCGTTTTTGGCATCTTTAACCAGCA
The DNA here is from genome assembly GCA_033557465.1 of Ichthyophis bannanicus. Classification (NCBI taxonomy): domain Eukaryota; kingdom Metazoa; phylum Chordata; class Amphibia; order Gymnophiona; family Ichthyophiidae; genus Ichthyophis; species Ichthyophis bannanicus. The sequence goes on along the minus strand of CM066032.1, from coordinate 1,335,688,252 downwards.
GGAAAGTCCTGTTTGACTTAATTCCTGGATATTGTGGGCTCAGCTCATTTTTTTCTTCTTGTTGAGTTAATTTGAAAAAAAAAATTCTCTTTTTCCCTTTTTGCATATTGGGGACTGTGGAAGTCATAGCTAATGCCTTCGCGGCCCCAGTGTCTGGTGTGTGGCTCCCGCAGAGGCACAATGTCGGACGCAGGCATCTATCGGGGCTGCGCTGCAGCTTCATCCACTATGGAACAACAGTTGGAGGATAAGCTTACCCTGGAGACCAGCAGTCTGTCGACGGGGCCCGAAGGGGGGAGCTGCTGTTGCAGGGCTCTTCATTGTCTTCACAGGAAGCGTCAGCAGGATCGTCTAGCGCCGGGCCTGCGACGGGCTCTGAGCCGTCGCTGGGAGACTTTTCCCTGGATTTTGTTTTGATAATGCATCAGGCCTTTTGCCTGAGGTGACAGGGGAGAGTACCGGAGGCAGTGGCGATACCACTCCAGCAGTCCGGACTATAACGGACTGGTAACGAGCTCTTAAGACCCATTAAAAGGGCTAGGCCTCTTGACCCTCCGGTCTCAGAGGTGGAGTGGCCCAAGACGGAGGAGGCCGGGCTGGATCTGGAATCGGGGATGGACGAACTGGAAGAAGGCGAGATTCCAGAGCCAGAAGATCAGGCGAGAATTATCCGGGTGTTCCGGAGAGACAAACTGACAGCGCTTATCACGGAATCTCTTCAGGCGCTCAATCTGGCTTTGTGCCAGCCGTCAGAGGAGGAGGGGTTGGAGGACCCCCTCATTTAAGCAGTAAGGCAGTCTCAGGTGGTGGTCCCTGTTCACCAAGTGGTTGATCGCATGATCCAAGATGAATGGGATCTCCCAGAAGCGGGACTAAGAGGGATCAGAACTATGAACAGACTACCCCTCGGCAGATAAGGAAAAAGAGAGGTTTTGGTCCCCGTGGATAGATGCAGCGGTGGTCACAAAAAAACCCCATTATCCCTGTAGAAGGCAGCGTGGCCTTGAAGGATGCACTGGACAGGAAAGTGGACGGCTTGTTGAAACAAGCCTTTGAGGCTAACGCGCTGTCATTGCAAGCCTCCATTTGTGGGGCTTGGGTAGCGAGAGCTTGTCTTCGGTGGTCTCAGCGCTTATGGCAGTCCATTCAACCGGAGCAGGAGCAATTGTTGGATGTGACAAGACTGGAATCAGGGTCGGCATATTTAGCGGATGTCCACTACGATTTGATTAGAGCGTTGGCGAATAGTATGTCTTCATTGGTGGCTGCCCGGCGTCACCTGTGGCTGAGGAATTGTGCAGCTGATGGTTCTTCTAAGGCGCGTCTCAGCAAACTCCCCTTTAAAGGGAAGCTGTTGTTCGGTGAAGATTTGGATAAATTGGTTAAGGATTTGGGAGAATCCAAAGGCGGGAGGCTACCGGAGGACAAGCCCAAGCAGGGGAAGTTACTGCCCTCAGCGCGGGGTCAATTTCAAGACTTTAGGAGGTTTCGCACGTCGCGATTAGAAAGTTTCCAAAGAGGAAGATTTGCTTCTAGGGCCCAGGGATTTCGTGGGTTTCCAGGAGCAGGTAGAGGGTTTGCAGCAACCGCTGCAACGTCAGCTTGAAAGTCACAATGAAGCAAGGTGGACCCAGGTAGGAAGGCAAAAGATTGGAGGTCGTCTTTGGGAGTTCCTGCCTGCCTGAGTCCAAATAACGTCCGACCAATGGGTGTTGGAAATAATACGCAAAGGTTATGCTCGCGAATTGGCTCGTCCCGTGCTAGACTCGTTCATACTTTCCCCTTGTAGAGGTCGGCAGAAAACGTTGGCAGTTCAACAAATGTTAGATCGTCTCTTGCAGCTGGGAGCTGTGGTGCCTGTGCCTCTAGAAGAGTTCGGCATCGGCCATTACTCCATTTATTTTGTAGTTCCAAAGAAAGAAGGATCTCTCAGGCCTATCCTGGACCTAAAAGGAGTGAATCGTTGTCTTCGGGTCCCTCACTTCCAGATGAAAGCCTTACGTTCAGTAATAGTGGCGGTCAGGCAGGGGGGAGTTCTTGACCTCCTTAGACCTCACTGAGGCGTATTTACACATTCCGATCAGAGCAGCTCATCAAAGGTTTATAAGGTTCGCTCTACCGTGGGGACATTACCAATTTCAGGCCTTGCCTTTTGGTCTAGCGACGGCCCCGCACACATTTACCAAGATCATGGTGGTGGTGGTGGTGGCTCTGCGGAAGGAAGGCATTTTGGTCCACCCTTATCTAGATGACTGGTTGATTCGGGCAAAGTCCAAACTCGAGAGCGAGCAGGTGACAAACAAGATTGTGAAGTTGCTGCAGAACCTCGGCTGGGTAGTCTATTTTGCCAAGAGCCGGTTAATCCCGATGCAGGTTCTAGAATACTTGGGAGTGCGCTTCGACACGCAGAGGGGAGCGGTGTTCTTGCCGGACCGGCAAGCTCCGGCTCTTCGTCAACTAGTGCGCAGATTCTTGTCGATTCCGGCCCCCTCAGCGTGGTGCTATCTTCGGCTGCTGGGAACAATGGCGGCATGTCTAGAAGTTGTGCCTTGGGCCAGAGCACACATGCGACCGTTACAGAAGTTGCTGCGGCGCTGGTCTCATCAGAACGATGCTCTGAGCAAGCGTCTCCCCTATACTCTTTGAGTCCGGCGGTCACTCCAGTGGTGGCTTTGTCCAGGAAAGCTGTAGGCGGGCTTACCCCTGGAGCAACCGCAATGGATGCCAGTGCTGACAGATGCGAGTCTCACAGGTTGGGGAGCGCATTGTGGAGATCTCTTCACGCAAGGGACTTGGAGCGACCAGGAGATCCAGTGGTCGATCAACTGTCTGGAGCTACGGGCAGTGGCGCTAGCGCTTCAAGCGTTCGAAGCCGAGGTAAAAGGTCGGGCGGTGCGAGTGCTGTCTGACAATTCTACAATGATGGCTTACATCAATCGGCAGGGCGGAACGGGAAGCGCTGCCATGGAAGAGGAAGCAGAGGCGCAGAACCTCAGATCCAGGCGATCTCGGTGGCGCACATCGTGGGAACAGACAATGTGTTGGCAGATTTTCTCAGCAGAGTCCCGGGTGGATGCCGGGGAATGGGAGCTCCATCCGGACATGTTTGCTCAGATAGGCCTCAGATGGAGACAACCGATTATGGATCTCATGGTGACCTTTCATTCGGCCAAGGCGAATCATTTCTACATCCGCAGGCGAGAGAGGATGTAGGAAGGCATCGACGCACTGATGCAATGTTGGCCCCTGGCCGGGCTCCTCTGTCTTTCCTCCGTGGGCGCTCATAGGATGGGTGATTCAGCGCATCGAAGCTCATCGGGGAAGGGTGCTTCTAGTGGCACCAGATTGGCCGAGACAACTGTGGTATGCCGATCTGATCCGGCTTCTCGACGGAGACCCCTGGAGATTACCAGCAACGGAAAATCTGTTGATGCAGGGCCCGCTGCAGATGCCTCAGGTGGATCGGTTCTCGCTTATGGTTTGGCCATTGAAAGGGTGAGGTTAAGGAAAAAAGGTTATTTGGGAGCCATCATTGCGACCTTGCTCCAAGCCAGGAAGCTGTCCACATCCTTGGCATACGTGCAGATATGGTGTATATTTGAAGACTGGTGTTCTTGACGACAGGTCGGAGCTACCACGGTGTCTGTGCCGGTGGTGTTAAGTTTCATACAGGACGGTTTTGAGAAGGGCTTGGTGGCCAGTTCATTAAGAGTCCAGCTGGCAGCCCTGGCTTGCTATAGAGGTAGAGTCCAGGGAGTCGCCTTGGGCTCTCACGTTGATGTGGTGCGTTTTCTGAAGGCAGTTTCTAGGATGCGCCCTCTTGCACAATATTGGTGCCACCGTGGGATCTCAACTTGGTGTTAGGAGCCTTGACTAGAGAACCCTTTGAACCCTTATCCCAGGCTTCTGTCAAAGATTTGACCTTAAAGACAGGGTTTTTAGTGGCTATTTGCTCAGCTTGGCGGGTTTCGAAGCTGCAGGCGTTGTCTTGCCGTGAGCCATTTTTGTCTATTTCCAGGGAAAAGGTGGTGTTGCGTCTGGTGCCGTCGTTTATGCCAAAGGTAGTTTCCCATTTTCATGTGAATCAATCGATTTCATTACCGGTATTGGGTGCGTCAGAAGTAAGCGGTTCAGACCGGAGTCTTCGTCGCCTGGACGTAAAGAGAGTTTTGTGCCAATACTTGAAAGTGTCAGAGTCCTTTCGTAAGTCGGAATGTCTGTTCATCCTCTTTGGAGGCCCCTGTAAGGGTGAGGTGGCAGCAAAAGCCTCAATTTCCAGATGGGTTAGAGAGGCGATAGAGTCGGCATATATCTTGCACGGTCACCCGGTACCCGAGGGATTGCGGGCGCATTCCACCAGAGCACAAACGACGTCTTGGGCGGAGCATAGTTTGGTTCCGCCGGTGGAGATTTCCAGAGCGGCGACATGGTCATCCCTTCATACCTTCAGTAAGCACTATCGTCTGGATGTTCAGGCAGCGAGTGATGCCTGTTTCGGGTCGGCGGTGTTGCGATCCAGGTGGAAAGGTCCCTCCCAATGATTACTGCTCTGTTACATCCCAGAGGTGGAGGACTGAACTGGAGGAACGATAAAGAAATAGAAATTCTCCAGGACCAAGCAGGAAGTCAGTCCTCACTTATGGGTGACATCGGCGCCGATGGAGCCCCCGTGCGGAGCATTTCCCTAGCTTTCTATGAAAGCCTTTGGGAATACTACACGCATGCGCGGTCCCCTTCCCGCCTAAAGGTGCCATCTTGCTCAGTCTCTCTTTTTCCGTGGAGCCCTTCGGACGTTCGTCCTAGTCACCTGGGAAAAGTTGATTTTTTCTTGAAGATTTCTTCGCTTTTTCTTCGAGTTAGACGCCAGTTCCCCTTCCCGCCGGGTTCGGTACACTGGTATCGAGCCTGTTCTCTATTTTTCAGTTTTTGCCCTTAGTGGCTGGCGTTCGCGCCCTTTTTTCTGTTTTTCCCTGGAAGGCCAGTCTTTTGACCTCGCGGGGGCCCTTTTTTCCCCGATGGCTTCCAGTGGTTTCAAGAAGTGTGATCGGTGCAAGAAACTAATGTCTCTCACCGACACCCACAACTGCTGCCTTCGGTGTCTCGGCCCAGAACATGACCCCATGATCTGTGGCCCGTGTGGTAAAATGTCCACCAAGGCACTTCGAAGCCGTCAGCACCAGAAGGAAAGGATTTTTTCGGACTCTGCCTCCGGCCGGGCCCGGACCTCATCTGAGGCCTCGACATCTCGGGAGTCTGATCCCGAGCATCACCGGGATTCCTCGGACAGGGGGTCCCCTGACGGGGAATGCAAGAGGAAGAAACGGCTCATGAGGGCAGCGTCGGAGGAGGTCCCTGGTTCCTCGAGGGCCAGGTCTAAGACCCCCAACCGCCGTCCCGGGCCTTTGGAGCAGGAGAAGCCGTCCAAAGTGCCTCGTGTAGAGCCGGAGACCATCGGACACGTAAGCCCTGTAGTCCTCGTGGACTCTCCTCCGAGGGAGCCGACGTCGGGCCCGGCGCTGCCGGGGCCTGAGTCGGTAGCTGCTGAGTCTCCTGAGCTTGGACTCAGGCTGACAGCCTTGGAGTGCAGATTGTCTGTCTTCATGGAGCAGCAGCGGGTACTGATGGCCAGCCTCGCTGGTGCATCTGCCCCGACCACCGGGACATCGACGTCGAAGTCGACCCCGGAGACCGAGCCGATACTTGAGGGCATGAAGGCTCGAGGTCGTCCTCGGTCAAGGTCTGCCTCGACCTCCCGCTCGGAACCGAGGGTGTCGACGCTGGTGCCTTCGGCGTCGGGGCGAGTGCCACCTCGACCCACGCGGTCAGAGCCCCTCGACTCCTCTTCCGATGAGTCAGCCTGGGAGATGGAGGATGAGGAGTCCTCCGATACCTTCCAGACTCGGTGCGTCCCAATGGACTCGCCGCAGTCCGAGCCCCGGAGTAGGTCCCCTCCGGAGGACACCCGGTTCTCGGAGTTGGTGCGGGACATGACCAGGGCCTTGGCGATTCCCGCCGACCCCGAGGAGGAGCCTCGAGTCGAGGAGCTCGAGGCCCTCCAGTATGACTCTCCTCCGAAGGAGGCCTTTACTGTGCCGGTTCCTCCGATGCTGGAACGGCTCCTCTTCCGGATGTGGGAGGCACCGGCCTTGGCGCCGGTCTTGAACAAGCGGGTCGATTCCATTTATCGACTCCGTAAGAGCCCTGGCTTCCAAAAGGCGCAGCTGCCGCACCATTCCATGGTGGTGGAATCGGCCATGCATCGACTGACGAGCCAGAAGATGCACTCTGCGGTGCCTCCCGGTAGGGAGGCCCGCAACTTGGATGCTTTCGGCAAAAAGTGCTTCCAGGGCTCGATGCTTGCTTGCTGTGTCCAGTTATACCAGTTATACATGGGCATGTTTCTCTGAGACCTGGCAAAGGAGCTTGCCGGGTTCTCTGCTGGTCTCTCCGGGGAACCTTTGCAGAGGTTCCAGTCTTTGTCTTCAGGTATCCGGGACTGTTCCAAATTCATGTCCTGAACGGCCTATGATGGCTTCGAGGCTTCGGCTCGTGTGGCGGCTGCCGGCATCGCGGCCCGACGCCAGGCATGGCTGCAGTCATCGGACTTCGAGCTTTGGGTTCAGGACAAGTTGGTCGATGTCCCTTGCCGAGGTGAGAACTTTTTTGGCAAACCCATGGCCGAGAAGGCCGCTGAGCTCGAGACCGAGCACCTGACCAGGACTAGGCTGTCCAGAAAGACTTCTGCCCCTTCTCACAAAAAGAAGGGCTCGGGTAAAAAGTCCTTCTACCCGAGAAAGGTGTCTGCCTACAAACCTTTCCCTCAATACCAGGCCTCCCCAGCTCCCCCTCAGGGGCAGCAGGCCAAGGGGCAGGGACATGGGCCCCGTAGGCAGAAGACCCCAAAGCCTCCGGCTCCTGCTCCTACCCAACAGGGAGGGGGTTTTTGACTCCCAAGGCATAGCCTCTCCGTCCCTGCTGTCCCATCCCTGCACAGGAGGTCGCTTAGCCCTGTTTGCCCACCAATGGCCACCCATTACAGGGGATGCTTGGGTCTTAAGCATCATTCACCAAGGCTATATGCTTCATTTCCAACAACTACCTCCTGTCTATTTTCCAGGAGAACCTCTGAGGCCTCTCCTGCACACCACCCTCCTCCTCCAAGAACCTTAGGGTCTGCTTCTGGACAAGGCAGTGGAGCCTGTACCTCCTCGCCTACAAGGGCACGGGTTCTACTCCAGTTATTTTCTGGTGCCAAAGAGAACAGGAGGCCTATGGCCTATCCTAGACCTCAGAAACCTCAACAAGTTCTTGGAGAAAGAGAAGTTCAAGATGCTTACTCTTGGAACACTTCTTCCCTACCTCCATCAGGGAGATTGGCTATGCTCCTTAGATCTAAAGGATGCGTACACTCACATCCTCATTCATCCAGACCACAGAAAGTACCTCAGGTTCGTGTTGGGAGGAAACCATTACCAGTACAGGGTGCTGCCTCTTGGCCTAACTTCCGCCCCACAGGTCTTTACAAAGTGCCTAGCTGTGGTGGCGGCCTACTTGAAGACTCAAGGGATATTTGTCTTCCCCTATCTGGACGACTGGCTCATCCGAGGTCAGACCTACCAGGAGGCAGATAGGCTACCTTCAGGACTGTCACACTCCTTCAAGTCCTAGGCTTTGTCATAAACTTCGCAAAGTCCACTTTGCTCCCCTCCCAGAACCTCGAGTTCATAGGAGCACGGCTAGACTCTCTGCAAGCAAGGGCTTACTTGCCAGAGGACAGAGCTCAAAGACTCATGGAGTTGGCATCCTGGTTTCTCAGTCTGCCGAGGGTCCCTGCCATGCTCTGTCTGCAGCTCCTGGGACACATGGCATCGACTGTGCATGTGACCCCCAATGCCCGCCTCCACATGAGGCCTGCAGAGTGGTGCCTCAGAACTCAGTGGAAGCAGGCCACAGGGAGCCTAGCAGACAAAGTAAGGGTATCCAAACCTTTCCTGGATTCTCTTCAGTAGTGGCTACACCCCCCCAACTTGCTGCAGTGGGTGCCTTTTCAGGTAGTTGCCCCCACAGTGGTGTTGACAACCAATGCCTCCTTGCAGGGCTGGGGTGCACACTGTCAAGGGAGCTGCACCCAAGGCCTCTGGTCCCCATGGGAAGCCCTGCAACAGATCAACTTTCTGAAACTGCGGGCTATTCGCTTAGCCCTCAAGGCTTTTTCTCACTCCTTGGCCCACCACATGAGGCCTGCACAGTTTTATTGTAAACCGCTCAGGTGCCTATGGTGTTGGGCGGTATAATAAGTTTTAATAAACATAAACATAAACACCAGTCTGTTCTAGTTCAGACGGACAACCAAGTGGCCATGTTCTATGTGAACAAACAGGGCGGCACTGGGTCCAGACCTCTATGCCTGGAAGCACAGGCCCTTTGCTCTTTTGCCCTCAGGCACCAGATGTTGCTGAGGGCTGTGTATCTTCCTGGCCAGGAGAACTTTCTGGCAGACCGCTTAAGCAGAATTCTGCAGCCCCACGAGTGGAAGCTGCACCTTTTGGTGGTTCAACAGATTTTCCTAAAATGGGGACTTCCATCCATGGATCTCTTTGCCAGTCCCCTGAATCACCAACTGCCCAGGTTTTGTTCCAGGCAACCGCATCCCCTAAAGGTGGCAGCGGATGCCTTCCTGATTTCTTGGTCCCCAGGGCCTGCTCTATGCGTTTCCTCCCACGCCTCTGGTGGCCCAAACCTTGTTCAAGATTCTCAGGGACAAGGCCTCAGTACTCCTGGTTGCGCCCAGGTGGCCGAGGCAGCCCTGGTTCCCCCTGCTACTTCAACTGGCAGTGGAGACACCCATGCCTCTGGGATTCCAGCCTGACCTTCTATTTCAGGATCGGGGTTCCCTTCTGCATCCCAATCTCAAATCTCTCCATCTGATGGCATGGAGGCTGCAAGGGTAGTCTTGGCTCTCTGGGGCCTACCTCAGGAAGTGGAAGAGGTGGTCCTGGCTTCCCGTAAGCAATCCATCAGGAAAACATATGCCCTAAAGTGGAGAAGGTTCTCCTTGTGTCAGCAACGCAAGGAAGATCCTTTCACCTGCACTGTGCCAGTAGTGCTCCAGTACCTACTGCACTTGTCAAATCAGGGCCTGTTCGGATCCACCTCTCTGCTCTGGCAGCTCATCACTCTCTGGTGGAGGGATACTCTTTGTCAGTTCACTCCTTGGTGTCCAGATTTCTCAGAGGCTTACTATTGCTCAAGCCTCCTCTCCGTCCACCGGCCCCTGAGTGGGAGTTGAATGTGCTCTTGCAGCAACTTAATCGCCCATCTTTTGAACCAATGGCTACATGTCCTTTACGCTTCCTGTCCTGGAAGACTCTATTCCTAGTGGCCTTGACCTTGGCCAGGCGAGTGAGTGAACTTCAAGCCCTGGTCTGTGACAGGCCATACACTCGCTTCTATAGGAACAGGGTAGTCCTTAGGACTCATCCTAAGTTCCTCCCCAAAGTTGTCTCCTCTTTCCATCTCAACCAGGAGGTGGTTCTTCCAACATTCTTCCCTAGGCCCCATGCCAACCGGGCTGAGACAGTCCTGCATACCCTGGACTGTAGGAGGGCCTTATCCTTCTACTTTGAGCGTACGCAGGGGCATAGGAGGGCTACTCAGCTCTTCGTATCTTTTGACCCCAATAACTTGGGGGTACCTGTGTCCAAGTGTACCTTGTCCATCTGGGTGGCTGACTGTATCACCTGGGCTTACAGGGCAGCTGACCTCCCTTTGCAGGGTCGGGTCACAGCCCACCGTGTCAGGGCAATGGCTGCCTCAGTAGCTCATGTTTCTTTTTGTTCTTATGAATGGTCACATCCTTTGAAGCGTTTGTTTTTCGTTTTTAACTTTCTTTTATTACTATTACGGATTTTTATTATTATCATCAATATTATTATTATTATTTTTATTGTTTATGTATTTAGTATTGAATTTGAATTTGTGGCACCCTGGTATTTTTATATTTCGTATATTTATTTGTTTATATGTATAATTTATGGCTCAGTCACAGATTTGCCGATAAAACTTATTAGTTCAGAACATTTTATATTAAATTGTAGTGAGTTTGATATTTTAGTTATTTATTTGTTTTATATATTTATTTGTTCATATGTATTATCTATGGCTCAGTCATAATATTGTTTGCATGATTTTATCATTTGGGAATGTGTTATATTTAATTGTATTAATGTGATTTATTTATTTAAGTATTTATTGATATTTATACCTTTTAGCCACATTTCAAGTTGGCATTTTTGCAGGTTTTTTAGTTTTTTCTTTCTTTTTATTAATTATGCTCCTAATATTGGCTGTACTTTGATTTTATCTTGTTTTTCTACATGTTTATTTTGGCGTTTTTTATTTACACGTTCTGTGTTTCATTCTCTTAACCTTTATACATTTTTTAAAAAATCTTTTGTTTTTACATGTATGTTTTATGTATTTTAGCCACCAGTTGCCCCTGAGGAAGGTTTTTGCGAAACACGGCCAGTGTAGGGCCGGTGGCTGGATTGGAATAAAGAAATTAAAGTATTTATTCACGTCTTTTTTGTTGCATTCCACGTTTCTTACTAGGTCCCTGTCACACGTGGAATCGTACTCAGTTGTTGGGTCTTTGTGGTACAGCACTACTCTGAATAGGCCGGAGATCATGATGGCATCTCTCTTTCTCTGACCTCTTGCCCTTCCTCCTTTCTTTCTGTATTTCTTACTCTGTTCTGGGGGGAAGCGGACAGGGGCAAGAAGGAGGTTGTTGCTTACCCCTTTATTTGAGGGGATTTTAGTTTTAAAAGTTAAAGGTTACGTTTTTACAGTTGTAATCATTTCTTTAGCTACTTATGTGTTGCTCCTTTGAGTCTTCTTTGTCAATCACTGGGGAATGATGGGAGAAGACCAGCAGGATATAGTGTGATAGAGCTGAAGCTAGTGAAGCTATGAACTTAGAAAAAAAAGCTGTTTTTCATAAAGCAACTGACTTGCAGAGGGTGCAATTACCTAGCAGGACAGCTAGAGGGGGCAGGCACGAGCCTGCAGATGCTGAGCTGACACACCCAGGTACTGATGAAGCAGAAGCTAATCAAGTGCACCTGACGAGAGGGTCAGAAAACTCAAGGGAAAAAGGGCTTTATAGGCAGAGCTCTGCAGGAAGGAAAGCAGAGAGAGCCACGGCAAGAGAGAGAGCCATGCCTAGAGAGAGGCCTACGCATAGAGAGAAGCTCTGAGAAAGGATCTGGAAAGGAACCCAAGGATACTGGGAAGAAAGGACCTGATAGAGGAACCTCCTTTATTGCAAGGCAGAAGAGCTTGGAATCCTTACGTGGCAGAGCTAAGCTCCAGGGAAGACAAGCCTAGCCCAGAGAACTCCAAGAAACAGTCTTCAGAGAAGACGGTATCAGAAGGAGGGTGCCTCAGACTTCAAGGAGTCAAGGTACAGTGATACTTTATTTCTCACAAAGAAGCCAGGTCCTAGAAAGACTTATAACTCAGATAGCAATACTGAGGGGAAAGAAAGCTGGCAGAAGGTTTGGAAACCACTACAAAGAGGCATAGGAACAAGACATACCACTTGTTTTCAAAACCCAGAACTGCCAGGCTGGAAACCAGGGAAGAGAACTTCTGAACTGCAAACTATTTCAGCCAGGGAAAGCTCAGATGTAGAAGAAAGCACGGTTGAGCTGGAACCCATGCAGATTGAGCGTGGGGAACCAGAGCCGTTGATGCCTGAAGAACAAATGGACTGTTCGATGTGTATTGCTGAAAGCCTAGAGTCTCTCCCAGAGCTGTAATTACCAGAACATGCTTTAACGATATCTTTTGTCTGTGTTGAGCTAAAGAAGAGCTTGTTTATTTGTTTTACTACAGTGTTGAAAACCCTGTGTATTTTTACAAGGAACTGTGAAGCTCTCATAACAGTTTTCTTGCTCTGTAATTACTTTGGCATAAACCTGAAAATAAGGTAAATTCTACTTTTGGTTTTCTTAGTGAACCTTAGTGCTAAAGGGGAATAAAAAGCCTTTTGTTTGACCCTACACAAGGTGTACACAACTCATTTCTTTAAGAAGAAGGACTACAAGGACCATGATCCCTCTGGTCCAAAAAGGTTTCCTACTTCTACAAAATAATTAAAATGTCCACCCTGTCCCTTCAACAAGCTACCAGCAGGGGGCGTGGTGACAATAGCCAGTGATGTCATGAATTTGACTTGTCCAGTCTCCATGCTACAGGAGGAGGTACACTACCCAAATGTGGAGAACTGAACTGGAGTTCCTCAAGGAACAACAATTACCAGGTAAGTGTAATTTCTGGGGGTTTTTTTGTCTTTATTGGCCATGTGGGTTTTTTCCTAATTGTATTGGTCCCATTCTTTCTTTCTTTATTTTTTCTTTCATTCTTGTTTGTTTTCTCCCAACTCCTCCTCCAAGCTCTCGGTTCAGTTTTACTTCTTTTGTTTGTCTTCATCACTTCCTCTCTCTCTATATCTTTTTTTCTCTTATCACGGTTACTCCTTTTTCTTTCTTCTGTACCTCTTCTCCGTTACAGCATTATCTCTTCAAACTCTGTGCAATCACAACTGGATTTCACCTCTTTTCTCTTTCTCTTCTTTCCTTTCCTTTACCATCTTTCACTCTCCAGTTCTCCCTGTCTCCCACACTTGATCCTCTCCCTCTCCCTCTAAGATGCTGCCACATCAGTCCCTTATTTTCTGGTTCCTTTCTCCCCCAGTAGCCATCTCTAACTGTTGAATTTTGACACTAGTACAGAAGAGAGAAAGGGGATGGAGCAGCTAATGTAGATGCTGATCTTTGCCTTGCAGTGTTTGATCATGTCGCACCCATTCACTCTTAATCTGGAATTACAGGAGGGGGTGAGGCTCTTCTTTGCTTTGTTTACTCCAAGCTTACTTTCTCCTCTCTTGTTCCTCCATATTACCTGGGAGAGAAGATTTGCAGTAGGAAGCAGAGAACAGTTCCTCTAAGGCACTTTCAGTAAAGATGGAGCAAAAAGCCATGCCCCTGTCTATCCCCCACCAAGACAGTATTACTATTGCTGGATTAGAGGAGTAGCCTAGTGCTTATAGCAGTGGCCTGTGACCAAAGAGACCAGGGTTTAAATCCCACTGGCACTTCTTGTGGCCTTGGGCAAGTCACTTAACCCTCCATTACCTCAGGTACAAACTTAGATTGGAAGCATTCCAGGGACAGGGAAATACTGTATCTGATTGCAACTCGCCTTGGAACTTCTAAAAAATACTAATAAATAAATACATTCTGGATAATGTCAGTTATTTTCTGTGTTGCTACTATAGGTGATATACTAGACCTTCATGGCATAAATGATGCGGCTGGAACACTGCTGTAAGATAACACTGGAATATTAAACAGTAATGATGACATTGGAGATGGAGAATCTTATATTTTAAAGATGGCCCCTCCTAATTAAAAGAAGCCACTGTAGTTAGTTATTGCCCTCTTGGTATTGCTCATTGCATGCACTGATAAAAGTGAAACTGTGAAAGCAATCTCTGCCCGTAATATTTTAACTGCATTATAAATTATTTAATAAAGTACTTAACTATCCTGTTTGAACATTATAATAAAAGTAGTGCACTGAAACTCACCCACAAGATGTGACCTATACTATTTATTTATTTATTTATTAATCTTAAGATCCTGCATATTTAGGTGTTCCTTCAATATTTTCAAATCAGGAGCAAATCACATGATATTTATTTAGGCAATGAAGTCTTGTATTCCTTTATTTCATATCATCCTGCTAGACCAGTCCAGACAAGTGGATTGTGTAAAATTGCCAGATTTTTTGCAGGCAAATCTGGGACACTTATCCAAGTGCGTGTGGTTTGGAGGCGGGGGAGAAGGGACACCTTTGTTTCAGGTATGAGAAATAAGACATGGACGAGGGAAGAGGTTTTAATATCCTGCCCCCATCCCTCCCATGGCAGTAACAACACCACTTCCAAGCAGACAAATCGACAGAGAAATAGAAACGGTGATGCCTTTCCCCTGTATTATGCGAAATATAAAGAGAATGGATATAAATTCTAAAAACTGAGAGATTCAGATCACTAAATAGAAAATAACATTTTTTTCTCCTTCTCTGACCTCATTGCTGGAATTGGGGACAGAAGGTTGCCAAACAAGTGGGAGTTTGGGACAAAGCTCTAAAATCGGAGGCAATCCCCGAAAATCAGGGATATCTGGTAATCTTAGGATTGTGTCATCCTTCCAGTAGAGGTGGAAGCATAGAAAATAGATATATAACATAAGAACATAAGAAATGCCATACTGGATCAGACCAAGGTCCATCAAGCCCAGTATCCTGTTTCCTACAGTGGCCAATCCAGGTCACATGTACCTGGCAGGTTCCCAAAAAGGCACACAGGTTCCACAATGCTTATCCTGGGGTAAGCAGTGGATTCCCTAGGTCCTCTTTAATAATGGTTTAAGGACCTTTCTTCCAGGAACTTGTCCAAACCTTTTATAAACCTAGCTGCACTAACAGCTTTTACTTCATCCTCTGGTAACTAATTCCAAAGTTAAATTACGCGTTGAGTGAAGAAATATTTTTTCTTGTTAGTCTTAATTGGTTACATTGTAGCTTCATTGCATGTCACCCTAGTCTTTCTACTTTTTGATGGATTAAACAACCGATCTACATTTACCCATTCCATTCTATTCATTAATTTATAGATCTCTTATCATATCTCCCCTCAGTCATCTCTTTTCCAAGCTGAAGAGCCTTAACCTTTTAAGCCATTTTTCATAGGGGTATCCTTCCATCCTCTTTACCATTTTGGTGGCTGTTCTCTGTACCTTTCCTTTCTCCAGGACCAAGCAGGAAGTCAGTCCTCACATATGGGTGACGTCGGCGCCGACGGAGCCCTCGCGGAGCAATTTTCCCCAGCTTTCAAAGAAAGCCTTTGGGAATTGCAGCGCGCATGCGCGGTCCCCTTCCCGCCCAAGGGTGCCATCTTAGCCAGTCTTCTTTTTTCCGCGGAGCCCTACAGACGTGGTCTTCTTGTCCCCGCTGAAAAAATTGATTTTTCGTGATTTATTTCTCTTTTTTCTTCGGTTCGACGCCGGTCTCTTTCCTGCCCGGACTCGCGACGCCGTTGCGAGTCCTTCTCTTATTTTTCGGTTTTTCTGATTTTCTGTCAGTTTCGTTTTCGGTTTTTCGCTGGCAGCCCGGTCCTTTGACCTTGCAGGGGCCCTTTTTCCCCCGATGGCTGCCAGTGGTTTCAAGAGGTGTGTTCAGTGTGACAGAAATATGTCACTCACTGACACACATGATAATTGCCTCCGCTGCCTTGGCCCGGATCACGAGGAACTGATCTGTGGGGCCTGCAGCAAAATGTCCTCCAAAGCGTTACGGAGTCGGCGGCATCAGCGGGAACGAATCTTCGCTGATCCCACCCGTACCCGGACCTCGTCGGAGGCCTCGGCGTCCAGAGGCTCCAGCTCTGACCGTCGCCGGAGTTCCTCCGACAGAGGTTCTCCCTCCGGGGACCATCATCGGAAGGTGAAACCCGCGAGGGCGGCGTCGGTGGACGTTCCTGGTTCCGCGAGGGCCAGGTCGCATAGCCCCGATAGCCGTCCCGGGTCTTTGGAGAAGGAACATCTCCCGAAGCGACCTCGTTTGGAATCGGAGACGCCTGCTCGGGTAAGTCCTGTAGTCCTCCTGGACTCGCCTCCGAGGGGTCCGACGTCGGGCCCGACGCCGTCGGGGCCCGAGTCGGGGGCTGCTGGGTCACCTGAGGTCGGACTCAGGTTGACGGCCTTGGAGAGCAGACTATCTGCCTTCATGGACCAGCAGCGGGCACTGCTCACTAGCCTCGCTGGCGCCGCTGCCCTGACCGCCGGGACATCGACGTCTAAGTCGACCCCGGAGACCGAGCCGATCCTCGAGTCCATGCGGGCTCGAGTCGATCCTCGGTCGAGGTCACCCTCGGCCTCCCGTTCGGGACCGAGGTCGTCGACGCCGACTCCCTCGGCGTCGGGGCGGCCGACGCCTCCGCCCGCCCGAACCGACCCCACCGATTCCTCTTCGGAGTCGGCCTGGGAGTCTGAAGTGGAAGAGTCACCTGATTCCTTTCGGACTCGGTGTGTCCCCTCGGACTCCCCTGAGTCCGAACTCGGAAACAATCCCCCCCCGGAGGATGCCCGGTTCTCGGACTTCGTCAGGGATATGGCCAAGGCTTTGGCCTTCCCGGCGGATCCCGAGGAGGAGCCTCGAGCCGAAGAGCTCGACGCCCTCCAGTACGACTCTCCCGCCAGGGAGCACTTTACTGTGCCGGTTCCTCCCATGCTGGAACGACTCCTCTTCCGCATGTGGGAGACTCCGGCATCGTCGCCGGTATTAAGCAAGCGGGTCGATTCCATCTATCGAGTCCGCAAGAGCCCTGGCTTCCAAAAAGCACAGCTACCGCACCATTCCATGGTGGTGGAATCGGCCATGCATAGGCTTAAGAGTCAGAAGATGCACTCCTCGGTGCCTCCTGGCAGGGAGGCCCGCAACCTGGATATGGCCTTGGTAAGAAGTGTTTCCAGGGCTCTATGCTTGCTTGTCGGGTCCAGACCTACCAGCTCTACATGGGCATGTACCTTAGAGACCTGGCTAAAGAGATAGCCGGATTCTCGGCTGGACTGTCCGAGGAACCTTTGCGGAGGTTCCTAGCCTTGTCCACTGGTATTCGGGAATGCTCCAAATTCATTTCTTGAGCAGCCTATGATGGCTTTGAAGCATCGGCTCGAGTAGCCGCAGCCGGCATCGGTGCCCGCCGACAGGCTTGGCTTCAGTCATCTGACCTTGAACCCTGGGTGCAGGACAAGTTGGTCGATGTCCCCTGCCGAGGTGAGAACCTCTTTGGCAAGCCCATGGCTGAAAAGGCTGCACAACTCGAGACGGAGACTCTCACCAGAACTAGGCTTTCTAGGAAAACCTCTGCCCCTTCCCAGAAGAAGAAGGGCTCGGGGAAGAAGTCCTTTTACCCGAGAAAGGTGGCTGCCTATCAACACTACCCCCATTATCAGGCCTCCGCAGCTCCCCAACAGGGTCAGCAGGCCAAGGGATGGGGTAACGGATCCCGTAGGCAGCAAACCCCCAAGCCTGCACCACCAGCCCCTGCTCAGCATGGCGGGGGTTTTTGACTTCATCAGCATAGCCTCTCCCCCTCAGCTGGTTCCTCCCAGCACAGGAGGCCGGCTGGTCCACTTTGCCCACAGGTGGTCCAACATCACTTCAGATGCCTGGGTGCTTCATGTGGTGAGAGAAGGCTATCTTCTCCACTTCCACCAGATCCCTCCCTCCTATTTCCCGGGAGAGCCCCCACGGCTCCCTCTGCACAGGGACTTACTCCTTCAGGAGTTAGCAAGTCTTCTTCAGGATCAGGCTGTGGAACCGGTGCCCCACCACCTGAGAGGTCAAGGCTTTTATTCCAGGTATTTTCTAATACCAAAAAGAACAGGAGGCCTCCGACCCATCCTGGACTTGCGCAACCTCAACAAGTTCCTCGTGAGGGAGAAGTTCAAGATGCTTACCCTTGGAATCCTTCTGCCCTACCTCCAGCAGGGAGATTGGCTATGCTCCTTGGATCTAAAGGATGCCTACACGCACATCCTCATCCACCCAAGCCACCGCCAATACCTAAGGTTTGTGGTGGCCGGAAATCATTACCAGTACCGAGTACTGCCCTTTGGCCTATCCTCCGCTCCACGAGTCTTCACAAAATGTCTCGCGGTGGTGGCGGCTTATCTCCGGCTTCAGGGCCTCTACGTCTTTCCGTATCTAGACGATTGGCTCATCAGAGCGTCTTCCGCACCAGAAGTCCTAAAAGCCACCCAACGCACTGTGACTCTTCTCCAGTACTTGGGCTTTGTCATAAACGTCGCAAAGTCCACTTTGCTCCCCTCGCAGGATCTCGAGTTCATCGGCGCAAGGTTGCACACTCTACCAGCGCGAGCTTTCCTGCCTCTCGACAGAGCTCAACGGCTCATGGACCTAGCCGGCTGTTTTCGCAGCCAGTCCCTGGTCTCCGCCAGGCGCTTCCTGAGACTACTCGGCCATATGGCTTCCACCGTCCATGTGACCCCCAATGCCCGCCTGAACATGCGGCCTGCTCAGTGGTGCCTTCGCAAGCAGTGGCAACAGGCCACGGGCGGCCTAGCCGACTTAGTGCGGATCTCCGACCCGCTGGCCTCTTCTCTACAGTGGTGGCTTCATCGGCCGAACCTGGTGCTCGGAATGCCTTTTCAGTCTCCTCCGCCGGCTCAAGTGCTGACGACCGATGCTTCTCTCCTAGGTTGGGGAGCGCATTGCCAAGGGGCATGTACTCAAGGTCTCTGGACCACGTGGGAGTCTGCACAACAGATCAACTTCCTGGAGCTCAGAGCGATCCGTCTGGCTCTCAAGGCTTTCTCCCACCTCACTTCTCACCGGTCCGTCCTTGTCCAGACAGACAATCAAGTTGCCATGTTCTATGTGAACAAACAGTGGGGCACGGGCTCCTTCCTTCTCTGTCGAGAAGCACAGAGGCTCTGCTCTTGGGCCGTCAGCCACGGCATTCTTCTCAAGGCAGTTTATCTCCCAGGCCAAGAAAATTGCCTGGCGGACAAACTCAGCAGAATCCTCCAGCCGCACGAGTGGCGCCTGGATCCCTTAGTAGTTCAGAAACTTTTTCTGAAGTGGGGCCTCCCCACGATGGATCTCTTCGCCAGTCCTCTCAACCGGCAACTTCCTCTCTTCTGCTCTCGGCAGCCGCATCCCCTTCGAGTAGCGGCGGATGCTTTTCTGCTCTCATGGTCGCAAAGCCTTCTGTATGCCTTTCCTCCTATACCGCTAGTCTCTCGAACTCTTTTCAAGGTTCTCCGAGACAAGGCTTCCATGATCCTGATAGCTCCTCGGTGGCCCAGACAGCCGTGGTTTCCACTCCTGCTGCAACTAGCGGTGGAGGCTCCAGTTCCTCTGGGGTTTCAACCAGATGATCTCACACAGGATCAGGGGTCCCTGCTACACCCCAACCTCAGATCTCTACATCTGATGGCCTGGCTGCTGAACGGGTAGTCCTTGCTCCCCTTCTACTGCCGGCAGAGGTGGAAGAGGTCGTCTTAGCTTCCCGGCGACCTTCTACCCGCAAATGCTACGCCCTGAAATGGCGTCGCTTTTCCGCTTGGTGTGCCCCGCAGTCTCAGGATCCCTTCTCCTGCTCGGTGTCGGTGATCTTGCAGTACTTGCTCTACCTCTCTAATCTGGGACTTAAGTCCAACTCCGTCAAAGTTCACCTCAGTGCTCTTTCAGCACATCATGTACCGGTAGACGGCAGACCTCTTTCCAGCGACCCTCTCGTGGCGAGGTTTCTCCGAGGTCTCCTTCTACTTAAACCACCTCTGCGCCCACCAGCACCTGACTGGGATCTGAATGTGGTTTTACAGCGGATCACCTGTCCGCCTTTTGAACCCATGGCTACCTGTTCTCTCCGTTTTCTTTCTTGGAAAACCTTATTCCTGATAGCCCTCACTTCCGCTAGACGCGTAAGTGAATTGCAGGCCCTCGTGTCTGATCCCCCTTACACTCGGTTCTACAAAAATAGGGTAGTCCTACGGACTCACCCTAAATTTCTGCCAAAAGTGGTCTCCCCTTTTCACATCAATCAGGAGGTGGTACTTCCGACCTTTTTCCCAGGCCACACTCCAGCCGGGCTGAAATGGTCCTGCATACCCTGGACTGTAGAAGAGCATTAAACTTCTACCTTGACCGTACGCGGGAGCACCGTAAAGCTGCTCAGCTTTTTGTGTCTTATGACCCCAATAAATTGGGGCTCCCTGTTTCCAAGCGTACTCTGTCCATCTGGGTTGCTGACTGTATCGCTTGGACTTATGGGGCAGCCGGACTCTCCTTAGAAAGTCGGGTCACGGCTCATTGTGTTCGGGCGAAGGCTACGTCAGTGGCTTACCTCCGCTCTGTTCCATTGGCAGACATCTGCCGGGCCGCTACTTGGTCTTCGAGCCACACTTTTGCGGTCCATTACTGCCTCGAGAGGGAGTCCCGCAGGGACAGTGCTTTCGGACAGGCAGTCCTCCGAAATCTCTTCGAGGTTTGAGCAACTCCTACCCTCCATCCCGGATGGGGGCTACCGGTGGGCACTAATTCAGTGAAGATTCCTTCCTTCTGTACTGCTGAGCTAGAGGGAGCTCATTTTTGTGCTTAGGGTCTCCGGTAGCCTTAAGCTTGGGAGTCCCATATGTGAGGACTGACTTCCTGCTTGGTCCTGGAGAAAGCGTAGTTACTCACCTGTAACAGGTGTTCTCCAGGAGCAGCAGGAATCAGTCCTCACAATCCTCTCTCCTCCCCTTGGAGTTGCGATTATCTGCTTTAGTTTTTTTTTGCAAATTTTTATGCTGTCTTTTAGCTATGTCATCTGACTGGCTAAGATGGCACCCTTGGGCGGGAAGGGGACTGCGCATGCGCGCTGTAATTCCCAAAGGCTTTCTTTGAAAGCTGGGGAAAATTGCTCCGCGAGGGCTCCGTCGGCGCCGACGTCACCCATATGTGAGGACTGATTCCTGCTGCTCCTGGAGAACACCTGTTACAGGTGAGTAACTACGCTAATTCCGCTATATCTTTTTTAAGATATGGTGACCAGAATTGCATACAGTATTCAAGGTGTGGTCGCACCATGAAACTATATAGATGCATTATAATATCCTTGGTTGCAGAATATATGTTAAAAAAGAAAGTGAAAACCACAGTTTATAGTATCAAAATAAAATGTTGTAATAAATTCATTTTGATGTTATAAACTGCTGAAGTTCTCACTTTTTCTTTTGTTGTTTGTTGAGTGAGCATCTTGCATCTCCTTTGTTTTTAGAAGAATGTGTATTTAAAGTGTCAGACGGCTGCCTGGGTGAGAATGTTCACAGTCTTGGCAAGTGCATATATCAATATGATTTGCAAGGGATTGTGGGAAATGCAGTCCATTCACACCAGACACAGCTGCTCACAATAATTAGTTGTGCTTAAGTGTAAAGCCAATAAGATATTTATTTATGGGGTTATTTCTCCCAACACAGATATGCTTGGTAGCACATAAAACAGGATACTTGCTTTCAGTGTTAAACTTAGAAAAACAAAATCAGGAAAACAACAGTTGAACTTGTCAGGCAATCAAATCAAAAGAATAAAGACCTGGTTGGTAACAAACTGGTCTTTTCTGTAGGCTTTAGCTAATATTTTCTTAGCAGTGTTTCAAACAACAAGCAAAACCCACAAAGAAGGGAAAACTGTTCTTTTCAGGTTAACTTCTTATATCTTCACACATAGATTCAGAAGTGATTCCCTCAGAGCTCACAAGCAATTAGGTAAGGCTCAATTGCTAGCAGTTACCCAGCTGAAACCCCTTAGCTGGCTTGCTTTCTACTGCGTGGCTCAAATCCTACTTCAGGAGCTTTTCTGAGTAGATTAAAGAACAAGTTTGTATTTCTTTGTGATGGTTGTTGTACTTTGTAACAGAAAATTACCAAAGGAGTTTAGACAGAGAGCAATCCATATATTCACAGCCTGTATCTAAGACCGCTCCCCCTTCTTCAACAATCATGGGTTCAATATCATGGATTGGCACAGAGGAATTTCTCAGTGTAGCACTCTCAGGAGAATACTTGTTTCCCTGCTGTCTTTCAAGGTTATAGCTAGGGCATAGATCAGTGTTCATACCTGAGCTTCCATTGCTGTTAGAGTTCCTCTCTAAATAGCCTGGCCAGTATGTAGTCCAGTTCTTATGTCCAGCCTTCCAATCCAGATCCCTGGACACTGGATCTCTCTTCACATACCTTCTGCCACGGGTCTTAGGGTCCCTTCCACGTGCAGCCGTCTCCCTCACAGGTACCGTCTGGAGATTCCTAGCTCTGCAGCACCATTCCTCTGGCTTTCCCCAGTCCAATGGTGTATGCTGGCCTTTTGAATGTCTCCCAGTATACGTACTGCTCTGGACTCCTTTAGACCTCCCAAATGCTTTTCTCTTCTTTCTTCCAAAGGGTTTCTTGCCCTCTCTGTCCATCCGATCTGGCTTCTGCTTCTGATGATCCTCCAGATGATGAAGACCTCCAAGCTGAGGATATCCAAGCTGATTCTGAGGATCTCCCAGATGAAACTGAGGATAATTCTGAGGTTCTCCCAGATGATGAGGATAATTCGCTGCAGAATAAACTCTACCTTTATTCTGCTTTGATGAGTGCTCCAACCTAGCACAACGCAGCTGTGCTGAATCAGGCCCTGCTCTTTGAGATGAGTGCTTGGGGATTACCTCATAGCCCTCCTGATTGAACACACGTTTCCCCACTTCAGCTCCTCTAATGGCTGTTGGAAACCTGGTGCATTCTGGGACTGGTAGTCTTTTATGGGAAACTTCTGTTTTCTTATTTCTACCAGAACTGACAGGTTGCTTGTTCAGAGTCACTTCACCTTTTCTATAGCTCCTTCCTGAGCTATGATAAGCTTCCTTATCACAAAAGGAGTTGGTATAGTTTATATTAGATTCCCAAGCTAAATAATTTAAACTACCATAGTTTTTGCTGCATATAAACAACATTGCAGATTTTTTTAAAATTATATAGCCTGGGAATATATTGCTTTTTTTCCCTTGTGGCAACCATCTGACCAGTGTTCTGAGTGAGGGGAGCTCTAAGGAGGGTCCCTCCCCCTCCCTTTCTCTAAAATAGAGGGCCCCTCCTTTAGAGCTCCTTTCACGCAGAGCATTGGTCAGATGGTAGCCGTAAGGAAAAAAAAGCAACATATTCCCAGACTATATAATTTTTAAAAAATCTGCAATGTTTATATGCAGAAAAAACTATAGCAGTTTAAATTATTTAGCTTGGAAATCTAATATATATTATACCAAGTCCTTTAAATATACATTCTACCAAAACAGATAGAATCGAGCTGTTCCATGCCTCTGAAGATGGTCTTTTGGGGTGATGCCAACTCCATTCCACCTTACTGCTTCATATGCCTGGAACAAACTGCCTGAGTCAGTATGTCAGGCTTCTTCTCTAGGCCTGTTCAAATCCAGACTGAAAACCCAGCTTTTCGAGGCTGCTTTTGGATCCTGATGCTCCTCACCCTCACTTGTTCACCACTTATATGTATCTTACCATATTCTAATCCTCAGTTTTGTGATGTTCTTCGTCTTGACTAGATTGTAAGCTCTGATGAGCAGGGACTGTCTCTTATATCTATATGTACAGCGCCGCCTATGCCTTGTAGCACTATACAAGTAAGTAGTAGTAGTAATATTATCAAGAAATCTGACGCGTGAAGTATATCTCTCATTCTCCAGTATCTGAGTACTAGCAGTGTGTGAGTCAAATCAACTCTCAAGAAAACCAAGACTCTGACATTCATACGCGTGTCCCAACAGATCAGGTTTCTAAGAGGTTTTGCCATAGTATGTTAACTAATGGCAGACTACCAGGTCTACATGACCAGCTACTTGCATATGGACTGAATTATGTAATAGCTCCCTTAGGGCTGAAGGAGAGCTTTGTGAAATGCATCTAGTCCACTTGGTCTGTAATGCATTTAAGATAGTATTAAAAGCCTCCTTTATGTTTGTTGATTCCCATAGGATTGCTAAAGACACATGAGTTTAGAAAAAACATTCAGGACAGGCTTGCTGTTATGCCATCGAAGCAAGAACATCTGTCTTATCAGATATAATCAGATCACATAGATTCTTTTCCACCCTCCAGAAATCTCATGGACATTTTCCTTTAAAGCAGTTTTGAGCCCACAAATCATTTTCCAGGGTTTTGTCAGCCCAGATTGCAGACCATTAACTCTTGAAAGATCTAGCGAAAGGTCTGTAAACTGTACATTGCCCTACAGTCAAAACTTGAATCAGGTGTTTGGGTTCAGACAAGATAGTTGTCTTATCCCATTTCCCGAGTGTTTCCCTGTTTTCTTATGTGTTTTGCCATATTTTTATTCTTCAGGTATTTTATTTAAATTTTTTGTATTTTGCTTTCTATAACTTTAAATTCTACATGCAAACTGCTAAGTTAATCCATTTTGATGGTTTTTTTATATCGAATAAATTTGAAATTTGAAACTTAATTATTGCAAATTATTGGCCCCTCATAACCTGGGACAGCTCTTTTACAAGAATGATCAGGGAAGGATCCTTTGTGGACGTTTTGGAAGTGCCTTCAAATTGTCCTCCCATAAAGGCATCGGGTTTACATCTTTCTACAACTTACTGATTATGTAAATCTTCTCACAGAGGGCATGCAGTCACACCAACCCCACCACACTAGGTACTTGCTGATCTCCAAGAAGCCTACTACTACTACTGAGCATTTGTATAGCGCTACAAGACTTATGCAGCGCTGCACAGACATGTAAGAGACAGTCCCTGCTCATCAGAGCTTACAATCTAGTCAAGACAGACAACACAGAAGGCGTAGACAGGGATAAAATAAGGGGGAATGGTAAAAAAACAAGGAGATCAGGTGAGTCAAGATCTAAAAGCAGCAGCGAAGAGATGAGTTTTCAGCCTGGATTTGAAAAGGGTCAGAGAAGGTGCCTGACGTACAGACACATGTAGTTTGTTCCAGGCGTAAGGTGCAGCAAGGTGAAAGGAACGAAGTCTGGAGTTAGCAATAGAAGCAATTTGCCAGAAGAGCAGAGTTCCCGGGGAGGGGGTGGGGGGGTATAAGGAGAGATAAGAGAAGAAAGGTAGTGAGGAGCTGCAGAGTGAATGCATTTATAGGTCAGCAGGAGAAGTTTGAAATGGATGCAGAAACAGCCAATGAAGTGACTTGAGAAGAGGGGTAATATGGGCATGACGAGGCTGGCGGAAGATTCTCAGTTTGTTGATGAATTTGGTCACATGACTAATGCAACTTTGCAAACTGAATGCCTTTAGATTAATAAGACAACTATCAAAATATTTTAAAGGTAACTGAATTAAACTAGTAACAAAACAAATGTTATTTAAGATAATTGCTTTGTTATACTTTACCTAATATACTTGCTTTGCCTAAATTCGTTATAGACTCGCCATAATGTCATCGAGGCAGGACTGGTGAAGTAACTTGGGGTATTTGGAACCTGAATCCAAAGACAGAATAATTTGGGGCAGTCTTTTTCTAGGCATCACTCTTCCTCTTTTAAATCAAAGAAACTGATTTTCTTGTCTAGACTTTGAGAATGCCTACACCAAGGATGTCAAACTCTAACCTTATCAAAAAACAAAAAATTCACTCACTTATGATTCCTTAATATCAACCTCTACACTTGTTCGCCAGCGGTCTCAGATAAACGATGGTGATATTAAGGAATCATAAGTGAGTGAATTTTTTGTTTTTTGATTTTGATTGTAGTTCACTCTTACAATAGACCTGACTTAGTTATTTGTATAGCACAAACTCTAACCTTAAACAAGAAGTGTGAAGCTGGAATGCTATACACTAGGTCTTGATAGATTTTCTTGGAATCTAGGAGCCGGCTTAAAAATGTAGGGAGCCGTTCACCGAGATCTCGGTCATAGTAACCCCCTCTCCCAAAAAGATCTATCGCAGCCCCTTTTTTTTTTTTTATTTAATGCAATTTTACAGAATTAATCAAGCAAATGCTTGTACAGCAAACAACAACTTGTAACGAAATAATGTAATATAATAAAAAATCAGGAAATAGACAATTACAAGAGTATAATTAGCCCACTATAAAGAGAGAGTCAGCAAGGAAAGCAAAACTCAAGGACAGTGACTCCCTGAGAAATATAAGAAACTTCTCTTAAGGAAATTACAAGATGACAAGAGAGGACAGAGGAAAAACCAACTGATGAGACCACCTATGCTAGCATTCACTCAGGGGAAGAAGTAACAACAATCTGTGAACTGATAAATGAGGATAAATCTTCAGGCTGAAAAATACATATTTGTGAGCCCTAAAGGAAATAATACATTTACAGGGAAAACGTAATATAAAAGAACCACCAAGTTGAACAATACCAGGTCTAAGTAAAAGAAAAGCCCTACGGCGCTTCTGAGTCTCCCTGGAGACATCAGGAAAGATCACAGCCTTCTTACCCAAATACATAACAGATCTTTTCCTAAAATACATTTTCAATATCCAATCCCTATCCGATGGTAGGGCAAAAGTCACCAACATTGTGGAAACTGACAATTCAGCCTCCTTAGGAGATTGTAGAAGAGCGGATACATCCAAGACATTCATATCAACTCCGTCCTGTATTACATTTCCTTCTTTC
This sequence comes from Ichthyophis bannanicus, assembly GCA_033557465.1. Lineage (NCBI taxonomy): Eukaryota > Metazoa > Chordata > Amphibia > Gymnophiona > Ichthyophiidae > Ichthyophis > Ichthyophis bannanicus. The sequence goes on along the minus strand of CM066032.1, from coordinate 1,335,661,938 downwards.
TTAGCTTTAGGCAAAAAGTAAGCTTTCACTACTGGAGGAATTAAGTCAGAAGAAACATTTAAGACTTCCTGCACATATTTCTTGAACATTTCAATAGGGGATAAACCAACTAGAATAGGAAAATTCAACAATCTTATATTAGCTGCCCTACCTGCATTCTCTAAGTTCTCCAATTTCATTCTTATATAAAGATTATCTTTCACAAGAGTCTCTGTTAATAAAGAGTTCTGATTCACTTTTTGTTCCCCAACTTCAACTCTCGAACGGAGATTAACCAACTCTTCCCGCATGCCAGATGCACCACTCTCCAAAGTTTCCAAACGTGAAATTGTCAGCTCCACCTGCTTGCTAACTGCTGAAGAAAGCTGAGAAATCGCTTCCCAAATAGTACCCAGGGAGATTTCCTCAGGACGCTTCAAAAGGATACCGCGGGAAAAATCTGACAAAGCCAGTACCTTTGCTCCTTCAACTCCTCCTGAGGATACAGGTTCAGCCGCCTCAGATACCAAAGAGGGAACCATATCAACAGCTCCCAACGCTGAGAGCCTCTCTCCAGGGTTCTCGACCAGCAAGGCCCGCACAGTTGACGCAGCGCCACCAGCTCCGGGCGGGGCTGGGTCTCCTCCCACGAGAAGAGACACCGGGAGGTTCCCTTGCACCGGCGGCGATCGCTCATCGGGGGAGAGAGACACCTCTAGGGCAGGCAGTGCCGAGACCACTCCATCTGGCACTACAGCGCCCGCTCAAATCTCCCCCTTCTGTTCCTCCGTCAGCCGGACAAAACGATCCATAGGACCAGAGGAAATAGTCGCAGGAACGGCAGGTAGGGGCTTCGCGGGAGAAGCCTTCTGTTTGCCCTTGCGTTTAGGCATGTCCGGCTCTCAACGCTCAATCCGCCATCTTGGAAATCAGCTGACCCCCCTATCGCAGCCCCTTTTTAAGGGCCTGTTTACAGTTTTCCTATTTTCTGTGGGAAAATAAAGCTTAATATGCCAGGCCCTTAATGTGCCATTGCACAGTGCCGTCAGAAACTAGAGATTCTTCTGCCTCTCTTCTTTCCCCTCCCACCAAACCCCAGTGAGTATGTCGTCAGCAGCATATTGGGGGCCCTTTATAGCTGCACCTGAGGCAGTTTGCTTTTTTGCTTCATACTGTATGCCGCCATAGCCTGATAATACATAAAACAGAAAAAATTCTTATAGCCCCCTCACAGCCATCACCCAGTCTCTCTCTCTCTCTCTCTCTCTCTCTCTCTCATAGCCCCCTCACAACTATTACTGAGAATGAACAGATGGATGACAAAATGCCAACAGAAATTAGGGAAGCTAACAAAGTTTACAACACAGTAATGATGGGAGATTTCAATGTCCCCTAGTTTCGACTGGGCCAGTGTCACATCAGGATATTATATAAGAACTGTCACACTTGGTCAGACCAAGGTCCATCAAGCCCAGTATCTTTCCAGATGAGGTCAATCCAGGACACAAGTACCTGGTAGGTTCCCAAAAAGGCATACAGGTTCCACAATGCTTGTCCCAGGGCAAGCAGTAGATTTCCTGGGTCCTCTTTAATAATGGTTTATGGACTTTTCCTCCAGGAACTTGTCCAAACCTTTTTTAAACCCAGCTACACTAACAGCTTCTAGATAGGGGAGATATGATTCAGACCTTTAAATACTTAGAGGAATGATGAACAAACAAACCTCTTCCAAAGATGGGGAAGATGCAAAACTAGAGGGCATAACATGAAGCTGCAAGGGGGTAAATTGAAAGGCAGTGTCAGGAAATATTTTTTCACTGAAAGGGTGGTGGGTGCTTGGAATGCTCTCCCGATGGAAGTGGTGGGGGCAAACACGGTGATGGAATTCAAAACAGCATGGGACAAGCACAGTGGATCCCTTTACAGCAACAGGATAAAAACAAAATAAACTGAACCATCTAACTTCTCAACAAATTGGGGTGTCCTACATGGAGTGCTGGGTCCACCCCTAAACAAAGACATGGGGAGGGGTGACCTGCACAGAGCGTCAGGTGCACCTACTCTTGCCGTATCGCTGGGCAGACTGGATGGACCATGCTGGTCTTTATCTGACGTCATTTACTATGTTACTACATCCTCCGGATTTTCTCTTAATTAGTCTTAAATGGGTTACATTGTAGCTTCATTGCACATCCTTTAGTCTTTCTATTTTTTGATGGTATAAACAACCAATCTACATTTACCCATTCCATTCCATTCATTAATTTATAGACCTCTATCATATCTCCCCTCAGCCGTCTCTTTTCCAAGTTGAAAAGCCCTAACCTTTTAATCCTCTCTTCATAGGGTATCCTTCCATCCCCTTTACCATGTTAGTGGCTCTTCCCTGTATCTTTTCTAATTTCTCTATATCCATTTTAAAGATATGGTGACCAGAATCACACACAATATTCCAGGTGCAGTCACACCATGGAACAATACAGAGGCCTTATAATATCCTTGGTTTTATTCTCCATTCCTTTCCTTATGATTCCTAGCATTTTATTTGCTTTCTGGGCTGCTGCTGCACAATGGTTGGAGGGCTTCAATGTATTATCCACAATGACACCTAAATCTTTTTCTTGGTTGGTGGTTCCTAATGCGGAAGTGTGCATCATATAACCATAGTTTGGGTTGTTCTTTCCTAGGTGCATAATTTTGCACTTGTCCACATTAAATTTCATCAGAAATTTGGACGTCAAGTCTTCCAGTTTTTCAAGGTCCTCTTACAATTTTTCACAATCCTTTTCCGTTTTAATGACTTTGAATAATTTTGTGTCATCTGCAAATTTGATCAGCTCATTCATTATTTCCATCCCCAGGTCATTTATGAATATGTTAAAAAAGCAGCGGGCCTAGCACAGATTCCTGGGATACTCCACTATTAACCTTTCTCCATTGAGAAAATTGGCCATGTAGCCCTACTCTCTGTTTTTTATCTTTTAAGCAATTCCTGATTTACAATAATACACTACTCCAATCCCATGACTTTTTTTTTTAAAGTTGATTTTTGATTTTCAATTAACAAAACATGTAATGGTACATGTCAACTGTCATAACTAACAACCAATTACATCTAAACCCCTAACACTATCCAACCTCCCTCCCCAACTCCCCACTTGCCCTCCCCCTCCCCCCCCCCCCAGTATCTCCTTGTGGTACCTCTCTGACTCTTTGAATACTACAATGACCATTATTTTGCCTTTACAACAAAAACATTTAGGTATCGCCATTTATACATCTTTAAATTTCCCGTTCCTGATTCCTGCATGGAACATGCACGAGAATATTTGCCATTTGCAAAACAGAATCTATCATATTCTTTCTCAAAGCTAGCATACATACAAAATAAATTCCACCAGTGAAGAACATCCAGTTTTGAGGAATCTTTCCAACAACTGAAAATCACTTTTATAGCTATAGCCATCATAAGATTAAACAAAAATCTTTTGTCTTTAATTATAATGCGTTCAACTGATGAGAATTTACTTATAACTGTTTGCCATCTTAGTTGATCTCGAAAACAAAGGATCTGCTGCATCCTGTCCCAGACTCTAGACCAGAAAAATTGAACGTGAGGGCAGTCAAATAGCATATGCCTCAAAGTGGCCGGACTTTGATGACATGTCCAGCAAGCATTCTTGATTTCACTATTCCATTTGGATAACTTTACTGGCGTAATATGGGCTCTATGGATTAAAAAGTATAAGGACTGGTTAATCCACGCCCCCCTCGAGACTCTATTCACCTGCCTCCAAATCCGTTCCCAGGCGGCCGCCGGGATATGGGTTTCCAAATCTCTGTCCCAGATCTTTTCAAGCCCAACAAGCCGATAGGGGGTACCGTCCCTTAAAATAGCATAAAAACGTGAGGCAACCCCTTTTCCAGAACCACACGCTACCACCACTTTTTGTAGTTCCCACTCCGAAGAAACAAGGGGCACCTTTACCCTCGCCTTAGAAAAACAGTGTATCAATTGCAGCCATTGAAAATAACAGGCATTTGGCACTCCAAACTCCCGCTGCAACTCCGTAAATGATTTCCAGCGCGAGGGAGTCGCCAAATGACCCAACGTCCAAATTCCACTAATTTGCCAGATTTTCCATGAGACAACTTGCTGGCCAATTTTGAAACGAGTATTATACCAAATGGGCGTCTGTCGTGAGAAGGCGCTTTCCTGACTTAAAAGCTGAGTTAAGGCGAGAAAAGCTTCCTGCGTAGAAGTTATTACTCTACCGCGTGGGAAGAAATCTGGCCATTTCATACCCAAAAGTATTGAAGTCGGAACCGGAGCGGCTATACGCGTCTCCACTTCCAACCAAGTGAGAATCCCGAGCTGGTTTTCTTCAGAAGACTATACAGAACCTTGCTTGAGGCGAAAAGCATAGTGGTAGTTTTTAAAATCAGGAAATTGAACCCTCCCCTAGGATCTTCTTCGCCTTTAGCTTGCAGGTCACAATTTTTGGAGGCTTACCTTGCCATAGAAAATTAACTAACTGATGCTCGATGGAGTAATATACCTTTTGAGGAAAACTCACCGGTAATATTTCTAAAACATAATTAATCTTCGGTGTCAAAACCATTTTAATTGACTCTAGTCTGCCCCACCATGTTAAATATAACGGGGACCACTGTTTAGTAAAAGATTGGATCATTTCAACTAAAATTTTGGAATTAATGTAAATTAAATCATCCAAATCTCTCGTAAAACGCACACCTAAATATTTAACTTCTGCAGGAGCCCAAACAAAAGGGTAAAAGCCTAACATAGATTTAAAGGTCCACTTGTTTAAAGGGAAGGCTACGGATTTCGACCAATTAATTTTGTAGCTGGATAGACTGGAATAGATTTTGATACAATTTAGCAAACTTCCGATAGAGGAGGGATGTATGAAAAGCAATAAATCATCAGCGTAAGCCGAGATTTTGACTTCCAGATCACTTATCTTAACTCCAGAAATTTCCTTTTGGGAACGAATTAGGAGCATCAGGGGTTCGAGCGCTAGATTAAATAATAAAGGTGAAAGGGGGCAACCTTGCCTGGTTCCCCCATGTAATAAAAAAGGGGAAGAAAGAGTCCCGTTGGCAAAGATACAAGCTCTGGGTTAGTATATAAAATCTGGATTAAACATATGAATTTTTCACCAAAACCAAACCATCTCAATGTCTGAAACAGGAAGGCCCACTCCAGACGATCAAAGGCCTTCTCAGCGTCCAGAGATAGGCCCATCACTGGATTGTCCTGGTTTCCCGCAATAAGTAATACGTTTATTTATTTTATTTATTTATTTATTTTATTGTTTTTCTATACCGCACTATTTATCACCAGCGCGGTTCACAAGTAACAAAAGTTGAACAATGTAGAACAGTCTAACATTGAACTTACAATGAACAGGGAAATCAAACATGGTGAACAGGAGAACTATGTACACTATTTACAGATTAGTATTAGGAGAAGCCGCGCATTAAGAAAACTCTGAACATTCTGCAAATGGCGCAGAATGTAGCCGCTAGGGTCATCACGAAAAAAGGCTTTGCTGATCACATCACCCCGGTATTGATTGAGCTCCACTGGCTCCCCATCACGGCTCGTATAAAATACAAATCACTCACGACCACTTTCAAGCTCCTACATAACATTGCTCCATCCTTCCTCTCCACCTTGATATGCTCACAACCACCCAACAGAAGCAGAAGAACCTTCAACTCCAACACCCTCCTCATTCCAACTGATATAAGAACTGTTAAAACCAATACTAGTAATAGAGCGTTCTCATACGCAGCACCTACACTCTGGAATCATCTGCCGCCAGAGTTACGAGATTGCAAAGACCTAACTGTCTTCAGGAAAAACCTCAAGACTCATCTTTTCCAGAGTCATTTTAATTTGAATTAACCTAAGGGGTCTAAGTCCAGAACATATTTATGTACTCCTGCTCGTTTATTGTATAATGTATATATGTATATATGTAATTAGTACTCATATACTTAACAAACCCCTCGTGTGATGTGCCTACCCCCCTGATCAACCTGTACACACCCAAATTTACTGTACTGATTGACAGTCCTCCTTATGTTCTCCTTGTGTAATCAGACCGCTGCTGATCGCTGGAAGCAGCGGTATATAAATGTTTGCTAAATAAAAAAATAAAATAAATAAATTATCAGACGTGGCTCTGCCCGTCATAAAACCGCATTGATCAGGATGGATAATATCTAACATAACTTTTGACAACCGTCTCGCCAGAATAGAAGCATAAAGCTTGTAATCAGCGTTTAATAAAGAAATTGGTCGATAATTCTCTACCTTCTGTGGGTCTCGGCCCGGCTTGGGAATTACAACTATAGTTGCGTCATTAAACGAACCAATTGCAGGCAATTGGACATCCAAAAGACCAAAATATTCCAGCATATGCGGAATCAACTCGTTCTCGAAGGCTTGATAGAATTCACAAGGGATACCATCTGGGCCTACCGCCTTCCCCGATTTCCCAGCTTTAATAGCGTCTTTAATCTCACCAACTGTTATGACATTGTCTAGCTCCCCTGCCTGAATATCAGAAAGAATAGGATGTGTAATGTGACCTAAAGTTGCTTGAAAGTCATCTGCCCTCATTTGATTCTCAGAGGCATATAGATTCGCATAAAAGCACCGCAGGACCTCTACGATATCTGAACTCTTTGTTAAGATCTCCTGCTTATCTCCTTTAATGACTTCTATTCTGGTCTTAGCTGCGTGGGGCGTCAAGGTCTGAGCCAGCAAGCTTCCAGGCTTATTGGCTTCTAAATAATATCTAGACTTCTGGTGAAAGATCGACTGCGAAGCCTCCGCACTTAATATTTGATTATATTGGCACCTCATTCTCTGCAGACAAAGCAATATACCTGGATCGGCTCTGGAGATCAGCAACCTTTCACCAGCTTTTATTTGCGAGTCCAAGGTGGTTAATTTGGCTTTCCTTATCTTATTCAATGAGGTAGTATAACTAGTTATTTTAGCTCGGATGGTAGCCTTAAATCCCTCCCACCAGGCCCAACCCGAAGTTTCTCCTGAAAGGTTCACCTCAAAATACTCTTTAATTGCCTGCCTTATATAGTCACAAAACCCTTTATCACCCAAAAGGGATCTATTAAAAAAAAAACTCGACCTGGAATCTTCCTTTTCCCCTAATGATAGAGAAAAGGTAATGGTCGCATGGTCAGATATTTGAGTGGGGTTTATATTGGCCTTCGTGACCGCGGGGATTAAAGTTTTGGCAATTAAAAAATAATCTATCCGCGAATGAGACTTATGGGGGAGAGAAAAGAACGTGAAGTCCTTCTCATTAGGATGCTGCAACCGCCAAATATCAGACAATCCCATATCCTGCATTATGGCTGAAACCACCGAGGGGGCATGATGAGTTCTGTACGAACGAAAAGGTTTACAATCTAACAGAGGGTCTAAAATCAGATTAAAGTCCCCCCCCCCCCAAGATAATGTCGTATTTAGGTAACAACAGTAACTCTTCTGCTACTTTATGGTAAAATGTTACATCATCTATATTAGGGGCATAAAGATTTAAAATGGCCAGCTTCTTCCCACTAATTTGAAGTAGAACTGAGGTCCATCTTCCATCTACGTCGGCATCAACTTTTTCTTAACAAGGATGACTACACCATTCTTCTTTTGAACAGCAGCAGAGTGGGCTACTAGTACAAAGTTCCCCAGACCCAATTTATGGGCTTCCTTGGTTGGCAGACGCATTTCTTGCAAGAGAACCACGTCTGCCTGCTCTTTCATACAATATATCAGGATCTTTTTGCGCTTGATTGGATTGTTGATTCCCTTCACGTTCAATGATAAGAACTTAAGCGAGCTCACGGGACAGCATGATTACACAATTCTGTACAGAAAGTCACAAAAAACCACAATAAAAGCATTATATATTGATGCATAAATACAGGTCACTACTTTTACATAGTTCCCAAAACCACAAGGAGACACAAAATTTCCCCAACAATAGGATTGAAACTGGTGAGACAGCATTACCTGATTGCTACCTAAACCCCCGAGCCAAAAAAAAAAAGAAAAATCCCCTCTCAGACCTGAACTGACAATATACCTAAGTACCCCACCTTAAATCCTCCCACTTGCCCCATCTTCCTTTTTTTTTCCCCTTATCTCTTTTTCCTTCCTTCTTTTTCCCTTTCTCTCTTCATTCTTCTTCCCTTTTCTTCCCTTTCCCCTTTCTTTTCTTCCTTCCCATTCCTCTTCCTTTCCTTCCCTCCTCTTCTTTTCTCTTCCCTTTCCTTTTGTTACATTTGTGGATGGCTTTGTATGGAATCTATCCCACCACAGCCTAAAACCAACATATCACCACAATGTTAAAATTAGAGTGTAAAGTCCAGCGGTCAACTACCGCCGTCCAAACTTCTTCCTGATCACCTCGTACCGGGCCCCACTGCATACATGTCCACAACAGCTCCTTCGCGAGCCCCTCAGCTCATCTTCAAGGCTTCATGTTCCTCAACAAAAGCACCCAGAGCAGAGGGATCATCAAACGTACGCGTTTGATTATGTAGTGTAACCCGGAGCCTAGCAGGAAACAGGAGGCCATAACGGGCCCCTAAAGATTGCAGTCATGGGCGGAAAGCCAGCAGCTGCTTCCTTCTCTCAACTGTAGCTTTATGAAAATCAGGATAAAAAGCCACGTTTTGACCATCCACCATGAGAGAAGGAGTGGCTCTTGCAGTCTCAAGAATCTGCGTTGCCTGAGAGTGTCTGAGAGCGCACAAGATGATAGGGCGTGGCTGTCTAACATTAGGCCCCGGATGCATCGGGATCCTATGGGCCCTCTCGATCTCAAACGGTGCTTCAAAGGAAATTTTCAGCAACTTAGGAATCATCGAAGTCAGGTCAGGAATGATGTTGGAGCCCTCCACACCTTCTGGAATGCCAATAATTCTCACATTGTTCCTTCTCGTTCTATTATTCAAATCCTCCAAACTCCGCTCCAGTTGAATTATCCTCTTGGAGTTAGCAGGTACCCTCAGCAGCCTCTCCTCATGCGCCACAACTTTACCCTCTAGGCATGTGAAATTTCCAGCCAAAGTAGCGACTTGAGCTTTCAGTTCTTTTAATTCAAGGATGTCTGCTTGTAATTCACTGAGTGTTTCGCCGTTCGAGGCCACCATCTCGCGAACTGCACGAATTTCAGCAAAAACGTCTTGCAGACACACGGGATTCTCTTTTGCATTCACCATCTTTTGTGGTGAGGGTGGGTCGGGTTTGGCTCTTTTCACTCCACCGCTTGCAACAGAGGGGTAATCAAGCCGCGTGGGTTTACCAACGGACATAACTTCACAGGTTATAACCTAAAAACCCAGGTATGGGGTACCGATAAAGCAGGAGGGGAAAGGATTCTTTTTAGGATTAGGGCAGCTCACGGGTTAAGCAGCCATCTTGGACCCTGCTGGCTCCGCCTCCAATCCCATGACTTTTTAATTTGGCCGAGTTTCTGAGGGCATGATTCTATTGGGACCCCAGGACCACCTGAACTTATTTTTTAAACATACCTTTCGCAGTAACATTTGGAGTCTTCAGAAAATTAATTAATCTGAGATTAGCAAGATGATTGAAATTATCTAGGGGAGGTGTTCCATCAGCTGTGTAGGTGTGGAGTCACAGGAGTTCTCCCCAGATATCCCAATGCGAGTGGGGGCTTGGATTTATTCTTGAATTTCCTAGGCACGTGGCCTTACTGCATGCAGTTGTGACGTGTCCAAAGGGGTGTGTAACAAGGGGCTTGTAATGCCCCTTGTGAACCCCTTTGGAGCACAGTTGGAGCTTCGGGAAGTTTGAGTATGAATCCCTTGGGCCGTTTATATATGGGGAAACATAAAAAGAAGGTGTATGCTACTACTGATGTTGTAACAGAACCAGTGGATAAACACCTAATACCAAGAGGAGAGTCGGATCCATTTGCAGGTACTGACTTTCTGACTATCCAGATTCAGGAGTGTCTTTGAGCTCTTCCGCCCATACCCCACCTCCTCCCCCAGGTGCTTTGATCTCACCTGTTTCAACTGACAGTGCCTGGCCTTTGCTTCAGAGAACCCCTCTTTCTACTGGTGTACATTATCAGGCGGTGACATGGTCACCTATTTTAGATGTCACTAGTGAGATACCCGATGCTAAGATGTACCTAGTAGATATATGGAAAGTGGTGACCCAAACAGAGCAGACACTGGTCTCAACCGTCTCTGAGCTTTGTGCGTTCTCTCAGGAGACAGTAACGAATCTGAGTGGAGTTGAGGAACGGGTAACCTCAATAAGTGGACAGGTGCTTAAGTTTGAACAGACTTGCTCCTCTCTTCAATCAGTGCATGTTGCTGCAATTAATGATAGTCTTGTTCATAGGAGACTAGAGATGTTAGATAATGTCCATAGAGCCAAGAACATTCATTTTTTGAATTTTCCTATTATGTAGTTATTTCCTCCTATTATTTTGTTCCAGAAATATTTCAAAGAAGCCCTAGCCCTGCCTAATGTGGATTCAATAATGTTTTCTAAAATGTAATATTTTCCTAGTGGTCGGGTCTCTGTGGAGTCTGTTGATGGCTGTGATGTTTTGCAGCCCATTACTGATTTCAATTTGACACAATACCGAAAGGACTCCCATGACACCATACCTGCCATAATTACGCAGCTTGTTACTTTTGTTTCTCAGCAGGATAAAATTTCTGTATTCGAGTTGTTTTAAGCATAAGGCTTCTGTGTTTTGTGGGGCTAGGATTCAACTCTCTCCTGATTTGTCCAAATCCACTCAACTCCGGCAGAAGACCTTTTTGGCTCTTAAGCCTAGAGTATTGGCTCAGGGCACTTCTTTCTTCTTGTGATAGCCATATAAATGTTTGGTTACGTCTCAGGGCTCTAGATATATCTTCATAGATTCTTTTGATTTGGAGAGTTTTCTGGTTGAAAGAGAGAAGCAGGTTAAGTCTTGGGGGGATAAGGATGAGGTGAGTTGATTGTAACTGTTTGTATTTGGGGGAGAACCCCCTTGTTTTTCCTTTGCATATTACTTCTTTAGGTAGTCTACCCTAGATATAGAAAGACTAGGGGACATGCAATGAAGCTACAGGGTAAACTATTTAAGACTAATAAAAGAAAATATTTTTTCACTCAACATGTAATCAAACTCAAATTTGTTACTGGAGGATGTAGTAAAGGCTGTTAGTGTAGCTGGGTTTAAAAAAGGTTTGGACAGGTTCCTGGAGGAAAGATCCATAAATCATTATTAAGAAGGGACCCAGGATATCAATGCTTGACCCAGTACAAGCATTGTGGAACCTGTGTCTTTTGGGGAAACTGCTAGGTACGTATGACCTGGATTGGCCACTGTTGGAAACAGGATACTGGGCTTGATGGACCTTGGTCTGACCCAGTATGGCATATCTTATGTTATGATGTGGTCTAGTTTGACAGTTTGTTTATTACCTCTATTTGTCTATGATACTACTTTATCTATTGATTATGGTCATATTTTTATATGCTTCTTTGTAAGTATTGATTGAAAAACGTCAATAAATATTTTTTTAAAAATAATCTAAATGTTCTCGACGTGACTTCAAAACGTTAGCCTTTCATGAAGGCTTCTGAATGCATTTTCAGCACTTCTAAACGGCGTTACTTTGGCCTTTTTCCAGTCTTCAGGTACTACAGATTATTTTAATGATTAGTTCACAGATTACTAATAGTAGGTCTGCAATTTCATATTTCAGTTCTTTCAACACCCTCGGATGTACAGTTTTCCAATCCGGTCCAGGTGATTTAATACGCTTCAGTTTAATAATTGCTTGTAGTACATCTTTCTGGTTTATCAATATTTCTTTGAAGTCTTCCAATATATCACCTTTAAATACCATTTCAGGCATGGGTAACTTCCTTACATCTTCTTCATTAAAGATCAAAGCAAAGAATTCATTCAGTTTCTCCATTATGGCCTTGTCCTCCCTTAGCGCCCCTTTTTACCCCTCTATCATCCAGTGGTCCATCTGACACTCACAGGCTTTTTGCTATGAATGTACTTGAAAATGTTTTATTATACTTTTTTGCTTCCACAGCAAGCTTTTTTTTTTTTTTTAATTCTCTCTTTGCTGACCTTATCAATGCCTTGCATATAACTTGCCAGTGCTTATGTTTCCCATTTTGGTCATATGGCTCCTTTTTTCATTTCCTGAAAGATATTTTTTTTGGTCTCAACAGCCTCTCAAACTCATCTTTAAACCATGCTGGCAGTTTTTTGGCCTTCCTTCCACTTTTTTAAAGCATGGAATACATCTGCTCTGGGCTTCCAAGATAGTATTTTTAAACAGTGCCCATGCTTGAAGTAAATCTTTAACCTTTGCAATTGGTCCTTTTAGTTTTTTTCTTAACTGTTCTCAGTTTCATAGCCTTCCTTTTGAAATGTAAAAGATAGTACAGTGGATTTCCTTGCTGTCCTGCTTCCATTTATTAAATCAAATGTCATTTATTAAATCAAATGTGATCATGTTATGATTACTTTTGCCAACTAGCCCCAACACCGTAATCTCTTGCACCAGATCCTGTGTTTTACTACAGATTAGGTCCAAAATAGCTTCCCCTCTTGTCAGTACATGAACCAGCTGTTCCAAAAAAGTAGTCCTTTATTTCATCTAGAAACTTTATCTCCCTAGCATGCCCTGCTGTGACATGACCCAGTTGATACTGGGGTAATCATTGAAATCACCCATTATTACTGTGTTGTAAATTTTGTTAGCTTCTCTGATTTCTGTTAGCATTTCATCATCCATCTGTTCATTTTGGCCAGGTGATCGGTAGTACACCCTCACTGCCATTGCCTTCCCCTTTTTACATGGGATTTCTATCCGTAGAGATTCTACAGCGTATTTTGTTTCCTGCAAAACTTTCATCCTGTGTGACTCAATGCCCTCTCTAACATAGAGCATAACTCCTCCACCAATTTGATCTACCCTATCATTGTGATATAGTTTGTACCCAGGTATCACAGTGTCCCATTGGTTGTCCTCCTTCCACCAGATCTCTGAGATGCCAATCATATTTAGCTTTTCATTTAGTGCTATATATTCTAGCTCTCCCATCTTATTTCTTTAGACTTCAAGCATTTGTTAATAGGCATATTTAGAGGTCGTAATTTATTAATATTAATGTGGTTATCTGTTGATATGGGTAATTTAAAATTTTTAGCTCCGTATTTAAGGAAATCTTGGTTACTTTTATTGTTATTGGAACCTCTGTCGGGATACCCTAACTTCCCTCTTTTATTAGTATCCTTCAAGGATACTTCCTTCTGAACTATGCGCTCTTGGGCAACTGTCAGCTTTCCCCTATTATCTCATTTAAAAGCTGCCCTATCTGCTTTTTAAAGGTTAATGCTAGTAGCCTGCTTCCATCCTGGTTAAGGTGGAGTCCATCCTTTCAGAAAAGCCACTTCCTTCCCTAGAATATTGTCCAATTCCTAACAAATCCAAACCCCTCTTCTTTGCACCATCGTCTAATCCACACATTGAGACTTCAAAGCTCTGCCTACTTTTTGGGTCCTGTGCATGTAACGGGGGAAGTATTTCGGAGAATGCTACCCTGGAAGTTTTGGATTTCAACTTCCTACCTAAAAGCCTAAATTTGGCCTCCAGAAACTCCCTCCACTCCTATGTCATTGGTACCAACATGTACCAAGACAGCAGGCTCCTCCGCAGCACTTTCTAAAACCTTATCTAGGTGGCACGTGAGGTCTGCTACCTTAATATCAATCAGGCATGTTACCAGGCGATCCTCACGTCCACCAGCCACCCAGCTGTCTGCATGCCTAATGAACGAATTGCCAACTAGAGCGGCCATCCTAAGCCGTCCATCATGGGCACATCGCCCTAGAGAAACCACCTCAATGCAAGAGGGTTTTTCAGCACCTGGAGGATAAGTCTCCTAGCTACAGGATCACTTCCTGCCACCCCAAGGTGATGCTCTCCTTTCACAAGAACTCTGTCCTCCATGGCAGCTGAGAGGCTGCCAGACTGGGGATGGTACTTCGGTACTACAGTTCATGCCTGTAGATCTCATCTATATACCTCTTTTTCTTCTTTATATCCTCAAAATCTGCCCCTCTAGCCTCCAGAGATTGGACTCCTTCCCTGAGGGCAAAGAGCTCCTTGCACTTATTGCAAATGTAAGACCCCTCACCAGCTGGGAAAAAATCATGCATGTGACACTCAATGCAAAAGACTGGATAGCCCCCATCTTGCTGCTGGACTGCTGTCTGCATCTTAGTTTTAAGATTTTGTTTAGCTATGTAAGTTATCTACTTACTTAAAGTTGCTAGGGATACTTGTACTGATACAACTATTCCTAATAAGTTCAAGGGACTTAGTTCACCTCAAGATTAATCTATCTATTCCTGGTGAGGATAGCCAGCTGAACCTGAAAGTGAATTTGACCACCTCTTCCCCTTTAATAGGTTTAAGTGTCTGTAAAGCTAAGATTATGCCTGAGGTGGGTGGGAGGCAAAGAACATTTAGTAAAACCTCACTTGCTATATAGTGTCCTGACCTTTTCTTCTAACGTACTCTATTAACAATGTCCTGGGTGATTCATGCAGCCCTTGGTTTGATAGAGGGAGCCTTTGAAATTGCCCCTTTGAGCTATCATTCTAGGGAGATAATGTTTCTAGATAAAATAAATGACTACTTCATAGAGCAGTTGATTCAGTTGACATGAGGGGAAGCTGTTTGAGGTCTAGTAATTATTGGAATGCAGGATCTGATGCGAGAGGTGTGTTTGGGTCACTTGGTAATAATCATAACAACATGATCACATTTGATTTAATAAATGGATGGAGGATAGCAAGGAAATCCACTTCACTAGCATTAACTTTCAAAAACGAGACTATGATAAAATGAGGAAAATGGTTCAAAAAAAAATTAAAAGGAGCAATTGCGGAGGTTAAGAGTTTATTTGAAAATTCTGTCTTGGAAGCCCAGACCAGATGTATTCCACACTTTGAGAAAAGTGGAAGAAAGGCCAAATGATAGCTGGCATAGTTTATAGGTAAGGTTAGAGAAGCAGTTGTAACTAGGAGAGAATCTTTCACAAAAATAGGAAACTGCATAAGCACTGGCAAGTTAAATGGAAAGTATTAATAAGCAAGCAAAGAGAAAATTTGAAAAGAAGTTTGCTGTGGAAGAAAAAATGCATAATAAAATCTTTTCCAAGTACTTTTGTCGCAAAATATCTGTGAGAGAGTCAATTGGACCATTAGATGATAGGGGGGTAAAAGGGGATACTACGGGGAGGACAAGACCATAGTGGAGAAACTAAATGAAATTCTTTGCTTTGGTCTTTTCTGAAGATGATGTAGAAAACGTACCCATGCCAGAAATGATATTTAAAGGTGATGTATCGGAAGAATTGAAGCAAATCTCAATAAACCAGGTGCTGAAAAAACTCAAATGAAATTATAGATTTGCTATTAATTTACACATTTCTGTCATTAAAATCATCTATAGTACTCGAAGACTGGAGAGTGGCCAGCATAATGCCAATTTTTAGAAATGGTTCTGGGGTGATTTGGGAAACTACAGACCAATGAGCCTACATCATTGCCATGCAAAATGGTAGAACCATTATAAAGAACAAAATTACTGAACATATAGAGTATCGTGGTATGATGGGGGAAAGCCAACATGGATTTAGCCAAGATAAGCCTTGTCTCACTAATCTGTTATATTTTTTGAAGCTCTGAATAAACAGGCAAAGGTGAACTGGTGGATATAGTATTTCTAAATTTTCAGAAAGCCTTTGACGAGGTCCCTTATGAGTGATTCTTCAGGAAATTAAAAAGTTCTGGACTAGGAGGCAACTAGTTGGGAACAGATTAAAAGAGAGCAAACAGAGTAGAACTAAATGGCAATTTTCATAATGGAGAAAGGTGAATAATGGAGCACTGAAGGGATCTGTGCTGGGCCTGCAGCTTTTTTATCCCGTGATACCAGCAACAGACCTAGAAGATTATCCACCTCAAACACCCTCAATACCCCAAGAAACTTCGCTAAATCACGCAAATGTACATCACAACGAGCAATTTCTTTGGCTGCCCCTTTGATTTGGAACTCTCTCCCCCCTGATTTACGTGCAATTGATGTTTTAAGTGACTTTCGTAAGCAATTAAAAACTTTACTTTTTATTGAGCACTATGGATCAACAAATGACTAAGATATCATCTATTGTATATATTTTATAAATAATCCACTATTTTGTTAACCCTTGTTATTTTTCCTACATTACCATATGTTGTCATGTCTATACTGTTTGTTTCCCTTGTTTATACCTTGTATTTCTTGTGACCGCTTTGATTGAAGGAAAAGGCGGTATAAAAAACGTGTTAAATAAATAAATAAATAAATAAACATGTTCATCAATGACCTGGAAATGGGAACAATGAGTGAGGGGATCCAGTTTGCAGATGAAACAAACTTATTCAAAGCTCTTAAATCACAAGAGAACTTTGAGAAATTGGGAGAATGGGCGTCCAAATCTCAGATGAAATTTAATGTGGACAAGTGCAAATTAATGCACTCAGGGAAGAACAATCCAAATTATAGTTACACGATGCAAGGTTCCTCATTAGAAATTGCCACCCAGGAAAAGGATCAAGGCATCGTCACAGATAATGTGATGTAACTCTCTGCCCACTGTGCAGCAGCAGCCAAGAAAGCAAAAGGATGTTATGAATCATAAGAAAAGAACTGGAGAATAAAACCAAAGGGTATTGTAAAGCTGCTGTATCATTGCATGGTGCAATTGCACCTTGAAAGTTGTGTGTAGTTCTGATCGCCATATCTTTAAAAAAAAAAAAAAGATGGCAAAATTGAAAAAGGTGTAGAGAAGAGCGACCAAATGATAAAGGCGAAGGAAGGATACCCCTATGAGGAAAGATGTAAAAGGTTAGGTCTTTTCAGCTTGGAAGAAAGGCAGCTGGCGGGAGATATGATAAAGGTCTATAAAATTATCACTTCCATCCAGTGTTGTCATGAACATGTGCCTTCCCCCCCCCCCCCCCAAAGGGGATATTTTAAATGCAACAAACCTTTTTGTTAGGTAAGTAAGTAAAAGTAAGAAGGTGAAAAGATAAGGAAAGAGGTTAGCCTTTATAAAGTACAAGACATCACTGAAAGTAGACAAGCAACAACATTTGGAAAAGCTATGAAAAGCTAGTAAGGTAGTCAAGAAAGCAGAGATGCTGAATGGAAGAAAAAATAACCAATACAGTAAAATGGGGGGGGGGGGGGGACAAGACTTTCTTAGATATATTAGTGACAGGAGGAAGTGTAAAAGTATTGTTGGTCTCAAGGGTCAAGGGAAGATTATATGTGGAAGCTGTTTAATAAATAGTTCTTTTCTGGGTTTACAGATGAAGGGCCATGAGCTGCACCTCAAATAGATAAATGGAGGTGAGGCAAACCTTGAATGATTTTCAGAAGACTGTGTTCTTGAGGAGCTAGCCAAACTAAAAGTAAAAAAGGCGATGGGGCCAGATGGGATACATCTGAGGATATTGAAGGAACTTAAGGAAGTTCTAGCGGCTCCACTGTCTGACCTTTTCAATGTTTCATTAATGTCAGAAGTGATCCCAGAGGACTGGAAAAAGGCACATGGAATCCGTCAACGCCAGGGTTCTCAATCCAGTCCCCGGGACACACCTAGCCAGTCAGGATTTCAGGATAACCATAATGAATATGCATATGAGAGATTTGCCCACACTGCCTCCATTGTTTGCAGATCTCTCTGATGCATATTCATTGTGATTACCCTAAAACCCCAACTAGCTAGGTGTGTCTCGAGGATTAAGTTGAGAACCATTGCTTTCCACAAAAGCAGAAGTAAGGAAAGGAGGAGGTTAGGGACCACAGGCTGCTTAGTCTGACTTCTTTGGTGAGTAAATTAATGGATATGTTGCTAAAACAGAGGATGATGCAGTTTCCGGAATCCAGTGGATTGTAGGATCTGAGGCAGCATGATTTTTCAAGAGGCAGGTCTTGTCAGAAGAATCCAATTTATTTCTTTGACCAGAGATTTGGACAGAGGAAGAAAGGTAGATGTGGTGAATTTGGATTTCAGCAAAGCTTTTGCACTGTTCGGTATAGGCAGAGTTTAGGTAAACTGAGCACCCTTGGGATGGACCTTTAAGTGACTGATTGATTGTGTTAGAAACTAGTTGAGTGGGAGGCGACAAGGGGTACAGGTAAATGGAGTTCATTCCAAGAATAAGGACATTACCAATGCTGTGGTGCAGAGACCGGTTCTTTTTAACAATTTTGCAAGTGATATTGTGGAAAAGTTGTTGGCAATAGATGGACCCCTGGAAGGTATAGATAACATGCGGAGGGATTTAGTGAAGCTTGGTGAATGATCTCAAATTTAGCAGTTGAGATTTAATGCTGAAAAATGCAGGGTCATGTGTTTGGGCTGCCAAATCCAAGAGAACAGTACAGTATAGGGGTTGAACTGCCCCTGTCCACAAAGGAAGACTGAGTCCCGGATGTCATTATATCGAATGATCTCAAGGTGGTCAGACAGGTAGAAAAAACAACAGTGAAAGCTAGAAGGATGTTGGGCGCATAGGAAAAGCAAAGGCTAGGAGGAAGGAGGAGGTGATAGTATAGGTATTTTGTGAGACCTCATTTGGAGTATTGTGTGCATTTCTGGAGATTGCACCTTCAAAAGGATATAAATAGGATGGAGTTGGTCCAGAGGGCAGCTACTAAAATAGTCAATGGTCTTCATCTTAAAGCATATGGGGCAGGCATTGATATCCTGGGTCCCTTTTTAATAATGGTTTATAGATCTTTCCTCCAAAAACTTGTCCAAACTTTTTTAAACCCAGCTACAGCCTTTACTACATCCTCCGGTAA
Source organism: Ichthyophis bannanicus (assembly GCA_033557465.1). Classification (NCBI taxonomy): domain Eukaryota; kingdom Metazoa; phylum Chordata; class Amphibia; order Gymnophiona; family Ichthyophiidae; genus Ichthyophis; species Ichthyophis bannanicus. The sequence goes on along the minus strand of CM066032.1, from coordinate 1,335,642,969 downwards.
CAAATTCCAGAGTTTGATTACACGTTGAGTGAAAAAATATTTTCTCTCATTTGTCTTAAATAGTTTACCCTGTAGCTTCATTTCATGTCCCATAGTCTTTCTATATTCTGATAACGTAAACAATCGATCTACGTTTACCCGTTCCACTTCGTTCATTAATTTATAGGCTTCTATCATATCTCCCCTCAGCCATCTCTTTTCCAGGTTAAAGAGCCCTAACCTTTTTAGCCTTTCTTCATAGGGGTATCCTTTCATCCCCTTTACCATTTTGGTGGCTCTTCTCTGAACCTTTTCTAATAACGCTATATCCTTTTTAAGATACGGCGACCAGAATTGCACACAATATTCAAGGTGCGGTCGCACCATGGAACGATACAGAGGCATTATAATATCCTTTGTTGTATTTTCCATTCCTTTCCTTATGATACCTAGCATTCTATTTGCTCTCTTGGCTGCCGCTGCACACTGGGCGGAGGGTTTTAACATGTTATTCACAATGACGCCTAAATCTTTTTCCTGGGTGGTGGTTCCTAATATGGAACCTTGCATCGTGTAACCATAGTTTGGGTTGTTCTTCCCTAGGTGCATAACTTTGCACTTGTCCACATTAAATTTCATCTGCCATTTTGATTCCCAGTCTTCCACTTTAAGAAGCCGTTAATTGCTTTGGGTGACTACAATCTAGTCTCTACACCCACTAAGGATACTAGAGCATTCCTAAAAGCTATTGATTCTTTAGATTATCAACAGACAGTTAACCTGCCAACACATCAACATGGTACCACACCAGTTCTGGTTTTCATTCCAGAACAACTTTTAACACAAAATAAAGTCACAATTCCAAAAAACATTCCAGTACCATAGTCTGACCACCATATAATCTCTTTCACTTTACATCTAAAAGTCCATTCCCACCATATGGAACAAGATAATAAAACTAGAAGATTTAAAGCCTTTCACAAAGAGAATTTCCTCAAAGAAGTAATTCCTCAACTATAACAGGATTGTACTGAATTAGATAATGCCATAGAGAATTGGAATTCCATCATATCCAGTGCCGCTTTAGCTCCAAAGAAAGACAAATTACACATACGCAGAAAAGCCAATGCACCATGGTATTCAAATGAAATCAGAGAAGCAAAATGCAATCTCAGAAGACTCGAGCGAAAATGGAGACAAACTAAATCTCAAGATGCAGCATTCCTCTATAATGTTAAACAATTTCAATACAATTTGATTAATGACCATAAACAACGACACCACACTAATTTAATCTTGAAATCAGCTAATAAACCAAGAGAACTATTCAGTATTGTACAACAGCTCACTAAAATCACTCCTCCTCACAATACTCATCAAATAGACCCCCAAATATTTGCTAATTACTTAATAAACAAGAATATAAATCCAACGAACACCATGCTTTCTACAAACACAATCAAATAGGAATGAATACCTGTATTAGATCCTTCCAAACATGGAAAGATTTCTCCTTATCAACAACAAAACAGATAGAAAATATAATTGACTATATTAACACAGCAACTTCACCAGCTGACCCATGACCAGTAGAATGGATTAAAAATACCAAACAATTAAGTCGTCATCTTATCATATTTATTAAGAATTCCCTCAAACAAGGATATCTACCACAAATGCTTAAACAAGCTATAATACGGCTAATATATAAGGGCAAGCTGATGAGTACTTCTGACCCTAAATCATTCTGTCTTATTTCAAGTTTACCTTTTATTACAAAAATTATTGAAAAAGTTGTACAAAGACAATTACAAGATCACATTGATCTACATGCTCCGCTAGATGTGCGTCAGCATGGTTTCAAACCTTGTCACAATGTAGAAACTTTGCTCATCTCACTCTTTAATAATCTCATAGCGGGTCTAAACAATAAGAATAAAGGATTTCTATTCATTTTCATTGATATCTCAGCTGCATTTGATACGGTGTCGCACTCAATGCTGCTGAAACGTCTTCAAGATGTTGGTTTATGTGATAATACTTTAAATTGGTTCACCTCCTATCTAAATAATCGAACACAATTGGTTAAATGTGGTGCGAAGAAATCCTCTCATTTTCCAATCACACAACGAATACCTCAAGGCTCAGCCTTAATTTCAATCCTTTTCAATATTTACATTCAACCTATATGTATAATCATTGAACAACATGGAGTGAATTACCATTTATACGCTGATGACATCATGGTTTATACCACAATAGACCAGAATGCAATTGATATAACAACAATTAATAATTGCCTTGATAATATGAATATTTGGCTTGCAAATAACAATTTAAAGATAAACTCTGACAAAACAGAAGCAATGTTCATCTCTAGAAATCAGACCTTCAAACCACCACAAGAAATTAACATCTTAAATAAATCAATAACAAATTAAGGATGTGGTAAAATATCTAGGTGTGACCTTAGATAGGTACCTGAATTTACATTCTCATATAAATAAAACTGCAGCTTGAGCGTATCAACGACTAAAGGTTATTAAGAGACTCAAACCAATCTTAAGTAAAGATCATTTCCATACAGTTTGTCAAACAGTCATTACCCCATTGCTTGACTATGGAAACACTCTATATCAAGGTCTTCCTAAACATTCCATCCACCCACTCCAATTAGTGCAAAATACTACTGCGCGCATCATCACTGACACCGAAATATGAGCACATTACTCCCGTGCTCCAAAAGTTACATTGGCTTCCTATTATTGCAAGAGCAAGATTCAAAAATCTAATGATCATTTTTAAAATTATCCATCACTCTTCAGCAGACATTCTACAATCTTTAATATCTAAGGATTTAAACTTTAGGACTAGACGAACTCAGAGTACTAATAGGCTCAGCACTCCTTCTGGTTTCAATAGATCAAAGCAGATGACATCCAAAAAGGCTTTTTCACTCTTAGCACCAGATTTGTGGAATTCTCTCCCTGAAGACTTAAGAGCACAGAATGACATTAAGGACTTTTTTAAGTCCCTCAAAACTCATCTATTTATGGAAATGTATGGACAACCAATTTGATTTTAATTAACATTATATGACATAGTATAAATTGTTCCTCTTAATATATGGCATTGTAATGTACTGTATTGTATTTCTGGCTTCCCTTACTCACAGTTTGTATTCATATGTAAACCCTGTGTTGTCTTGTCAACCACTTTGATTGAAGGAAAAGGTGGTATACAAAACTGAATAAATAAATATCGATCCTCTTGCAATTTTCCACAATCCTCATGGGTTTTAACAACTTTAAATAGTTTTGTGTCATTTTTATTTTATTTATTTATTTACATTCTCTTATATACCGCGCTATTCTGCATCAGTGCGGTTTACATTGAACAAACTGAAATTACATTGAACAGGGCATTTATAACTTGGATATAACTATTTTACAGGGAACATGGGCTATGGAGGGTTAAGTGGCTTGCCCAAGACCACATCTGCAAATTTGATAACCTCACTCGTTATTCCCTTTTCCAGGTCATTTATGAATGTCAAAAAGCAGCGGACCCAGCACAGATCCCTGGGGTACACCACTATTCACCTTTCTCCATTGGGAAAATTGGCCATTTAGCCCTACCCTCTGCTTTCTATCTTTTAACCAGTTCCTGATCCACAATAGTACACTTGTAGAAAGGTGTGGGAGAAGGGAGATACAATAGAAATATTCAAACACCTCCATGGCTTAAATGAACAGAAGAACCTTGTTCGGTTGAAAGTAAGCTCTGGAATGAGAGGACATAGTAACATAGTAAATGACGGCAGATAAAGACCAACATGGTCCATCTAGTCTACCCAGCACGATGGCAAGAGTAGGAGCACCTGCCGCTCCGCCACACCTCCCCATGTCGCTGTTTAGGGGTGAACCCACCACTCCATGTAGGACACCCCTATTTGTTGAGAAATTAGATGGTTGAGTTTATTTTGATTTTATCCTGTTGCTGTAAAGGGATCCACTGTGTGTGTCCCATGCCATTTTGAATTCTATCACCGTGTTTGTCCCCACCACTTCCATCGGGGGGGCATTCCAAGCATCCACCACCCTTTCTGTGAAAAAGTATTTCCTGACATTGCCTTTCAATTTACCACCTTGCAGCTTCATGTTGTGCCCTCTAGTTGTACAGCTTCCCCGTCTTTGGAAGAGGTTTGTTTGTTCTTTATTTCCCTTTAAGTATTTAAAGGTCTGAATCATATCTCCCCTGTCCCTCCTCTCCTCCAACGTGTACATGTTTAGGTCTTCAAGTCTCTTCTCATAAGGCTTCTGACGCAGGCTCCAAATCATTTTGGTCGCCTTCCTCTGAACAGTTTCCAGTCTTTTTACATCCTTTGCAAGATACGGTCTCCAAATCTGAACACAGTATTCCAAGTGAGGCCTCACCAGTGACTTGTATAGTGGCATAAATACCTCTTCCTTTCTGCTGGTGATTCCTCTTTGTATGCAGCCCAACATCCTCCTGGCTTTTGCCACCGCCTTGTCGCACTGTTTTGCCACCTTGAGATCTTCAGAAATAATCAAACAAAGGTCTTTCTCCTGATCCGTGCATACTAACCTCTCGCCCCCTATCGCGTACATTTCCCTTGGATTTCTGCTGCCCAAGTGCATGACTCTGCACTTCTTTGCATTAAATCTTAATTGCCAAGCATTAGACCATTTTTCCAGCTTTTGTAGATCTATCCTCATGTTAACCACTCCCTCGGGGGAGTCAACTCTGTTGCAAATTTTCATGTCATCTGCAAAAAGACATACTTTTCCATTCAGTCCTTCAGCAATATCACTCACAAATACATTGAACAGTGCCAGTCCCAGGACCGACCCCTGGGGCACCCCGCTAATCACCTTTCCTTCATCCGAGTGAGCTCCGTTTACCATCACCCTCTGTCGCCTGTCATTCAACCAATTTCTGATCCAATTTACCATCTTTGTATCCATCCCCAAGCTACTGAGTTTATTGATAAGCCTCCTATGAGGAACAGTATCAAAGGCTTTGCTGAAATCCAGGTAGATGACATCAATCGCATGTCCCTGATCTAGCTCCCTGGTCACCCCGTCAAAGAACTCAATCAGATTTGTTTGGAAAGATCGTCCTTCGATAAAACCATATTGCCTCGGGTCTTGCAACATGTTGGTTTTGAGAAAGTTCACTATTCGCTCTTTCAGGAGCGCCTCCATTACTTTTCCCACCACCGAGGTAAGGCTCACGGGCCTGTAGTTTGACACTTCTTCCCTGCCACCACTTTTGTGTAGAGGTATGGCATCAGCCATTCTCCATTCCTGAGGAACCTCTCCTGTTTCCAAGGATCTGTTGAAACCATCCTTTAACGGCCCTGCAAGAACCTCTCTGAGCTCTTTCAGAATCCTGGGATGTATCCTATCCGGTTCTATGGCCTTGTCCACTTTCAGTTTTGCAAGTTGTTCTAACACATCATATTCTGTGAATGGTGTGGTATCTACTTCATTCCCATTTTTATAATATTTGGGAGTCACAGGTGGTCCTTCTCCAGGACTTTCTTTAGTAAAAACAGAGCAGAAGTATTCGTTTAGCAATTTCGCTTTTTCAATGTCACTTTCTACCAGTCCGCAGCACTTCTGAGTCCTGCAATTCCACCTCTGATCTTCTTCCTTTCCCGAATATACCTGAAGAAGGTTTTGTCGCCACACTTAACATCATTAGCCATCTTTTCCTCTGCCTTTGATTTTGCTATCCTTATTTCTCTCTTTGTCTCTTTGAGTTTGATCCTGTATTTATTTCTGTGTTCCTCTGTTAGCTTTTGAATCTTGTGAAAGCTGTGTTTTTTGCCTTTATTTGAGCAGCCACTTCTTTGGAAAACCAAATGGGTTTTCTTCTCCTCTTGTTTTTGTTTACTTTTGTGACATATTTATTTGTTGCCCCTTCTATTGCCACCTTTAGTTTAGCCCATAGCAATTCCACTTCCCTTATCTCCTTCCACCCTGTCAGCTCCTCCTTTAGGTACTCGGCCATTTTATTGAAGTCGGTGTTAAGGAAACGAAACAAAAGCTAAATAATCAGATTTCATTTAATTCCATATGCAATATTTTTGCAGCCGTTAGATAACACATACTCAGCATAATTATTAATTGCATCACTACACTATTGTGTAGTTGGCAGATAAATGTGGGTGTGTGAAATCTTGAACAAATTATCTATATTCAGTTACATAAAATATAGCAGCAGATTAAAACCACAAGGCCTATTAGTCTGCCCCCTTTCCTTTCCTATTGCAGTACTTCAGATCCTTATTTACTCTTTCACTAAATTATAGAGTAGAAGTAACAGTCGAAAGACATAAATAATAGTAATATACATCAGAACAGAAAGTGAGCAGTCCTCTCTCTGTGCCCCTTATGTGGTGGCCTAAGAGATGGAAGATACAGGAGATAATATATGGTCAGAGAAGCAGGGCTTTTTTTTCCTTTGTCCCTATAGTGAAATTAGGTTTTGAAAGTTTAGGTGATGATGTCCAGGCAGTAAGATCAGCATGCTTTCCAAGCTCCCATGATGGGTTTAGAATTGGAAAGTATAGGAGGCGATGTCTAGGTAATGGGGCAGAGCTTCTTGCTGCACTCCCTGTGGTAACTATCCCCATTCACATTATTATTTTCAACTTCTGGTTTTACATCTACAGTCACTTTGTTTTACACGATAAAGTAGACACTGTCTTCTTATAGCCTGGAGACACCACATACTGTTCATGAATCGCCATCTATGCCAGGCTTGCCCACGTTAAATTCTCAAGAGCCTCACACAGTCCAGATTTTCAGGTTATCACTAACGAATATGCATGAAATAAATTTGCATGCATACTACCTCCACTGAATCTGTTTGTGGCCCTTGGACTGAACTTGAACAAATTGTTATTGCCCTTTCTGTAGAGCAGGGCTTCCCAAATCTATCTGTGGATCCCACAGCCAGCCTCCTTTTTAAGATATCCACAATGAATATACATTAGATCAGTTTTGCATACATTGGAGATCTAGCCACATGTAAATGCATATTCATTTGGGATATCCTGAAAACCTGACTGGCTGTGGGGACCCCGGGAAAGATTTGGGCAGCCCTGCTGTAGAGAAGTGTTTATTCTTGAATACATCTTTCTCCTGCCTTATATCATGATCTGTGATTTTAGAATTTTATCATCTGAAAACTTCCCCTCTTTTGTTCTGTATTTTCGCTTCTGTTTTTTCTTCATTTGCAATTTATTGAAGCTTCCATAATTATAACAGACAAAAAAGATATCTGAAAGACTCTAAATTGCATAAAGGAAAGATAGAAACAACCACTGCATTAGACTGTCTAGGTCTAGCCTATGCCCAAGAAAAACTTTTAAGCTGAGACGGCTCAGTAAAAATATAAACCTAACCATTATTCTTCATTATACACTTACAATATTTGAGGAAAAAACCCTGGAACTTAAGGTACTGGAACGGAGCTGTAAAAACTCACTTAAGTGCTGGAATCCTGTAAAAAGCATCAAGAAAAATGTAAATACATTGCCCATTCCAGATTGGAAAAATTAAATTCAAAATCTTTTCTCTTGGAAGTGCACATAAAATGTACAATCATAGTAGCTCTCCAACTGGATTCCTCAAAGGAGGTCTCCAGCAGAGCTGTTAAATTACTTTGCTGAAAATAATCCATGTGCCCCTCCCACACCCACCTTAGTTAACCCTACCTCTCCAGATTGCTGTTATTTATTTATTTATATTTATTTATTTATTTAACATTTGCTTCTATACCGCGCTATTAAAATCAGCGCGGTGTACATCAAACAAGCATACTACAATGTATACAAACAACATTGAGTTTTACAAAGAACAGGAAATTGAACATGGGAAGGAAACCAGGGGAACTAAATACATATAGACCTATAGACCTCTGATAAGTCCATTTCTACCTTTCTCACTGACTTTATCTCATGACTTTCCTTGTTTCTGGATTCTTCTTCCCCCTTCCTTATTGTTGGTGACTTTAATTTTCATATTGATAACCCTTTGGACCCCTATGCATCTAAGCTTCTTTCCTTTACCTCCTCATACAATCCCCGGCTGTGCTCTTCTGCCCCCGCTCATCACCATGGTCACTGCCTTGACCTTTCGTTTCTAATTGTTAACCCTCTAATTTCCATACCTCAGTTCGTTCCTTATCTGACCACCACCTGTTAAGTTCTGCATCACTCCCCACCTCAATTTCGCCCAGTCTCCTACCTTTTTAGGACTCTACATGCTATTGATCCATTGACTTTTTCCGCTACTGTCTCATTACCTCTTTCTTTCACTTTGTCCTCTAAATCTGTTGATGAGGCTAGAAATTCCTGTAATACTGCTTTCTCCTCTACATAGTAACATAGTATATGATGGCGGATAAAGGCCAGTATGATCCATCTAGTCTGCCCAGCAAGGCAGCAAGAGCGATGCACCTGCTGCTCCGACTAGGTCACCCTTCCGCATGCCTTTGTTTAGGGGTGTACCAACTGCTCCGTGTAGGTCACCCCTATTTGTTGAAATAGTTATGTTTATTTTAATTTTATCCTGTTGCTATAAAGGGGTCCACTGTGTCTGTCCCATGCCATTTTGAATTCCATCACTGTCTTTGCCCTCACCGCTTCCATCAGGAGGGCATTCCAAGCATCCACAACCCTTTCAGTGAAAAAGTATTTCCTGACATTGCCTCTCAGTTTACACCCTTGCAGCTTCATGTTATGCCCTTTAGTTTTACAGCTTTCCCGTCCTCTGCTCTAAATACTCTTGCTCTTTCCATACCACAGCCTGTGAGGCACACGTCACCTCAGCCCTGGCTTACTTCAACTACCTGCTATCTATACTCCTGTGCCTGCTCAGCCAAGCGCACTTGGCTCAAATCCCGTTACCTTTCTGACTTTTTTCACTTCAGATTCATGCTTACTTAAAGTCTACCATTGCTGTCACCAAGCAAAACTATTTTATATATTTGACTAGCTCTCTTGCCTCTGACCCACACTGTCTCTTTTCAATTCTCTTCTTAAGGCGCCTCCACCTCCAATCCCTCCTTCTCTTTTTGTCCAAACCCTAACTGACTATTTCCATGACAAAATCCAAAGATTACACACACTCCAATTCCCCACTAAATCTTCACCCCTCTTCAATACAAACTTTCCCCCTCAACCTCTATCATCCTTTCATTCTTTTCTAAGATCTCTGATGAGGAAACCTCTCTTCTTCTTTCATCCTCTAAACTCACTACCTGTTCTTCATCTCTTCCCATGGCTTTTGGTATCATTTTTATGCTGATTACTCTCAAATCTATCTACTTACACCTGACATTTCTCTTACACCCCAAGCCCGTATCTCTGCCTGCTTATCTGACATTGCTGCCTGGATGTCTCACTGCTGTCTAAAATTGAACATGGCTAAGACTGAACTTCTTATTTTTCCCCCCAAACCTATTTCCCCCCTTCCTCCTTTTTATATCTCTGTTGTTAACACTCTTCTGCTTCCCCTTTCCTTGGTCCGCAACCTTGGGGTCATCTTTGACTCCTCCCTCTCTTTCTCCAAACATATCTAACAGATAACTAAAACCTGTCTTTTCTTTCTCTAAAACATTAATAAAATTTGCCCCGTCCTCTCTGAACATACTACTAAAACTCTTATCCACTCTTTGGTCACCTCCCGTCTCGACTATTGCAACGTCCTCCTTGCTGGTTTCGCTCTAAATCATCTCTCTCCTCTTCAGTCTGTTCAGAACTCTGTTACGCAGCTAATCTTCTGCCAGCCATGATACACTCATATAAACCCTCTTCTCAAATCATTTCATTAGCTCCCTTTCCATTTCTGTATCCAATTCAAACTTCTCCTTCTGACTTTAAAATGCATTCACTCTGCTGCCCTTCACTATCTTTCTTCTCCTTTCTCCCTTTACCCCTCCTTGTGAACTCCGCTCTTCCTCTGGCTTTCTTCTCTCTATGCTCCTTTCTTCCACTGCCAACTCCAGACTTCAATCTTTTCACCTTGCTGCTCCTTATACCTGGAACAAACTTCCTGAAACTATACTTCAGGTCTCATCTCTCCTAGCATTTGCATACAAGCATTTTATAGACTGTATTTTATTCATATTAATCTGTCTATCGGTAGACAGGGGTAATTTGGAATCTTTAAGCTCTGTCTGCTCTGTAAAGGGCATTTGGGCTACTTTTGTCTGTATTGGAACCTCTCTGCTGATATGCCCTAATTTCATTCTTTTGGTAGTATCCTTCAAAAATACATTGTTCCGAATCATGCGCTCATGGGCGACTGTCGGCTTTCCCCTATTATCTAGTTTAAAAGCTGTTCTAATGCCAGCAGCCTGGTTCCATCCCGGTTAAGGTGACGTCCCTCCCTTCGGAAAAGCCCCTCCTTTCCCCAGAATGTTCCCCAGTTCCTAACAAATCCAAAACTCGCATCCCTGCACCATCGTCTCATTCGCACATTGAGACTCCAGAGCTCTGCCCGCCTTTTGGTTCCTGCACGTGGAACGGGAAGTATTTCAGAGAGCACTACCCTGGAAGTTCTGGATTTCAACTTCCTACCTAAAAGCCTAAATTTAGCCTCCAGAACCTCTGTACCACATTTTCCTATGTCATTGGTACCGACATGTACCAAGACGGCAGACTCCTCCCCAGCACTATCCAAGACCTTGTCTAGGTGGCACGTGAGGTCTGCTACCTTCGCACCAGGCAGGCATGTTACCAGGTGATCCTCACGTCCACCAGCCACCCAGCTATCTACATGCCTAATGATCGAATTACCAGCTATAACGGTTGTCCTAACCCTTCCCTCCTGGGCACATGGCCTTGGAGAATCTTCCTCTGTACGAGAGGGTTTTGCATCACCCGGAGGACAGGTCATAGCTACAGGATCACTTCCTGCCACACCAGGGTGATGCTCTCCTGTCACGTGACTTCTCTCCTCCATGGCAGCATGGATGCTGCCAGACATGAGGTGTGACTTCAGGACTATATCCCTTTAGGTCTCATCTCTTTGAGGCTGCTTTTGGATCCTAATTCTCTTGTTCTCCTTGAGTTTCCTTTCCCTATTTGAATTCCTTTTTTCTCTTATATTGTACTGTCCGTCTTCATTAGATAGGCTCTATTTGTTAGAGCTTACAATCTTCTATATGTTCTTGCATAGCGCTGCATTCGCCTTGTAGGAGGAGTGGCCTAGTAGTTGGGACGAGTTATCTCGGGCCGGAGGGCCAGGGGTTTCTAATCCCACAGGTGCCCCTTGTGGCCTTGGGCAAGCCACTTAACCCTCCGTTGCCTAGCATACAAGAAACATAGATTGTGAGCCCTTTGGTATATAAGTCTAGTTAAATAAAATGATTAATAGCAGTAGAAGTAGTAGGATATAATACTCTCTAAAGAGGGATCCAGATGCAATAGTAAATCAGAATTTTTTTTTTAACATTTATGTGGGTACAATCACACTACAAAAGGGACAATTTGAAAAACAGCTTATGGATGGGATATATTTTCAAGCCTCTTCATCATATTTTCCAGCTTAGTATTAGTTTTCACTAATGGAGCTTCTAGTATATTTTTTTGTCCTGTTGTACTTAGATTCTTCCACGATTACATTCTATGGCTTTTTCTAAGGAGATAATCTTGGCTGCTATCTTTCCTGGAAATTTATACAGTTGAGCCAAACTGTTGGATAAAGTGCCCTTAATCCTAGCAGCCAACTTCCAAATTTCTAAATTGGATGCTTTCCTAGTTGAGCTAGAAAGAACACTGCCCACTCTTCCAAGTGTGCCGGAGAAACTATAACTGGCTTAAGAACTTTAAACTCAGTTCAGTCTTATTTCCTAGGAATGGTACTATTACTGAATTAAGCTGTTTACCTACAGCACAGTTCTTCCAGCATCCTCTCAGCTCATCTAGGCCCTCAGGACAGCTCTCTTCCCTATTTATACTTCAAGAATTTGAAATTCTGTTGTATCTCCTGTTTCCTCTATGGTATACGTATGGGTCATAATCTCATAGGGTTTATGGTGCAGTAATATTCTTGCTTTCTTGTCATTCTTGTAGTATGTTCATTGTTTTTTGACTAAAAATATATTTGGACCTTGAGCTCTAACTTCACCTTGATATTGAAAGCCAACTGTTTTAATTCCCCTAGTTATTTATGCCACATTTACGCTGCTTATACCTGCATTAGGGTGATGCCTGCTTGGCTTTCCGTTAAGACTCTGTTTCATTAGATTTATAATCTAAGGGAGGATTTGTAGAAGTTGTTTTCAAAAACACTAATTTTCAAGAAGTACTATTAAATATCAGAATAAAATAGTGATTATATTGACATTTGGGTTTGTTTGCTAGGTGAATTATGCTTATATATTCATAATATTGCTAGTATTGCCTTGTTTAAGCTCCAAATTAAGTCAAAAATAACTTTTACAAATGTTTAATGTGGTACTTCATTACTATACAACTGTGGGTGGCATTTCAACCTAGACAACATTTTGAGACAGTATACAGCATAGCACCATATAGACTGTTTGTAAACGTCTTCTCACCCTTGTATATTTTTCACATTCTATTTTAAAAAACAGTATTCAAACTGCATTAATGTAGGAGTTTGCTTCTATGATCAACACAACATATTCTACACTTTCAACATGAAAGAACAATTAGGGTCCCTTTTACTAACCCTTAGCTTGAGCTATCTGCCACATACCTCATAAGAATATAATGGGACAAGCTAAGGGTTAGTGTAAGGGGCCTTTAGAGAATGCTTAAAAAGTAATTAATAATAAGAAATGAACAAGTAGGCAGAGCATGCAGAGCATTGCTCATGGAAGAGTTTCCACTACCACCACCACCTTTTGGTTGGTTGGTTATTTATAAAAGCAAATAGCACTTTTCTGACCAAAGTCAATGGAAAGGGTATGCAAACCATTACATAAAATACAAAACATTCTCCAGGAACAAGGAGGAAGTCAGTTCTTATATATGGGTGACGTCGGCACCGACAGGGTCCTCGTGGAAGCATCTCCCCAGCTTTCAAAGAAAGCCATTGGGAGATGTCACGACGCATGTGTGTCTCCTTCCCGCCCAAGGCTGCCATCTTACTCAGTCTCTTTTTTCCACGGAGCCCAACAGATGTCTGTCTTTATACCTTGAAAAAGTTGATTAAATTGTGTGAAAAAAATCCTTTTCTCTATCTGGTAGCGATCGGTCCCTTTCTCCTAGACCAAGCAGGAAGTCAGCCCTCACATATGGGTGACATCAATGCTGGTGGAAGCATTTATTTATTTATTTTATTTAACATTTCTTCTATACCGCGCTATTATAATCAGCGCGGTGTACATCGAACAAAAACATACTACAATGCATACAGGCAGCATTGAGTTTACAATGAACAGGAAAATAAAACGGGATAACCGGGAGAACTATGTACAGGTTAACTTGATACTATATACAATACTCTAAACTCGTTTGGATATTGCATGTGCTTTTCGTGTGGATGATACAGGTATGATGATTAGCAGGTGGGCTAGTGTGTAGGCTAACCATTTTCTGGTTGTATTAAGGTGCTAAGGCGTCTGGGGCATGTGGGAAGCTTGCCAGTTGTGTGATTGTCTGGGATGGCTTCTGGGTAGCATTTTGTGAACAGATGGTGTTTCAAAGCTTTTCTGAATAGGATTAGGCTTTTGATGCCACGGATTTCATGGGGAAGGGCATTCCAGTTTAAAGGAGCGAATATAGAGAAGGCCCTGTTGGAAGTAGCCTTGGTACACGACGTCATCATCTTGGGGACTATTGAGGTGTTCATTGCAGTAGGCCTCCTGTTTCTATTTTCCAGGGTGCCGTGAATTAGCTTGCTGATTGGTGTAGGTGGGTAGTTATTCAGGGCTTTGAAGGTAAGGACTAATGACTTATATTGGAGTCTGGCATGTAAAGGTAGCCAATGCAGATCTTTCATGATAGGCGTTATGTGGTCAGATCTTGATGATCCAGAGAGGACTCTTGCAGCTGCATTCATAGCCAGGCGGAGCGGATTTAAAGTTGATTGAGAGAGACCGTGGAGGATGATGTTCGTGAAATCCAGGTGTGGGAGGACTAATGCCTGGAAGGTTGTTCGGTAGTCGGTGGAATCCAGTAGGGGGCGGAGGTGACGTAGTGTTCTGATCTTATGATATATAGTCTTTGTAACGTTCTTCACATGTGTTGTCATATCCAGGTGCTGGTCCAATGTGATGCCGAGATATCGGATTGTGGGTTTGGATTTCAACTCTACATTGTTGACAAGTAGCGATGGGGGAGGTATGAACTTACGGTTCCTCGTAACAAAAAGAACATCAGTTTTGCTATGATTGATCCGTAGGTTTTGTGTCAGCAGCCATTCGGCTACAGCTCCGAAGCAATTGATTATTGGGGAGAACACTGGTTAGTCAATTTTGAATGGCATGTAGAGGAGGATGTCATCTGCGTAAGCCAGGCATTGTACGTTGAAAGATCGGATCAAATCACATATCGGCTGCATATAGATATTGAACATCAGTGCCGATAAGGACGATCCTTGTGGTATCCCCTGTGACTGCAGGAATGGTTCTGAGGATGCATGGCCTGTTTTGACTTGTTGCCCCCTATTGGATAGGTAGGATTTACACCATTCTAGTGCTGTGCTTTGAATCCCCTTTTCTTTCAGGCATTGTAGAAGTATATCATGACTCACAGAGTCGAAGGCGGCGGAGATGTCCAGGAAGATGAGGACAAATCCTTGTTGGATGCTGTTTATTCCTGTGACCAAATCATTGAATAGGGTTGTAAGGACTGTGTCGACTCCATGTGCTTCCCTGAAGCCGTGTTGTGATGGATCTAGTGGTGCTTCAGTGTCAATATGATGCTGGATTTGTTGTTGAGCAGCTTTTTCAATGATTTTTGCAAGCTGGGGGATGCTCGAGATTGGCCTAAAAGATTCAACTTTGGATGGGTCAAGTCTGCTGTTTTTCAGTAGGGGCCTGATAGAGGTGTGTTTCAGACTCTGTGGGAATGAGCCCATTAAAAAGGACTGGTTCAGTATATTGCACAAGATTTGGCTTAGGTCATGTCGCAGTTCTCTGATCCAGCTGGCTGGGCAGGGGTCATTAGGTGCTGTGCTGAGATTGATAGAAGCGATAATGTTCTCAATCTCTCTATTTGATACCGTAGTGAAATTGCATAATGGTGTTGCTTGGGATGCCTTAGGTGATACGGAGGAGTTACTGACACTTATGTTTGTGTTGGTCTTAATCATCTTTGATTGCAAGTAGTTTGCGTAGTCCTGTGGCTGAGGCATTGTAGGTTGGGCTGAAACCGGCTCTCCTGTTATGGATTTTACTAAACTGAACAGGGCATGTGGTTTATTGATGGAGCGTTTTAATAAATCTGTGTGGTAAAGTTTCCTACTCTGTTATCTTTCCACGGTGGGTAATTAAGTATGAGTTGTATGCAGCAAGCGTCTCTGGGGAGTGGGTTCGTCACAGCCGTCTCTCAAGTTTGCGTAGGTGGTGGAGAGATGTACGAAGGTCCGTAGAGAACCATGGTGCATGTTCCCGTTTTCTTATTTTCTTTTCAGTGTGTAATGGACAGGAGGCAGCTCTAAGGTTCTCGTCCCATTTGGATATGAGATCGTCTAAGTTGAGGGATGTGTTGGTCATAAGTGGTCGAAGATTCTCTAGGACTACGCTCCGGTTGAGTGGTCAGAAGTGGGCTGTAGGGGTTCCAGATGTGTTTGATAACATTCGGCTCTTGTGGGATGTATTAATGGGTATATGGAATCTGAGAAGGTTGTGGTCTGACCAAGGCACTGGTGTTACAGACAGTGCAAGGGTTTGGGGTGTTGTGGCGTTGAAATGAGGTGCGAAGATGAGGTCTAGTTTGCCTCCCTTAGTGTGAGTGGGGGAGTCAACATATTGTTTGTAGCCTAGGTCCTCTAGGGCGTCTAGGAATGCTGCTGAGTGGCTGTCATGAAGAGATGGGAGGTTGAAGTCACCAACTAACCAAATTGGGGAGCGTGAAGTGGATGTAGTGCATGCAAGCTCAATTATTGTTGGAAGGTCATCTGGTGAAGGAGTGGGTGCCCGATAGAGAAGGTTGATTGTGCAGAGCTCATTAGATATGGTGAGGGAATCAAGGTGGGTTGAGCCGGAGAAGTTGCACAGCTTGAAATGTAGATCAGCTTTGGCAAGGATGAGCGTCCCGCCTCCTTTCTGAATGGACCTGTTACATGTGTACAGATAAAATCCTGGTGGCAGCATCTGATTCAAGAGGACGTTGTCACAATCGGATAGCCATGTCTCCATGATCATCAAGATGTCAAGATTGTATAGGGGTATCAGGTCAATGGCTGCAGGCCATTTTGATCGTACTGATCTGGCATTTATCAACGCACATTTCAGTAGGCGCTGGTGATGTTGCTTCTCGGCTTGTGTCTTTTTGATGATTTGGAGAGGAATGTTAAGTAGATGGGAGTGGGATGTATGGTTGTTTTTTGCCGTGGTGTGGTGGGGGAATTCAGACCATCTCCTTCCATAGCATCTCTCCAGTTTTCAAAGAAAGCCTTTGGGAGATGCCACCATGGATGTGTGGTCCCCTTCTCGCCCAAGGGTGCCATCGTACTCAGTCTCCCTTTTTCCGCAGAGCCCTTCAGATGTTTGTCTTGTTTCCCCAGAAAAAAGGTTGATTTTCTCATGCATTTTTGTGCATTTTTCCGACTAGCGCCAGTCCCTTTCCCGCCTTCAAGCCCGCTGCCCTGGTATCGGGCCTTGAGACCTCATTTTTAGGTTCTTTCCCTTCCCAGCGCTTTTGCACCTTTTTCAACTGCTGGCCGCATCGATGGCCTTCGACCTTGCTGGGGTCCTTTTTGCCCCAATGGCCACTGGTTTCAAGAAGTGTGATTGGTGCTCCAAAAACATGTCCCTCACTGCTCCCTGTGTAGAAAGATGTCCTCCAAGGCCATCCAGTATCGCTGGCAGAAGCAGGTTAACATCTTCCACAGGGCAGACTCGACCCCAGTATCCTCAGTAGTCTTGCACTCTACGGCCCCGCACAGATCCTCGGAGTCGTGTAAAGCCCCCACGGTTCCTGAGCAGGCTCACAGACACTCCGACCAAGGATCCCTGGAGTGAGAGAATAAAATAAGACAACAACCTCAAGGGCCTTCTCCTGGGAGGCGGACAAGCATGGCAAGTCCCGTGCACGGTCCCTCAGCCCCCTACGAGCATCCTAGGAGTCTGAGCGGGAGCAGCCATAAAAGGTACCCGAGACCGACATCAAGGCCTCCAGTGATGGATCCTGGTCTCCCGAGGGCCATCCCGCCAAGGCCCCCTCTCCTAGATACTAGGCCAGGTGACCCTGGTGTCTGTGTCAAAGGCTGCTACCCCCCGAGTGGGAACCAGAATGCTAGCACTGGAATGCAGCGTTTTTGCGTTCATTGCCTCCCAACAGGCATCGATGCCTGGCCCCACCGGTGCTTACACTGAGACCGCAGGGACCTCAATGCCAAGGACTCCCCAGGCCGCCAAAGTGATTCCAAGAGCCAGATGCCTCATGCGGATCCTCAGCGAGGATCTAGATCTCGCTCCTGATCCTCGGGGGCGAGGACTTCTCAGGTGAGCGCCTCTGGCTCCAGCCATGCTTCGGCCTCAAGACATCGAAGACTGAAGTCGATGACACCCTTGGAACAGTCATGCCGAGTCTTCCTTGGACTACTCAGACTGAGAGTCCGACGTCGAGACATCTCCGGAGACTCAGGCCCATCGGGATCTCCCTTTGGACCTGTCTCCACTGATCTCGAGGTGCAGGTCCCCTCCCGAGGACACCTCCTTCCTCGAGTTTGTCTGATACATGGCGAGGGCTCTCTCCCTCACCACCGAGTTGGAGGAGGACACCCATGCGGAGGAGCTCGACATCCTTCAGTACGAGGCACTACCCAAGGGAGACCCTCATGGTCCCCATCCGCTCCATCCTCAGTTGACTCCTTTTCCGAATGTGGGAAGCGCTGGCATCATTGTCAATCGTCAGCTGACGCCTGGACACTATGTACCGGGTCCAGCAAGGACTGGGCTTCAGGAAGCTGCAACTCCCTCACACCTCCATGGTGGTCGAGTCAGCCATGCGTCAACAGAAAAGCCTAAAGACGCACTCATTGGTGCCCCTGGGCAGAGAGTCCTGCGTCCTCGATGACCTTGGGCGGAAATGTTACCAAAGCTCGATGTTGGCGTGCTGCATACAGACTTACCAACTGTACATTGACATGTTCCTCTGTGACTTCACTAAGGAGCTCAGGGGCTTCGCAGCTGCCGTCAATGGAGACCACCTCCAATGGTTCCAGACCCTCACAAAGTCTGTTGGGGAGTGCTTTAAATACTTATCTCGAGCCACCTACGATGGCTTTGAGTCCAGTGCGAGGGTAGTCACCAGCGGCATTGGTGCCCGATGCCAAGCATGGCTCCAAATCTCAGACATCGAGCAGTGAGTCCAAGAGAAGTTCCTCAATGTCTCTTGCCTCAGGGAGCAACTCTTCGGCAAGTCAATGGAGGACAAGGCGGCTGAGATAAAGACAGAGTATGTCACCAGGACTCAGCTTCGAGGAAGACCTTCACTCTTCCCAGGAAGAAACTACTGGAGAAAAAGCCTCCCTTTCACAGAAAGGACCAGCCCTTTTGAGGCTATTCTCCATACCCTGCCACCCAGACTCTTCAGCAGGGTCACCAAGGCAAGGGGGCATTTCTGGGCCACCATAAACCCCAAGGGTCCCAAGCCCCAGACACCAGCCTCAGCCCAGCCTGGTTCAAGGTTTTGACTTTTACAGCATAGCTTCTCTTCCACTGGAGGATCTGCTGCCAACAGGGGGGCGCCTTATTCATTTTGCCCACTGGTGGTCTTCCATCACCACTGACTCATGGGCACTTCAGGTCGTCAGGGAGGATTATATCCTTCAACTGGACCAGCCGCCTCCACCCTTATTTCCCAGGGAGCCTCCTCGGACTCCCCTGCACCAAGCCCTGCTACTGCAGGAACTTGCAGGCCTTCTCAAGGACAGGGCTGTGGAGCCCGTACCACATCACCTGAAAGGAAAGGGGTTTCACTTCAGGTACTTTCTGGTCCCAAAAAAGAACAGAACTAAGGCCCATCCTGGACCCAAGAAACCTGAACAAATCGCCGGTGCAGGAGAAGTTCAAGATGCTTTCCCTTGGAATATTGCAGCCCTACGGCCAGCAGGGAGATTGGCTATGCTCCTTGAATCTGAAGGATGCTTATACCCACATTCTTATCAATCCCAGTCACAGTCAGTACCTAATGTTCATGATCGGGGGCAACCACTACCAGTACAGGATACTACCCTTTGGCCTAGCCTCCAAGAGTCTTCATCAAATGCCTGGCAGTGGTGGCCACCTACCTCCATCTCCAAGGAGCCTTTGCATTCCATACCTGGACGACTGGCTTTGCAGATAGAGAATTATTATCTTTCTTTAAGAAGGTTAAGGCATAGTTGTTTTAAGAGGCTTTCAGTTAAGGGTTGAGGATGAGGTGGGAATTATATACTGAGAGAGTGAGGGGACTATGAGTCTATTACTGTTAATATTGTTATATTTGTTTTAATTTATTTACATTGCAAGGTTTTAATTTTATTTATTGTAATTCATCTTGACTGATTTGGTGAGGCATGCATTCAAATGGAAATAAACATAATAGTACTTGATTAGTGTTTAAAAATTGTTTCTTAAAGATTTTCTTAACAGTTACAATGGCGTGATCTTTATGCCTCAGTGTTGATATTTGATAAATGTGCCTATCCCCTGTCTGTCTCTGCCAAATAGCAAAACTACTGTAATTTTAAGCAATGATTAAAATCAGATGACATGCTAGATAGACAACAACCAAATTGCTCTGTGTTCATAATTATACATTTTTTTGTTGGAGGATGTATTTTAGTCAAAAATATAATTAACTGCAAATATTGTGCATTATATGGTACAGTATGATTTCCACAACACACAGTTGAAATTGGAGGAAATATTACACATTTGAGCAGATCTACAGTGAATACTGAGTATTAAATGCCAAGAACTGTATATTTGCTTGATATAATATTGAAACTGTGCCCCAACTGCTCTTTTGCATTAGATGGAAGCCATGCAAAATCTTTTCTGTTACAATCATGTGTGTTCTTTTTTTTGTTTTTTTTAGTATTGTGAAAATCTAATATGACCATCTCAAGCAAGCCTTTTCCTCTCAATGGTCTGTATTGTTTGGATGCTGCTCTATTGTTACTGGCCCTGTTTCTGAACCAGTTGTGTTTTATGCATCCTGTTTTGCTTGTCTTCTGAACAAACATTCTCTTTGCAAATTCTGTTTATTCAAGATTACTTGGCTGCACATGTAGAAGGATAGCCTAGCCGGCAGAACGTACAACTAGAGGAGAGATTGGTGCTTCTGGTCTAAGAGCCCTTATTAGGAATTTGTGTTTGAGGTCCAAGATGGGAGATCCTCTTCAGCTGAGAGCGCTTTTGGTGAACATTCAGAAGTCTTGTGTTTTATATCGATAAGCAGTGGGATATGTTAGTATTGACAGATTTAAGCAACTAGGTCACTGGTGGCAGAAGGAAAAACAGAAAAAAACAGTTGAAGGGATTTGAATTCTTTCTACTAAATCATTGTAAGTAGAGCAGCGTTGTTATGAAGGAGTTAGCAAAATAATAAAAAGCTTTGCAGGCTGCATTTCAAAATAATTATAGCTATTTTAGGATTCCTAAATAGTTAACCAAAAATCATTTATTTGAGCAAGATAATATTTGAGTAGGGAGCGTGTAGCACATAAAGACGCCATCTTTTACCACCCGGATCCTTGCTATATTATTTTTACATAAAGAAGGAATTGTGTTTAGAGAAAAAAGCCTTATAAAGAGAGATGTCAAGAATAAACCTTTCCTAGAAGCTGGCAAGATAAAGTGATTTAAAAGTAAACATTAAAAAATGAATCAGGATTTCTATATTGTGGTGTTGAGAATTGCAGTAGGTTAATTCTTTGGATAGCGGCTTAATAAGACATGGTTTCCAGAGGTTTAGCATTCATTTATCCTTGACTAACTACTGTTACAGGACTTTCTTTTTGGATGAGAACAAACAGGGTGTGTCAGTAAGAGTTTCTATGTATTATTGGCCAAAGTACAGCTCTGCAGCTGTCGTCGTTGCTTAGGTAATGTGAACAAAGAAACAGCAGTTTCTGATGGCAATTACTATATAGTTGGGCACAAATTTACAAAGTTCTCTGCATATCTTAACATTCTCTTAACTCATCTGATACAAGGCAGTGCTTTGGCTTTGAAATGTCCTAAGTTGTGATCAAGAGATGTATTTTAATAATAGCTTTGTATAATTTGTAAAGTTTGCTTTACAAAAATGATAAAAAAAGAATATGCTTCACAGAATGTTTTCATAGAGAAGAAAGGATTGTATCCTTTAACTAGGAATTTTGTAGTCAGATTAGTGGCTTTGATTTGCTGTATATATTTTTCTAGTCATTTTTTTGTGATCCCCATAGTCATGAGATGTCCTAGCATTTCATGGATAAGCTCCAGTATGTTCCCTATTTGTGGTGGCTATAGAATGTGGCATGCAGGGGTGCCTAATGCAGCAGTATAAAATTATACAGTAATGGCTAGAATTGTGGATATTCCTTGACGTTTAGTTCATTTCAAGCAATGTGTGCTCAATTGTTCAAATGTTCTATGTGCTTTAGGAAATAAAGTACACAATATTGGTTCAGAAACTATATTGAAATATAAATTAATCAATTTAAGTCTTCTGTCGCAAAAAACTGAAGATACAGTTTCAGAAGTATATCGCTATGGGGTATCATTGATTTGAAACCATTTTACACCATTAAAGTCAGCAACGTGTTGGAAACGCTTTGGCATCAATGATAGCTTGGCATCTTCTGGTCATTGATTCAACAAGTTTCTTGAGGTCCTACGTTTTGATTGTATGGAACCAGGAACTGATGATGCCCTCAATTAGTTCCTGTTTGTTGCCTGCATGCTTTCATTCAGTTTGGAACAAAGATTTTCAGTCGGATTGAGGTCAGGCCATGACAACAATTCTACATTATTGTCAGCAAACTACTACTTGCAAATGGTTGCTGTGTTGACATGGTGTTTCATCCTGTTGAAATTTAAAGTCCCCATCAGACCCGAATGTCAGAAGCAAAAGGCAGAATTTTGGGTTTGAGGATTCTGCAATGTATTGTTTCGCACTGATGGTGCCACTTAAAACTTGAATCCTACTTACACCATGCCAAGGCATGCATCCCCATATCATGACACTCAAGGGATGCTTAACAGTGTCGTTGAGTCATTCTGGGATGAGGTCTTCTCCAGTCTGCCTTTGCAGATATTGAATACAATCACTACCAAAAATTGAAATGTTTGTCTCATCACTCCAAATAACCCTTTTCCAGTTTTCAGTTGACCAACTCAAGTATTCTTTTGCCCAGTTTAAGCCTTTTCCTTCTTTGAACTGGATTCAGGAATGGCTTTTGCCTTGGTCTTCTGGTTTTCAGACCGGCCTTGACTAGTCTACGACAAACAGTTCTATTTAACACTGACACTCCCGTATTGGACAAGATGTTGTTTATCATTCGCAATAATTCTTCTGTTCCCTAGAGCCAGTCTTGCTATTCTCCTGTCAGTTGTAGGTGTTGATGACTTTTTTCTGCCCTTTCCCTGTTTGTTTGCAATTGTTCCAGTCATCTTTAAGCTGTTGCACAGCTTCTGAACACCGGAGGCTGTTACTCTACTGCCAAGTTTCTTTGCTTTTCCTAAAGCTGTAGCCTTCCATCCTCAATGTTACTACAGAAGCGCTCTTTTTGGGTGACCAGTCTTGTCTCTTGGTAGTTTTCATTCTTAGTATTTACTTAAAAGAAAGATCATAGTAAATTTAGGTAGTAAATATTAAGTGAAATCTATATCTAAATTAATTAATTAAGTTTAACTTATTTTAATTTTAAAACCTAAAAAAACTATTTTACAAACATCAGTGATAAACATTCAAAAGGAACACACACAAATATTAATGTATAACAAGTGGTATAATTACAGGAAATATGCAAAATTATGCTGACCTCTCATCTTAACATAATGTTACTCTGAAAATTTGTGATTTTGTATGCTTTTTGTCTCAGCTGATTCAATAAACAATAACACATTCAACCATAGACTAGAATAGACGAGAGAAGACAGTAAGAGACCTGAAATACGCATGAAGGAAATGAATTGCTTGTGTATCCACAATTTTGGCCACTAGTGTAACTTGTAAGGATTTTTCTGGTTGGCTCCTTACATGGAAAGCCAAGAGAGAATTAGATATCATAGAGATTATAAGGAGAAGTGTTGTGGAGGAAAACTTGTCTTTCTATAAACTGCTGCACTGCTTTTTTTGGAGGGTTATCCAAAACCTACTAACCATATGTAACATGTCTATCAGCAAACCATGCTAGTTCTGGCTTTGAGGGCTGGAGAGCCAAAGTTTTGTTTAGTTTGGATTCTGAAGGGTGGAGAGACAGAACTCCTTCAAAACCCTAGAGTAGAAATAATGTCTCCCAGGCAGAATGTTTTCTAGTCTTATATTCAGGCATTCAACTCCAAGACACCAATCACACCAGCAAAACTGATTAAAACAATTTACTGAGGGAATTACGGTTAAACAGATCATCTGTTAACTCACAGATACACAGCAGGAGAAAAATTCAAAAAAAGAAATTACAAAAACAGACACTATGGGGTCAGTTTACTAAGCGGCGCTAGCGGCTATGCAAAATCAGAGACGTGGCCCATTTTATTCAATGGGGTCATGGCTTCAATATTGCATGGAAGCTGCTAGCACCACTTAGTAAAAAGACCCCGATGTATGACTCCTGGAGTCTTTTCTTTTCTCCTCTCCTGATTCCACATACTTTGGCTTCTCTAGGTAGGATTCTCTTAAGTATTTACTCCTTCAACTCCTAGATGATTCTCCTCCTCTACTCCTCTTCTTCTCTAGGGATCTTCATCGATAATCCTTTCCTCTCACAGTTATCTCTCCCTGAAGTCAAGGGAACTCCTATTTGGCACCTTTCTCACATGCAGGTCAAGACTTTCCTAATGTTAAAATTCCAATTACATTTCTTCTCCCCCAGCTACTGATCATAGGTTTATATACAGTGCTCACAGAACTTCTCTCACAGGTAAAAAGGATGGATAGCCTGTTGAATCCTCCTGAACATTGTGAGACTATGCCGGTCTAAGGCGGTTGCCTAGACCTGGGTATAGCCTGAAGTTGTGGAATAAAGACTCTGTAGTCGTGTCCAGAGTGAAAATTAAGGTTAGGTTTTATTCCCTTTCCCTTGAGGATGTCTTCAAATAAGGACAACATAAATTGAACGGTTGCTTCACCGGTGTAAAGGATTCTTACAAACAATAATTATGCTGCTTCTTCAGCAAAGAGAGTCCATCACATTCCATATGTGCAAAGACACAATTCCTTTCCTGCTCCCTTTTAACACAGAGATTCTATGTCATCTGCTACACACAAGGCACATTCCATGGGCTCGGGGATGTTTTCTGGGATAGAGCTTTCCCACTGCATAAGGTCGGGACCTGGTCCTGTATATGGGCACTGAGTACTTGTGAACTGCTCTCAGAGCTTTGCCCTCGGGAGACCTCAGCTTCTGATAGTTGGAGCTGCTTTAGGGTGTCAAAGCTAGCAGGAGCTATGCTGGGGATTTCCTCCCACGTCCTATGCCAATAGGGATTCTCTAGCTTGCTGTAAGCCCAGCTTCTCCTATAAGGACCCACTTCTTTCCCTTTACAAAAGACAGGGTACTTATCTCTTTTTGGGGAGAAGATGGTTTCCAGCCCTTCTTCTCCCAGCCAAGGTTTTCTCTCTGACTGGCTCCCTGCTTTTCTCTGTGAGCATCGGTTGCTGTGTCTGGCTGAGCAGCACTCACTTCCTGTCTTCAGTGAGCTTCCCTGTACGTGACCTCTGCTCTCTGTTGGCTTAGCTGCTTGCCTCAGTACGAGGACCCCTCTGGCTGGGAAGACTTTGCCACTGTCCTTCCTAGCTCTCTCGAGTTTTTCAGCCTGCCTTTCTTCTGCTCTGATTCTCCAAGGCAACGTGTCTTTCTGAAACTGCTCTGGAGTTCTTGTCTCACCTTCTCTCTGAGACTGACTTCTCAATCTCCTGGACTGCTTTTCCTCGAGCTCAAACTCCAGCTCTGGCTGTATCCCTGAATGCTGAACTCCAGCCTTTTCCTCCAGATGCTTGAACTCCCTGAGCCTGAGCCCTCGCGTGAGTTCCCTAGGCCTGAGCTCCTCAGACCTGACCTCCCCGGACCTGAGCTTTTCGGATCGGAGCTCTCCGGACCTGAGTTCCTCGGACCTGAGCTCGGACCTGAGTTCCCTCTGTGTGATTTCCCACCTGGTTTTATCTCTCTGCTCATCAGACATAGAACGTGATTCTGGCTCCAGGTGAGCCTGATTGGGACCCTGAATTCTTATTGCGTCACTAAGGCCATGAGGAAAGTTTGTTTCTCCTTTCCCTGCCTTTCTGCATTGTGTATGCTGCACCTGTACGTGTGGCTGTAAGGTAAGCTCTTCTTTTATTTTACTCTTTAATATTTCAGGGTCTGTGCTGTCTACCTCATGACAGGTAAGCTCTTCTTTTATATTACTCTTTATTGTTTCAGGCTTAGTGCTGTCTAGCTCATGACAAGTAAGCTCTTCCTTTGCATTACTCTTTAATATTTCTGGCTTAGTGCTGTCTACCTCATGACATATCCCCCCTCTTAAGCTATTTCGGGCTGAGGGACATATGTCCTTACAGCACGAAATACAGGCTACTGCATCCGCCTTGACCGGACGCCGTACCTGCAACTGCCCAACTGCTGCCATCCGCTCCTGCCAGGGTTTTAGGACATTGACGTGATACACCTGACGGCGTCCCTTGTCCGTTTCTACAATGTAGGAGACTGGTCCGTTACGAGCTACTACCGTGTAGGGCCCCCTCCTTTGAGCTTCAATTTCGGTCCAGGGTCTGCTACCATCACGACTACCTTATCCCCAATCGTGAGCTGACGGGGCTTTTTCCCCCAGTCATAATATTTTTTCTGCTGCCGTTGACTACCCTGTAGGTGTTGTTCAGCAGCTTGTGAGGCCCTCTGTAACCGCGATCGAAGTTCCTGTAGGAACTGCGGTACCCCTACTTCCTCTCCTTTTGGCTCCGCCCACTGATCCCTTAAAATGTCAAGGATGCCCCTTGGAGCTCGGCCGAACATTAATTCATATGGGGAAACTCCTAATGAGGCCTGTGTGCGCTCCCTGCTGGCATACAAAGCAAATGGGAGCATAATGTCCCAATCGGCCATTTTCCCATCTAATCCCCGTCTTAACAATTGTTTGAGGGTCTGATTAAACCGTTTTACCATCCCGTTAGACTGGGGCTGGTACGCTGCTGTTTTTAAGTGATGGATCCCGAAGGCATCCCAGACTTGGGTCAAGTATCGGGATAGGAAATTGCTCCCCCTATCCGATAGCATTTCCTTCGGGAACCCTACTTCACAAAATATCTTGATTAATTCTCCCGCTATTGTTCTTGCTGAAATGTTCCTCAGCGGTATAGCCCAGGGGAACCGGGTGGCCTGATCCATTATGACTAGGATATATTGGAACCTTCTAGGGGTCTTTACTAAGGGACCTATAATGTCCATCGCCATCCGGCGTATCGGTTCGGATATAGTGGGTATTGATATCAAGGGAACCCCCCTAGGTTTTGTGGCAGAGACCCTCTGACACGCCGGGCATGCCTCGCAGAAACGCTTGGTCTCTTGGAACACACCCGGCCAATAGAAACGGGCCAGCACCTGGTCCAGGGTACCTACAACCCCTTTATGCGCTCCTACCGGGTGGTCATGGGCCAACCTCATTACAGTTGCCTTAAAAACAGTGGGTACTACTAGCTGTTTCCTCACAGCCCCAGTCTGTGGATCGTTACACTCTCTATACAGTAACTCCTCTTCTAAAAAAAATCTGGGAAGAGCGTCTTCATCGGACTGGGCATATTCAAAAGCGCGCCTTAATGCGGGATCCGCTTTTTGTTCCTTCGCAAATGAGGGAAACTTTTGTACTAGCTCTTCCGGTACCCAGGGAAAACCTATTCCCTCTCCTGCCCCTGCCCTTAGCTGGGCCCTATTGTGGCGCTCTCGCCTCTTATCGCCCTTGCTTTTCTTATCTGCTTTTTTTGGATGGTTGATCAAATCTTCATGTCTGGAGAGTAGTTCTAAAGAAAGAAGTCCCAATACTGGGGGGGCGTTTCAAGATGGCGATTGTAACCCTTACCGAGTGAACACGCTATTGCTTCATGGGGAAAAAGCGAAAAGGGAAGGCTGGGCAGGAGCCGTCGCAGCCCCAGCTTTCCTCGACGCCTCTTGCTGTTTTAGGTCCTTTGGACGCCTTTGTATCTCGTGCTCCTCGGGGTCCGGCTGTGGCAGGTGGAGACGACCGGCTGGTCGATTTACCGAAGTCGGAGAGCTCGGAATCGGCCTCGGTGTCATCTTTCTCCCCTGGTGTGAGCCCAGCGTCGAAGGTTCCTCGTCCTAGCCTGTTGCCGGAAGGCTTCCTGGAGGTGTCCCCCCCAAGTGATCTGGGTGAGGGGATTTCCTTGTGTGGCCCAGGGAAAGGCGTGTCGCAGGAGCCTGGAAGTGAGGCCACTGGAGCCTCCTGTTTTTTGCCAACTAAGCCGCTGGTTGTTGGAGGTGTATGTGCAAGGGGAGATTTCTCTTCTACACGCCTGGAGCTTTTGCAGTCTGTTCGGCGGATGGAGAGTGCTCCGAATGTTGCCCCAGATGGAACCTTCGTTCTTCAGTGTCCTGAGATTTTTACTTTGGAGTCAATATGGAATGCAGTTGTCTCTCTTGGTGAAGTATTACTGCCGCAGATTACATCTGTATCAACGAAAGTTACTGAAACTTCGGGGACAGTAGCGGTTTTGGAGGAGAGGGTCTCTAATCTTTCTGTGGTGTTAGAAGAAGAGCGGCAGAAAGTAAAACTCTTGGAAGATTATGTAGATGTTTCTCAAAAGAAGGATTTGATAGTGTGTTCTAAGTTGGAACAATTAGAAAATTTTTCACGTAGTAATAATCTTCGTGTTATTAATTTTCCTAGAGTAATATCTGTATCTCCCAGGGATATGTTTAAAGAGTATCTTTCTGACGTTCTGGGGGTTTCCTCTGATCTTATGCCACCTCTGGTCAATGCTTATTATATTTCTAAGGCTAAGCGTACCCCTGTGGTGGGGAATTTAGGGGATGGTAGTGTGCAAGGTGATGTCCTTAATGTTACAGATTTGATTGAAAATTCTGGTTTAGAGTCCCAAGACTCCTCAACTTTGCTAGTAACTTTTGCATTAACATCTGATAAAGAGTGGATTTTGAAACTTTTTTTTAAGAGGAGGAAGATTCTGTTTAGGGGCTTAGTGGTACGTATTTATCCTGATCTTTCTAGGGAGACTCAAAAGCGTCGTAGAGAATTTTTACTTTTACGACCTGATGTTTTGCAATTGGGGGGGTTATTTTTTCTTAAACATCCTTGTAAGTGCTT
Source organism: Ichthyophis bannanicus (assembly GCA_033557465.1). Lineage (NCBI taxonomy): Eukaryota > Metazoa > Chordata > Amphibia > Gymnophiona > Ichthyophiidae > Ichthyophis > Ichthyophis bannanicus. Next base: position 1,335,614,286 of record CM066032.1, on the reverse strand, counting down.
GATCAAGTATTGTTCAGTTTCTTATGTTTTTTTTGACCCTGCCCAGTTGGTTACTTTTATTAGTTCCAGACGTTTGGAAGCTTCCCCTGCTCCCTCATAGTACTCACGTTAAGTAGTAAGGCTGGATGTTTGGTTACGATCCTTTCTTTGAACTTTGATGTTAATTTTCTTTGTTGTGATGCTCCCACTTCTTTTTGTGGACTAGAGAGGGTATACACTGTTAGTTTTTGCTTTTACTATTTCTGTTATATGAGCATTTTGTATAGTGAAATGTGATTTTCTTGGTGTAACCCTGTTTCTTGAGTAAGGCTTGTTTAAGCATCTTCTCTAAAGTATTGTAAATTGCATAAATAAATAAATAAATTAAAAAAAAAAATCTTTATGTCTGGGTAGTTCTCCTAGCCCCTCCTCTAGGGGTTTATCCTCCTCTCTTCCCTGAGGTGCAGCTTCTTCCTCTGAAGGAGGGTCCATATCCTCCTCGGGTTCCAAGCTCTCCTGCAAACTGTGGGCCTGGGACCTTGGGGACACTAGCCCCCTTTTCTCTTGCATGCCCTCCCCTATGCCCCTATAAAAAGGTGGCCAATCTCGACCTAAAACTATGTCATAGGGTAAACGGGGAATTACTGCTACTAGGACCTTCCTACGCGTGCCTAGAGCTTTTACTACTACTCTATATAGAGGATAAGAGGTGGATGACCTGTGTATACAGCGGATCTTGCTACTGCCCTCTAGCTGATTCAGGGGAACTGCCTCCCTATCCTGTAGAAGGCCCCAGAATTTTTTTGACACCATTGTTTGTTCGGCTCCTGAATCCAATAAGGCCTTGGCCAACACCCCCTGCACTTCCACGTCAAGGCGAAAACCTTCTTGCTTATATTTTGTTTTTTCACCCATTAGTGCTGTGCACTCTTTGCATTCATACCTCTTGTGACCCCTCCTCCCACATTTAAAACACACTATGTGAGAATCACTCGCTATACCTTTACTCCTACATTTTTCTGAAGCCGGTACGCTTAATCTTGGGTCTTTCATTACTCTGCTGAAGTTTGCCATGGCATGCGAGTCGCTAGCTCCTCCGTGCGATCCATGGGCTACCTGAGCCTCCATGAATCTTTCTGTTAAGAGAGCAGCCTCGTCTGTCGTCTGGCAATTCTGGAGAGTGAGGAATGACCTTACCTCTGTTGGCACAGCTTCGGAGAACTGTTCTAACACAAGCATATCTAAAATGCTTTCTATTGTCTTCCCTTCGGGCGTGAGCCACTTCCAGACTAGGCTACGTATCCGTTGGCCTAGTGCCTTCGGAGTTTCACCTTGTTGGATTTTTGTAGCTCTCAGCCTTCTACGATATACCATAGGCGACAGGCCTAGCCTATCCCGTATGGCTGCGTTTACATTATTATACTCATTGGCCTGGGCGGCTGGCATAGCCTTGTATGCCACCAGGGCTTCTCCCGTCAGGGAGGTAGCTAGGCGGACCGCCCATTGTTGCTCGGGCCAGCCTGTACCACGAGCTACCCACTCAAAGGCTTCAAGGAAATCGTCAACATTGTCTTTTCCTGACCACTGTCCAAAAGACAAAATTCCACATGTTTGTGGGCCTACCCCACAAAAGTGTCCTTCAGTTCTTTTCTCTGTTTGCCGCTCTTGTAGTACCGCCTGCAACAAGTCCGTCAGCGGCTTTTGCTGCATCTGCATTGCTGCTAGTGCTTGTTCTTGGCACTGCTGGGCAAGTTTGCGTTGCTTCTCGAATTGGAGCCCCATCCATTTCAAGATATCCGGTGGAGTCTCCATGATGATAGCCTGTAACAAATCAGAGAAAAAACACCAAGTGCGGAAACCCCTTTTTTTTTTTTTTTTTTTTCAAATGCTACTACGCTGGGATTTTCAGTCCCTCAGATACCTCCTCAGAATCCCACCCTGGCTGTACCCAGATACGATTACCTGAGTCAGGTGGTGATTCTGGCCTTGAGAAGGTCCTTGACTGCTCCTGATCCTGAAGTTGTCTGGGCGTGTTTCACCGCTGTCCTGGTTGCGTCCTCTGGCGCTGGTGACTCCGTCCTGCTTGTACGGTGTTTCCTTCTTTTCTGGCATCCATGAACTATGCCATTTGTGAGACTATGCCGGTCTTAGGCGGTTGCCTAGACCTGGGTATAGCCTGAAGTTGTGGAATAAAGACTCTTTAGTCGTGTCCAGAGTGAAAATTAAGGTTAGGTTTTATTCCCTTTCCCTTGAGGATGTCTTCAAATAAGGACAACATAAATTGAACGGTTGCTTCACCGGTGTAAAGGATTCTTACAAACAATAATTATGCTTCTTCAGCAAAGAGAGTCCATCACATTCCATATGTGCAAAGACACAATTCCTTTCCTGCTCCCTTTTAACACAGAGATTCTATGTCATCTGCTACACACAAGGCACATTCCATGGGCTCGGGGATGTTTTCTGGGATAGAGCTTTCCCACTGCATAAGGTCGGGACCTGGTCCTGTATATGGACACTGAGTACTTGTGAAACTGCTCTCAGAGCTTTGCCCTCGGGAGACCTCAGCTTCTGATAGTTGGAGCTGCTTTAGGGTGTCAAAGCTAGCAGGAGCTATGCTGGGGATTTCCTCCCACGTCCTATACCAATAGGGATTCTCTAGCTTGCTGTAAGCCCGGCTTCTCCTATAAGGACCCACTTCTTTCCCTTTACAAAAGACAGGGTACTTATCTCTCTTTGGGGAGAAGATGGTTTCCAGCCCTTCTTGTTCCAGCCAAGGTTTTCTCTCTGACTGGCTCCCTGCTTTTCTGTGTGAGCATCGGTTGCTGTGTCTGGCTGAGCAGCACTCACTTCCTGTCTTCAGTGAGCTTCCCTGTACGTGACCTCTGCTCTCTGTTGGCTTGGCTGCTTGTCTCAGTACGAGGACCCCTCTGGCTGGGAAGACTTTGCCACTGTCCTTCCTAGCTCTCTCGAGTTTTTCAGCCTGCCTTTCTTCTGCCCTGATTCTCCAAGGCAACGTGTCTTTCTGAAACTGCTCTGGAGTTCTTGTCTCACCTTCTCTCTGAGACTGACTTCTCAATCTCCTGGACTGCTTTTCCTCAAGCTCAAATTCCAGCTCTGGCTGCAGCTCTGAATGCTGAACTCCAGCCTTTTCCTCCAGATGCTTGAACTCCCTGAGCCTGAGCCCTCACGTGAGTTCCCTAGGCCTGAGCTCCTCAGACCTGACCTCCCCGGACCTGAGCTTTTCAGATCTGAGCTCTCCGGACCTGAGTTCCTTGGACCTGAGTTCCTCGGACCTGAGCTCTTCGGACCTGAGCTCCTCGGACCTGAGTTCCCTCTGTGTGATTTCCCACCTGGTTTTATCTCTCTGCTCATCAGACGTAGAACGTGATTCTGGCTCCAGGTGAGCCTGATTGGGACCCTGAATTCTTACTGCGTTACTAAGGCCATGAGCAAAGTTTGTTTCTCCTTTCTCTGCCTTTCTGCATTGTGTATGCTGCACCTGTACGTGTGGCTGTAAGGTAAGCTCTTCTTTTATATTACTCTTTAATGTTTCAGGCTTAGTGCTGTCTAGCTCATGACAAGTAAGCTCTTCCTTTGCATTACTCTTTAATATTTCTGGCTTAGTGCTGTCTACCTCATGACAACATGTGGGAAATTACTCTTCTTTATCACAGTGCCTATCTTACATGTGCCCTCCATCATATTGGCATAATGAGGGTCCACCCACCACAGGTTCTGAACTCTTAACCCAAGGCTGGTTTTGGGAGGAAGGATAAAAGGTGACCTTGGAATATCCCCTTTTTCCTCTTGCCCTGGTTGTAATCCAGCATTTGGGATCCCACTGACTACAGAACTCAGCGTCCTATCCCACCAACTTGGCAGAAAGAAGATGAGAGAGAGCTTAAATTTATTCACAAATGAGGATAATATTTGCTGTAGAAAGGGATCATAAATGCCTAGATTTGTTTTTATTAAATGGTTTATCTCAGATCAGAAAGAAAATTAATATAAAGAAACCAGGAGCATCCAAGATGATCACAAGCATGTGAGATGTTACCCTGTATGTAATTTTCTCCTGAGCCTAAATTTGAACCTGCTTTATGTAAGAAGCAGTTGTGGAGCTCTGCGTTTCCCCTTATGGTGAGCAATTTGGTATAGCTGGTTTAGTGAACCCTGAATATTTTTATTGCAGTGTTAGTCAGTGATAATAGTTCTGGGATAATGCCCATGAGGTTACATCTCCTGCACCGGCAGAGACCTTGTTTAGTCTTCAGTTTTCTATATCATCAATGCCCTCTACTATTTTTAGAGAATTTCTGCATGTTTATCCTGTAGTGACCTCCTCAACAGCAGTACAGGTAGAGGAAATTTTGTATCTTAAGAGTGGAATGTGTTGCCATGGCGTCTATCCCGAGTGTAGGATTTGCTGGTGCTGTGTCTGGGATGGATTGACCTTGGGTGGACCCAATGATTCTCCAGCCACTGCAAGCACTGTAGATCTAGAGAATCTTTTCTATGGAGGACTCTAATAAAGGAAAAATCCTATTTTCAGCTGTAGACTAGCAGTACGGAGAACTTTTTAACATCTTGAGAGTGTGTGAGATCAATTTTCCAGTGCTAACGAGTGTTTTCCTTTAAAATTATTAAGCAGTATTTCTTAGAAGTGCATCAAGTTCCTAAGGATGGTCTTCTCCCGTAATCATAATTTATTATCTTTTTTGCCCCAAGGTTTACCATTCAGTCTGGATTCATGAGAGCTGAATGAACTGATTTATTACTTAATTTGACTCAAGAACTCTCGCTCAAGTTAGACATTTTTCTAAGGACAGCCTCTTGGTTAACACTAGAAGTCCCAAAAGGAATTTTACCTAGAAACCCCAAAGTGCGTCAATTGATGCATTATCACGACAACTGCGTTTAGCATGAAATGCAGATGTGAATTAATGTGAAGTTACTTATTTGTTAAATACGTGCAGTATGTGACGTGTCACCACTCACCCTCCCAGAGGCATTTAGCATGGGCAAGGCAAGTGGGTAGTTGTGTTTCTTAGACTGTGAACTTTAAATGGAGGTTTGGAAAGGCCTCCTGGGTAATGTAGTCCTACAGTAGTAAGAATGAGTCCAAGTTGTGCACGAGTGGTTCAGGTTAAATTAGGATTTATTGCCCCTCCCGGGGTTGGATGTTGATGACCATGAACAAAGAATATATTTACAAAGAAACCATACTCCTGATGTGAACAAAAATAGGCAACTTAAATAATGCTTATCTTCAGCTGTTATGGAATCAAAAAGAATAAAACAGTTTCCCTCCAAAATACTTCTTTTGGCTGTTTTTCTTCCTTCAGCAAAATCCAGTATTATTAACAAAGGGACTACACATTGTCTGCCACCATATAAGAGCAGTCCATAAACACTTCGGACTCAGGGGGTTGATAAGGGTCCCACTGCATAAGATCACCTTCTTCCTTAAGGTCTCTTAGAGAGGGTTCTTCTGCCTGCCATGCAAACCTCTCCGTTCCAATTACAGGGTTCCCTTCCCCCAACCTGCTCTGTGAGTCTGGGTGTTTGGCTTCCTGTGCACACAGCCCTCTGTAATTAAAAGGATATACGTTTCCCTCTTCTGTTTGGCTACAGGGAATTCTGTGTCTGCCTTTAGAATTGCTTTCTCCCAGGAATCTCCCTTGGCTACAAAAAGGTTGGTAAAACTTTTCTTTCCCCTTTGATAAAAGCTTGGTATCAGGGAAATAAGCTTTACCTGCAGGCTGTCTGTTGTGAGCACAGCGTGGTTGTCTTTTCTGGTTCCCAGAATAAACGTCTCTGCTTTTTGGATAGTAAAAATCCCCAGTGCTTTTTGTAGTTGAGCACTGCTCCCTGGGAACTGGACTTGAATATCTTCCCCAGCTCTCTTCCTCTGGGAAGTTCCTCCGAGTGGAATTGGGATTTCTTTCCCTTTTCCTTTCTCTCAGCCACAGACCTTGGCTGCCCTCGGAGTATCTATCTTTCTCTGGTTTTCTCCTTCTTTCAGCTTTCTCCACGCTTGCTGTGCTGCCTTTTCCTTCTGTCTCCGTATCTGAGACTATGTCTGTGACTTTCTCCTTCCCCTTCTCTGTCCTATATTTAACTAAAGGCTTTTTATCTAAGTTTCTTTCTCCGTTGTGCTGAGCCACACCTCCCACCAGGTGTTCCCACTTCCCTGATGAGGCAGGAGCTAGCTCAGGGGATGGGCGTTCCCTAACACTCTGTGACGTTCTTTGTTTAGGGTTTCCATGCCAACCCTCCATGCTTGTTTCAGCACTGACAGTTCTGGTTTCACTTTGCAGTGAATCCTCTGCCTCCCTTGGTTCTGAACCCTGCACTTCACGACAGACGTCATTACAAACAATAAACACACGATGACGTCATGTAATGTCGGAGTAAAACTGTAAACAGTGATTGAGATGCGCTACCTAGTGTGAACATGAATTTATACCTAGAAGCCCCAAAGTACGTCAGTTGACACATTCAAGACAATTGTGTGTCAATTGATGTACTTTGGGGCTTCTAGGTATAAATTCATTTTCCCGCTAGGTGGTGCATCTGTCATTAATTTTCGATGCACATATTTGAACATCTTGACCTTGCTAACAAAGTCATGGAACATGACTGACATGGTTCTAGCAGTGGCACTGGTATACAACTTCGAAGATGCATTTGTGTCAATTGATGCACTTTGGGGCTTCTAGTGTTAATGATATTTGTTGTGGAGTGTGAGAGATGCTGGGCTTTACAATTGTTTGTTTTTTAAAAGAACAGTGTTCAGCTTTTGAATCAGAAAAGTAGGCATGTCCAGATTTAGCTCTGGGCATGCAAGTTGAATGGAGGAAATTCTTAGCTCTTCGCTCTGTAGTAGTCCAAACTGGGGTTTTGCTTTATCTCAGGCATCCAGTGCAATTGTAGGTTTTCCTGAAGAACAAGAGTGAAAAACTGGATGATTCTTTGGGTCTCTTTTCATCATTTTTGGTACTTAATTATCAAATTATTGTTAAATCTTTAGTGTTTCTACATTTTCCTTACATGTTGTCTTTCCTTTTATAGTTATTCTTATATATATAGAGTTGTTCTTATGTTTGTTTGTTTATTTATTTATTTATTTATTGAACGGTTTTATATACCGCCTTTCAGAAAAATCAAAGGGGTTTACATAAAACAAAACTTGAACATTGCATTGAAACTTATTCAAACAATTGAAATTACAGTGAACATTAAATTGTATATAATAAAAATGGTAATTTGAGGGTTACAATGCTGAGTAAATGCTGATTAGGTATATAGATAGTTTAAACATATATACAGATTTAAATCTTTACAAATTTCAAAAATGTTATCATCATGCATATGTAAACCGCGCTGATCTTAAAAGCGCTGATCGAAACGTTTTGCCTATGTACAACAAAAGGTGTTGCTTTTTCTTTTATTTAACATTTTATTTATGATTTTTAATTTTCACAACATTCAACATTGGAAAAGCAAAATAAAGCAGCTGAGATTGGTTATGGTAACAAAATTATGTGCTTTTTTTTCTTTGAAAAAAGTAGTAAATAGATAAGGGATGATACAATGAAATCAGTGTTATGAGAAGAAAAGTGCCTCAAGAACTACTCTGCAATTCATTTCTTATTTATTTTCCTCACTGACTGGTTATATATGCTTTTTCTCCATATTTGTTATCGTCAAATAAATGTTACAGTTTATAAATAAAATAAAAATTAGTCCTCCTTTATCGTAGACCTTTCACTTTCACTCAGCTGGTTACTAGTTTTGCCAGGTGCCCTCTTGGTTTTGTGGTGTTTTAAAGGTTGAAGTTCCATTTGCTATTTAGCCATTCCACCCCACTCATGAATTTATAAGCTACTGTCATGTCCCCTCTTAGTTGTTCTTTCTCCATGATGAAGTGCCCTAACCTGTTTAGCCTTTCTTCGTAAAGGTGTTCCTTTCCCTTTTATCATTTTTGTTGCCCTTCTTCAGTTGCACTCTATCCTTTTCGAAATGAAGTGCCAGAACTTCACACAGTATTTATTCAAGGTGCAGTCACCCCAGAGATCTATACAGATTCATAATTATATTTTCATGTTAATTCTTAATTTGAATAATCCCTAGCATTTTATTTGCTTTTTTAAAAAAAAACTCTGTTTATAAATTGCAAAAATATACACCAACTTATTCACACACAGGTCAAAATCTTGATACTTCCAGTCCAATATAGAGTGTCATCTTTAAATCCAACATTTATATACCCCCCAAACTCCCTATGCTATCTCCTACCCCCTACCTAAGGGGCCGGCTCTTAGAACTATTAGCTGTTTACTATGGACCCGATTCTGACCCGAACGTACATCCTCTTTGTACGTCCGGTCTGAGCTGGACGTACAAAGGGGAGCGTGATTCTGATCTCATGGGGCACGTCTAGCCATGTGGGATCAAAATCGCGATCAGGCCTATACATGCAGGCTGAGACTACGATTCAGTCCCAGCCGGCTCGTATAGGTACTGCCTGGATAGCTCAGTCAGGCTGTTAAATAGAGCCGCGGAGCCATGGCATCATGGCTCTCCATTTTAAAGCCTTGATGCTGGTCTCCAGAATCTAAAGTTTATTCGCCGCAGCCCAACCCCCGATATGGCCTCCTAAGACCAGGGTCGGGCTGTGGGAAATAAACCCTGGCCCCCCCAGCCCCTTCCGGGCCACGAAAAGCAATACGACCAGAGAAGTTATTCCACCTCGGAGGGAGGGCTGACATTAGAATCGGCCTTGTACATCGAGGGTCAGTGACCACCCACTGCCCGCCTACTCTCTGCCCCCCAGGCCATCCATTCCCCGCCCCCAACTAACTTCCCTGCACAACTGGCGGGGAAGTTAGTCGGGGGCTTCCACTGGCACAAATAGCAGGGATGGACGTCCCATTGGGATATCCATCCCCCGCTATTCGTGTCTCAGAATAACCCCCTATGTGTATACCCAAGCAGTGGGTGCTCTTACACTGCTCGAGAAGTTATCCAAGAACTTATCTGAGAAGTGCATTTCCATCATTGTTAATATCCTAGTCATTTCCATGCTAGCCCCTTCTCCCTTCCCTCCCCCACTGTTCTGTGGACCATTCTGACCAGGCTGGCCATTTTCCCCCCACCGTGCTCTGGGGCACATGCTAACCAAGGCCTTCTGCCATTATTCACATCTTCTGCCCTTATCTTATGTTCTACAATGTTAACAGTTCATTGCGGGCTACTGATGTCAAAGTATCTATATATCCCCGCCCCAAATTGCCAGAAATTTCCCTTTTTGCTTAACGTTTCCCCTTGATGCCATACACTCCTGTAACATTAAATAATGAAATGCATTGCGCCATTCCCAGTAGGTTGGGATCGTGTTCCGGTGGTGCAACACTATCTGTTTACCAGTAATACATGCCTTTCGTACCAACAATCTAGCCCAGTGGCTCTTCAGTCTGATCCCTGGTAAGTCATCAAGTACCACTAATGTGGCTGTCCAGTTAACTGATTGTCCGATCAACATTTCAACATACCTCTGTATTTGTGTCTGATACCTTTGTATTCTCCGATAAGTCCACCATATGTGGCCCAAGTCTGCCACTGTGGTCCCATACTGAGGGCAGTTACCGCTCTGGGCCACACCACTGCGAAGGGCATGTCTGGGCGAGAAGTGGGCCCAATACAACGTTCGATATTGTAACTCCTATAGACTCACTCCTTTCACCAAGTGTGGGCTACGAGACATCGCCCTCTGGTCTACCCCGGGTGTTACCTGAATACCCAGCTCAGCCACCCAACATTTCTCAATCTTGGTGAGTTCTCATGGCAGCGTTCTTTTCTGAAGCTGCTGGGCAAATTGAGAAGCAGACAACCAGTCCTGGGTCTTTAAGTCAAAGAACTGTATGATCTGCGCAGACGTTTCCGCTGTCAGCCCATTACCAGATAGGGATCTAATATTATGTGCCAGTTGCATATATGCAAAGACATGGTGTGCCTTCAAGTCAAATTCTGCTTTAAGATTACTAAACATGTTCATTGATCCCTCCGAGTCCACAACATGTCCCACATCGTGCACTCCGTTAGCCTCCCACTTATGGAATGCCCAATGTTCCGTCCCCAGAATGAAACTTGGGTTCCCCCTGAGTGATAAGAAGCTGGTACTGGTGGGGGGAAATCTGCTTCTGCAGGAAGAACCACCTCCAGACATTGTACAAGGGCCCAATCAGCATGCTTCTTGTTATCTGGGGACAAACTCTTGGTTCGGTGAGTGAAGCACCGCTGCCGAGGAGTATGGGGCTACAAAGTCCTCCTCCAGCACCCTCTAGATAAAAATCCCTGTCCTAGCCAGTCCCTGACATGTCGCAAGTGACAGGGTCTGGCATATCTTGTGAGATCTGGTATACTCAGGCCTCCCCCGTTCCCATTTGTTCTTCATCACCAATAACGCTATCCGTGATAACCCTCCCTTCCATATGAAATGCCGTAGTTCCTTTTCAAAGAGAGAGAGATCCCTACGTAAGAGCTGGAGATGCAGCAACTATAGCACATAAAATATTTTAGGGAACAAAATCATGCGGTAAGCTGCAATCCGTCCCATCATAGACAGCAGTAAAAGATTCCAGTCCTGCACTTTTATACGTAAGTGATGTAACAAGGCCCCGTAGTTAAGGCAGTAGAGAGCTCAAGGGTCGCTAGGTAGATGGATGCCCAAGTACTTAAAGGAAGAGTCCGCCTACCGAAAAGGAAACCCCGGCCCCCACTGACCTCGCAGCTGGCCCGACACATTTAGGGCTTCTGATTTTTCCATGTTTAGTTGCAATCCTGATATTCGGCCAAAGTCTACAAATTCCATTAATAGCTGTGGCAGTGAGGCCCGTGGCTTAGTAATATGAACTAAGAAGTCATCCTCGAAGGCTGAAATCTTGAACCCCAGTCAGCCAGTACGAACACCTGTCACCTCTCGACAATCCACAACCTTCCATAGGAATGGATCTAAAGATGATACAAACAAAAGGGGAGATAGTGGGCATCCCTGTCGCGTCCCTTGGGAGAGCTCAAAGGCCTCGGTGATGTATCCATTAAGCAACACTTCCACCATCGGCACCATATATAATGTTTGGACCATCTGGACAAACGAATCCCCCAGACCATACAATGGCAAGAGACGAAAAAGATATTCCCAGCTTATCTTGTCAAATGCTTTCTCAGCATCAAAACTAATGAGAAGCGAAGGGATCTGTTTCTCTGGTATCCATTCCAGAGAAGCTATTATCTGTCGCATATTATATGTAGCATAGCATCCCCACACAAAGCCCACCTGGGAGCATTGCAATAGGGTTGGTAAAAGCGGTGCCAGGCGTTCTGCCAGGATCTTGGCCAAATTTTTAGGTCGAAGTTAATTAAAGAAATCGGGCGATACGAGCCTGCCTCTAATGGATCCCTACTGGGTTTCAGTATGAGTGTAATATAAACACTGTTAGAGCTCCACTCGAACTTCCCCTTTACCACTCGATCTGCGTACATTGCCACGATGGGACCCACAACCCGGTCCTGCAGAAGTTTGTAAAATTTCACCAAATGACCATCTGGGCCAAGATCTTTATTGCATTGTGCTTAATTGCCAGGGAGATCTCCTCCTTAGTTAAGGGTTTCTCGATGTGTCACGCTGTTGCGTTGTGATACCGGGCAGTGAGAGATTTCCAAGCTATTCCAGTAAGTTACTGCAAGGGTCCAACCCTCATTGGTACAATTGCCTGTAGCAATCCCTAAATACTTGTGTGATTGCAGGTGTGTCTTTATGCAGTCATAAGAACATAAGATATGCCATACTGGGTCAGACCAAGGTCCATCAAGCCCAGTATCCTGTTTCCAAAAGTGGCCAATCTAGGTCATACATATCTAGCAGTTTCCCCAAAAGACACAGGTTCCACAATGCTTGTATTGGGTCAAGCATTGATATCCTGGGTCCCTTTTTAATAATGGTTTATGGACCTTTCCTCCAGGAACTTGTCCAAACCTTTTTTAAACCCAGCTACACTAACAGCCTTTACTACATCCTCTGGTAACAAATTCCAGAATTTGATTACATGTTGAGTGAAAAAATATTTTCTCTTACCGGGTATTAGTCTTAAATAGTTTACCCTGTAGCTTCATTGCATGTCCCCTAGTCTTTGTTTACGTTATCAGAATATAGAATCGATCTATGTTTACCCGTTCCACTCCATTCATTAATTTATAGACTTCTATCATATCTCCCCTCAGCTGTCTCTTTTCCAGGTTAAAGAGCCCTAACCTTTTTAGCCTTTCTTCATATGGGTATCCTTCCATACCCTTTACCATTTTGGTGGCTCTTCTCTGAACCTTTTCTAATAACGCTATATCCTTTTTAAGATACGATGACCAAAATTGCACACAATATTCAAGGTGCGGTCTCACCGTGGAACGATATAGATGCATTATAATATCCTTTGTTTTATTTTCCATTCCTTTCCTTATGATACCTAGCATTCTATTTGCTCTCTTGGCCGCCGCTGCACACTGGGCGGAGGGTTTTAACATGTTATCCACAATGACTCCTAAAACGTTTTCCTGGGTGGTGGTTCCTAATGTGGAACCTTGCATCGTGTAACCATAGTTTGGGTTGTTCTTCCCTAGGTGCATAACTTTGCACTTGTCCACATTAAATTTTATCTGCCATTTTGATGCCCAGTCTTCCAATTTATCAAGATCCTCTTCCAGTTTCCACAATCCTCTTGGGTTTTAACAACTTTTAATTGTTTTGTGTCATCTGCAAATTTGATAACCTCACTCGTTATTCCCTTTTCCAGGTCATTTAGGAATATGTCAAAAAGCAGCGATCCCTGGGGTACACCACTATTCACCTTTCTCCATTGGGAAAATTGGCCATTTAGCCCTACCCTCTGCTTTCTATCTTTTAACCAGTTCCTGATCCACAATAATACACTGTCTCCTATCCCATGACTATTTAGTTTTGCCAAAGGTCTCTGATGAGGAACCTTGTCAAAGGCTTTCTGAAAGTCCAAATACACTATATCAACCGACTCACCTTTGTCTACCTGTTTATTCAAACCTTCAAAAAAACATAAGAGATTAGTAAGACACTATCTTACTTGTCTAAAGCCATGTTGGCTGTCTCCCATTAAGCCATGACTATCTACATGTTCAGCAGTTTTGTTCTTTATGATGGTTTCTACCATTTTTCCCAGTACTGATGTCAGGCTCACCGGTCTGTAGTTTCCTGGATCACTCCTGGAATCCTTTTTAAAAATTGGCGTTACATTTGCCATCCTCCAATCTCCAGGTATTATAGATGATTTTAATGATAGCTCACAGATTACTAATAGCATAAGAACATAAGAAATGCCATACTGGGTCAGACCGAGGTCCATCAAGCCCAGTATCCTGTTTCCAACAGTGGCCAATCTAGGTCATACGTACCTAGCAGTTTCCCCAAAAGACACAGGTTCTGCAGTGCTTGTACTAGGCCAAGCATTGATATCCTGGGTCCCTTTTTAATAGTGGTTTATGGACCTTTCCTCCAGGAACTTGTCCAAACCTTTTTTAAACCCAGCTATACTAACAGCCCTTACTACATCCTCCGGTAACAGATTCCAGAGTTTGATTACACGTTGAGAGAAGAAATATTTTCTCCTATTTGTCTTAAATAGTTTACCCTGTAGCTTCATTACATGCCCCCTAGTCCTTCTATATTCTGATAGCGTAAACAATTTATCCACGTTTATCCGTTCCACTCCATTCATTAATTTATACACCTCTATCATATCTCCCCTCAGCCGCCTCTTTTCTAGGTTAAAGAGCCCTAACCTTTTTAGCCTCTCTTCATAGGAGTAGCCTTCCATCCCCTTCACCAATTTGGTGGCTCTTCTCTGTACTTTTTCTAATAACTCTATGTCCTTTTTAAGATACGGTGACCAGAATTGCACACAATATTCAAGGTGCGGTCGTACCATGGAGCGATACAGAGGCATTATAATATCCTTTGTTTTATTCTCCATCCCTTTCCTTAGGATACCTAGCATTCTATTTGCTTTCTTGGCCGCCGCTGCACACTGGGCGGAGGGTTTTAACATGTTATCCACGATGACTCCTAAATCTTTTTCCTGGGTGGTGGTTTCTAATGTGGAGCCTTGCATCTTGTAACTATAGTGTGGGTTGTTCTTTCCTAGGTGCATAACTTTGCACTTGTCCACATTAAATTTCATCTGCCATTTGGATGCCCAGTCTTCCAATTTATCCAGATCCTCCTGCAGTTTTCCACAATCCTCTTGGGTTTTAACAACTTTAAACAGTTTTGTGTCATCTGCAAATTTGATTACCTCACTAGTTATTCCCTTTTCCAGGTCATTTATGAATATGTCAAAAAGTAGCGGACCCAGTACAGATCCCTGGGGTACTCCACTATTCACCTTTTTCCATTGGGAATATTGGCCATTTAGCCCTACCCTCTGCTTTCTATCTTTTAACCAGTTCCCGATCCACAATAGTACACTGCCTCCTATCCCATGACTTTTTAGCTTCGCCAAAAGTCTCTGATGGGGGACCTTGTCAAAAGCTTTCTGAAAGTCCAGATACACTATATCAACCGACTCACCTTTGTCTACCTGTTTATGCACACCTTCAAAAAAACAGATCAGATTAGTAAGACAAGATCTGCCTTGTCTAAAGCCATGTTGGCTGTCTCCCATTAGGCCATGACTATCTACATGCTGTGTAATTTTGTTCTTTATGATGGCTTCTACCATTTTCCCTGGTACTGACGTCAGGCTCACCGGTCTGTAATTTCCCGGGTCACCCCTGGAACCCTTTTTAAAAATTGGTGTTACGTTGGCGACCCTCCAATCTTCAGGTATTACAGATGATTTTAATGAAAGTTCACAGATTACCAATAACAGGTCTGCAATCTCATATTTCAGTTCTTTCAACACTCTGGGATGTATACCATCCGGTCCAGGTGATTTGCTACTATTCAGTTTATCAAATAGTTGTAATATATCTTCCCGGTGTAGCGATATTTCTCTCAATTCCTCTGCAGTATCACCTTTAAATACCACTTCAGTCTTGGGTAACACCCCTACATCTTCCTCAGTAAAGACCGAAGCAAAGAATTCATTCAGTCTCTCTGCTATAGCCTTGTCTCCTCTTACTGCCCCTTTTACCCCTCTATCATCTAATGGTCCAGTTGACTCTCTCACAGGCCTTTTGCTACGAATGTACTTGAAAAAGTCTTTATTTCGTGTTTTTGCTTCCGTAGCAAGTTTCTTCTCAAATTCCCGCTTTGCCTGCCTTATCAATGCTTTGCATTTAACTTGCCAGTGCTTGTGCTGTTTCCAGTTTTCATCATTTGGCTCTTTTTTCCATTTTCTGAAGGTTGCTCTTTTGGCAGCAACAGCCTCTCTGACCTCACCTTTAAACCATGCTGGCAGTTTTTTGGACTTTCTTCCACTTTTCTTAATGCGTGGAATACAGCTGGTCTGGGCTTCGAGGATAGTATTTTTAAATAACACCCAAGCTTGCTGTAAGTCTTTAACCTTTGGAACCGCTCCTTTTAGTTTTTTCCGAACTATATTCCTCATTCTATCATAGTCACCCTTTTGAAAGTTAAAAGGTAGTACTGTGGATTCCTTTACTATCTGTCCTCCACTGATTAAATCAAACATGATCATACTATGATCACTATTGCCAAGTGGTCCCAACACCCTTATTTCTTGCACCAGATCTGGCGTTCCACTAAGGACTAGGTCCAGTATGGCTTCCCCTCTGGTCGGTTCATGAACCAGCTGCTCCAAGAAGCAGTCATTTATTTCATCTAGAAACTTTATCTCTTTAGCTTGTCCTGCTGTGACACTGTCCCAGTCGATACCGGGGTAATTGAAATCACCCATTATTACTACTCTGTTGTGGCTTTTGTTAGCTTCCTTGATTTCTTTGAGCATTTCATCATCCATTTGTTCATTCTGGCCAGGTGGTCGATAGTATACTCCCACTGCCATCACCTTCCCCTTCATAAATGGAATTTCAATCCATAGAGATTCTACAGCATATTTTGTTCCCTGCAAAACTTTAATCCTTTCTGACTCAATGCCCATTCTAACATAGAGCGCAACCCCTCCACCAATTTGTTCAGCTCTATCATTACGATATAGTTTGTATCCAGGTATCACAGTGTCCCACTGGTTATCCTCCTTCCACCATGTCTCTGAGAGTGCAAGCATATCTAACCTCTCATTTAATGCTATATATTCTAATTCTCCCATCTTATTGTTTAGACTTCTAGCATTGGCATACAAGCATTTTAGAGACTGCATTTTATTAATATTAATCTGGCTATTGGTAGGCATGGGTAATTGGGAATCTTTATGCTCTGTCTGCTCCTTACTCAAGGGCATTTGGGCTACTATACTCCCTTTTGGAACCTCACTGCTTTTGGTAGTATCCTTCAAGGATACCTTTGTCCGAACCGTGCGCTCCTGGGTGACTGTCGGCTTTCCCCTATTTTCTAGTTTAAAAGCTTCTCTATCTCTTTTTTAAAGGTTAATGCCAGCAGTCTGGTCCCATCCTGATTAAGGTGAAGCCCATCCCTTCGGAAGAGCCCCCCCTTTCCCCAGAATGTTCCCCAGTTCCTAACAAATCCAAAACCCTCATCCTTGCACCATTGTCTCATCCACGCATTGAGACTCCGGAGCTCTGCCTGTCTTTTGGGTCCTGCACGTGGAACAGGAAGCATTTCGGAGAACGCTATCCTGGAAGTTCTGGATTTCAACTTCCTACCTAAAAGCTTAAATTTAGCCTCCAGAACTTCCCTACCACATTTTCCTATGTCATTGGTACCAACATGTACCAAGACAGCAGACTCCCCCCCAGCACTATCTATGATCCTATCTAGGCGGTGCGTGAGATCTGCTACCTTCGCACCAGGCAGGCATGTTACCAGGCGATCCTCACGTCCACCAGCCACCCAGCTATCTACATTCCTAATGATTGAATCACCAACTATAACAGCTGTCCTGACCCTCCCCTCATGGGGACATGGCCCTGGAGAAACGTCCTCGGTGCGAGAGGGTTTTACATCACCTGGAGGACAGGTCCTAGTTACAGGATCACTTCCTGCCACACCAGGGTGATGCTCTCCTGTCACGTGACCTCTCTCCTCCATGGCAACAGGGATGCTGCCAGACTGGAGGTGGGACTTCAGGACTTTATCCCTGTAGGTCTCGTCCATGTACTTCTCTGTCTTTCTTATGTCTTCCAGGTCTGCTACTCTAGCCTCTAGAGAACGGACTCGTTCCCTGAGAGCAAAGAGCTCCCTGCACTTAGTGCATATGTAGGACCTCTCACCAACTGGGAGATAATCATACATGTGACACTCGAGGCAAAAGACTGGAGAACCCCCATCTCGTTGCTGGACCTCTGACTGCATCTTAGTTTAAAGCTTGTGTTTAGGTCTTTTAAATCGGTATATAATAAGGATTGGTGTAGATGCTTATACTAATAAAAGTGTATCTAATACCCCTAATACACCCTGTGTACCTGAAACTAATTAATCACAGGTCCTCTGTGTATGACTGATTTGGATTAAGAGCTGCACCTGAGAGCAGCCCCTTTCCTCTAAGATGTCCAAGTACCTATAAAACTACAATTTCCCCAGGGGTGGGTGGGTGCTGGGGAGGGAGGGGGGGAGATAAGTCCTATTAAAGAGGGCAGTTACAAGGTACCCTGTCCTGAACCCTCAGCAGGTCTGCAATCTCATATTTCAGTTCTTTCAACACCCTTGGATGTATATCATCTGGTCCAGGTGATTTGCTGCTCTTCAGTTTATTAAATAGCTGTAATACATCTTCCCGATGTATCGCTATTTCCTTCAATTCTTCAGCACCTTTAAATACCACTTCAGTTATGGGTAACATCCCTACATCTTCCTCAGTAAAGACCGAAGCAAAGAATTCATTCAGTTTCTCCTCTATGGCGTTGTCCCCTCTTAATACCCTTTTTACCCATCTATCATCCAATGGTCCAACTGACTCTCTCACAGGCTTTTTTGCTACAAATATACTTGAAAACATTTTTATTATGCGCTTTTGCTTCCACGGCAATCTTTTTTTCAAATTCTCTCTTTGCCTGCTTTATCAATGCCTTGCATCTCACTTGCCAGTGCTTATGTTTTTTCCAGTTTTTATCATTTAGCTACTTTTTCCATTTCCTGGAAGATGCTTTTTTGGCAACAACAGCCTCTCTGACCTCACCTTTAAACTATGCTTTATAAATAAATAAATAAATTAATTAATTAATTAAATAATGGCATGGAGTCCCAAGACTACTAATCTGATCTGCGTTTCTCAGCCAGACATGAATCCATCCCATACTCACCCACATACAAAACCCTACATCAACAGTCTCACTTTTCGTAGTCAGGAATTGTTAGGGTGTCCTAGATTATCTCCTCTAGCTCACACAGCAATTGTCAGCATAGCCGGAATAATCACCATTGCACCTCTGAATATTTCTGTAGGGGTGTTTATTAATGTGTCTTTACCATACAACCTTCCCTCACCATTGTATTCTGTTCTTTACAATTGCATCTTGGGGTCTTCCAGACTGCAGACACACCAGTTCAAAACATCTTTGTTACAGCCATTTATCTATAGGGGACGCATTGTAGAGCAGAGCAGAAATGATTTTAAATTCTGGCCTTATTCCAAGTTTCCACTGGTATAATGTGGACGTCTGCTGGAAACACACAGCATGTACACAGGCTTTCCTGAATATGCACTGTATGACTCGCTGCTGATCACACCTCCGTTCTGCCCCCTCCCACCCACGTTCTGAGATCCCCAAGTAAGCACCTTGTACATGCAGGACCACGAAGATTTCAGAATATGCTCGTAGATGTAAAACATCTACACTGCACGTCCAAAGGGTTTATTTGTGTTCCGGAAGATCCCCTTGGCCTAGGGGTTGGGGCAAGTTACCTCAGGCTGGAAGGTCAGGGGTTCAAATCCCTCTAGAGAACAGCAACCTTGGGCTGGAAGGACTGGGGCTTCTAGTCCCACAGGTGCTCCTTGTGGTCTTGGGCAAGCCACTTAACCCTCCATTGCCCATATTCCCTCTAAAATATTTATCTCCAAGTTATAATGCCCTGTTCAATGTAATTTCAGTTTGTTCAATGTAAACCGCCTTGATATCATGAAAGGCAGTATAAAAAAGAAATGTTAAATAAATAAATAAATGCTGGCACCACTTCAGTCATGGGTAGCATCCCTACATCTTCCTCAGTAAAGACCAAAGCAAAGAATTCATTCAGTCTCTCCGCTATCGCCTTGTCGCCTCTTAGTGCCCCTTTAACCCCTCTATCATCTAATGGACCAACTGAGCCTCTCACAGGTTTTTTGCTACAAATGTACTTGAAAAAGTCTTTATTATGTGTTTTTGCTTCCTCAGCAAGCTTCTTCTCAAATTCTCCTTTTGCCTGCCTTATCAATGCCTTGCATTTAACTTGCCAGTGCTTGTGCTGTTTCCAGTTTTTGTCATTTGGCTCCTTTTTTCCATTTCCTGAAAGATGCTTTTTTGGCAACAGCCTTTCTGACCTCACCTGTAAACCATGCTGGCAGTTTTTTGGACTTCCTTCCACTTTTCTTAAAGCATGGAATATAGCTGTATGGGCTTCCAAGATAGTATTGTTCAACAACACCCAAGCTTGATGCAAGTCTTTAACCTTTGCAACTGCTCCTTTTAGTTTTTTCTTAACTATTTTCCTCATTTTATCATAGTCTCCCTTTCGAAAGTTAAAAGGTAGTACTGTGGATTTCCTTAAAATCCCTCCTCCACTAATTAAATCAAACGCGATCATGCTATGATCACTATTGTCATGTGACCCCAACACCCTTATCTCTTGCACCAGATCTGGTGTTCCACTAAGGACTAGGTCCAGTATGGCTTCCCCTGTGGTCGGTTCATGAACCAGCTGCTCCAAGAAGCAGTCATTTATTTCATCCAGGAACTTTATCTCCCTAACATGTCCTGCTGTGACACTGACCCAGTTGATACCGGGGTATTTGAAATCACCCATTATTATTACTGTGCTGTAACGTTTGTTAGCTTCCTTGATTTATTTGAGCATTTCATCATCCATTTATTCATTCTGGCCAGGCGGTCGATAGTACACCCCCACTGCCATCGCCTTCCCCTTTTTACATGGAATTTCAATCCATAGAGATTCTACAGCGAATTTTGTTTCCTGCACAACTTTAATCCTTTCTTACTCAATGCCCTCTCTAACATAGAGCGCAACCCCTCCACCAATTTGATCAGCTCTACCATTATGATATAGTTTGTACCCAGGTATCACAGTGTCCCACTGGTTGTCCTCCTTCCACCATGTCTCTGAGATTCCAATCATATCTAACCTCTCATTTAGTGCTATATATTCTAACTCTACCATCTTATTTTTTAGATGCATACAAGCATTTTTTGCATACAAGCATTTTAGAGACTGTATTTTATTCATTTTAATTTGGCTATTGGTAGGCATGGGTAATTTGGAATCTTTAAGCTCTTTCTGCTCCATATTCGAGGGCATTTGGGCTACTTTACTCTTTTTTGTAACCTCTCTGCTTTTGGTAGTATCCTTCAAGGATACATTCTTCCGAACCATGCACCCTTGTGCGACTGTCAGCTTTCCCCTATTATCTAGTTTAAAAGCTGCTCTATCTCCTTTTTAAAGGTTAATGCCAGCAGCCTGGTTCCATCCAGGTTAAGGTGAAGCCCATCCCTTCGGAAGAGCCCCTCCTTTCCCCAGAATGTTCCCCAGTTCCTAACAAATCCAAAACCCTCATCCTTGCACCATTGTCTCATCCACGCATTGAGACTCCGGAGCTCTGCCTGCCTTTTGGGTACTGCGCATGGAACGGGAAGCATTTCAGAGAATGCTACTCTGGACATTCTGGATTTCAACTTCCTACCTAAAATCCAAAATTTAGCCTCCAGAACCTCCCTACCACATTTTCCTATGTCATTGGTACCAGCATGTACCAAGACAGCAGACTCCTCCCCAGCACTATCTAAGACCTTATCTAGGTGGCTTTGAGGTCTGCTACCTTCGCACCAGGCAGGCATGTTACCAGGCAATACTCACGTCCACCAGCCACCCAGCTATCTACGTGCCTAATGATCGAATCACCAACTATAACAGCTGTCCTAATCCTTCCCTCTTGGATACATGGCCCTGGAGAAACATCCTCAGTGCGAGAGGGTTTTACATCACCTGGAGGACAGGTCCTAGTTACAGGATCACTTCCTGCCACAACAGGGTGATGCTCTCCTGTCACGTGACCTCTCTCCTCCATGGCAATAGGGATGCTGCCAGACTGGAGGTTGGACTTCAGGACTATATCCCTGTAGGTTTCGTCTATGTACCTCTCTGTCTTTCTTATGTCTTCCAAGTCTGCTACTCTAGCCTCTAGAGAACGGACTTGTTCCCTGAGAGTAAAGAGCTCCTTGCACCTAGTGCACACGTAAGACCTCTCACCAACTGGGAGAAAATCATACATGTGACGCTCAATGCAAAAGACCGGAAAACCCCCATCTCACTGCTGGACTGCTATCCGCATCTTAATTTTAAGCTTGTGTTTAGATCTTTAAGTTCTTTACTTACTAAAGGTTGCTGTGGATACTTATACGAGTGTACCTAATATGTTTAATATACCTTGTTCACCTGAAGCTTAATTAATCTCAGGTTCTTAGTGTATGACTGATTTGGATAATGAGCTGCACCTGAGAGCACCTCCTTTCCTTTAAGATTTGTAAGTACCTATAAAACTACGATTATCCCAGGGGTGGGTGGGTGTTGGGGAGGGAGGGAGGGACATAAGACTTATTAAAAGAGGGTTGCTACACAGTACCCTGTCCTGTGCTTCTGAGGTAAGCTGTGACCAACTTTCTGGGTGATTAACAGTCCTTGCTTGGATAGAAGGAGTCTTTCAAAATGGCCTTTTGACCTGTCACCTGGCTTTAACACCTATTGAAAACGTTTCACAGGTCTCTTGTCCCCTAGGTAGAAGGCCTCTTTTTAAAGGTCTCTAGAAGACTTTATTTGTTGCTCAAAGAATACTGACCCTGTTTTGCCTTTTATGGTAAGTTATATTCTGATTTGATTTAATTAAAGCTCTTTGCTGCTGCTAGGCTCTGACTTATTATGAAATTTAAACTACAAGCTCTCTGCTGTGTTCTAAATTTAACCAGAAAGCTCTCTTCTGTGTTTTAAATTTAAACTAAAAGCACTTTGCTGCTTATGCCCTGAGTGAGTATTAAATTTAAACTACAAGCTCTCTGCTAGGTTTGAAATCTAACCAGAAAGCTCTCTTCTGTGTTATAAATTTAAACTTGAACTGCTGCTACTAGGCCCTATCTGATTTAACAAATACACTGGGTTCACAGATTAATTAGCTTTAATTCAAAGAAGTCCCTTCAGAAAAATTCCCAGAAATATATACTCACAATTGCAGATCTCTCTCCAGAAGTAGCAGTCCCTTTTTCTAGTCCTTCACATCTCACAGTGCCAGGATTGTTCTCGTTTCTTGAGGACCCCATAGGCAGCATGCGAGCAGCTTCTCTGTTTTGTCCCCATATTGGTTCAGTTGGTGTTTATGGTACAAGAAAGATTTCTTGGCCCGCTGGCGTAAAACCTCATTTAGGGCCGCTTGAACTTCCAAGTGCCGTGCCCGCGACTCATTGGTTGATTCTCAAGCATTTTGTCAGCACACCATCACAACCTGGTGCTCTAAGCGCATCACTCTAGCGTGAATTAGTCACCTTCTTTGGGCCGAATAGGCTATTATGTCGCCTCGAAGCACCACTTTGGCTGTTTTACAGAATAATTCAGGGGTCTCTTCATGTTGTGCGTTGTGTATTATATATGAGAACCATCTGTCCCAGAGGTATACTTGGAACTGTTCATTTTTACATAGTTCCAATGGGAACTGCTATGTCTGAGGTCCTGCAAGCGGTGGCTGCCAACTCAGATGTATCCATATCGGTGTATGGTCAGAGATTGCCACCAGGCCAATTGTCGCGTCCTCAACTTTAGAAAACATTGCTGCCGCGACACGAATATAGTCAATTCATGCGCTTGTCCCATGCAACCGAGACAAATAGGTATAATCCCTTTCTGTGAGTTTAAGCAGGCGCCAGGGATCTATGAGGCCTAACTGTTTCCGAAATCTCTAACACCCAAGTTTGCACGAGAAGTATCCAACATGAGATCTAAAACTCTGTTAAAGTCCCCTCCAAAGATAGTTGCTCTCCTGGTAATTGTTCAATGTCAGAGGCCAAGCGAGCATAAAAAGGGCTATCTGCAATACCCGGGCCATAGATATTACAAAAAACTAAGTCGTGTCCATCGGGTTCGCCGTGTAGAATGACATAGCGGCCCTGTGGTCTATTAATGTATGTTCTCATGCAAATCAAATCTGTTTGTGGAATAAAATAGCTACACCACTTTTCAACCCTGCGCTGGTGTGCCAAATACCCGGTCTATCCATTCTCTGCATAACATTTTGTGCTCTGCCTCTGGTGCATTTCCTGGACAAAGTCCACATTGTATTTATGTCGCGCTAGCGCATGGAGCATTTTTGGCCGCTTAACTGGAGTGCCTAGCCCGTAAACATTCCACGAAACTACTCTCAGCCCTTTTCCTGCTCTGCTTGTTTTCTCAGTGGTTCTTTCCCTTTTAAGAATTAAGGAATCCCCCCTAGCCTGGAGATTCCTCCTGATCTTTGTATAAGGGCAGCCTGGCAAGTCTGTCCACATAACCTCCCCCCCCCAACCCATTGTACCCTCTCATGCACACTACTACTATCCTACATCTCTCCTTTTCCCTCCCTTCCTTCCCTTGCCCCTCTCTCCCTCTTCCACACCTCCCCCTTCCCTCCTCTTCCTGACCTTGTTCCATCCCTTAATTGGGAATGACATAGATATCTGTTACGCGTGGGAGTCCCTCCTGAACCCTACCTAATTTTATGCTGCCCTTTGGACTCTTCTTTTTTCCATGTTAAGCCCTCCCCCCCCCTCATCTAGTGACCCCCATGTCCTTTATCCCCGTCCTACTAACTATTGCTAAAATATTATTTTGAGGACACCTACTAAGCATAAGGATCATGGACCCAGTGTATTCCTAACTACCGTTCCTTCGCTCCCCTTCAATCTTCACTTCCCCCCACCTAGATATTATAGGAGTGCCATGTTTTCGTTCTTTGCCCTGCCCTCTGAGCCTCTCCCCACCTCTTAAGTCCCTAGTCTCAACCCCGATTTTACCCCTCCATAGCACCTTCTCTCTCCACTCTCCCCCTATGCCTTGGTAGGCATCAGGGAAGGTGGCCATCTGCATGCACAACCTGTTGCCATCATCATTTCTATTTGGAGAGCTAGCCACACTGCCACAAAACTACAATTTGTGGATTAAACTAACAGGCCGCTGCGCTCACAACACCAAGCATTCTTACTATAATTGGCATTAACAAATATTAATATATGGTAATATAACAGTTTCATAACTACCCCAGATATGAAGGATTCCCACCAGAACCACTCTTGGAGCGCTGTCATGTACCATGTTTGGCGCAATCTATCCTGTATGTTATTGGTAACAGCACAAGAACAGTAGTTTGCCAATCAGCAGAAAAGTTTTTAACCCCACCTATATTTGCCCACCAAGTCTATTTCGGGGATAGAGGGAGTCCACAGTTTTTCTTAGTTCATCATTTCTTGCTCTGACTCCTATGTTACCAACCCAATTCTCCCTTGTTACCAGCAATAGTGTCAGCGTCCTCATTTAGCGCCAACAATTCTAGTCTGCTTCTCAAACATCCCGTGGGCTTTTGTTGGGCAAACTGTCCCAGAATGTTTGTGCTTTAGCTGGAGTAGAAAAGGTGTGTTAGCGGCCCTGGTGTTCCACCTGTAATTTCTCCGAGTATTGAAGAGTGAATCTAAGTCCTTCAGCAGACAATTTCCCACAGATATCAGCAAAGACCTTTCGCCGCTGCCCCACCACGGCGGAGTAGTCTTGGAATACCAGCAGATACAAAGGCGTTTGCGCGGCGTTTCTTCATACCCTGGCTGCCCAAAGTATTGCCTCTTTCTAAAGATAATTGTGAAATCGGGCGATGACAACTTTTGGGGGGTTGGCCCCATCCGACTTTGAGGCCTGTACAATGTACTCGTTCTAATAGAATTTTCCCATCATGTTCTCCCAAGAACAGATTGGTTGCCATCCATGTCTCCATGAACCTCGCAGCTACCCCTACGCAACAGATTCGGCCACACCGACAAATCTGAGGTTTTTCCGGCAGCAGCGATTTTCTAGGTTGTCTAGTTTTTCGCTATGGGTCTTGAAGAGTGCTTCAAGTCTTTGAATATCTTGAGAGTGGGTTTGTTGTACATCTCCGTATTTGATATGTGTTGTTCCGCCTGTGTCATTCGGCCTCTGATGTCAAATATGGTTTGGGCTACTTATGCTATCTGATTTGATAACCCCTTCCACTAGGCTCGCTACCTTCATTCCACTCTCTCTTGGCAAGGCGGGGTCCGCCATTTTTATTTCTAGGCCCCGGTTTTTCTCCTTGCGGGTGATTTTCGTCACCATCTCTGGGCTGTCGCTTCAATCCAGTTTTGATTGGCATCAATTCTCTTAATCACCCACTGAGGCTTTTTATGGGCCCTCTGGGCTGTTGAAATCAAAGGTTTTCAGGGTTTGCCAGAGAATTGCCTCAGAGCCAAGAAAACTAGCAGCCTCTTGGCTCGCTGCATCACGTGATCTCTCTTTATTTGCTTTTTAAGCAGCTGCAGCACACTGATCTGAAAAGTTGAATGTATTGTCTATAATGACACAAAGATCTGTTTGTTGGGTGGTGACACCTAACTTGGAACCTATCAATTTGTACCTGTAGTTGGAGTTATTTTTCCCAATATGTATCACTTTGCACTTATGCAGTATATACAGTATAACATTTCAGCTTTTGGAGGTTCTCGAGTGTAGGTTAGTATTTCTTCTCTAGTTGACCTCTCTCTCTGTATCTCCCGTGTCCTTTATTGCATACCTCCCAAAATATTTCCTGATTTAATAGCCCATTCTGCAACCTTTGATGCATCCTGCTAGCCGAGCCCTTGAAATAGTATCTACACTAAAATTGAACATCTAGTCCCAGGCAGATATTACATTTTAGGCCTTATCTTTCTCAGCAGTTACTTCTTTCTTGCTCTCTCTCCACTTTGGCCCACTACCACTGTTGAGTAGTTGGCACAATGAGTTCTGCCAGCCACCACAGACCTTTTCCAGCTTTCAGTAGTTGGATGTAGCTCTTGGCACCAGTGCTGACATGTGGAAGTGATTCCAGGAGTTCTCCTCATTGTTGCTGTTTGTGCCTGGAAGGTAAAGGCAGCGGCAGCCACAACTGTCGCAGGGGATTTTTGGATTACTGGTCCCACCAGCTGTTGGAACATATCATGCAGAGCTATTTTAGGCCACTTTAAAAGAAAATGATAGTGGCAATTTGTATTGCTAATAGTAGCTGATCATACAAGTAGATTGCAAGAACGCCCGGAGTGGTTATGCCCAACTTATCATCACATATCACCAATGAATTCTTTATTTCATTTTTTAAAAATTTGATTAGTGAATTCATGGTTTTGTTAAAGTTGTGCAAAGATCCTGATTTCCAAATACCCCTGACATGAATCATGCAGTTATGCCTTTTTCAAGGATTCAAGGAGCAGATTGTTGAATCTAAAGATATGTTATGAAATTTAAAAAGTTTAATATAAACAATAACTGTAATTTTGCTACACTTGAAATGATGTCCTTGGAATACCTTTTATATGATGATGTTGAAAATAACAGAATAAAGTAATGTGAAACTCTTACATTCAATGTTGTTGTTGTCGAGACAGTGTCAACTCATGGCGACCATCAGGATAGTTGACCTAAACTGTGTTCGGTCTTCATTCAGGCGGCTCATTGTTGAAAGAGTGCCACCCATAGCTGCTGCTGTTATATCGACCATCTCATTGCCAGCCTTCCTCTTTTACGTTGACCTTCTACCTTGCCAAGCATTATGTTTATCACCAACAATCTCTCTCTTCGCATGATGTGTCCAAAGTATGAAAATAGAAGTCTTGTCATCGGAGCTTCTAAGAAAAGCTTAGGTTTGATCTCCTTTAGTACTGACTGGTTTGTAATTTGGGCAGTCCATAAAATACACAGTATTCATCGCCAGCACCATAATTCAACGAGATCTATTTTCTTCCTGTCTATCTTTTTCACTGTCCAACTTTTGCATCCATATGATGTTATTGAAAATACCATGGCCTGGACAAGTCTAATCTTTGTATGGAGAGAGACATCTCTACTCTTGAGAATCTTGTCTAGGTCCTTCATAGACATTCTGCCAAGAGCAATGTGGCGTCGGATTTCTTGACTGCTTGTTCTTTCTTCATTGATTGTTGATCTAAGTAAGTTAAAGTTGTCAGCTATTTCAATTTCTTCTCCATTAATGATGAACTTATTGATTTTGCCAATTGTCATGATCTTTGTCGTCTTAATGTTAAGGTGCAGGCCCATTTTAAGATTATGTTCCTTTATCTTGAGAAGCAATTCTTTCAGATCGTCTTCATTTTCAGCCAGTAATGTGGTATCATCAGCATAGTGAAGATTGTTGATGAGTCTTCCACCAAGCTTCACACCTCACTTGTCTTTATACAGTCATGCTTCTCTGATGATTTGTTTGGCATATAAATTAAACAGGTAGGGGGAAAAATGCAGCCTTGTCATGCACCTTTGCTGATTTTAAGCCATTCTGTTTCTCCTAGTTCCATTCAAACTGTGTTGCATCATGATCAGTGTAAAAGTTGTGCAAGAGAACTATCGGGTATTTTGGTATATCCATGCTTCTTAATGTGGCCCAGAGTTTCTCATGATTTACACAGTCAAAAGCGTTGCTGTAGTCCAATAAAATACATATGGATATCTTTTTGGTATTCTTTTGTCTTTTCAAGGATCCATCTCATATCTGCAATGATGTCTGTCATTCCTCACCGTTTCCTAAACTTTGTTTGTACTTCAGGCAATTCTTGTTCCAGGTATGGTTGTAGTCTCTGCTGAATGATCTGGAGTAGAATCTTGCTGGCATGTGGGATCAAAGTGATTGTGTGATAATTTCCACAGTCAGTTGCATCACCTTTCTTCAGTATTGGTATAAACACAGATCTTTTCCAGTCAGTTGGCCATGAATTTGTCTTCCAAATTTCCTGGCAGAGCCTTGTTAGTATGGTAACAGCTTCATCTTATTCCTGTAATACCTCGGTGAGAATGCCATCATTGCCCTGTACTTTGTACTTTGATAAGACTTTCAGTGCTGTTCGACAACTTCTTTCATCACCAGTGGTTCCTGATCATAAGGTACAGGTTGAAGTGACTGTTAGTCCACTTGATCTTTATGGTATAATGACTCTGTATATTCTTTCCACCTTTTCTTGATCTTCTCAGCATCATTCAAAATCGATCCTTGAGCATCTCGTAGCATTCCAATTCGAGGCTGGAATTTTTTCTTTAACTCTCATAGCTTTATGAAAGCCGATCTTGTTCTTCCTCTAATAATTTCTGATTCTATTTCCTTGCATGCATCATTGCAGTACTTCTCCTTGTCTTGTCTTGGTGCACATTGGAAATCTCTGAGTTCTGTGATTGCCTCTCTTTCTCCTCTGGCTTTAGCTTCTCTGCATTTCTGGGCAATATTCAGGATTTCTTCAGTCATCCATTTTGACTTTTTTGCTTTTTCACCGATTGTAGAGACTTTTCACTTTTCTTCCAACACAGCCACCTTGATGTCATCCCATAACTCTTCTGGAACTCTGTCATTTGTATTTAAAACAGAAAATTGATTTTGCAGGCAGTCTTTAAATTCCAGTGGTAAATTCTCATATTTTGCTACATTCATGAGTGGCTTGCCCTTTTACAATTTTAGCTTGAGTTTATATACTATAAGAACATAAGATATGCCATACTGGGTCAGACCAAGGTCCATCAAGTGTAGTATCCTGTTTCCAACAGTGGCCAATCAAGGTCACAAGTACCTAGCAGTTTCCCCAAAAGACACAGGTTCCACACTGCTTGTATTTGGGCAAGCAGTGGATTCCCCGGATCCCCTTTAATAATGATTTATAGACCTTTCCTCCAGGAACTTGTCCAAACCTTTTTTAAACCCGGCTACACTAATAGCTTTTACTACATCCTCCAGTAACGAATTCCAGAGTTTGATTACACATTGAGTGAAAAAATATTTTCTCTTATTAGTCTTAAGTAGGTTACATTGTAGCTTCATTGCATATCCTCTAGTCTGTCTATATTTTGATGGCGTAAACTATCAATCTGTGTTTCCACTCCATTCATTAATTTATAGACATCAATCATATCTCCCCTCAGCAGTCTCTTTTCCAGGTTGAAGAGCCCTAACCTTTTAAGCATCTCTTCATAGGTGTATCCTTCCATCCCCTTTACCATTTTGGTGTCTCTTCTCTCTACCTTTTCTTATAACGCTATATCCTTTTTAAGATACGGAGACCAGAATTGCACACAATATTCAAGGTGCGGTCGCACCATTGGAACAATACAGAGGCATTATAATTTCCTTTGTTTTATTCTCCATTCCTTTCCTTATGATTCCTAGCATTCTATTTGCTTTCTTGGCCGCCGCTGCACACTGGGCAGAGGGTTTCAACATGTTATATGCAATGACGCCTAAATCTTTTTCCAGGGTGATGGTTCGTAATGTGGAGCCTTGCATTGTGTTAGCATAGTTTGGGTCATTCTTTCCTAGATGCATAATTTTGCACTTGTCCAAATTAAATTTCATCTGCCATTTGGATGCCCAGTCTTCCAATTTATCAAAGTCCTCTTGCAATTTTTCACAATCCTCATGGGTTTTAAAAACTTTGAATAATTGTGTATCCTCTGCAAATTTGATTACTTCATTTGTTATTCCCACTTCCAGGTCATTTACAAATATGTTAAAAAAGCAGCGGAATCTGCACTGATCCCTGGGGTACTCCACTTTTCTCCATTTGGAAAATTGGCCATTTAGCCCTACCCTCTGCTTTCTATCTTTTAACCAGTTCCTGATCCACAATAGTACACTGCCTCCTATCCCATGACTTTTAATTTCACCAAGAGTCTCTCATGAGGGACATTGTCAAAGGTTTTCTGAAAATCCAGATGCACTATATCAACCGACTCTCCTTTGTCTACCTGTTTATTCACACCTTCAAAAAAACATAACTAATTAGTAAGACAAGACCTTCTTTGGACCCTCTCCCATTAAGCCAGGACTATCTACATATTCAGTAATTTTGTTCTTTATAATGGTTTCTACCATTTTTCCTGGTACTGATGTCAGGCTCATCGGTCTGTAGTTTCCTTGATCACCCCTGGAACCCATTTTAAAAATTGGCGTTAGATTGACCATCCTCCAATCTTCAAGTATTACAGATGATTTTAATGATAGTTCACAGATTACTAATAGTAGGTTTGCAATCTCATATTTCAGTTCTTTCGACACCCTTGGATATACCATCCGGTCCAGGTGATTTGTTACTCTTCAGTTTATCAAATAGTTTTAATACATCTTCCCGGTATATCGATATTTTTTTCAATTCTTCTGCGATATCACCTTTAAATACCATTTCAGTCATGGGTAACATCCCTACATCTTCCTCAGTAAAGACCGAAGCAAAGAATTCATTAAGTCTCTCCGCTATGGCCTTGTCCCCTCTTAATGTCTGTTATACCCCTCTATCATCTAATGGTCCAACTGAGTCTCTCACCGGATTTTTTCCTATGACTGTACTTGAAAAAGTCTTTGTGCGTTTTTGCTTCCACAGCAAGCTGCTTCTCAAATTTTCTCTTTGCCTGGCTTATCAATGCCTTGCATCTAACTTGCCAGTGCCTATGTTGTTTCTAGTTGTCGTCATTTGGCTCCTTTTTCCATTTCCTGAAAGATGCTTTTTTGGCAACAGCTTCTCTGACCTCACCTTTAAACCATGCTGGCGGGTTTTTGGACTTCCTTCCACTTTTCTAAAAGCGTGTAATACAGCTGTTGTGCTTCCAAGATAGTATTTTTAAACACCTATGCTGGATGTAAATCTTTAACCTTTGCAACTGCTCCTTTTAGGTTGTTTATTTTTAACTATTTTTCTCATTTTATCATAGTCTTCCTTTTGAAAGTTAGAAGATGGATTTCCTTGCTGTCCTTCCTTCATTTATTAAATCAAAGGCTATCATCACTATTGCCAAGTGGCCCCTACACCCTTATCTATTGCACTAGTCCAATAAGGACTAGGTCCAAAATGATTTCCCCTCTGGTCAGTTCATGAACCAGCTGCTCCAAAAACAGTAATTTACTTCATCAAGAAACTTTATCTCCCTAGCATGCATGTCTTGCCGTGACACTGACCCAGTCAATACCGGGGTAAATGAAATCACCCATTTTTATTATTACTGTGCTGTAACTTTTGTTAGCTTCCCTGATTTCTTTGAGCATTTCATCATCCATTTTTTCATTCTGGTCAGTCAGTCAATAGTACACCCCACACTGCCATCGCTTTTCACCCTTCCCCTTTTTACATGGAATTTCAATCCATAGAGATTCTATAGTACAGTGGATTTTTTTCCTGCAAAACTTTAATCCTTTGTAACTCAGTGCCCACTCTAACATAGCGTGCTATCCCCCCACCAATTTGATCTGCTCTATCATTACGATATAGTTTGTACCCAGGTATCAGAGTGGATACCTGGGTACAAACCCTTCCACCCTGTCTCTGAGATACCAATCAGATTGAACCTCTCATTTAGTGCTATCTATTCTAACTTGCCCATTTTATTTTTTAGACTTCAAGCATTTGCATACAAGCGTTTTAGAGGCTGTGTTTTATTCATTTTAATCTGGCTTTAGGTAGGCAGGGGTAATTTGAAGTCTTTAAGCTTTGACTGTTCTGTACTCAAGGGCATTTGGGTTACTTTTGTCTTTATTGGAACCTCTCTGTTGATACGCCCTAACTTCAATCTTTTGCTATTATCCTTCAAGGACACGTTGTTCCAAACCATGCGCTCTTGGGCGACTGTAGGCTTTCCCCTGTTATTTCGTTTAAAAGCTGCTCTATCTCCTTTTTAAAGTTTAATGTCAGCAGCCTTGTTACATCCCGGTTAAAGTGGAGCCCATCCCTTTGGAAAAGCCTCCCCTTTCCCCAGAATGTTCCCCAGTTCCTAACAAATCCAAAACCCTCTTCCTTGCACCATCTTCTCATCCACGCATTGAGACTCCGGAGCTTTGCCATGTCTTTTGGGTCCTGTCTGTGGAATGGGAAGCATTTCAGAGAATGCTATCCTGGAAGTCCTAGATTTTAACGAACTACCTAAAAGCCTAAATTTGGTCTCCAGAACCTCCCTACCACACTTACCTATGTCATTGGTACAGACATGTGCCAAGACAGCAGACTCCTCCCCAGCACTTTCTAAGATCTTGTCTAGGTGGCGTGTGAAGTCTGCTACCTTCACACCAGGTAGGCATGTTATCAGGCAATCCTCACGTCCACCAGCCACCCAGCTATCTACATGCCTAATGATTGAATTATCAACTATAAAAGCTGTCCTAACCCTTCATTCGTGGGCACATGGCCCTGGAGAAACCTCCTTGGTGCGAGAGGGTTTTTACATCACCTGGAGGACAGGTCCCAGCTACAGGATCACTTCCTGCCATGATGATGCTTTCCTGACACATAACCTCTCTCCTCCATGGCAACAGGGATACTGCCAGACTGGAGGTGGGGCTTCAGTACTATGTCCCTGTAGGTCTTGTCTATGCACCTCTCTGTCTTATGTCCTCCAAGTCTGCTACTCGTTCCCTGAGAGCAAAGAGCTCCTTGCATCTAGTGCACACATCTTTATCTTTATTAGAGCACTTGATTTACCGCACCTTCGGGATCCATCAGGGCGATTTACCATGAGGCAAAACAAGAAATGGCCAAGGCCAGAAACAGAAAAGAACTACAACTTTAGACAGGAGAGCAAGCAGTCACACCAGAGTTAGGGAGAGGAGAGGAGGAGAAAAGCATTTAGTCAGAAAGAGGAGGGATTATGGAGAACCAGGGAGAGGAAGGTCATATGCGGCACTAAAAAGGTGGGTCTTTAAAAGTAACAAACTTGGGATGAGACTGGTATTAGCGAAGCGTGGCAGGGAGGGAATTCCAAAGTGAGGGAGCTAAAAAGAAAAAGGCTGAATGTCGGGTTAGCTCTAGATGTGTGCGGGCAGGGGAAGGGAGAACAAGGCGGTTGATATGTATGGACCGGAGGCTATGAGATGCCGACCAGAACTGTATGGAGTTGGCCAAGTACTGAGGAGTATGTGTATGAAGGGCTCTATGGGTCAAAATCAGCAGTTTGAAGATAATGCGGTGGGAGATTGGAAGCCAGTGCAATTGAATAAGGTGGGGTGTACGATGATTGTGGTGGGAGATATGCGAGAGAATTTGGGCAGCGGTATATTGAATCATCCGAAGGCGGTGAAGTTGATATTGAGGGAGGCTGGCACAAATTATATTGCAAAAGTCAATTCGTGAAATTACCAGAGAAATAGAAAAGTAATGAGAGACGCGGAGGGTAGGACTGTGTTTACGGACATAAGACATAAGACTCCTCACCAACTGGGAGAAAATCATACATGTGACACTCAATGCAAAAGACTGGAAAGCCCCCATCTCGCTGCTGTACTGCTATCTGCATCTTAGTTTTAAGGTTGTGTTTCAGTATTTAAGTTGTTTACTTACTAAGGTTTGCTGGGGATACTTATACTAATAAAACTATATCTAATATGTTTAATGGACTTTGTTCACCTCAAGCTTATTTAATCTCAGGTCTTTAATATATGCCTGATGAGGATAAACAGCTGCACCTGAGAGTGAATATGTCACCTCCTTTCCTTTTAAGAGATTTAAGCACCTATGAAGCTATGATTATCCCTGGGGTGGGTGGGAGTCGGGGAGGGAGGGAGGTAAAGAAGACCTATTAAAGCTGGCTGCTACACAGTACCCTGTTCTGTGCTTCTAAGGTTATCTGTGACCCATTTCCAGGGTGAGTCACACAGCCCTTGCTTGGATAGAGGAAGTCTTTCAAAATGCCCCTTTGATCTGTCACTTTGCTTTAACACCTATTTAAAACAATTTCACAAGTCTCTTGCCCCCTGTCTAGAAGGCCTCTTTGTAAAGGTCTCTAGAAACAATTTATTGCTCTGGGAATATTGACCCTGTTTTTCTTTCTATGCTATGTTATATTCTGATTTGATTTAAATTAAATCTCTTTTCTGATACTAGGCCATGACTGAGTATTAAATTTAAGCCAGCAGCTCTCTGGTGGGTTTTAAATTTAAGGCTTTTGAATTTAAACTGAAAGCCCTCTGCTGGGTTTTAATTTTAAACTGAAAGCTCACTACTGGGTTTTAAACCCAAGCAAAGCTACCTGTTGAGTTTTTAATTTAACTAAAAGCTCTTTGCTGATACTAGGCCCTGACTGATTTAACAAATACACTGGATTCTAATTTACACTGATTAATCAGTTTTAATGAATTCTTTTTTCCCCCAAGATTTAGAAAATTTCCCGGAAGTAAATACTTACAATTGCAGATCTCTCTCCAGAAGTAGCAGTCTCTGTTTGTAGTCCTTCAAGAATACTAGTAGCTGGGGATCTGTACCACAGTCAGCTCCAGGTTTTGTTGTCGTTGATATCAAACTTTTCCATCCTTGCCTTCAATATTTGTTCATATATGGTTTTGCAGATAATAGGAATCAATTACTCAGCAAAATAGAAACATGGAAAATGATGGTAGATGAAGAATATAGGGCCTATCAAGTCTGCCCATCCATATGAACTTGTAAGTTCTGCAATCCATTTCTTTCCCTCAGAGATCCTCTATATTTTTCCCATGCTTTCTTAAACTGGGATACAGTTCTCGTCTCCAGTGCCTCCACTGGGAGACTGTTCCTCATATCTTCAGATTAGTTGTCTATCCCCTTTCATCTTCACCCTATGACCCCTCATTCCAGAGCTGCCTTTTAACTAGAAGAAGGCTGCCGCCTGTGCATTTATACCATGTAAGTATTTAAATATCTCTATCATATCACCCTTCTCCTGCCTTTTCTGCAAAGTATATATATTGCGATCTTTTAGTCCACATATATTTGACAAAGGCCACTGGCCATTTTACTAGCTATCCTCTGGATTGACTCTATCCTGTTCATATCCTTTGGAAGGTGTGGTCTACAGAACTGTACACAGTAGTCCAGTTGAGGTAACCACTAGAGACTTATACAAAGGCACTATCGCTTCCTTTTTCTTGCTAGTCCATAGTTCTTCTTGTGCACCCAAACATCCTTCTGACATATGCCATTACCTTTTCGGACACTTTCATGTCATCCAGTATGATTGTCCCCAAGTCCTGGTCTTTGTTGATGCACTTAAGTACTTCAGCCCTGTACTTACTACTTCCTTAGGATTTTGTAGCCCAAATGCATGACTTTGCATTTTTTGTCGTTAAATCTTAGCCACCAAATTCTAGATCATTCTTCCAGTTTTACTAGATCCCTTCTCATTTTATCCACACTTTCCAGGATATCTACCCTGTTTCAGATTTTGCCTGTAGTGTTATTTACCATGTTCATAACACAAGGAAAGCCATTTTTAACTTTTCAAGATTTGTTTGGAAAATCTCTAGATAAAATTAGTATTTAATGAACAGCTTGCAGACATTGAACTTGCATGACTTTCTAACAGATATTCAGGTGATTCACATCAGATTTCTGGTGCATGGATGAAATAAATGTTAAGTAAATGGAATACTTTGTTGGGTGATCTCATTTGCATAACTGTTTGCTTCTCTTGCACTAATAGATCAGGAATATGTCAAATAGTGGAGGGATTTAATTTTTGAGACTGTAATATCAGCTCTTTTAGCTGTAGAGATTGTAGCTATGTTTCAGTTGCAATGTCAAGTTATGCCATAAGCATGGCAGCTAATTTAGACAGGCATTCTTCTAATTATTGGGTATTTAAATTAAATAGGGAATGGAATGCATCAGAAAAGATTGCAGATTTTGTGAGATAATTAGACATTATAACAAATATTGATACTCTGGGAAAGTCATGTTATAGAATATTTTTCTTAAGGTTTATGTTTAGTCCTGCCTCATCTTATCTGCACATTTTTCTTACTGCTCACTGAAATCCCTGTCTTATTATAGTCTCACATTGGTCTATAAGCATATTTTTTTCTTTCCCTGATGCTGCCATCCTTAGTAATTATTCCAGTCTGGGGCTATATAACCATTGCCCCAAAATAGATTTCTACCTGTTATTTTAGTGTGCTGAGTCAAAATGCAATGAGGTCTGTATTAGAAAGTCTTTATGCAGTTAGCCTTGGAGATAGCTTCATAAACCTTTATTATTTTCAAAGTGGGGCAGACAAATGCTTTACTCATGTGTTAGGAGGGCCAGGAGGCATTCCAGGACACAGCAACAGACGTTTTACAGATAATGCAATATTCAGCACTGTCCAAATGTTATCCCTTTAAGTAGGACAAATAGCTGTACTAACTTGAATAGGTAACTTACTCATTTAAGTCTGATTGCTTATTAGTGCTCCTCCTTATATTGGATTTTCAGCTCATATCTGTTTAAAGATAAGCGGATAAGTCATCCCACTTATTTATATATAATGGTAATTTGGTGCTCTAGGATGGTACTAAAAATCTTTGTATATTGGTAGTTTTGCATTGTGAAACACAATTTTGGATATACTTTTAGGTAGCTTCTATTTTTATATGTCTTATATTAATAAATGTTTTAAACTTGGTATTCTCCTTATCCACGGAACACTTCTATCCCCCATCATCCCTAGCAGCCCTACATTCCTCTATCAGTCTCCTTGGTCATCCCTAGCAAACACTCGCTCACCTGCTCGCTTTTTCCTTCAGTCCCTTTCATCATTTCCAGCAATCGCAGGCTCCTTTTTCTTTCACCGTGCTCTTCCCTGCTGCTGCCGCTTCCTCCCTGAGTCTGCACATTAGAGGGATAGAGGGTGGGTTATAGATGAGGAAGGAGGGGCGCAAGCACTCTCTCTCGCCCCCTCCTCCACCACACACACACACACACACCACTTTCCTGGTGCTACCACATTCATCCCCATCTCTAGCCCAATGCCAGCATATGCTCCCTGATTCCTTGATGCCTGGGTACTCTTCCTTTCCCCCGCCAGATCCCAATATTTTCCACTCTCCCTCCCCTCTCCCCAACACTAACACAGTCTTCCTGCTCTCAGCATGTTTACACTCTCTGTATGTTTTCCCTCTCCTCTTTCCCTTCTGCACTTGTGAGAACCATCTAGTCATTCATCCTTCCTTAGGCTTATACAGGCTGCTGCCTTCTCCTGTCATTTATTGCAATCAGTGTAACACAGAAAAAAAGGAAAGGGTAGAACCAGGCTGAGCAGAAGGGAGGTAAATGAAGCAGTGGTGCCAGTGACCAGCTCCCCATTTGGAACATGAAATGCTACAGGGGATAGGAAATTTAAAAAAAAACAACCCACTTTCTGCCCACAGTTGCTGCACCTCCCTCTGCCTAGGCCCATGTGGCTAAAATGTCTGTTCTCTCTGTGACCTTTCAACTCTTTTTAACATGAAAAGCGGGTCCTGCTCTGATGAAGTCATCCATCTACAATTTAAGGAGCCAGATGACCTCATCTGATCATAACAGGAATGTAACAGGAAAACCGTGATTCCCCACTGGGAATGTTTTTATCAGGATTTGTTGGTCATGACTAAAAATGAGTAACCCTATTAATATCTAGTTAAAGAAGTGCATCCATGACTGCTTCTAGACCTTCTAAGAATCTTGGGAGATTTAATAGGTATGGGGGATGTTTGGGGTGAGGGTGCTAAGTTTTGAAAACCTTGGAAACTTTTGAAATGGCTCAGTAGTAAAAAAAAACCCCACATACCTTGGAATTAGCATATTGCATGCATGCAATGTGCCGTCGAGTCAGTGCTGACTCCTGGTGATCCAGCAGCCCCTGGGTTTTCATGGCAGTGTGACCGTAAGTAGATTGCCAGGCCTTTCTACCGAGACAATGGAGGGTTAAATGACTCGCCAAAGGCCATAAGGCGTGCTAGTGGGAATCAAATCCTGGTCTCTTGGGTATCAAGCCAGCACTCGAACCACTAGGTGGCTACTCCGCTCCGGAATTAGTATATTAGACCTTGCTTTTCTTTATTTACAAGCTTGAATGACTGGGATAACTTTAGATAGTCCATAGTTATGGTTGAGCCAGTCGCATATTAGCTTATAAAGAAAGTACATCCATGATCATGTCTCAATTCAGACAAGTTAAGGGAAAAATGATTTACATTTTTACGGTTTTTGCTAATTCTTCCATAGATTAGATGATAGGCAAATGGTTCCTTGAAGTTAAGAAGATTCGATTTTGATGGCCCCTGAAAAGTGTATTTAATAAAAAACCTGAGAAATTTATCTTGGTTTTCAGATGACCACTGTTGAAGCAACCTGACCAAAAACTGGAGAGAGTTTGGAGAAAGTGTTACGATAAACTTCTTCAGGTTATAAATAAGATCTACAGATTGCAGTTATGCTGCTGCAGTTAAAAACAAAAAAAAGTTACTATATGACAGTTATTTGTTCAGCTGAAAATTCTATTAGGAAATGTTTTCAGTTACTTAAGCATTTTTTGACCCAGAAATTTACCTTTGCCCTATTTTATTTCCAGGTCAGTTAGAATTAGGACTGAGATCTGGCACCATATGCTTTCATTCACAAGTGCCCGCATTAGCAGTAAACTGCTCAGAATGGTAGATGGGCAGAATAAGAGTATTTTAAACAAGACATAATAAATAAAGTGTTCTACTAGTTTTTATCTCCTCCATCATTCCTAGTATGATTATTGCAGTGACAGTTCTTGGCTGGGGGCCTTGCATCAGAGCCCATTCTAGAACCCTGCATATGTGGACCCTGAATTCAGCCAGTAAGCAAAAAATCACACCTCCATATCCTGATCCCAATGAGTGTTGCCTCTGCAGTAGCTCCAGCTAACCAGGTAAGTAATCAAATAGCAAATCATCCACATTGATATGCACAGAGCCTACCAAGTCTGTCCCCTTAAGCATTTTTTTTCCAAAAAGCACAATGTGCTTAATTCATTACAGTTCTATTTGACCTGAAGTAATTCTTTTGCAGATTTTGTTCTAATAAAACACTGGCTTTAAGAATCATGTCAAATCATATGCTAGGGGGAGGCTTAGAGTGGCTGTTGATGGGTGGGGGGGATATAAATTGTAAAAAAAAAAAAAAAAAAAAGTAGTTTCTCCGGGAACAAGCAGGAAGTCAGTCCTCTCATATGGGTAACGTCAGTGCCAACGGAGCCCATGCGGTAGCATCTCTCCAGTTTTCAAAGAAAGCCTTTGGGAGATGCACCACGCATGCATGGTACCCTTCCTGCCCAAGGGTGCCATCTTGCCTCAGTCCCCTTTTTTTCTTCGGAGCCCACCAGACATCTGTACTGTTTCCCCAGAAAAAGTGTCGCTTTTTTGCCTTAAAATTATTTGGTTCCTCTTCCTGCCCCCGAGCCAGCTTGCCTTGGCATTGCTCCTGTGGTTCATTTCCTTGTTTTTTCTCAAGGTGTCCCTCGACCGGCGCTTCACACCCTTTTTGGCCAGTAGGCATTGGACCTTCGCCCAGGTTGAAGGGCATGGTTTTCCCATGGCCTCCAGCAGCTTCAAAAATGTGATCAGTGCAGTAAGATGATGTCCCTCACCGACCCACATGACCTGCTGCCTCCATTGCCTCGGGCTGGACCATGACAACTCAAGCTGCGACCTTTGCAAATCCATGTCCACAAAGGCCATCAAGAGCTGTCAATTGCAGCAGGAAAAGTTGTTCCACAGATCCGACTGTCCCGTGTTGATGGTTTCTCTGTGAGGACCTGGAGGTGGAATGCAGGAAGAGCTTGAAAACCTTGAAGATCACCTTGGAGGTCAGATCTGGAAACGTGGGTAAATCCCACACCAGGCCCCACAGTCCCAGGTATGAGTCTAAGGGGTCGGAGTGGAGTGGCCTCACAAGCTGCCCCAGAAGGAGTCATCAGCGTCAGGCAACCGGCCTCGGACCCCCAATGCAATCCTGGTCAAGGACTCCCCCTCGACGGAACAGATGCCAGTCTCGAAGCCATTGGTGCCTGCGTCGAAGGCTGCAGAGCTCCCTGGCATGGAGACCAGGATGGTGACCTTGGAGCACAGTATCGCTGCCCTCCTGGCCCAGCAGCAGGCATTGATGTCCATTCTGCCCCCACGACCGGGTCCTCGACCTCTAGGGTTTAACCAGTGATTGAGCTGAGCTTCGAGCGTCCAGGGTATATGGAGTATGATCTCACTTTACTGCTGATGTTCAGTGTAGTACTTGCATTACCACATTACTCCTCTTCTAATCGAGCAACATTGGCTCTCAGTATCTTATCTTATATTCATTTAAGGTCTTTATTCTGGTATATAAGGTATTGCAACAGAGTAATCCATTATATTTGTCTAATCTATATTCATTTCATATTTACTACAATATAATCTTTGTTTTTAATCAGATAATGAGTT
Source organism: Ichthyophis bannanicus (assembly GCA_033557465.1). Lineage (NCBI taxonomy): Eukaryota > Metazoa > Chordata > Amphibia > Gymnophiona > Ichthyophiidae > Ichthyophis > Ichthyophis bannanicus. The sequence continues at coordinate 1,335,573,504 of CM066032.1, read as the reverse complement.
AGTTCTTCACTCTTCTGTTAGAGCATGTCATGAAAATAAACACTATTCAGCAGTTTTCTATCTGCCTCTATTGGTTTGGAGGCTAATTAGACTGGACAACAAATTTGTTCAATAGTTTTGCTTCCTGAAAGATTTTTGGTGATTATGATAGAAGCTTCAAGCTGAATGCAAATATAATTTCAGATTGACTGTATCAGGTAGGAATTTGAAGAAACATGAAATTAAATTTTGACTGAATTTAGCATGTTTAATCGCACAATGATGCTGACATATTGCACTAGTTCACCTGAGCTAAAATTAGGTTTTGCTCTTGATTTTAGTTTGTACTCAGCATCTGATGCTTCTCATCTCAGTGTCCAACAATAGCAACCAGCATTGATGGGTTCCATTTGTCCTGATACTGCTTTTCCATCATTGCAATGTCTTGGTGAAACCATTCACATTTTTGGTGCTGACGACACCAAGATTAGCAGGGAAGAAGTCCAAGTGTGAATGCAGAAAATGAATCTTCAGCGACATGTTGCACTTCACGGTTTTGTATGCTTGAAGCATGTTAACTAGCTGGACATAATTTGGTCCCCTGTAATTGCCAAGAAAATATGCAACATCCCTGATGGACTTCCATTCAATTTTTTTCAGGCCCCACTAGCAGATATTTGAACCACTTGTCATTGATGACATGTCTGACTTGTGGACCCACAAAAATGCATGCCTTAATCCTGGCATCAGTTATTCTTGGAAACATCTGTCTCAAATATTGAAATCCTTCACCTTCCTTGTTCATTGCTTTCACAAAGTTTTTCATCAGTCCGAGTTTTATATGAAGAAGATGCAAAAATATCCCACTTGTGTCGACAAGTGGTTCATGTGCCACATTTTTCTGTCCTGGAACCAACGCTTATTGAGCGGCCAATTCTTTTTAATGTAATGAGACTTCCTAGTATGGGAATCCCATTCACAAATGAAACAGTACTTGCTATACCCGAACTGTATTTCTAGTAGCAGTGCCACTACTTTTAGATCACCATAGATGCTCCAGTTGTAGTTGTACTGTATGTGTTTCAATAATAGTTCCATGTTTTTTGTAAGTTCCTTTCATTTGCACTGATAGGCAATAGGTATTGAAGGGTGGACATTGCCATTGTTTAACAAGGCAGCTTTCAGGCTTAACGGTGATGAATCAATAAAAAGGCACCATTGTTGTGGGTCATGCTCACAACCCAAAGCAATGAACAACACTTTAATGTCTGTGCAGAAACAGAGGTTGTCAATCTGCGCAAAGAAATTTTTCATATCTTCTTGGCAGAAAGTCAGAAATTTTCGTACTTGTCGACAGCAAGTCCCATTCTTGCAATCTTGCACCAAGTAGTTCAGCTTTTGTTTTTGACAAATCCCTCACCAGGTCATTCAATTCTGACTGTTATCAAATGAGGCCCACTGGATATAAACTGTTCAAAATCTGGATCTGTGTCATTTTCCACATCTGGCCCGTGTATTGTGACATCTTCATCCGCCTCATCTATGTTTGTTTATTATAAATTTGATATACCGCTCAGGCCAAGGCTCCTTGTCTCTGGTGGCTTCGTTACTGGCATACTGTCGTCATGCGACACTGGTGTCATGGCTAAAGACAGACTGGGATATTCGATAGCTTTTTTATTTTTAGCAGGGAAGCCGGCTACATTGGTCAGACAGAAGTAACAGTCTGTCACATGATCCTTCTGTTCTCGCCATATCATCGGGACTGCAAACGTCATTGACTTCCGAGTACCTCTGAGCCAAGCTCTGAGATTGACAGCACATGTTGCACAGCAAATGTGAGGAGCCCAGGATTTGTCTTGATTGCCAACTTTACAACTGAAATAGAGCTCATATGCTTTCTTAATAAGTGTAGTCATGCTGCGTCTTTGAGGCTTAAGAGTATACTCACCACAAATGTAACAGAATGTATTGCGGATGTTGCGACATTGACATGACATTTCTGCTGTAACGAATCATCGTTTAGATCAGAAGCTTACTTGTAAATGCTATTGTTAAGTACACAAACTGATATCAGCATCATGCATAGCATCTGTGTATGAAAGCTGCTTTTATAGCCTATACTGTACAGCCAGCATCTATCCTGACTAAGCATGCCAATGCATTCTTGAGCAGTGCATTTCCATTAAACATTGTGAGCCTGCACTAAGTGCATATCCAGGCATGCCTGCACTAAACAAAACAACTCACTTTCTAAGCAATATATGAGTAGACTTAAAATTTGTGAGGAAATCACAAAAATAGGCAATTGCAGAAAAATGGTGCGTGATAGGAAAATTTCAAGGTGATTTTTGTGGTCAGCAACCCAAAATCCATAAGATACATCAAAAGTGTTCAAGAAGCAAAATGTTCATTGTCTAGTGTTATTCAAAGTTTAAAATTGACCTAAAGGCTCACTTTTTGAATTATCCTTCTATGATGCTAATTGATATTAATAAGCATTTGCTGTGTTTTTATGCTCTTGATGGTGCCTTTATGCTCTTGGTGGTGCCTTTGAGACTCTGGTATTAGGATAATTATAGACTCCTGTACTTTATTAATGTAAATCATAGATTTTAGGTTGAAATTGGATTGTAATATTGGTTAATTGTGATCTTAATTTGTAGCAATTTCAGTTGAAATTGGTATTATGTTAATTATGATGTTTGTAATTAGTTTTAAAGCTGGTAAGAATATATTTTTGTATCAATTGCTATTTTATGTAATAGTTTTGACTGTGTTTACTTGAAATCTTATAATTTAATTTAGATTTTATTATATATGTATTAAGGCTGATTAATTTATAATTGTAGACTGCTCTGCTGTCTGAATCAAAGGGCGATATATTAAGACTATAATAAACGTTAAATACAGTATTAATTAAACACTAACACCCATTAACTGCAGAATCCTAATTTTGTTTAGTTAATAGGGTTTTAGTAACTTAAGAATCAGAGAAAATAATAGCAGAAGGATTAACTTGATGTCACACATTGCATTTTCGCAAAGACCATATGGCCTATCTAGTCTGCCCATCCATACCAACTACTAAGCACTACAATCCCTTCCTATCCCTTGGAGACCTCTCTTGAATTCAGATACAGTCCTTATCTCCACCACCTCTGCTGGGAAGCTGTTCCACTAATCCACCACCCTTTCCATAAAAGCGTATTTCCTTAGATTTTTGAATCTCTTTCCTTGTACCTTCTGCCATCATATACTATATTACCTTCATCATATGTATTCTCGTTCCAGAGCTTTCTTTCATTTCGAAGAGGCCCATTGCCTATGCATTTATGTCACAGAAGTATTTAAATGTTACTATCACATGTCTCCTCTCCCACCTTTCTTCTAAAGTATATATATTGAGATTTTTGTCTGTCTCCATATGCTTTATGGTGCATACCACTGACCATTTTGATGGAGTCAATCCAGAGGATGGCCATCCTGTTTGTTTCTTTTGACGGTGTAGACTCCAGAATTATACACAGTACGCCAAATGAGGTCATAGTAGAGACCTATTTAGAGGCACTGTTACCACCTCCCTTTTCCTGCTGTGATCATTCCTCTCCCTATGCACCCAAGTATCCTTCTGGATTTTGCCATCATCTATTCTTACTGTTTGTCTACCTTAAAATCATCAGATAGGATAATCCCCATTTTCTACTCATCTTTTATGCACAGAAGTACTTCACCCCCTTCACCGCTCCATTGAGTTTTTGCAATCCAAATGCATAATGCTGCACATTTTTTAGCATTAAATATTAGCTGCCAAATTCGAGACATTTTTTAAGTTTTAAAATGTTAAAAAGACCAAGGACTGGGAGTTGGTATTTGCTGCCTGCCATCTTGTGGAATTCCAGGTGTCTCTTTCTGACCCTGTACTGCCGCGGACACCTGCAACCTACCTGGGGGGGTTTGCTGTTTTTGTTTTTGGTTTTTTTTTTTAAATTTCTGATCCTCCTACGGTGTGCGGCCATTGGCGTGCATGAAAGGGCATGCAACAAAGGGCATTCCTGCCCCTTGTAAGCCCCTTTGGAGCCCAGGAGCAAGTGCAATGAAGGGTACTGTGGTGTAACGCTGTTTGCAGTGTTGGAATGCCCAGGAAAAGGAAGGCGAAAGGCAGCAAAGCTGTGATAAGCTCGGGTCCTATGGAAAAACATCTAACACCCAAGGCTGATACATCTGGGCAGGTTGCTACCATCAGTGGCTGTGAGGAGGGGGCGTCCTTGAGTTCCCTGGAGCAGACTCCACTTCCCCGCATTGCCCTTTTTCACAGGCCATATTTCTGGGGTTTATGGCAAGTCTTCTAGTCCAAAGCCTGTAGTGTGCAACTTGGATATGTCCTTCAGACCATCGGTGGGTTCTCAGGTTTCCTTCCAGGATAGTTGGCGAATGGCGCGTGGTCTCTTGCATTGAGAATTTATTATCTACTACTGTTCTTCAGTTGTGTACTTTCGCAAGAGACTGCAATGAAGTTTAAGAAGGTGGACTTTTAGTGGAGACTATGGGAAAGAAATTCTCCAGTCTTGGAGAGTCAGTTAGCTTCTTTGAACTCAGTGGGTGTCTCTTCTATTAGAGATAGTCTCACTGTTCACCATAAACTAGAATCTTTAGAAAACATGTGAGCTTTATAAATTTTCCAGTGTCACATTTGGTTTCAGCTGATTTCTTTTTTAGGAAGTATCTTAAGGAAATATTACTGTTACCAGGTGCTGATAATATTATGGTTTCTAAGACGTACTATGCTTCTGCAAGGATAGGGCAGACCTCCTCTGAGCAAGGCGGAGAGGTTGTTCTGGTCTCTAGGCCGGATATTAGCCTCTCAGCTATAAAGATAGGCAAGGGTTTTCCTTGCCTATATTTTTGGCACGGAGCACTAACTGGGCAGCATGCAATATTGCTGCTGCCCGGTTAGTGCTCATGCCCCTGCCTCCGCGCCGCCCCGCCCCGCCCTGGAATGCCCTCGACATGCCCCAGTGCTAACTGGATAGCATCAGGGCCTGTAGGGGACATAGATGGGGATATTCAATGGCACTGCCTGTGAATGTGCTGTTGAGTATCCCCATCTAGGGCATTTGCATGGTTTACTAGGCTCTAAGCTGTACAAATGCCCTTCGAATATCAGACCCTAAGTGGTTTTCACTGCAGTCTAATGTATTCTGCTTAGCCATATGCTTACAGAAGAGGGATAGGCAGCTATGCTTAGTATTACATGGGTGCTGTGGTGGATTTGGGTGTTTTTTGTCCATTTGGAGTCGTTTGTTATGTGTATCTTTTGGATATAGATTGCTTAATATGACTAGCTTGTACCATATGAAAAGCAATAAATAAAGTTGAAAAAAAAAACCAACCTAAAATCTTTCCAAATGCTTTTTCATTTTTTAAAGATTATTTTTGCCTGTAAGTTTTCTTCATCTCCTGTGGGCTTCCAGGCTAGCTCGGGCTAGGGTACTATGACTGTTCACAGACACCTGAAATGTGTCATAGTTTTAACTAGGGAAAGTAAAATAAACTGGACTTGTAAAGTAATCTTTTTATTTTTAATTTTTATCTGGCTGCACCCGCCAAATAAATTTTGAACTGGTCATCCAATTTAATTCATATTTCTGCCACAAGTGTAGTACCTAGTGTCGCCCCTCCCTCTACACACACTGGTCATATTGTCTAGCAACTTTATATCATTAGAGATGATCACCTTGTGGTGTTTTTTCTTGTAGTACACTCAGTATTTTAACTTTATCACATACTACTCCCTTGGATTTCTGGGTGCCAAATGCATGATTGCACTTTTTTGCATTATAGATTTAGTGATTGTTGTCCAACCACTCCTGAAGCTTACCAAAAGTATTTAAGGATTTTCTTATATTTGTTGACAGGGCACACAGTGATATTAATACTTTAGGGCCCCTAATAATTCATGGAGCACCTGGTAATACAGTGAAGGGGCTACATAAGTGTAGGGAATATTGAGAGTGCGTTCTAAGGGCCACTGAATGCTCTGTTTGTGACATTTATTTATTTATTAACAATTCTTATATACCGCACTATTAGACATCAGCGCGGTTTACATTGAACAGAAAACATCCGACAGTTTACATATGTCTGGTCAGTTACATTTAACAGGAAGTATAACTTGGCGAAATAGGGGAAACTAAATACAATGGAGGGTTATCTGATAAGGGATATCATGGTTAACTATATACAAAGGTGGTACAATAGTACTTGGAACTGCTTGTTATTTCATTGAGAAGTTGGCCTGTTATGAGGGTCTGTTTGTTTGACCACTCAAGCTATTCGCCTGGGGGTTATGTTCGGAGCTGTCATTGAGATATTTAAGGAAGAGGAAATGTTTTAGTGCCTTTCTGAACTGACTCAAGTTGGGTACTGCTCTGATTTGTGCTGGTAAGTTGTTCCATAAAGTCGGGGCGCAGAGTCGGAAGGCTCTGTTGGCTGTTGATCTAGTGCATCTTGTGGTGTCATTTGGGATAACTAGTGTGTTTAATTCTGCTGTTCTTCGTGGCCTGTTTGGTGCAAGTGGTTGTATGAGGTTGGAGAGAGAGGAAGAGGTGAGCCCCTTAGCCGCTTTGAATGTTAGCAGTAAGGTCTTGAAACTGATCCTTGCTTGAATGGGGAGCCAGTGTAGCTGTTTTAGAAGGGGTGTTAGGTGATCTCTCCTGGATGCCCCGAGGAGTACCCTCGCTGCACTATTCATGGCTAATTGCAGGGGGTTCAGGGTGGACCGGGGGAGTCCTTGTAGTATGGAGTTTGAGAAGTCGAAATGGGGGAGTATAAGGGCTTGATAAATGGTACGGAAATCATCCGGTTCAAGTAGCATGCGTAGGTGTCTGAGGGATCTGATTTTAAAGTAGATTGCCTTGACTGTGTTGGCTATGTGGTTCTTCATGTCAAGGTTTTGGTCCAGCGTTACTCCCAGGTAGCGTATCGCCGGTTTAACTTGGAGTTGGGCATCCTTTACGTTAATACAACTAGGAGGGGTGAAGTTGGTGTTCCTCGAGACGAATATGTATGAGAATTGGACGAATGATTCAAACAGTAGTTGTGGGTGAGGTGATACAGAAAGAGCTAGAAAAATGCTAGAGTGCATATGGGGAAGTATAGTAAGAGAAATAGGGTGTCAGTGCCTCTGTACAAGTTGCTGATGAGACAGTAACCTAAGTGTTTTCAGTTCAGGAAGCCATGGTTACAAATGATATAGACAGATTGGAGGTGGTCTGGAGAAACATCTTCAAAATAGTGAGGATCTGCACCAAACGTCTTATGAGAGAGTTCACAGCCTAGAAGCTTTCAAATGCTGCACAAGTACAGATAATGCATGAGAAGCAAACTTTTTCCCATGGAAAAGAAATTCTAGAACAAAAGGATCAGCTTAGGAGTCACATTTCAAAATATTCTTAACAAAAGGATAGTGAGAGAATGGAGATTATGGAAACAAAAATGGTAACAAAATTAGCACAAAGGATCCTCGATAAGGGAGGAGTAGAGAAGAAAGACTGAGACGAACTGGGGCACAATGTAGTGGCTCTGGTTCTTACCTACTTTTCTGTTTTCTGTTTTAGTTGGGCAGTTCAGCTCAGCTCAGCAGGGTTATCAAATGTAGACCCGCAAAATGCATTTTGGCTTTCCCTATTTTAATGCTTAGGGTTTTGAACCTTTCCAGTACTGGTAGTTTCTGAGAAGTAGTGAAATTCATTATCTCCAGGAACAAGCAGGAATGTAGTCCTCACATATGGGTATCGTCGGTACCGATGGAGCCTGCGCGGGAACGCTCCCCAGCGTCCAATAGGAACACTTTTGGGAGCATCCCTCAGCACATGCGCGCTGCTTTCCCGCCTTTCCAACTGTCCCTCTTCAGTTCTTCGTTTACCGCGGAGCCAACAGGACCTATTCCCTGTCACTGCAGAAAATTCCGTCTTTAAAATTCTTTTTTGTGGTCGCGTTTGCCTACCGCACAACGCCTACCGGTACCGCCAGTTCTTTTCTTTTCTTTTCCGAAACCCCCCCCCCCCTACATTTTGACTGTTTCTTTCCAGAAACTTTCCTGTTTTGGTGCTAGGCGCCCTTTTGGGCATTAGGCTCCATTTTTCCAAAATCATGGAAAAAACAACTAGTGATTTTAAAAAATGTACTAAGTGTGGCGGTACCATTTCCATCACTGACACTCATGATTGGTGTCTAAAATGTTTAGGACCTGATCATTCTCCAACTGAATGTCTCTCCTGCATGGGGATGACCAAAAGAAGAAGACAGAACTGGGCCGCAAAGCTCGGTACCCTCTTTTCTTCAGATGCCAGATACATTGCATCGACATCGTCAAGGGCCTCTTCTTCCTCCCATGGATCTCAGGTAACTAAACACAAAAGCTGGTCCTCAAAGAGTAGCTCTCCTGCTAAGCATCGAGAGGCCATTGGCATTGCCCTTGAGGGAACCACACCAGCAAAACAGCCCTGGCGGGAGGCTTCGGCTTCCAAAGCATCGATGGGGCTTAAGGATGTTCTTGAGGCCTCAACCTCGCAAGAACTACCTGTGCCATGCTCAGGGGTTCCAGACGTTCTTACCAGTACCGACACCCAGGCATCGGCAGCGTCGATAGACCAGAGATTTCTTGCTATCGAGCACAGTATCGCAGCTCTTCTCTCAGCTGCGGTACCGGTGGTCCCAAGGGCACTGGTGCCAACATCAACACCGATGCCGGTACCGACATTATTACAGACACCGGTACTGACACCGACGATGCCGGTACCGATGGTACCGGCCCCGATGGCAACTCTTCCCATTCCACCTCCAGCTGGAGTGGATAAAGTGGTACTGGGTCACCTCAGTACTGACTTCGATCGGTACCGGGATCGTGCTTTGCAGGAGCATCGCGGTCAGGAATACTTTGATTCCTCCGATTCCGAAGACACTGACAATTCTGCTGGCACTAGAGGGTTTCTCTTAGAGGATCCCTCTTCTCCCCAACGCAGAATGTCACCTCCAGAGGACATGTCATTTCAGGATTTCATCCGTGATATGGCTAAAGGTCTTTCAATCACAGTAGCTCCTGAAGAGGAACCCAAAGCAAAGGAATTGGAAATCCTCCAATATCCTAAAGCTCCTAAGGAGGCAGCTACTCTGCCTATCCATGAAATTCTGCATAGCTTGATGCTCAGAATGTGTGAGACACCTCTGACTACTTTTCCTCACTCTAGGAGACTTGATACTATGTATCGAGTCCCACCATGTCCTGGATTTCAGAAAACTCAGCTGCCACACCATTCAATGGTAGTGGAGTCAGCCATGCGTAGGATGAAAAGTGCAAAAAGACATGCATCCAATCCTCCAGGTCGTGAATGCAGGACTCTGGATGCTTTTGGATGCAGAACTTTTCAAGCTTCCATGCTTTCAGCTAGGATCAGCTCATATTTCCTATATGGGAATGTTCCTCAAAGAAATCAGAGGAGACTTGGAACTTATGAGCCCATTTCTCCCAGATGATAAGAGACAAGACTTTCTTACTCTGGTTAAGCATGCTCAGGATGTCTCCAAGTTTGTCAATCGTGCAGCCTTTGACTGCTTCGAATGCATCAGCAGAACTTCTGCCATTGCCATTGGCGCACGACGGATTGCCTGGCTACAGGCATCAGACTTGGAGACTTGGGTACAGGACAAGTTAGGCAACATTCCTTGCATGGGAGAGAATCTCTTCGGCAAGAACTGGCAGGAGAAGGCTAACGAGTTAGATGCTGACAATTCTACCTTAGATTGTCAAAGTCTACAGCCACTCCAGCCAAAAGGAAGCCTTATAAAAAACCCTCTTTTAGCAAAAAGAGGAAGTTTTATCCTTCCTATACCCACCAGACTCAGACTCCAGGTCAGGTTGCCCAAAAGGGACAAACTAGACAACAAAAGAAACCAAAAGGCCCGAGAGCCCAACCAGCTCTCCAGGTTCAGCCCCCTCAAGGGCTTTGACTCCTTCCTAGAGAGCTTTGCCTTCCTGCCTCTGAGGGGTCCCCAACCCCCCAATATTCCCGGCAGGTTATGCCATTTTGTCAACTGATGGCATCAGATAACAACACCTTAATTGTCCCAAAGATAGTAACGAAGTGCACTAAGGCCACCTCCAACAGGGCCTTCTCCTTATTTGCTCCTTTAAACTGGAATGCTCTACCCGATGAAATCCGTGCTATCAAAAACCTAATCCTATTCAGAAAAGCATTGAAATTCCACCTGTTCACAAAATGCTACCCAGAAGTCAACCTAGACACTAACAAATCTACCACCTCAATACAACCTGAAAAGGGCTAGTTGGTCAACCTTTTCTCTAGTCTTATTAATGAACCACATTGTAACATCCAATCGAGCTTGATGTTATTGTATATACCATTAAAGTTAATCTGTACATAGTTCCCCCGGTTGTCCCATTGTTGAAGTTCCCTGTTCAATGTAAAACTCAATGTTGCCTGTATGCATTGTAGTATGTTATTGTTCTATGTACACCGCACTGATTTTAATAGCGCGGTATAAAAGAATTGTTAAATAAATAAAATAAACAGAAGATTGGACTTTGTCCATTGTAGGGGAGGGGTACAAACTTCATTTTCACAGCTTACCCCCTTCTACAATTCTAAAGCAGTTCAATTCACAAACCTCTGCAGACAATCTGCTAGATCATGAGGTCTCCACACTTCTTGCCCAAGGGGCAATAGAGGAAGTACCCATTCTTCAACAGGGTGCAGGGTTCTACTCCCCTATTTTCTTATTCCAAAGAAAACAGGAGGACACAGACCCATTCTAGACCTCAGAGAATTGAACAAATATCTGTTTCGAGAGAAATTCAAAATGATTTCTCTAGGAGCTCTTCTGCCATACCTTCAAAGCCAGGACTGGCTTTTCTCTCTAGACTTAAAGGATGCATACACTCACATTCCTTATCCATCCAGATCACAGGAAACGTTTATGGTTCCTTTTCAGGTGAAGACATTTCCAGTACAGGGTTCTTCCTTTTGGTCTGACTTCAGCACCAAGGGTATTCACGAAATGCATGGCAGTAGTAGCTGCATGTCTACGAACCCTGGGGATTTATGTCTTCCCTTACTTAGACGACTGGCTCATCCGAGCCTCCACAGTGACAGAGGCCAGCACTGCACTGTCTCGTACAATATGAATCCTCCAATACTTGGGATTTGGTAATAAACTTCCCGAAATCTCAACTAGTTCCTTCCCAATGCCTAGAATTCAAAGGAGCCTGTCTGGATACCAGACAGGCAAGGGCTTTCCTTCCACAAGCCCGGTGTCTTCGCATAATGCAGTTAGCTTCCCAAGCAGCAGGCAAATGCTCCCTCACTGCTTGGGAGCTACTGCAGTTACTGGGACACATGGCATCCACAGTTCATGTAGTCCCATATGCTCGCCTCCACATGCGAGCAGCTCAGTGGACCCTCTCCACACAGTGGACACAGGCCACGGGTCATTTGTCGGACAAAATAACAATCTCCCAATGACTAATTTTGTCCCTCCAATGGTGGCAATCATTAGAAAATCTGACAGTAGGATCTCCTTTCCATCAACCCCTCTTTCAGGCCACCCTGACAACAGATGCATCACAGGTGGGTTGGGGAGCACACCTGAATCATCTCTCTACCCAGGGCACCTGGACTCCACAGGAGGTTGGTTTACACATAAGAGCAATTTATTTAGCTCTTCGAGTGTTCCATGCCCAGCTCAGCTCAAGACAGTCCTAGTCCAGACAGACAATCAAGTAGCCATGTTCTATGTGAACAAGCAGGGCGGAAAAGGCTCTCTGTCGTTATGCAACGAAGCTTTACGACTATGGGCCCTCGCCAGAGAGCATCAAATTCACCTTCTAGTGGTATATCTTCCAGGCATTCAAAACCTTTGGGCAGACAAACTCAGTCGAGTACTGCTGCCTCACGAGTGGTCACTCCACCTAGACCAGGTGGCAAAGATATTTCATCTCTGGGGCACTCCAGACATAGACCTCTTTGCAAGTCCACTGAATGCCAAACTTCCCCGGTTCTGTTCCAGGATTCTGGCGTACAACTGTCAGGCAAGGGATGCCTTCCTCCTTCACTGGGGTCAGGACTTCCTTTATGCCTTCCCACCCATTCCTCTCATCCCCAAGACACTCTTCAAGCTTCAGAGAGACAGGGGTCGCATGATTCTCATAGCACCACGATGGCCATGCCAAACGTGGTATTCCCTGCTTCTGCATTTCTCTCAAGCGGCACCTCTGGGGTTAGGGCATGCTCCACCTTTCCCAAGAGAACGGGACACTATGGCACCCGAATCCCCAGTCCCTGCACCTCACGGCATTGTTGAAGGCTTAGACCTCCAGGATTTCAACCTGTCCCAGCAGGTAAAAGATATCCTTCAGGCTTCTAGGAAACTTTCCACAAGAAGATCTTATGCCTTCAAGTGGAAACGTTTTACTATATGGTGCTCCAAGAAGGGATTAAATCCCCTTGTCATACCCTTAGAATTGATACTAGAGTATCTCCTTCACTTATCGAATTCTGGGTTAAAGACAAATTCGTTAAGAGTCCATCTTAGTGCAATTGCAGCTTCTTATAAACCTCTAAATGGCCATCCAATTTCCTCTCATCCACTCCTATCAAGATTTATGAGAGGCCTTTTATTAACTAAACCTCCCATCAAGCCACCACCGGTAGCATGGGATCTAAATCTAGTTCTCGGGCAGCTCATGAAGCCGCCTTTTGAACCTTTAGCCACTACAGCCCTTACATTTTTGACTTGGAAGGTCATCTTCCTGATTGCAATCACCTCTGCCCGTCGCATTAGTGAATTGCAAGCTTTAGTGGCTGATCCTCCTTATACTAGATTTCATCATGATAAGGTTGTTTTTCGAACTCACCCACACTTTATGCCAAAGGGGGTTTCGCCTTTTCATTTAAACCAATCAATTTATCTTCCTGTATTTTTTCGGAGGCCTCACGCCTCTAATGCAGAAAGAAACCTTCATACTTTGGATTGTAAAAGGGCCTTAGCCTTTTACATTTAAAGAACACAGCAACATAGAAAGTCCTCACAACGATTTGTAGCTTTTGACCCTAGTCATTTGGGACTTCCAGTCTCCAAAAGAACTTTATCTAAATGGATTGCCCAATGCATATCCTTTACTTATGAGAGTAAGGGTCTTCCTCTTCAGGACCATGTCACAGCTCACAATGTGAGAGCCATGGCAGCTTCTATGGCTAATCTCCACTCTGTGTCTATCGATGACATTTGTCGAGCAGCCACCTGGGCTTCGGTACACACCTTCACAGCCCACTACTGCCTAGATAAAGCCTCCCGTCAGGATGCCTTCTTTGGCCAAGCTGTTCTTCAAAATCTCTTTCAAACCTAAACCAACTCCTACCCACCAACCCTGGTGGGATGCCAGAGATCCATGAGAGGAAGGATTCTCACCTTCAACGGTGGCACCTTCCTGGGGATATCTCCCTGGCATCTTCAGCTAGGGAGTCCCCATATGTGAGGACTACATTCCTGCTTGTTCCTGGAGATAGCGTAGTTACTCACCTGTAACAGGTGATCTCCGGGAACAGCAGGAATTTAGTCCTCACAACCCACCCACCTCCCCTAGGAGTTGTTTCTCTCTCTCTCTGTTTCGTTCCTCTCTCCCTCTATCCTTTCACTCAGCTACAAACTTAACTGAAGAGGGACAGTTGGAAAGGCGGGAAGGCAGCGCGAATGTGCTGAGGGATGCTCCCAAAAGCGTTCCTATTGGACGCTGGGGAGCGTTCCCGCACAGGCTCTGTCGGTACCGACGATACCCATATATGAGGACTAAATTCCTGCTGTTCCTGGAGATCACCTGTTACAGGTGAGTAACTATGCTTTATTTATTTATTTAACAGGTTTTATATACTGCTTTATCATTTCAATCAAAGCGGTTTACATTGAAACTTAAACTTTGTAACGTACATTAAACAAGGACATTGATAACTTGGATTTTTCTGAGGCAATGGAGGGTTAAGTGACTTGCCCAAGGCCACAAGGACTGCTAGTGGGAATTGAACCCTGGTCTCTGGGTTCCCAAGCTAGTGTTCTTAACCATTAGGCTACTCTTCCACACGTAGTGTGTTGCCTGCCTTTTTGTTTGTGTTCTCATTTTTTCTTAGAACATTTGGTTCTTTACCTATTTTCATATTGCCTGGAGTTTTTTGTTAGTACAACAGTAGTTAATGACTGCTCTTCAGGATATTTATCATGGCACTTAGAAATAATAAGTCTGTTTGTTTTCTTTACAGGCATTCGACCTCCAATAATGAATGGGCCCATGCACCCGCGTCCTTTGGTAGCATTGCTGGATGGCAGGGACTGCACAGTAGAAATGCCTATCTTGAAGGATGTAGCTACTGTGGCATTTTGTGATGCACAGTCCACACAGGAAATTCATGAAAAGGTAAAGCTTCAGCCTCTGTCTCTCTTTCCCTCATCAATTACTCTTTGAAGCAGTCACAAGGCTTTATCCACTGGACAAGTTGGACAAAACGTTTTAACTGTTGTCTTTTCATAAGACTTGCTAGATGAATACCATCTGTAGCGTAACTAGAGAAGATTTTGGCTGTCTTTCTGTGATAGAGGTAATTTGATACAGGATGCCTATGCTGAAAGTCTAAGAAGACACCTATTTGAAAACTAATTTATAAAAACAGCAGAGTTGACTTATAAAATTTTCACATAGAGCTAGCGTCAGCAGCATGTAAATTCAAATGCATAAATTTACACCAACTCTGAAGATGGTGTCAGCTTGTTCCTGTAGCCTATGCTCGTATTTTTATTTTATAAAATATCTGTGTTCATTACAACATCACCTCTACTTCATTTAAAATTTACCCTGGGAACGTGTACACCTGGTTCACACAGAATTGCACGCAGTCTTTTGGTGCACGTACACAGTTGCTCGGTTTTATAAAAGGTCTTTCCACATATAAAACAGACTTTACACCAGGGCTCAACAAACCCCAGGCACAAGGTCACCATGGCAACTAAACATTTGGACCTAGCGCCTGGGGCTCAGAGCACATTGGCAGAATTGCGTGGCTAGGGCCATCCTGTCTGCCTTTGGGGATCCCATCTCCTGCAAGCAAAAGTGTTGTGATGGGCCACAATCACAGCCAGGACCGGCGCTGTCTGCCTACAGGAATCACATCTCCCATGGGCAGACATGCTTGAGATGGTGCGATCATGATCCCCATGGGCAGACAGGACAGTCCTGGCGATGATCGTGGCCTTCTTGAGCACGTCTGCTCACAGGGGATGGGATCTCATCTCCCACGGGCAGAAGTGCTGCAAGACTGTTGGGTTCTGGTGAACACAATAGCCTGCAAATAAGGTTAGAGGCTAGAGGGAGGGGGGAAGAGGGGGGCTGCACACACATCTGAAGGAATTTTACTAAATAATGAATGGTGAGGTGATTGGTGGACAGGGGTTGAGTGCAAGGGGGAGAGAGTTGGAGGTTGGGGGAGGGACAGCAGGAAAGGGGTTGGGTTGGAATGGAAGGGGGAGGGAAGAGTGCAAGGGGATGGAGGGTAAAGAGATTTTTATTTATTTATTTATTTAAACATTTCTTATATACTGCCCCTTCCATCGATCGGGGCGGTATACATTGAACAACATTCCAGAGTTCTGGTTACAGAGAACATTTCAACTATAATACAATGTACTATTTACATGGCAGCTAGGCACTAATACCGACGTATTGTGGAAGCTGGGTCTGATCTATATACGTACATGCTATATTGACAACAGAGCAGAAAATATAGGGTTTATTCATACCTGAGTAGGGGGGGGGGGATAAGACAGAGGGGAGGTTGATGAAATGTAATACTCTGAGAAGAACAGGATTTTAAGTAGTTTGCAAAAATCCCGTAGTTGATCTGATAGAGTCGGGGCGAGAGTTCCACAGAGAAGGGGCAGAGTATCTGAAGGCTCTGTTGCTTGTGGATTTCTTGGTTTTCCTTACTGAGGATGGTATGGCTAGGAGGTTTTCTGGACATTTTCTTCTGTTCCTGATGTCAGCTTGTTGAGGCAAGATAGGAGGGTGAGATATTATTGTGTAGTTTAAAGGTTGTGACTAACAATTTGTATTTTACTCTGGATGCTATGGGGAGCCAATGGAGATTGTAGAGTATCGTGGTGATGTTGTTGGTAAGACTTCCTTTAGTAATGATTCTAGTGGTTACATTTTGCGCAAGTTGGAGTGTGTGGAGTATCGTTTTAGGTAGGCCATTTGACATTGCCTGGTCATAGCTGTTGGTTCCTTTATTGTGTATCAGTCATTCTGGACTGGGGACCCTTACTCCCATTGCACTGAGGATACTCACATGACTTCATTTGATCCATGTCAGATGTCTCTAATATTTTACTATTTTATATTTTACACTTTATAGACTTAGGGGCTTGTTTACAAAGCTGCGGTAGCGGTTCGCAATCGTTATCGGAGCCGCGACCCCATTGATTTCAATGGGGCTGCGGCTCCGATAACGACCGCGAACCGCTACCGCGGCTTTGTAAACAAGCCCCTTAGTCTGCTTGAGATGAGGCTTGCCTGCCGACTGTTTTCACTCACTGTTGTTTGATTATTTCCTCTGCTAATAAGTTTCCCTATCTGATAATCTCAGTGTCTTTTAAGACTTTTACTTATCTGTATCTTATTCTATTTTATTTATTCTACTTTATTTCATTTATTTAACTTTTACTCTCTTAACTACCTATTATTCCTCTCCTCCTAACTTGACTTGCCCTCTCTGCCATTTCTTATGGCTCCACATCACTCTTTGCTCCTTTTTTTGATCCTCCCTAACCTTCTTCCATCATGCCACCAACCTAATAATCCCCCTCTTTCTCACGTCTCTCCATCCTCCCTATTTCATCCTCCATCTTATCCTCCCTCTGTTACTCAGCTCTTGAGCTTCTCCCTTTATCCATGACTTCTTTATCTCTCAAGCTTTACCTATTGAGGGAGGAGTGGCCTAGTGGTTGGGGCAAGTTACCTCAGGCCAGAAAGTCGGGGGTTCAAATCCCACTAGAGAACAGCAACCTTGGGCCGGAAGGATTGGGGTTTCTAGTTCCACAGGTGCTCCTTGTGGTCTTGGGCAAGCCACTTAACCCTCCATTGCCCATGTTCCCTGTAAAATAGTTATCTCCAAGTTATAATGCCCTGTTCAATGTAATTTCAGTTTGTTCAATGTAAACCGCCTTGATATCATGAAAGGCGGTATATAAGAAATGATAAATAAATAAATAAATTCCTCTCATTCATCCCTCTCCTTTCTCTCTAATACACCCTCATCCCCGTTTCCGACCTGCTGTCTTCTCTCTCCCTTGCACTTTCCTTCTCCTTCTCCTTCTGTCTTCTGGTGACATTAATCCCAACCCTGGTCCCCCTTCTGTTCTTTCTCACTCCCATATTAGTTCCTCTCTCCATCTCCCTAATCTCATCCACCTCCCTCTTTTCCCCCTCCTCTCTCCCCTTCTCGTATGTTTTATGTAATGCTCAATCTCCAGGAATGAGTCTTCACATATGGGTACGTCGGTACCGACGGAGTCTGCGCGGGAACGCTTCCCAGCATCCAATCAAAAAGCTTTTGGAAGCATCCCACCACGCCTGCGTGCTGCCTTCCTGCCTTTCCCAACTGCCTCTCCTCAGTTTTCGTTTTTTCGCGGAGCCGGCAGGACGTCCTCCTGTCACCGCAGAAAATTTTTCTTTAATTCTTTAGTTTTCTTGTGGTCGCGGCTGTCTCCCCGACGCCACCGGTACCGCTGGTGTTTCTTTTTTCTTCCCTTGTAAAATTTTTCCTTTTAAGGGAATATTTTTTCTTCTGAGAATCTTACAGTTTTTCAGGCCTTCTAGGTCTCTCCATGTCCTTCATGGAACCGCCAGCCACTTTCTCCAAGAAATGTTCATACTGTGGCAGTATAACTTTATTTTTAGACTCCCAAAATTGGTGTCTAACCTGTTTGGGTCCTGACCTTTTTCCTCCGGAGCACTCGGGCAACAGTATTGTGAGAAGAGGTTTTCAACATCGAGTTTCCCTCGATATAAGGTTCCCTTCCAACTTCAGGGCACCGACCATTTCTTCTTCTACACAGGATCAGGTAACCCACAAACAGTCTGTTAAGACTAGCCAACCCTCGAGTGGTAGGTCTCATGCACAGCATGTAGACGGCTTTGGCCTTGCCCTCGAGGGCCCATTGGCTTCAAAACCCCGGCGGGAGTCTTCGGCCTCCAAAGCCTATGTGGGGTTTCAGGTTGTTCCTGGGGCTCACCCCTCACGGAACATACCTGAGCCATGCCCGGTGGTGGCATCCACTTCCAGCTGGAATCGATACCCCGGCATCGGCACTGGTGTTGGACAAAACACTCCTCACCAGGGATCGTCGTCTGGTGTCCTCGGTACCTGCGGGACTGGTGGATACGTTCCAGACTGACTTTCCAGTATCGGTACCGGCACCGATACTACCACCGACGTCGGTACCCTCCAGACGTGCATCAATAGACTCGCTTCCTTCGATGCCGAGTCTGGAATCGATCTCTAGTTTGGAAGACTGGGTACCGACACGTCTTGGTACCGACTCCTATCGGTACCGGACGCTCGGTACCGAGGGTGACTGCCGAAGGCTTTCGGTTACCTCGGTACCGATTGGACTGCCATCGATTACTGCTCCGATGTCGGTGTCGGGTTCGGTTCCGACAGCGGTACTAGTATCTGTATCGGTACCGGTATCTACAGTAGCATCGTGGCCAGCTCCTTCCATGCTACTTTAAACAGGATCGCTCCCTTCTATACCAAGTTTGGAGTCTATACCTGGCATGGACCATGTCGTACTGACTGTCGCTGGTCCTGACCTCCAGTACCAGCGTCCATCCGTTAAGGATCCCATACTGCACCGTGCAGGATCTTATATTCCTATATTCTCAAATAGATCCTTCGGTGCCCAGGCTAGTTCTTCAGATCTAACCTGTCCAAGGGAGGTTCTCTTTGGAGATCCTTCTTTTCAGAGTTTCCTCCTGGATATGGCAAGTTCACTTGCCATTCCTATCCCTGGACATGATCCTACACAAGGCTCTGTTTCTACCGAAGCAAAGGAGAACATAATGCTTCCTTTGCATCATTCCTTGCAGGATCTTCTTCTAGGAATGTGGGAAGCACCTTTAAGGGTACCCCCACCTTCCAGAGCAACTGATCTCCTATATCAGGTGCCCCCCTCTCCAGGGTTTCAAAAGACTCAACATTCTCATCATTTCATTGTAGTGGAATTAGCAATGAGGCGGGTGAAGAGTAAGAAAAAGCACTCTTCTTATCCGCCAGGTCGTGAGTCTAAGACACTAGATGCCTTTGGACGTCAAACCTTCCAGACATCCATGCTTTCAGCAAGAATTCTCTCATATATTTTTTATATGAGTCTATCTCTTGAGGAGGTCACAAAGAAATTACATCTTTTGACTCCTTTTCTTTCAGAGCCCAAGAGTGCAGACTATTCTTCACTGCTTAGTCATATTCAAAATATCTCTTGGTTCCTTACTCGTGCTCCCTAGACTCATTTGAGTCTGTTAGCAGGACTTCTGCTATAGCTATAGGGGCACGACGTAGAGCCTGGCTCCAAGCTTCAGACTTAGACAAATGGGCA
The DNA here is from genome assembly GCA_033557465.1 of Ichthyophis bannanicus. Taxonomy (NCBI): domain Eukaryota; kingdom Metazoa; phylum Chordata; class Amphibia; order Gymnophiona; family Ichthyophiidae; genus Ichthyophis; species Ichthyophis bannanicus. The sequence continues at coordinate 1,335,553,809 of CM066032.1, read as the reverse complement.
CAACAAAGACTGGGTAATACTCCTTGCACTGGAGAAAATCTCTTCAATAAGGAGTCTTTACATCAGGTTACTCAGTGGTCCACTGACTTACCTGTTTCTAAGGGCTGTTCTACGCCTTCTTCTTTCCCAGTAGGTAGGAAATGTCCTATCAAACTTTCTTCTCCTAGGGGGAGAAGGTTTTATTCATCTTCTGTCCATCATACCGATGTTCCCAAACAGAGGAAACATCGCCCTGGTCTGAAGAATCCAAACTCTCACCAGACTCAGCAAACCCAGCAACCGCAGGGTTTCTGATTAATCATCATCATATTTTTTTGTGCCTCTTGGGGTTAGAACCTGCAGTTGGCTTCTTCTCAGTAGAAGCCTTCCACTGCTTTCATTCTAAACTCTAGGCATGGATCTCTTTTCACAAGACATCCATTTTTCTTTGTTATACGAGCTCTTAGGATGTTCATGCCTATAGGTCACAGGTTTCTCCTCTTCTTCCTGCTAGGGAAAGAGGTTTAACAACTATCAAACGATAGTTTTCTGTACCAGCATGAATTTTTTCCTTTCTACAGACTTACCACATTGTAAGTCTCCATTCAGCTCCATCTTCTCTACCCTCTTACCAACCATTTCCTCTGTAAGAGTGGTACTATTACACTGGAGGGCTTCTTCTTCAGCCCCTCTAGTTTTGTCACTATTCCAGTGTGGAGTTTTGCTCTCTGAGTTAACTCCCTTCTTCATTTTTGCTTTGGGGCAGCTTATCAGACAGGTCCAGAGTTTCCTTACTCCTGTTCTGTCTGTTCTTTCTGTTTTTAAACAGAAAGACTCTTTCTGCTGTCTTACTAGCAGCTGCCCATGCAGGAGCCCTAGTGATTGGACCACTGGTTCTTCTCCACAAGCATCCAGAGTTGTCCTCCACTACATTCTTTCTGGCCTTAGTAGTGACTCCAAGACAGTGGATTCATCTTTCTTGGGAAATCTTATCACTACAGGCTTCTCGGATTGTCTTCTATTCTTGCCATCTCCAAGTCCCATAGTTGACGTAGGTACTGGCTTTTCCAGCAGCCAGTTCTTTCTCCTAATTCTCCTGCATTATGCTCTCTGCAATTCTACAGAGAAGCTTTCCACCATGGGCCCTTGCTAGAGAGCATTAGGATTTTCTCAAACAGCTGTCCTAGATGGTTGGAAAAGGCTCCCTCAGTCATGCCCCTAATGACTGGAAGGGTTCTTCCTACCCTACTATCTCCTTTTTAAAACAAAGGACATGGGCCTTCTCTTACGTGAAAGCTTAAAGAGTTGTTCAATTCCCTGGTTTGGTCCTCAGGTTTCCCACCGGGAATATGCTCTTTTTTTCCTTACAGCTCGTCCTCATGGTATCCTAATCCTTCATTGGACAGCGCATATTTAGCTAAAGAACGCATGATACCCTTTTTGCCCCTCAAGTAGGTCAACATGGTATCTCATTCCTATGCGTCTTCTGTCCATTTACCATGCTAGAGTTTGTCAGACGGCTGCCTGGGTGAGAATCTTCACAGTCTTGTCAAGTGCATATATCTATATTTTTATTTATTTATTTATTTATTTATTTAACACTTATTTATATACCGCATCTTCCAGCGATCAGTTGCGGTGTACATTTAACAACAATTAACAATGCAGATCTTGTTTTACATAGAACAGTTATAACTTTTTACAATGAACATCTTAACTTGAACAACAAAGTGTATGTAAAAACTATGCGGAATAGTTCAATAAATCAACTAACACAGATTGTGTAACAATTTAAACTGAAGTACTGTTTCTAACTCAATTTTAACTATATACAAGTGGGGTATTGATGCATTGGCATGGAATGATTATTCATTTAAGTTGTACGTATTATTGTAATAGGGAGTATAATCTTGATTTTAGACAGGTTCTTGTTTAGCCTTTATCTAAGTTGATTGGAGGGTTTTCTATGGTATTATAGTGTTTAGTGAATAGGTAGGTTTTCAATTTTTTTCTGAATTCTGTTATCTCTGTTAGTGATCGTAAGTCCTCTGGTAAAGAGTTCCAGACTGTTGGGGCTACGTGGGAAAAGGCTCTTTTATTTGTTAATTTGTGAGTTCTTATATATTCTTTTGGCATCTTAAGTTTATTTGATTGTCCTTTTCTATAAGTAGGCTTAGGTGGTTCTTTGCTTATTAGATTACAGAGTGTCTTCGGGGCCATGTCTTTTAGGGCTTTGAATGTAGTTATAATTGTTTTGTATGTTATCCTGCTTTGTATTGGTAACCAGTGAAGGGATGCTAGTATCGGTGTAATGTGTTGGAGTGAATTTATCTTTAATATGATTCTGGCTGTAGCATTTTGCGCGAGTTGGATCCTTTTGATGTTTTGTTTTGAAATGCCTATAAGTACTAAGTTGGCGAAATCGAAGTGTGGAGTTATGGTAGCCTGTGTTATATTGATAAAATCTTGTATAAATACAAGGGGGCGTAATTGTTTGAGGATTTTAAGTTTGAAGTAGATTTTCTTCAAGGTATTTCTGATGTGCGTTTCCATAGTAAGGTGTGTGTCTAAAATGACACCTAGATATCTTATTTCATTTTTTATTTTAATTTCTTGGTTCTGTAGTATTATGTGAGTTGGCGGGGTGAACGTTTGGTTTTTTGTTACGATTAAGACTTCGGTTTTAGCATGGTTTATATGTAGGTTTTGTGTTTTTAGCCAGTATGTAATTTCATTGTAGCAGTCAGATAGAAGTTGAATCGGTAGGTTAGGAATTGTGAAAGGTATGTACATCATGATATCATCCGCATAAAGGTGATATTGTACTCCAAATTTTTTAAAAATATTGCAAATCGGTTTTATATAGATATTAAAGAGTAGGGCTGACAGTGCTGAACCTTGTGGTAAACCTATTTCTTGTTTGTATATGTTTGATGTTTGATTACCTATTCTTACATTTTGTGTTCTGTTATGTAAATATGAAGTGAACCATTTATGTACGGTGGAATTTATGCCTAACTGTTTTAAGTTGTTGAGCAGTATTGAGTGATGCACGCTATCAAAAGCTGCTGATATGTCAATGAAAAGGAGAATGAATGCCTGTTTGTGATTGTCAATTCCTTTTAGGAGTGTGTCTATTAATACTGCTAGGAGTGTTTCTACTCCGTGGCGAGGTCGGAAACCATATTGTTGTTCATCAAGTGGGTAAGATAAGTCTATGAATTCCTGTGTCTGAAGTTGCACTACCTTTTCAATTACTTTGGCCAAGAATGGTATGCTAGATATGGGCCTATATGATGTTGGCAATGTTTTGTCTAGTTTGCAGTTCTTTAAAATTGGGCGTATTTGTGCATGTTTGAGCGGAGATGGAAGGTATCCTTGGGTGAGTGAGAGGTTTACTATTGGGAGAATATAGGATATTAGAGTTTGCAGTGTGTTTTTTATCCATGAAACTGGGCATGGATCCAAGTACGAAGTTGTAGTATTTAGGTTGGAGATGATTGTTTTTAATGATGCTTTTGAAATGGGGTAAAATTCTGACCATTCATCTACAGGTTGATAAGTGATGTTGATATTATCTGCGTGCATGGAAGGTTTCTTAGATTTGCTTTGGTAATGATTAGCTAGGGTTTGAACTGAGATTTCCGTGATTTCGTTGCTGGAAGTTTGCTCGTTATTAGTTAATTTTCTGACTATAGAAAATAACTCTCTTGGTCTATTGTATGATTTTGTTAAGATTGCTGCATAATAGTTTTTCTTTGTGTTGTCAATTGTTTCCTTATATTTTGATAGATAGTTATTGAATATTTCTTTGTGTACAGTCAGCTTGGATTTTCTCCATTTTGTTTCAAGTTTTCTTAGTTCTTTTTTCATTTGTCTTAGAGTGCTATTAAACCATGGTGAACTATTTAATTTGGTGTATATTGTCTTTTTGTTAGGTTGATTTGCAAGGTATTGTGGGCAATGTAGTTCATTCACACCAGACACAGCTGCTGACAATAATTTAGTTGTGCTCTTGGGTAAAGCGAATAAGATATTTATTTATGGGGTTATTTCTCCCAACACAGATATGCTTGGTAGCACATAAACTAGGTAACTTGCTTTCAGTGTTAAAACAAAGTGGGAAAACAAAGTCAAAATCAGGAAAACAACAAATGAAAAGCTACAAAGCAAGAAACAAACTGTTCTTTTCAGGTTAACTTCTGATTACTTCCCACATAGATTCAGAAGTGATTCTCTCCTAGCTCACAAGCAATTAGGTAAGGCTTAATTGCTAGCAGTTATCCAGCTGAAACTCCTTAGCTGGCTTGCTTTGTACTGTGTGGGTCAAATCTTGCTTCAGGAGCTTTTCTGAGTAGATTAAAGAACAAATTTGTATTTCTTTGTGATGGTTGCTGTACTTTATAACAGAAAGTTACCAACGGAGTTTAGATAGAGAGCAGTCCATATAAACAGGATCCTCATCTGCTATTATTCCCCCTTGTTCAACAAGCATGGGTTCAATATCATGGATTGGCACAGATGAATCTCTCAATGGAGCATTTTCAGGAAAATACTTGTTTCCCTGCTGTCTTTCAAGGTTATAGCTAGGGCATAGATCAGTGTTCATACCTGAGCTTCCATTGCTGCTAGAGTTCCTCTCTATATAGCCTGGCCAGTATGTAGTCCAGTTCTTATGTCCAGCCTTCCAATCCAGATCCCTGGACACTGGATCTCTCTTCACATACCTTCTGGCACAGGTCTTAGGGTCCCTTCCACGTGCAGCCGTCTCCCTCACAGGTAGCCTCTGGTGATTCCTAGCTCTGCAGCACCACTCCTCTGGCTTTCCCCAGTCCAATGGTGTATGCTGGCCCTTGGAATACCTCCCAGTATACGTACTGCTTTGGACTCTTTTAGACCTCTCAAAGGCTTTTCTCTTCCTTCTTCCAAAGGGTCTCTTTCCCTCTCTGTCCGTCCGGTTTGGCTTCTGCTTCTGATGATCCTTCAGATGAAACTGATGATCCTTCTCTGAATATCCAAGGTGATCATGAAGATGGTCATCTGTAGAATAAACTCTACTCTTATTCTGCTTAGATGAGTGATCCTCCCTAACACAGCACAGCTGTGCTGAATCAGGCCCTGCCCTTTGAGATGAGTGCTTAGGGATTACCTCATAGCCCTCCTGATTGAACACACGTTTCCCCACTTCAGCTCCTCTTATGGCTGTTGGAAACCTGGTGCATTCTGGGACTGGTAGTCTTTTATGGGAAAATTCTGTTTTCTTATTTCTACCAGAACTGACAGGTTGCTTGTTCAGAGTCACTTCACCTTTTCTATAGCTCCTTCCTGAGCTATGATAAGCTTCCTTATCACAAGTTTTGGAGGACTCGGGACTTTTCACGTAACCATCCTGGTTATTTCACTGGCTAGCATTCTTGCAGCAATCTAGTCTGTTCCTTGTCAGGGAGATTTTTCCCCTGACTCCCTCCATCGTAACCAGGGGGAATAGATTCTCTATATATCTTCTCAAGTAGGTTCCACCTTCTTGTTATTAGATGAATCTTTCCTCTTCACATCTCCTATGTGAATATACTTTCTATAGGCATATCTCTGTCTGCTTAATTGCAGACACCTATATATATAGGCCTATATATTCCTATCTATATATATATATCTGTATACATCTGTATAGATATATATGTCTGTCATTTGTGTGTGTATATGTTATGCCCTTCTATATCTCGCTATAGATATATATTCTTATATGTCTATATATCTATATGTATATATATATGTGTATCTGTCAAGATATTTATTATAGGTAGATATGTATTTACACACTTATCTATCTGACTGTCTATGCTCATATAGATATATATGTCTCTATATGATTCTGATAGTTGGGCTCTACCCATACCCATGCTGTTCCAGCATGTTGGGGTGCTACACACACAACCACTCCCGTGGTAGTTAACAACTTTTCTACCATAACCTTAAGGTTTAGGTACCCCTGAAGCTCTTCATGTTCCAGTATCTTTCCTAGCTACCACCATTTAGGAAAGACATTGCGGATCTTCAGTTAATCTGAGGCTCTAACGCCTCAGACACCTGTCCTTTCTTTTTGGGATACAAGGTTTTTCCATACCTCTTCTTCCCACAAGGACTAGGCCGGTTTATCCAAATTGGTCAGCCTTTCCTCTCTTTTGCTCCTAAGAGTGAGCCACTCTGCAGCCAAAAGAGTTTGGGCTTTTTCCATAAAGCCTTCCGCCGAAAGCCTACCATTTTTGTTTCTACCCCAGTTGATCTCTGGGGTTACCTCTCACCTTTCAGGATTCTGACCTCCACTGTTTTTTTCCAACAGGTTTATTACCTCCACTTAACAGTGAGGTCCTCCTTGAGGTTCCTCTACTGGATCCCCAGTAGATCCCATGAACCTCCTTACTTTTCTGCAATCCTGTTAGGGGAGGTCCATACTGCAATATTTCATTTTCAATATATTTGAAGATAATTGTCATCCACACAAGGACTTCTTGCCTGCAGTCCTGTGCTAGGTTAGCTGTCTTTTACAGCACCTTTCTGTTTCAACTCCTACCCTCCATCCTGAGGATGCCTGGCGATATGAGGTGTAGCATGTTCCAATCTATAACATGCTGAGACTCCAGGCATCTTAGCTTGGGAGTCCCCATATGTGAAGACTCATTCCTGCTTGTTCCTGGAGATAGCACAGTTACTTACCTGTAACAGGTGATATCTGGGAACAGCAGGAATAAATCTTCACAACCCACCCACCTCACCTAGGAGTTGTATTCTCTATCTCTATCTTTCCCTTCTCTCTCTCTCTTTGTCTCAGCTTTAAAACTTAACTGAGGAGAGGCAGTTGGGAAAGGCGGGAAGGCAGCACGCAGGCGTGGTGGGATGCTTCCAAAAGCTTTTTGATTGCACGCTGGGAAGCGTTCCCGCGCAGACTCCGTCGGTACCGACGTACCCATATGTGAAGACTTATTCCTGCTGTTCCCAGAGATCACCTGTTACAGGTAAGTAACTGTGCTTTCCCTTTACCCATGACTTCTTTATCTCTCACGCTTTACATCTTCTCGCTCTTACTGAAATCTGGCTCCTTCCTGATGACACTGCTTCGGTTGCTCCCCTCTGCCATGGTGACTATCAATTCGCCCACTCTCCTCGTCCCAAATGCTGCGGCGGTGGTGTTGGGTTTCTGGTTTCTACTTTCTCCTTCTTGCCAATTTCAACTCGTCCTTTTCCCTAAATCTCATTCCTTTCCCTCCTTTGAAGTCCATTCCATCCATCTTTTTAATCCCTTGCCTCTTCGAATCGCTGTCATCTATAGACCTCCTGACAAGTCCTCTTCTGCCTTTTGATTTTGACACTTGGCTCTCCTTATTCCTGGCTGCTTCTTCCCTCTCCCTTATTCTTGGTGACTTTAATTTTCATATTGATAACCTCTCTGACCCCTATGCGTCCAAGCTCCTTTCCCTTACCTTCTCTTTCAACCTTCAGCTTTGCTCTTCTGCCCCCCACTCATCAGCTTGGTCACTGCCTTGACCTTGTTCTCTACTCTAAATGTTTACCTTCTAATTTCCAAACCTCTGCTCTTCCCTTATCTGACCATCACCTATTAAGTTTCACTCTTCATTATCTTCCCCCCCCCCCCCATCTCGCCCAGTCTCCTGCTATCTTTTTAGGAATCTTCATGCTATTGATCCACTCACTCTATCCACTACTGTCTCCACTCTTCTCTCTTCCACTTTGCCCTCTAAGTCTGTTGATGAAGCCTTAGCTTCCTGTAATACTGCTCTCTCCTCTGATCTGGATACCCTTGCTCTGCCTTTTCCACATCCTGGGAGGCGCACCTCACCTCACCTCACCCCTTGTTTTCAACTACCCGCTTCTTATGTTCCTGTGCCCACTCAGCTGAGTGACTTGGTTCAAATCCCGCTCTCTCTCTGACTTTCTTCACTTCAAATTCATGCTTTCGTCTTTCTAGTCCGCCATTGCACCTGCTAAGCAAAACTATTTTCTCCACCTGACTAACCAACTTGCCTCTAACCCTCGCCGTCTCTTTTCTACTCTGTTCCCTTCTTAAGACACCTCCAACCTCCAATCCCTCCTTTCTCTGTCCAAACCCTAGCAGACTATTTCCATGACAGTGCATTAGATTACTCTTCAATTCCCCACTAAATCATCTTTACCCCCTCTTCCCCCTCTCCATTACCATCGTTTTCCCTCATCTCCCTCTATCACCCTTTCATCTTTTTCAAAAATCTCTGTTGAGGAAACCTCTCTTTTTCTTGAACAGGTAGTGAGTTTAGAGGAGGAAAGATCCTATCCCTACCAATCTTCTCAACTCCATCTCCTCCTCCATCATCTCTTCCATCTTACATATTCTCAATCTTTCTCTTTCCACTGCAACCTTCCCTGCAGCCTTCAAGTACACTGTAATCATTCCTCTTTTCAAAAAACCCTCACTTTACCCTACTTGTCCTTCTAATTATAGACCCATCTTCCTTCTCTCAGTCATTTCCAAAATTCTTGAACATGCAGTTCTTCACCGCTGTTTCGAATTTCTCTCCTCTCAGGCTCTCCTTGATACACTTCAATCTAATTTTCGTCCATTTTATTCTACTGAAATGGCTTTTGCAAAAGTCTCCAGTGATCTGTTCCTCACTAAGTCCAAAGGCCTTTATTCAACTGTCATTCTTCTTGATCTTTCTGCTGCTTTTGATACTGTGACCACCTCCTCCTCCTTGACACTTTATCCTCACTTGGTTTTAGAGGCCTTATACTGTCTTGGATCTCTTCTTATTTCTCCAATCGCTCTTTCAGTGTTTGTTCTGGAGGTTCCTACTCTACTGCCATCCCTCTCTCAGTTGGTGTACCTCAAGGGTCTGTTCTGGGTCCTCTCCTTTTCTCTCTCTATACCCTGTCCCTTGGTGCCCTCATCTCTTCCCATGGCTTTCAGTATGATTTTTATGCTGGTGACTCTCAAATCTATCTACCTTCACATGACATCTCTCCTTCGCTCCAAACTCTTATCACTACTTGCTTATCTGACATCACCACCTGGATGTCTCACCGCCGCCTAAAATTGAATATCGCTAAAACTGAACTTCTTATTTTTCCCCCTAAACCCTCCTCCCCCTTCCTCCCTTCTCTATCACTGCTGACAACACTCTTCTTCCTGTTTCCTTGGCCCTGCAAAATTGGCGTCATCTTTGACTCCTCCCTTTCTTTCTCCACACACATTCAACATATAGCTAAAACCTGTCATTTTTTTCTCTGCATCATTAATAAAATTCATCCCTTTCTCTTTGAACGCACTATTAAGACTCTTGTCCACTCTTTGGTCACCTCCTATCTTGTCTATTGCAACCCCCTCCTTGCTGGTCTCCCTCAGTGTCATCTTTCTCCTCTTCAATCTATCCAAAACTCTTCTGCTTGGCTAATCTTCCGCTAGTCCTGATACACTCATATAACCCCTCTTCTAAAATCACTTCACTGGCTTCCCTTCAATTTCCGTATATAATTCAAACTTCTTCTAATATATAAGTGCATTCACTCTACTGCACCTCATTACCTTTCCTCTCTCCTCTCTCCTCTCTCCTCTCCCTATACCACTTCTCGTGAGCTCTGCTCCTCCTCTGGCTTTCTTCTCTCTATGCCCTTTTCTTCTTCTGCAAACTCCAGACTTTGATCTTTTCACCGTGCTGCTCCTTATGCATGTAACAAACTTCTTCTATCTTTGTCAAGTCTCTTCTCTTCCCCTCTTCAAATCCATGCTAAAGGCTTATGTCGTTGAGGCCACATTTGTATCCTAATCCCTTGTTTTCCTTGTCTCTTTCCCTATATGAACACCCTTGTTTCTCTTGTATTGTTCTGTCTATCTCGATTAGGTTGTAAGCTCTACGAACAGAGACTGTCTTCTTTATATGTTTGTGCAGCATTGCATATGCCTTGTAGCATTATATAAGTGATTAATAGTAATAGCAGTAGTAATTTCACAAATCCTTTGTCAAGCCCTTGCAATCCTCTGCTGTTTTAATGACTTTGAATAATTCACAGTTTTATCACCTTAGTAATCTTCCTATCTACAAATTATTTATGACTGTTAAACAGCACAAATCCACCTTTGGGCGCTATAATACTGTCCCTTTTCTATGTGGATAATTGACCATTTAGTCCAACACTTTTTATTTTCTTTTTATCCAGTGTGCTATCCACAAATGGGCATTGCCTCCCATTTCATGACTCTTTAATTTCCTAAAAAGACTCTCATGAGGGACTTTGTCAAATGCCCAAGCACACTATACCAACTGGCTCACCATTATCTACTTGTTCATTTACATCTTTAAAAGATCTAATAAATTGGTGAAGCAAGACTTGCCTTTTCTGAACCCATGCTGATTCATTCTCATTAAACTGTATTTGTATTTGGGACGTCCAGACTACGACATTCGCACCAAGAAGGGTTTGCGGGCACCTTTCATGCATCCCCCACAGTCACCACTAATACTCATTTGGTCCTCGCCTGTGAGAAGTGGAGCTGCATGAATTAAGTGTAGAACTGGCAATGCAGGAGCAAGTGAGCAACGTGATCTGCAGGATGAGGAGAGGCATATAGTTTGGGAGAACAGGAAAGCCACCTGAACTGCAAACGAGGAGGGCCATGCAGTCTGTGAAAGCTGCTGAGGGAAGAGGGTTGTTGTCAGGGAAGGAAAGAGAGAGAGTGCATGTCTTGGGAGGGGAAAAGGTTGAAGATGGGAAGGGCTAGAAGGGAAAGTGAGTCCCTTTTGTGGGGAGGGGAGAACTGGGGGAAAGGAAGGGGAAGACACTAATGGTGGGAGTAGATAAGGGTATGATAAGGAGAAAAAAGGAACAGATTAGGGGTGGGTAAACATTTTCATCTGAGAGCCATATTGGGAGCCATGACTGGGTCAGGAGGAGGAGCTTACCCCTCTGCTGACCTAACCCAGCCACAACTTTCAGTATGGCCCTCAGACCAAAAGGTTTGCCCACCTCCGATTGATATGGTCAGTAATTATTATTTTTTTTTTAAATATAGCTTCAGCCATTTTCCCAGCACAAACATCAGGCTTGCCAGTCTTTACTTTATCCGATCATCTGTGAAGCTCTTTTTAAACTACAGTGACCACCCTTCTTTCCTTAGGTATCAGCTGTTTTAAATTATAGATTACACATTGCTAGTAATGGGTTAGAAGTTTTATGTTTGAGTTCTTTTAGGGCCGTATGGTGAATGCCATCCGGTCCTGGTGATTTCTTGCTCTTCAGTTTGTTACTTTGATCTGCTGCATCTTCTGAGCTTACAGTGATGTGCTTTAGCTGTTCCAAATGATTTTAGATGGAACCACCTTGGTTTTCAAGCCTTTTAAAAGTGTGGAAGTGATTTTTAAATCCCTGACTCACCTACTCTTACCGCCTTGCTGGGCAGACTAGATGGATCATGCTTGCCTTTATCTGCCAAATAACAAAAAAAAACTTCCGTCATATACTATGTTACTATGACTCTACTTAGAAAAGCTTATTCTTTATATCTCGGGTTAAAATGTACTTAAGGATTGGGTTTAGTATGTTAACTTGAGCTCCTGGGTTAAAATCATTCTAAAAACATTGATTCTCTCCCAGGCAGAATATTCAAATTTTCTTTGGTGGACCTTCCAGTGAACAATCTACATGTCTCCAGATGTTCTTAAATGGAGCAGCTTCGATAGTTTCTGCCTGTTGTCTGAAAGAGCACATCACTCCACTTTTGGCAAATCTGCACTAGCTTCCTCTGCCATTTAGAACTCATCTTAAAACATTATGCTTAAACTTTAGTGTTCTTCATGGCATGGGTGCAGGATAACTAGCTGATATAGTTAACGTAGCCCCTCCCCAGAGGAGACATGTCAGACTCATAGATATTGTTCAAGTAAGTCACCTCAGAGTCTGATATTTTCCCCTTGTAGAGGGTATGGAATTACACTAACCACATCTTTCTCATTTTTCCCATGGGGAAACCAGAGAATAGAGGAAGTAAACTAAACTGATTAAATTATACCCAAAGGATATTACCAAAATCAGGTATTGATAGTGGAAATATCAATGTCAAGCAAATAATCACATTCACTTTCAAATTTGGAATTAAAATTTTAAATTTATGATTACTAAATAAATTACTTTCAAAATCAGTTAAGAAATGTTAAGGGAACATCACCAATTAAAATGTTATTTCATAAATAAGTGTTTTCACACTATTGCACTTAAGTAACTTAGCATTTCTCAACCAAATATTCTTTAGTTGAGTAGAATTATGACAAACAAGTACACAACTTCCTTTTACAACGAATTCAGGTCAATGAATTATCTTATAAATATTTATTTTCCATTCCTAATATTAACTTAAGGATTTTATTCCCTGTAACCTGTTTCTTTCTTCACCTTTAGCGGGTATTTTTTATATTTCAGAGTACTCTGAATAGTGTGCCTATATTTAAGGAAATTAGTTCATAAAATTCTGTTTTGTCCTTTTAGATGGTAGTGCATGTATGACTCATGCTTCTCGCTGCTTTCTTGTGTCGGGGTCCAATGCAGTTCTGCTTCTGTAGGTGGTTCTGAGAATACAATTCTTCTTTGCTTCAAATGCCATAAAATATCTTGATACCTGCTCCCTATCCCAAACAATTCAACAAAGGAAAACTCTAAGTTGGGGTAAACACAATTCACAGGCCTTATAAAACTGAGACTGTTCAGTTTTCATTAAAGGGTTACTTGTTTTTTACTGTTGTTTACTAAATAAAATAAAGGGTAATTACATTCCCTATCTATCACATTCATACTACACTCATTTACCATCATACTCAGATTATATTCGTTAAATCAGTTAAATTTCAGAAATAAATTTGTTATCTTTCTTTTCTCAGAGAAATAAGGAATATTAAGAGCTAATAAATCATTCAAGCATTAAATCCAAGCCTCTGTGAGTTTCATTGTCACTGCAGCCTGTCAGCTTCAGCTCAGACAGACCCTGACAGGATTTTAAATCCCTTCAAGACTTTCTTTTCTAGAGATAATTCTTTAGTCATAAGTGCTAGATCTGTTTTCCTCAGCACTGTATTTCCAAAGAGAAATCCAATAATCCTAAAGACATGAGGTATTGAAATTTTCCACTTGGCAACTAGATTTTTTTCAAAACCTCTTTTAATATTTAGATTTCCAGACTTCAGGAAAATCATCCAAGGAAATCATTCATAACTCCTTGTTAGTAGATTCACACCACCTTCTAAATCTAACCAATGCACATCGGATTTTTTGAGAATCACAGGTCCCTATATAAATTCCACTTAAATCTCAGGATTCAAATACACTTAAATTCAGAAAATGACTTAAACAGCGGTAGCAGCTTCCGTGCGATATCAGAGCCACGGTCCCATTGACTTCATGGGGCCGTGGCTCCAATATCGTATAGAAGCCACTACCGCTGCTTAGTAAACACACCTCTTGCTTTTTGAGCCTTAAGAAGAACTGAGGTGCGTAACTATTTGGCTGTGTGTGAGGGAAGTAAATGGGATTTAAGAACTATAGTTTCTAGTAAAATTCAAAATAACTAGACTTTAGGTCACTGTAAAGCCAGCGTCAATGGTTTAAGAGCAGTTCTTCTAAGGAATAAACTGGGAGAGCAGACTGAAGCTTTAGGGAAAGCCTCACTTGAGCTATAGTCAAGTAGTTCTACAATAAAAAAAGACTGATATTGACTCTAGAATGATTAGTAAACATACCCCCAACTGTCAGGGTTTTTTTTTTTCTGAGTCACAAACATTCTGAACTTGCATTGGAATGCTCTTCCATACTGATAACTTAAATAGTTCCCTAGCAACCGTTATGGACCACCTACAAAACCCAAAGACATCTACTTGAAATTATTTTTCTCTAAAAGGTTCAGTCTGAAATACATGTTCTGTATCACTGTTTAATCCTTCTGAACTACTTTATGCAAAAACAGCTTATTGCATCACATAATAATAATTCCCGCCTAAAAGTACAGTATTAAACTGAATCCCTACACCTCTCCTGAACAGTTAGGATGAAAGTCTGAGACCGGGACTATCTTTTTTTTTATACAAGCTATATTCTTTTCCATAAATAAACTTTATAAAGTCTAATATTCATAGATCGGCCCTATTTATAATCCCTACATCCCTTAAACTATTTTTAAACTTTGGGAAGCAACCCCTCCTCGTAGAAAATGAGTGGAATTCTAGCCAGAATAAACATTCTTATGAGAAACCAAATACATTTTTCAGGAGGGCACATCTCCTGCACCTGAATTCTATCTGTGATACTGTAGCAGCGAAGTGCAGACAACGAATAAATCCAGGAGTCAATTTACAGGGTCCAAGCCAATTTATTGTGCACAAGGCCCAGTTAGTCAAGCTTCAAAAAGGATTGAGCAAAGTTCTTACAGAAACATATTCATTTATACATTTCTTTTCAGTTTGATACATGCAGACTTTCTATTGGCCCCAACGCCCTCTGCATTTGCCAGTCGGAGATCCCTCCTGGGCCTAGCACCCAGCTCCCTCCTCTGGGACTGTTCTAACAATGGTACTGTAGCAGCAAAGCGCAGACAAACCAATTATACCAGGAGTCTGTTCAGAAGGTCCAAATCATTTATTTGTGCACAAGTCTCAAGCAAGGCAATTTCAAAATGGCTGAGCAAAGTTTTCAAGCATTACAACAACTTTTATAGACTTCTGTTCCATTCTAGGTATAGAAAAACACTTCATTGGTCCCGGTACGCTCCCGTACCTCCCGTAGCCCTTCTATTGGTCCCGGTACTGATAAGTTTCTCCAATTATGTTCCTTCTGTGGGCTTCTGTAGGCATGACACCTGCCTGCCCCCCTTCTAGTCCCAATTACAATGGTCAGTTCATCAACTTGTTACTTTCACACTTTCAAGGCTATGGGACCATTTGTGCGTGCAGAAGAGCAAGGTTCTGTAACTCATCTGTCAGCACTCCTCAATATTTCTCTGCAAATGTACTCTTTCTTATCAGTAACTTTAAAACACATCTTTTCTGTATTTTTCCATTTCTTAATTCTGCAGTTCTGCTTATCTAAGCTAATTCAATATTTCTACTGAGTTCTTTCTTACAATAGCAGCATATTGGGGGATGTGCAATCCTATATGCCTCTCCACAGGCCTCATTTACAGGTCAAGCTAGCCATGCTGGCCTGCCTATGTCAGACACCGTGGGTCACAGGCCTGCACCTGCCACATTCCCCCCTTTGATTAATCTCACCCTATTACTTAATAAGGTGTGAGAATTAAATCACTTTCTAGAAGATTCACATCCTGATTAAAGGATTCTTACTAGTTCCACTAGGGCTAGCTTTGTATAAAGCCATTATTCTAGTTGCGGTCTTCCGCTCTACTGTACTATCAATAGCACTATGAAGGGAACGCATACAACATGGGATTAAACATGGTAAGCAGAGGACAACAGCAACAAGGATTAGTACTAAGATAACGAAAGTCTTAAATCCTCCCAGCCAAGAGAAAAGGTTAGCAAACCAATTAGGAAATTTCAAGGCGTGCCAAGTCTGTACTGGCACATAAGCATGTCTTTGCATATCTTTAGCAATTTCTTCAACTACTTGACCTTTATCATCTATTTTCAAACAGCAATTAGTTAAATTCAGTTTACCACATACTCCTCCTTCAGCTGCTAGCAAATAATCAAGTGCTAAACGATTTTGGTATATGGCAGTGCGCATCTGAGTACTTTGTCTAGCTAAGAGCGTGAGAGCATGACTAGTTTCATTGGTTATTATTTCAACTACTGCTTGTAAGCGAATAATACGATTAATCATATAAATTGGGGTACGATAACCATACATACCATCATCATTCCAAGTGGCAGGTCCATAATACTCAATAATTCTTTCTGGTGGCCAATCATCACCTTGCCACTTCTCCCACTTGCCTATCTGTAAGGCCTCTCTTTTCTGTCTAGATGCTCCTTTGTGTTTGTGGGTTGTGT
Organism: Ichthyophis bannanicus; assembly: GCA_033557465.1. Lineage (NCBI taxonomy): Eukaryota > Metazoa > Chordata > Amphibia > Gymnophiona > Ichthyophiidae > Ichthyophis > Ichthyophis bannanicus. Next base: position 1,335,537,793 of record CM066032.1, on the reverse strand, counting down.
ATACAGGGTATCCTAATTGTTCTCCATGTTCAGTGTTTAAAAGAAAGAAGGAAGGTCTGATGGTTCCTAAGACACATGCTCCTCCCCATTGTGGTGGGAGTTGCGCATATGCTCGGTTTCCACAGATCCAATATAGGCCAGGTGGGGCTTGCCAGGCTTGGACTTTGGCAAGGTTAGTCCATAGACCTGCAAGTTCAGGAAATCTGGCTAATGGGTTAGGAGGTTCAGGATGTCTGATTCCTGACCACCATGCTGTCTTTTTAGTCGTGGCATTATAGTACTTCTGGCTAAGACAGACCAGCTGTCCTACCTTTTGGGTGAACTGGGGTCCAGTTCTGGCAAAGCAAAGACGTCCAACGATTGAGTGCGCTAACACCCATTCACTGGTTGTCTTGTGTAATTCAGTCTGATTGTAAATCATGGAATAATTCAATTCTTGGGCTTCCCAGGGCCATTGGTCTCCCATTTGGGTTCCGCCACAGAAATAACAATCTGTGATCTTAAGACTAGATACTACTGCTCCGGCTAATTCTAGAAACAAATTCTGTGAAGGGTGAGGGATCTCAAACTTATTTACATGCATAGCTTCATAAAAGGTATTATGAATATGATATTTAGATGACTTGTGGGCTTGGGTATTCAATCTAACATACACAATGGTCCCTGGATCTGTTCCTCCTCCTGCAATACGTAAACCAAACGTATATCCTTGTTTCCATGCATGGGGGTTATGTACACGCAAATGTAAGGGGTTGCAAGCATCTTTCTGACATTTATCATTTGTGGTTGGCTTGGTTAGAGTAGCCATCCGCTTATCTATTTTCTCATCAGTTATACCAGTGTTCCAGGTAGCATAAAAAACACATTCCCAATACGGGCAATAGTAGTCTGCCGCTGTAGCAGTACTATACCCTGGTTCCTTTTTACCTGTACACTTCCTCCATCCTGTGGCTCCTTCTGGACACATATACTTATGGTCATTCCGATACGCTTTCTCCCATGTACCACAGGTGGACTGACTATCTCTATTAATAGCATTACATGCATCAAAATTCAAAACAGCAGGTTTAGTAATGTCCTTAAGTGGTGGTGTAGCAGCTAATATAGGTCCATCTGCATCCTTCCATCTTATTTCCAACGTGTAATAGGATGGATTCTGATGCGGATTATAGCATGCTTTAATTTTGCCATGAGTGCAAACATTTAGTTCAGTGGTGTTATAGATACACCGAGTTATTGTTCCCTTGCAGGTATAGTAAGAATGGTAAAGCAAAGTCTGAGTTACTTTCAGTCCAGTTCTAGTAGAAGTAATACAAGCTGTGCATGGAGGTAGAGCATAAGTCTGTTCAAAACCTCCAAAGAAGGCAACCAAGGCAAAGCAGAAGCAAAGATACATGTTGATGTTGATTGGAGTTCTTCTGAATCCTCAGCTTGCTGATCTTGATCACGACGGTCTATTATTCTTCGTCCCGTTTGCTAATGAAGCAATTTAACGGGTGCTGAGTGTTGATTGAAGATCCTCAAGATGTCCAGCACACATTGACCAACTTAGCAATTCAGTTGGCTTGTGAAGTCTGGCTTAGTCAACGTAGTCTCAAAGTAGTGTGTCAAATCACACACACAAATTGGGTTCGTTGAAACAAAACTGTTGCTGCATGGAAAACAGCAATCCTCTTCGAAAGACTTGGCTACTGCAAAGCACTTGTGGTGAAGTGTCTATGCTGCTGGTTGCCGTCTCAGAGTAACTCGCAAGGGTACGTCAGGGTGCTGCTCGGCTGTCCACCGCTCTGGTTCAGGATCGGCGGCGGGCTTGACTCTGCTGTGGTGGATCCAGGCGTCGATCTCGGCTACCTTTACTGCAGTTGGGGTAGACAGGATGACGGTGTACGGTCCCTTCCAATGGGGTTCCAACGGTATCTTCTTCCAATCTTTGATCCACACCGAAGTTCCAGGCTGGTAGGGATGCAAGGGTTCCGTCAAGTTGATAGGCAACTGGTCTTGGATCCACGTATGGAGAGTCTGCAGAACAAAACTAAGAGCTAGGAGTTCTTGTCTGGTTACTTCTGAACCAATCTGGGCTAGATTTCCTTTGACTCCCTGCACTATTGGTGGGGGTTTACCATACAAAACTTCAAAAGGGGAAAATCCTGTTGACTTCACAGGGGCTGAGCGTATTCTGAGTAAAGCTATGGGGAGCACTTGGGGCCATTTCAAGTGTGTCTCCTGACAAAGCTTAGATATTTGGGCTTTCAATGTACGATTCATTCGCTCAACTTTCCCTGAACTCTGGGGTCTGTATGCAGTGTGGAGTTTCCACTGTATCTGCAAAGCTTTTGCTAACTGCTGAGTAACTTGGGAGACAAATGAGGGTCCATTGTCTGACCCTATTACTGCTGGGATTCCAAATCTGGGGACAATCTCTCTCATTAAGGCTTTGGTAACTTCTCGGGCTTTCTCAGTTCTGGTTGGGAATGCTTCTACCCACCCAGAGAAAGTACGAACTAATACTAGTAGGTAATGGTATCCATTGGCTTTTGGCATTTCGGTGAAATCAACTTGGAGGTTGTGCATGGGGGTCACACCTCTTGACTGAACTCGGGGTGCTGTAATAAGGCCTTGCTTGGCATTATTCTTGGCACAGATCTGACATTGTCGTGCTACTGAGGCTGATATGGTTGTCATCAGAGGGATGTAGAAATGTGGTCTGAGTGCTTTCTCCATAGCACTCTTTCCATAGTGGGTAGCTTCATGGAAAGCTTTGACAAAGGATGGTCCTAACAGTTCTGGAATTACTATTCTTCCCGGAGGTTGACTGCCTTCTTCTGGTGGCAGCTCAATCCATCCGTCTTTCAATACTCCATTTTCTTTGTCACAATAGTAATCCAATTCTTTGGTGGTATATCGTGGGGTCCATAAATTCAAGGGTACTGGAAACAATGCTGCTTGCATTGGCATAGCTTGTGGGGCAATTTGTCCTGTCATAGCTGCTTGTCGTGCTGAGGCATCTGCGAATCTATTTCCTCGAGCAACTTCTCCTTTTCCTGCTTGATGTCCTCTACAATGCATGACAGCTACACGTGTTGGGGCCCAGACTGCATCAAGTAACATCAATATCTCGGGACCATACTTGACTGATTTTCCTCCGGATGTGATGAGTCCTCTTTCCTTGTAGAGAGCTCCATGGGCATGCAAGGTAGTGAAAGCATATTTGGAATCTGTATATACATTTAGCACAAGTTTTTCTCCTAACAACAATGCTCTGGTGAGTGCTATCAATTCGGCTTTCTGGGCTGATGTGCCTGAGGCTAGGGCTGATGATTCAACTACTTCATGTTGAGTGACGACTGCATATCCGGCACAGCGTCGTCCGTCAAGGATGAGACTGCTCCCATCTACATAATAGATCTGGTCAGGATTGTCTATGGGTACATCTGTTAAGTCAGGTCGACTAGAGAACACAGTTTCCATGACTTCGATGCAGTCATGTTCTGGGAGTTCTTCACTGATGGGTATCAAGGTAGCTGGGTTCAAAGCATGGCTCACTTCAAGTTGTATCTGTGGGTTTTCACATAACATGCTCTGGTACTTTAACATTCGGGAATTGGTGAGCCAATAATTTGCTTTCTGTTCCATAAGGGCAAGGACTGCATGTGGCACAGTGACTCGTATGTTTTGTCCTAGTGTGAGTTTGTCTGCTTCACTCACTAGTAGTGCTGTAGCTGCAACTGCTCTCAAGCAGGGTGGCCATCCCTTGGCCACAGGGTCCAATTGTTTCGATAGGTAGGCTACAGGTCGTTCCCAATTCCTAATTTCTGAGTCAACATGCCTAAGGCATTTCCCTGTGCTTCATGTACAAACAAGTGGAAAGGTTTGTGAACATCTGGTAGTCCAAGTGCTGGTGATGACATCAATTCTTTTTAATTTCTGGAAGGCTGTATCCTGCTCAAGTCCCCACTCCAGTGGTGACTTCTCTTCTCCTTTTGTGGCTTCATACAGTGGTTTGGCAATTTGGGCGAAGTTGGGTATCCAGATTCGGCAATATCCTGCCGCTCCCAGAAAGGCTCTGACTTGCTTTCTGGTTGTTGGAGTTGGAATTCTGCATACTGCTTCTTTTCTTTCTCTGCCTAATCTTCTGCTTCCTTGGGTAATACGAAAACCCAAGTATTTCACTTCTGTTTGGCATAGTTGTGCTTTGGCTCTGGAAACTTTATATCCAGCTTCATTTAGTAACTGCAAGAGATCTTTGGTGGCTAATATACATTCTCTTTCTGATACGGCAGCTATCAACAGATCATCCACGTACTGGAGAAGTACTCTCTTCCCCGGGGCTACTGGATAGCTTGAAAGGTCTTGATTTAATGCAGCACTAAAGATGGTAGGTGAATTTTTGAATCCTTGGGGTAATCTTGTCCAGGTGAGTTGGCCCCCTCTTCCAGAGATGGGGTCCTGCCATTCAAATGCAAACAATATTTGGCTTACAGGGGCTAATCTTATGCAAAAGAATGCATCTTTTAAATCCAGTACAGTGAAATGGGTAGCTTCAGCGGGTATCAATCCTAGTAGAGTGTAAGGATTGGGTACAACTGGATGTATAGTTTCAACTGCATCATTTACTCTTCTCAAATCTTGCACTGGGCGATAATCATCTGTCTCAGGTTTCTTCACTGGCAAAAGTGGGGTATTCCACGGGGATTGACATACTTTTAGTAGGCCATACTCGAGCAATCTCTGTAGGTGGCGATGAATGCCTTCAATTGCGGCTCTTGGGAGAGGGTACTGCTTGACGTGCACTGGGGTAGCGCTAGGCTTGAGGGTTACAATCACTGGAGCTATATGTTTGGCTAGGCCTGGGGGGCTGCCTTCTGCCCACACTTCAAGTGGTGCATGAATGTTCTTTAAAGTTTGTTCAAAATAGGTATCTTGAATCGAATCATCAATGTAGTATCTCCATTCTTCTTCTCGGGGTACTGTCAGCAGCATTACTCCTGCTGGTTTGGCTTGGGAATTCACTGTCATTTGCATTTCTCCTTGCTCAGAGAAAGATATTTGGGCTTGAAGCTTGGCTAGCATATCTCGTCCCAGTAGGGGTACTGGACATTCGGGCATGTAAAGGAATTGATGAGTTACTTGCTGTCCTCCTAGACTGCATATTCGGTTTTGTAGAAAAGACTTTGTGGCTTTGGCACCAGTTGCTCCTATAATGGTGACTGCTTTCTTGGTGAATGGGGCTATCTTTTTGTCTATTACTGAATGTTCTGCTCCAGTATCAACCATAAAGTTCATAAATTGGTCTCCTATTTGTATTTCGACCATAGGCTCCTGGAGACCTAAAGCAAACTTGGAGCCCGGTCTGTCCTAATCCACGTCATCCTCATCATGGGCCTGGGTGGCCAATGCTTGGATGGCTCCTCCTCCCCTCTCTCTCTGGAATTGTTCTCGATTGGCTCCTCCTCGGCCTCGGGGACGGCCTCGTCTTTCTTCTCGCCACTGATGATCGTATTCGTCATCTTGCTGGGCGTCTTCGAGTTGCGGGCAAGTATCTCTCCAATGTCCTTCCTCTTTGCAATAGGCGCATTGGTTCACGCCTAGTCTCTGGGTCCGGCCTCCGCCTTGACCCCGCCCTCTTCCTCTGCTCCTTCGATTAGGGACACCTCCCCTTTTCTTTTCAACTATGGCCGCAGCCAAAAAATCAGCTTTCTTCTTCATCTTTCTATCACATTCTCTCTGTCTTTCAGTATCACGATTCACATACACTTTATGAGCGACTTCCAATAACTGTGTTGCATTCATGCCCGCAAACCCTTCTAATTTCTGTAATTTACGTCTAATGTCTGGTTGAGACTGGTTTACAAAAGCAGAATTCACCATGCATAAACTTCCTGGTGCCTCGGGATCATAGGGAGTATACATTCTGTATGCTTCAGTTAATCTTTCATAATAATCTGCTGGGCTCTCATCTATTCCTTGGATAATTCCTGCTACTTTGGAAAGGTTCATAGCTTTTTGGCCTCCTCTTCGCAGGCCTTGTAAAAAGCCTTGGCGAAAACGGGCTAGGGCTGTGGATCCTTCATCTGTATTTGGATCCCATTGGGGGTCTTCATTCGGGAATTCTCTCTGAGCTGCTTCTCTACGATCTATTATATTCTGCCCCTGCGCTGGAGCTGCAGGGTTTTCTGCCATCCATTCAATAGCTGCTTTTCTAATTCTCGCTCGTTCTTCTGTGGTAAATAGGGTGGTCAGGAGCTGACGGCAATCTGGCCAAGTGGGTTGGTGAGTTTCCATAATACTAGTTACTAATTCTGTCAGCTCCTGGGGCTTGCTAGTATAGGAGGCATAGTGCGACCTCCAATTTAATAAATCAGTTGTAGAGAAGGGGATATACACATAAGTTAGGGGTCCCGCTACCACTTCATCATTATCATTCTTTACGGGCACCCCCGGGACCTGCCTTAAGGGAAACAGTTTGGCTGTCGTCCCAGGCGTCATTTGGGTCTGGGATCTAAGGGCTATTGTCGTTGTCTTTGCAGGAGTTGCTTTCTTTTTCTCAACTGGTTTTGCTTTGGGTTTTTCTTTCACTGGCTTGCTAGTGCTAGCGCTAGCTTTCTCAATTATTTGTACACTGTCCTCTTCTTCTTCTTCTGGGGGATTCCTTCCTACTTCTTCTTGCTCCGCTTCTGGCTCACCTTTTACATCCTCCTCTTCTCTTCCCGCTAATTCTGTCTCTTCCTCTCCTCCAGGAGGAGGGGGGTCAGGGGTTGGGTCTCGCCTCGGCTCCGGCGGTCTCTGGGGATCTGGGGCAGGACGCCGCCGGGCTATTCTTACTGGACCTGGGGTTCGGGGCTGCCTGAGGACTACTTCTGGGGAATCGGGATCTGCCAAGATGGGTTTCTTCTTGGCTTTCTTATCCTGTTCATTCATTCTAGGCTGTTCCTTTTTCTGTCTAGACTCTGTTTTAGCTAACATTATTCTGCACTGTTCCTCATAACAGCGCTGCGCCCAGGAGGGCGGATCTTCACAAATACTTAACCAGGAATCTATATAGGGGTACTGATCGGGGTGCGCTACCCGCACTCTACGGTGTATTGACTGGATAATCTCTACGGTGAATGTTCCCTCTCGGGGCCAGATGGGGTCTAGATCGGGCCACTCCCTAGTACACAAAATCTGCAAACGGGCTGCTGTCATTTTAATACCATAATCTCCTGAATATCCCTCTTTAAAATGTGCGATCATACATTCTAATGGAGTGTTCCTAGTAGACTCCGCCCCTCCCATTTCGATGTGTGCGCGCAACAACAGACAGAAGGGACAAGGTGGGCGGACCGTGGGTAAGGGGTCCTCACGGCCCTGGAAACATACAGGGAATACAAATAACAAGACAAGACGACAATCGCTTCCCCCTTTTCGCGACCTGAACGCGGTCGCCCGGTCAGGAAATGCGCTAATCAGGGGTCCGCTTTCACTTGGTCCGTGCTGCCAGACCTCTCAATCACACTTCGTTCACTCAATCATGCTAGCAACGTATTCCCAGAATGCATTCGTTTCTATCTGTTCTGACTAGTCTTTTTCCCAAATTACAAAAAGGATGAGGGTTTCACCTAGCGCATTCCCATGCCAGGCTACTCGGCTCTTCCTTGAGAGTTGATCAGGCTCTCTTACCAATTCCCAATATCTCGAGATTACAAATTCCAAATTCCAAGTTCCAATGGCAGTACTGCTCTTTCTATTTCTGTCTAGACCCAAAATCAAAACTATACTCACCGGATCCGGTCCTCACAACTTCCCAAGCAGGCGCATGAGTTGGACCTCGGACTCCCCTCACTCGGGTTCGAGGCGTTGACTCCAGCCGGGCTCGTCACCCGCCGAGGTCCGACCAGCTCCCTCCGATACAAGGGACCGGTGGCGCCAGGGAGCGGCCCTCGTCGGAAGGGCGCGATCCCGGCAGGACCAAGCCTATAGAGGCGGAAAGTCGTGGTATATTGCCCTATATACACTTTGATTCCACAACTTCCCGGCCAATGCACCAAGGAATATGTAGCAGCAAAGCGCAGACAAACCAATGATACCAGGAGTCTGTTCAGAAGGTCCAAATCATTTATTTGTGCACAAGTCTCAAGCAAGGCAATTTCAAAATGGCTGAGCAAAGTTTTCAAGCATTACAACAACTTTTATAGACTTCTGTTCCATTCTAGGTATAGAAAAACACTTCATTGGTCCCGGTACGCTCCCGTACCTCCCGTAGCCCTTCTATTGGTCCCGGTACTGATAAGTTTCTCCAATTATGTTCCTTCTGTGGGCTTCTGTAGGCATGACACCTGCCTGCCCCCCTTCTAGTCCCAATTACAATGGTCAGTTCATCAACTTGTTACTTTCACACTTTCAAGGCTATGGGACCATTTGTGCGTGCAGAAGAGCAAGGTTCTGTAACTCATCTGTCAGCACTCCTCAATATTTCTCTGCAAATGTACTCTTTCTTATCAGTAACTTTAAAACACATCTTTTCTGTATTTTTCCATTTCTTAATTCTGCAGTTCTGCTTATCTAAGCTAATTCAATATTTCTACTGAGTTCTTTCTTACAATAGCAGCATATTGGGGGATGTGCAATCCTATATGCCTCTCCACAGGCCTCATTTACAGGTCAAGCTAGCCATGCTGGCCTGCCTATGTCAGACACCGTGGGTCACAGGCCTGCACCTGCCACAGTACAGTTTCTAGGTTTGGATACTTTTCTACTGCAAGGTCGTTTCTGGCTCTAGGAATGCAAGTATTGAAACATTTCTTCATAGCACAAGAGAATAATGAAAGATTTGTGAATTCATATAAAACTTCTTATTAAGCAGTTTAAAACAGTTTTCTCAAACTTTCACAGATTTTAGGTTCTTTCTAGCTATTATGGGGGGTTGGAATCAGGGCCTAACTTACAGGCCTTTCATATTTGCAGGCTATCGTAGGCCATAGCCTGCCACATTCCCCCCTTTTATTATTCTCACCCGCAAGTTAAGAAGGGTGGGAATTAAATCACATATTAAACTTGTGTAACAGCATCATCTTGGGATATTGGGTAATATTGCCACATAGCTAATATTTTCGTAGCTGCCTTCCATTCTACAGTGTTATCTATAACTGAGGTTATCATGCGTAAGCAAAGGGGTAGGAGACATGGGAGCAACAAGCATACAGCTAATATGAGTAATACAATAAACACAAGGGTCTTCAGACCACCTAACCATGAAAATGCTGAACCAAACCACGAAAATGCTGAACCAAACCACCCATCGAGCTTCAGGCCATGCCAGGTCTGAACAGGCACATATGCTTGTGTGCGCATTTGAGTAGCTATATCTTCAACAAAGTGTCCATTATTATCAATCTGCAAACAACAGTTGGTTAAATTCAATTTTCCACACACTCCACCTTCAGCTGCTAACAAATAATCTAGAGCTAAACGATTCTGATAAATAGCTGTACGCATTTGTGTACTCTGCTTAGCTAAAAGAGTTAGTGCTTTAGTAGTTTCATTGGTTATTATTTCAACAACAGCTTGTAAGCGTATAATACAATTTATCATATACACAGGAGTACGATATCCCCATGTCCCATCTTGCGTCCAAGTAGCAGGTCCATAGTATGAAATGATTCTCTCAGGTGGCCACTCCTCATCATTCCATTTGTCCCATTGGCCTATTTTCAAGACCTCTCGTTTCTGTCGACTCCTGTACACGGGAAAACCCAGTTGTTCTCCATGGGACGTAGGCAATAGGAAAAAGGAAGGTCGTATGGTTCCCAATGCACATGCTCCTCCCCAGTGGTGAGGAAGCCTAGCATATGCTCGGGTTCCACAAATCCAGTACAGTCTAGGTGGTGCTTGCCAGGTATTATAAAATGCTAGATTAGTCCAGATGCTGGCAAGATTAGGGAAACGGACTAAAGGGTTGGTGGGCTCTGGAGCGTTGATTCCTGACCACCAGGACGTCTTCTTGGTGGTACTGTTGTAGAACTTCTGATTGAGACAGACCAGCTGTCCAACCTCGATGTTAAACTGTGGTCCAGAGCGAGCAAAACACAAGTTACCAACAATGGGGTGGGCCAGTACCCACTCACTAGTAGTATTATGTAAATCAGTCTGATTATAAGGAATAGAATAGTTCACTTCTTGCGCCTCCCAGGGCCATTGGTCTCCCAGCTTAGTTCCTCCACAGAAGAAGCAGTCCGAGATGTGGAGACTAGATGCTACTGCCCCAGCGAGCTCAATGAACAAGTTTTGGGAGGCATGAGGAATCTCAAACTCTGCCTTCATGGCTTCATAAAAAGAGTGATGTATTCAATAAGGTGTAGATACATGATTCTTAGTATTCAGCTGTATATGTATAAAAGTTCCAGGATCTATACCTCCTCCCGCTATTCGTAACCCAAATCTGTACCCCTGCTTCCACTGGCTGGGATTAAGTATGATGAGCCGCACCGGATTACAGGTACCTTTCTTACATTTCTGAGGCTCTGGCAATGATAATTTTTCCAAAATGGCCACTCGTTTATCTCCATCTCGTCCCATAGGCGCACCAGTCTAAGTAGCATAATACACGCATTCCCACTTGGGACAGTAGTAAGCATCTTTGGATGATGTACTGTAGACGGTTGGGGAAGATTTCCCAGTACACTTTCCCCATCCATATGCTCCTTCAGGACACATATCTTTATAATCATAGTTGTAGGCTTGCTCCCAATATCCACCCTTGTGATAGGCATTTCTGTTTATCACATCATGAGCATCAAAACTCAGGGTAACATGCTTCGTGGGATCAGGGAGCTGTCGTGTGGCATTTATGAGGGCTCCATCCTCATCATTCCATCGTATCTCAAGTACATAATAAGAGGGGTTCTGCCGGGGGTTGTAACAAGTCTTACTTTTCCCCTTCGTACAGATATTTAACTCTGTACCATTATACACACACCGGCTAACTATACCAGTGCAAGTATAGTAGGAATGATAAAGTAAAGTCTGAGTGACCTTCAGTCCAGTTCGGGTGGTAGTTATACAAGCTGCACAAGGGGGTAAGGCAAAAGTCTTTTCCAGGAATCCCAGGACCATCACTCCCATAAGGCAATAGTGGAGGAACATTGTGATTACAATCTTTGGAGGTCAACTGAAATATTGGGTACGATGAATTTGTAGGGTCTTTTCCTTCTTCTTCTTTTCTGCTTCAACTGCTACCCTTGCGCGACAGGGGCAGGATAATAAGATCTAGAGACTCTTACAATGCTGGTTGTCTCCGCAGTGTGAGTCGCAATGGAGTCTCAGGGTCATTTACTGAGGTCCATTGACCAGGTTCTGGAGCAGCTGCCAGCTTCACTCGACTGTGATGGATCCAGGGTTCGAGTTCTGCAACTTTTACTGCAGTTGGGGTTGACAAGATGACAACATAAGGTCCCTTCCAATGCGGCGCCAGTGGGGTCTTTCTCCACTCCTTGATCCACACTGACACTCCTGGCTTGAAGGGATGCAGAGACTCTGTCAGATTAATGGGCAATCGATCTTGCACCCAGGTATGAAGACTCTGCAAAACAGAACCTAAAGCCAATAGTTCTTGTCTAGTTATTTCAGATCCAATTTGTCTCATATCTCCTTTGATTCCCTGTACAATGGGTGGAGGTCGCCCATACAAAATCTCAAAAGGGGAAAGTCCTAAAGACTTGGTTGGAGCAGAACGTATCCTAAGAAGGGCTATAGTGAGAACCTGGAGCCACTTTAGGTGTGTTTCTTGACAAAGCTTGGTCAACTGAGTTTTCAGGGTTCTATTCATGCGTTCTACCTTCCCTGAACTCTGGGGTCTATAGGCAGTGTGCAGCTTCCATTGTATCTGTAGAGCTCGAGCTAACTGTTGAGTCACTTGGGACACAAATGAGGGTCCATTGTCTGATCCTATAGTCAATGGTATTCCAAATCGAGGAATAATCTCATGGAGCAGTATTTTAGTGACTTCTCGAGCTTTCTCAGTTCGGGTGGGACAGGCTTCTACCCACCCAGAAAATATGCAAACTAGAACTAAAAGGTAGTGATATCCATTTGCTCGTGGCATTTCAGTAAAATCCACCTGAATATCACTCATAGGGGTCACCCCTACTGACTGAAGTCTTGGGGGTGGAATGGGACCTTGCTTAGCATTATTCTTGGCACATGTCAAACATTGCTGTGCCACTGAGGCGGACACAGGTCCTAATAGTGAGATACAGAAATGGGGCCTTAGGGCTCTTTCCCTGGCCGTTTTCCCATAATGTGTGACATGATGAAAAGCATGAACAAAAGCTGGCCCTAATGCTTCAGGAATGATTGTGGGACCTGGAGGTGAGCTACCCTCTGGAGGTGGCAGCACTATCCAACCTTTTTCTGTTAGGACCCCTCCCTCCTTTTCACAGAAATAATCTAACTCTCTGGTAGTGTATCGGGGAGTCCATGAGCTAAGGGGCACAGGGAATAAAGCTGCCTGCATCGGAATATCTTGGGTAACAGCTCGACAAGTCGTAGCTGCTTTTCGGGCTGTGGCATCAGCAAACCTGTTTCCTCGGGTAACTTCTCCTGCTCCTGCCTGATGACCTCGACAGTGCATGACTGCAACTTGCTCAGGGGCCCATACAGCATCTAATAATATCAATATCTCGGGCCCATACCTAATGGACTTGCCCCCTGAGGTGATCAACCCTCGTTCTTTGTACAGGGCCCTGTGTGCATGCAAAGTTGTAAAGGCATACTTGGAATCTGTGTACACATTTAAGCGGAGTCCTTCTTCTAATGTCAGCGCTCTAGTGAGAGCTATCAGTTCAGCCTTCTGCGCTGAAGTTCCTGGGGCCAGAGCTGAGGACTCAACTACCAGATCAAGGGTCACCACTGCATATCTGGCACAACGATGTCCATTGATGACAAGACTGCTTCCATCTACAAAGAAAGTCTGTTCAGTGTCCTCCAGAGGGACATCAGTCAAATCTGGGCGACTTGAAAATACAGTGTCCAAAGTTTCTAAACAGTCATGATCAGGGGGCCCAGGACCAATCGGGAACAACGTAGCAGGATTCAGGGCTTGACTTACTTTTAACTGTATCTTGGGGTTTTTGCACAGCATACTCTGATATTTCAACATTCATGAATTCGTTAGCCAGAAACTTCCTTTGTGTTCCATGAGGGTCAGGACAGAATGCGTCACAGTAACTTGCAGATTCTGTCCCAGAGTGAGCTTGTCTGCTTCGCTCACTAAAAGGACTGTTGCTGCAACAGCTCTCAAACAAGGGGGCCAACCTCTTGCTACCACATCCAACTGTTTTGACAAGTAGGCTACTGGCCGTTGCCAAGATCCAAGAGATTGAGTCAGTATCCCCAACGCATTTCCTTGTGACTCATGGACGTAGAGATGGAAAGGTTTCTGGACATCTGGGAGACCCAGAGCTGGTGATGACATCAGAGCGCTTTTCAGAGATTGGAATGCTGCATCCTGCTCAGGTCCCCACTCCAGTGGAGACTTTTCCATTCCTTTGGTAACTTGATACAATGGTTTTGCTAGCAGCGCAAAATTGGGGATCCATATGCGACAGTATCCTGCGGCCCCCAGGAAGGCTCTTACTTGCCTCCTGGTGGTTGGAGTGGGAATACTGCATTCAGCTTCTTTGCGTTCAGGTCCCAAGCGTCGAATTCCACTGGACAACTGGAACCCTAGATATTTAACTAGTTTGACATAGTTGCACCTTGGCTCTTGAGACTTTGTATCCAGCCTCATTCAGAAGGTACAGGAGTTCACTGGTGGCTTGTAGACATTCACTTTCTGAATTGGTGGCTATGAGCAGGTCATCCAAATACTGAAGGAGAACCCTTTGTCCTGGGTTCACTGAGTAACTTGAAAGATCTTGATTCAGGGCAGCACTGAAGAGAGTAGGTGAATTCTTGAATCCTTGAGGTAATCGAGTCCAGGTAAGCTGGCCCCGCCTCCCTGTTGTGGGGGTCTTGCCATTCAAAAGCAAACAAAAGTTGACTGGTGGGGGCTAGGCGTATGCAGAAAAAGGTATCTTTCAGGTCCAGGACGGTGAAATGAGTAGCCTCAGCGGGGATCAGTCCCAAGAGAGTATAAGGATTTGGTTTCAACTGCATCATTTGCCCGCCTTAGATCTTGTACTGGGCAGTAATCCCCTGTCCCAGGTTTCTTAACTGGGAGAAGAGGGGTGTTCCAAGGTGACTAGCACTCCTTGAGAAGTCCATACTTCAACAGTTTCATCAGATGGCAATGGATTCCTTCAATGGCTGGTCGGGGAAGAGGATACTGCTTCACATGCACTGGTTCCGCTCCTGGCTTGAGGGTGACAATGACTGGGGCTATGTTCTTTGCTAGGCCAGGTGGATTATCTTCTGCCCATACTTCAGGCAGAGCTATAAGGTTGGTGGGTATACAGGAACTGGTTGACTTGATTGGAGGTGTACTATAGAACCGCCATTCTTCTTCTCGGGGGACAGTTAGCACCATCAATCTAGCAGGCTTTGGGTTCACAGTCATCTGCATTTCTCCCCCTTCAGCAAAGGATATTTGTGCCTGAAGCTTTGCAAGCATATCTCGGCCCAAAAGTGGAATAGGGCACTCAGGCATATACAAGAACTGGTGCTTTATTTTCTGTCCCCCTAGTTCACACATAAGGTTCTGCTGGAATGGCTTGGTGGCCCTGTTCCCAGTGGCCCCAACAATGGTGACAGATCGAGAGGAAAGAGGAGCCACTGGCTTTGCCACCACGGAATGTTCTGCTCCTGTATCTACCATAAAGTCCATATATTGGTCTCCTACTTTCAAACTGACCATAGGCTCCTGGGGACCCAGGGTGAACTTGGAGTCTGGTCTGGCCTAGTCTTCATCCACTTCATCCATGTCATAGCCTGTTGATACTGCCACTCCCTCAATGGCTGCTTCTCTCTCTCGCTGGAACTGTGCTCGGTTCATTCCTCCACGACTCTGAAATCGGCCTCCTGTTCTCCAGGGACTCCCTCCTCCCCTCCTGGGGGTGGAGTCAAGATACGGGCATTCACTTCTCCAATGTCCTTCTTCTCTACAATGGGCGCACTGATTCGCACCCAATGGAGGCCTGCTATTTCCGCGGCCTCTTCCACATTCTCTGGTCCTTTGGTTAAGAAAACCTCCTCCTCGTCGTTCTATTAAAGCGGCAGCCAGAAGATCTGCTTTCTTCTTCATTTTACATTCACTTTCTCTGTCACGTTCATTTTCACGATTCACAAACACTTTCTGAGCAACTTCCATTAACTGTGCTGTATTCATGCCCGCAAATCCATCCAGTTTCTGTAATTTTCGTTTTATGTCTCTCTGGGACTGACTAACAAAGGCTGCATTTACCATGCGCAAATTCTCCTGAGCGGCGGGATCGTATGGGGTATATAATCTATAGGCTTCAGACAACCGCTCATAAAAGACCGCTGGACTCTCATCTGGACCCTGGATAACTTCTGATACCTTCCGATATTCATGGCCCTCTGGCCTCCCTTCCTCAGGCCCTGCAGCAAGGCCTGGCGAAATCGCGTTAGTGCCGCCGCCCCCTTTCATCATTTGGATCCCATCTAGGATCTTCATTTGGGAAAACTGCGGCGGCTGCTTGTGGGAGATTCATTTCCCCCGCCTCTACGGGATTCTCTTCTAACCAGCGGATGGCTGCTTGCACAATCTGCGCTCGCTCCTCAGTAGTAAAGAGAGTGGACAGGAGCTGGCGACAATCAGTCAAGGTAGGCTGATGAGTTTGCATTATACTAGACATTAACTCTGTCAATTCTTGGGGCTTCTCAGTATAGGATGCATAATGCGTTTTCCAGTTTAATAAATCAGTAGTGGAAAAAGGCACGTAGATTAGACTAGTTGGTCCTGGCGCCATCTGGCCCTGATCATTTAGGATAGGTAAACCAGGCACTTGACACAATGGCATTAGGCGCCCTGCTTTCTCCTTCTTCTTCGGGGTTACACATCTTAAATCATATGGCTCCTGGGTATAAGCTTCCTTGGTGGGTGACCCTGAACTGACAGGAGAGCCTCTGCTTTCTGTATCGTCGGAGGACCCTGGCCCTCTCCGACATACTTGGGCCAGACTCGGGGCTATCACTCGGGGAAGTGGGCTTCTTTTGCTGCTGCAACGGTAATTGCTGAGGAGCTTCATCAGGTTCAGCTTCAGGTAGCGGAGCTGGGGGAACTAACTTATGCGGGTACTGGGGTAAACGGGCCAGGATTTCTGGGGACTCTGAGGCGGAATACACAGGCGGCTTCCTCTCCTCAACCTTCCGGGTCCCCCCTAGTGTTTGCTACTAATATTCTACATTGTTCCTCATAGCAGCGCTTTACCCAAGAGGGCTGCCTTTTGCAAACACCCAACCAGGAATCTATGTAGGGGAACTGGTCAGGGTGCACTTTTTGTGCAAGCTGATGAACACGGGAAACTATTTCTACATCAAAGGTGCCCCCACGGGGCCATGAAGTAGCTAGCACAGGCCACTCCCTATCACATAACATTCTTAATCTAGACGGAGACATTCTTATGCCGTAGTCTCCTGAAAATCCTTTACGGAAATTCTTGATCATACATTCCAATGGAGTTTGCGTGGACTCCGTCCCTCCCATAATCGTAATGGCGTATACGTAATGACGTACAAGACAACAAACAGTAGGGGTAGGTAGTATGGCTGTAGGTAAGGGGTCCGTACAGCCCACAAAACACTGAGGGGAACAAACACCACACGCTTTCTCCTTTTCGCGACCTGGACGCGGTCGCCCGGCCAGGAACTGCGCTACTCAGGAGTCCGCTCTCACTCGGTCTGTGTCTCAAGACCTCTCAATCACACAGGAAATCATACCATTACAAGAAATTATTTTTCAAAGGCCCAAGGTTTCCTGACTAACTGACTATTCCCAACCAAAGGGTCGATGGCTTCGGCTTCCGCTAACCCTTATGCGGAGCATACTAGGATCGCCCTTATGAGAGGTGATCAAGCTCTCTTGTCTCGCGCACTCATGCAAGACTTCCCCCAGGCTTCACTGACTAATAAACAAGAAAATGTCTACTCACCGGATCCGGTTCCCGATACCAAACCAGTTCTTGGGTTGGATCCTGGACTCCCCTCGGGTTCGGAGGTGTTGGCCGGCCGGACCCAGTGGCCCGCCGAGGCAAGGCGGAACCCTCTCCGATACAAGAGGACTGGCGGCGCCTGAGGTTTCCCCTGCGGTCGGACAGACACGGTTCCGACCGGGCCAAACCTGGAGGCGAATTGCATGGAATACTCGCTTGTATACCATTCACTACTCGCACATTCCCGGCCAACGCACCAAGAATATGTAGCAGCGAAGTGCAGACAACGAATAAATCCAGGAGTCAATTTACAGGGTCCAAGCCAATTTATTGTGCACAAGGCCCAGTTAGTCAAGCTTCAAAAAGGACTGAGCAAAGTTCTTACAGAAACATATTCATTTATACATTTCTTTTCAGTTTGATACATGCAGACTTTCTATTGGCCCCAACGCCCGCTGCATTTGTCCAATCGGAGATCCCTCCTGGGCCTAGCACCCAGCTCCCTCCTCTGGGACTGTTCTAACAATGGTACAGTTTCTAGGTTTGGATACTTCTCTACTGCAAGGTCGTTTCTGGCTCTAGGAATGCAAGTTTACATCAATCCAAGCTCCTCATTGGCCAGTTCCTTGCTTTGCCTTTAGCAAAGTAATTCTTTAAATCTACTGCTTCCAGTAATCAAACTGCAAAGCAGCCCCAAGGTCCCACAAAAGGGCCCACGCCAGCCCAAAAGAATCTTCAGGCTGTCAGGGGCAGCCACAGACCCCCCCCCCCCCCCCCAGCCAGGTACATTTCTGATATTTTTAGCAGCTGGTTACATTAAGAAATATATTTGTGCTCAGTTTCTCTACTCTAAAGATGATTTTCAGCTTCGTAAACTTTCTGTGAAGGAATATAAGTTGTTTAAAGCCAGAACTCTGACCTTTGCTTTTGTTGCCCCCTTTCTATATTACTCCCCACTCAGGGACTTGTGCTTCATGAAAGATTACCTTAGATTTAGACAAGCCTTCAATATTCATGTTTTTAATCGGGTGTTTAAATAATGTAACCCTCTTCTGTATGGTCCTCACAACTGCTACTAGCAGCTTGGCAAACAAGAGGAAACACTAATCCAATGAGTTGTTTTACAGTTTTTATTCTTGTGCTCATGGATTTTAATTATTAGGGTTCTTTGGTGGGGACCAGCATACACCAGGAGGCCCTTGACATTTGACATACTCGCACCTCCCTTTCTCAAATAGATAAGTCCAGACCAGAAATTGTGTTCTCAACCAAGGGTTTATTTCAGGGCTTGGCAAACCCCAGGCACTGGGTCGCCACGGCGACTGAAAAATCTGACCAGGCACCTGGCTTAGAACACATGAAAGGAGAAGGGCTGGAAAAGGCCACCATTCCAGCCAAGACAAGTGCTGTCTGTCTGTGGGGACCCCATTACTCATGGGCAGACAGCGCCAGTCTCAGCACTTCTGCCCACGGGGAGAAGTGCTGTGATCCTGGCTGAGACTGGCGCATCTGCTAATGGGGATCCCATCTCCGGTGGGTAGATAATACTGATCTCGGCTGCAATCATGGCCTTTTACAGCACTTCTCCCCATGGAGATTCCATCTCATGCAGGCAGAAGTGCTGGAAAAGGCCGTAATTGTGGCTGAGACTAGTACTATCTACCCATGGGAGATGGGATCCCCGCAGGCAGACAGAGCTGGTCTTGGCTATGAGCAGCACTTCTGCCTGCTGGAGAATGGAATGCCTGCAGGGGGGAGTGCTGGAATATCGCGGCCGAGATTGGCACGGTCTGCCCGTGAGACATAGGATCCCCATGGGCAGAAGTACTGCAACTGCTCCTGGAGCCTGCAAAAAATCCAAAAAGAGTGCAAAGGCTGAAAATTGTTTAAAGGAGCAGCAAGAGGTTTTCTCTAAGAAAGAATTGGGGGGGGGGGGAGGAATGGAGGGCAGGGGGGTGAGTGCAAGAGGGGAGGGAGAAGGGGAGATAGTCTGGGAAGAGAAATGGGGTTGGGGGAGAGAGACAGTGGGAGAAGCTGGGGGAAGGGAAGAGTGCAAGGGGTTGGAAACAGAAGCACTGCACACACGCACCCTCCCCCCTGTTTATTAAGCTTTGTCCCATAAAAAAATGAGAAAACAGTCCTAATAAACCAGGCTGTAAAACTTATAAAATTAACCATGCTATACTTTTTTGGGTGGGCTGGGTGTGCACTGACCTAGGATGTTTAGGCTGGCTTCTAGATACCAAGAAAAGTTGTCAAGCTTTGGTTTACTTAAACCTTATGGTCACTGAACAGTAACAACAGTAACAATTGGCAAAAACAATAAAGAACTTTGTTACAAGCAATTAACTCTTTCTTAGTCAAAATGCTTATAGGAAGATTACTCCTGTCTCCGTTGTTAGGTATGTTAACACTCTCTTCAATTACTCTTTATTTTAAATTAAACAGTTACTCCACTCTTCACCACTTTTGCACCTTTATATCTCTCTCCTATTTCTAGTCCTTTTTCCAGTGTACCTAAAGCTGATGCAGATGTCTCCGGTATTGTGCTGGCTCCCTTTTGAATCTGATGTCACTGGTGTATGATGAAAGCTTGAGTTCCTTTACTTCTTGAGAGCTGATGGCTTCTGTAAATACAGGTCCCCAGAATTGCTCTGCAGGGCTTCTGGTTTTTGTTGGTATAGTTCTTGGCATCTCTCCCACAGGCAGAGCTACTCTACTTTTGAGACAGTGTGGTGCTGGCAGGTTTTGCACAGACATCAACCCCCTGCTCTCATCTTTGCTGCTGCTCTAAGACTCTGGATGGTATGAGTGGCTGTGTACTAAAGACACCTGCCCAAGGGCAGATGCCCTTGCTTCCCCCTGGTGCAGTGGCTAGATGCCAAAGTTATCTGCCCCTTGCTGGCAGACTGCTCACTCCTGCATGATACAGTGGCTAGGTGCCAAAAGGCAGTTCTGTCTTTGGGAGTGGTTTATATATGAACCTGGATTCTCCCTCGCAGAGGAGACTCTTCCCAGGATGAAGTGACTGGCAGCAAGAACCTCCCCTGTTCTGGGAAATGTTAGGATTTTCTCTATTTCTCATTCCCTGCTAGACCAGTCCAGACAAGTGGGTTGTGTTCCTCTACTAGCAGATTGGTGGAGAAAAAGAACTAATGAAAATTCCAGGTTTCAATGACATTACTCTAATGTCTCTATATGCCTTAGCCACAAAATGGAAAAAAAATCTGAAGATTGAGAGGAAAAGGTTGATTAAATGCTCGTGAACGACAACCTATGGGTTGAACTTTCACTAGAGCGCGACATAGGAAGCTCCACTAGACTGCGGTCTTTTCGGTAGCCATAGGAGAAGGGAAAATTAGTTCAGCTCCACACATTTATCATGATAAGAACCTGTTGAGCAGCCAGAAATTGAAAGGATCTGGAAGAGTGCAGCAGCCTCGCACAACCTCAGTGCCTCCTCCCTTCTCTTCTGTTCCCCTCTGCTCTTTCCTGAAGATTGCAGAAGGCTCTCAGAGGGATCTGCCTGTCAATCATCTTAAATGCAGTGCTACAGAAGCCAGTGAAAAAGTATCAGGGGTGTAGAACTGAGCCCGGTATGGATCCTCTGCCTGGGACTCTCAGGGGGTGAGTATCAAGGCTTGACCTCATCATTGTCCTTTTTGGAGGCTTCCTCCTCCTGTGTTGGATGCAATTTAGGGTTTACCGGTAATGACCTTTGGCATGGTTTGTGGGTTTCTCACCATTTTCTGCACGCGTTAGTAGCGTTTTCTCCTATTGTGCACCTAGCGGTCGTGTGGTCTGTATGTGGATTCCGCCCAAGTGGCTCCAATGCGTGTTACTGCTCTAGCGCCTGTAACATGCATTTCAGTAAATGTGCACATTTGAGCCACCATGGCCTTAGCGCATGCTGTTGTGATACTTGACTTAGCTCTCTTATGTCTTCTTCTAGGAATTGTTGTTTGGCCTGTCGCAAGCAAGGTGCCTCATCTCTAGCTCCAATCGGGGCTGTGGGAGGTGAGCAGCAGCCCTTCAAAGGCAGCCCGCGATCGGCGGGAAAAGCGCCATTTGTAAACTCCCCCGACACGGGGTAGAGCACCTCACCGCTCCATCCGGCTGCCCTGCTCAGGTGCTCCAGTACAAGCGGGGCGGGGGGAGGTGAGCAACAGCCCTTCAAAGGCAGCCCGCGATCGGCGGGAAAAGCGCCATTTGTAAACTCCCCCGACACGGGGTAGAGCACCTCACCGCTCCATCCGGCTGCCCTGCTCAGGTGCTCCAGTCCAATCGGGGCTGTGGGAGGTGAGCAGCAGCCCTTCAAAGGCAGCCCGCGATCGGCGGGAAAAGCGCCATTTGTAAACTCCCCCGACACGGGGTAGAGCACCTCACCGCTCCATCCGGCTGCCCTGCTCAGGTGCTCCAGTCCAATCGGGGCTGTGGGAGGTGAGCAGCAGCCCTTCAAAGGCAGCCCGCGATCGGCGGGAAAAGCGCCATTTGTAAACTCCCCCGACACGGGGTAGAGCACCTCACCGCTCCATCCAGCTGCCCTGCTCAGGTGCTCCAGTCCAATCGGGGCTGTGGGAGGTGAGCAGCAGCCCTTCAAAGGCAGCCGGCCTCCATGCAGGCCCGCGCCTGTCGGGCCCGCGCCTGAGGGCCTCGCCAGAGGGCCCTTTGGCGTGGCCCTTAGGCGGGGACCGCAACAGTGAATCCTTAGCCACGAAGACACTGCTAAGTAGCAAAAAACCATAACTCTGCTCCTCTCGCAAGTTTTCGCAAGTTTTCTGAACTCTCATATATTGACCCAAGCATTTTGCTTCTGAACGAACAAGGAGTGGCACGACAGGAGATCAAGGCAACAGCACTGATTGTCAGCGCACCGAGAGAAGGTAACCTCAATGACAATCGTATAGCATGAGCTCCCCTGGCTCTGAGCTGTTTCTCCTCCGATTTGTACACCTCTGCTGAACACCACGAGGCAGCAATAAATTAGCCCGCCTATCCTACAAGACGGCTCTGTCTCGCAACACCAGGCAACCCCCTGTGGAAACCAAATGTCATATGCATTTTAACCTTACTGTGCAAACATAGAGTTAAGAATATCTCAGAGCTATGTCTATTCATACATAAAATATGATCATCTCACTCCACCTAACATTAATTACCTGAACAATATTCTCTCATATGTGTACTGTATTTCGCAAGTTTGTACTGTAGTTTCTCACTGCACCAGTTAACTAATGAGTGCTTGTGGTTAGGGAAGTCTAACAGCATTTGTTATATTGTATTAGTTACATTGTTACATTGCTCAATTTTATATTTATTACATTGTTTCTACTACATATCCTATGCTCCAAGTTGAAAAGTGAAACTTTGTTTATACTTATTTACCTCACCTTAACAACCGGCAACCACACCAACTGTTTCACATTTTCATCTGCTACTTTGCACCGGCACAGATAGACCCAAAATGAAGCACATAATCCTCACTCTACTGAGTCTCTACCTGCTACTCACTATTTTGCCATCCAGCTCACTAGCACTAATGACATCACAAAACCACATCCCAACGCTCTATACTAGCGGAAGAAAATGGCCCAATGACTCCAACAACCTTTATCATGGAGCGAGCTATCCACGCCGCCCCCATCTAGTTCATATCCCTCTACAAAATTCCCCCAAACTAAAGCAAAATAAACGCCCACACACTAACAGCCTGAAGTGCGCACTCATTAACTCTCGATCACTTCGCAAAAAATGGCCAGCAATCACTGAAACAATAACCCATCATAATTTAGATATCATTATGATTACCGAGACCTGGCTCTCACCGGAAGACAATACCATCCTCAACCAACTTCTCCCACCCAACTTCGTCACTTTCACCAGCCACAGACAAAACAAAAGGGGTGGAGGAGTTGCCATCATCACCAGATCTGACCTTCAATTCAAAATGGAAGAAGCCAGCAACACCAATTCCCTTGAAACATTATCTATTTCCAACCACTCTTGCTCCATAAACCTTATTTATAGAGCACCCTCTGCGGATCCAGACAACCTCTCCAATATCATAAACTTAGCATCAAATACCCATGTTCCACATAAACCTAACTGGATACTAGGAGATTTTAACTTACCATCCCTACAGGACAATCAAGCAGCCGCCTTCACAGAAGCCCTAGATATCTTGGGATACACCCAATTGGTTCATGAACCTACACACACAAAGGGCAACGTTCTCGACCTGATATACGCCCCACAATCGGTGCTTCAGCAAGCACAAAACATCATGTTATCACTAACAGCAGTTCCATGGTCAGATCATAAGCTCATCTCCTTTCAAATTCCGACCCCCATCAAGTCACTGAGACCCATGACGAACTCACAAACAAACACAACCGCAAATACCAGAAGATTTCACCCATTTAACAAAGAACGTATCCTGGCTGAAACAAACTCTCTCCTTGACAATACCTCACAAGACCTAGATGTCCTAATCTCCATGTGGAACAGCAGACTCAGCTCGATCGCAATCCGTCCCCCCACATCTAAAGCCCCAAAGAAAAGACCATCCGCACCATGGTTCACAGCTGACCTAAGGGCATCACTAACCCTCCTACGAAGATCGGAAAAACGCTGGAGGAAATCACGCACCAGCAGTGACCAAGCAGCTTACATCCAACTCCTACACACACATCGCAGGGCAGTCACAGACAAGATGAAACAACATCACACTGACACTCTGAAACGTTCATTAAACAAACCGCATGACCTCTTCAACCTGGTCAAATATCTTGCCAAAGAACCGACCCCGGAACGCACAGGATCTATACACCCACAGGATTACGCCGTATTTATGCAATCAAAACTATGCAAGACTGACAAGATGATGATACCAGACCCTCCTGATGACAAAGCACGCACAGCGTTTCTAACCACTTTTACCACTCCGTCTAAGAGAACTATCGAAGACACCATTGCTACCCTAAATACCTCCACGTCATACTCAGATCCATGTCCAGCATTCTGGATAAAAGATCTGCGATCCGACCTTGCCCCAATCTTAGCTAAAATGATAGGATTATCATTCAGCACCGGGTCATTCCCATCCACGCTCAAACAGACCTCCGTCAGACCGCTGCTTAAAGACACCAAATTAGACCCTCAAAAGGTCGAGTCTTACAGACCCATATCCAGTATCCCGATGCTCGCCAAAATCGTTGAAAAAATAGTCTACAGGCAGCTACAAGATCATGTGGACACTAACGCACCTCTAGATCCATCACAACACGGGTTCAGAGAGTCACACGGTGTGGAAACACTACTCACTACTCTTTTCAACACCATAATCTCAGGCATTGACAACTCACGTACAGGTTTCGCACTTATCTTTCTAGATATTGCGGCAGCCTTTGATTCAGTCCGCCATGAGATTCTCCTGATTCGACTAAGAGAGAAAGGCATTACCGAAACAGCGCTTGAGTGGTGTAGGTCTTACCTGTCTGGAAGATGGCAACATGTACGAACAAACGGAACCACATCCGAGCCATTCCTACAAAGTCAAGGAGTCCCTCAAGGATCCTCCCTATCGTCACTTATGTTTAACATTTATATCCAACCCATCTGTAACATCATCATATCCTTCAATGTGAGTTGCATGATTTACGCAGACGATGTCCTACTGTACCTGCCAATATCACTGGATTGCCCGGACCTCACCCCACTAACCAACTGCTTCAATGCAATATCAGAATGGCTCCTCTCCCAAAATCTGCGTATCCAACATAAGAAAACTGAGGTCCTGTTCATCTCTAGAAACCCAGAATTCACTCCACCTAACCAACTGGAAGTAAACAACGCCAAACTACAAGTAAAATCAGCCATACGGTATCTCGGAGTCACATTGGATCAGAACCTCAACATGAAGCAGCACATAGCAAAAATAGTAAGAGCAATCTACTTCAAGATCAGATCCCTCAGACACATACGCCCTCTACTCGAGCTGAGCGACTTCCGTACCATCTACCAAGCCCTCATCATCCCTCATTTTGACTATGCAAACGCCATCCTACAAGGACTCCCCCAGACAACCTTACATCCCTTACAACTTGCCATGAACTGCGCTGCGCGAATCCTCTTTGGAGCACCAAGGAGAGAGCACATCACACCCCTCCTGATGCAGCTTCACTGGCTCCCCATCCAAGCCAGGATTAGCTTCAAGACCTTAGTGATGACATTCAAAGCCATCAACGGGTTATCCGCCTCTTCAATATGTGACCTCATACAACCACCCACACCCAACAGGATAAGAAAAACCTCTGCAGCCAACATGCTAGCAATACCAAAAGTGATGACAAGATGCGCCATATCAACTTCAAACAGAGCCTTCAGTCTGAGTGCCCCAAGCCTCTGGAACTCCCTACCACCACACATCAGAGCTATCCCCAACTTGAGCCAGTTTAGGAAGGCCTTAAAACACTTCCTCTTCATTAAATACCTCTCAGCCTCCCCCGAACCCCAGCCACCATGCATGAGCAACACACAATAACTCCATCTCTCATATATACAGTTACCTTGTTCAATGTTCCACACATGTAGATAGTTTCCCCTGTTATCCAAGTTTACTGCTCCTGTTCATTGTAATGACCTGACTCTTGTTTATTGTCGGATATTGTTTGTTCTATGTAAACCGCGCTGATCGCAAATAGTGCGGTATATAAGAGATGTAAATAAATAAATAAATAAAAAATGGATCCTGCTCTTCTAGCTTGGCAGCTCCTGAGTTGTCCCTGGAGGGATTGCTGCTCCTCCTCTATGCCGAGGGATGCAGTTAGTCCGGCCTTGCCTGCTTAAGGGCAGGAGGTAGCGGGTGGTACTGTAGGTAAGGATAATCAGCCGGCTAGAGGTTCTGGTGACCGTGATGTGTGTTGCTTCCCATTCTCTAGGGGATTGACTGTGATGGGGTCCCCGGGTGTAGGGGAGTCAGTTCCGTGAGGAGAGCTTCCAGAGCCTGGATTATCCTCCCTGGAATTCTTTTCCTTTTTACAACAGGCATGATTATTCTGGTGTGTAAATTCAGACCTTGTGGCCTCTGGGTTCTCTGAACGCAGTCTCATGAGGGGCAGGCTGAGAGTGGAAGCCCTGTTCGATTGCTATGGCTAAGCGTCCCCAGCAAAGGGCACTCCCTGGAGATGAGCATCAGCCGGGATCTATCCAAGATATGTACTATGTCATGGATTCAGATGTGGATGAGGAAATAGTCTCACCTTCAGAGGGTTATGAGGAGGCCGATGTTATCTGCCTATTCTGGAAGGAGGAACTGATGATGTTGATTCCCACTACTTTCTTATTGTTCTTAGAGGTGCTCAAGGGCTTGTTGCGGTCAGATTGGGATTCCCCTAACTCCTCGCCTTAGGGGCTAAGGGTGTATGTATGGAGAAGAGGTGTGTTGTGTAGTTTGATGTTTCCAAGATGGATACATAAGTGGAGGAGTAGTCTATTGGTTAGAACAACAGCCTAACACCCAGGAGATCAGAGTTCAATTCCCTCTGGTGCTCCTTGTGACCTTGAGCAAGTCACTTTACCCTCCCTTGCCTCGGCAGAAAAGGCCTGGCAATCTACTTCCAGTCATACCTTGCTAAGAAAACCCAGGGGCTGATGGGTTGCCAAGAGTCGGTACTGACTTGACAGCACTTAAAAAAAAAAAAAAAAAGAGGTGGATACGCAGGTCACAGCAGTTAGCAGATGGACCGCCATGCCTGTGAAAGGCAGATCAGCCTTAAAGGATACTCTGGACCGAAAGGTGGATTTGTTTTGAAGATCCAGTTTGCTGCAGCTGCTGATGTTCTTCAATTGGTGGCACGTACAGGCCTGACGTCTTGAGCCCTGCTCCAGTGCAGTCAGTCTCTTCCGCTGGGTGATTATACTCCTCTTTTGGAGTCTGCAACGGCCTTCCTTTCTGATGCCTTCTACAATGTGGTATGTCTAGCAGCCAGGGATTGTGCCCTGTCAATGGTGACACAGCGTTGGCTTGGCTCTGATATGGGGCAGTGGACTCCTCTTCGAAAGCCCGGTTGCCCATCTGGCCTTAGTGGTACACATTTCTTGAGTCCAATTTGGAGAAGCCCGTGAAGGACCTGGGTGAGATTTATTTATTATTATTAGAGTCTCTTTTATACCGCGCTATTCAGCATCAGTGCGGTTTACAATGAACAATAAAATACACATTTCCGATGACATTTTAACACCTTCTGGAGGACAGGTCCAAGGGACCCGTGAAGCAGACAGGAACCCCCTTTCCATCAGCCTCCACCCGCTCCTCACAGGCATACTAGTCCAGACTCCTAGGGTCTCGGGACTCCCGTCGCTACTGGCCTGGAAAGCCTTTCTTTCCTTCTGCTTATGGGCTTTTGAGACTGTTCTCAGTCCTTTCTGGAGCGCTTGGGCCCAGGGATCTGGTCCCATCCAGAGGAGGACTCTCCCAGGCTGCTCAATGAAGGTTTGAGGGCCCATTCTCTGGTTCCTTTGGTTGGGGACAGGCTTTGCCTCTTCTTCAGGAATGGGCCCAGGTTACAGGGATTGCTGGTTGCTAGTCCCCATTCATAGTAAAATAGTAAATGATGGCAAATACAGACCAGCATGATCCATCTAGTCTGCCCAGTAAGATGGCAAGAGTAGGTGCACCTTCTGTTCTGTGCAGGTCATCCCTCCCCCATGTCTTGGTTCAGTACAGCTGTGGCCTGGAATTTATTTATTTACCATTTTCTTCTGTACCAATTTTCGTGGCATCAAAGTTGTTTACAATGAACTAACTATAACATACATGGAACAAGCATAAATTTGACATGGGACTATTTACATTGGTAACAAGTCTGTGATTAACATGAAACACATTTACACTGGTATTTAGGTTGGGAGGGAGCGGAACTGATTCCACCCACATGCGTTTTCTCCCCTTGTGGGTCTGTGAACAACAGGGCCACTGTGCAGATCACCTTGGACAAGTTGCCTCTTCTGAAGTCAGTGGTGTCCGTTCCCCTGGATGATCGAGACAGGGGCAGGTATTCCATCTGTTTTGTTGTGGCTGACATGGTGGGAGCGTTGTGGCTGACATGGTGGGAGCGTTGTTGTGGCTGACATGGTTGGAGCATTCTGGCCCATTTCTGGTTTGAAACTTTGTGATCCAGGATTAAAGCGGTGCACACAGGGGGTTCTTGGCATCTCTGGTTTTGGCTGATGTGTATTTTCATATCCCAATCCGGGGGATCAGCAAGTATCTGTATATTGCCATACTTAGCTCTCACCTTCAGTTTGTCGCCCTTTCATTCAGGCTCTTCACTGCCCAAAGGACGTTCTCCAAGGTCATGGTGGTGGTGTCTGCAGTGCTGTGGTGCCCAGGGATTTGTGTGCATCTATATCTGGGCTGCTGGCTCATCTGAGGCCATTCTCATTTAGAGGCGTCTCGGGTAGCTCCCTGAGTGGTGTCCTTTCTGATAAACCTTGGCTGGGTAATCATTTGGGGAAGAGTCAGTTGTTGCATTGCAAGTCCCTGGGATTCCTGGGAACACATTTTTGATACTCATGTGTGCAGTGTCTTTCTGCTAGTGGAGAAAGTCAAGGCTGTTGGATTGCCTAAAACTATTCTGGGTTAATCATCAATCTCCAGGAACAAGCAGGAATGTAGTCTTCACATATGGGTATCATCGGTACCGATGGAGCCTGCGTGGGAACGCTCCCCAGCGTCCAATAGGAACGCTTTTGGGAGCATCCCTCAGCACATGCGCGCTGCCTTCCCGCCTTTCCAACTGTCCCTCTTCAGTTCTTCATTTTCTGCGGAGCCGACAGGATCCATACCCTGTCACCGCAGAAAATTCCATCTTTAAAATTGTTTTCTTGTGGTCGCGTTTGCCTGCCGCACGATGCTTACCGGTACTGCCGGTTCTTTTCTTTTCCAAAAAAACCCCAAACAAACTTATACTTTGAGCTGTTTCTCTTCAAAAACGTTTCTTTTTTGGTGCTAGGCGCCATTTTGGACACTAGGCCCCGTATTCCTAAAACATGGAAAAACCAACTAGTGGTTTTAAAAATGTACTAAGTGTGGCGGTACTATTTCTGTCACTGACACCCATGATTGGTGTCTTAAATGTTTAGGGCCTGAACATTCGCCATCTGAATGTCTCTCCTGTATGGGGATTACTAAAAGAGGATGACAGAACCGGGCTGCAAAGCTCGGTACCCTCTTCTTCGGATGCCAGATCCATTGCATCGACATCTTCAAGGGCCTTCTCTTCCTCCCATGGATCTCAGGTAACTAAACATAAAAGCCGGTTCTCAAAGGGTAGCTCTCCTGCTAAGCATCGAGAGGCCATTGGCATTGCACTTGAGGGAACCACACCGGCAAAGCAGCCCCGGCGGGAGGCTTCGGCTTCCAAAGCATCAATGGGGCTTCAGGATGTTCTCGAGGCCCCGACCTCGCAAGAACTACCTGTGCCATGATCACGGATTCCGGCCGTTTTCACCGGTACCGATACCCAGGCATCGGCAGCGTCAATAGACCAGAGGTTCCTCGCTATCGAACGCAGCATCGCAGCTCTTCTCTCAGCTGCGGTACCGATGGTCCAACGGGCACTGGTATCTACACCGCTGCCAGTACCTACACCGGTACAGACACCGGTACCGGCCCTGACGGGAATTCTTCCCACACCATCTTTGGCTGGAATCGACAGATTGGTACCGGATCAACTCGGTACCGACTTCAATCGATACCGGGACCGTGCTTTGCATGAGCATCGTGGTCAGGAATACTTCGAATCCTCCGATTCCGAAGACTCTGACAATTCTGCTGGTACTAGAGGGTTTCTCCCAGAGGATCCCTCTTCTCCCCAACGCAGAATGTCATCTCCAGAGGACATGTCTTTTCAGGATTTTATTTGTGATATGGCCAAGGGCATTTCAATCACGGTGGCTCCTGAAGCGGAACCCAGAGCAAAGGAATTGGAAATTCTCCAATATCCTAAAGCTCCAAAGGAGGCAGCCACTCTGCCCATCCATGAAATTCTGCATAACTTGATGCTCAGAATATGGGAGACACCTCTGACTACATCTCCTCACTCTAGGAGACTTGATACTATGTATCGAGTTCCGCCATGTCCTGGATTTCAAAAGTCAGCCATGCGTAGGATGAAAAGTGCAGAGAGGCATGCATCCAATCCTCCAGGTCGTGAATGCAGGACTCTGGATGCTTTTGGGCGCTGAACTTTTCAGGCTTCCATGCTTTCAGCTAGGATCAGTTCATATATACTGTATATGGGAATGTTCCTCAAGGAAGTTACAGGAGATTTGGAGCTTATGAGCCCATTTCTCCCAGATGACGACAGACAAGACTTTCTTGCTCTAGTTAAGCATGCTCAAGATGTCTCCAAGTTTGTAAATCATGCAGCCTTTGACTGCTTTGAATGCATCAGCAGAACCTCTGCTATTGCCATTGGCGCACGACGGATTGCCTGGCTTCCGGCATCAGACTTGGAGACTTGGGTATAGGACAAGTTAGGCAACATTCCTTGCATGGGAGAGAATCTCTTCGGCAAGAACTGGCAGGAAAAGGCTAATGAGTTAGATGCTGACAATACTACTCTTGATAGATTGTCAAAATCTACAGCCACTCCAGCTAAAAAGAAGTCTTATAAAAAACCCTCTTTTAGCAAAAAGAGGAAATTATATCCTTCCTATACCCAGCAGAGTCAATCTCAGGGTCAGGTTGCCAAAAAGGGACAAACTAGACAGCAAAAGAAGCCAAAAGGCCCCAGAGCCCAACCAGCTCTGCAGGTTCAGCCCCCTCAAGGGCTTTGACTCCTTCCTAGAGAGCTTAGCCTTCCTGTCTCTGAGGGTTCCCCAACCCCCCTAATATCCCTGGCAGGTTATGCCACTTTGCCAACAGATGGCATCAGATAACAGCAGAAGATTGGACTTTGTCCATTGTAGGAGAAGGGTACAAGCTTCATTTTCACAGCATGCTCCCTCCTACAATTCTAAAGCAATTCAATGCTCAAACCTCCACAAGCAATCTGTTAGATCACGAGGTCTCAACACTTCTTGCCCAAGAGGCAAAAGAGGAGGTACCCATTCTTCAACGGGGTGCAGGGTTCTACTCTCCCTATTTTCTTATTCCAAAGAAAACAGGAGGACACAGACCCATTTTAGACCTCAGAGAATTGAACAAATACTTGTTTCGAGAGAAGTTCAAAATGATTTCTCTAGGAACTCTTCTGCCATACCTTCAAAGCCAAGATTGGCTTTGCTCTCTAGACTTAAAGGATGCATACACTCACATTCTGATCCATCCAGATCACAGGAAATTCTTACGATTCCTTTTCAGGGGAAAACATTTTCAGTATAGGGTTCTTCCCTTTGGTCTGGCTTCAGCACCAAGGGTATTCACGAAATGTATGTCAGTAGTAGCTGCATTTCTACGAACTCTGGGGATGTTCGTCTTCCCTTACTTAGACGACTGGCTCATTCGAGCCCCTACAGTTGCAGAGGCCAGCACTGCACTGTCTCGCACAATGCGAATCCTCCAATACTTGGGGTTGGTAATAAACGTCCCAAAATCCCAACTTGTTCCTTCCCAATGCCTGGAATTCATAGGAGCCTGTCTAGATACCAGACAGGCGAGGACTTTCCTTCCACAGGCCCGGTGTCTTCGCATAATGCAACTAGCTTCTCAAGCAGCAGGGAAATCCTCCCTAACTGCTCGAGAACTACTACAGTTGCTGGGACATATGGCATCCACGGTTCATGTAGTCGCAGATGCTCACCTCCACATGCAAGCAGCTCAGTGGACCCTATCCACACAGTGGGCACAGGCCACAGGTCATTTATCGGACAAAATAATAAACTCTCAACGACTAATTTTGTCCCTCCAATGGTGGCAATCCCTAGAAAATCTGACATTGGGGTCTCTTTTTCATCAACCCCTTTTTCAGGCCACCTTAACAACAGATGCATCGCAGGTGGGTTGGGGAGCACACCTGAATCATCTCTCTACCCAGGGAACCTGGACTCCACAGGAGGCTGGTCTACACATAAACCTCCTGGAATTAAGAGCAAGCTATTTAGCTCTTCGAATATTCCATGCCCAGCTCAGCTACAAGACAGTCCTAGTCCAGATGGACAATCAGGTAGCCATGTTCTATGTGAACAAGCAAGGCGGGACAGGCTCTCTGTCGTTATGCAACGAAGCTTTACGACTGTGGGCCCTCACCAGAGGGTATCAAATTCACCTTCTAGTGGTATATCTTCCAGGTATTCAAAACCTTTGGGCAGACTTTGGGCAGACTGCTGCCTCACGAGTGCTCCCTCCATCTAGACCAGGTGGCAAAGATATTTCATCTCTGGGGCACTCCACACATAGACCTCTTTGCAAGTCCACCGAATGCCAAACTTCCTCGGTTCTGTTCCAGGATTCCGGCTCACAATTGTCAGGCAAGGGATGCCTTCCTCCTTCACTGCGGTCAGGACTTCCTTTATGCCTTCCCACCTATTCCCCTCATCCCCAAAACACTCTTCAAGCTTCAGAGAGACAGGGGTCACATGATTCTCATAGCGCCACGATGGCCACGCCAAGCGTGGTATCCCCTGCTTCTATATCTCTCTCAAGCTGCACCTCTGGAGTTAGGGCATGCTCCAGATCTCCTTTCCCAAGAGGACGGGACGCTATGGCATCCGAATCCCCAGTCCCTGCATCTCACGGCCTGGCTGCTGAAGGCTTAGACCTCCAGGATTTCAACCTGTCCCAACAGGTAAAGGATATCCTTCAGGCTTCTAGGAAACTTTCCACAAGAAGATATTATGCCTTTAAGTGGAAATGTTTTACTATATGGTGTTCCAAGAAGGGATTAAACCCCCTTGTCATACCTTTAGAATTGATACTAGAGTATCTCCTTCACTTATTCTGGTCAAAAGACCAATTCGGTAAGAGTCCATCTTAGTGCAATTGCAGCTTCTTATAAGCCTCTGAATGGACAACCAATTTCCTCTCATCCACTCATATCCAGATTTATGAGAGGTCTTCTATTAACCAAACCTCCCATTATTTATTTATTTATTTATTTCCAGTCTCTTTTATACCGCGCTATTCAACATCAGTGCGGTTTACAATAAACATAGAACTACACATTTCCTTGGGTACTTTGTGTTTACAATGAACAGGTATTTAGAACTTGGATAACAAGGGTAACTATTTACAAACTTGCAACATGGTGGGGTTCACATCATTTTGTCTAGTTGTGGGAGTTTTGTGTTGTGCCTGTGGATGAGGCTGATATGTCATTGGAAGAGATGGTGCTTCAAGGCTTTCCTAAACTGGAATAGGTCAGGAATTGCACGGATGTTGGGAGGCAGAGAATTCCAGCATCTGGGCGCACAGAATTTGAAGACTCTGCTTGCTGTTGACTGGATACATTGGGTATTGACTTTGGGACTGTCAGTGTGTTGAGTGCTACTGATCTTCTGGATCTGTTAGTGGGCGTGGTCTGAATCAATTTAGATAATGATGAGGATGAAAGCCCATGAATGGCTTTGAATGTCAGCAATAGAATTTTGTATTTGAGTCTGCTATGAATCGGAAGCCAGTGGAGGTGCTTCAGTATGGGCGTCACATGGTCATTCCTGGATGCTCCGTATAGGACCCTAGCTGCAGTGTTCATAGCCAGTTGCAGTGGATTCAGAGTGGTCTGGGGGAGGCCATGTAAAATCACATTGGCGTAATCAAAATGCGGTATGATAAGCGCTTGGTAAATTGTCCTAAAGTCTTCTGGTTCCAGCAAGGCTCGTAGGGGTCTGAGGGATCGTATCTTATGGTACACCGCCTTAACTATATTGCTTATGTGTAACTTCATCTCCAGCCTCTGGTCTAAAGTGACGCCGAGGTATCTGATCGTAGGTTTGGTTAGGAGATTTGCATCCTTGACACTTAGAAATGGTGGTGTGGAGAAGTTTAGATTCCTTGTAATAAAGAGTACTTCAGTTTTTTTGTGTTGGATCCTGAGGTTTTGGGTTTGGAGCCAGTCGGAAACGGCGTTAAAGCAATTTGTTAGTGGCGAGAGGTCTGGGTTCTCCGTTGAGAAAGGCATATATAGCAGCACGTCGTCAGCGTATGACACTGCAGCGTATGACAAGCAGTTGACACTGAATGCCCGGATCAGATCACATATAGGCTGCATGTATACATTGAACATCAGGGCTGAGAGAGAGGATCCCTGCGGGACACCCTGCTTCTGGTGGAATGGATCTGATGAAGCTGTCCCAGAACGTACATGCTGCCATCTGTCGGAAGGATAGGACTTGCACTAGTCCAGTGCTTTGTCAGTGATCCCTTTTTCCCAAGTGGCATGGGATCTAAATCTAGTTCTCAGGCAGCTCATGAAGCCGCCTTTTGAGCCTTTAGCCACTACAACCCTTACGTTTTTGACCTGGAAGGTCATCTTCCTAATTGAAATCACCTCTGCACGTTGCATTAGTGAACTGCAAGCTATAGTGGCTGATCCTCCTTATACTAGATTTCATCATGATACGTTTGTTCTTAGAACTCATCCACACTTTATGCCAAAGGTGGTTTCGCCTTTTCATTTAAATGAATCAATTTATCTTCCTGTATTTTTTTCGAGGCCTCACGCCTCTAATGCAGAAAGAAACCTTCATACTTTGGATTATAAAAGAGCCTTAGCCTTTTACCTACAGAGAACACAGCAACATAAAAAGTCCTTGCAACTTTTTATAGCTTTTGACCCTAGTCATTTGGGACTTCCAGTCTCCAAAAGAACTTTATCTAAATGGATTGCCCAATGCATATCCTTTGCTTATAAGAGTAAGGGTCTTCCTCTTCAAGGCCATGTCACAGCTCATAACGTGAGAGCCATGGCAACTTCCATGGCTAATCTCCAGTCTTTGTCTATCGATGACATTTGTCGAGCAGCCACCTGGACTTCGGTACACACCTTCACAGCCCACTACTGCCTGGATAAAGCCTCCCATCGGGATGCCTTCTTTGGCCAAGCTGTTCTTCAAAATCTCTTTCAGACCTAATTCAACTCCTACCCACCAACCCTGGTGGGATGCCAGAGATCCATGGGAGGAAGGATTCCCACCTTCCTAGGTTGGCACCTTCCTGGGGCTATCTCCCTGGCATCTTCAGCTAGGGAGTCCCCATATGTGAAGACTACATTCCTGCTTGTTCCTGGAGATAGCGTAGTTACTCACCTGTAACAGGTGATCTCCGGGAACAGCAGGAATTTAGTCTTCACAACCCACCCACCTCCCCTAGGAGTTGTCTCTCTATCTCTTTGTCTCTTTCCTCTCTTTCCTCTCTCCCTCTATCCTTTCACTCAGCTACAAACTTAACTGAAGAGGGACAGTTGGAAAGGCGGGAAGGCAGTGCACATGTGCTGAGGGATGCTCCCAAAAGCATTCCTATTGGACGCTTGGGAGAGTTCCCGCGCAGGCTCTGTCAGTACCGACGATACCCATATGTGAATACTACATTCTTGCTGTTTCCGGAGATCACCTGTTACAGGTGAGTAACTACGCTTTATCAGTTCAAGCTCAGGCTCCCATTCCAAAAGATGGTGAAGGACAGCCTGCGATGGTAGCAGCAGCTCCATCTTCTAAGGAAGGGCGTGCCGCTGGATGATTGCTCATGGATCCTTCTGGCGATGAATGCCAGTCTCTTGGGCTGGGGAGCCCATTTGCTAAGGCCAGTAACCACTGGAACTGTGGAGAGGCGGTATAGTCCATCAACTAACCTAAAGCGTGGACCATCAGGTTCATTCTTCTGCATCTCCAGCCTCCGGCCGAGGGCCAAGTGGTTCACGTGTTCTCAGATATCACGGTGGTTGCTTATGTCTATCAGCAAGGCAGCACGAAGAGTGTCAGGGTAGCCCTGGAGATGGCTCTCCTGTTTGTTTGGATGGCGAAGAGCCTTCTAATTTGTTGGCTCTGCACATTGCTGGGGTGGATATTGTAGAAACGGATTTTCTTAGCCAGCACACTCTGGTCCCAGAAGAATGGAGCTGAGTCAGAAGGTGTTTTCAGTTGTTTCTGTGCTGCTGGGGTCTCCCCGAGAGGTATCTAATTGCGACATGCTCCAATACCAAAGTGTGCCGCTTCTTCAGTTGCCGCACAGAGACTAGTCCTAAGGCCTTGGCACCAATGTTCCCTCTAATTTTCTGTAGGCTGTGTGCGCATAAAATATCAGCTGCGTGCAGCTTTTGAAGGAAGGTTAAATTTTTGTGCACCACATAACGACACTCGGAGTTATAAACTTTAAAATTTGACTACACGTCAGA
This sequence comes from Ichthyophis bannanicus, assembly GCA_033557465.1. Taxonomy (NCBI): domain Eukaryota; kingdom Metazoa; phylum Chordata; class Amphibia; order Gymnophiona; family Ichthyophiidae; genus Ichthyophis; species Ichthyophis bannanicus. The sequence continues at coordinate 1,335,501,372 of CM066032.1, read as the reverse complement.
ATACAGTATGTACACCACATTGATTTTAATCAAATTAAATGAAAATAGACAATTACTAAATGAAGCGGGAAATTCCTAGTAATTGCAATCATAACTTTTAAATTTTAAGACGTCTGTGGTGTTTTCTATCAGAATCAGAGCCGTAATTTTTGTGCGCTCTGTTGTAAAGTATGTGCGCTTGCTCGGCGAGGTGTGTGCGTGCGCACACGTGCACAGCTTAGAGGGAACAGTGCTTGGCACCCTGGCTCAGCCATGACCAGGTCAGCACCTACTGTAGGTGTTTCCTCCATGGCCCCTGGTGGGTCTTGTGATTCGGCGTATGGCGCGCCATCCAAAAATAATAATCTGGCGGTGCTGGGTTGGCTGAGGAGAGCATGATGCTGAGATTTGATGTGGCTCCTGCGACCATTACCTCTTCACTTGCCTCTGTCTTGGGGCTTATTGTGTTGGGGTCATTTGTCCTGGAGGGCCCAGCTCCCTTCTTGCTTATGGCTTGGCTCCTGTAAGGAGATGCTTAGCACATACAGGCTACTCTCTAGCAATGGTGTTCCATTTTGCTCAGAGTCCGGAGGTTGTCTACCAACTTGGTATAAGTGTGGGTCTGGTGCCTTGATTGATGCTGTGGCACCCGGCAGCTTGCTCCTGAGGTGCCATCTCTGTAGTCTTTTCTGCAGGACGATCTGAAGAAGGGCTTTTTTTCTCTTAGCTTCCTGAAGGTTCATGTAGCAGCTTTGGCCTGTTTCAGAGGGCCGTTGGCTGGTAAGTCTCTAGCCATACACCTGGATGTTTCGCGCCTCCTTCAGGGGGGTTCGGTGTCTGCGTCCTACCCTATGGTCTGTGGTCCCTTTCTGGGATCTGTCTGATGCTCGGGACTCTGATGTTTGAGCCGTTGAAGTCTACTACTCTGCAGGACTTGACACTCAAGACAGTCTTCTTGATTGTGATTGTTCCGCAAGTCAGTTTTTCTGAGCTGCAGGCTCTGTCTTGACGAGATCCTTACCATTCTTTTTCTGAGGAGGCTGTTTCCATTCGCCCTGTGCCTTCCATCTTCCCCAAAATGTTTTCTCCATTCATGTGAACCAGGCGGTTTGTCTGCCCTCCTCTAAGGAGCAGTGTCAGAGGAATGGTAGGATCTTTACCTTATGGATGTCTGAAGGGTGCTTCTCTGCTTCTTGGAGGTTTTGAATTCTTTTTGTAAGTCAGACCATTTTTTTGTACTGTTTACTGGCCCACGGAAGGTAATGCAGCGGCTCAGTCTGCCTTGGGGCGCTGCGTTAAGGAGGCTATTGCCTCAGCCTATCTGTTGCAGAACAGTCGGTTCTGGAGGGTTTGCACACCCATTCCACCTGAACGCAAGTGTTCTCATGGGCAGATAGTAGCTCAGTGGCCCCTGCAGACATTTGTAGGGCAGCAAAGTGGGCATCATCTCCACTTTTGTCAAGCATTTGCACTTGGATGTACATGCTCGGGTGGACACAGCCTTTGGCTCTAAGGTTTTGCGAGCTGCTGTGTCTTCTTCCCACCCAGTGGAGGCATAGCTTTGGTACATCCCACTTGTCTGGACTGATCTAGCAGGACAATATGGAAGGTGACATTTTACTTACCAGATAACGTCCTTTCCTTGAATCCTGCTAGACCAGTCCAGAGCCCGCCCCTGGAACTGTGTATGCTCTGTTCTTCTGAGGGTGGTACCCATGGATCTGCTATGATTCCTATATTTGGGTCTTCAGGTTCTTCATCTTTGAATAGACTTCTTTTTGTGCTTTCCTGTACATAGTTCTCTACTGTTGGATTACTCATTGTTGCCTATGTTGAGATTGTGTGAGGCGTGCCATGTTCTCCCATATGCCCTCAGACAAATAACAAAGAGACCTCTGATGCCTGAGGCGAATAGAGGCATGGAAGCGTTATTAAAACCTGGGCTTTTCATTAGTTGTTTGTCTCTTCTAATCTGCTGGTAGGGGAACACAACCACTTGTCTGGACTGATCTAGCAGGACTCAAGGAAAGGACATCATCTGGTAAATAAAATATCAGCTTGTAGTAATCTAATAGGGACACTGGATAGTGCTGCTGCTCACCCAGTAACATCCAAGCAGTCTTTACTATAGCTTTAGCCAGGCAATTTTACTTACAGAATTTTGTTGATATTCAGTTGGTTTTTTTTATATTTGTTCTGGATAGGTCAGGTATTTGTGACTGGTCTCACCATGAGCTTCAGCACTTAACACAGATAAATAGCAGATTAAGTAGTATGATGATTTTTGCAGTTGGGTGGGCTATTTATATTGTTTATTCATTCTTGATATACTGATCTTTGTCGGGGCATACAGAGCGGTTTACAAATACCATTTAAAAGCAGATATGGAAAAGAATGTTGTCATAGTATAAGGCAGCTGAGCTTTGGGCTAAATTACCCCTAAAGATTAAGGGGTCCTCCTCTGTTTCTCTTTTTCGGAAATCTTTGAAGTCATCCTGGCTTCTAAATTCATAACCTTTTTAAATCTTTTTTTCTGTTATCTTACCTTCTATTGTAAACCACACCGAACCACTTTAGTTTTGGGACCGTAGCGGTATAAAATTACATATTAGATTAGATTAGAAAAAAAAGAAAGGAACAGAAAAGGGGAAAGGAAAGAAGGAGGGGGGGGGGGAAGGCCACAAATAAAGTCACAGAAAATAAACCAAAAAGAAAATACAAAGGTAATTTATATTAATTTAAAAGTTTATTTAATGCAGCAAATTATGAGGTTCCTAAATGGTTTATAATAAAACATGTTGCCAACTAAATTAAATGTTAGACAATGCATTAAAACAATACATAATTATAGAAAATATAATTGATACTATACCTAAGCATAATTTCCTTTTTCCTGTCCAAATAAAAAAAGCTCTAACGTGTTTCCTAATTCACATAAAGTGTTTTGTCAGTTCTCAACTCGGCCAGAAAATTATTCTACATTGTGGATGCCATATTATATAAAAGTTTATGTGAGGGTTTCTACCTTTCACAGAGTCCGTATTATTGAAAACTCTATTAACAGTTTTTAATTTTTGCATCATAAGGATCTAGTAGGAACTTAATTTTGCAAAACTTTTTGAAAATCTGAAAGAGCATTTTAAGCTTTACAAGTCAACATCAGATCTTTAATTTGTCAGAGGAGGCATGATTGGCAAAGTCTTGGAGACAAGCACGGGTCTCAGAGGAACTACTGTGCTTGGGGCAAGAATGTGGGAAGACAGAGGGAAGGATGGAGGACATGGGGTAATAGTGAGATGGAGGGAAAGTGTTGGACATGGGGGGATAGGAAGACAGAGGGAAGTTGGTAGGCAAGGAGGAAATAGGGAGTTGGAGGGGACATTCTGGGTAGCGGAGGAAATATTGAGATGGAGGGGACATACTGCAGTGTATGTGGATGACATTGGGACACAGGAAATGGTGGGCACAAGGAGAAGGGAATAGAGCAAGTAAAAAAAAAAAGAGGATAGATGCTGGATAAGGGGAGAAAGGGGGTGAAGATGCTGAGTACAGTGGGAAAGTGAGAAAGGAGAGAGTTAATGAAAGAGTATGGAGTTCTAGAGGAGGGGAGAGAGACAGGGAATGAAAGAGTTCCAGTAAGGTTTGTAGACAGATCAAGGACTGGATGGTAAAAAGTGAAATCTGAGCCCATAAAGAAAGAAAAAATAAATGGAAGAAAGCTGAAATGAAAAAGATCAATGTCAGAGATGTATGTAGGGGAGGGAAGAGAAGAAATGGTGGATGGATTTGAGACACTGGAAGAAGTTAATCGAAGATGAAGGAAAACAGAAACCAGAGCCTCTTCGTGCCTTTTTTCTCCCACTGGAAGCCCGGAGAGTCTTCGACCTTGCAGGGGTACTTTTTTTCCCCCCATGGCTGCCAGTAGCTTTAAGAAGTGTGATCGGTGCTCTAAAATTATGTCTTTGACTGATACACACGACTGCTATCTCTGCTGCCTTGGGCCAGATCATGACCCAGCAGCTTGCGATTGCTGCGAGAGGATATCCAGTAAGGCCCTCGAGCCACCAGCAGCAGCACAATACGTTTTTCCTCGAGTCCCCGGTGCCTCCGAAGGCCATGGCCTCATCTGAGGCCCCAAAATCTTGGGCGGAACCTTCTGAGCCCGAGCCTTGTCGTGGGTCCTCAGAAAGGGGGTCTCTTGAGGGAACCCAGGAAGAAGAAGAAACCCTTGAAGGCAGCGTCCTTGGATGATTCCGACCGGTCAGGTGCTCCCCAGGCCTGGTCCAAGACGTTCGTCCGAGGCTTTGGAGGAGTGGCCTGCAATGATTCCCCGGAAGGATCCAACTGTGGACCGGCCTCAGTCCCCAGACACTATCCTCATCAAGGATTCCCCTTCGGGGGAGATGGCATTTGGCCCAAGACCCTCGGTGCCCACGCTGAAGGCTGCGGAGCCTTCTGGTCTGGAGTCCAGAATGGCGGCCCTGGAGCACAGTTTGTCTGCCTTCATGGACCAGCAGCGGGCGCTATTGTACGGCATGACCAATTCATCTGCCCCAACCACCGGGCCCTCGACGTCCAAGACATCCCCGGAGGCCGAGCCGATCCTCAAGGTCCTTCAGTCTCGAGTCAATCCCCGGCCGAGATCGTGATTGAGTCCTGCTCAGTGGGACCGCTGTCATCCCTGGAAAGTTTGCTGGGCACTCGCCGCAGGACGTCGGGGGCCCTGAGGCCTGGGAGCAGCCCTCCTACGAGTCCTCGACGGACTAAGAGTGGGAGATGGAGGATGAGGAATCCCCCGATACCCATCGCCACAGCAACGTTTTATCTGACTCTCCCATCTTGGAGCCTCGATGACGGTTCCTGCCCGAGGATATGGGCTTCCTTGATTTTGTCAAGGACATGTCTAAGACCCTGGCATTCCCGACCGAGTCGGAGGAGGACCCTCGGGCGGATGAGTTGGAAATCCTCCAGTACGAGGCCCCTCCGTGGGAATCCCTCCCATCCTGGAATAGTTGATGCTCCAAATGTGGGAGACACCAGCTTTGGTGCCGGTGGTAAGCAAATGACTCGACTCGATATATTGAGCCTGCTGGAGCCCAGGTTTCCAAAAGTCACAGCTGCTGCATAACTCCATGGTGGTGGAGTCGGCCATGTGTCAGCTGAAAAGCCAGAAGATGCACTACTCGGTGCCCCACTCGGTGCCCCCCAGCAAGGAGGCCCGTACTCTGGATGCCCTTGTCAGAAAGTGCTACCAGGGCTCAATGCTCATCGGCCGCATCCTGGCCTACCATCTCTACATGGGCAGGTACCCGAGAGACCTGGTGAAGGAATTCGCTGGGTTCTCAGATGGTCTCTCCGAGGAACCCTTGCAGTGGTTCAAGAACCTTGCCAAAGCAGTCCATGAATGCTCCAAATTCATGTCTCAGGCAGCCTATGATGGGTTCGAGTAGTGGCGGCTGGCATCGCTGCACGCCGCTAAGCTTGGCTACAATCATCCAACCTCAAGCAGTGGGTTCAGGACAAATTGGTCGATGTCCCATGCCAAGGAGAGAACCTCTTTGGCAAACCCATGACCGACAAGGCTGCTGAGCTAGAGATAGAGTTCATGATGAGGACCAGGCTCTCCAAAAAGACTGCTGCCTCTCCCCGATGGAAAGGCTCGGATAAAAAGTCCTTTTACCCCAGGAAGGGAGCTGCTTACAGAAACTACCCATCTTATCAAGCCTCCCCAGCTCCACAACAGGGTCAGCAGGCCAAGAGACATGGGCATGGCCCGCATAAGCAGAAAACTCCAAAACCCCAGGCACCGGCTACGGCCCAGCCCGGGGGGAGTTTTTGACTCCTTCAGCATAGCCTATCTACCCCAAGGAGATCAGCAGCCCATAGGGGGATGACTAGCCCTCTATGCCCAGAGGTGGGGGTCCATCACCACCGATTACTGGGCACTTCGGGTAGTCAGGGATGGTTACCTCCTCCACCTGACTCAGACACCTCCTCCTTATTTCCCAGGAGAGCCCCTTGGGTCTCCTCTCCACCGAGACCTTCTTCTGAAAGAGTTGGTAGATCTTTTCGAGGACAAAATGGTGGAACCGGTGCCCGACCATCTCAAGGGTAAGGGGTTCTACTCCAAGTATTTTCTTGTCCCAAAAAGGGACAGGGGGCCTAAGGTCCATCCTTGACCTGCGCAGCCTCAACAAATTCCTGGTGAGGGAGAAGTTCAAGATGCTCTCCCTTGGAATATTGCTGCCCTGCCTCCAGCAGAGAGACTAGCTATGCTCCTTAGACCTCAAGATGCTTATACCCACATCCTCATCCACCCCTTTGGTTCGTAGTGGGGGACAGGCACTTTCAGTACAGGGTGTTCCCCTTCGGCCTCTGCCCCAGGAGTTTTCACAAAATACCTTGCAGTTGTGGCTGCCTTCCTCTGGCTTCAGGGGATCTTTGTCTTTCCCCACTTGGACGACTGCCTTATAAAGGGAGGCACGGACTCTAAGGTGCAGCAGGCCACTGCATGCACTATCCAAGTTCTGCAACACTTGGGGTTTGTTATAAACTACCCCAAGTCTCACCTCCTCCGAACACAGTGTCTGGAGTTCATTGGGGCAAAGATTGACACTCTCCAGTCGAGGGCTTCTTGCCCAGGGACCGAGCCAGTCGTCTCAGTACTCTGGCTTGCGACATACAGTACTGTCCCTCGGTGCCTGCTTGGCTTCTTCTGCGTCTCCTCAAGTACATGGCCTCCACGGTCCACATCACTCCCGATGCTCGCCTCCACATGAGGATGGCGCAGTGGTGCCTCTGAGACCAGTGGTCTCAGGCCACAGGCCGCCTCTGGGACAGAGTTTCTGTGACCCACCAATTGGCATATTCTCTGGTCTGGTGGCAGTCTCCCCAGCATCTCGAGGTGGGCATGCCTTTTCAGGCCCCAAGCCCCTCAAGGGTCCTCACCATGGAGGCCCACCTGCTCGGCTGGGGAGCCACAGCGGATATCTCCACACTCAGGGCAACTGGACACCAGATGAGAGTACCCAGCAGATCAACCTCCTGGAGCTCCGAGCCATACACCTAACCCTGAGGGCCGTCTGTCACCACCTGCGTCACCAGCTTGTGCTGGTCCAGATGGACAACCAGGTGGCAATGTTCTACATGAACAAACAGGGGGGCCAGGGTCCCGTACTCTTTGTCAGGAGGTAGTGGTCCTCTGGTCATACGCAATCCAATAGGGTACCCTCCTGCGGGCAGTGTACATTCCAGGCCAGGACAATCTGCTGGCCGACAGACTCAGCAGAGTTTTCCAGCCGCACGAGTGGCAACTGGAAACCAGGGTATCCAGTCGGCTTTTCCGGCTTTGGGGAGAACCCGTGATGGACCTGTTCGCTAGCCCAGACAACTTTCAGTTTGCCCTGCTTCTGCTCCCGGCAGGCCCACCCCTCCAAGGTGGCAGCGGATGCATTCCTGGTCTCATGGTTGGAAGGCCTCATGTACGCCTTCTCTCCGACGCCGCTGATCGCCAAGACCTTGTTCAGGATCCTCCGCGACAGGGCCTCGCTTATCCTGATAGCTCCTCGGTGGCCTAGGCAACCGCAGTTCCCGCTGCTTCTACAGTTGACGGTAGATACCCCCATCCCCTTGGGGACCACCCTGGGACTCCTATCCCAAAAAGGGAGCTCTCTCCTGCACCCCAACCTGAAGTCCCTTTCGCTGACAGAATGGCTGCTGAGAGGGTGACTCTGGCTTCTTTCAACTTTCCAGTTGAGGTGGAAAACATTCTGTTGGCCTCTAGCAAAGCCTTTACTAGGAAGGCTTATGCCCTCAAATGGCGCAGGTTCTCTGTTTGGTGCGCTGATCACGGGGCTGACCCTTTCTTCTGCCCGGTGGCTCTGGTGTTACAGTACCTTCTCCACCTCTCTCAGTCCGGGCTCAAGTCTAACTCTGTCCGAGTGCATCTTAGTACCCTTGCGGCGCACCACCATCTGGTGGATGGCAAGCCCCTCTGGGTCTAACCCTTGGTGACCTGTTTCCTTCGGGGCCTGCTCTTATCGAAGCCCCCGATTCACCCTCCAGAAACCGAATGGGACCTCAATGTAGTGTTGTGGCAACCCACTCGCCCACCCTTCTAACATCTGGCTACTTGCCATCTCCACTACCTCTCTTGGAAGGTGGCTTTCCTGGTCACGCTTATCTCCGCTCGCAGAGTTAGCGAGCTTCAGGCCCTTGTCGCGGAGGCCCCCTATACCAGGTTCTATAAGAACAGAGTGTTGCTTTGCACACACCCCTAATTCCTGCCGAAGGTAGTGTCGCCCTTCCATCTCAACCAGGAAGTGGTGCTTCCTACCTTCTTTCCAAGGCCTCACTCCAGTCTGGCAGAGACGGTCCTCCACACCTTGGACTGTAAGAGAGCTTTGTCCTTCTCTATCCTACGCACTCAGGGCCACCACAAAGCTGCTCAGATTTTCATCTCCTATGACCCCAGTAGGCTGGGGGAGGTGGTGACAAAGCATATGCTATCCACATGGGTGGTGGACTGTATCACCCTCGCTTATGAGCAGGCAAGGCTCCCGCAGGAAAGCCATGTCACGGCGCACCGTTTCAGGGCCATAGCGTTCTTGGTGGCAAACTTTCACTCTGTCCTGATGGTGGATGTCTGCTGAGCTGCCACCTGGTCTTCAGTCCATACCTTCGCAGCCCATTACTACCTGGAAAGGGAGTCCCAACGGGACAGTGCCTTCGGCCAGGCTGTGCTCCGTAACCTTTTCGGGGTTTAGGCAGCTTCTAACCTCCAACCCTTCTGTGTTCAGGCTACTGTAGTGCTGGTTTCATTGGACACAGGGGCCCTACTGTGGTCTGTGGACACAGACTCATTTGCTGCTGCTTGCGGCTCCCCATGAGGGAGCCCCTATTGTTGCTATGGGCTTGTGTAGCATGTAGCTGGGGAGTCCCATATGTGAGAACTGACGTCCTGCTTGTTCCTGGAGAAAGCGTAGTTACTCACCTGTAACAGGTGTTCTCTGGGGACAGCAGGAATCACAACCCTCCCTCCTCCCCTTGGAGTTGCTCCTTTACGATCTTTTTTTTTTTTTTGCTGTCTTTTAGATTTGTCATTTGACTGAGCAAGATGGCACCCTTGGGGGGAAGGGGACCATGCTTGTGTGGTAGCATCTCCCAAAGACTTTCTTTGAAAGCTGGGGGGATGCTTCCACGAGGGCTCTGTTGGTGTTGACATCACCCATATGTGGGGACTGATTCCTGCTGTTCCCAGAGAACACCTGTTACAGGTGAGTAGCTAAGCTTTTTGGGTAGACTCCTTGTGGGAGTTTTGGAAGTTAATGCTATTGTGCAGTGGCAGACATGGCCGACCCGTCCATTGAGCGATAATGTTGTTCGCACAGGGCCCTGTGCGAACTCCATTACCACTCAATGGACACTTGGACAGCTGCAGAGGGAGCCGGGGAAGCCCGCGCAAGGCCCCGACTCCCTCTGCACAGCCACCAGCATGAAGAGCCTTTTCCGTCACGTGGGCGGCTGTTTCAGTGAAGTCGCAAATGCCGGGAGAGTTTAAAGTCAATGCCCTTTAACCTTTCCCGGCATTCGCGGCTTTACTGAAAAAGCCGCCCACGTGAAGAAAAAGGCTCTTCACGCTGGTGGCTGTGCAGAGGGAACCGGGCCTCGCGCGGGCTTCCCCAGCTCCCTCTGTAGTCCCTTAGACGGCAGTGGGGCTCTTCGGAGGGGGAGGGAACTTGGACTGGATGGGCTGTGATGGGGGGAAACGGACTGCAAATGGGCTGTGATGGTGGGAGGGGGAAACTGATTGCAAATGGGCTGTGATGGGGGGATAGGACTGCAAACGAGCTGTTATGGTGGGGTGGATAGGACTGCAAATGGGCTGTGATGGTGGGGGGGGATAGGACTGCAAATGGGCTGTGATGGTGGGGGGGAATGGACTAGAAATGGGCTGTGATGGTGGGGGGGGGAAACTTGGACTGGAAATGGGATGTGATGTTGGAGGGGGGGCTAGGACTGGAAATGGGCTGTGATGGGAGGGCTAAAATTGGAAATGGGCTGATGAAGGGCTGGATTAGGACTGGAAATGGGCTGATGGGGGCTGGAATAGGACTGAAAGTGGGCTGTTGGGAGCTGGAATAGGGCTGGAAATGGACTGACGAGGGGGCTAGGATTGGAAATTGGCTGATGGAGGAGCTTTGGTGGAAATGGGATGATGGGGGACTGGAATGGAACTGGAAAAGAGCATATGGGGGGCTAGGACTGGAAATGGGCTGATGAGGAGCTGGAATAGGACTAGAACTGGGCTGATGGGGAGAACTTGGACTGCAAATGGGTAATGGGCTGGAATAGGACTGGAAATGGGCTGATGGGGCTGGAATAGGACTTGAAGCGGGCTGATGGGAATTGGAATAGAGCTGGAAATGGGCTGATGGGGGGGAGCTTGGAGTGGAAATGGGCTGATGGGGGGCTGGAATGGAACTGGAAAAGAGCATATGGTGGGCTAGGACTGGAAATGGGCTGATGTGGAGGCTTGGGAGAATGGGACTAGAAGGGGGTGGATGCTGGGTGGGTCTAGAACTATAAGGGAGCTGATTTTGGGGGAGGACTAGAAAGGGATGGGGAATGAGAATGGAGAGGGGAAAAGATATTTTGTGTGGGAGGGAAGAAAAGTCTACAATGGGCCGGGTATTTGGAGAGTTTATGGCTAGCCTACATGATACTTTAATAACCTTTTAATTTGTATTTTAACTATTATTTTGTATTGAATTACAATATATTAATATTTTTTACAGACCCCTTCTCATGCATTAGACCCAAAAATTTTAAGCAATGCAGAATAAAGTCTCTTTTGGGTTCTCTGGGTTTAGTGTCTCTGAAGCTTAAGCTTTATTAGTTTCACAGTAGATCCACCCCTGGTGTTGTAGAACAATTTGATTTATAGGTCCTCTGCTGTAGTTCTTGCTTTTTAGAAGTGGTATTGCTAAGGCGAAAGTGCCAGTTGTTGAGGATTCAGTGGCAGGGAAACTGCCTGTACATAGTTTCATCAGCTTACTTCATCGCAGTCGGCTCTCTGAATGGTGGAGCTGCATGGGGCAGGAAGTTCACATTGATCTTGCAGTTTTTAGAGATCATTTCAAACTTCCTGCCCCACATAGCTCCATCATTCAGAGAACCAATCGTGGTGCAGAAAGCCTGAACTGGGGTGTTCCCGAGAAGCTGCTTCCATAATGTTAAGTAAAAGAAGGACTGTGTGTTCAACAGGAGTTTAATTTTCCTAAATTTAAAATATCTTGGCTAGTATATTTGCTTGTTGTTTGTAAGTTGTGCGTCCTTTCTTTACATTGTTTCTGTGGTTTAATTTTACTATAATGTGCCTTGATGTATCTGGCTTATAGGACAGTCTTTCTCCAGCTTTGTTTCTGTTGTGAAGTCCATATTTTCCAACCACTTTGCCATCTTCTTTGTTGCCAGCTTTTGTGTTCCAGTCACCCATGACTATCAGGATATCCTGTTTGCATGTTCTGTCAGTTTCAGCTTGAACTTGTTCATGGAAGTCATCAACGGCTTCCTCTTCTGCAGCTGTTGTTGGAGCATATACCTGAATTATAGTTGTGTTGATGGGCTTTCCTCGTAGACAAATAGAAATTAAGTGTTCACTGATTGCATTGTACGTATTTCATTACAGTTCTTGCAAGTTTCTTAACTATAAATGCAACATCATTTCTTCTTTGTCTTTAATTTCCAGCATAGTAAACCATATGATCATCAGATGCAAAGTGCCCAAAGTCAGTCCATTTTAGTTCACTAACACCCAACAGATCGAGTTGTACACATTCCATTTCATTCTTGACCACCTCCAACTTCCCTTGGTTCATGCTTCCTATGTTGCATGTCCCAATATGTAAGATATCTTTGCAACTTCTGACTTTTTTTTTTATGTGCAGCTACATCAGCAGTTCCAACCACATCATAAATGCTGGCTTTACTCTGAGAAGTCTTCAGCTCATCCCTAGTAGCCATTTGAGTGCCTTCCAACCCGAGAGTCTCATCTTCCAGCACTATAATGCAATTTATTTTGTGACTTTCCATTGGGTTTTCGAGGGAAGATACAGAAGTAGATTTGCCAAGCCTTTCTTCCACGCAGTTTATTCCTGTGTTGTTGCATTTGTCACAGAAATATGATCCTCCACTTACAACACTGTCCCATTCTGCTGCTTAAACCAGATGGGTGGTTTGTCTTAGTTTGGTATTTCAGCTGAGACCTCTCTATCTTGGGAGATCCTGTCAGTAACTAAGCTACTGATTGCTTAGCGCTCAGCATCACTGATGCATACAAGCCCTCACAGCACAACAAGCTGCAAACCAAGTGAGGGATAATCACATAGGAAATTTATTTATGATGTTTATTTATTTATTAGTTTTTTTTATACTGCTTTATCATTTTTGTCAAAGTGGTTTACGTTGTAACGTAAATTTGGTAAAGTACATTAAACAGGGACGTTGATTACTTGGATTTTTCTGAGGCAATGGAGGGTTAGATGGCTTACCCAGGGCCACAAGGAGTGCTAGTAAGAATAAAACCATGGTCCCTTGGTTCCCAAGTCAGTGCTACCTCCCCTGACCCCTCCATCCCCTCCTGCCCCAGCCATTTCTTACCCCACCACCCCCAGAACCTTTCCCAGGTCTCTTCCAAACTTTCTCTTTTACCATGCCTCAAGGAGGTGAACCTCTGTAACTTATAATAATCATACAGTCTACAATAAAACCCCTCCAGAGAGAGCAAAGCATGCTGCCCCCAATGGGCAGCTATTTCGCACTGAGCCGTTACAATAACATGTCACAAGAAATCCCAATATTTAAATTGGATTGTACTGGTATATTTATGCAGGAGAAAGATCTTTGGGTCCTGATCCATTGGAAGCCATAACATCCTCCATAACCCTTATACATTGCTCCCTATAAGCCTTAACCTTACCACACTCCCACCACATATGTAAAAAGGTACCCCTTACCCCATACCCCCTCCAACAATTCTCTTCTCCCCCCTAATTTTTCCCAACTGATAAGAAGTCAAATATCACCTATATAAGTTTAAGGCCATTTTTCACAAGATTAGAGGCCAACGAAATCTAGCAAGTATTTAAAAAAAATCTTCCCCCAATCTCTATCTTCTGGGACTTCCCCCTAAATTATTTTCCCATTGTTTCATAAACCATGGAGTTATCTCCCCTCCCTTCTCCAGAGCTTTATAAATCCTCGAAATAATTCCCTTATGCCCTCACCTATTCTCACAAAGAGCCTCACAGTAAATTTCACCACCCTCAAAATATTTCCCAGTCTTCCCTGTCTTCAGATAATGCCTAAATTGAAAATACCCATACCTCCCCCGACCTTCCAACCCAAACTTATCCCTCAATTGTTCAAAAGTCATAATCTCCCTTACCTCCCACAACTGCCCCACCCATGTCAACCCTTTCTTCTCCCAATCCTGAAAGACCCATTCACTCAGCCCTGGTGGGAAATCCATTATTACACCTGATGGGTATCAAATAAGAGGTCCTCTTCTCCCCCAATAATCTCCTGTTTCATCTCCCCCATGATTCAAATGTAAGTATCATAAAGGAATTCAATATCTTTACCCCCACGATCCACACTCCTGGTAACCAAATCCACTCCTCCAACTCCCTCCTTCACAACTTATCACACTCAATAACCACTGATAATTTACCAGAATTCCTCGTCCATTCCCATATCACTTGTAACTAGTTGCACTGCATAAAAATACTGCTTGACATCTGGTGCCCCTAAAGCCCCCTGTCTCTTCCCTAACTCCAGCACCATCCTAGAAACCCTAGGCGGTCGACCCTTCCAGATATATTGCTACAGTTGCCTTTGAATTGTCCCCCATTTCCTCTCAGGTACCGCTACCGGCAACACCTGAAACAAATAAAGCAACTGCGGAAGCAGTATCATCTTCAAGGATGCAATACACCCCAACTAGGAAAAATTCTAACCCCTCCACCTTTCCAAATTCCTCCCTAGATCTCTCCAGACTCCCCCATATAACTTTGCCCAATCTACTGTAATCCACACCCCCAGATACCACACCTTCTCCTTGGCACACTTTAAAGCAAACTTTTCCTGCAAACATTTTTCTATTGAAGCTGGAATGCTGAGCGCCAAAAGCTGCTTTTTGCATATTCACCCTAAACCCCACTAATCGCCCATACTCCTCCATCTCCTACATCGCAAAGGGCAAGGAAGTCTGTGGCCTCCCCACTGTAAACATGATGTCATCTGCAAATAATGTTATCCGATAGTCCCCTTTCCCACCTGAATCCACCAGATATCTGTGCTTGCTCATATCCAGGCTGTTAAATGTTCAATAGGTAGATCAAAAAGCAGGGTCGACAGAGGACAATATCAAAAAACCGTGAATATCCCCATTAACTTTTATACAGGCCCTTGGATGAGAGTATATTGCCTTAATCTGTAGGCCAGCCCAAACCCCATTCTCTCCAGTGTTTTAAACAAAAAGGGCAAGTTAACCTGGTCAAAAGCCTTTTCTGCGTCCACCGATGATAACAAATGCAGTTCTCCCCCTTCTGTGCCTCCCAGACTAAGCTCAAAATTTTCTGTACATCATCTCCCGCTTGTCTACCAAGTATGAAGCCAGACTGGTCTGTATCAATGTGCTCAAAAGTTGATTTAACATCAAGGCCAAAATCTTTGTCAAACTTTTAACATCCAGGTTCAGCAAAGATACAGGCTGATATGATCCACATTCCCTTAGGTCCTTCCCATACTTTGGTTTGACAGAGATCCCAGTCCACCACATCATGTTTGCCAAGTATTATTTTATTTATTTATTTATTTTATTTACATTTTTATACCGTGATTTCGTACAGATGAATTGCGGTTTACAATGAACAATAATGAATTGTACAGAAAGTATGAATTCAGTTTACATGGAACAGTATCAACTATGTACAGTAACAATTAAAACAAGATATATTAACTATATACATCTCCCCCTGTTTAACCTGATTAAATAGGGTCATTAATGGACACACCAATATATCCTCAAATACCCTGTGAAATTTACCCGATAACCCATCCAGCCCTAGGTCCTTCCCTCACTTCATTCCTCTAATGGCCCTCCCCAGCCCCTTTTCTGTAATATCTCAATACAACACTCCTGACAACTCCTCACTTAAACCAGGCAACTCAACTGAGCTCAGGTAACTATCTATATCTGTTACAGGGACACCGGGTCGATTGGCATGTAAATTTGCATAATACTGACAGAAACACTCCCGAATCTCGCCTCCCTCAAAATCCATCTACCCCACCCTTATCCCTCAACCCTCCAATATGACACTGCTCCTGCTGTTGCCTCAGCTTATTAGCCAGCAGGCGTCCAGCTTTGTTACCATGCTCAAAAAAGGTTTGCTTCACACTTCACCTGCAGCAGCTCCCAATCAGTTTTTGTAACCAATTCCCTTCCAATTTACTCTGCAACCCAGCCAATTTCACCAGACGCCACCTTCTGTGCTCCTTTTGATCCAGTTTCTCCAGGTGTGTGATCACTGCCCATAGATGCTCCACCCTTTCCAACCCGTCCTCCTCCTTCTGGCCCGCCAGCATACTAACTTCCCCGAATCACTGCCTTGAACCTGTCCCACAACGTTCCACCCCCCACCTCCCCATTATTATTCAATTCAGAATAGTCTTTAATCCCCTGCCTAATATCACCAACCACTCTCATGTCTCTCAACAAACTATCATTGAAACACCAAAACCTATTTCCCCCTTCCTCCATCTTCATTTGCACCCCCAACTACACTGGCGCGTGATCCAACCATGTGATCTCCACCTCTCCCAAGAGGGAATTCAAATCCAATAATAAATCTGTGAATAAGTGTGGTGTGGATTTGAAAAAAAGAAAAAATTGCTTCTCTGATACTCTTACAAGAGATCCACCAGCCCCCAATGCCACAAAAGAAACTATAAATTTGAGTCTATCCTTTCTCCAATCCTCTCTTCTACCCAAACTACCCCACCCTGGCTCTAGTGTTATATTAAAGTCTTCCCCCACCCCCATCCTTTCCCCACTCAGACCCTCCAGCTTATCTGATGCCCCCCAAAAGAAAGACCCCTGAGACCCATTAGGCACATACATGTTTCCCAATATAAACTCCTTCTGATTGATTATAACTTTCAAAAAAAGGAATCTCCCCTCCCTATCCCCTACAGACCTTTTGAAGTTGGACATTTACCTTTCTTGAAATTATGATAGCCACCCATGTCACCTTCCTTCCATGAGGATCCGAAGCCAGATAGAGCTCTGGTACCTTCTGGACCACAACAATCCCTTGTCCTTCCTTTGGAAATGTGTCTCCTGGGTCAGGGCCACATCAGCCCCTATACGCTTTAACTCTTTAAAAAGCATTTGCTTCTTATAGGGCGAGTTAAGCCCCTTCTCATTCAATGTAACAATTTTAACTCTTTCTTCGACATCTGCTCTCTCACCCCTTCCGGCCTTATCATCCCCCTCATCACTCTGCCCATCTCCTCCTCCTCTCCCCTCCTTACCCTCCCATCCACCCCAGCCCAAACCCCCTCCCCCTCCATCCCTACCAGGATATGAGAAGAAATTCCATACCTCAGGACAGACCTCAAATGGTCAGAACTGGGCCGTGCCCTCTACCATAACCCCCATTCCCCCCATTCCTCTGCCGGTCTCTTGCCCCTCACAAACCACACATCCCCTTCTACTTGCAATCCTTCCAACAGAGCTTGCAACTTCCTCCCCAATTCATACCTCCCATAAACACATTTCTGCTTCTCTTCCATCCTACCCTCCAAACAGTCAGCCAAACAATCGTCCTCTAAGTGCAAGATACATCCATTATCAGACCACCCCTGCAGGGGTTAATAGCACTCCATCTGGGGCAATAAAGTCAATAAATGCCTTTATCACCATCAGATTCCCTCAGATGCTCTTCCGCTTGCCCTGACGATGCTCTAGCTAGCTTCCGGTCTCCGTTCAGGGGACTCTGCCACTGTGAAGTTCATTGAGTTGATCGAGGAGACCCAGTCTTCTGCAACTTTTCCCCCCGAATTCTAAATCCAGCCTCCTCCAGCACTTTCCAAGCATCCTCCACGGTTCACACTCTCCGTACAGCTTCCTTAACTGTGAGAAGCACTGCAAAAGGGAACAGCCATCCATAACGTATCCCCTCTGTTCTCAGATATTACACCACCTTCCGGAACTGTTTGTGGTGCTGCAGCATTGTGGCAGCCAGATCCTGATCCAGCTCAATGTGGTGCCCTTTCCATTCCAAACGCCCCTTCCCTCTGGCCACTGACAAGACTTTCTCCCGGTCTACAAAGTTATGGAGGCGCACTACTGTGCCCCGGGGCAGGTTGTCTCTGCGTTGCCCCAGGCTGCAGTGCACCCGATGTTGACACTTGGATGGTGCTCGGTCAACTCAGTCCCTTCATCATGTGACAGTCCACAGATCTCTTGTGCCACCTTACCCACATCGTTAAAGGCTTCAGTCTCTGGCGTGCCCCGTATGCACAAATTATTTCAGCAGGAATGGTTTTCAAGATCTTCCAATTTATCTTGCCACTCACCCTGTGCTTCCTGAAACTGCTGCTCTTGTCACTGTAGTGCCTCATTCTCCTCCGCCTGTTTTTCCATATGCTTATCCAGCTTTGCAAATTGTTCACCAACCTCAGTCACCTCCTGCTTTAACCCAGCCACTGCTCTCCAGGTTTATACCCAGCTTAATTTCCTTCAGCCAAATGCATAGCTCAGCCTTAGGAATTGGTCCCGTCTTCCCCTGGGTATCTGAACTGCCTTCGCTTTCGAACTCTGAGTGCGTGGCTGCCATTTTCCCACAGCCCAGCTCCTCCTCTGCGGTCCCCTTACCGCTCCTCTCCTCTTTATATTTAAAGTGCTCTAGCTTCTTCCGAGTAGACATTATCTCCCAAGGTATGCTTATATTAAGATTGCTCACTTTCAAGAGGGTATTGCAGCAAAATCACACCTTAATGCACGGCCCGGTCCAGAGCTCCCCACGCTTCTCCAAGCGTGACATCATTTCCTCTCCAGATTATTTTTTAAAACTTTCATTTAGGGTTCGATAGATGTCTGATGTATAATAGTGATTTTTAAAAATCTGTTTTGCATCTAATATAGGTTTGTATTTCAAATGTTAAAATAATAAAAGAACATTCTTAAAAAAAGAGTGAAAACCAATCCATTCTGAGAAACTTGAAAAAATGCAGAGAACATCCTGTTGTCAACCTGAGAGGCATAACAATAGCAACAGGAACAAAAACTGGAAATATGAAAATGCATTTATTTGAAAATCCACAATATTAAAAACAACAATAAACAAAACCCAACGACCTGAAAAGCAAAAACAGAGATATAGTTTCCTTATATGCTTTTCAGCATCTCCAGCTTTGTTCTCCTTGCTGTTTATGCCTCTTAGTTTGAGTGCAGGATTTCCTGTGCTTGCTATATTTGGAACTTTGGCTTTTTATCTCTGATAGCATCAAAAGTGTGTATCCTTTTAAGTGAGCTATCTTTTGTCTATAAACTAGAAGGAATCCTTAGTTCTTAATTGCTACTATTAATATTTCATACCGTTTAAAGATATACTGTTGGGTTCATTGAGTAATAAGTAGATTTACTATTGTGAAGCTGTGAAAGAAAAGTGTAGGCCAAAGAGTTGTAGAAAATATTACAGGGGCTGCATTAAAAAGAAAACTGAGCAACGCCTATAGACAGTTCTAAAAAGATAAAGATGTTACATAGAACTGCCAAGTTAACCACTTCCAAGGCTCAGAGACTTATTGGCCAATCTTTGTTTTCAAACTTACTTGAGAAAAGGCATCAGCTAAATGCAATTCCCAATGCAGGGACTATTTGTAGTCCCTGATTTTACTCTTTGAAATATGCACTGTTGCTACCATAATTCAGTAGGCTAGGGGTAAGTTGGGAACTCTTTATTTGGTGAACCTGAAAGCCTTCCTGATAAAGAGTTCATTCTGCATTGTTTGCACTCAATCATTTTCTATACGTTAATGCTCCGATGCATGCTAACAGCAAAACCTATGTTGTATGTGAGCCAAGGAGTTAATTAAATAAAATCGCTTAAAATTTATTATCTTTGATCTTCAAAATTGCCAGAAAAGAAGATCTGATCATTTGTTCTGTTACTCTTGTTCATCGTGGTGTTAAGTGGGAAGAAATTATTGTAGGTTAATATTTTTGGTGTTAGGCTTTTCTGACCTTATATAGAGTCCAATTTATAGCCATCCCATAGAGAGGGTAATTTTGTAACAGGACACTTAGGCTGAGAAGGCGCATAGGTGCAGGTCTTGCAACTATTTTATAAAGACAAACATAGGTACCTTTATAAAACTGCCTCCTCAGAGGCTTCCATGCAAAGTCATATCTGCTCCAAGGTAGATATGACTTTTCCACTTAAGCTTGTGTTGATATGCACATATCTTACAATCCCATTTTCCCCCCTTCCTCACTGCCCCTTTTATAAGAATATAAGATATGCCATACTAGGTCAGACCAAGGTCCATCAAGCTCAGTATCCTATTAACAACAGCAGCCAATCCATGTCACAAGTACCTTGTCAGGTTCCTGAAAAGTTACACAGATTCCATGTTATCTCAGGGTAAGCAGTGGATTTCCCTGGTCCTCTTTCATAATGATTTATGGATTTTTCCTCCAGGAACTTGTCCAAACCTTTTTTAAACCTAGCTACACTAGCAGCTTTTACTACATCTTCCGGTAATGTATTCCAGAGTTTGATTACGTGTTGAGGGAAAAAATATTTTCTTCTATTAGTCTTAAATTGGTTATATTGTAGCTTTATTGCTTATCCCTAGTCTCTCTACCTTTTGAAGAAGTAAACGACCAATCTACGTTTACCCATTCCACTCCATTCATTATTTTATAGACCTCTTATCGTATCTCCCCTCAACAGTCTTTTTTCCAAGTTGAAGAGCCCTTACATTTTAAGCCTTTCCTCATAGGGGTATCCTTCCATCCCCTTTACCATTTTGGTAGCTCTTCTCATTACCTATTCTAATTTTGCTGTATGCTTTTTAAGATATAGTGACTAGAATTACACACAATATTCAAAGTGTGGTCACACCATGCAACAATACAGAGGTATTATAATATCCTTTGTTTTATTCACTATTCCTTTCCTTGTGATTCCTAGCATTCTATTTGCTTTTCTCAAACCTTTCCCCTGACTCTCCTCTATCTCCCTCATTTCCTTCCTCCTCTGCTACCATTGTTCGTTTTTTTTTTTTACTCTCTCACTCCTGCCTTAATTCTTCCTCCTCACCATGCCCTTACTTGGAACTATTTAATAGCTGAAACTTTTTCTTATTGTATATTAAGGACTCAATGGCCCATTAACAATCAATCTGCAATTAAGTGGCAAGCAAAGAAGAGTACATGAAGCAGGTTTACCACAACCTCGCCCCAGATTGTCAAAACATGCTGACCCAAACTTGGTTTAGCCTCATTGCTTACATAGATTTCTCCTCTCAAAGGTGTAGATACTGTACTCTTTTTTTTTCCCCTCAAGTTTCCTCAAGATCTTACGCTTGTCTAAGGTAGCAGAGGTCCCAGAATTCCTAGCTTTCTCCAGCTGAAACCTGGAATGAGATTTTGATTATCTCTGCAAGAACTCAACCAGAATTCCGATATCCATGCCAGACAGAGTTCCACTAGACAGCCCCTTATATCCTTTAATCATTGGGCTCTAAAGATCATCAGCCACAGATACATACTTCATCTATTCAAGTTACCACCGAGAGGATCTTGGTTAAACTCTTAGCATTAGGAAATACTTACCAAGGAGCTTTCCTCCCTCTTAGAGGTCAAGATCGTCAAACCCCATTCCACTAGGGAAAAGAGGGCAAAGAGTTTTCTCTAAGTATTTCCTGATCACAAAAAAAAACAAAAAACAAGGAGATACCGTCCTAACCTTAGACTTTAGGGCAGTGGTTCTTAACCCAGTCCTCCCGCACCCCCTAGGCCAGTTGAGTTTTCAAAATACCCACAATGAATATGCATGAGAGAGATTTGCATGCACTGCCTCCATTGTATACAGATCTCTCTCATGCATATTCATTGTGGATATCCTGAAAACCTGGCTGGCCTAGGGGGTATGGGAGGACTGGGTTAAGAACCAGTACTTTAGGACCTTGAAAAGGTTTCTAGTTTGAGGAAAGTTCAAGATGGTTTCCCAGGGTACCAAATTCCTTTTCTAAAACTGTGCAGCCCATTTTTATGTGATCTGCCCAAAGGTATTCATGGGGGTTCAGCAAAGGGCAGAGTATGCATATATTGTATACAATACAGCACCTGTGTACAGATGTAGAGTACATGCACGCATTTGCACCATTTTTGGAGCAGGCATAAATTTGTGCATTAGTATTTGTGCTGTGTTGAGGATGGATTTGGGTGTCTACTATATTTTATGAAAGAGGCATGTATTGCATTTTATAAAATAGGTTTAAATTGGCACCTTTCTGAACTATCTACTTAGGTGCCCTGTTATAAAAACAAGCCCAAATGCCAAGGTGTAGTAGCTGCACACCTACACATTGGAGTATACATGTTTCCCTATCTGTATGATTGTTTAATCAAGTCCGTCTCAAGAGGAGCTCAGAGGAGCTCAGAGATCTATGCATACAACCATCTGAGTGCTAGAATCATTAGGATTTGTCATGCAATGCAATGTGTGCCTTCGAGTCAGTCCTGACTCCTGGCGAACCAGAAGCTCCTGGGTTTTCTTGGCAGTGTCACCAGAAGTAGATTGCCAGCCCTTTCTTCCGAGGCAATGGAGGGTTAAGTGGCTTGCCCAAGGCCACAAGGAGTGCTAGTGGGAATTGAACCCTGGTTGCTTGGTTACCAAGCCAGTGTTCTAACCACTAGACTACTCCTCCACTCCAACAAAGAATCATTAGGGTACACAGAAATGAGGGGCTGTGCTGAATTACCACAATGACAGCATTCTTAAAAGGCATAGCAGAAGACACACATATACTGCAAAAGCAAATCTGGAAGAATGTGGCATGTCCATATACTTGTAGGTACAATAGAGTAGGATTTGTCATAAATTACCCCAAATCCCATTTTAGCCATTTCCTCAATTGGAATTCATACGAGCACTCTGGTGTCTGTGATACAGGTTTTCTCAAATCTGCAGACAGCAGCTTGGAGAATGTTGAGGTTGCTCGATAATATGACAACAACAGTACACCTAACACCCTTGCCATATCTCAGGTTGACTATAACTAACACTCACTTCAGGAAGAACCAGCCACACAGTTAAAAAAAATATCAACTACAAATACAAAAATGTAAAAATATAAAGAGGTAACAAGGAACCATCAGAACTGGGCATATAGCTGGCCAAAGATATCAACCTTGTCAAATGCTAATTACCCCCTTATCAATCATTGGTTTGCTTCATTGACCTCTATGAGTCCATTTAATTAATTAATTTACAGTATTTATATTTAAAAAAAAAACACTGTTTCTTAGATATTTCTTTCTTTTTATAACACCTTCACACACTGGTCCTTCACTCTCACAAACTTTATATCCATGTCAACCACTTGCAACTTTGGCTGCTCTCCACAGCAAACTGCATTTCATGTACTAGATGGAAGTATATGCTTGATGTGAACTTGCAGTTCAATTCATTCACTGGCAATACAGATATTATCAAGCGTTCTTGATGAACTATTATTAACTCGGGTACTTATCTGAGTCCAATATCATACTTCAGTCTTCAAAAAGCATGGTGCTGCGGTCTCCCGATATCACCATAGGACTGCCTAGTCCATGTATGGACAGCACATCAAATAACACCTGACCTGCTACTGTTTTCATTTCTTCTGCCTCAGGGGTAGGTGTTAGCCAAATAATAGAATCAAACGGCCCAACATCGGTCCTCTGCAATGCATATCTTCGAGAGCAGCCATAGCTCACAAAATGCCTCCAAGCTGCTATTTATTCACTGGCCCAGGCATATGAAGTCATGTAC
The DNA here is from genome assembly GCA_033557465.1 of Ichthyophis bannanicus. NCBI lineage: Eukaryota > Metazoa > Chordata > Amphibia > Gymnophiona > Ichthyophiidae > Ichthyophis > Ichthyophis bannanicus. The sequence goes on along the minus strand of CM066032.1, from coordinate 1,335,478,279 downwards.
ACATCAGCAGAGGCAACAGGCTTTATCAAACAGAATCTCTAAAGGATTGTATTCCATTCGATGGAATTATTTAGCCCCTCCGGTTTTACAGCCTTGAAAATACAATATTGTTCCCTTTAAGCCAGATATCTCAGGATGATGCTTGTAGTGAACTGAAGCCCTTCAAAGCTTAAAGGATGTCTATATAGCCAGACCCCTAAGGGGGCCCTCTGTGCAGTTAGATGGACTGATATTAAATTTCCTTTCAAATCCTTCCCATACAAAATGTCCTTACCACAGATGTGTTCAAACTGGGCTGGGGAGAAACTTCATCCGAAAAATTAAAGCTTTCAGAGACTGGTTAGCTGACAAAAGTATTCTAGTCCAGATGGACAATCAGGTAGCCATGTACTACATCAGCAAGCCAGGAGAGACAGGTTTGAACCTCCTCTGTTGTGAAACTGTCAGGATGTGGAAATGAGCTATCTCTCATGGGATGACTTTCAAAGCCACTTATCTGGCAGGAAGAGACTTTCTATTCTTTGCATTTAATCTCACCTCATCGGTCCCATAGCACCACTCAGTGTTGGCTTTCAATGTATTACATAGTTATAACAAATTAAATCTCACATATTAAAATATGATTCACAAATACACATTAATGGGCAATTTTATAAAGCATTGTTGCATGCAGAGTATTTTTTACATGTGGGAAAACAACTCTTTCAAAACTGTGTGGCTGAATACAAGTGTACAAGAATGTACATTGGCAAGATCATGCTTCAAGTACGTGCGTACCATGCATAGGTCTTCTCAGGGTCCTAGAATGGACAGAGCTGCCAATGTGTGTACATGCAAATATACCTGCACACTCATACACAGGCCCTTTTACTAAAAGACGCTAGCTTCAGCAGGAGTCTGCTGTGCGCTAAAGCCACACATTGGGCATGCGTTGACAGCTTATGGGGGTCATAAAAGTTAGAGCTGCCAGATTTTGGCAGTAACTGTGCTGGCACATTAGGGTTGCAAGTGGGAGGGTTAGGGGTGGCAAGTGGGTGGGATGAGTGCTGTGCAGTCAGCGTGCACCCGCATTACCTGTATGGTGGGTGTTGAGTGCACCCCCATTATTGTTGTGTCGCAGCAGGGCCACACGCACCACAGTAACTGCCAGGAACATGCTTTATATGCTCCTGGCAGTTAATGCTGTGGTGTTGCCCTAACGCACCATAGAGTACACATAAACATGCACACATTTTTATCTTTTTGGTTCAAACATTTTTATCTTTTTGGTTCAAACATTTTTATCTTTTTGGTTCTATTTGTGGACGACTGGGGATCATTGTAGGAGTCCATTTTACAAAGGCACATAATTGACTATGTTGCCTTTATAAAAAAACAAAAAAATACAAGTGACTGTGTCCAAATCAACTAAGTGCAATCCAAAACACACATCAGACATCAAGACAGATACATCTACATTCATAAACAAAACCCAAGAAAAACAATTCTTTGCACATCGGAGGCATCAAACATAAACACAGCCACAAATTACTGAGAGAAACGATCAGTAAAGAATACTACAGGAGATTAAAATTGTTAATGAAAAGTGCTTTAACATCATGGAATAAGATGCAGGCCATTAATCAGCTGGCAGTTCCTGTACTCTCATGCAGCTTTTGTATTGTGGACTGGCTTCTCAAAGATCTTGAAATACTGGATGTGCAAACAAAAAAACCTCCTCCATGTCCATAAATTAATTTACATGAATCTGTATGCCAAGACTGTGCATCCATAGAGCTGAAGGAGGACTAGGTCTCATAGAGATTGATTACACATACAGAGCTACTATCATAGGCCTTCAGGTCACTTATCTGCATCCTCTGATATAAATACACAAAAAGTGCTGAAATATGAGAGTAAACGTCCAGAATCTGTCTCCATCATCAAACTTAGACAAGTGTTCTGACGACTAGAAGGAATGGGTGAAAATCCACAAGCATGCACAGGGAAGGTAGCATTAAACAAGAAAAAAAACCTCTTCAAGGACTAGATCAACCAACGAGGAAAAACAAGTGGCAGATGCGCAAAAACAGTGGGAAATACAGAGTGTTACTCCAGGAACCCTTTGTCGATCAAGAACGGACACGAGAATGTTTAAGGAGGGGTGAACTGAAACCGAAGGATGAGAGATTGATAGTTGCAGCCCAGGACAGCGGCTTACAGACGAGATGGTTTACAGCAAGCATTGAAAAAACTGGCAACACAGACATATGTCTAGTCTGTAAGAAAGACCTGGAAACTGTGACTCACCTTATAGCTAGCTGTGAAGGTCTGATGACAGAAAATTTCTATACAGAAAGACATAGCGCACCTCATCCATTGGAAACTCTGTAAGTACTACGACATCACTGTGCCCAGAAAGCACTGGCATCATGACCCTAAGAGACTGAGGAGGTTATGATCACCTGGGATACTCCCATTCTGACGGATAGCTGGATGCAAGAAAGCTGGATATAGTGGTTAAGGAGAAAAACACCAGGACGGCATTGATAACCGAGGTGTCAGTTCCCAGCAACTACTCTGTGAATCGCGTGGAGAGGCAGAAGATCTTGAAATATCAAGAAATGTAGTCTAAGACCAAGAAAATGTGGCAGAAAGATACATAAATATTTCCCATCGTGTTGGGTGCCAGAGGCTTGATAAAGAAAAATTTCCAAGCCCGTCTTGACAAACTACCCATACATGTTACATCTTACAAATTCCAGCAGGAAGCTCCCTGGCACAATGCAAGTGCTATGGCGAGCATTAGCAGTAAATTTGAGAGACTGAGATCATACTCCTCATACCCTGACTTAGAAGTGAGGTTCGTGATTGTCATGGTAAGCGCAAAACTGACCCATTTGGTGAAACTGTCCCTCTGCAACATTTACACTAACTAGCTAATGCCACAAATCTTACCACCTGCCCTGCATTGCAAGTATTCCCTCCAAAACACTATCATGCGCACACACAAAAATTCTCTTACCTGGTTCAACCCATTCCCTGAGAGCCAGCATGCTTCACCCCTGCTGATCCTCCTCCAATTTACCAAACACTACTGTGCATGCAAAAAAAAAACCTTTTCAAAAAACAATGTCATGGCAGGCAAGGTAGTGCAATCACACAGGTAATCTCTGGACCTCGAGAGCTGTAAAGACCTTTTCACATCTTCACAGAAAATAAAGGTCTGTCTGTTCTGTTACAGGATAGGATCGTGCAGCAGAATAGCCTCAGATGCTTTTATCCTAGACTGTGTTGAGGGTCCGCTGTGTGTGTGTATCTTCCAATTCTGCTCCTGATGAAGCCTTATCTGAAACTCAGGGCTGAGAGATTCTCATAGATCCTCACTAGCCAAAACAAGTGTGGTGCCCTCCTTATGGAGTTATCCATATGGAGACTGATCAGACTGAGGAATTCTCCAATACTGATAATGCAAGCGCAGAGTACGATGTTGAATTCTAGCATTAGGTCCCTTTCCCTCATAACCTGGATGTTTAGAGGGTAATAATAGCTGCCCTGAATCTGCCTGATAATATGTAATCAGAGATACTTCTGGTTTCCAGGAGAGGCTTCAGTAGGTATTCATATTTTATATGGAAGAGGTTTGCTGTATGGTAAGATAAAGTATCAAGGTACATCTCCAAGTCAGATTTAAAAATAAAACCCAGTGTTTACTTTAGTGCAGATAGCACTTATCACTATCATGCAGAAGGGAAACCTAGCTCTGAACAGCTTTTAGTTCTGTTTATGCTGGGCTTGCTTTTATTGAACCTGCCTTCAATCCTGCAATGTCTTGAAACTCAACATTGTTCTAACCCAGCTGTTAAATGCTAACTTTCAACCTCTAGACTACTGGAAGGTCTTATTTTTGTAGTGGTCACTCTGGCACACAGAGGAGCCAATGTAATAAAATGCCGGAAACTTTGCATACAAACAGGCGTAGCTTCGGCATACCATTTTCTGTGTTGCCATGCAGTGAGCAAATTGTGTGAACTCGTGTTGACATCAGCACACATGGTATTTAAATCCCATGGTAATGAAGATATTAGTTACAGATGCAGACTGCATGGTTTTGTAGTGCCAGGGCTTTATCGCCAGGTCTGAGGGAGAATAAAAACTCAGCTCATTTTTCTGTAGCTAACATTAGTGAGGATTTCATGTGAATTTCTTCCCTTTCTGCGAGCATAAAGGACCTGCCACTTTTTTTTTTTTTTGCTTTGATGATGTGCATGGCTGAAAACATCAACCAGCAGGGGACTGAGGACCCAAGATCATTGCTTTGCTGAATGTAGAGCTAGGGAGGAGGTGCCATAGCTGTAAAATAAAGGGTAAAGCATTTGTGGTATAGTGTGGCATGCGGTGGCACGGGATTCTTAAAATAACAGGCAAGCAACAGTTAAAGGCAAACTAAAAACACGTTTATTAAGCTCCCGCTGTCCAACATTTCATATTCCTAGCTTGTTGACTTCACAAGGCTGGTTCTCAAAGCCCTTCCACAGACCCATAATTTAAAGTTCAGTCAGAGTTCAAAATGAAGTTCATTCATTCACTTCAATGTCTATGAATATGGTTCCCAGCCACACCCCAAACAATAATCACACCTAAAAATAAAACCAAACCAAATCAAACAGTTCCCCCAGTTATAATATCTTTTTGTTGGAACAGGCTGGAGGTGGCTGAAAGAACAACACAGTCGCTCCAGACAGCCAGTTCCTTTTTAATTAAACCAAACAAATTTGGTACTTATCCAACTATGTCCCAGTGAGGTTCCATGAATACTCTTCAAAACAGGTTGATATTCCAATATGAAAGCGGTCACAAGCAGCTTAATCACTCCACGACACGCACGTTTCGAGCCAGCAAGCCCTGTTTCAAGTGTTCACAAACGCGCAGAAGTCCCGCTTACAGCTCACCAAACCACAATCACCAGATATGGAGGAGAAATCACACAGATTGGCTAAAAGAGGTAGCAATCAAACAGGAGCACCAATCACCAAATGGGAGACCTCATTGCATGTAGGGGAATCCCTTGGTGAGTAGAGGTGACTTCACAACAAACTGGGCCAATCAATTTCTTTATTCAAGCCAGTAGGATGGATCGCAGCCATATCAAAGATCAATTGTTGCTCACGACGTTGCAGCAATGCCAATCGATTGCCCCCCCGGGGATTAGACGGAACATGATCCAACACAGTCCAGAAAATATCTGTTCCAAATTGATGATGTTTTTCAATGCAATGTTCCACAATCGGAGCTGACAACACCTGTTGGCGTAATCTCGATGCATGTTCACCTAATCTGATTTTGATCTTTCTTGACGTTCTGCCGATATAAATAAGAGGACAGGCACATTGCAAAACATACACCACGTAAGTAGACTCGCAAGTGGTCGCCCATCGTCGTTTAAATGACTGACCAGTATTAGGATGGATCCAATCCACCCCCGTAAGTGAGGACGCACAAAATGTGCAGGCAGAACAAACTGAATGACCCCGTACATCAGAATTCGGGAGTGGAGGGCGATCAAGCATAGTAGCAGTATGCATTAGTTTGTCTTGTAAATTTGGTCCCCTAGAATAAGCAATTCGAAGCAGTTTCTGAAAACATTGATGCAACCCTAATATTGGCCAATGTTTCCGGAGAATAGCTGTAATAGCTGGACTTAAGGTAGTATATGGTAACACCCCTACCATAGGGGCAACCTCAGTTGAGGAGGAACGTTGTGGACGATACGACTCATCAAACAACCATTCCCGATGGGTGTAAAGAGCCCGACGATATGCTATCTTAATTACCTTTTGTGGGTATCCTCTTTGAGTTAACCGATAAGACAAATCAGATGCATGATGTTTGTAATCTGCTAATGTAGAGCAAATTCTCCGAAGCCGGAGGAATTGGCCATAGGGTAGATTTCTTCTCATAGGGCCAGGATGACAACTATGGTACATCAGCAAACTATTACGTTGCACATTTTTGCGATATAACGTGGTACGAAACCTGCCTTGATCTTTAATAATCAGCATGTCAAGAAACTCAATTTGTTCAGAATGAAAATGTGCTGTAAAACGGAGATTTGGTTTTAAGGTATTTAACCAAGTAATGAACAATTGTAAACGAGGCAAAGTGTCAAACCATAAGAAAAAAACATCATCTAAAAACCCCAAACAATGGCAAGGTTAAAGCAGTCTTCCGAGGTAGCTGACCATCTTCCTTAGTACAAGTGCTGCCCCTGGATCTTACTCCACTCAGATTCTAACCTGCCAAACAGGCCGATGCAGAAAGATAGCGCAGGCTTTAGGAGCCCATAACGCCACATTTAAGCATGTTTAAATGCATTTCTATGATCCTCCCCATGTAGGAAATAGACTTAAACACTGGCGGAAAAATTAGCGACCAATTAACGCCAGGTGTGTTTAAATGAGTACTCATTATTTAAATCTGCTGGGCTGGTATGCAAATCATGGCTACGCCCGATGCAGAGACAGGCGTAGATGATTTCACAACCAACCATAGTGACAAAAGTTTAACTGCAGGGTCTGAGCAGAAGTAAACTTCTAACGCTGCCCTGCCAGTATTTTGATGGCACCGGGTGATGGCACTAAGAGGCGACAAGGTGATAGCGGAGAGATTGAATGAATTCTTTGCTTTGGTCTTTACTGAGGAAGATGTAGGGATGTTACCCATGACTGAAGTGGTATTTAAAGGTGCGGAAGAATTGAAGGAAATATTGATACATCGGGAAGATGTATTACAACTATTAGATAAACTGAAGAGTAGCAAATCACCTGGGCCGGATGGTATACATCCAAGAGTGTTGAAAGAACTGAAATATGAGATTGCAGACTTGCTATTAGTAATCTGTGAACTATCATTAAAATCATCTCTAATACCTGAAGATTGGAGGATCGCCAATGTAACACCAATTTTTAAAAAGGGTTCCAGGGGTGATCCAGGAAACTACAGACCGGTGAGCCTCACGTCAGTACCGAGAAAAATGGTAGAAACCATCATAAAGAATAAAATTACTCAGCATGTAGATAGTCATGGCCTAATGGGAGACAGCCAGCATGGCTTTAGACAAGAAAGATCTTGTCTTACTAATCTGTTATGTTTTTTTGAAAGTGTGAATAAACAGGTGGACAAATGTGAGTCGGTTGATATAGGGGTATGTTTACTAAACCGGGCTAACGGTTAACCCGGGCTATCTGCAACTAGGTCCCATTGAATAATATGGGACCTAGTGGCAGATAGCCCAGGTTAACCGTTAGCCCGGTTTAGTAAACATACCCCATAGTGTATCTGGACTTTCAGAAAGCCTTTGACAAGGTCCCTCATCAGAGACTTTTGGCAAAACTAAAGAAAAAAACTAACTAGTGGAGTGGAGGAGTGGCCTAGTGGTTGGGGCAAGGTACTTCAGGCCGGAAGGTCGGGAGTTCAAATCCCACTAGAGGACAGCAACCTTGGGCTGGAAGGACTGGGGTTTCTAGTCCCACAGGTGCTCCTTGTGGTCTTGGGCAAACCACTTAACCCTCCATAGCCCATGTTCCCTGTAAATATATGTGTAAATAGTTAATATGGTTATCCAAGTTGAGATCCCTGTTATTTGTAATTACGGTGATCTCCAGGAACAAGCAGGAATGAGTCTTCACATGTGGGAGACGTCGCCGACGGAGCCCGCACGGGAATGCTCCCCAGCATCCAATCAGAAAGCCTTTGGGAGCATCCCCCGCGCCTGCGCGGTGGCTTCCCGCCCTTCCTACTGCCTCTCCCCAGTTTTTCATTTTCCGCGGAGCAGGCAGGACGTCCCTCCTGCCACCGTAGAAATTTCCTTTTTTTCTTCTTGTTTCCTGTGGTCTCGGCCTTTCTTCCCGCCGACAACGGCACCTTCCGTGCCCCTTTTTTTTTTTTTTTCTTTTTCTTTTTTCTTTTACTTTCTTTATTCTTTGTCACCTAGAGGGAAGCCTTTCTTTCCCTCGGGTCGTTGAGGCCTACCGGGCTTACAGCATGGAGCCGCCTTCTCCCCAGAAGTGCCCTCACTGCGGAGACTTAGTTTTCCACTTAGACTCCAACGCCTGGTGCCTCTCCTGTTTGGGTCCTGACCCTTTCCTCCCCGGTCCTCCGGGCTACAGGATCGGGAGAAGACCTTCCCCTTTTCGGGTATCCCTCGATGACGTCTTCCCGCCCAAGGCGTGGTCATCGGGTTTTTCTTCTCTACAGGATCAGGTAACCACACAACAGTCTGTTTAGACTGGCCAAGTCTTGAGGAGCGAGTCTCATGCGCGGCATGGCGACGGCTCCGGCCAGGCCCTCAAGCCCCCCTTGGCCAATATACCCCGGCAGGAGTCTTCGGGCTCCAAAGCATCCACGGGGTTTCGGGTTGTTCCTGGGGTTCGCTCCTCACAGAACATTCCCGAGCCATGCTCGAGGGTGGTATCCGCTTCGAGCGGTGCCGATTCCCCGGCATCGGTGCCGGTGTCGAGTGTCTCACTCTTTGCCAGGGATCGTCAGCTGGTGTCCTCGGCACCTCCGGGGCCGATCGACTCGACCCAGTCTGGCTTCCCTACATCCCGGCCATGCGCGGAGGTGGTATCCGCTTCGGGCGGTACCGACCCCCCGGCATCGGCATCGGTGTTGAGCGTCCCGCTCCTCACCGGGGATCGTCAGCTGCTGTCCTCGGCACCTCTGGGGCCGATCGACTTGACCCAGTCTGGCGTTCCATCATCCCCGCCATGCGCGGAGGTGGTACCCGCTTCGGGCAGTACCGATTCCTCGGCATCGGCGTCGAGTGTCCCACTCCCCGCCGGGGATCGTCATCTGGTGTCCTCGGCACCTCTGGGGCCGATCTACTCAACCCTGTCTGGCGTTCCTACGTCCCTGCCATACGTGGGGATGGTATCCGTTTCGGGCGGTACAGACCCCTCGGCGTCGGTGTCGAGCGTTCCGCCCCTCACCGGGGATCGTCAGCTGCGGTCCTCAGCGCCTCTGGGGCCGATCGACTCGAACCAGTATGGCGTTCCGACGTCCCGGCTATGCGCAAGGGTGGTATCCGCTTCGGGCGGTACCGACACCTCGGCGCCGGTGTCAAGCGTTCCGCTCCTCACCGGGGATCTTCAGCGGCTGTCCTTGGCACCTCCGGGGCCGATCTACTCGACCCAGTCTGGCGGTCCCACATTCATGCCATGCGCGGAGGTGGTACCCGCTTCGGGCGGCACATCGGCGTCGGCGTCGAGGGTCTCACTCTTCGCCGGGAATTGTCATCTGGTGCCCTTGCTTCCTTCGGGGCCGATCGCTTCGACCCACGCTGGTTTGCCGGTATCCCAGCCCTGCGCGGGGGTGGTGCCGGATTTGAGCGGCGCCGCTCACCCGGAGTCGGCAGGGGCGTCGAGCGCCCCACTCGTCTCCAGGGACCGCGGTCGGCCTTCCCCGGTGTCCTCGGGGTCTGTCGATCAATCCCAGATGGGCGATCCCCCGGCATCGACGCGGACGTCGAGGGCCCCGCCATTGCTCGAAGGGGGACCCCGGTGTCTTCGATCGCTTCGATCCAGCCTGGGTTCCCGTTGTCCCGGCCTACCAGGGGGTTAGTTCCAGCGTCAAGAGGTACCAGTGGCCCAGCGTCGGCGCCGGAGTTTTGCGCTTCCCTCCCCGCGGGGGCTCGTCATCGGGTTTGCTTGGGTACCTTCGGGGACAGGTCGTATGCCCCGGAAGGATTTCCCTCCGGGTAAGACGGGCTCGAGAAGGGGCCCGGCGTCTGGCAGTGCCTGCCGCCCGACATCGGCACCGGTGTCGGATGACCCCCTCTTCACCGAGCTTTGTTCTCGGGGGCCCTCGATGCCTGCGAAGCCGATCGACGCAGTGCTGATTCGCCCCTGGGGTCAGCATCGCCGGCACGGCCGCCGCCACCGGAGCTCTCTAGGAGGGAGTCTATCTCCTCGCTCGGTTCGATGCCCAGCCTAGAATCGGTATCCAGCCTCGAAGGCTTGGCTACGGCACGCGTCGGGACCGGCCCCTGTCCCTTCCCGCGACGCAGAGCAGAGATTACTAACCACTGCCCTCCGGCTGCCTCGGAACCGCTTCATTCGCCAGGGGCAGTGCCGCCCCCGGGGTCGGGGCCGAGGCCGATTCCTGCGGTCCCATCGGTGCCATCGACCCCTTCGATGCCTAGCTTGGAATCAATTCCAGGAACCGACGACGCCATGCTGACTGCCCCGATCCGGAACTCTTGGTACCCTCCTCTGCCCAGCGGACATCAGTCCGATAGGCCTGTTGGTGCCCTGGCTGCCCCTCCCGCCATCGCCTCTCACGGCATAGCCCCTCTGGGAGAGCCGTCTTTTCAGGATTTTCTTCTTGACATGGCGGACCTGCTTGCCATTCCCATCCAGGGTCCTTCCCTAAGTCCAGGTCCTGCGGAACAGGAGGCTGTAATGCTTCCTCTACATCCTTCCCTGCAGGATCTTCTACTGGGGGCATGGCGGTCGCCTTTGAGGGTTCCTGCGCCGTCGACAGCGATGCATGCTCTGTATCGAGTGCCCCCCTCCCCGGGGTTTCAGCAGCACCAGCTTCCACATCATTCCATTGTGGTGGAATCGGCGCTGAGGAAGGTGGGAAGCAAGAAGAAGCATTCTTCTCGCCCTCCAGGTCGCGCCTCGAAAACGCTGGATACCCTAGGGCGTCAAACCTTCCAAACGTCCATGTTGGCTTCCAGAATTATTTCATATATTTTTTATATGAGCCTGACACTCCGGGAGGTCACCGAGAGATTATCTCTGTTGTCTCCCTTTTTGTCTGCAACCAAGGCCTCTGAATATTCCTTGCTTCTTTATCACTGCAGGAATATCTCTGGGTTCCTTTCTCGTGCTTCTCTAGACTCCTTCCTGTCGGTCAGCAGATCCTCTGCTATTGCCATTAGAGCACGTCGTACAGCATGGTTACAGGCGTCAGATTTGTGCAGACGGGCACAACATAACTTGGGTAATTCTCCCTGTGCTGGAGACCACCTCTTCAATAGTGAAGCCTTACGTCAGGTGGCTCAGTGCTTCGCTAACCCTCCCAGCGTTAGAAGCCATCCTAGGTCCCGTCTTCCCCCCGGGGGTGGAAAATGCCTCACTAGACCTTCCTTCCCTAGGAAGAGGAAATGTCACCCCTCCGCCCACCCGCCAGGTGCGCCCAAGCAAGGGACCCCTTACTCTGGTTTGAAGTTCCCAGGCCCACGCCGGAATACTCATACCAAGCAGTTTTAGGCTCCTGTAGGCGGCTGCCTGCAATTAACCTTCTCTTACCAGAAGCTAAGATTGAGCTCTACTATGGGGTTCGTTCAGTAGGGCGAATGGTTCGGATGCTTATCCAGGGGTTTAGGTATTCTCCTTCCGTTGGAAGAGGGAGATCACCTCTATTCCATGTTAGCTCTGGCCCATGGACTTCCTACCCCTCAACTGACTTACCCTTAGGTACGTTCCCCGAACCCTTCTCCGCCAGGGTTCCCCTGCTGCTTGATACAGTACCGGTTTTCTCTGTTCAAGCAGGAGAACCCACCCGGCTATAGTCCCCCTATGCCACCAAGGACTATACCCTCTGTCCTTCACGCTACCATGCTGTTAGTTCGCCGATCTGCCCTTGCTCCACTGGAATTGATCCCTCCTTCCGGACGGATCTTGACGCCACCCCCCCTAGGGGGACGTTCTATGGATCAATGGCAGGTCCGCCTTATCAGTGTTATGCTCATAGAGGTAGGTTCCTCGGCATACCTGCGTTTGTGCCTGGGTGGGCGTTCTCCATGCCCAACTACCTAGATATATCAGATATTACCTGTTTGGTAGGCACATATTGGGAGATGTCCACAGTGCCTGTGTTCTACCGCCTACCCCCCCCCCCCCCCTCCGAGGTCCGGCCAGTCCGCCTACCTATTTTCCTTGGATCGGCCCTCGGACTGGTTGTACTCTGCGTACTGCTGTGAAGTCAACAGCTTCTACTTTTAGTTATGCCCTCCTCCCGGAGGTTCAGACCCTTGTCTCCCTATCTCTTAGCTAGGGAAGACTGTGTACTCCTTCTGCTCCGGGGTACGCCCCTACTCTTCTCCGGACTAGGCTATCCAGATCGGCCAGTCTTCTACTGTTAGTCCTCTGAGTTATGGACTCTGCTCCTAAGGGAGTGCTCAGCTTGTTGCATAAAGCTTCCTTGAAGACCTGCCATCCTTCTCCTGACCCAGTTGACACCTGGATCTCCTGTCCTTCCGGATTTGGAACTTCCTCCTCGCTGCTGTGAAGTTCCCTTGAAGACCTCGCTACTACGTCTACAGTACCTTTATCACAGCTCCACTTCCTACAACCCAGTAGGTAAGCTCTACATGGTACTAGGTCATTAATTCATTAAATGCTTAATGATACTTCTCATTCATTCTAAAGACTACTCTCCCTGTAGTCTTTGGGTTTTTGCTGTTCCTCTCTTCTCAACTCCTACCCTCCATCCCTCGGGGGATGCCGGGGATCCAGGTTGCGAAAATGCCATCCTGGCCTGGGCTGCGCTGATGGGATCTCCCCGGGCATCCTCAGCTAGGGAGTCCGCACATGTGAAGACTCATTCCTGCTTGTTCCTGGAGATAGCACAGTTACTTACCTGTAACAGGTGATCTCCAGAACAGCAGGAATTAGTCTTCACAACCCGCCCACCTCCCCTAGGAGTTGCATCTCTATCTCTCTATTCCTTCCTCTCCTCTCCTTCTGGCTCAGCTATAAAACTCAACTGGGGAGAGGCAGTAGGAAGGGCGGGAAGCCACCGCGCAGGCGCGAGGGATGCTCCCAAAGGCTTTCTGATTGGATGCTGGGGAGCATTCCCGTGCGGGCTCCGTCGGCGACGTCTCCCACATGTGAAGACTAATTCCTGCTGTTCCAGAGATCACCTGTTACAGGTAAGTAACTGTGCTTAATCCCCCACCGTAAAATACCTTGATGTTCCATGTAAACCGCACTGATATCAAATAGCGTGGTATATAAGAGAAATAAATAAATAATAAATAAAAAGAGCCATGGGATAGGAGGCAGTGTACTACTGTGGATCAGGAACTGGTTAAAAGATAGAAAACAGAGGGTTGGGCTAAATGGCCAATATTCCCAGTGGAGAAAGGTGTACCCCAGGGTTCTGTGCTGGGTCCACTGCTTTTTGACATATTCATAAATGACCTGGAAAGTGGAATAACGAGTGAGGTTATCAAATTTGCAGATGACACAAAACTATTTAAAGTTGTTAAAACCCAAGAGGATTGTGGAAAATTGCAAGAGGATCTTGATAAATTGGAAGACTGGGCATGAAAATGGCAGATGAAATTTAATGTGGACAAGTGCAAAGTTATGCACCTAGGGAAGAACAACCCAAACTATGGTTACACGATGCAAGGTTCCACATTAGGAACCACCACCCAGGAAAAAGATTTAGGCGTCATTGTGGATAACATGTTAAAACCCTCCACCCAGTGTGCAGCGGCAGCCAAGAGAGCAAATAGAATGCTAGGTATCATAAGGAAAGGAATGGAAAATAAAACAAAAGATTATTATAATGCCTCTATATCGTTCCATGGTGAGACCGCACCTTGAATATTGTGTGCAGTTCTGGTCGCCGTATCTTAAAAAGGATTTAGCGTTATTAGAAAAGGTTCAGAGAAGAGCCACCAAAATGGTAAAGGGGAATGGAAGGATATTCCTATGAAGAAAGGCTAAAAAGGTTAGGGCTCTTTAACCTGGAAAAGAGACGGCTGAGGGGAGATATGATCGAAGTCTATAAATTAATGAACGGAGTGGAACGGGTAAACGTAGATCGATTGTTTACATTATCAGAATATAGAAAGACTAGGGGACAAGCAATGAAGCTACAGGGTAAACTATTTAAGACTAATAAAAGAAAATATTTTTTCACTCAACGTGTAATCAAACTCTGGAATTTGTTACCGGAGGATGTAGTAAAGGCTGTTAGTGTAGCTGGGTTTAAAAAAGGTTTGGAGAAGTTCCTGGAGGAAAGGTCCATAAACCATTATTAAGAAGGTACCCAGAATATCAATGCTTGACCCAGTACAAGCATTGTGGAACCTGTGTCTTTTGGGGAAACTGCTTGGTACGTATGACCTAGATTGGCCACTGTTGGAAACAGGATACTGGGCTTGATGGACCTTGGTCTGACCCAGTATGGCATATCTTATATTCTTATGGGTGCTTTCCCTGATGCCTAGATCATCTTCTCCCCAGATAATCAGGCATCAGGCAAAACCCCCGGTGCCATCAAAACGGTGTTGGGCTGTGAGGGCAAAAAACAAAAAAAAGACAAAGCCGAAGCGAAACCATTTTGCTGGTGTTCTGTATGGTGCCGTTCATCAGTCTGTCATAAGAAGTTGCTGTGTGCAGATAACGCTACTGTTTTTAAATTGCCAGGAAGCAGAGAGATGACCGAGGAAAAAAATGCAAATTAGCCAACGGTGCTTGGGGAGAGCAAGCCAAACTAGCACAGACTTGTGCGCATGTGTTTGGCTTGCTCTCTCTGTTTAATGCTGCAGTGGCTCATTTGCATGGACAAGTTTACTGCGGTGGACATTTGCATATCATAATGCTCCTGCATCTCACGTTAAAATGTGTGCGTTGTCAGGAACGTTCAACAATCGATCCACCGGGGTTCTAGCACCGGCTTTCTGCATTGGCCTGAAACTGCGATAGTTCCCTTAGTTTAAATCTCCTACCTCACAGCAGGACTCCTCTGCTCAGCCTTGCTTGGAAGGGGTTTTTATCTCCAAGGGCCATCCAGCCCCTGTATGGCTGATCAGAATCGGGGCATACAGAGGTAGACCTGATTCTGATCCCGTGGGGGCTAGGTTTGCCCACGGGATCAGAATCGGGTCTACGGCCTGGACGTGCAGGCTTAGCCCTGATTCTGATGAGCCGCACACCCAGCCCACATAACCAGCTAACTTAGCCAGGCTCCTGAATGGAGCCGCAGTACATGGCGTCCCATCGCCATGGCACCATGGCTCCATTCAGGAGTGATCTCCAGCTGATAGCGACACCGTCCTTTCTCTGCAGGCTGACCCCCAGATCTGGCCTTCCATGGCCAGGGTTAAGCTGCAGGGATCCTCCTGCACTCCCTCACCTTCCCTTTCTGTCCTATGCTGCAGTCTCCTGATGTCCAGGAGGACGTATTCCTCTGAGGTGGAATAAGTTCCCCATCTCCATGGCCAACCCCGGATGTACAGGGCCGACCTCCGAATCTGCCCTGTATGTACGGGGCGCTCTATCCCCGGTAGGCTGCCTGGCCATTTAGCAGGTCTTGACGTCCGAATCATTCAGAATGACCCCCTTAGTGTTTGATCCACCCTATACCAAGTTTTTCAGTAATAGTAGTTTTGAGCACTCACTGTAAGTTCCTTCCTAAGATGGTATTAAATATCTACCTTAATCAGTCAATCATGCTGCCTAAGCCACACACCCACAAGTAGTGAATATAAGTATATTCTTGCACACCATGGATTGCAAACTGGCTTCATCCTTAGCCTTTTGCTTGGAGCGGACTAAAGCGCATCCATCCAGCTTTTTGTTTCTTTGATCTTAATAAGCCTGGGACAGCCATTCAGCAGCACTAACATGGCTAGTATTGCTCAATATCCACAAGTGCCGGGCTGCATTCCCTGATGCTAACCAATCAGCATCTGGGCATTCCAGCAGCGGCATCCAGTCAATACCGCCAGAGGCGATATTGAATTACTGCCCAATTATGGCTACATGGCAAAAGTAAGGCACAGCAAAAGCTGTACAGTTAGCTTCTTGCCAATTTGGGCAACCTGGATATTCCGTACTAGGACAGGATATGTCCCCGGCATTGAATATCCAGGTTTAAAGTTCAGCGGCGGCAGATAGCTGGATTAGATCAGTTAGCCACTGCCACTGAATATCGGGCCCAGCATGTGTAAATCGTGGCTCTATCTGCGCTCTATCCACCTTCTTCCACAGAACACACCTACATGATGGTACGCATCTTCTTCCCACATGCATATTTTTACACGTGTAATCCTTGAGGTAATTTTATAAGAGGGCCTTTATAAAATTACCCTCATGCTGGGCTTGGAGAGACCTGTGGTCTGTATTCCCTGGCTGAAGGATTGTCATTGAAGTAGTCGGGCTTGTAAGAGGGGCTGGACAAAATGAGGGAAATCCCACAGTAGTTGCAAATTAAGGCTAATAGCATCACAGGCTCACTAGGGATCAATTCTGGTTCAGCCAGAATGCCAAAGGAGCAGGATCCCAGCACGGATAGTCAGTTGAGGGAAGCTCAACAGGCGATTGAGAGAGAAGCATGTGAAAATAAAGGTTCCCCAGATCATGGCCATTATGGGGGCACATTTCATATGGATTTCTACAGATAAATGGGCATTTATCTGCAGGAAAAAACCTTGACAATTCCCCCCTTCCGTTGTGGAGAAAGGGTCAGCATTGAGTATCAAAGTTAGGTTGGGCATGTCGAACTACATGTAGATATTTAATTTTGAAATCATTGCTTTGCATACAGCAGCCACTACAAGAAAGGGAAATGTCACTGGGAATTCCCCTTTAAAGATCAGCTTCTAGGCCTGTTAAGTACAAAGTACCCATGGGTTTGCAAGCAGCACACGCCCTTCAAAAACTGAACTCCTCATCTCCAGTTTAGTGAGTATGTAAGGGTTCCAAGTCATTACTTTTTCAAACAGGAACCTCAGAATTGGTACATACAATATTATGGTGCTGTTTCTATGGACTCTATTACTTAGCAAATATAAACCATAATTGCAATTTTCTTTTTTATCACTGTACCATTTTATAAGAAGGATATCCAAAATGAAGAAAGGAAATAAAGATGATAGGAACTTAGGAACACCATCTCTTAGAGTTTTCATCAACATGAAAATGCATCCATAGAGCTCAGAGCTCCATTTGTGTTTGTGAGAGTATTTGGGTGACCTTAGATTGATCCTTAAAAACTCATACTTAGAGTACCAGTGAGAATTAGGGTCAGTATGCAGTTGATGTACTGGGGAGTGTCTAGACCAGGGGTTCTTAACCCAGTCCTCACAACACACTTAGCCAGTCAGATTTTTAGGATAGTCACAATGAATATGCATGAGAAAGATTTGCATACAATGGAGGCAGTGCCTGCGAATTTTTTAGTGCATTTTCATTGTGGTTCTCCTGAAAACATGACTGGCTATGTGTGCCTCCATGTCAGGATTGAGAACCCCTCTTCTAGGCTAAGACTAATAGATAACTGTTGTCTTACAAAGTTCATAGTAAAATCCCAAGAGGCAAGTATTACATAACAAACAGAGACAAATGAAGCAACACCACCATGGATGAATAAATAAACCGCTAAGTGAATAAAAATCTTTAATATTGTGATTAAAACACATTAATAAAACCCAACATGGCCATGTTTCATCATCAGCGTTCAGGGATATAATAAAATCTGAAAACAAAATCAAACAGTACTAACGTCAATACCAATGAATGGTTAACAATTAAGACAGAACAATATAAATAAATGGAAAATTTAGAAATAAGGGCTAAGGCCAAAAATAGTGTAAAACAAACAAAAAAAAGCCTACGTATGCCATAATAGAATAACTAGTAATCCTTATCAAAGAGAAGTTTTACCTAAGTCCATACAAGATGCACAAATCCAATGCAAACTGTTTTGGCAACAATGCAGCTGAATAATAGGATAAAATAAAAATCATTCAATAAGCATATTCACTAAAGGTTTTAATGCATGCTAATTTCATTAACACACGTTAAGTGCCCACAGTTGTCTTATTTCTATGGACACAGTGAACACTTAAAACACATTATTTTCATTAATGCTGGTTGACCTTTAGGGTTAAGAAACTTCTATATGCAGTCGACTCTAAGCTATTCCACATTATTTAATTTCTGTTGCTATGTGATAATCCAAAAGCCCAAAGTATGATTTATATCCATTGGCTGTTCTGCAGCAGAGTGAAAAATGCCCTTCCTCTTTTCCAAATGTAGTTATCAGTTTTTCTTGATCAATACTTTGTACTAGAGTTTAATTATATCATCAGTTTGTCTCTCATAAAAAGCTGTTGGAGTATGTCTGTCTTAGTGCCAGATTTAGTAGAGAATATGTATCCCTGGGGGAGTGCCAAAATCATTAAGGAGTCTGGCTTGAGATGTATCTGAACCCATTTGTGGGTTGGTGATACATTGCTAGCTTATCTTTATTTCGTTACTGACATATTACTTGCATGTCAACAGATGTTTTGTGTCCGTTTGTGTTTGTTTTCTTCCGCTCATACAAATATAGTTGCATTTGAAGTATGCCAGTGCACAGAGGTTTTATAGGTCTTGCCAAGGTTTGTAATTACCAAATACTGTTTAATGCCAGGGTTGTTAACCTATACCTGAAATTACCCTACTCTGTTCATTTCTTAGCGAATGTGTGAAGATCTTGCTAAAGCTCTGACAACTTCTCCAGTGCTTTGATCTCAGCAGACAAGTGAAGCCTTGCTGTAGAGAATGACCTTTCTTTTGCATACCATTCATCTTCTTTACAACCCTCTGTTTATAACGTGGCTTACAGACAAGTTGACCATTTTCATCACGGCTGCTCATAGTATGCACTGAGAACCATCAGCATTGCCAGGTAAAGCATTAAGGAGTACAGAAACAAATACATTGCTCCTGAGCATGTCAAGAGGGGTGAGAGGGAAAAACTGAAGGTAGGTCTGAAGCTACCTCTGATAACTCATCTCCAGTAGCTGCTCTTCCCAGGTTCAGTCCAGTCCAGTCCAGTCCGCACTCTAACCTTCCACACTGTCTTGCATCATGTGACTTCCAGGACCAGTGCCGGCCTCAAAGCTTGTCATACCTCTCCACCTTCCGGTGAAGGGTGTATGTTAACTTAAATATGCAGGCAATATCTGTTACGATTTCCTGCCACTGTCCAGTAGTCTGTATCTGTTTCTACATCAACCGTCATTGCTCTAGCAGCCATGTATAACATGAATAACTAGCTGCTGAGCTCAACCTGCAAAGCCACAAAGCCACTACTCCCCCCCCCCCCACCCATGCACCAAAAAGATACAGAGAAGGCATCGATTATACCTGCTCAATGGTAATCGCCTGCAGTTTCCATTCAGCCTTTAAGAAGATGCACAACAAGCCACAGTGCCACGACCTATGCCCGTTTCCATATATCTAACCAATCATCACCATCAAACCCTGCTTGCAAATCTTCATTCCACTTATTTTATCTAGAGGGCGGGGATCTCAGCACGAAGCCCAAACTTGTTGAGCTACTTCACCATAAATAAAGGTCTGGGGGCCTTATGGGACTGTTTACCTGCACCCTTGTGGCACAGAGCTCCCACCCCCCCCCCCCCACACACACTCCCACAGGTCCAGAGAACTTGCTTGTCAAGGACTTCATGAATGGAGTAGCTTGGTAATTATGTAATGAAATAGACATGAAACAAAGAGACAAATAGAAAGAAAAGAAGACTGAGCAAATGGACAGAAACCAAAGGGAAGAGGCAACAGCTGCAGTGCTACTGTGGTTCTGGAGACTCGGGGAGTCCCTCTAAAGGCTGCATAGCTTGACAGCTGCTGAAGAAAGAGGTGTCGTGTCCTGCCCGGGTCACTCAGCATTGCTGAGTAGTACAGCCTTTAGCTCTTGTTTCTTTCTTGCTCTCTTTATTTCTTGCTTTCTCTACTTAATGATTTAAGGAATGGGACATGCACAACCCTGTGAGCAGCCCATGCATTTCCTAAGGAAGGATTTCCAATAATTCCATGTTGAAGGGTTTGTGCTCGGACAAGCTTTGCCTGGTTTTTTGCTGTGTTCTATACATTTTCTGTAAGTGCATTGGCTGTCTTTAATAAGCACATGCTGTTTATGTCAAACATGCGCTATTTCCAGTTAATGCATACTGTACTGTTAGTGCATGCTGTACTTTTAAAGCATGTGGTTATTGTGCTTGTAAATAGTGCATGTTGTGTTTCTGAACACACACCTAGGGCTGGATCCTGATGCTCCTCACTCTTATTCACTCTTACATCTACCCTACCATACTCTAGTCCCCAGTTTTGCATTGTTTTTTTCATTTTGATTAGCTTATAAGCTCTGATGAGCAGGGACTGTGTCTTACCTCTATATGTACAGCCTACGCCTTGTAGTGCTATATAAATGATTGGAGAACAACTGTGCAAAAAATAACTCAGAGAACCAAAGGGACTTTAGCAACTGGGTCCTGGAGAGGTAAGTCGCAGCAGCAGGGGCATAGCTGTAGTGAGAGCTCAACGGCTGGAGCTTTCAGTTTTAGGTGTGGTAATCGGGAGATGGGCATTTCTTGAGAATTGCCACCGGCTCAGCCTTGGCGGCACAACTGTATTTTGTCCTCCATTCAAGACCTGGTGATATTTGCTTGGAGCTTCTGACTCGCCCTACCCTGCTACCCACGTTTCAAATTCTATAGGCCAGGGAGAGGCAGGGCAGCTTTGGGAGAGGAGCATCCCCTTCAGGCTTCTTTTCCCCCGATTTCTTTATCTGCATCACAGGGGACCAGTGAATCTTATGCCCCTGAGCTGCTGGCCGCAATCCATAGTGTTCTTGGTGTTCTGTTTTCATACATTTCTGCTGCAGTACTCCCGAAAAAGCAGTGACAGTACAGGTAACCTCCATCACCTTTGTGACAGACATGTATTGGTATCATTGCCAGGACCTAAAGGAGGAAAGGGGAGCTATTCCTTGTATGTTGTGATACCCGAAAAGGAACGTTCGTTTCTGCCAGTCTTGTACCTGTGATAAGTCGACGTTTCTTTCAGGGTTCTGAACTTTCCCATGGAAACCTTGGGGTCAGTTGTAATGGTGGTTGGGCAGTTGCTTCCCCAGGAGTTCGTTTCTCCAATTAATACCTTTATATGGAATTGAAGTAGCTCTGTGCGATGATGCTGAAACAAGAAATCTCACACATACATAGTGCCCACTCTACTCAGCTATTGAACTTTGGTCTGGACTCCACCAGTTAATAACAGCATAAGAAAAGCCCTGCTGAGTGAGACTAAGGTCCATTGAGCTCAGCATTCTGTTTCCAGTAGTAGCCTGTCTGAGTCACAAGTACTTGGCTGATTCCAAAAAGTAGATCTGTTTCTCAGAATTTTACCCATGTGTGAGGGCTGATATCAAGCTGTCCTTGGAAAAGGCAACTTTTGTTATTTTAGGTGGTGGTAAATCAGTATGTCTTAAAACCCTATCCAGGCCGGTCCCAAAACGACTACTTAGCACTTATATAGCACCACGCACGCAGTGCTGCACAGTTAGCCTACTCTCGGGATCCAAAATTCTGACTAAATATTCCTATCAAATGGTATATAATACCTGACCATAGCAGAAAGAAAATCACTGTTAGAACATATTGAATAAGACGGGTACAATTTTCCTGAAATATGCAAAAATGAACCCGGCTGCAGAATGTGGATTAAAAATGTAAAGTAGGCCTTCAAAGGTAGCTGAGCATAATGTCTGTCAAAGTATTTTGTCTGTAGTATACAAAGCTGGTCCTGAATAGGTTAGGTATTCAGTGACGGGCAGTTGTAATAATTTCAGCCATATTTATTGAACTGTTAGGTTAACGTTTTAGAGTTGGGGCTTGAAGAAGTGATATTGAGGACCGAAGATTGTAGGAACTTCATACAGGTTAAATAGTGGAAAGTTTTGTTTGTATTTCTGACCCATGGTCAATAGAGTTTCGCTTTTGAATGCTGCTTGAATCAAAATGTTACACATGGACAATATTTATTCACTTGGAAAAAGCAGATTGTGAAAAATGTGAATCTAACCCTGTATGATAAGACTTTATAAATGGATTTAGCTAAGCACTTTAGGTTTCAATTTATATTTTAAAACAGAGTTCATTAATCCTTTAAGATTTGGCTCAGAAAGCATGTTTTCTCAATGTTTTAATATTTTTTACTATTCTGTCACTACTGTATATAATTCATATATGTCACATTAGCGTACATGTGCTGTTGTAAATTTTAACTTGCTGTAACTCACTTTGAGACGTTTCATTTGAAGAGCATGTAATAGAGGGAAAGTGACAATGGCAATATTTTGTGCAATTCCTAATGCTTCAGACATCACTAGTTCTGAAATGCTTTTAAAAATACTTTAGCGTTTGCTTCTAGAAAGGGTCGATATGTTAGTTATGTTGTCCATTTTTTAGTTAATGTAGGCTTTGACAAATTTCCATTGTATGTAGGAGCCAGTGGTTGAGACCTTCTCCCCTCCCTATTGTCTCCACTGAATTTGGAGAGTGGAGGTGGGGGGGGGGGGGAATCCCCTCCGAAGTCTACTGCAGTTCCTTTAGGGCCTGGTTTACCTAAGGCTGGATTTCCCATTCTGTGTCTAAGACAGCGGTTCTCAACCTGTGGGTCGCGACCCCCATGGAGGTTGCCACAGGATTTAGCGGGGGTCGCTTAGTCTCCACCAAGTTAAAAAAAAAAAAAAAATTAAGACGTGCACAAGTTGCTGCCGCTGCCGAGTCCGCTTCTCGGCAGCGGCAAACTCACCGCCGCCTCCTGCAGCCGCGGCTCCCTGCCTCTTAGGGAACCGCGGCTATGCCTGTAAAATCATTGCGGAGCTCTTCCTGTCTCGACGGGCTCCGTGCAGCATTGTCCCGCCTCCAAAGGAAGTTGTTTACCACTTCCTTTAGAGGTGGGACAATGCTGCACGGAGCTCGTCGAGATAGGAAGGGCTCCGCAACGATTTTACAGGCATAGCCGCGGTTCCCTAAGAGGCAGGGAGCCGCGGCTGCATTAGAAGGGAGGCAGACATGGGGAGAGGGGATGAGGGGGCAGGGAACCTACAACACGGCTGACATCGACAGAGGGGGCTGACATCGACGGGGGGGGGGGGTTGACATGGAGAGATGGAGGGAGGGAGCTGATATGGATGGATGGATGGAGGGAGGGGGCTGACATGGACAGATGGAAGGATAGAGGCTGACATGGAGGGAGGGAGGGGGCTGATATGGATGGATGGAGGGAGGGGGCTGACATGGACAGATGAAAGGATGGGGGCTGACATGGAGGGAGGGAGGGGGCTGACATGGAGGGAGGGAGCTGATATGGATGGAGGGAGGGGGCTGGCATGGACAAAGGGGAGAGACAGGGGGACATATTGGACAGACGGGATAAATGCTGGACAGAGGCGAGAGACAGTGCGGGTTAGGATTATAATGGGCTGATGGGGGAGCTAGCACTGGTAATGGGCAGATGGAGGGGCTAGGACTGGTAATGGGTTGATTAGGGAAGGCTAGGACTGGGAATGGACTTATCAAGGGGGGGGGGGGTAGGACGGGTAATGGACTGATGGGGGTCTAGCATTGGAAATGAGCTGATTGGTGAGGTTAGGACTGGAAATGGGCTGATTAGGGGAGCCTAGCACTGGTAATGGGGTTGAGGGGGGGACTAGCACTGGAAATGAGCTGATTAGGGGAGGCTAGGACTGGTAATGGGCTGATGGGGTGGGGTAGGACTGGTAATGGACTGATGGGAGGCTAGCATTGGAAATGAGCTGATCGGGGGGGGGCCTATGACTGGAAATGAGCTGATTAGTGGAGGCTAGGACTGGTAATGAGCTGATGGGGGGTAGGACTGGTATTGAGCTGATTAGGGGAGGCTAGCACTGGTAATGGGGTTGAGGGGGGATTAGCACTAGAAGTGAGCTGATTTGGGGGCTTTGACTGGGAATGGGCTGATTGTGGGGAGGGGAGGATAGAGCTGCTGGCCCTGGAAGAAAACTGGGGGCTAAGGCTACAAGTGGGCTGATACCAAGGGGATGGGAGAATGGAACTGGAAGGGAGTGGATCTGAGAGGGGCTGCCATGGTATTTGTACTAGAAAGGGACTGGTCAGTGGGGAAGGAGGGGGACTGGAAGGGAATGGACACCAGTGGCAGTCATGGGAATGCAAGTTGACATTGGAAGGTACTGGGAGTGAGGACTGGAAAGGGGCTGATACTGGGGAGGGTTACTGGGACTGGAAATAGGCTGATGGAAAGAAGTGAAGAAAACGAAAGAGATAAGAAATGGCAGATGGACATAGACCACAGAAAGAGAGCTAAGAGAAGACAGGAAAGCAGAAGCCTCAGATCGGGACCAACATGATCAGAGAATAAATTGGTCAGACAACAAAGGTAGAAAAAATAATTTTATTTCATATTAGTGATTTGACTACAAAATCATCCTAATTTTGAAATCAAATATTGTTACTTGTTGTGATTAATTATTGTGGTTTAAATAAGTATTTTATAAATAAAAACATATTGCAAAGGCCTATAATATATTAATAATTCAACAAATGATTACAGCGACAATGCGTTAACGGTAAAGGAAGAGAGACGCATTTGATTTTATCATTGGGGGTCACCACAAGTTGACCAACGGTAAAAGGGGTCACGGTACAAAAAAGGTTGAGAACCACTGGTCTAAGAGAAAAGAAAGTTTAGTAAATCTGACCCTTATTGCATCCCTGCAGACTACTGGCAGGAATACACAGAGGGTAGCTTCTCTCCCCCCCCACACCATGCTGTCACCCAGTCTTGTTCTTTCTTCTCCCCCTCCCCCCTCATGTTGTCACTCAGTCTTTCCCTTTCATCGCATTCCTCCCCACCAATCTCTCTCTCCATCCTACCATCTCTCCCCTTGCTGAAATCAACCACCCTCCCATCTCCTTCCCTAATCAGTCAGTGTCCCATCTCCCACCCCAGTAAGCCCAGTCAGTCAAATCCGAGCCCTTCTCAGTTGAAAATTCAAAATCATTGGCCACTGCTCCAGAACAAGAACTGCCTCCTCTTTGCCCTGTGTGATTCATGCAAGTCTGTGGTGCAGTAACTCTTGCGTTGATCTTGGAATCTCAAGACTCATGAGACCAGCACAAGAGTTTCTGCACCACATGGCTCAGACTTGCAGAGAGTTGTGCAGTGAAAGAAAGACAGATTCCTTATTCTTCCTCCAGTTCAGTCCTCCACCTCTGGGTTGTGAACCTCCTCTGCAGCATGGAGACTGGACAAGTCAAATTTGTGACATCACTGGATATATCCTGCTGGTCTTCTCCCATCATTCCCCAGTGTGTCCAATCTCCATGCAGCAGGAGGACGTAGTGAGCCTAGGTGCTGGGCTCACTTGAGAAACAGATAAGGAGCAGTTAGCGTAGCCTTAGGGTTAGAGTTAATTTGGTGCAGATACATTTATTTTTTTTTTCTTTCCGATTGTTGGTGTTGCGGTTGAAAAATAAAAAAAAAAGGATGCAGGGACAGGATTTGAACCGGCCACGGCTGCCTTCCTCATCCTTCCTCTTTGGACAACTGGTCCGTTCCCTGGCAGCTCTCTCCTCCTGGGCTTTACGGAGGAGAGCCCTGCACTGCACGAGGCTGCTCTATCCTGTTTCTCCGCCGGGCCCAGCACAGCGTGAGTGATCAGGGCAAGTTGCAGAAAATGAGGCAGATCACTCTGCGGCAGACCGCTCGCTTCTGTGTTGGGTGGCGCCGCGCTGCGTGAGGCAGCACGAGGTAAGCGATTGTGTGCAGTTCAGGAGATCGCAGAGTCGGGGGCCTCGCCGTGTGCGGGCGTGGGCCTGAGTGGTACCCGGTTTGCAGCCAGCAGGTTTTGGCGCCAAGTTGGGGCCGGTAGTCTCTGGTGGCCATTTTGACCGCGTGGCCTGGCTGCGTGGCGGGCCTCCGCAGAGCGGCTCCCAGCGGGAGACTCAGATAGCGTGGTGCCCGTCAGGAAAGGATCAGGATTTCTATTTTATTTAGTTATTCAGTTGCATGCGGCTATTGTTGGCCGGTAGGCAAATGGAAAGTCTTTTGGAGTTAGTGTAAACAAAAACAAAAACGGGAGCAGCGCTGGGGCTTTCTCCTCAGGGATGCTGTACGCTGACGGACCCTGCATTTGCAGGAATGTAGTCAAGTGCTGTTCCTTTCCTTGCTTTGGATGATTTTTATTTACTTTATTTACTTATGGATATTTTATTGTAGTCCTTTTCTTTATTTAACCGTTCGGTTGATGAATATGGTTCCTTGCTTACTGATACCATTCCTCGGTTATGTGGCCTGGAGGTTTTATACCCGGGAGTAAGGCATTGTTGCCTTTTCAGAGATCTATTTTATTTTATTTTTGTTTTTCTTACTCTCTGCTGCTCCCTGGGAAATAGGAAAGTGAACTTGCCTGGACTGTTACGGGCAGTCCACCAGGTTTCAATAGTCCCGTTCTAGCTAATATGGGGTTTCCTGGAGGATGCCACCAGAACAGGAGCTGTGGCAGTTCCTTCTCCGGAGTTTAGTTTGGGCCTCAGCTAGGAGCTTGTTTAGACAGCTAAGCTTCGGTATGCAGAAAGCCATAAGGTATGGCAGTCTGACCAGAGATTTCCTCTTTTTGTGGCAGTGCTGACGGGGTCCTTTCCATCAGATGAGGTAATATGTAGGGCTCCACAAAGGGTTCAGAAAGGAAAACTGCATCTCTCAGCACATGTGAGACTTCAGACCTGGTGGAACTGCGAGGGGAACTATATTGCAAGTGCGCATTTCATGGGGGCAAGTTTCTCTCTACGTGCCTGTCTGCAGGCATCCCAAATTAAAATTGCAGGTGATCCTGAGGATGCAAGCTTCTGATTCCAGTAAGACGGTATCAAGTTATCTCTCTTGGAGAAATGCAAGTAATTTCATTTATCATTCTAAAACCTTTAATGGTTGAGGCTGGTTATTCTTCCAAGTTGGAGTTTCCTTTCCAAGATGGAGTGTAAACTTACAACATTGGAGGTTGCTATTCAGCAATGTTTTTTCTTTCATTTCTCAAAATGGCCCGTTTAAATTGATGTGGCAGGTTTTTTGCCCATCTGGAGCGGGTGGGCTTACTAAACCTGAATTTCTCGGTGCTTGGTATGGGATGGTAGCAAGGGATGTGACTCCCGCTTAATCCTTAAACATTCTTTGTGTTATACAGCTCAAAACTTGTTCAGTGCACAATGACTGGATGCAGTCATGTGGGAAAGGCCTCATCAAATAGGTCATGATTGTTGCTGCGCAAATTTCAGAGTGCTGTGTATCTGATCAGGTGATCTAAAATGTTGATACTTTGTGACTTTCTCCTGAGAAGGGTCTGA
The DNA here is from genome assembly GCA_033557465.1 of Ichthyophis bannanicus. Lineage (NCBI taxonomy): Eukaryota > Metazoa > Chordata > Amphibia > Gymnophiona > Ichthyophiidae > Ichthyophis > Ichthyophis bannanicus. The sequence continues at coordinate 1,335,451,083 of CM066032.1, read as the reverse complement.
TAGAAAGTCAGAGACAGGAATAACGATGTGTTGAAAAAAAAAAAGGCAAAATACTGCATATAGGTTTGTAGCAGCTGCAGCCCTGTTGAAAACAGGAGGTACCTGCATACAAGAAATTTATGGAGTTAGGCAGGCAATGGTTACGAGGTAAGGGAAATCCTCACAGCTCTCTATGGTCAGGATGTAGTCGCTCGTTTGGGAATCCTTGGCTACCTCGGCTGCGATTACCCAAAAACTGCAATGAAGCAAGGCAGACACCGGGGGCAGTACAGTCGAAAGGAGGAACTCTTTGGGAGTCTATTCATAATGGGGTCCGGATAGCAGCAGAGCAATGGGTATTGGAGGTAATACGCGAAGGATATGCCCTACAGTTTGCTTGCCCAGTGCTAGCGTCGTTTGTTCTGTCTCCTTGAAAAGGGCAGCGGAGAACCTCCGCAATTTTACAAATTTGGATCGTATTTGGCTGTTAGGAGTGGTTGGACCAGGCCCGTAGGAATTTTGATGTCGGGCGCTAGTTTATTTATTTCATAGTTCCAAAGAAAGACGGGCTCCTCCGTTCTTTCTAGATCGCACTGAGGTAAATCGTTGTCTCCGAAGGTTTTCTTTGATTGGAACCGTTGCAATCGGTAGTGGTGGCGGTCCCGCAGGGGGAGGTTTTGCTACATCCCTCTGTCTTACAGAAGCATACTTACACATTTCTATAAGGGCAGCGCTTCAGAAGTTTCTAAGGGTTGCCTTACCGTGGGGATATTTCCAGTTTCAAGCCTTGCCATTCGGTTTGGCAACGACCACTAGTGTTATGGTGGTGGTTGTGGCAGCTCGGTGGCATGTAGGAATATTAGTTTCTCCTTGTCTTAACGATTGGCTGATTCGTCCAAAGTCCAGGGCCAAGAGGGTCAGGGTTGCGAACAAAGTGGTATAATTTCGTCAGGCTCTCGGCTGGGTAGTCAATGCGGTCAAAAGTCGCTTAGCCCGTCTCAGGTCCTAGAGTACGTGGGGGTACGGTTTGACTACCAATGGGGGAACAGTGTTACAGCCAGGGCAGAGAGATCAGGCCCTTCAACGGCTAATACGCAAGTTTCGGGCGGATCCGGCACCGTCGGCTTGGAGCTGTCTTCGGCTACTCAGGGCAATGGCGGCGACTCTGGAAGTAGTGTTTTGGGTCAGAGGTCACATGCGCCCCTGGCAAACAGCTTTGCTACGTCAAGGGTCGCGCCAGAACGATTTTCTGAACAAATGTCTTCTATGTCCCGCGCAGGTCTGGCGAATCCTTCACTGGGGGTTAGTCCCAAGGGATCTTGCGGCGGGCAGACCCGCAATGGTCCCTGATGTTGACGGATGCGAGTCTCGCAGTTTGGGGAGATCATTGCGAGGATCTTTTCACACTGGCTGTTTGGAGGAACAGGAGGCCCATTGTTCGAGTATCCGTTTGGAGTTCGGGGCGGTAGCTCTGGTGGTTCCAGCATTCGAACTCGAAGTGCAGGATCGGGCAGGGGAGTGCTGCCCAACAATTCTGCAGCAGTGGCTTGCCTAAACCAGCAGGGGGGCACAGACAGTGCGGCCATGGAAGAGGAATCAGTGGCTCTGTTCGTTTTGGTGGAGCCTCGACTGCCAGCGCTTTTGGCGGCGCACATTGCAGGAACAGACAAGGTGATGGCAGATTGTCTCCGAAACGTCCGGGTGGATGCCGGAGAGTGGGAGCTTCATCCGTAAGGGTTCGCGCAGATAGTCATCTGGTCGGGGCCTTTGATCATGGATTTCATGGTGGTCTTTCATTCGGCCAAGGCGAATCGTGATTATAGCAGTAGACGAGAAAGGATGTTGGAGGGCGGCGATGCTCTGATGCAACCATGGTTGTCGCTCGACTTACCCTGTTTTTTTCCCCTTGGCGCTCATAGGGCGAGTGATTCAGCGCATCAAGGTGCATCGGCAGAGAGAGTGTGTTGATGGTGCCAGTTGGTGCGAGGTGTCCGTGGTGTGCTGACCTGGGCAGGTTCTTGGATGGAAAGCCTTGGTGATTGTCTGCAACGGCAAATCTGTTGACCCGGGGTCTTCTTCGTGTGGCTCAGGTGGATCATTTCTCGCTTACAGCCTGACCATCGAAAGGACTAGGTTAAGAAAGAAAGGTTATTCTGGGGCGGTCCATGTGACCTTACTTAGAGCCGGAAAGAGGTTTCCTTTCATAATGGATGTGCGGGTCTGTCGTGTATTCGAGGACTCTTAGCGGCGGGTCCAGGCCTCCAGGGTTTCAGTTCCTATGGTTCTCAGTTCTTTCTTGGTTGGCTGCGGCCTTCTCGCAGAATGGTGGTCCTTGCCTGGGATCTCAATTTAGCCTGTGGGCGTTGATTAGAGAACCTCTTGTGACCTTGCATCAGGTTTCGGTCAAGGATTCGATTTTAGAACAGTGTTCTTAGTGGCCTTTGGTTCGGTTCGCTGAGTTTCAAGTTTGCAGGCCTGGCCTTATCAAGAATCGTTCTTGTCCTTTTCTAGGGAAAAAGTGGTTTTGCGGTCAGTTCTGTTCTTGCCCAAAATAGTTCGCCTTTCTCATGAATCAGTCGGTCTCGTTCCCAGTTTTGGGTTCCTTGGAGGAGGATGCTTCAGTTCACAGTCTGCGTCAGTTGGACATTAAAAGGGCTCCGTGTCAAGACTTTTAAGTATCGGAGGCCTTCCGAAAATTGGATCTTTTGTTTGTTCTATTCGGGGGTCTGTGTAAAGGTGAAGCGGCGGCCAATGCTTCAATATCCGGTTGGATTCGGGGGGGCGATAGCGTCAGTATGGACGTCAGGCGCACGTGGGGCTGCGGCTTCCTCTCCTAGATTGCAGGCAACTTCCTGGGCGAAGCGTAGCTTGGTCCCGCCAGTGGAGATTTGCAGAATGGCGATGCGGTCGTACATCTATATCCTTAGTAAGCACTATTGTTGGTCTCGTGTCGGCGGTGCTCCGCTCCGGCTGGAAAGGTCCCTCCCAATGATTACTGCTCTGTTACATCCCAGAGGTGGAGGACTGAACTGGAGGAACTAGAAATTACACTTACCTGGTAATTGTTGTTCCTTGAGGAACTCCAGTTCAGTCCTCAATCCCACCTGGGGATGAGCAATTCAGACGTGGCTCTTCAGTTGGGAGAGGATTTTCTTTTCGGTTGCTAAGAGCGTAATAGGTTGGATAGACCGGAGATCATGGTAGTATCTTTCTTTCTCTGACCTCTCTTGTTTTTTCCTTTCTTCTTCCTGGCTGTCTTACTCTGAACTGGGAGGAGGAGGACAGGGGCCAGAAGGAGGTTGGGGCCTTCTCCTTTATCTTAGGGGAATTTAATTGTTAAAGTTCAAGGCTAGGTTTACAGTGGTAATTAATAGTTTAACTACTTGTTTGTTGCTCCTTTGAGTCTACTTTGTCATTAGTTCCCTGGGGAATGATGGGAGAAGACCAGCAGGATATATCCAGTGATGTCACGAATTTGACTTGTCCAGTCTCCATGCTGCAGGAGGAGGTACACAACCTAGAGTTGGAGGACTGAACTGGAGTTCCTCAAGGAACAGCAATTACCAGGTAAGTGTAATTTCTATTTTTTATCCAGCAGCAGAATATAAACATATGTTCCATTTTCAAAAGGTTAACTAATGTTCTAATGCCTGCTTCCTGACATTTGTGTCAAAATGAAGAGTAAGGAGCAAATACCAGGTGCCAGGTCGCCATGGTGATTAGAACGTTCTGTCAGATGCCTTGGATTTTGGAACCCTGTTGGCACTGCGGCCACTGTCAGAAACACTGCCACTGAGCAGGAAATAGACATTTTGGCACTGTAATAACTGTTAGTGGAGGAGTAGCCTAGTAGTTAGAGCAGCTGCCTAATACCCAGAAGATCAAGGTGCTCCTTGTGACCTTGGGCAAATCACTTTACCCTCCATTTCCAAGGAAGAAAAGGCCTGGCAATCTACTTGCAGTGATACATTGCCAAGAAAACCCAGAGGCAGCTGGGTCCTCTAGGAGTCAGCACTGACTTGTTGACACTAGAAAAAAACCAAACTGTTAATGTTCTTCTTCAGTAACCACGTTGTGTGGCTTAGGGATGAATCCTACACCATGCCACACTATTGATGGATTTACCAGTCAATCTGAGATGCTTCAAGCGCCATTGAAGCACTTTGACAACTTGTTTTCATGTAACAGACCAGAACTGCATTACGTTCATTGAAAGCTTTAGTACTAGTGGGAGCTGTACAGCTGGTAATCATGCTAATTCATTTTACATGTGGTAAGGTTTGGAACCTGAGCTTATTGCATCTATGGGCACTGCATGTGGAGGCAGGCCCGTACCTAGCCCTGTGCGAGCGGTGCAGCCGCACAGGGCGCAGAGGCTTAAGGGGCACATTTTAGCTGTCTTCCGTTGCCTGCCACCGCCATTTTTTTTTCTCTCAGCGGCAGCAGGCAATGGCAGGACAGCTAAAATGCACCCCTTAAGCCTTCTCGCTGGCATGCTAAGCAGATCTTTTTCCCGCAAGAGCAGGGAGGGACAGATCTGCTTAGCATGCCGGTGACTTGCATATCGGGCGCGCCTCTTCTCTCCTGCCGCGGGGGGGCGCCCGATGTGCAAGTTGCACAGGGCGCGATCTTCCCTCGGTACGGCCCTGTGTGGAGGGTAATCTTTTTAAAACCTGGCCTGTTCAACCAAGCAATTTTCTGTGCCTATGTCGAGCCTACTTTTCTTTATAAAGTACTTGCATAAGTGGCCAAATATGTACTTTCTTTCTTCCTGTCTGTCTTTATTTACATTTATATTCTGCACAGTCCCAAGATCTAGGAGGATCACAATTTACATACATAATAAAACATAGCCAAAAGCAACTACCAAATAAAATACAGCAAACACAAATATGCACAATAACTAAAATAACATAACAATTTAAGGTGCAGTCACGTACACCAGCCCTAGAGAAGGTGTAAATGCCCACACCTAGATTTTTAAATAATGTGCATAAATTATAGGTTTTTAAAAATAAATTACATGCTTGCTTGTGCACTGTCACCTAACGCCACATGCACACTGCAGCAGTGAAAGCTGACACACATATTATTGGAATAGTGACTGTGTTAATAACATGCATAGACACCGTGATTATTCTATGCAGCTCCTTAAAAAGGCAGAAAACCTTGTAATGTATATTTTTTATGAATTTAACTGATTTGTGAATTAATTTTTCACTTGCTGTTTACCTCTGACACTTGACTTTAATCCGTAATGAAAGTCTTTTCTGAAGTGTATTTTTTGGACCATACAAAATGTACTTCTCACAAGAGGAAGGCAATTAACCAAAATGAAATTTACAAAATGAGCATGTTACAAAAAGTTTACTTTAATTTAATGTAAAATGGCTTTTATAGCCCACTTCTATCTATGAAGAGTCGAGACTAATAGCAAGATTGAAATTTAGAAATAATTCACAAAGAATTCAAATCTACAAGTTAATATGATCGCCTTTCTAATACATTTGGTAACCTATTTGACCATGAAAATTAAAAATCGAAGCTTAATGATGTCCCCGTATTCATGTGGACAGCTGAACCCTTATCAGTAATTTAAGGCACTCCCACTCATGTTCCCCTCCCAATCTACTAATCATTTTAAGCAAATCTTTGATCAAATAACTAAGATTAATACTCCTGTTTGAAAAGCCAAGGCTTTGTTTTTCTTCTAAAAAGCGAGTTTCTCTTTCCAGGTTGCAATCACTCTGGAAATTTATTCGACCTGTAGAGTCAATCCTTTCCAGCATAGAATTCCTTGTACCAATCCACGTTCATTTTTGAATGGAATCCTCATCCAAACCTTTTTCAGGTCTTGGGGGTCAGAGCATTGTATATACAAAGATACTCTGGTCCCTATCACCAAATAGCGTTAACCTGAATCTAATCTGATAAAGGGAGCCAATCCAGCTCTGTTAAAATTGTGTATCTTTTTTGCCCCTTCAATCAGTTTTGCTGTATTCTAGAGTGATTCCAATTTAACCAATGAGTATACGAGATTAAAATGATCCACACGAGATAATATAGCCTGATTTATATGCTTAAAATCATCTTCATTTAACCAGAGTCTAATCTGGCAAACCAGCCCATGAGTTAAATAAAATTTGCTTACTACCATAGTTGCCTTTTTTTCCAGTGTCAAATATTGTTTTCTGAAAACCTTTGGTCCATCAAGTGCATGTTTATCTTTTAAATGGTATGCAGTGTTTGCCTTTGCACCCTTCATGCTTCATGTAATATATTTTTATAGATGAGAAAGTGAGCCGCACTGTTTAACAAGAGTCTGTATCCCTGATGGCTTGCTTCAGTTCTGATTAACTTATTAATAAGGAGTCGCACCATTCCACTTGTTAATACATAACTTCTTAATTTACTAGGTTTGCTAAAAATGTTTTTCTTTCTTCCATATTAAAATGAAGCACCAAGCATTGACTGGCTTAGGAGGGGTTTTAGTCTGCGGATGATGGTCAGTTTGTGGAAAGCATTCCTGGTGGTTCTGTTGATATGTGGATGTAGATTTAGGGCTTCGGTCCAAGGTCACACCTAGGTATCGAACCTCTTCTTTTGTTGTGATTGGAGTATCTCGTAGGATGATGGAAGCTGGCGGGGGGTGTGTGTGAAAGAGGTGTCACGTGATATTTATTTATTTACATTCTCTTATATACCGCGCTATTCTGCATCAGTGCGGTTTACATTGAACAAACTGAAATTACATTGAACAGGGCATTATAACTTGGAGATAACTATTTTACAGGGAACATGGGCTGTGGAGGGTTAAGTGGTTTGCCCAAGACCACAAGGAGCACCTGTGGGACCAGAAACCCCAGTCCTCCTGGCCCAAGGTTGCTGTCCTCTAGTGATATGAATAGTGATAGTCCTCTAGTGATATGAATAGTGCTTCAGATTTCTTGAAGTTAACAAGTAGATTGTTTGAGGAGAGCCAGTTGTTCGTTTCGTGTAAGCAGGCTGTGATTGCTGTATATTTCTTGAAGTTCGGCAAATTTGTTATTGTCCTGACAGTATAGCAGCACTTTGATAATTTTGTTCATTGATATCCACAATACTTCTGTTTCTGTTATGTTTTATAATACATTATACAGTAGTGTAGTAATTTTTGAATTGAATTTATGACTATGGACAAGTGCTGGATAGATTTTCTTCTAACAAATTGAATAAGGAGGGTAGTTCTATAACATGGGAGCTAGGTGCATATGTTGTGCCTATTGTGTAATGGCAGCAGAGCATCTATGTGCTTTGATAAAATTGCCTTCCAGAAAGCCCCTGCACAAAATTACACCTCCTTGTATGTTTGCACAGATGTGTGTGTAATTTATAACATGCACTTATCTCTCAGTTCCATCCAGCCTCAATTTCTGAAAGCACACACACACACATATATATATATATATATATACACACATACACATCCTGTAAAAGTACATATACTGCAATGCTGGCACATACGTATCTCCAGGAACAAGCAGGAATGAGTCTTCACATATGGGTATCTTCGGTACCGATGGAGCCTGCGCGGGAACGCTCCCCAGCTTCCAATCAGAAAGCTTTTGGGAGCATCCCACAGCGCCTGCATGCTGCCTTCCCGCCTTTCCCAACTGTCTCTCCTCAGTTCTTCTTTTTCCACGGAGCCAGCAGGTCGTGTTCCTGTCACCGCAGAAGAATTTCTTTATTTTTCTTTATTTCTTTTGTGTCGCGTCTGCCTTCTCCGACGCTCCACCGGTACCGCCGGTCTTTTTCTTTTCTTCTTGTTAAAAAAAAAAAACAAAAAAAAAACTTTTTTCCGTTTCTTTTTTCTTCAGGTGCACTTGTGTTTTGGGCCTTAGGCCCAAAACTTTTTTTCCTTAACATGGAAAAGCCTGCCTCAGGATTTAAGAAGTGCACAAAATGTGGCGGTACCATTTCCGTCACCGACACCCATGACTGGTGTCTAAAATGTTTAGGTCCTGACCATTCCAGCACAGATTGTATGTCCTGTTCTATGATGTCTAAAAGAGGTCGGCAGAACCGAGCTGCCAAGCTCAGTACCCTGTTTCCCTCTGATGCGGCTTCGGTGGCATCGACGTCTTCCAGGGCTGCTTCTACCTCACATGGATCTCAGGTAACTAAACATAAATCCAGCCGGTCCTCGAAGGGTAGATCTCCTTCTAAGCATCGAGATGCCTCTGGCGTTGCCCTCGAGGATTCTGCACCGGCAAAATTACCCTGGCGGGAGGCTTCGGCCTCTAAAGCATCATCATCGGGGTTCCAGGATGATCTCGATGGCGTGGCCTCGACAGATCTCCTGGTGCCATGCTCTGGGGTACCGGTGGCTTCCACCGGTACCGACTTCCAAGCATTGGCGGCGTCGATGGATCAGAGGATTCTGTCCATGGAACGCAGTCTGGCGGCTTTCCTTGTGGCATCAATGCCCGTGGTACCGCAACAGACTACCCCACTGGTACCGGCTCTAGCATTGCCATCGGTACCGATGACAGCATCGATGTCCGCTATGCCGGTACTCTGTCCTCTGAAGCCCTCCGGTACCGATACCCCGGTACCGGTTATTCCCGATACCGATCCCAGTCGGTAGGGGTATCGGGCTTTGCAAGAGCATCCGGACAGACGATACTTCGATTCCTCTGAGGACTCTGAGGATTCTGAAGAGTCAGTCGAGGCAGTGATGCTTCTTCCACAGGAGGAGTCCTCTCCTAAATGAAGGATGTCTCCTCCAGAGGACTTGTCTTTTCAAGACTTCATCAGGGAGGTGGTTCGGGGCCTTTCCATCACGGTGGCCCCTGAGACAGAACCCAGAGCCAAGGAGTTAGATATTTTACAATATCCTAAAACTCCTAAGGAGGCAGCTACCTTGCCTGTTCATGAGATTTTGTATGATCTCATGTTAAGGATGTGGGAAGCACCTCTGACCCCCTCCCCTCATTCTCGCAGGTTGGATACCATGTATCGTGTCCCTCCTTGTCCTGGTTTCCATAAAACTCAACTTCCTCACCACTCTATTGTGGTTGAGTCTGCTATGAGAAAGATTCGAAGTGCCAAAAGACATTATTATTATTATATTACATTCTCTTATATACCACGCTATTCTGCATCAGTGCGGTTTACATTGAACAAACTGAAATTACATTGAACAGGGCATTATAACTTGGAGATAACTATTTTACAGGGAACATGGGCTACGGAGGGTTAAGTGGCTTGCCCAAGACCACAAGGAGCACCTGTGGGACTAGAAACCCCAGTCCTTCCGGCCCAAGGTTGCTGTCCTCTAGTGGGATTTGAACCCCCGACCTTCCGGCGAATGTTCTTAAAAGAAGTCACTGATCATTTGCAGGCTTTAAGTCCTTTCATTTCTGAAGATAAAAGACAGGACTTTCTTACTTGGCTCAAACATGCCCAAGATATCTCCAAATTCTCCAACCGTGCAGCTTTCGACTCCTTTGAATGTGTAAGCAGAGCCTCAGCTATTGCCATAGGTGCACGTAGAATTGCTTGGCTTCAAGCATCTGATTTGGAGATCTGAGTTCAAGATGAATTGGGAAATATCCCTTGTACAGGTGAAAACCTGTTTGGCTTTTGCTTGCCAATCTTTACCAATCAGATGGATGCTGAAAATTCTACCTTGGATAGACTATCCAAATCCACAGCTGCTCCTGCTAAGAAAAGGTTGTTCAAGAAAGCACCTTTTTCTAAAAAGGGAAGATTCTATCCTGCTTATGGTCAGCGGGCATCTTCTGCAGCTCAATTCCCTACCAAATGTCAGCAATCATCCAAACAGAGCAAAGCAAAGGCTGCTAGGCCTCCACCGACCCAGCAACCTCAGCCCCCTCAGGGCCTTTGACTTTCCGCTAGAGAACGTAGCCTTCCTGGCTCTGGAAGGACCAGAGCCCTCCACCATTCCAGGAAGGTTATGTCATTTTGCTCCCGGGTGGGGGCAAATTACAGCAGAGCTTTAGACACTCTCCATCATAAGAAAGGAGTACAAACTTCATTTTTCAAGCTTGCCCCCTCAGACAAGAGTGCACCAGTTCAATTCTCCAACCTCCCTCCTCAACCTGTTGGGGCAGGAGGTTGCCACCCTTCTCACCCAGGGGGCAATAGAGGACGTGCCTCTTCAACAACAGGGCACAGGTTTCTTCTCCCCCTATTTTCTTATTCCAAAGAAAACAGGGGGATATAGACCTATCTTAGATCTCAGAGAATTGATCAGATTCCTAGTCAAGGAAAATTCAAAATGATTTTTCTGGGAACTCTGCTGCCATACCTTCAGAGTCAGGATTGGCTTTGTTCTCTAGATCTCAAGGATACGTACACCCATGTTCTCATCCATCCAACTCACAGAAGGTTCCTTCGGTTCCTTTTTCAAGAGAAGCACTATCAATACAGAGTGCTCCCTTTTGGTCTGGCCTCTGCTCCAAGGGTGTTCACAAAATGCATGGCAGTGGTAGCTGCATTTCTGCGCACTCTGGGAATATTCCTCTTCCCTTATTTGGACGACTGGCTCATTTGAGCTCCCACTCAGTCAGAGGCCAAGAGTTCTCTAGCCTGCACAATGAGTACCCTTCAGTATTTAGGGCTGATAATAAACATCCCAAAATCCAATTTAACCCCTACTCAGTCCCTGGAGTTTATAGGGGCGTTTCTGGATACCACAAAGGCAAGGGCCTATCTCCCCCAGGCCCGTTGCCTTCGCTTGGTGCAGTTAGCTTCTCAAGCAGAGTTGAAGCCTCACTTAACTGCTTGAGAGATATTACAGTTACTAGGCCACATGGCATCCACCGTGCATGTGGTACCATATGCTCGCCTTCACATGAGAGCAGCTCAGTGGACTTTATCCACCCAATGGACCCAGGCATTAGACTGCCTGTCAGACAAAATAGCAAACACAAGTCGCCTCATTTTGTCCCTCCAGTGGTGGAAGTCTCCTCAAAACCTGTTGCTGGGGTCCCCCTTTCAGCAGTCTTTACCCCAAGCAACTCTCACAACAGATGCTTCTCCAATGGGGTGGGGAGCTCATCTGCAAGATCTCTCCACCCAAGGCATCTGGTCCCCACAGGAGAGTTGTCTACATATCAATCTCTTGGAACTCAGAGCAATCTTCCTTGCTCTACGGGTGTTCCACACCCTGCTCAGGTACAAGACAGTCCTTATCAACACGGACAATCAGGTAGCCATGTTCTATGTGAACAAGCAGGGCGGAACTGGCTCTCTGTCGCTTTACAACAAAGCTTTGCGACTGTGGGCCCTCACCAGAGAGCATCAGATTCATCTTCTGGCAGTTTATCTTCCAGGCGTTCAAAACTCTTGGGCAGACAGGCTCAGTCGAGTTCTGCTTTCTCACGAGTGGTCCCTACATGTGGACTTTGCAAGTCCGTGGACTGCCAAACTTCCCTGGTTCTGTTCCAGAACTCTGGCTCAGGGAGCTCAGGCAAGGGATGCTTTCCTCCTTCACTGGGTTCAAGACTTCCTGTATGCCTTTCCACCCATTCCCCTAATTCCCAAATCCCTGTTCAAGCTTCAGAGAGACAGAGGCCACATGATTCTCATAGCTCCACATTGGCCACGGCAAGTGTGGTACCCTCTGCTTCTACATCTCTCTCAAGCTCCCTCCCTGGAGTTAGTGTCTGCTCCAGATCTCCTATCTCAGGAGGGCGGAAAGTTATGGCATCCCAATCCCCAGTCTCTGCATCTCAGGGCTTGGTTGCTGAAGGCCTAGATCTCCAAGATCTTCATCTTTCTCAACAGGTGAAAGATGTTCTTCATGCTTCCAGAAAACCTTCCACTAGACATTCTTATGCTTTCAAGTGGAAGAGGTTTACTATCTGGTGCTCTGAGAAGGGTCTTAACCCCCTTGCCATACCTCTGGAATCTTTGCTGGAGTATCTCCTCCATCTGTCTAATGCAGGCCTTAAGGCAAATTCAGTAAGGGTCCATTTGAGTGCTATTGCAGCTTCCCTTAAGCCTCTAAATGGACAACCTATTTCCCCTCATCCTCTTGTAGCAAGGTTCATGAGAGGCCTCCTTTTAACAAAGCCTCCCATTAGACCACCTCCGGTGGCATGGGACTTGAACCTGGTTCTTGGTCAGCTTATGAAGCCGCCTTTTGAACCTTTGGCTACCACCTCCTTGAAATACCTTTCTTGGAAGGCTGTCTTTCTCATTGCAATCACATCAGCACGTCGTATTAGTGAATTGCAAGCACTCGTAGCTAATCCACCTTATACAAGATTCCATCATGACAAGGTAGTCCTTAGGACTCATCCACACTTTATGCCTAAGGTGTTCTCACCTTTTCACCTCAACCAGGAGGTCTACCTACCTGTCTTTTTTCCAGGACCTCATGCATCAAGTGTAGAGAGGACTCTTCATACCCTGGACTGTAAAAGAGCTCTGGCTTTTTACTTACAGAGGACACAGCAACATAGAAAGTCCTCTCAGCTCTTTGTTGATTTTGATCCTTCTCATTTGGGACTACCAATCTCCAAGAGAACACTATCTAACTGGATCGCCCAGTGTATTTCTTTCGCCTATCAGAGTAAGAACCTTTCTCTGGAGGGCCATGTCACAGCTCACAATGTGAGAGCCATGGCAGCCTCAATGGCTCATCTGAACTCTGTGTCTATTGACGACATCTGTCGAGCAGCCACTTGGGCCTCGGTTCATACCTTCACAGCCCATTACTGCGTGGACAAGGACTCCCGCCGGGATGCCTTGTTTGGTCAGGCTGTTCTCAAACACCTGTTCCATACTTAATCATCTCCTACCCACCATCCCTGATGGGATGCCAGAGATCCATGTGGGGAAGTGCAGCCCTGCCCAGGGACACACAACTTCTGGGGTCTCTCCCTGGCATCTAAAGCTAGGGAGTTCCCATATGTGAAGACTCATTCCTGCTTGTTCCTGGAGATAGCACAGTTACTTACCTGTAACAGGCGATCTCTGGGAACAGCAGGAATAAGTCTTCACAACCCACCCACCTCCCCTAGGAGTTTCATTTCTCTATCTCTATCTTTCCCTTTCTCTCTCTCTCTCTTTGTCTCAGCTTTAAAACTTAACTGAGGAGAGACAGTTGGGAAAGGCGGGAAGGCAGCATGCAGGCGCTGTGGGATGCTCCCAAAAGCTTTCTGATTGGACGCTGGGGAGCGTTCCCGCGCAGGCTCCATTGGTACTGACGATACCCATATGTGAAGACTTATTCCTGCTGTTCCCAGAAATCACCTGTTACAGGTAAGTAACTGTGCTTTATGCGTGGCTAAGTGCCTATTTGTGCACTTAAAATACTCCCAAAGTGAGCAAAAATGTCAGCTCTTCTCAATTTTTGGGACAGTTCGGAAGAGAGAATCAGTGGTTTGCTTCACATATGGATACTCTGAAATGGCTGTGTAGTTGCAATTTGTCTCTGGTACTTGCATATCAAGTCTCTGGGTTAAAAGGACATGTAATAATATAAATGAAAACGCAAGCAAACGCATAAGAAAAAGACAAATTTTCTTCTTTAATAAGAATTATCATAATCATGGCCGTTGTAGTCAATGGTCATTTTATTTTTTTATCTATCTCTTTTTCTATACCGCATTATCTGGGAATCAAGACAGTTCACAAAGAACAATAACAATAACGGATATATATAACTTTTGAAACATAAACAATAACATAATGGGTTTACATAGAACTTCTAATCATGAGCAGCATGGAACATTGCTATTAAAAGGTAATTATAGTCTCTAATTTACAACGTATTTACAATTGGGACTTGAGTTCAAATCAGGCCGGGGTAGGGAATAAGTGATAGGTGGTTGTGGGGGCAGTGCTGGTTATGGTGTATGTATCCATAGTTTTGCTGGTGTCCAGTGGACATCTCGTTTGGTTGCTGAAGTGTTCACTGAAAAGTAAAGTCTTGAGTTCCTCACAAAATTTTGTTAAATTTAAAAATAAAAATAAAAGACTAGGTTGAGGCCAGTAGTTGCAATGGGCAAAATGAAGCAAGTTTAAAAATGTTAGATTGTGACCTGAAAGAAAATAATTACTGTTTGAATAGATTATGAAACCCAAGTTTTATTTTTTGTTCTAGGTACTAAATGAAGCAGTGGGTGCACTGATGTATCACACTATCACTTTAACGCGAGAAGACTTGGAGAAATTCAAAGCACTTCGAATAATTGTCCGGATTGGCAGTGGTTTTGATAACATTGATATCAAATCAGCTGGAGATTTAGGTAAGAATTTTAATTGTACTGGTGTATTTGAACAACCTAGCTTTGCCGCTATACCTTTATCAGAGAGAGGTTCTCCTTACGCAGTAGAACACAGTATGGAAGTTGGCATGATGTGTATAGTAGAAGCTTCCCTATTTAGCTTGAGAGTTGTTTTATGGTATAATTTATAAAATGTTTTAAGCTGTTGTCTTGTTGCCATGCTGAAGAAAAGAATCACAGATGACAACAGACCAGTAGGTGGGCAAGGGCAATATCCAGTTCCTCTGGCCTAATTGGGGTCCGTTTTCAAAATGATATCTAATTCCCCCTAGTAGCAGTTTCACAGTAGGGGACAAGCTATCTTATTTGGCAGCTTCATCCCTAATAGTAGTACCATGAGACTACCACTGGAGGAGGGAGTTAGGCACCATTTTAAACCCAGTTGCCAATGGGACAGGAGCAACAGGGTATTTCTCCTGTCTACTTTTTAGCCACCAAGGAGACCCCCGCTCCCTTATGTGCCTGGTGAGTCTGCAAAAGAGGCTTTCGAGATATAGGATCCCAGAGGGAAGGGGAGGGTTAATCCCCACCACTGACTCTCTCTTAAAGGTAGTGGGCCTGACTTTCGGCCTGCTATCTTTGTATGTTCCTGGCCACAGCAACACAATGTTCCCAGCTAGAGCAATGCAAATATCAATTTTACCATTGAAACCACTACCTTGCGGCTCTGAGATATCATGACTTGCACAGTAAATAAAGCTGCAGTAAAAACTGCAAATTTTACCATAGTTTAGTATCTACTCCTCTTAATTTTAATTGAATTCACCATTTATGTTCCACATTCAGCAAGAGGTCAAGTGGTGTGCATAAATATTAAAGTAAGAAAATATAAAGAATGACATAGTAAAATAAAATTAAAGCAAAATTAAATTCTTTCAGCAAAATAATAACATACAAACACATAAGTAATAGATACGTTTTACATTCTCAAATCACAACCCCCCCCCCCCCCAACCAGGAACTGGAGCTATGTTAAAATTATTCTCCAGGAACAAGCAGGAAGTCAGTCCTCACATATGGATGACGACAGCGCCGATAGAGCCCACGTGGAGCATTTCCCCAGTTTTCAAAAAAAAGCCTTTGGGACATGCTACTATGCATGGTGTGGTTTCCTTCCCACCCAAGGGTGCCATCTTGCTCAGTCTCCTTTTTTCCGAAGAGCCCAACAAACGTCTGTCCTGTTTCTCCAGAAACATTCTTGCTAATTATCCTCAAAATAGTTAGTTTTCCAGTTTGCATATCGGTTCCTCTTCCCTCCTTAAACCGACACCGTCTCTGGCACTGTTCTTGGCTCCTTTTGTCTTTTTTTGATCGAGGCTTGACTCGACTGGCGTTAGCACCCTTTTTCGCCGGAGGTCGTCAAACCCATCCTGGTGTTCCCCACCATGTCCCCTGGTGAGTTCAAAAAATGTGACTGCTGCAGTCAAACGATGTCAGTGACCGACACCCATGACTTCTGCCTATGCTGCCTGGGCCTGGACCATGACAGCACCTCCTGAAACCTGTGCTAGGCCATGACGCCTAGCTGAGTATGTTCAATCTGCCAACCACCATGCTGATGTGGGAAACGCTTCCCACTATAATCCATGCAATCTGCTACACAACGTTGCGTTCAGACCTCTGAAACTCCTGGCTTTTCCTCATGCTCGCTGCATGATCAATGATGATGTAGATGTCATCTGTCTAGGCTTTTTATTGGCCCATTCCTATCATGTGGTAATCAAACATTATACAGGCATTGGCTATTTATAAAGAACCCAGAAGATACCCAGTCCATTGATCATATCAGACTCCACCAATCCAAAGCTTATCATCTGGTTAGATAACAAAAGGCTTCAAATGTGAACCTTTTGAAAAATAATTCCAAAACTTCAAAGGTGAGCTTATTTGAGAACTTCCATGGCTTGTATAAAAATGGCTGCGGTGTTCCTTTTTATCTTCTAGAACTCTTCCCAAGGGATGTGATGTCAAAATGGAGAATACGCCACATCAGGTACTAAGTATTATTATAACAGAGGGTGCCAGTTAATTTGATGATTGAGACCATTAGGATATACCAAGTTTAGGGTAAAAATCCAGAATTGCTCTTTATAATTCAATTGTGCATCATGATTACCTCCCCTCCAAAAACATGGAACATGATCAATTACTCGCCACACAAGTTTATCAAAAGAATGAGAGTATTGTAGACAAATGCTGCAACATAAATTGTAGTTATAGTAGGTGCTACAGTTGCATCCATAGCTATGCCGAATTTTTGATGATAAAATTTGTTAAAACAAAATTAGTTCTGGCATAGAACCACTCATTTGCTGAATGTATTGGTGGATGTACATGACTTACACAGGGATATTTGGCTCGTTACATTTGATGCAGTTTCTCTATATACTAATGTGGATCAGCAGGAGGGACTATAAGTATTGACCCATCATGATTGGCAAGATGTTTTACCATCCCATCTTCCGAAGTCTTTTGTTCTAGCATTATTAAGATTGGTCCTATGCCAGAACTATTTTTGTTTAAATAACAAATAACAAGTTTGGCATAGCTATGGGAGCAACTGTAGCACCTACTATAGCTACAATTTATGTTGCAGCATTTGAAGAAGATGTTTTGTATCCATCAACTTGAATGTCCTCTATATAACTTTGGAAACGGTATTTTTTGCTTATGGCAAGTGACTTTGACCTTTTTACATGAATTTATTGGTTGGCTAAATGTTCATAAGTCACATTTGAAATTTGAGTGTACATATGATAAGCAGAAAATAGCTTTTTTGGATATGTACATGTTTCATAAAAAATACTGCTCTGATTACCACATTATATGAAAAACCAGTCACACGTAATAATTTATTATTGTTCACGAGCCATCATCCTTGAAAGTTAAAGGCTGGATTACCAATGAGTCAGTTTTTAAGACCCCGTAAAATTTGTTCAGAAACAGCTGGTTATATTTGTCAGGCTAAGAAATTTATTCAGCATTATTAAGATCACGGTTATCCTTTTGCCATTGTGAAAAAAAAATCCTTTGTGGGCTTTATGCGCAACATGAATTGTTATTACAGCCCTCTAATTGTAATGGTTTAGATGAAAATCCACCTTTAGTGTATGGTGGTCCTTTTTCAACAAAAGCGGTTGCAATAGAATCTGTCATATATAAACATTGGCGCATTTGGCAAACACATGCTTGTTTTGCTCATTTCCCTGTTGTGGCATACCGCCGGAGTAAAAATATAGCGAACTTTGTCAGCTAGTCAAGTACATAGAAAGCCCCAGATTATGCTCAATCTGATATGAAAGGTCATTTTTCATGCACTGTCTGTGAATTCTGTGCAGTCACTTTGGAAAGTGAAATCTGGAACCCATCTCCATCATTGAAACCTATTAAAACAAGAAGGTATACGACCTGTCAGACAGCTTATGTGGTTTATGTTTTAATGTGTCCCCGTAAAAAGTTGTTATATGTAGGTCGAACAAGGCAAACTATGGTACAGTGATTACATGAACATCGTTCCTGTTTAAACACTAAAACTTAAAGTGCCCCCATAGTGAAACATTGTTTATTATACTCTCATTCTTTTGATCAACTTGTGTGGCAAGTAATTGATCATGTTCCTTGTTTTTGGAGGGTAGATAATCGTGATTCAAGATTGAATTGTAAAGAGCAATTCTGGATTTTTACCCTAAACACAGTACATTCTAATGGTCTCAATCAACAAATTGCTTGGCGCACATTATTATAATAATACTTAGCACCTGATGTGGAGTATTCTCCATTTTGATGTCTCATCCCTTGGGAGGAGTTCTAGAAGATAAAAAGGAACGCTGCAGCCATTTTATACAAGCCATGGAAGTTCTCAAATAAGCTCACCTTTGAAGTTTTGGAATTATTTTTCAGCAGGATCACGTTTGGAGCCTTTTGTTCTCTGACCACTTGTTTGAGACTTGTAACAGTTAAGTATATTTCAATTATCAATACCCTGATGCAGAATGAGTTATGACTAAAAGTAAACAAAGCAATGGGACCGGATGGGATACATCCAAGAATACTGAAGGAACTTGGGGATGTTCTAGTGGCTCCGCTGACTGACCTTTTCAGTGCCTCTTTGGAGTCAGGAGTGGTGCCAGAGGACTGGAGAGAGGCACATGTGGTCCCTTTACACAAAAACGGAAGTAAGGATGTGGTTTAAAACTACAGGCTGGTTAGTCTAACCTCTCTGGTGAATAAATTATTGGAAACTCTGCTCAAAGAGAAAATAGTGAGTGGTGGTGTACTTGGATTTCAGTAAAGCGACTTACCAACAGAGTACCCTAGGGATGGACCCTAAAGTTACTGATTGGGTTAGAAATTGGTTGAGGGGGAGGCAACAAAGGGTACAGGTAAATGGAGCTCACTCTGAGGAGCGGTGTGCCACAGGGATTTGTCCCTGGTCAGATTCTTTTTAACATTTTTGTTAGTGAAATTGTGAAAGGGCTGTCGGGTAATGTTTGCCTCTTTGCGGAGGATACCAAAACCTGCAATAGAGTAGACACCCAGGAAGGAGTTAGATAACATGAGGAGAGATCTAGCTAAGCTTGAAGAATGGTCTAGAATTTGGCAGCTGAGATTTAATGCTATAAAATGCAGAATCATGCATTTGGACTGCAAAACTCCAAAGGAGCGGTACAGTGTGGTGGGGAGGGGGGAGAGTATTCTGTCCACAAGAGTGGGACCTGAGTGTGATTGTGTCTGATGTTCTTAAAGTAGCTAAACAGGTAGAAAAAGTGACTGCGAAAACTAGAAGGATGCTTGGGTGCATAGGGATAGCCAGCAGAAAAAAGGAGGTAATAGTGCCTCTGTATAGGTCTTTGGTGCAACCTCATTTGGAGTATTGTGTGCAGTTCTGGAGACCATACCTTCAAAAGGATATAAACAGGTTGGAGTTGGTGCAGAGGGTGGCTACTAAAATGCACAAGAGGACAGCCTCTTTTGATTGAAAGCAAGCTTTGCTTCGAGGGGACATAAGATGAGGGTGAAAGGGGATAGAATCGAGTAATATGCGGAAATATTTCTTTACGGAAAGAGTGGTAGATGCGTGGAATAGTCTTCTAGTAGTGGAGGTAGAGATGAGGACAGTATCTTAATTCAAAAAAGCATTAAACAAACGCAGAGGATCTCTAAGGGAAAAGAGGAGACTATTATAGTAGTTGATATGGAAGGGCAGATTAGATAGGCCATATGGTCTTTTCTGCCATCATGTTTCATGAAACGTGACAGTCACAGTCTGTTTCTCATAGTGATCATTTTTTAACTTGTTGCATGATCACATTTATAAAAGAATAAAAAGGACTTAAAAAAGAATCAGCTTGTCAATAGCCGCTTTGGATAACATAGTCCAACAAAAATCATTGCAGATAAGAGCTTTGAGTAGGGGATTTTTTGTGGAGTCACTACAAGAACATAAGAAATGCCATACTGGGTCCCTCAAACCCAGAATCCTGTTTCCAACAGTGACCAATCCAGATCACAAGTACCTTGCAAGTTTCCAAAGAGTATACAGGTTCCACAATGCTTGTCCTGGGGCAAGCAGTGGATTTCCTGGATCCTCTTTAATGGTTTATGGGCCTTTCTTCCAGGAACTTGTCCAACCTTTTTTAAACCCAGCTACACTAACAGCTTTTACTATATCTTCTGGATGCTGTCATCACTGCCAAAGATTGTGCAAGCAAATATTAGTGAAGGGTGCCATTAATCCTTTCCAGATCCTATTTTGTTTTTTTTTCCTCAGAAATTACTACGTATGAGCTGCACAGACATCTTTTTTTGTTGTATACCTTTGAATATACTGTTAAAATACTATGATGAGTTTATTTATTTAACATCTTTTTTGTACCGTCTTTCTACCAGTCAAGGCAGTTTCCAGATAACTCAGTGCAGTAAAATTAAAACTTGAACAATAAGATGCACATTACAAGAAACATATAGTTTAAAATTCCAATTTCCCAAGATATTGTATTCAACATACCTAAATGCAAGGGTCCCAGTAATGTTGACTACAACTGTATCCACAACTTCAATCTTGTACACCTCCATCTTTTTTCCTGTTCCCTCCCTGAAAACCTTTCTTCATGGAACTGTCCCTCCCTAGATCCATAGTAAGGTTAAAATCCCCGCCCACTGCTGATCCTCCCTCTGCCATGTCCAGAATCAGGAAAAGCCTTTCCTGATCAGAAGTGGGCACATAAACATTGACAAAATTCCACTTCCATCTACTTATTGCCCCTGAAGGACCAGAAACCGCCCTTCTAGGTCCTCATATTGCTAAAGATGATCAGGTGTGAGATCCTTAGAAAATTTGATTGACAGCCCAGCCTTTTTCCACTCAACGATATTAGAAGCTGCACTTACAGAGGGATATTTTGTTGATTTGAAGTAAGCTCTCATCATGCCTTAACAAATAAACACAATGGCAGCTCTCAGGTGAACCAGGTCCTTAGTTAACATAGACTGTTTAAAAAGGGAATTTAATCCTTTAACATTATAGGCTAGAATTACGAGATGCATCATCTCCCCCATAAAAGCCCTAAAGTGCCCACTACATAAACTTTGGAATCTAATTGCCCATAAAAATCAGCTTCACCTTACACCTTAATGCTCAAGCCAACCACCTGTTATCCACCTTTCTATCATTCCCACCCACACCGCCTCTAAGCATGTTGTCATAACCCTCGAAGACAGCCATTCCACCAGAGGAGCACCTCATCACTTGCAGATGACAACCCCATCACACTTATCCTCTGCATTCAAGTACCATGCCCCCTCACCATCAATGCAACTGCCCAACCACATTCCAAAGCTGATAATCCCCCCCCATATACAATCCACTCACTCTACAGCCCAGCATGGGTATTTCACAACATTGTTCCATTCATTCTGCACACACTTTACTTAGCCAAACTCCCCCTGCACTTTCCAAACAACACTTGAATCATTAACCTTTTCCTCTCCTCACTGTTGGTGCTATGGGCACCATATCAAGCCATACTGGTATCCCATATTTGGGGTCCCAGTCCATATCAGTCATTACCATCCTCTGCTGCAGCTCTTCTGAGTAGCAGCACATCCACCCTTTGCCCTTCTCTACACTTTGCCCCTCTCCACACATTGCCAATGAGTCATGGCATTGTGCACCACAGCTGGTACTTTCAGGAGGTCCTCCACTCCTAGTTCTTGCAACGCCTCAATGCCTCTGATCACGTGTGGACCCTGAGAGTCTTCCCATCCATGGTCGCTGCCAAGGCAAAGGGAAATAGCCGATGATATCTGAACCCTTCCTCACAAAGTTTCCTGGTGATGTCCATCAGTTCCTCCCTCCTCTTCAGTTTTATTGGGAAAAGTTCTCAAAGATCTCAATGTGGTGAATATCCCAGATGAGTTCTTTTAATCACTGGGCTTTTGCAGTCATCCTCTCTGTCAACGAATAGTGATGAAAGCAAGCCACTGTGTCCCTGGGGAGGTTTGAGCGTGGTGGGCCTAAGGTCCTATAGGCCCTTCCAGTTGAATCACCACCTGCTCTTCTGAGCTCTCTTCCTTCCCCAACATATGCCAAACAGTCTGTTCCACCACACTTGAACAGTTCATATAGGCCATCTCCTCCAAGACCCTCTCGAAAGTGTAAGTTGTAGCTTCTGAATGATTCTCTAAATCCTTGATCTTTGCAGACATCTCAGCATTGGCCTGCTCAACAGTTAGAAACTGCTTGTCCTTTTCTGCTATAGCTTCAGAGTTTGCTTTCATCTTCCCTGTGGCCAATCTCTGCGATTTCAACCCGGAGCTTTCAAAAGAAGCTAGAATTTAAGATCCCCAAACAGCACTAAAACTCCCCTATTGATTGATTGGCTGAGTCCAACTCTGCCCCACTCTCACCTTCCATGCACTCCCTTTACTGCTCTGTATCGCATCCACTGCCATCTTGCCACTTCCTCGCTGTGAGGATGAGGGGATCGAAAAAGCAAATTCTTATAAATTGTTGGCCCTTTATTTACTCAGCATTAGACAGAGAAGGGTAAGCTAACTTAATTGTACTCTGAATTATTTTCTGTGGATGGGCTCAGGTAAGAAAAATCCTTGCTTTGCTGTCCGTGGGGACAGAGCTTCATGGCTGAGGCTGCAATCTATGCCATGATATTACCTCCTCCTGCTTGTCTGATTTAGTTCAGTCGTTTTGTGCTGAGCTAATTTGCATACTGTTTATTTACAGCTTTGCTGCACAAATCTTGGCGCTCTCTTACGGTTTTTGCCTTAAGCTGTGAGTGAGAATGCTGATGTTTCAAGCTCTAAATGAGAATTGTAGCATGTAAAAGACCAGATTTTGAGAGCAATTTGGAGTCTACCAGTTCATAGATTGGACATGGTCTCTGGAAATCTACCTTAGACTGTTGTTAGTGTTTCTCTGGTAGTGCTAGACATAAAACTGCCCCAGACCATTAGTCTAGAAATTTTATGCAAGTGATTCAGGAATTGCAACAATGTTAACTCAAACCCTAGCCGAACTCCATACGCAGATATCTGGAGAACTAGGTCAGATTAAAACTGACCTGGGTGACAGGAGGATCCTAGATAGCATAGTGAGCGGATATACCTATAGGACCCTCTGGTGCATTTGTGGTTTGCCAGCTTTGGATGCTTTTTGTCTATGCGATGGACAAGAGAAAGGGGAAAGGAAAGACTGGACTCCTGGAGGGAACCATTCCCAAGTCTCTCCACCAGACTACCCTTGATGCATTCCGAGGCTCCTCAGTGGCATCTTCCCAGGGCCAGCTCATTGGGCATATGGAGGGGGCTTCACTGAGCCCCATTACGCAGATGCCGCCTCAGAGACCCTGAAGTGCTGAAACTGTAGGGCGGCTGGAGGATAGCCAGACCAGAGGAGTTTTTGGCGTCCCCTGCCAGTATGCTCCCCTGTAGTTGCTTTCTCCCTTCTTGTCAGTAGGATTGTGGAGGATTCTTCAGAACCCTCTCGATGAACTGTGAGTGAAATCGCACAGGGGAGGAAAGAGACTGCTTCTGGGTTATTTCATCGAGAGGTGCAGAAACCAGACGTTGTGACCATGGAGTCGCTCTGGGATGTTATCCAGGGTCTGAATTCCTCTATGCAGGTTTTATCTACTAGATTTGTGTGAAGATTTAACTATTATTTCACAGTCGGTAGTTGACTACTCCCAAGCCTTGGATCAACAGGCTGCTAGGTGTGATATGCTGGAATCTAAGGTCAGTGCTGTTCATTCCCTGGGGGAAAGCCCAGGTAAAGGACAGGAATTTTACATATCGCAAGATGGAGGTTTTGGAGAACCAAATGCACAGGAACAACTTTAGATTTCTCAACTTTCCGAGGTCTCCCCTAATATCTTGGATGGATACGGTTAAAAAATATCTGACCGAAATTCTCGGCGTGGCTCCTGAGTCACTACCCCCTTTAGTTAGGGCGCAGTACCTGTCACTTGGTGGTTTATTCCTCCAGGTGAACAGGGGGATTTTGGGGGGTTTAACTTTACGGAGTTCTTAGAGTCTTCTTTAGAGGTCCACCTTGATTGCCACATTTGCGTTGGAGTTTGACCGTAACATTGTTTTCAGAATGTGTGTCCGCTGTATGAATAAGTTGTTCCTAGGTTCTAAAGTTTGCATTTTTCCAGATTTATCTAAATTTACACAAAAACTGCACCAAGAATTCCTGGCCCTGGGCCTCAGTTTTGTGTTACGTTTTCCTTGTGCGTGTTTGGTTGTTTGTGAGGGGATAAACTTCTGGGTTTTTTTTTAACCTAGGCAGTTATCTGAATTTATTGTGGCTAGGAAGGATGTTAGAGTCCAGGTCAGCGTCCCTGAGGCAGCATCGTAAGGCCCTTTGGAAGTGTACCTGGCGGGAAGAGGGGGATGTTCTGCGACTTAATTTGTTTATTCCTATTCTTTATTTTCCTTCACTTGGATCCATTTGTCCTGTATTGTGGCCTATTATAATGGAGTCTGTTGAAATGCTTATGTATCTGTTTATTTCCTATTTGCATTGCTGTTTTCTGTATTTACTTTTGAAGTATAAGATTTTCAAAGCATAAAAAATAAAGTTAAAAAAAAAATGAAATGATGAGGACAGACTGATGACTTTGACAGTTAATAATACTGCATTGATGAGGGACAATATGAATTTACATTTCAAAATTGAACATTTGGAAAATGTACATAGGCATAGGAATTTGCGCCTGATAAATTTTCCAAAACTACTCACTGTGTCAGCCTGTGATCTGTTTAAGAAGTACCTTTTGGAAGTTTTAAAGAAGCCTTCTTCCCTCCCTTTATCAAAAATATATTACCTCGCTCAAGGAAAGAAGCACACTGCTCCTGAGGTTCCACAGAATGAGTTGTGCTTTGATACTCTGAATGTAACAGATCTTTTGGAAAGACCAAGAGAGGAAGTTTCTATGCCGGCCACTTAATTCGTGCAGCTAGCTCTGCACTGGGACAGGGAATGGTTCATAATGTTCTTTAAGGTTAGAGATTAGATACTCCTCAATTGCAATACTTGCATGTTGCCTGATGCTGCTAGGGCTACTCAGAGGAGGAGGAAGTAGATTTTGTTGCTAATGGTTTGCAGTTGGGAGCCACTTCTTGTCTAAGCTGTCAATGTAATTGTGTGACACTTTATCAAAGAGAGATGTATTTTTTGAACCATCACATTTAACTTTGTTTATTTGGCAGCATTTATATACCATCCATCACCAGTCAATTACTTCTAAGTGGAAACAACAAAATAGGAGAAATCATCTAAAATACAAACAGTGCAGAATAAGATAAAATAGATAAAACAAGGATTAGCATTAATACTATAACCTAACTATTCTTCCTATAAAAAAGCATGAGCCAAGCAAATCAAAACATTTTCACTTGCTTTCTAAAATCAAGGAGATCTGATGAGAACCTACCTTGGATGGAATCAGTTCCCCATCTAAGGGGACCTGAAACTGATAAGAGGTCTACAAATGTTTGTTCCATATATATGAGCTATCCTCTGAACTACCAACAAACCCTGATGCTGTGAGCATAGGATTCGAAAGTGGTAATACTGAGTAATTCCGCCTTCAGTACCCCCCCCCCCGCCCCTTTTTAGTTGGGAATGCACATCCTATTAATTTAATGCAGTGATGTGTGCTTGTGCTATGTCTGCTTTATTTCCATATATATATATTTAATAGTGGACTGCTTAGTCAGATGATTTGTTTCCTTATCCTTTATCCTGTAATTGGGCATTGCTTTATTTTCTTGGAGCAACGTGTTTTTGTTTGTAAATATTGCTAAAATACAAAAAGAGAATTATAAAAATGTGCCTAATGAATTAGCAATAAATACATATAAATACAAAACACAAACAGCACCAATACAAATAACCATGCAAACATAAAACAGCTATTACAAAGATGAAAGTAATACACTTAAGAGCCAGCTTACTAAGCTCCATGCTAGTAACATGGGTTTGGGCCACAATACTAGCGTGGGGCATGGCGCTAGATGCAGGGGAGCAGGGAAAGCCATTCCTCTAAATTTAGTGCAGTTCGCTGCAATAGTGCCATTGTGAGGAGCAACTTCCACCACCCATTGTGCTGGCGGTAATTGCTCCCTGCCCAGCGCCAGCAGCATGGGCCTTCAAGGCCTAAGCTAGTGGCATCATGGCGGGAACACTTATGCTCTGCCCAGGCACCGCCCAGACGCACTCTGCCCTGGTAGCATGGGTTTTTTTAGCGTAGGGCCCTGCACTACTTTGTAGCATGGTGCCAAAAATGTGTGCCATCTCCACGATACCCAGATAGCACGCTTTAGTAAACAGGTCCTTTAGGGTCCTGTTTACTAAAGTGCAATTAACTCAGGTTGATGACTAAAATCAAGGATTGGTAACTGCAAAGCCTCTCTGTCAACTGATGGTAGTATTTCCAACTTTTTGCTATTCAATTAACATACAGACATTTTTTGTTATCTATTCAGGTAGTGTTAACCACAGCTTGTTTTCTTCTGTGTTATGAGTTTGTGTGCTATTTACCCACACATTAACTGTAAGGCTCTTTCAATGCCTCTTCCACATTAAGCTGTAAACATGTTAACTGCTAGCACACACTATCCCATTAACAGCTAATGTGGTTTAGTAAATTAGCTTCTTAAGAAATAACTACAAGAGCTTGCTTAAAAAATTGTTTAAGCTTCTTCCAGAAAGAGGAGATCATCAGGCAGAGCTTTCCAAATAACCGGACCAGCAACCTCAAATGAGCGATTGTGTGTCTCATTCAAGCATAGCAGCTGGGAACGTATAGAACAGCTAATAAATTCTACCCTGCTAATTAAATGCTGAACACCACCACTGACTATTACTCCCATTGTGTCAGAATTCATTAATGCATTCTTGCTAGAATCTCCAGATAGGTCTAATACAGAAGAGTTACGGGGGAAAGTGGCATAGAGCAAGTAGCAACTTTAAGACAGCGAAAAATACTAGATACAAAGAAAATCACTTAACCCTGTGAAGCCGCCAGCTCATTGCATCTTTTCCTATCTCTCTCTCTCTTGCATTTTTTGGGATAATCATAGCTACAGTGCCTTGTGAAAGTATTCATCCCCTCGGTGTTTGTCCTATTTTGTTGCATTACAACCTGGAATGAAAATGGAGATTTGGAGGTTAGCATCATGTGATTTACAAACCATGCCTACCACTTTGAAGATGCAAAATATCTTTTATTGTGACACAAACAATACGTAAGGCAACCCCCCCCCCCCCCAAATCATGAGTGTGCATAGGTATTCCCCCCTCCCCTCTCCCCAAAATATCAATACTTTATAGAGCCACCTTTTGCTGCCGTTACAGCTGCAAGTCTCTTGGAGTATGTCTATTAGCTTAGCACATCTAGCCACAGGGACTTTCACCCATTCCTCAAGGCAAAACTGCTCCAACGTCTTCAAGTTAGATGGGCTGCGTTGATGTACAGCAATCCTCAAATCATGCCACAGATTCTCAAGTGGATTGAGAACTGAGCTTTGACTAGGCCAAGACATTTAAATGTTTCCCTTTAAACCACTCCAGTGTAGCTTTAGCAGTATGTTTAGGGTCATTGTCCTGCTGGAAGGTGAACCTTCGTCCCAGTCTCAAATCTCTGGCAGACTGAAACAGGTTTTCCTCAAGAATTTCCTCTATTTAGTGCCATTGTTCCTTCAATCCTGACCAGTTTTCCTGTCGCTGCCAATGAAAAACATCCCCATAGCATGATGCTGCCACCACTATGTTTCACTGTGGGAATGGTGTTCTTGGGGTGATGGGAAGTGTTGAGTTTGCACTACACATGGCATTTCCCATGATGGCCAAAACGTGCAATTTTCGTCTCATCCAACCAGAGAACCTTCTTCCATGTGTTTGGGGGGATCCGCCACATGCTGTTGTGCAAACTCCAAATGTGTTTTCTTATTTCTTTCTTTAAGCAATGTTTTTTTTCTGGCCAGTCTTCCATAAAGCCCCACTCTGTGGAGTGTATGGCTTAAAGTTGTCATATGGACAGAAACTCCCATCTCCACTGTGGATCTTTGCAACTCCTTCAGTGTTATCCTTGGTGTCTTTGTAGCGTCTCTGATAAATGCCCTCCTTGCCCAGTCTGTGAGTTTTGGTGGGTGGCCTTCTCTTGTCAGGTTTGTAGTTGTGCCATATTCTTTCCATTTTGTATTATGGATTTAATGGTGCTCCGTGGGATATTCAGAATTTGGGATATTTTTTTATAACCCAACCCTGATCTATACTTCTCCACAGCTTTGTCTCTTACCTGTTTGGCGTGCTCCTTGCTCTTCATGTTGTTTGCTTAATGTGCTGCAGAATCAGGGACATTTCAGAACAGGTATATTTATACAGACATCATATGACAGATCATGTGACACTGATTGCACTCAGGTGGATCCTAATCAACTAATTATGTGATTTCTGAAGTTAATTGTTTGGACCAGATCTTATTTAGGGGTTTCATAGCAAAAGGGATGAATATATGTATATTCACAACTTCTCAGTTTTACTTTTTTTTTTAATATATATACAAGGTATATTTTATTGTCATTCCACTTCACGAATTTGGTGAAGGGGATGGAGGGATACCCCTATGAGGAGAGGCTTAAAAGGTTGGGGTTTTTCAACCTAGAAAGGAGACAGCTGAGGGAAGATATGATGGAGGTCTATAAATTGATGAATGGAGTAGAACGGTTAAACATACATCGATTACACAGGTACACTAAAAAAATTTTTTTTTAAACTGCCTCTAATGTTTCGATTGATTTTTACGTTTTTTGGTGCGCTGAATCCAAATCTGGTAACCAATTTGCTCCATCACGTACAGATTTTTTGCTACATTGGGTTAGCAGTTTGAGGTGAACGTTTCAGGTTGAGTGCGATCGAGATAAAAGTTTCTTGGATGAATTCTTTATACTAATTGTTTAGTAGTTATTCAAATAAGAATAAAGAAAATTGTAACAAGGCAGCACATAAGAATAGAGTAATGTCAACAAAACACACTGTGATGGTAGCAAAATTGTCTGCACTTAAAACAGCCACATACATGTGCACAAACATTGAGCATATAAGAGCGAGGTTAGACACAAAGCAAAGCAAAGAAATGTGCAAAAAATGTTGTACAGGTATGTATGTAAGAATAGAAAACGCAAACCGCACCATTGCAATACATGAAGACAAACACCCGATGGTGTGAAAATAAAATTCTAATAAATGAGATCCGACACTGTGGTAATAACTAGCAAATTTTTATTTCAAAGTTTAGTAAAAACACGATATTTGTCAACACAGTTTAGATTTTAAAGTCATTCTTGGGTCAATCAATCTCCTGGTGGGCCCGTTTCTTCTTCCCCCGAATGCTTCTCTTGGTGCGCTGCTTGGCGTATTTTTCATCTGGGATTTCCCGCAGCAGCAACCAGCAGAAATCAGCCATCATAGTGGTGTTCCACCTTCCTTGGTACCTTCTCTCTGCGTCCTTGATGTCCTGGTGAAACCTTTCACCTTGTTCTTCACTGTACGCCCCCAAGTTTTCGGGAAAGTAGTTCACATGGGAGTGCAAGAAATGGACTTTCAGGCTCATGTTACAGCCTTGTTCTTTGAAGGCATTGAGCATCCTGGCAACAATATCCTTATAGTTCTCATCCCGCCTGTTCCCCAAGAATTTGAGAACAACATCCTTGAAGGAATCCCAGGCTTCTTTTTCCTTCTCAGACATCGTTTCAGTGAATGCTCCATCTGAAATGAGTTTCCTTATATCAGGGCCAACAAACACTCCTTCCTTTAGCTTTGCTTCAGAAAGTCGGGGGAACTTTGAGCAAAGGTACCGAAAGCACTCACCATCTTTTGGAAGGGACTTGATGAATTGCTTAATGAGACCCAACTTAATGTGGAGAGGTGGTAATAGAATTTTATCACGAGGTACCAAGCTCTCATGAAGAACATTTTTCTCACCGGGTCTCAAATACTCCCGAATTGGCCAGTCTTTTTTCCCCCAGTGTAGGTCACGGGCCCGGCTATCCCACAAGCAAAGGAAGCAGGGATATTTGGTGAAACCGGATTGCTGCCCTAATAGCATGGATAGAATTTTAAAGTCTCCACAAATCATCCACTTATGCTCATCATAACGAATCTTCTGAAGAATCAGGGCCAAATTCTCGTATTTTTCTTGGAGAATAACAGAGTGAGCAATAGGAACTGAAGCGAATGTGTTGCCATTATGAAGAAGAACACCTTTTATGCTGTCTTTTGACGAATCAATGAACAGCCGCCATTCAGCAGGATCATACTTGAGTTTAAACTTTTCCATCACTCCGTATATATCGTTGCAGAATACCAAATCTTCCTCTTTGCTGAAATACTTCAAAAATTGTGTCTCGCGGTTACGGTACCAATAAAAAGTTGTTCCTGGTGACAATAGATTTTTCTGTTTAAGCCGAGAACCTAGCAGTTGGGCAGCATCTTTTGGGAGTCCTAAATCCCGGACTAAATCATTCAATTCAGCTTGAGAGAAAAGTTCAGGTTTCGGATCTGGTTCAGTTTCAAACTCGGAAGTACTGGACTCATCGGGAAAAGCCATCTGATGAGTCTCATCATGATCAGAACCGTCCACACAAATATGATCCAAAGATTTTGGTGGTTCAGGCACAGGTACTTCGTTGCTATAAGGCATAGGCCTAATTGGTGAGGGAAGGTTGGGGTAACTTATTACGTTCTTATTTTTTAAGTTGTATCCCTTCACAATGCAAGAGCAAAAATAGCAGTCACTGCTGTGGTCTCTTTGTTCACGCCACATCATAGGTATTCCGAAACGAAATGCTTGTTTTTTTACCTTTCATCCATAAGCGTAGATCTTCCTCACATGTCTTGCACACTTTGTGAGGAGCCCACGGTTTGTCTTGATCGCCTAACTTCAAACCGAAATAGGCGAAATATACTTTTTTAATAAATGCAGAAATGTTCCTCTGCCGCTTTTTCATGGTATATTCCCCACAAATCAAACAAAAACTGTCTGGAGAGTTGACGCAACCTCTGGCTCTGTGAGCCATCACAAATACACAGCACTGCAAACTACAACTGTAGTGAACCACTTCGGAATAAAGCTGGATTACGACTGAGCAAACAAAAGGTAATAATGAACTTGCAAGAAACTGAAATTTGACAGGAACGTTCATGTCACAACCACCGTGTTTGAGCGAGCGAACGAGGCGAGGCGAACAGGAAAGAACATGCGCCAGCGCGAGTACTGGATTTAGCCCCCCGCCTCCCAATTGTCCTGTTAATGTATAAAATGAATACAAAACACTCTAAAATATCATGAGGGAGTGTTTCTAGTTAGTTAACCATTACCACCTCTATTTTGGGCCAAGAAAATAAACTGCAGTCGGCCAAAAAAGAAATTATGTGAACATTCCTTATATGGGTAAGAAATCTAATTTTGCAAGAAAACGTGACGTGATGGAACATTTTGGCTATTTTTCCTGGATTCAGCACCCAAAAATCTATAGGAATCAGTTGCAAAACTGGAGGCAGTTTTTTGGTAGTGTACCTGTGTTATTTATGCCATCAAAGGGTGGAAAGACTAGGGGACATGCAGTGAAGCTACAGTGTGACCCGTTTGGGAATGATAAGAGAAAATGTCTTTTCATTGCACGCGGAATCAGACTCTGGAATTCGTTGCCAGAGGGTGTGTTGAGGGCTGTTGGTGTGGTTGCGTTTGAAGAAGGTTTGGACATGTTCTGGAGGAAAGGTCCATAAACCATTGGAAAGGACCCAGGTAATCCACTGCTTGCCCCAATCCAAGCATTATTGAAAGTGTGTGTCTTTTTGGGAAATTGCACAGTACTTGTGACTTGGATAGGCCACTGTTTTAAATAGGATACTGGGCTTGATGGACCTTGGTCTGATCCAGTATGGCATTTCTTATGTTCTTATGTTTTTATTAACATCCAAATGAACCTCCATTTTCATTCTAAATTGTGATGTGACAAAAAAGGACAAAAGCCAAGAAGATGAATTCTTTCACAAGCACTGTACATGTTTATGAATCTAGTAGGGGTGAAAATCAGAGCTGGATTAACTCTGGCGCTCCTTTTTGTATTTTCGTCCTGGTGCTCTCTCTGACATGTTTCTTCATTGCCATTGTCACCACAGCTGTCTGTCTATTGTGGTCCATTGCAGCTTTCATTAGATTTGAGTTGCATGGTTCTGTTATTCCTATGTAGTTGTCCCATTATTGACTAAGATCTCTTAGAATAACACAGAAGCCTGAGCATCACAGCTTAAACAGGCAGCTCAATTTTAAAAGGCATTTCCACATTTTAAACTATTTTATGCACACAAAGTTGCTTTTGAACATGAACCTCCTCTGAACCTAGGCTGCATGCTCCTGTGACCACTTCTCTTATCTGATTCTGGGTGGTCTCTTATAACTGCATGCATACTTTTCCCTGTACAGATACCATTCAATTTCCAAAGCAAAAGTATTTCTGCTTTGAAAATTACCCCAGGGAATGTATGTGTATATATTTACACTTTTGCTTTGCAGGTTCATTTATGCACATATTTCATAAACCATGCCTATCAATACTAACCCATTCCCGACCCTGCCTTGGAATTGCCTCAACTCGGGGAGGGCAATTTTATGCACATGCAGACTGTATGCATATAAGATCAAATTTTCATATTGGGAGGGCTATTTTATAAAAGCCTATTATCCACACTTTGTGGAGATAACAGTACATATGGGATTAATACTTTTATTTTTGCCTGTGAGAAATTTAGATGGGCTCATAAGCAGGGTTAGGTAAGGGGAGACTACAGTGCAGATTGCTGTTTCAAAACTACATGCTTTGTTTTTCAGGGAAAAAGTACCTGCAGAAAAAGATACAGATCTCTGAAGGTACTTTTTTTTCCCTAGGTAATTATCAAAGGGAAACTACCCTGTACTTAGTACTAGATCAAGACATCACGTTTGAAAACTAGTAGGTTATACTGCTGGTTCAGTTTAGGTAGAAGCAATAAGGAAGGCATTTTGAAAGGGCTGCACGGCATTTTGAAAGGGCTGCACAGCATTTTATTTATTTATTAGGGTTTTTTAATATCACTTTATCATTTCAATCAAAGTGGTTTACAGTGCAACTTAAACTTAGTAATGTACATTAATTAGGGACATTGATAAGTTGGAATTTTCTGAGGCAATGGAGGGTTAAGTGCCACAAGGAGTGCTAGTGGGAATTGAGCCCTGGTTTCTTGGTTCCCAAGCCAGTACTCTAACCATTAGGCTACTCCTCCACTCCACTACATGTGTAAAGGCCGATTTTACAGTGCTGCTGTTTACACATGTAGGTGCTGCAGGACACAGAGACTTAAAGGGGGCATAGTTCTGGGCGGTGCAAGAAAATCCATGCATATTTCTATTTTACAATAGGAATACTCATATATTTTAAAAACTCTCTTCGTTCACATTTAAACAGGACTGACCCCACAGTTGGTTCAAGGCGTTAGTGCCCTTAAGCTTTATGCTCCCTCACCCCCTGGATTGTCAGAACCTATTGTTTAGCTTTTAAGGCCCTGCTCTTTACTGCTTCCCGGAAGTTGTCACCCTAGGCAGCTGCCTTGTTTGCCAGTGGTTGCACCAGCCCTGCATTTACATCTGCTCCGAAGAATGTGTAAACATCAGCTACCTGCTCATTGAACCTAGAGTCTCCTCCAGTGATTGAGGGGGCCTTTGTGTTTACTTCAGTGGTGTCTAACATTACCTCAGAAAGCTCCTTAACCCAGTAATGCATGAATTCTACATTTGTTCCTAATAAAATATTGCGTGATAGAATTGTTTTATGCGTGGTTTCATATATGACCTGAGGCATAGGATTTGCCTGGATTCTTCTATGTTATGAGGCATAGGATTTGAGTGTCCCCCTTTCGGGGACGCTGTGCATAAATTGGCTTCTGTACATGTAGTTTTGTAAAATCCAGCTCTTGCACATATAGTTACTGGTGCTTACACATGTAAAGGTTGAGTGATACCGCACTTTTGTTTAATGTGTTTTTGTGAATGCCTGTCACTGCTGGATGTGCTGGTAAATACTTATGGAATTGGGAATGTCCCAGTGGATGTCCCAGTTGTTACCTAGACATCCTATACAAAATGGGGTTTTAAAAGTGTTAGAAAGGGATCAATTAATGCACTAAGCTACAAGAGAAACATAGCAAGGTAAGCAGTAAGTCTCTAGTCACACAGAGCTACAAGCAGTAGAATCAACCATGTCCATATTTATGGTGGTAAATTATTGAAAGAACAATTTAAGCACAAAAACAGAGCAATGGATACAGAAAAGTGTTTGCTTTGAAGTGGCTTTCATTTAGTGGTTAGGACAGCAAAAGGAAGACTCTGGGCTTTCTAGACAATTACTTAACTTTTTCTTAATGGAGTTTAAACCATGTTTACATTGCAAATTTTAAACCATGTTTACATTGAAGAGATCAACTCTATGTAAGCCTTTATTGGCAAGTATGTTCTAATTCCGGCATGGTTTACTAGATTCCGTAGTGCTTTTGGTTGAACAGAGAAAATCTGGAATAAGCACAAGGAATCTCTGGGGGTGAGGAAGAGAACTGAAAAGTCTGTGTTAGTTTTGCAGTCGTAATGAACAGTGGTGGTTCTGCAAAGTTTCTTTACTTCTAGGGGTTAAAGATAATGGAAGAAATCGATCCACATCATTCATCAACCATAACAGCAGCATGACGTACACTGTTTTTCCAGAATTTATTCTGGGTGGAGCAAATGGAACTCTATATCTCAAGGAACAAGCAGGAATGTAGTCTTCACATATGGGTATCGTCGGTACCAACGGAGCCTGCGCGGGAACGCTCCCCAGCGTCCAATTAGAAAGCTTTTGGGAGCATCCCTCAGCGCCTGCATGCTGCCTTCCCGCCTTTCCCAACTGCCTCTCTCCAGTTCTTCGTTTTCCGCGGAGCCAGCAAGTCGTCGTTTCTGTCACCGCAGAAACTTTTTCCTATTCTTCTTCCTTTTTGTGGTCGCGTCTGCCTTTCCTCGACGCTATACCGGTACCGCTGGTTCTTTCTTTCTTTCTCTTAAAAAAAAAAAATAGCTTTTTTCAATTTTTTCTTCTTCAGGTGCATGCGCCATTTTGGGCACTAGGCCCCAAATTTCCTTCACTATGGAAAAACCAGCTTCGGGTTTGAAGAAGTGTACCAAGTGTGGCGGTACCATCTCCGTCACCGACACCCAAGAGTGGTGCCTCAAATGTTTAGGTCCTGACCACTCCATTTCGGAGTGTATGGCCTGTGGGATGATGTCGAAGAGGGGTCGGCAAAATCGAGCTGCTATTTTAAGCACCCTTTTTCCCTCCGATGCAGCTTCTGTTGCATCGACGTCTTCCAGGGCTTCGTCTTCCTCCCATGGATTTCAGGTAACTAAACATAAGTCTGGCCGGTCCTCAAGGGGTTGATCTCCTTCTAAGCATCGAGATGCCTCTGGCATTGCCCTTGAGGTACTTGCCCCGGCCAAATTGCCCCGGCAGGAGGCTTCGGCTTCCAAAGCATTATCGGGGCTCCAGGATGTTCTCGTGGCCTCAACCTCGGCAGAACTACTGGTGCCATGCTCTGGGGTACCAGCCGTTTCTCCCGGTACTGATACCCAGGCATCGGCAGTGTCGATAGACCAGAGGTTCCTGGCTATTGAACGCAGTCTGGCGGCTCTCCTTGCGGTATTGGTGCTCTCAGGACCGCTCCAGACGGTTCAACCGGCACCGGTATTGGTACCGGTATTGGCACCGATACCGACAGCATCGACATCGGTGTCTGCATTGCTGGCACCAAGTCATGCGGTGTCTTCCGGTACCGACAGGTTGGTTCCAATTCCACCCGATACCGACTTTAATCGGTACGGGTATCGTGCTCTACAAGAGCATCCAGATAGGAGGTACTTTGAATCCTCGGAGGAGTCTGAGGATTCTGATAGTTCCATCGGTACCGGAGTACTTCTCCCGGAGGAGCCTTCCTCTCCTAAATGGAGAATGTCCCAGAGGATATATCCTTTCAGGATTTTATCAGGGAGGTGGCTCGAGGTCTTTCTATCACAGTGACTCCTGAAGCAGAGCCCAGAGCAAAGGAGTTGGAGATTTTACAATATCCCAAGGCTCCTAAGGAGGCAGCTACTTTGCCTATTCATGAGATTTTACATGATCTCATGTTAAGAATGTGGGAGACACCTCTTACCACCTCTCCTCACTCTCGTAGACTGGATACTATGTATCGAGTTCCTCCTTGTCCTGGCTTCCAGAAGACTCAGCTTCCTCACCACTCCATTGTAGTGGAATCAGCTATGAGAAGGATCAGGAGTGCAAAGAGGCATGCCTCTAATCCTCCAGGACGTGAGTGTAGAACTTTGGATGCCTTTGGGTGTTGTACTTTCCAGGCTTCCATGCTTTCTGCCTGGACTAGTTCCTATATTTTATATATGGGAATGTTCCTTAAGGAAGTCACAGGAGATTTGGAGCTTTTGAGCCCTCTCCTTCCTGATGAGAAGAGGCAGGATTTTCTCACACTGGTCAAACATGCCCAGGATGTTTCTAAGTTTGTCAATCGTGCAGCTATTGACTGTTTTGAGTGCATAAGCAGAACCTCTGCCATTGCCATAGGTGCAAGTAGGATTGCCTGGCTCCAGGCATCTGACTTGGAGCTCTGGGTTCAGGACAAACTGGGCAATATCCCTTGTACAGGTGAGAATCTCTTTGGCAAAAATTGGCAAGAGAAAGCCAATAAACTGGATGCTGACAACTCCACTTTGGATAGATTATCCAAAGCTACAGCTGATCCTGCAAGGAGGAAATCTTTCAAGAAACCATTCTTCTCCAAAAAGAAGAGGTTTTACCCCTCTTATACCCAGCAGGGTCGTTCTGCAGGTCAGTTTGCCCGAAAGCGTCAGCAACCACCTAAACAAAGGAAGGCAAAGACTGCTAAGCCTCAACCATTTCAGCAGTCTCAGCCTCCACAAGGCCTTTGACTTCCATCTAGAGAACCTAGCCTTCCTGGCCCTCAGTGGACCAGAGCCTTCCACCATTCCAGGAAGGTTGTGTCATTTTGCCCCCAGATGGGGGCAAATAACAGCAGAAGATTAGACTCTCTCCATAGTAAGAGAAGGGTACAAGCTTCACTTTCTTCACATGCCCCCTCCTACCATGGTAAGACAGTTCAATTCCCAGATCTCTCTCAACAACCTGTTAGGTCAAGAGGTCACTATGCTTCTTGCCCAAGGGGCAATAGAAGAGGTACCCATTCTCCAACAGGGCACAGGGTTTTACTCCCCCTATTTCCTTATCCCAAAGAAAATAGGAGGACACAGACCTATTTTAGACCTCAGAGAATTGAACAAATTCCTGTTCAAAGAGAAATTCAAGATGATTTCTCTAGGAACTCTTCTGCCTTACCTTCAGAGTCATGATTGGCTTTGTTCTCTAGATCTCAAGGATGCATACACTCATGTTCTCATCCATCCAACTCACAGAAAGTTCCTTCGGTTTCTTTTTCAGGGACAGCACTACCAGTACAGGGTTCTTCCTTTTGGCCTGGCCTTGGCACCAAGGGTGTTTACGAAATGCATGGCTGTGGTAGCAGCATTTCTTCGCACTCTAGGAATATTCGTCTTCCCTTACTTAGACGACTGGCTCATTCGAGCCCCATCAGAGTCAGAGGCCAGGAGTTCTCTGTCCTGCACAATGCGTATCCTTCAATATTTGGGCCTTGTCATAAACATCCCAAAATCCAACCTAACTCCTACTCAGTCCCTAGAGTTTATAGGGGCTATGCTGGATACTACAAGGGCAAGGGCCTATCTTCCTCAGGTCCGTTGTCTTCGCATTGTGCAGTTAGCTTCTCAAGCAGTGCTAAAGCCTCACCTCACCGCTCGAGAGATGTTGCAACTCCTAGGACACATGGCATCTACCGTGCATGTGGTTCCTTATGCTCGCCTCCATATGAGAGCAGCTCAGTGGACTTTATCCACCCAGTGGACTCAGGCATCAGGGTGCCTGTCAGACAAAATAGCAAATACAAATCGCCTTATTTTGTCCCTCCAATGGTGGCAGTCCACTCAGAACCTGTTGGGGGGGTCCCCGTTTCAACAACCCTTACCCCAGGTCACTCTCACAACAGATGCATCACAAATGGGTTGGGGAGCTCATCTGCAAGATCTCTCCACCCAAGGCATTTGGACTTCGCAGGAGACTCATCTACACATCATTCTCTTAGAGCTCAGAGCAATCTTCCTTGCTCTTCGAGTGTTCCACACCCTGCTAAGCTAAAAGACAGTCCTCATCCATACGGACAATCAAGTAGCCATGTTCTCCGTGAACAAGCAGGGAGGAACAGGCTGTCTGTCGCTCTGCAACGAAGCTTTGCGACTATGGGCCCTCACCAGAGAGCATCAGATTCATCTCCTGGCAGTGTACCTTCCAGGCATTCAAATTCTTGGGTGGACAGACTCAGTTGACTTCTGCTTCCACACGAATGGTCTCTCCATGCATACCAGATGTCCAGAATTTTTAAAATTTGGGGAACCCCGGACTTAGACCTCTTTGCAAGTCCACTGAATGCCAAACTTCCCCGGTTCTGTTCCAGAATTCCGGCTCAGGGTTCTCAGGCCAGGGATGCTTTCCTCCTCCATTGGAGTCAAGACTTCCTATATGCCTTTCCACCCATTCCCCTAATTCCCAAAACCCTCTTCAAGCTTCATAAGGGTCTATTTAAGTGCTATTGCAGCTTCTTTTAAGCCTTTAAATGGACAACCTGTTTTTTCCCATCCTCTTATAGCAAGATTTATGAGAGGTCTTCTTTTAACTAAGCCGCCCATTAGGCCACCACCGGTGGCATGGGACTTAAACCTGGTTCTTGGGCAGCTTATGAAGCCACCTTTTGAACCCCTAGCTACTACCTCTTTAAAATTCCTTTCTTGGAAAGCTATCTTTCTGATTGCAATCACATCAACACGTCGCATCAATGAGTTGCAAGCACTTGTGGCTGATCCTCCTTATACAAGGTTCCATCATGATAAGGTAGTCCTCAGAACTCATCCACACTTTATGCCAAAGGTGATCTCACCTTTCCATCTAAACCAAGCAGTTTACCTGCCTGTCTTTTTTCCAAAGCCTCATGCATCAAGGACAGAAAGGAATCTTCATACTTTGGACTGCAAAAGAGCTTTAGCTTTTTACTTGCAGAGGACACAGCAACATAGGAAGTCCTCTCAACTCTTTGTTGCTTTTGATCCTTCTCATTTGGGACTTCCAGTCTCCAAGAGAACTCTGTCCAACTGGATTACACAGTGTATTTCCTTTGCCTATCGGAGTAAGAACCTTCCTCTGGAAGGCCATGTCACAGCTCACAATGTGAGAGCCATGGCAGCTTCAGTGGCTCATCTACACTCTGTGTCTATCGACGACATCTGTCGAGCAGCTACTTGGGCCTCGGTTCATACCTTCACAGCCCATTACTGCTTGGACAAGGACTCCCGCCGGGATGCCTTTTTTGGTCAGGCTGTTCTACAACACCTGTTCCATACTTAATCAACTCCTACCCACCATCCCTGGTAGGATGCCAGAGATCCATGGGGGGAAGTGGAGCCCTTTCACAGGGGCACACAACTTCTGGGGTTTCTCCCTGGCATCTGAAGCTAGGGAGTCCCCATATGTGAAGACTACATTTCTGCTTGTTCCTGGAGATAGCATAGTTACTCACCTGTAGCAGGTGATCTCCGGGAACAGCAGGAATTTAGTTTTCACAACCCACCCACCTCCCCTAGGAGTTATATCTCTCTATTTTTCTCTTTCTCTTTCCCTCTCTCTCTCTTTGTCTCAGCTTTAAACTCAACTGGAGAGAGGCAGTTGGGAAAGGCGGGAGGGCAGCACGCAGGTGCTGAGGGATGCTCCCAAAAGATTTCTAATTGGACGCTGGGGAGTGTTCCTGCGCAGGCTCCGTCGGTACCGACGATACCCATATGTGAAGACTAAATTCCTGCTGTTCCCGGAGATCACCTGTTACAGGTGAGTAACTATGCTTTCTAAAGTCATTGAAATTGACTAGAATTGTACAGTGGTTGGGGTAAAATCTGCCTCTATAAGCTGATTGTATCTCAACAACAGAAATACCGTGAAAAACCAATAATGATATGGGGCAATTATCTTTTAGAGCTCTTATAGGTCTCTCAGGGATACAGTGGGGTTGCCTCTGTTCTGTGCAGCACTCCTGCTGGTG
Organism: Ichthyophis bannanicus; assembly: GCA_033557465.1. Lineage (NCBI taxonomy): Eukaryota > Metazoa > Chordata > Amphibia > Gymnophiona > Ichthyophiidae > Ichthyophis > Ichthyophis bannanicus. The sequence goes on along the minus strand of CM066032.1, from coordinate 1,335,410,973 downwards.
CAGTATAATCAGACTGAAAATTAGCAGGAAATAAATATGTTAGAATGCAAATGAAACTGTTTCTAGGCTCCTATTTCTTTTCCAATTCCAGGAAAGGGGACAGAGGTGCGCCCACCTAGGTGAGAGATTTTAGCAAGTTGCAGTTCTCTTCCAGTTGACAGGTGGCATTGATTTAAAAAACGAGCTGCTACATTTTGAAATATTTTTATTAAAATCTCTCAAGAGGGGAATATTTCTTACAATTAAAATTTATGCTGCTATAGTCTTTCCTATTCATGATAACAATCAAATCTGTTATCAGTAGAACCAACTTTTGAACTATTTATAAGAAAACATAATCACTAAAGGTTTTATTCTAAACATAGGTTCTTGACACAATATGACAGGGTACTTCAATATATTTTTGGACAGTGCCAGAGTATATACTTTAAGCCCTTGATCTAACAGTCTGTGTGACCTCACTGAATCTATTCTCTGTGAGCCTTTAGAAGTCCCTAGATTTTTTTTCTGAGAGTGAGTGTTCAGAAGGAAGATGAAGAAATAACACCCTAGTAAAATGGCATTCATGGATAGTCCTCAAGGGTCACAAACAGGTTGGCTTTTCAGAATATCTCTAATGAATATGAATGAGATGGAATTGCATGCAGTCAATATAGTATGCGTGTGAATCTATCTAATGCGTATTCATTAGTGATATCCTGAAAAAAAAGAAATTTGTAGCCCTTGGGGTCTAAAAGTGAACAGCATTCCCTTAGCAGGTGAGCTTTCAGATTCCTTGGAGTTACATAGAAACATAGAAACATGATGACAGAAAAAGACCACATGGCCTATCTAGTCTGTCCTTCCATATCAACAACAACAACAGTCCCCTTTTTACCTTTAGAGATCCTCTGTGTTTGTCCCATGCTTTTTTGAATTCAATTACTGTCCTCATCTCTACCACCTCCACTGGGAGACTATTCCATGGATCCACTTCTCTTTCCGTAAAGAAATATTTCCGCATATCACTCCTGAATCTATCTCCCTTCACCCTCATCCCATGTCCCCTCGTAGCAGAACTTGCTTTCAATTGAAAGAGGCTCTCTCCCTGAACATTTATGCCACGGAGGTATTTAAACATCTCAATCATATCACCTTTATCCCGCCTTTCCTCTAAGGTGTACATATTAAGATCCTTAAGTCTGTCCTCATATGCTTTATAATGAAGCCCACTAATCATTTTAGTAGCCACCCTCTGCACCGACTCCATCCTGTTCACATCCTTTTGAAGGTGTGGTCTCCAGAATTGCACACTATACTCCAAATGAGGTTGCACCAAAGACTTATACAGAGGCATTATCACCTCCTTTTTTCTGCTAGCCATTCCTCTCCGTATGCACCCAAGCATCCTTCTAGCTTTTGCCGTCGCCTTTTCTACCTGTTTAGCTACTTTAAGATCATCAGACACAACCATGCCTAGGTCCCGCTCTTCTTTAGTGGACAAAAGTACTTCACCTCCTATACTGTATTGCTCCCTTGGATTGCTGTAGCCCAAATGCATGACCTTACATTTTTTAACATTAAATCCCAGCTGACAAATTCTAGACCATTCTTCAAGCTTAGCTAGATCCCTCCTCATGTTATCTACACCTTCCTGGGTGTCTACTGTATTGCAGATTTTGGTATCATCTGCAAAGAGGCAAACCTTACCCGACAGCCCTTCCGCTATATCACTAACAAAGATGTTAAAAGAATCGGACCAAGGACAGATCCCTGGGGCACACCACTGGTAACATCCTTCTCCTCAGAGTGAGCTCCATTTACTTGTACTCTTTGTCGCCTCCCACCCAACCAATTTCTAACCCAAGCAGTAACTTTAGGGTCCATCCCTAGGGTGCTCAGTTTGTTTATAAGTTGCCTGTGAGGAACAGTGTCAAAGGCTTTACTGAAATCTAAATACACCACATCTAGAGCTGTCCCTTGGTCCAACTCCCTGGTCACCCAGTCAAAGAAATCAATCAGAGTTTTCCACCTTGCTTCAAGACCGGGTTTTCCACTAATCCCTTGAAAGGTAATTCAACATAACCAGGGAGATCTCTTTCCAAGGCTTGGGAAAAGCTATTGTTGCTTAGCAAGATCTGTGCTACGTCTGAACTAGGTAGAGTTCGAGTTTTCTAGTTCTTGGTGTCTATTTTGCCTTTGTCAAATAGGCTTTATAAAATAGGATTTTCGACATAGGTGGCTTGATATAAAATTACCTCCATATGTGCGATGTTTTTCTAAATTATTGAAAGTGTCACAAGAAGCTATCACACACTGTATTGGTCACTACATCAATTTGTCTTACAATAAACATGATGAGAATACAATAAACATGATGCCCTGCAAAGGTTTAGAAATCAGTAGGAGACTTTTCTAACCTCAAAGAGTTGATGACAATTTTGAGCTATTTCTAGTCATCCTGTAATATGGTATCTTATGTAAATTAGAATGTACTGTACATGTTGGTTAATGGGAAATAGTGACTACTTGAAAAGCACGAAAAAAGCATTCATAAAAAAACACAAAATATATTTTAACCAGGATTTTCAAATGGTTTTGTGATGTCTGTATCAAAGTAGCACACAAAAATCCCCTCTTTGTTCTGTCATTGCTTGTATCCAGTTTTCTAGGAATTGCCATATGAGAATAAGTGACTGAGGAATTGTTTTCCTTTGTATTTTATTATTATAAAAGCTATCAAGTATATTAGTTAAGAGAATGTAACTCACTTTGAACTACTACTGAAGTGTCATGGGCTAAATACAAATAGAAAAAATATTATGGATACATACAAGTATCTCAAACATCTATTTTTTTTTGTGGAGAAGCCGTACTAGAAGAGGACCCAGTGTGACGTTTTAAAGGTTTAGACTTAAGAGTAGTCTCATAAATTATGTGCTAATGCAGTGTCTGACTTTGGGTCAATGCTGATTCCTGGCGACCCAGACCCTGAGTTTTCTTGGCAAGGTGCGAAAGGAGGTAGATTGTGAGGCCTTTCTTCTGCACAGTCGGAATACAGTATCAGGGGTTGTAAATTAAGGTGGTCGCCCATCCAGGTCTGGTCCTGCTTAGAGATTAGCCGAGAGCAGGTTCATTCAGGATAGCTTAAGGCTACATGAAATATAGCGGAATTGGCACTTCTTGTCTTCACTGTAGTCAAAGGCAAAAGGAACATGGGAGGAACAATGGCGGGGCTGTGCTTTTCCAGTGGCAGAATGCTACTTGTTCAATGCTCTGCCCTTCAAGATTTAGCAGGAACATAATCTATTGTCCTTCAGGATAAAAGTTGAAACATGGCTTTTTCCAGTGGCTAATGGTGGTAAATGGGCAGTTTGTCGGGCTTAATTTGATTAGTCTATTTTTGTGATATTCTGATGAAATATAATTGCTATGTGGTAACATGGCTTACGTTTCTTTCTCAACTGTAGTGCAATTTGTGTTTCACTTGATTGAATTTATGTACAGTGCTTTAGTTGATTATTCAGGAAGTTGGCTTATAAATTCTATCAATAAATACACATACAGTATTTTATGTGAAGACAGAAAGTACCAATTCAGCATTACTTCCCATACAGGCAACATGTTGTAAACATCAGATCCAAAAAGCTAATACCAACAATTTGAATTGAATATGCTATTTGATAGCAGCCAGTGAAAGCTAGTCAACAAAGGGCCCATATTTGTACCTCAGTCATTTCTAGTGACCATCCAGGCAGCAATAATTTGTAACCTTTGGAATCTCTTATAAACACACCCAGACAGTCCAGCTGAAAATTAGAGCATGCATCATCATTTAAATCACTGGAAGCTCCAGAAAAGGAACATCAACTTAGCCTGTCACAATCTGAAATGAGCCATCCGTAACATTGTAGAAATACGAGAGCACAACAAATTGTCTCCATTAAGCAGACACCCAGGACTCTGGACTCCTCTACTGCTAGAATATCTTCATCCCCAAACTTAGGCTTCCCTTTTACTTCTTGCCAGTCCAGTCCCCTAATGATTTCTGTTTTTATAAAATCGTCTGGTTTATCTCCAACCAGTCTGTGAAAGTTAAACAGAACTAGATTCTGTTCTAAGTTTCCACTGAAGGGTTAACTAACTGAATGTCTTCCATGTATCAATTGCCTTAAAAGATGCAAAAGAGATGTTGGACAGAAAAGAGAGGGAGGAACCCTGTGGAACACTATGGTTCATCATGTTTATATTTGTTTGTTCTTTTTGTTAAAATTTGATATAATGGCCTTCAAACAAATTAGCAAGGCAGTTTATAATAAAAACAGATAGAAGAAAGTAGGAGCAAAGGAACTTCAGTGTCACGGACAGGAAAGAGTCACAAACATACTGAGGAGAGATGGGAGAGAGGAGAGATGGTTATCCACAGAGTCCAGTGAATCAGGTGTTGGGATATGTTTGTTTATTAAAATTTGATATATCTCCTTCAAACAAGTTAGCAAGGCGGTTTGCAATAAAAACAGGTAAAATAAACTAGGTGGAAACGATTTTCATGTTGACTGCTGAGGTCCTCTCCCTCAGGCTTACCAATCAGGCCTCTCCATCAGAAAGGATCTTAGCCCTTTTTTGTGGTCATGTGACAACATAACATAGAATCCAGACAAATCACAGGCCATAGGGATTGCAAAAAACACTTCCGTGCCTAATTTCCAGCTGCTCCTGTCTGGATTTCTGATTATCTTCTCATCTGGTTTAAAAATATTAGATGTCAGTATTGACTGCAAACTTTTTCTTTTTTGACTTCCATGTTTCTGCAATTACTAAATCATCTTTTTACAAGTTGTCACCTCTGAGCTATCGGGTCCTTACTAGATCCTAGTGATTTATATGCTATTATTCATATTATAATCCTATCACATTTAGATTATTGCAGTTGTCTGCTAAATGGCCTCAAATTATCCTCCATAAAATGTTTATAAATAATACATAATAATAATAACAAAAGTGGATTTTTACTTGGAACACAGTTGAACCAACCGGTTTAAATAAGGAATTGGATTGGGTTAGTATCCTTTAAATTTTTGGCCTTTGGACTTTTGGTGGTTTTTTCCTCATGTTTTGTTTTACTTCATTGCTATTGGCCCACCACTGCTATTTAAATTTTGGGACTGGCTGTCTGGCTTAGATCACTAATGAGCATGCGTCGGCGTCTCGGAGAGGTGGAGATGCTGCATCCTTTTTCTTCTGGCAGTTCTTTTGAGCGTTGATACAGGGCGTGGAAGATTGATATTCGCCCGAAACGCAGTACTGTGTACTTTTGATAACTGCTGCTGTTGATCCTAGTGGATTGGACATCTCCTGAATGTGGCTGTGGCCTGCTTCCCCGTGAAGATACCGTAAGGGAAGGGAAGCAGTGGCTTAGATAAGTACCACGTCAGGTTTTTACGCATCTAAATGACTTTTAAATTTTAATTATTTGGGGGTTTTGGTGTAGGTGACACCTTATTGTGGTGTGTTTACCTTAGTATTGACTCTCTGAGGATTTATTATAGGGTTTAAATAAAACCGATTAAAATGGAAGTTACAGTTTCAAGAGGCTAGCTTGTTCCTCCGGGCTGATCTTCCGACAAAAAATTGCATTTACATGTTTGCTCACACAATTTTACTCTATTTTTGTTTTGGGTTCAAATAATACAGAGCACCACAGTCACATTATTGCAACAGCATAAAAAAAAATGTCATCATGTCACATCCTGAAAACTGACTCCCTGTCACTCATAGAATAAAGTGCAAAATTTTAATTCTTACCTTTGAAGAATATATGCAGATGACCAGAATATTTGTCTAATTTATTAACACCCTTTATTCCTATATGAACCCTTGGCTCACAAGATCATAATGAGCTTGTAACATCTCTTTTGTCTTCTACCAATTTCTTCAAGGCTGAAAATGTATGAAGGAGCCTTTTCTCCAGGAACAAGAAGGAAGTCAGCCCTCACATATGGGTGACGCTGACACCGACAGAGCCCTGCGGAAGCATCTCTCCAGCTTTCAAAGAAAGCCTTTGGGGGATGCCACCACCCATGCATGGTCCTCTTCCCACCCAAGGGTGCCATCTTACTCAATCTCCCTTTTTCCGCGGAGCCCTACAGACATCCTTCCTCTTCCCCCGGAAAAAAGTTGATTTTTTTTTTCGTGAATTTAAGTGCATTTCCTTCTCCAGTTAACACCGATCCCTTTTCCGCCTCTGAACCCCGTTGCCTCGGCTTCGAGTCTCAGAACCATTTTTAGGATTATTTTTCTCCAGTGCATTTTCGTGCCTTTTCTAACCTCTGGCCATGTTGAGGGTCTTTGACCTCACAGGGGTCCTTTTTGCCCCAGTGGCCAGTGGGTTCAAAAAGTGTGATCGATGCGCAAAGAACATGTCCCTAAACAATACACATGACTGCTGCCTCCAGTGTTTAGGTGCCAACCATGACCCAGACGTTTGCGCCCTGTGCAAAAAGATGTCCACTAAGGCCTTTCAAAGTCATCGGCAGAAGCAGGACAACATCTTCCACAGATCAGATTCAGCCCCGGTGTCCCCGGTAACCTCGCATTCTAAGGCCCCGCACGGATCCTCAGTCGCATAAAGCACCGCGGCGCCCAATCGGGTCCACGGACACTCCGACAAGGGTTGTCCACAGCGGGAGTGCAGAAAGAAAAAGAAATCCTCAAGGACCTCTTCCTGTGAATTGGACTCACATGGCAAGTCCCATGCAAAGTCCCAGAGCCCCTGGAGGTATCTGAAGAGTTGGAGTAGGAGAGGCCAGCAGAGGTGCCCAGAACAGATGCCGAGGCCTTTGGCAACGGATCACGGACCCCCGAGGCCTGTCCCATTAAAGACCCCCTCTCCTCACCGGATCCGGTCACACTGGTGTCCACGTCGAAGGCTACAACTCATGAGTGGGAAGCCATGATGATGGCATTGGAACGCAGTGTCACTGCCTTCCTTGCCTCACAGCAAGCGCTGATTCCTGGTTCTGTCTGTGCTTGCACAGAGACCACAGGAACCTCGATGTTGAGGACTTCCCTAGCCACCGATATGATCCTCGAGAGCCCTGGCTCTCAAGCTGATACTTGGCAAGAGTCTCAATCCTGCTCCCGGTCCTCAGGAGTGAGATCCTCCCTGGCAAGTGCTTATGGCTCTGGCCAAGCAACAGTCATGGGTCACCGAAGACCCGATCCAAGCTCGATGCCTCAGGAGCCGTCAGGCCTCGAGTCCTTGAAGGCATACTTGGACTGGGAGTCCAAGGACGAGGCTTCCCTGGAGACGCGTAAACACCGCGATCTCGTCTCAGATCTGTTTCCCCAGTGTCGAGACGCCAGTCCTCTCCTAAGGACACCTCATTCCTCAAGTTGTCCAGGACATGGTAAAGGCCTTGTCTCTCACCACGGAGTCAGAGGAGAACCATCAGGGTTTCCACCTAAGGGAGACCCTGATGGTCCCCCTCCCTGCCATCCTCGGGTGACGACTACTTTGGATGTGGGAGACACCGGCGTCTGTGCTGATAGTAAAGCTGACGCCTGGACACCATGTATTGGGTCCAGCAGTACTTTGGCTTCTGGAAGGCGCAACTCCCTCACACCTCTATGGTGGTGGAGTCAACAATGCACCGGCAGAAAAGTCTGGACTCACTCTTCTGTGCCCCCCGGCAGGGAGTTCCGCACCCTCAACACCCTTAGATGCAAATGCTACCAGTGCTTGATGCTGGGTTGCCAAATTCAAGCATATCAGCTGTATATTGGCATATATCTTCGAGACCTAGCAAAAGAACTCGCAGGTTTTTTGGTGGGTCTCAGTGGAGATCACCTCCAGCGATTCCAAATATTCACAAAGTGCATTGGGGAGTGCTCAATTTACATTTCTGAAGCTGCCTTCAACGGTTTTGAATCCAATGCGAGGATGGCCGCAGCAGGCATTGGTGACTCTAGGCATCAGTGACTTTAGGATCAGTCCTCGAGCAATGAGTCCAGCAGAAACTCTTCGACATCCCCTGCCTCGGAGGATAAGGCAGCAGAGATCAAGACCGAGTTCATTACCAGGACTCTGCTCTCCAGGAAGACCTCCACCCTTCCCAAGAAAAAAACTCATGGAAAAGGCCTCCCTTCCACAGGAAAAGCCAGCCTTACCGAGGCTATCCTCAGTACCAGGACCCCCAGACCCTGCAGCAGGGTCACCAGGGCAAAGAGGCGGGACAGAGCCAATGTAAGTCTAAGGGCTCTAAGCCCCAAACACTGAATCCTGCCCAACCTGGGTTGGGGTTTTGACTCCTTGAGCCTTGCCTCTCCACCTATGGGGTAGCAGCTGCCAACAGGGGGTCATCTGATTCATTTTGCCCGTCAGTGGCCTACCATCACCACCGACACCTGGGCACTTCAAGTGATCAGAGAAGGCTACTTCCTTCACCTGGACTAGATGCTTCCTCCTCCTTTCTTTCCAGGAGAGCCGCCTTGGACTCCCATTCCTTCTTCTCAGTAGAGACTGCCAGTCATTCCAGGTATTTGAGGTGTTTTTTGGTATTGTAGACCTCTGTCCATAGGAGATGAGGCTGAAATGAACCTTCAAACGTACAATTAACCCTTTCAGACCTTATGTCCACTGTAATGGACGTCATGTTATTCATTGAATTCCATGTATATATATATGGTGTGTATATATATATATATGGTGTCTGTGAAAAAATTCAGGTCTGAAAGGGTTAACGTCCCAGTTGCTAAGCATTTTCCCATAGACATGGAATGGGAGAAAAACCTTGGGGAGTGGGGACCTAAACGGCTGCTTCAGTGAAGCATGGTAACCAAATGCAGCTGTTAGTGTGGTTTACTGTGTGTATTAATTTCTGCAGACCTTATTATATCAAGTGAGTGGTTTTGATTTCAGATTTAGTTAACGCATATTTTCCAAATCCAAACTCAGGGTGATTTAATTCATGTGCAGAAATAACTTCCTTGTACGAATGGGCTTACAGTCTAACTCAGTGGTCCCCAAAATGGGGTCACATCATCAGTGGATGGGATCACAGAAACATGGACATTTCCTTCTCTCTCTGGATTTTCCTTGTGACCTTTGCCATGACACCAGTCAGCATGTGACTTGTGAGCTAGTGAACATTCATAGGTCTTTGTCCCTTCCTGTTAAATAGAAACCTTGCTGAGTACTGGGGTCTGTAAGTACACTGACATAAGGGGCCCTGTGCTGACTGCTGCTAATATTGCTGCTACTGTTGCCATTGCTTTCTGCTTTAGATGAGTGGAGGGAAGGGGAAGGAGGCTGGAGACCTGCTATTTTGATTTGATATTCATCTGGGGTCATGTGAATTTTCAGTTGTTAAAATGAGGTCATTATGGGATGAAAGTTTGAAAAGCACTGGTCTATCTCCTATTTGAGGGCACTGGAGAGTAAAGGGATTTGGCTGAATTAATCACTAGGCCACTCTTCCACTTGTAAGCGTTAGGGCTAATACACTCAATAGTTGGAGATAGCCCACACAGTAGCAGAATAAGTTTTTTTATGCTTTATTCACTGATACCAATTTTCTCCAATCCTCAACTACGCTCCTTACTTGAAGCTGTTGACTTTTGAACAGTATTCCAAGCGTTGATCACCCCACATTTCGATTATGCAAATATCATTCTCCATGGACCCCCAGATTATGCAATACACCCCCTTCATTTGGCTATGAATACAGCAGCATGGACACTGGTTGAAGCCTCAAGATACGAACATGTCACCCCCATCCTTAGACACCTACATTGGCTCCCTATTGTCTGCCATCTCAAGTATAAAGCCCTCATCATAACATTCAAAATACTACATAACCTCTCTGCTTATGCTCTTAATGATATTCTACAATGGACACCTGACAACAGAATAAGATCTACCATGGTGAATATGCTCTCAGTCCCTTATATTATAAGAAAAAGTTCCCAATTTGCTAATAGCCGAGCATTCAAATTATAAGCTCCACCTCTCTGGAACTCTCTCTCCCCTCCCCCCGTCTCTGCCATCTCTGACCTAGCTACCTTCGGAAAACTTCGAAAGACACACTTGTTCCAACTGTATTACGAACATATAACATAGAACACTGTGCTTCACCAAATCCCATAGCCAGACCCTCAATCCATCCCACTAAGCTCAAGGTATACAAAGTTCTAACACTATAATGTATATAGTTTCCCTATTACGACCCAAGTTACTCCCCCCTAATTTATGAATTGTTATATTATTAACCTCTGTTTGTTGTTACTTGTTAAACCTGTTCAATGAAATTTGTTGTTATTCTACAAACTTGTTCCATGTAACTTTCGTTTGTGTTCCTTGTAAACCGCACTGAATCTTAAATAGTGCGCTATATAAAACCAAATAAATAAATAAAATAAAAAGGGGCCTAGTTTATAAGCTGTGGTAAAATATCTAATTTTACCGCAGCTTAATTTAACATGGGAGCCACTAGTGCAGTGATGGCTAACCTTTTTGAGCCCGAGTGCCCAAACTGTGCCGCACAAAACCAAAGAATTTCCTCAAAGTGCCAGCACGTCATTTGCATAAGTGGTCTTATAATATTTGCATAATGTTACCATACACTAACTTTTAGTAAACATGTCTCTTAATGAGTGTATGGATAAAGAAAGACTAAAAGATTTCTACATTACTATAATCCAGTGCCAACCGCCAGGCACATTAGGAACTACTACAAACGCTGCCCATTTAGAACCCATAGCAAACCCGCCGTATCCTGACAGCATTACCAGGACTCACAAAGCACCATACCCTACCTATCAAAAGGCAACACTGCAAATATTAAACCAATACATTTCAGAGAATACTGGGGAAAGAGAACAAGTGGCAACGTCAAATAGGAATTTCCTCTTGTACCAAACAAAGCGCAGATGTTAATGATGCACATTTCCCAGAGCTGACATATTCCAGTTAATAAATTCAAAATAAAGAGATATCTTTCTACCTTTTGTGCATTTTTTTTCAGTTGCAATTGGTCCAGCCATTTTCTTCTGGTTTCTTCATGTTTTCTGCTAACTCTCCATCGTCTGCTGTCCATTTGTCCTTTCTTCTCTCTTCTAGTTTTTTTTCCATTCTCTCTCTCTCTACATCTGCTTTAACATACTAATCTTTCTCCTTTTGCTCTTTCCTCATTCCTATTTCATCCACACAAATTTTACCCCTCCATCCTCAATCCCCAATTACTCTCCCAATACCTGGCCAATTGTAGATTTTTCATCCCTCCTACACAAAATATTTTTCCCCTCTCCATTTTACTCTCCCAGCCCCATCCCATTCTAATCCTCCCCCAACATCAGCTCCCTTCTAGTTCCAGTCTCACCCAGCATCCATTCCCTTCTTCAAGCCCCCCACCTCCCCTCAGCCCAGGTCCATTCCACGCCCCGTCCCCCCCAGCTATTTGCAGTTCAAGCCCCCCACTTCCCCTCAGCCCAGTTCCATTCCAAGCCCCATCCCCAACAGCTATTTGCAGTTCAAGCCCCCTTCCACTCAGCCCATTTCCAGTCCTAGCAACCCCCCCAACCCATTACCAGTCCTAGCCCCCCATAGCCCACTCCCAGTCCTAATCCCACCAGCCCATTTCCAGTCCTAACCTCCTCATCAGCCCACTCCCAGTCCTAATCCCCCATCACTCAATTTTTAGTTTAAGCCCCCCCAGCGCCTATCACCACTCCTAACCCCCCCCAGCGCCCATCACCACTCCTAACCCCCCCAGCCCAGCACCCATCACCACTCCTAACCCCCCCAGCCAGCCCAGTGCCCATCACCACTCCTAACCCCCCCCAGCCAGCCCAGTGCCCATCACCACTCCTAAACCCCCCCCACCCCAGCCCATCACTACTCCTAACACCCCCCAGCCAAGCCCAGCCCAGCCCATCACTACTCCTAACCCCCCCAGCCCAGCCCAGCCCATCACCACTCCTAACCCCCCCAGCCCAGCCCAGCCCAGCCCATCACCACTCCTAACCCCCCCAGCCAGCCCAGCCCAGCCCATCACCACTCCCTAACCCCCCCTCCAGCCCATCACCACTCCTAACCCCCCCAGCCCAGCCCAGCCCATCACCACTCCTAACCCCCCCCAGCCCAGCCCAGCCCAGCCCAGCCCATCACCACTCCTAACCCCCACCCCCCCCAGCCCAGCCCAGCCCAGGGAAAATTAAAAAAAAAAAGAAAACCTGTCTGCTGCCGTTTTCGGGGCCGCCGCGGCAGAATCGAGCGTGCCGCGGGGCCCCCCTGTACCCACCCGGCAGAGCCAGCCCTCCCCGTAGCAGATCAATCTTTGGAGCGACAGTCAGAAGCGCCGGCTTGCAGAGCGCGAAGGGAAGAGTTCCCTCGCTGCTCTGTTAAGCCCGTGGGGGCTGATGGGAAGTTCCCATCAGCCCCCGCGGGCTTAACAGAGTCGCGAAAGGGAAACTCTTCCCTTCGCGCTCTGCAAGCCGGCGCGTCTGACTGTAGCTCCAAAGAGAGAGCTGCTACGGGGAGGGCAGGCTCTGCCGGGTGGGTACAGGGGGGCCCCGCGGCACGCTCGATTCTGCCGCGGCGGCCCCGACAACGGCAGCAGACAGGTTTTCTTTTTTTTTTTCAATTGCGGACCTTCCCGCGTGCCAGCTGCAAGGCCTTCGCGTGCCACAGCTGGCACGCGTGCCATAGGTTCGCCATCGCTGCACTAGTGTGTGGTAACTCAGCATTGCAGGATAGTGACCCCCCAAGGCCAGGGAAATAATGCAGCTTATGTTGAGCTTCTCAAACTGTGCTAGTCCAAGAGAAAAATAATACCAGCTCAAAGGTGGTATATTTCCTGGCCAAGAGCATGAGGCTGCCAACAGGTGGGCAAATGACTCCCAACCACCATCTTAAAGCGGCGATTTCCCCTAGAAGAAGATAATTCCCCCTCCCTTACATGGCAGCTTGATACCCCTTACAGTAGTAGCATGAAACAGTCGCTAGGTTTCAAGCAGCACCATTTTAAACCTGGTGCCAGAGAGGGCAGGACAACTATGGATCATTCCTGCTCCCAAAACCATGGACCACCACTGATTTAAAAGTTATTCGGGGGGGGAAGCAATGTTCCCTCTTATTTTCTGTAGGCTGTGTGCGCATAAAATATCAGCTGTGTGCAGCTTTTGAAGGAAGGTTAAATTTTTGTGCGCCACATAACGACACTCTGAGTTATATACTTTAAAATTTGACTGCACGTCAGAATACAGTATGTACACCACATTGATTTTAATCAAATTAAATGAAAATAGACGATTACTAAATGAAGCGGGAAATTTCTAGTAATTACAATCATAACTTTTAAATTTTAAGACATCTGTGTTTTCTATCAGAATCAGAGCTGTAATTTTTGTGTGCTCTGTTGTAAAGTATGTGCGCTCGCTCGGCGAGGTGTGTGCGCGCGCACATGCGCACAGCTTAGAGGGAACAGTGGGGGGAGGTGTTAGCGGCCTAATGCTCCCAGTCTGGAAAATAATGCTAGCTTTGATCCAGCATTATTTCTGCAGAAATAACGCAGCTTGTGTTCTCCATGAACAAGCAGGAAATAAGTCCTCACGTATGGGTGACATCACTGATGGAGACCCGCGCAGAACGCTCCCCAGCTTCCAAAGGAAGCTTTTGGGAGGTACACCGCGCATGTGCGACTGCCTCTCCGCCCACTGCAGTGCCATATTCTCCAATCTTCTTTTTTCCACGGAGCTCCTAGAATGTATTCCTGCAGTCCAGAAAAACATTTTCTTTCTGTCCCTCATGGCTAAGATTTTTTCGCTTATTTCCCACCTGTCGTAGGTTAGCTGTTCTTTTGTTTGCCTTTTAGAGTTTCTTTTTTTGCTTTTTTTTCCCCAATGCTTTTGCGTTTTTTTCCTCCTTTGAAGTGGTTTACTGCCCATGGCAGTTTTTCTGTTTGACTTTGCCGAGGTGGTCTTTTTTGGCATGTCTAAGCCAGCTAGTGCCTTCAAGAAATGTATCCTCCCACTGAGGAAGCTTGGCCAGCTGCTCCCGGCCATTGCTGTCTGCATCTTGTTGAGAGAGGCTGCTGGGGCACTGCACGTGGAATTTCTCCCATTGCTCACTTTTCAATGTCAATAAGGGTCTCTGCAGGGAGCTCCCCTCACGTTTCAGACCCTTCCACTCGGTCTGAGCACAACTGCTCCTTCCCCTTGGCTGCATCTGACCCTTTCACAGACGTAGATGAGGGAGTCGGGGCTGAGGATGCTGAATCAGATAAGCCGAAGAGGGACTCCTACTTTTCCCGACCTTTCAGCCCTCTACACATCATCTGCAAGCAGAGTTCACAAGATGCTGGCTTGTGGTCAGGACCCCCACTGTATTGTAAGCACCAATTAAGACAGTCTGTGACAGATATAGTTTTACCAGCTTCATCAGTTACTCAGAATTGCCACTTCAGATTTTGCCGTTTGGAACCAAAACGGCAAAGATTGAAGTGGCAAGTCTGAGCAATCGATGATGAAGCTTTAATGCTTGATCCAATTGCCAAAGCGTCTCTGCATTCTCTTTATATTCTCCATCTGTATTGATGTTTGCCTGCATTGGTGATTGCTGTCCACATATATCAGATAAGTGCATGTGCAATACATTTTCTCTTTTAAGTCTTTGATGTCTTATGTGGATTAATATGGAAAATTTGTATTGAAAGAGCTGATTCCCCCCATATAGAAATGGTCCAACAAAAAAAAACATTTTTGAGTTACAATGTTACACGGTAGTTTGGTGCAATTTTGCTTTGCCCTAGTTACCCACTTTTTATCTATTGTCTTGAAATATAAAAGCTAGTATTGCCATACTAGGCAACTTCAGTCTTCAGAGAATATTATCCATTGTAGGAATTTGAGGTTCTCAAACTTTCCCAAAACATATTACTTATTGCCTTTAATATGGTTAGGAAAGTATTTAAGGAGGTTTTGCGTGTGCCTAATTGTTATTATTTGTCTCATATATGTTTGGTTGAGCTTGCTGCTGGAGAAGCCCAAGTATTAGTAGAGTCTGGAAACCCTTTGGATTTGACACTTTTCTTGGAATCTTCTTGGGAGGAAATTTTGAATAAGGCTACCCTGGTGGCAACTTTTGCCACAAAAGGGGTTAAGAGTGCTATGTTGAAATTACATTTTCAGAAGAAACAAGATCTGTTTCGTGGACAAAAGCTTATGATTTTTCTTGATGTTTCGCGAGTCTCTCAAATGTGTAAAGTTTTGACATTTCAGTAGACAAGGTGAACCCTGTAATTGATCGCTGATATGTTAAATCCTTGATTTCATAAGACAAGGAATAGGTCCATGATAAATGCAGCAAACCTTTCTTTTTGGGCTTTAAGGAATTGCAGTATGTAATGTACCAGCTGCGTCCGTGGAGGAGACAGCGGATTCTACAATGTGCCATATCTTGAAACCTATACCGGCGAACCACTTGGCTTCATCAGGCACTACGAGAAGGCACAAGAGTTCAGAGTGTTGAACAAAATTCGAGAAGTTGCTTCTGGGGCTGCCAGAATCCGAGGGGAGACCTTGGGAATTATTGGATTAGGTATGTTTATTTTCATTAATATATATCTGTAAATATCTGTATATGTTTAGTTTTGAGAAACAGTTGGAGGAGGTGGGAACTCCAGTTATCCAAGTAAGCCTATATAAAGAGATTTTACATTAACAAGTCAATTTTTAAATGGTTGGTATGTTGTCAAATGCTAACATATAGTACTGTGCCGAAAATCCCCCTAAATGGCCTGATACTATCTGTAGAGTGAAAGGGCAGAGGGGAGATGGAGCCAGGGAGAAGCTGAGAAATAATTCAGATGGCAGCCACTGCCATCCGTCATTGTTTGTTGTTGTTAACCGTCATCGTACAATATGTATATTCAGCGCTCCTCACTATACATATAGAAACTCTGAATATAGACGTCATTCAGAAATCTCTCTGCCTGCAGAGTGAAGCATTAACACATGTAGACTGGCCGCACCTCTGAATACTGTTTCAAAAATCCACTGTCTGCACATGTTAGATGGCTGGGATGCCAAGATTCAAAGGGGACATGTCATAGCCGTGGTTTGGACAGGCCATTTTACCAAGGGGAATAAATGTACACCGTCATATTCAAGATGATTAACAAAGTTAGCAGACCTGATAACCACATTAATCGGACTGAGTGGAATATTCAGCAGCACATAGCCTGTCATATCACTGCTAAACACCCCAGTGCTAACCACATAGAATTGGAGCATTCTGGTGGCGTGGCGCTCGAGATAACTGGTTCAGTGACGATATTTAGCTGCTGCCTGGTTTCTGAAACCAGATAAAGTTAGGCCCTAAAGACTGGTCTAACTTCAGCCAGTTAAGCTAACTGGGCAGCAGCTGAATATTGCCGCTGCCCAATTACTTAAATTACTAACTGGGTACATCGCATATTTGATGCGGTGGCCAGATAAGGCCTCGGCATTTAATATCCAGGTCTAAGTTAAAGCGGTGATGGCCAGCTGCTTTAAGCATGCTGGCCGCTGCTGCTGAATACCGGCCCCATATGATCCAGTTAATTTCCCTATCGGCTTTTGCATCAGCAATAAAGTGAGCACACAGCTTTTACAAAAAGGGCTTGTTTCAGTCTGCAGTTAGCATGGGAGATTTAGGGTGTAAATGCTCTTCATCCCTCATGTGTGTTTTGGCATTTAAAAGGTAATTTTGTAATGGCACCCAGTTTTGAAAGTGGAGAGGGCACCTGTATATCTTTATAAAATACTAGCTCGAATCCTGCAGAAATAGCACCTGGATGGTGGGGGCTGACATGTGTCTGTTCTAGAACAAGTGCATAAAATATGTGTGTAGGTGCAGATTTTATAAAATATTCATGTGAAAAGCGACTTGGCCACGCTTTCCTGAGACTCCTCCATTGCCTGTAGTATTACAGTAGATGGGACCTAAATAGGAGTCCTTTTACATATGTATATTAGTGTTTTACACCTTAATTGGCACCACTTGTACATATCTTGTTTTTCAATCTGGTAGTTGTACATGCACTTACACATGGACGATGCAAAATCACCAGCACCACATATAATGCCATGCTGTTTATGTGGAAAGTACTAAACGAGGTGGATCTTTTGTTTTTCCTGCATTTTTTGAAAAATCACTGCTCTGGCTGTATGTGCCAACAAATAAATGGGCATTTGCTGGCATCCTTATACGTATTTTATAGAGGATCTGCATTCAGTAGTTCCTTTTGTAAAACATCAGGGAAATGTTTGTCTAGACCTGGGCATTTTATTTCCCAGTTTAGACCTTATGCAAAGTGGTGCTTTATGGGGCATGTTTACTAAAGTCCACACTGGTAACGTGTGAGCGGGCCGTGTTCACAGCGTGGAAATCTTACGCTAAATTTAGGAGGCATGGGCATCTGTCCCTCAGCAATTAGCGTGATGCAGAGATGCAGTACTCTGCAAGCTGGCACCCGGGGGCACTTAATGCCACGCACTGAGATGACATTAAGTGCACCATGCTAAGTGAAACAAGTGCAGTTAGCATGGGCGCACTCATGCCTCCGTTAACTGCAAATTGCCGTCAGTGCCTACAATTTTGCCCATTCCCAACCCCATCACGCACTACTCTGTTAGCATAAGATTTTAGCATGGGGCACCTGTGCTACTTTTGTGCATGGCGCTCTGACCGCTCACTGAGCCCTGTGCTACCCGAGTAGTGCCCTTTAGTTAACCTGCCTCTATACGTATTAATTTAAGCGCCTGTGTTTATATTAAAATGTTTACTGTCACCACCACTGAAAAATTCCCCCTAACCCCCCAGAGATTTCCATCTGAGGTTTGGGTAATAGAGAAGCAAGTTATTGTACATCCTACTACTCCTTCTGTGTAGAGAGTGAGGAATGGTTTAGCAGTCACTGCTAATCACCTGTCAGAATTCATGTCTTCAGTATCTTGCATCTGAATCCCAAAATGAATGGCAACCAAAGGAAAGAGAGAGATGTTCTTGAATTACAAGAAGCATAATACATTTCAACCTTATTCATTTGCAAAATTAAGGCTAATTTCCCGCTGTTTGAAAGGTTGATGTCAGTTTTGCTAAATCTGAAGTAATCATTTTTGACGAAAACTAAGCAAGCAAGAAAATGCTTCATAGAACTGCGTGTTCCATCCAGCCTACAGTAGAATAATTGCATAGTGTAATAATTCAGCAGATTTGGGGTTGGAGAGCGAGGAACAGTTTAATGTAGCCCGTCAGCAGATTAGGAGCCTGGTAATTAAATGATATCCCACTTCAGAAAATAGCATAGTATTTGATTTGTATGAAACGGGTTACGTGTTTTCACCAAAGGCATTCATTTCTGTTTTGGCTTACTATTTTGTCTCTTCCTACACAAATTTCTCAACCTGGTGATTTCAAGCTCTATTTCATGCATGTGCTTTACAAATAAGTCTTCCCTGCAGCGTATTCTGCAGTCCTTCAGCAAGATGCACAAATAAAGTTTAATATATTTACAATAAAGAACAATTCCTCTGAAGTATTGCTTGTTTAGCTAGATTGCAGTGATGCTACAAGATCTGTCAACTCTGGCACTTCTGGTTATCTGTTTCATCCAGCCCCTTTAAACTATGATGGACTGGAGTACTAAGGTCAGTTTTTATATTGTTTCAGACCATCTGTCATGAGGATGTTACTGTTGACAAATATAGGGGCCTATTGATTAAGCTGCATTAGCTGTTTAATGTGGCATTAGCTCTTAGTAGGTGCTAATTGCTGCGTTAAACAGCTAATGCAAAAAAATGCCTTTTTTGGGTTGGGGGACTGGTGCAGGGGCTGGCCCAAACATCAGTCAAACTAGGCTATCACCTAGGATGGCAGCTATTCCTGGGGGTGGGAGGAGGGCGGGCGGAGGGCTGGCAGGCGGGCAGCAAAGAACAAGGAATTCAGAACTAAACAATAGATTTGGACAGCTTGGGGTGGAGGCCAGTAAGGCTTAAGGTGTGCTGAGGGTGCCAACGTCTTGAATCAACTCTTTGTCCAGCCCTGGGAATGGGCAGGGACTTGCACTTTACAGTTAGCACAGAGGTCTTTGCCACTCATTACCTATGAACGCAAAAGATAATGGCAAAGCAATTCATACCTTCTCGAGAGGTCACAGTTAGACACATACACCCATTAGGCTTTTCTGGCTCCACATAACGCACACCCCCTTGGAAATCTGTGCATGCTACTATGGCATTTATCCCCATGTAAACAGCCATGCCTTCTAAAATCTTTTGCTGTTTGAAAAGTGTTGGTTATTTACATGGTTGAAAGCCACACAAGTTCCGCCCTGAAATGACCTTGTCTTGTAGAAATAATGTTGGAGGTAATTTCCTAAACTCACTACCTTGCTATAAAGTTTCCTTAGGCGTTCCTCCGAGTTCCAGTCCTCTACCTCTGGCTTGTCATGCGCCTCCTGCAGCTAGGAGACTGGTATGTCAGAATGATGGCACATCAACTTGTCGATATAGTCCTTTTCTGCACTCCCACTTGCATCCCAGTGTACCACCACGTCTCCTTGCAGCATGAGGACATGGGACGAGCCTTCACTCCGGGAGAGGCTCTTTGGAGGCATGGATAAGGAGCCAAAAGGGTGTTAGGGGGGGTATAGTCTTTTCAGTTTGGGTTACAATGGTCTTTTCTTGTTACTTGTTTCTATTAAGAACAAAAAAAAAGAGCAATGTGACGCGACAAGAGGAAGCTTCTCGCCACCCCCGGTCGCTTCTTTGCAGACAAACAGCGGGAAGGAAGAAAGGCTTTTTCTTGCCCCCTTTCCTTTGTCGGTGCTGTGCTTCGTCCGGGGGTTCAGACTCAGGCTATATTCGACGTCTCCCTCTCCCGCTATCTCGCTTGGCCCCGAATCCCTTCAGCCTCTCCCTGACCTTACGGGGGTGAGTCCTTCTATGACACTAGTGCACCGCGGCACTCGGTGTCTGCGTTTCTGAGTTCCGCGTCTGACGTATCTGGCAGCATAGCATATGCTATTCTGGGCCCGGGATTCGTGGCACTTGCTAGCGTGACAGCCTGTCTTCCTAGTCGGTAAGTTTTCGCCTTCTCCCTGCTCTTTCTTTTAGCCAGGCCGCGCTGCTCCCGAAGGAGCTCCGGAGCGTCGGTGTTTTTTTGGCGCCTATTTTTCAATTCGCTTCCTGGCGGGCCATTTTGGGGGCTGCGTTGCAGCCGCGGGGGCGGCCAATTACTTTGGTTTCTTTTCGCGGTTTCTTTTCTCTCTTTTTTTGCTTTTTTTGGTTTTTGTTTTTTGATTTCGTTTGTTTTCCTTTTGATTTCTTTGATTTCTTTGAGTGCTCTTTGTGGTTCCTTTTCTTCAGTCGGTCCCTTCAGGTTCGGGAGGCGGAGGCTTGTGGAGTAAGTTTGATTAGCTCCCAATTTCGCTTTCAAACTTAAAGTAAATAAATCCAGACAGTGTGGTTTTCCGAGTGCTCCTGGGCAGCATCTAAGTATTCTCCAGCCGGGCCCCTTCTCTTAGTCCGCGGGCTCCGCCGCTTTCTTTACTATACGTATGGCTGCCCGCGTCCCCCAATGCCTCGTGTGTGGCTTAGGAGGGGGCATCCGGCGGTGACACGCAATGGGTGTGCAGGGCTTGTGGCTGCCCTTTCTTTCGCTGTGGAACTGCAAATGTGATGCCCCTGCGGCCACTGCGCTGCGCAGGGTCTGCCGATGGCGGTGGGAGCCTGCTTCTCTGCGCTGCCTCGTGGCTCCAGAGGCAGAGTTTTGAGGTAGTGCGGGTGGCCATCCTGGTCGTTATCCTTGCCTGCTCCGAGGGCCTGTCTCAGTGTCTTTATAATTCCGGAACTTTGTCCTGCTTATGCATCAAGCGGTTTTGCCTGCGGCAGCATTCAAGCTCCGCTGCTCCGGACTCGCCGTTGTCCCAGCTCCCCCCATTCTGGCGGAGGGAGGGCTAGGCGCTGCTCGCCAGCCCTCCGAAGCAGTGCGAAGCTTCCCGACCAGGGAAGGTTCCTTTAGCCGGAGGGCTGCAGATCCGGACTGGTATCCTGAGGACCCCGGAGCGTAGGACCTGGAATATGTGAGATTTGCCGCTCCGCAGCCCGAGTATCTTACAGTCTAAAATCATCAGAGTGTTCCGCAGAGAGGATTTTGGCTGCTTTGATTGCGGAGGACTTTTCAGATATTGAATCTTGCGCCGCCGCCGGCGGTAGAGGACGACGTGACGGATCCGTGTCCATTTCCCAGCGGTTTCGACATACCCCGGTGTGTGTTTCCTTTACAATTCGCCTGCGTGGTGGAGAATTGACTTCAGGATGAAGTTTATAAGCACGTTAGCTGGGGCTTGTGGGAAATATCGAATGCCGAACTCGGTTGTTATCCCTTAGCGGTCGTATTTTCTGCTAAAGAGTACGGGTTTCCTAGCCGCCACGGATGTGGACGCGGTGGTTCTCTGCTGTTTACAGAAGGAAAAAACCGACTATTATTCCGGTTGAAGGGCAGTGCGGCCTTGAAGGATGCCTCATGACCGTTTTTAAAGTGGAACTGCCTGTTAAAGAAGAGCAAGGCCTTTCTTTGAGGCGGATTCATGTTTTCGCTTTCAGGCTCTCCATCTGCGGAAGCTTGGGTGGCCAGAGCGTGTTTACGCTGGGCTCAGCGGCTGCTTCAATCGTTCTCATGTCCGATTCCGTGGAAATCGAAGGGGAGTACGTTGTACTCGTCTTGGAGATCCGCTTGTGCAGGTCCATTCCCTTCCGATGTGTGCACTGTGAATCTTGGATTAGATCACTTGCCAACAGCCATCTGGCTCTGTAGTTGGCGGCCCGCAAAATCGTTGTTTGCCTTTCTTTGTCTTTCAATTGGGCTTCGGACATCGGGTCTTTCTCTAAGTCCCGTCTCATCTCACATCACACACTATCCCTTATAAAGGGGCCGGTTTGTTTGTTTTTGGTGGAGGACTTGGAGACGTTTTGGTGTTATGGATCTCTGGGAGTCCAAGGCGGGTCGGCTATCCCGAGGGGGGGACAAAACCGAAGCCTGTCCAATGCCCTGGCCTGGTCGGCGGCTTTCGGGGTCCCCCCAGTTTTCGGGATTTTTCAGGAGATTTCCGCCTCGCCACTGTCCCGGGCCCTTCCAGAGAGGCCGGTTTCTTCCTTCTAGGGGCCAGGGTTTTTCGTGTGGGTTATCGGGGTACGCCAATAGAGGCCTTCTCGGTCCAACCCTGGGTCCACTGCGCGCAAAGCCCAATGGAAGCGAGGTCGGGTCCCGGCGGGGGAAACTCCCATAGGCGGGACAGCTCTCGGGCGAGTTTTTGGTTCTTTCTGCTGCCTTACCACTTCTCACGATCCGATCAACAATGGACGTGTTGGAGACTCATGTCAACCTGGCTACGCGTTTGGAGTTTCTGAGCGCGGCCCATGCAGAGAGCTCCCTTTGTCTTGTCCCCTTGCAGAGGCCATCCAAAGAAGAACCGTAGCGGTTTCCGTCGAAACCTCTCGCAAATGACTAATTCGGTTTTGGAGCCGTGTGTGGAACGTTCCATCAGAGCCGATTACGGCATGGGCGCGCTACTCAATTTTTTCGTGTGCTGCCCAAGAAGGGCGGCCAAAATGAGACCCCATCCCTCGACCTGAAGGGGGTGAATCGGTTGTTTCTCGTGCCGGCACATTTCGAATCGGGAAAACGTTGCGCTCACTGTCCATAGTGGCTGCGTGCGGACGCGGCGTAGTTCTTGCCGGTCTCTATACCTGTCGGAAGGCGGTATTTGGCACATTCGCGATTCATGAAGGCTCACCAGCGCTTCGCTTGTGGCCGTTCGCCCTCCCTTGGGGCCACTATTCAGTTTTCATTGCGTTGCTCCGTATCGGCCTGGCGACGGCGCCAAGTGACGCTTCACCAAAATTATGGTGGCTGGTGGCGTCGGCGTTGCGCAAATGAAGGGATCCTGGTCCACCCTTATTCTCGATGACTTGTTGATTTTGGGCCAAGTCTGCGGAGGGAGAGTCTCTGGGTTGATCGGACGTCGGCGTAGTACAGTTTCCTATCAACGGCTGGGGTCTTGGTGGGTCAACTCCGACCAATAGCCGGTTACTACCTTCTGCAGGACCTCGAATACTTGGGGGTCCCCCCCGGTTCGATACGAAGGAGGAACCGGTGTTTTCTCCGCCCGCGCAAATGGGGCCTTGAGGGTTTGCAGACCCTGGTGCGCCGGTTCCTTGCAGTGCCGTTCGCCTTCGGCGTGGGATTATTCTCCGGGTGCTGGACACCATTGGCAGCGACTTTGGGAGTCCTGTGCCGTTGGGCGCGGTTTTCATATGCGTTTCCTCCTTCCCCGTCCAGAGGGCTATTGCTCCGTTCGTTGCGGTCCCGTCAGCGGGATTCGTTAAGCAAGCGTTCTCTCTTTGCGTTTGCCCGAGCACTGGTTCGGCGGGGTCCCTTCGTCTGGTGGCTTTCCCCATCCTTCCTCGTGTCTGGGCGGCCCGGTCCCCCCCCCCCCCCCCCCTGCCCCTGGAACAGCCGGGAATGGATTCCGTTGCTGAACCGATGCAAGTCTGGTGGGGCTGGTGAGCCCCCTGCGGGAGCCCTTTTGCGCAAGGATGTTGGACTATTCCCTGGAGGGCCTCGGTGGTGGCGATAAATCGCCCCCTGGAGCTTCGGTCGTTGTTCGCCGTGGCCTTCAGGCATTCGAGGAGTTAGTGCGCTGCTCAGACCGCCCCGTTGCGAGTGCTGTCAGATCATCGACCTCGGCATCACGTGTTGTCCACAGGCCCTACATCAAGCCGGCAGGGCGGCACTCAGGGAGGTTGCCGCGATGGAGGCCGCAGCCGACGAGTTGAAAGGTTTGTGCGCAGGGTGTGCTGGAGCCCTCGCTTGGGCTCGCGATCCTCGGCCAAGCCAGCCCAGTTGCCGGCAAAAGGACAATGTCACCGCGGGACCGTCCTCAGCAGAGGTGCAGGTGGCTGCCGTAGAGTGGGAGCTGCATCCCGCAGTTTTTCCCGACAGATATATGAGCGCTCGTGGGGACTCCTCGTCATGGATTCTCATGGCGAACCTTTCAGATTCGGCAAAGGTCGTCGTACATCGGTTCGAAATTGTTCGCTCTTCTTCAGCAGGCATATCGGTAACGAATGTCGGAGTGGCATCGACGCTTCTTGGACTGTCGGTCCATGGCTCGTCAGAGCGTTTCAACCTTCGTTTATGTTTTCCCACCCTGGGCGGTCTGCTAGGCCCCGGGTGTTGATTCAAAAGACATCGGAGCGCCTTCCCGGGAAGGTGCTGTTGGTGGCACCCCGATTGGCCGAGGCTGTCCTCGGTAATGCCGATCTCTGCTCATTCGTCTCCTGGATGGAGCACCTTGGCGGTTGCCCCGCCACGGTCAGATCTTAATTGCTTCAATGGTCCCCTGCTCATGTGCCGGGCAAAGTGGATCGGTTCTCGCTTAACAGTTTTGGCCATTGGAAGGGCTAAGCTCCCTAAAGGAAAGGTTTATTTGTCCCGGCGGTGGTCGCGCCTTTACTGAGAGAGCGCGTAAGCCTTCTTCAGAGGCTTCCCTGTGGCTTATGTGACGTGGTCTGACAATATTTTTTGAGGAGTGGGTGTGCGCGCGCCGGCCAAGTTCAGCCGAGCTCGGCTTTCGACGATTCCGCTGATTGTCTTGGGATTTTCTGCACGATGCTTGTGCCTTCGCATATAAAGGGGCTAGGTGTAAGGATCTCAGTATTACGTTTACCGCGTACATCTGGCGGCCCTCTCCTAGTTTATTTATTCCGGGGCAAGGTCAATGTGTGTGCCCATTGGGTGATCATCCTGGACGTGGAGGTCGTTTTGTCTGAAGGCGGGCCCCGAACACAGGGTTGCCGCCCCGCCCGGCACAAGTAGGAGTATCTATTCTCCACTGTGGGGACCTGAAATCGTCCTTCTCCCAGGGCATTGGCAGAATCCCCCTTTGAGCCCTTGCGATCGGGCAGTCCGTGAAGGATTTTGGGCACCTTGCAAGGCGGTTCTTCCTGGTGGGCCTATGGTTGCTGTCCGCTCGGCGCGGTTTCAGCCGAAACTACAAGCTTTTGTTCGTGTCCGAGAAAACCTATGTGTCTGGTCTTTATCCATTGGGAAAAGGTGGTTGTTACGGGAAGACGGTCCCGTCCTTTTTGCCCAAAGCGGTTGGTCTCACCTGTCATGTGAACCAGGGACCGTGTGTTTGCCGTTCTGGGGTCTTTTTGGAGTGGGGTATTGACGCCTACCCAGTTCAGCACAGGTCTTTCGGCGTCTTTGTGATGTGGTGTGTACTTTAAGTGATGGATCTCCTTGCAGTTGCACAGTTTAGGGTTTGTTTGGGTTCAATCGTTGAGACATTCTCGTTATTTTAAGTCTGAGTGCGGTTGTATGTTCTCTACGGCGGTGTACGCAAAGGAGAGGCGGCGGGCTACTTGAGGCACTCCCCAATCGCCCGATGGCTATAGGGAGGGGGGGGCGGAATGTCGTCCGCTTATGGGTTAGCTATCATGGGCTGTGTTTGTGCGGATGAGGTCATTGGGCAGTTTTTTTGCGAGGTTCGAGGTCATTTAGGTTCTACCAATTGGGCGCAGGCGACGTCATTGGGGGTCACGGGGTAGCATGGTTCTTGGATTCCCTACCGGTAGGGATTCATTTGTCTGATGCTGTTACGATCTTGAAGACGTCGTCGTCTGCATTTACAGTGTTCAGCAAGACAGCGTACCGACTGGATGTGGCGAGCAAGCTTCGGATGCTCGTTTTGGTTGCAGCGGTCTTGTCTGGCCGGCTGCGAAGGGTCCATCCACATTCCAATCACTGCTTCTGTTTAATTAGTACATCCCAAATAGGTATGATGAGGATACTTGATAATACTGGTATTGAGGAACAGTGCTTACAGAGAAATGATAATTATCGCACTTATCTGGTAATTGTTAGGTTGCGCCTTTAGTGACGGACAGTTCAGTTCGCCTCATTCCCGCCCCGGAGAGATGTTTCACAGCGCGGGGTTCCTGATTGGTGGGCTGGAAGGACAGTCTGTTTATACAATGGTTGATTTGTCTAACATTTCTATCACCATTCTGTGATTTGGATTGACTTCTCGATGACGGGCATGGTTGCTATAGACCCAAGCCTTGTCGGTGGAGTGTGGCGAGCTTCTTTTGACCTTGCTAGCACGGCTACATGGTTATTTAGGTGTTTTAGCTACTTATTTGAATAGACTCCTTTGAGTCGGCTTTGTTATAGGTTTGGTGACACGGGAGTGCACAGGGGGAGTGCCAAGCAGGGCTATAATCCAGTGAATGTCATCATTCCTGAACACACCAGTCTCCTAAGCTGCAGGGCCACCACGGCCACGAACTTAGATCAACCCAGATGGTAGACGGATCGAAAGCTGTTCATCACTAGAAGGCAACTCACAATTATACAGGGTAAGACGTAATTATCCATTTTAGGTTTATTTCAGTTTGAAATAAGAAATGAAATAAAAATTAAGCAGATTAATGTGACAATAGGATTCTGAAAGATGACATAATAGATCCAGGGAGATTACAATGATTAAGAGCTCTCTCTATTCCTGAAACTTCAGTAGTTTATCCCATAAATGCATAAGAGATAGATATTCAGAACTGGTTTATGCAGTTAACTTTTGTAAAAATTGGGGCCAGGGAGAACACACCAGCCAATATTCAAAATTGATGATATGTACACATCCTGGTTGCTTAAATAGGGCGGGATATTTTTCCGGAATATGCGGATAGTAGCAGCCATTGAATATCCCAGATCAGTGGTGCTAACCAGGTAAGTGCCATCAGATATGCAGTTATGTGTGATTTTCAGCCGGCCCTTGTCGGGATTACAA